>CM022300.1:207490134-209890134 GCA_011799875.1 Thinopyrum elongatum | reverse complement strand
TCATCGCATTTTACGATACAGAGTCGCCGCCACCTCCTGTTCTTCATCGGGAGGCCAGATCTGGAGCCCGTTCGGGGCTTCGAAGAGGGGGATCTTCGGTCTTCGCCATCATCAACCATCCTCCATCGCCAATTTCATGATGCTCACCGCTGGGAGTGAGTAATTCCTTCGTAGGCTTGCTGGACGGTGATGGGTTGGATGAGATTCATCATGTAATCGAGTTAGTTTTGTTAGGGCTTGATCCCTGGTATCCACTATGTTCTGAGATTGATATTGCTATACTTTGCTATGCTTAATGCTTGTCACTAGGGCCTGAGTGCCATGATTTCAGATCTGAACCGTTTATGTTTCCACCATTATATCTATGTTCTTGATCCGATCTTGCAAGTTATACACACCTATTATGTGTTACGATCCATAAACCCCAAGGCGACAATAATTGGGATACTTTCCGGTGATGCCATAGTTTGAGGAGTTCATGTATTCACTATGTGTTAATGCTTTGTTCCGGTTCTCTATTAAAAGGAGGCCTTAATATCCCTTAGTTTCCTTATGGACCTCGCTGCCACGGGAGGGTAGGAGAAAATATGTCATGCAAGTTCTTTTCCATAAGCATGTATGACTATTTACGGAATACATGCCTACATTATATTGACGAACTGGAGCTAGTTCTGTGTCGCCCTAGGTTATGACTATTATATGATGAATATCATCCAACGAAATCACCGATCCAATGCCTACGAGCTTTTCACATATTGATCTTGCTAAGTTACTACTATTGCTGCTACTGTTACAACTGCTACAAAATTATTGCTACTGTTGTTACTGTTACTATTGCTACTACTACTATTGCTATCACTATCAAACTATTATACTACTTTGCTACTGATCACCTTGCTGCAGATATTTAGTCTCCAGGTGTGGTTGAATTGACATCTCAGCTGCTAATACTTGCAAATATTCTTTGGCTCCCCTTGTGTCGAATCAATGAATTTGGATTGAATACTCTACCCTCGAAATCTGTTGTGATCCCCTATACTTGTGGGTTATCAGGCGACGCACGGCGGCATCATCGATGGGAGCGACGCACATATGTTTGCCTCTAGCAAATCTCGCGATATGAAATTTTAGTACAACAATTATGTCACAATCTGGACATAACTTATAAGAGTCATACTTAATATGACTAACCAAATATTACTATATATGTGACTACCATGAATTTTATTTGTGAATCACAAGGTTTCGGTGGCATTTAATGCACATACTTGCAGATTATCCATCAAAACTATAAGGTCTACGTTTCGTCATTTCGACAAGTCAATTACTTTCACTGTAGCGACCCGACCCAAATGGATCGAAGTCTCTATGCATAAGTGTCATCCTTGGATCGGTAATGCGGACACACACAGTACTTGAAGGATTTATAACAGAGTGCAATCACACACTTATTACATCGAATGTCTCAAAAGAGAACTTAATACAATAATATGGCTTAAGGCCATCTAAATAAGATAACTGCGGAAGCATCAAAGGTAAATGAGTCCATCAACTCCAACGGCATAGCTGAGTGCATGACAACGACCTAGCGCACCTTACTCTTCGTCTGAAAAGTCTGCAACATGATTGCTTGCAGCCCGAAACGGGTCAGCACATGGAATATGCTGGCAAGGTAACACTATAGAGCAATGAACAAAGTAAGTGCTATCACTACATGCATATATGGCTGGTGGAGGCTCTATGGTTAGCATGTTTTTGCGAAAAGCTAATTTTTCCCTACAACAAAGGAATATATTTTATTTACTACTGAGTTTGTTGAAAACATTGAGAAGGTAACCCCAACTCAATCCCAATTAAAAGTTAACAACCCAATCAAATTAATTAAGAGTGATGAGATCAAATCAATAATTCAAGTACCAGATACTCAAGATGTCCATAACCGGGGACACGGCTAATCATGATTAGTTTGTACACTCTGCAGAGGTTTGCGCACTTTTCCCCACAAGACTCGATCTCCTCCGTTGGATTTCTCGCACTACATGGTGTTTGAGAAACGGATGACCGAGACACAGTCTTTCAAAAGCATTAACTCTAACCCTGGGTAGACAGTACCAACCTACATCCCCTACATCTGCTAGCCTACCACTGGAAGAGGTCATGCAACATACTCAACTATGCTAGAGCCCATAATAGCTTGTGGCTGCACACGGAAGTTTCTAGCATGAATAATCTTATGATCCCTTTAAGCCTGGGTGGCGAACCAAATGGACAGCACTGGTATATCCCCAGGTGCCCGCAACCAATCCACCCAGATGTGTGTTTAAGTAGCCACCTTAAGTTAACCATTAATTAACAATCTCACATCTGTCATGGATACACTCAAACCCAATCCACGTCTATGAGCATAGCATGGCAATATAAGCATAGCGTAGAAGTAACTCCCAAGGTTTGATAATAAAGGGCAATAGGTTCTACCTCATCATCTACTTCCCAATACCCACAAGTTAATCACATCCTAATCATGCAGTGTTTGAGGATTGTAACTAATGCATAAAAACTGGGTAATGAAGGGATATGATCAAAGTGTTACTTGCCTTGCTGACGATCTGCAAACCCTAGAGACTCGTAGTAGCACGCTTCGCACTCCGGGAATTCTATCGCAAACAAATAATAGCATACATAAGCACTCAAGCATAGATGCAAGGGTAAAACTCAGATGAGAAAGATCAAATCTGAAAGTTCAACTGAAAAGTTTCGATTTACAAAAAGAATCAAACGAATCGGAGCTACGGAACTGAAACTACGGTCAAAAGAACTTCGAATTCAAAACTGCTTGAAACCAAATTTTAAATTGTCAAAATCATGTTCAAGTTGGTTAAACAGAAAGAGGGGCTCGAGACGAAGATTTTGGCGTTGGTTTCACTGGATTTGGACAAACGGTTTAGAAACGGCGAGGGTTTGAAGATCAGGGCTAATCTGCGATAAAAGTAATCGCGGATGGGTCCCTGGCCGAAAAAGAAAATAAAAAGGAAAATCTATCGGACGAACGTCCGCTAACAGAGACGAACGGGCGAATTCGTTCGTTAAAACGAACGAACTCTTGCTAAATAACGAAACCGAAGAAAAACCGAACCGATCTAATAAAATAAAAAAACCGAACTAGGGTTTTAAGAAAACCGGCGGTTTTTATCTAAAACCGAAAAAAAACGGCGGTGGCGGATCCGACGGCGGCGGCTCGGATTCCGGCGGGGCGGGGCGTGCGGCGGCGGGCTCCGCGGGCGGCGGCGCGGATGCGCGGGGCGGCGGCGTGCGGCGCGGGGCGGCGAGCGGCGAGGCGCCGACGGCGGAGCAGCGGCGGCGGCGGCTTGCGGTGCGGCGCGGCTGCTGCTGCTGCTGGTGGCGGCGGCGGCGGGGCTGGGTGGAGGAGAGGGGGGCTCCGGCTTTAAAGGCCCGGGGGGGTGGTGTGACTTGCGGGAGGGGGCGGCGCCGGCGGCTCGGGGTCGGACTCCCCGAGTCCGTCGCGAGCACGACGACGGGAGGCGGCGCGGCCTGGCTCGGCTGGGCCTTCAGCCCAGGCGGGCGAATTTTTTTTTTAATAAATAAATTCCGCCGAAGAAAAATTCTAATAAAATAAAAAAAAATCTAAAAATGCCAAAAACAATTTTCACCGTCTAAATAAAATATTTAGAACAAAGTGAACATTTTTCTGACCTAAAATGCACTTAAGAAAAAAATGCATATTTTTCCTAATTCAAATAAAATAGCAATAGAAACCAAATAAAATTATTTATTTGATTTTAACGTTTTTCCTCCAATATTTCTTTTATTTTGGAGAAGTCATTTTATCTCCTCTCTTTTATTTTTGATAGTGGAAATATTTTGGAGAGAAAAAATATTAAAACCAAAATGATCCTCTTTTCAAATTTGAGAAAAATTCAAATATGAAAATAAATGAAATCCCCAACTCTTTCCGTGGGTCCTTGAGTTGCTTAAGATTTCTAGGATCACAAACGAAATGCAAATAAAATATGATATGCATATGATGACCTAAGTATAACATCCAAATTGAAAATTTGGGATGTTACAAACCTACCCCCCCTTAAGATGAATCTCGTCCTCGAGATTCGGGTTGGCTAGAAAATAGGTGTGGGTGGTCTTTCCGTAGGTCTTCCTCTCGCTCCCAGGTGGCTTCATCCTCGGTATGGTGGCTCCACTGAACTTTGCAAAACTTGATAACCTTGCTGCGTGTGACTCGGCTGGCAAACTCGAGGATCTTGACAGGTCTCTCCTCGTAAGTCAAATCACTATCCAACTGAATTGCTTCCAGTGGCACTGTATCTCTCAGAGGGATATCGGCCATCTCAGCATGACACTTCTTCAACTGGGAAACATGGAACACATCATGAACTCCGGACAGTCCTTCGGGTAACTCCAACTTGTAGGCTACCTCTCCCATACGTTCCAAAACTTGGTATGGTCCTACAAATCTCGGGGCTAACTTTCCCTTAACTCCAAAACGTTTAACCCCTCGCAGTGGTGACACACGAAGATATGCTCTATCTCCGATTTCGTAGACTACCTCCTTGCGTTTTGTGTCGGCATAACTCTTCTGCCTGGACTGAGCTACCTTCAGTCTATCTCGAATCAACTTAACCTTCTCTTCGGACTCTTAGATCAAATCCGGTCCAAACAACTGACGGTCTCCAACTTCATCCCACATCAACGGTGTTCTGCACCTCCTTCCACATAAAGCTTCGAAAGGTGCCATCTTCAAACTGGCCTGGTAGCTATTATTGTATGAGAACTCCGCGTAGGGCAAATTGTCATCCCAACTAGATCCATAATCTAGCGCACAAGCTCTCAACATGTCCTCCAGAATCTGGTTGACTCTCTCGGTCTGTCCATCGGTCTGCGGATGAAAGGTTGTACTGAACTCTAGCCTGGTTCCCAAAGTCTGGTGCAGCTGGTGCCTAAACTTTGAAGTGAACTGTGTTCCTCTATCTGATACGATGGTCCTCGGAACTCCATGCAGACATACGATCCTGGTCATATATATCTTGGCCAACTTCGCACTCGTATAGGTGGTTTTCACTGGGATAAAGTGAGCCACTTTGGTCAAACGATCCACTACTACCCAGATAGAATCATATCCCGATCGGGTCCTGGGCAATCCGGTGATAAAATCCATGCCAAGCTTGTCCCACTTCCATTCGGGTATCGGCATAGGCTGCAGTAATCCTGCTGGCTTCTGATGTTCTGCCTTCACTCTCTGACATACATCACATACTGCTACATACTCGGCAATATCCTTCTTCATTCCTGTCCACCAGAAACGCTCCTTTAAATCCAAATACATCTTGGTGTTTCCGGGGTGTATCGAGTATGGCGAGTCATGGGCCTCCTGAAGTATTAACTTCCTGATCTCTGCATTATTGGGTACATAAACCCGGTCCTCAAACCACAAGGTGTCGTGCCCATCCTCACGAAAACCTTTGGCTTTTCCTTTGCTCATCCTCTCCTTTATCTCGGCAATTTCTTTGTCATCCTTCTGAGCTTCTCGAATCTTCCCCAATAATGTTGACTGAACTTCTAATGCTACAACAAAACCTCTAGGAACTATCTCCAAACGAAGCTCCCTAAGATCTTCGGCTAACTCCTTTGGCAATCCTTCGCTTATGAGGGTATTGACATAACTCTTATGGCTCAAAGCGTCTGCTACGACATTGGCCTTTCCTGGATGATAATGCAGCTTCATGTCATAATCTTTTATGAGCTCCAACCATCTCCTTTGCCTGAGGTTTAACTCCTTTTGCGTGAAGATGTACTTCAAGCTCTTGTGGTCCGTGTACACATCACAACGGTTTCCAATAAGAAAGTGTCTCCAAGTCTTGAGTGCATGCACTACAGCTGCTAACTCCAAATCATGCATGGCATAATTCAACTCATGCGGTCAAAGCTGACGTGAGGCATATGAAGCAACTCTTCCGTCTTGCATAAGTACTCCTCCAAGTCCTAAGCGAGAAGCGTCGCAATACACTTGGAAGTCCTTGCGTACATCCGGTAGAATCAGCACTGGGGCTGTAACCAAACGTTTCTTCAGCTCCTGAAAACTTGCCTCACATTCCTCTGTCCATTTGAACTTGGTGTCCTTCTTCAACAACTCCGTCATAGGCTTCGCAATCTTGGAAAAATTCTCAATGAATCTCCGGTAATATCCCGCGAGTCCAAGAAAACTGCGGATCTCTCCAACTGAGGTGGGTGTCAACCACTCAGTGACAGACTGAACCTTAGTAGGGTCTACTGCTATACCTTCTCCTGATATAACATGTCCAAGGAATCCAACTTCCTTCAACCAAAACTGGCATTTGCTGAACTTGGCATATAGTTGATGTTCCCTGAGCTTCTCGAGGACTAGACGCAAATGCTCCTTGTGTTCTTCTTCATTCTTCAAATATACCAAGATATCATCAATGAACACCACAACAAACTTATCCAAGAACTCCATGAACACCTTATTCATCATGCTCATGAAATAGGCAGTAGCGTTAGTCAATCCAAATGACATAACCGTGTACTCATATAGCCCATACCTTATGGTGAAGGCTGTCTTAGGTATATCCTGTTCTCGGATCTTCAGCTGGTGGTATCCTGATCGCAGATCGATCTTGGAGAATACTTTAGCTCCTTGCAGCTGGTCAAACAAATTGTTGATCATTGGTAGTGGGTACTTGTTCTTGATCGTCACTTCATTCAATGCACGATAATCAACAACCATTCTCAAAGATCCATCCTTATTCTCAACCAAGAGCACTGGGGCTCCCCATGGTGACGAACTTCGTCGAATGTAACCTTTCTCCAATAACTCCTTAATCTGCTTCTTAATTTCCTCCAGATCATTTGCGGGCATCCGGTATGGTCTTTTCGATATCGGCCCGGTGCCTGGCAACAGCTCTATCAAAAATTCAATGTCTCGATCCGGCGGCATACCTGGTAGTTCCTCTGGAAATACATCCGGGTAATCCTTCACTACAGGCACTTCCTCCTGAACAACTCCTGAGAGGGAATTTACTTGTGTCCTCTTTGGCGCATGCCTGGATACATACTTAATCCTTTTTCCCTCCGGGGTGGTGAGCAGAATTGACCTACTAGCACAGTCAATGTTCCCTCCATACTTCGATAGCCAATCCATGCCTAGTATCACATCCAATCCTTGTGACTCGAAAATTATTAGGTTTGAGGGGAAAACATGGCTACCAATGGTTAAGGGTATCCGGTCGCACCATCGGCTGGCCATATACTCTGCTCCTGGTGAGCTTACTAGCATGGGTGACCTAAGGGCTAAGGTGGGTAACTTAAACTTGTTCACAAATCCCTTTGAAATGTATGAATGCGATGCACCAGTATCAAAAAGAACGAGAGCGGTAAATGACTTAACCAAAAACTTACCGATAACTGCATCTGGCTGCTCTTCAACCTCCTCCACGTTCACGTGGTTCACTTGTCCCCTGTTGAAAGGGTTGGGCTTCTTCCCAGAGCTTCCATTGCCATGACCATTCTTTGGCTCGGGGCACTCATTGGCGTAGTGTCCAGTCTTCCCGCACTTGAAACAAGTAATGTGACTTTGGTCCTTCTTGGCGGGTGTGGCTGGGTTAGAGCGGTTCTGATTGCTGCCTGCTCCATTCCCGTTTCCATTCTTGGGGCCACTATGGTTATGCGAGCTTCCTCCATTGTGGGTATGGCCTACATGGTTATGGGTATAACCTCCCGAGTTCGGGGTAAAACGGGGCTTCTGCTGAGCTCCTGAATTGTACTTCCCTTGTCCATACTTCCTTTTGCGGCTCTCAATTTGCTGCTGCTTCCCTTCAATCATAAGGGCCCTGTCTACCTGTTGGAAATATGCCCTAGGGGCAATAATAAAGTGGTTATTATTATATTTCCTTGTTCATGATAATTGTCTATTGTTCATGCTATGATTGTGTTATCCGGAAATCGTAATGCATGTGTGAATACATAGACCACAACATGTCCCTAGTGAGCCTCTAGTTGACTAGCTCGTTGATCAATAGATGGTTACGGTTTCCTGACCATAGACATTGGATGTCGTTGATAACGGGATCACATCATTAGGAGAATGATGTGATGGACAAGACCCAATCCTAAGCATAGCACTAGATCGTGTAGTTCGTCTGCTAAAGCTTTTCTAATGTCAAGTATCATTTCCTTAGACCATGAGATTGTGCAACTCCCGGATACCGTAGGAATGCTTTGGGTGTATCAAACGTCACAACGTAACTGGGTGACCATAAAGGTGCACTACAGGTATCTCCGAAAGTGTCTGTTGGGTTGGCACGAATCGAGACTGGGATTTGTCAATCCGTATGACGGAGAGGTATCTCTGGGCCCACTCGGTAATGCATCATCATAATGAGCTCAATGTGACTAAAGAGTTAGCCACGGGATCATGCGTTACGGAACGAGTAAAGAGACTTGCCGGTAACGAGATTGAACAAGGTATAGGGATACCGACGATCGAATCTCGGGCAAGTATCATACCGGTAGACAAAGAGAATTGTATACGGGATTGATTGAATCCTCGACATCGTGGTTCATCCGATGAGATCATCGTGGAACATGTGGGAGCCAACATGGGTATCCAGATCCCGCTGTTGGTTATTGGCCGGAGAGATGTCTCGGTCATGTCTGCATGGTTCCCGAACCCGTAGGGTCTACACACTTAAGGTTCGGTGACTCTAGGGTTGTTACGGGAAATAGTATGTGAATACCGAATGTTGTTCGGAGTCCCGGATGAGATCCCGGACGTCACGAGGAGTTCCGGAATGGTCCGGAGGTAAAGATTTATATATGGGAAGTTGTTATTGGGGTTCCGAAAAAAGTTTGATTTTTTTTCGGTATTGTACCGGGAAGCTTTCGAAAGGTTCCGGAGGATTCCGGAGGGGTCCGGAAGTCCGGAAAGGGTTCCACCACGTCCAATACAGCAGCATGGGCTGTAAGGGGGCGCCCTAGCCTTAATGGGCTAGGGGCACCAGCCCCCCTAAGGCCCATGCGCATGGGAGAGGGGAAACCCTAAAGGGGGAGGGCCTCCACTTGACTTGGGAGGCACTCCTCCCCCCCTTGGCCGCCGCCCCAACCCTAGATGGGATCTAGGGGGCCGGCCCCCTCTCCCCCAGCCTATAAATAGTGGAGGGGTGGGAGGGAGGACACAACCTTGCCCTTGGCGCAGCCCCTCCCTCTCTCCATCACCTCCTCTTCCTCCGTTGAGCTTGGCGAAGCCCTGCCGGAGAAATGCAAGTTCCACCACCACGCCGTTGTGCTGCTGGAGCTGTCTTCCCCAACCTCTCCCTCCTCCTTGCTGGATCAAGGCGCGGGAGACGTCACCGGGCTGCACGTGTGTTGAACGCGGAGGCACCGTTGTTCGGTGCTTAGATCGGAATCGACCGCGATCTGAATCGCTGCGTGTACGACTCCTCCAACCGCGTTCTTGTAACGCTTCCGCATCGCGATCTTGAAGGGTATGAAGATGCACTCCTCTCTCTCTCATTGCTAGTCTCTCCATAGATTGATCTTGGTGATGCGTAGGAATTTTTTTTGATTTACTACTACGTTCCCCATCAGTGGCATCATGAGCTAGGTCTATGCGTAGTTTCTTGCACGAGTAGAACACAAGTTGTTGTGGGCGTCGATTTTGTCAATTTTCTTGCCGTTACTAGTCTTATCTTGATTCGGCGGCATCGTGGGATGAAGCGGCCCGGACCGACCTTACACGTACGCTTACGTGAGACAGGTTCCACCGACTGACATGCACTAGTTGCATAAGGTGGCTAGCGGGTGTCTGTCTCTCCCACTTTAGTCGGATCGGATTCGATGAAAAGGGTCCTTATGAAGGGTAAATAGAAATTGGCATATCACGTTGTGGTTGTGGCGTAGGTAAGAAACGTTCTTGCTAGAAACCTATAGCAGCCACGTAAAAAATTTTGCAACAACAATTAGAGGACGTCTAACTTGTTCTTGCAGCATATGCCGTGTGATGTGATATGGCCAAAAGGATGTGATGAATGATATATGTGATGTATGAGATTGATCATGTTCTTGTAATAGGAATCACGACTTGCATGTCGATGAGTATGACAACCGGTAGGAGCCATAGGAGTTGTCTTAATTTATTGTATGACCTGTGTGTCAATGAAAAACGCCATGTAATTACTTTACTTTATTGCTAACCGTTAGCCATAGTAGTAGAAGTAATAGTTGGCGAGGCAACTTCATGAAGACACGATGATGGAGATCATGGTGTCATGCCGGTGACGATGATGATCATGGTGCCCCGAAGATGGAGATCAAAAGGAGCAAAATGATATTGGCCATATCATGTCACTATTTGATTGCATGTGATGTTTATCATGTTTACATCTTATTTGCTTAGAACGACGGTAGCATAAATAAGATGATCCCTCGCTAAAATTTCAAGAAAGTGTTCCCCCTAACTGTGCACCGTTGCGAAGGTTCGTTGTTTCGAAGCACCACGTGATGATCGGGTGTGATAGATTCTAACATTCGAATACAACGGGTGTAAGCCAGATTTACACATGCAAAACACTTAGGTTGACTTGACGAGCCTAGCATGTACAGACATGGCCTCGGAACACGGAAGACCGAAAGGTCGAACATGAGTCGTATAGAAGATACGATCAACATAGAGATGTTCACCGTTGATGACTAGTCCGTCTCACGTGATGATCGGACACGGCCTAGTCGATTCGGATCATGTAACACTTAGATGACTAGAGGGATGTCTATCTGAGTGGGAGTTCATTGAATAATTTGATTAGATGAACTTAATTATCATGAACTTAGTCTAAAATCTTTACAATATGTCTTGTAGATCAAATGGCCCACGCTAATGTTGCCCTCAACTTCAACGCGTTCCTAGAGAAAACCAAGCTGAAAGACGATGGTAGCAACTACACGGACTGGGTCCGTAACCTGAGGATTATCCTCATAGCTGCCAAGAAAGCATATGTCCTTGAAGCACCGCTAGGTGACGCACCTGTTTTCCCAACAACTCAAGACGTTATAAACGCCTGGCAGTCGTGTAGTGATGATTACTCCCTGGTTCAGTGCGGCATGCTTTACAGCTTAGAACCGGGGCTCCAAAAGCGTTTTGAGCAACACGGAGCATATGAGATGTTCCAAGAGCTGAAAATGGTTTTCCAAGCTCATGCCCGGGTCGAGAGATATGAAGTCTCCGACAAGTTCTACAGTTGTAAGATGGAGGAGAATAGTTCTGTCAGCGAGCATATACTCAAAATGTCTGGGTTGCACAACCGCTTGTCTCAGCTGGGAGTTAATCTCCCGGATGACGCGGTCGTTGACAGAATCCTTTAGTCGCTTCCACCTAGCTACAAGAGCTTTGTGATGAACTTCAATATGCAGGGGATGGAGAAAACCATTCCTGAGATATATTCAATGCTGAAATCAGCGGAGGTGGAGATCAAAAAGGAACATCATGTGTTGATGGTGAATAAAACCACTAAGTTCAAGAAAGGCAAGGGTAAAAAGAACTTCAAGAAGGACGGCAAGGGAGTTGCCGCGCCCGGTAAGCAAGCTACCGGGAAGAAGCCAAAGAATGGACCCAAGCCTGAGACTGAATGCTTTTATTGCAAGGGAAACAGTCACTGGAAGCGGAACTGCCCCAAGTACTTAGCGGATAAGAAGGCCGGCAATACCAAAGGTATATGTGATATACATGTTATTGATGTGTACCTTACCAGTGCTCGTAGTAGCTCCTGGGTATTTGATACCGGTGCGGTTGCTCATATTTGTAACTCAAAACAGGAGCTGCGGAATAAGCGGAGACTGGCGAAGGACGAGGTGACGATGCGCGTCGGGAATGGTTCCAAGGTTGATGTGATCGCCGTCGGCACACTACCTCTACATCTACCTTCGGGATTAGTTTTAAACCTCAATAATTGTTATTTAGTACCAGCTTTGAGCATGAACATTGTATCAGGATCTCGTTTGATGCGAGATGGCTACTCATTTAAATCCGAGAATAATGGTTGTTCTATTTATATGAGAGATATGTTTTATGGTCATGCCCCGCTGGTCAATGGTTTATTCTTATTGAATCTCGAACGTGATGTTACACATATTCATAGTGTGAATGCCAAAAGATGTAAGGTTGATAATGATAGTCCCACATACTTGTGGCACTGCCGCCTTGGTCACATTGGTGTCAAACGCATGAAGAAACTCCATGCAGATGGACTTTTGGAGTCTCTTGATTATGAATCATTTGACATGTGCGAACCATGCCTCATGGGCAAAATGACCAAGACTCCGTTCTCCGGGACAATGGAGCGAGCAACCAACTTATTGGAAATCATACATACTGATGTGTGCGGTCCAATGAGCGTTGAGGCTCGCGGTGGTTATCGTTATGTTCCCACCCTCACTGATGACTTAAGTAGATATGGGTATGTCTACTTAATGAAACACAAGTCTGAGACCTTCGAAAAGTTCAAGGAGTTTCAGAGTGAGGTAGAGAATCAACGTGACAGGAAAATAAAGTTCTTACGATCAGATCGTGGAGGGGAATATTTGAGTCACGAGTTTGGCACGCACTTAAGGAAATGTGGAATTGTTTCACAACTCACGCCGCCTGGAACACCTCAGCGTAATGGTGTGTCCGAACGTCGTAATCACACTCTATTGGATATGCTGCGATCTATGATGTCTCTTACCGATCTACCGCTATCATTTTGGGGTTATGCTTTAGAGACTGCCGCATTCACTTTAAATAGGGCTCCGTCGAAATCCGTTGAGACGACACCGTATGAATTATGGTTTGGGAAGAAACCTAAGCTGTCGTTTCTGAAAGTTTGGGGATGCGATGCTTATGTCAAGAAACTTCAACCTGAAAAGCTCGAACCCAAATCGGAAAAATGCGTCTTCATAGGATACCCTAAAGAAACTATTGGGTATACCTTCTACCTTAGATCTGAAGGCAAGATCTTTGTTGCCAAGAATGGATCCTTTCTGGAGAAAGAGTTTCTCTCGAAAGAAGTAAGTGGGAGGAAAGTAGAACTTGATGAGGTACCCCCTCTTGAACCGGAGAGTAGCGCAGCTCAGGAAGATGTTTCTGTGGTGCCTGCACCGACTAGAGAGGAAGTTAATGATGATGATCATGAAACTTCGAATCAAGTTGCTACTGAACTTCGTAGGTCCACGAGGACACGTTCCGCACCAGAGTGGTACGGCAACCCTGTCTTCGAAGTCATGTTGTTAGACAATGGTGAACCTTCGAACTATGAAGAAGCGATGGCGGGCCCGGATTCCAACAAATGGCTAGAAGCCATGAAATCCGAGATAGGATCCATGTATGAAAATGAAGTATGGACTTTGACAGACTTGCCCGATGATCGGTAAGCCATAGAGAACAAATGGATCTTTAAGAAGAAGACAGACGCGGATGGTAATGTGACCATCTATAAGGCTCGACTTGTCGCTAAGGGTTATCGACAAGTTCAAGGGGTTGACTACGATGAGACCTTCTCACCCGTAGCGAAGCTGAAGTCCGTCAGAATCATGTTAGCAATTGCTGCATACTATGATTATGAGATATGGCAAATGGACGTCAAAACGGCATTCCTTAATGGTTTCCTTAAGGAAGAGTTGTATATGATGCAGCCGGAAGGTTTTGTCGATCCTAATAATGCTGACAAGGTATGCAAGCTCCAGCGCTCAATCTATGGGCTGGTGCAAGCATCTCGGAGTTGGAACATTCGCTTTGATGAGATGATCAAAGCGTTTGGGTTTACACAGACTTATGGAGAAGCCTGTGTTTACAAGAAAGTGAGTGGGAGCTCTGTAGCATTTCTCATATTGTATGTAGATGACATACTATTAATGGGAAATGATATAGAATTCTTGGAAAGCATAAAGGCCTACTTGAAAAAGTGTTTTTCAATGAAGGACCTTGGAGAAGCTGCTTACATATTAGGCATCAAGATCTATAGAGATAGATCGAGACGCCTCATTGGTCTTTCGCAAAGCACATACCTTGACAAGATATTGAAGAAGTTCAATATGGATCAGTCCAAGAAGGGGTTCTTGCCTGTATTACAAGGTGTGAGATTGAGCACGGCTCAATGCCCGACCTCGGCAGAAGATAGAGAAAAGATGAGCGTCATCCCCTATGCCTTAGCCATAGGGTCTATTATGTATGCCATGCTGTGTACCAGACCTGATGTGAACCTCGACGTAAGTTTGGTAGGAAGGTACCAAAGTAATCCCGGCATGGAACACTGGACAACGGTCAAGAACATCCTGAAGTACCTGAAAAGGACTAAGGATATGTTTCTCGTTTATGGAGGTGACGAAGAGCTCGTCGTAAAGGGTTACGTCGATGCTAGCTTCGACACAGATCTGGATGACTCTAAGTCACAAACCGGATACGTGTATATTTTGAATGGTGGGGCAGTCAGCTGGTGCAGTTGCAAGCAAAGTGTCGTGGCGGGATCTACATGTGAAGCGGAGTACATAGCAGCCTCGGAGGCAGCACAGGAAGCAGTCTGGATGAAGGAGTTCATCACCGACCTAGGAGTTATTCCCAATGCGTCGGGCCCAATGACTCTCTTCTGTGACAACACTGGAGCTATTGCCCTTGCCAAGGAGCCCAGGTTTCACAAGAAGACCAGGCATATCAAGCGTCGCTTCAACTCCATTCGTGAACATGTTCAAGATGGAGACATAGATATTTGTAAAGTGCATACGGATCTGAATGTCGTAGATCCGTTGACTAAACCTCTTCCACGAGCAAAACATGATCAACACCAGAACTCTATGGGTGTTCGATTCATCACAATGTAACTAGATTATTGACTCTAGTGCAAGTGGGAGACTGTTGGAAATATGCCCTAGAGGCAATAATAAAGTGGTTATTATTATATTTCCTTGTTCATGATAATTGTCTATTGTTCATGCTATAATTGTGTTATCCGGAAATTGTAATGCATGTGTGAATACATAGACCACAACATGTCCCTAGTGAGCCTCTAGTTGACTAGCTCATTGATCAATAGATGGTTACGGTTTCCTGACCATAGACATTGGATGTCGTTGATAACGGGATCACATCATTAGGAGAATGATGTGATGGACAAGACCCAATCCTAAGCATAGCACTAGATCGTGTAGTTCGTCTGCTAAAGCTTTTCTAATGTCAAGTATCATTTCCTTAGACCATGAGATTGTGCAACTCCCGGATATCATAGGAATGCTTTGGGTGTATCAAACGTCACAACGTAACTGGGTGACCATAAAGGTGCACTATAGGTATCTCCGAAAGTGTCTGTTGGGTTGGCACGAATCGAGACTGGGATTTGTCACTCCGTATGACGGAGAGGTATCTCTGGGCCCACTCAGTAATGCATCATCATAATGAGCTCAATGTGACTAAAGAGTTAGCCACGGGATCATGCGTTACGGAACGAGTAAAGAGACTTGCCGGTAACGAGATTGAACAAGGTATAGGGATACCGACGATCGAATCTCGGGCAAGTATCATACCGGTAGACAAAGAGAATTGTATACGGGATTGATTGAATCCTCGACATCGTGGTTCATCCGATGAGATCATCGTGGAACATGTGGGAGCCAACATGGGTATCCAGATCCCGCTGTTGGTTATTGGCCGGAGAGATGTCTCGGTCATGTCTGCATGGTTCCCGAACCCGTAGGGTCTACACACTTAAGGTTCGGTGACTCTAGGGTTGTTATGGGAAATAGTATGTGAATACCGAATGTTGTTCAGAGTCCCGGATGAGATCCCGGACGTCATGAGGAGTTCTGGAATGGTCCGGAGGTAAAGATTTATATATGGGAAGTTGTTATTGGGGTTCCGGAAAAAGTTCGGTTTTTTTTCGGTATTGTACCGGGAAGCTTTCGAAAGGTTCCGGAGGATTCCGGAGGGGTCCGGAAGTCCGGAAAGGGTTCCACCACGTCCAATACAGCAGCATGGGCTGTAAGGGGGCGCCCTAGCCTTAATGGGCTAGGGGCACCAGCCCCCCTAAGGCCCATGCGCATGGGAGAGGGGAAACCCTAAAGGGGGAGGGCCTCCACTTGACTTGGGAGGCACTCCTCCCCCCCTTCGCCGCCGCCCCAACCCTAGATGGGATCTAGGGGGCCGGCCCCCTCTCCCCCCCAGCCTATAAATAGTGGAGGGGTGGGAGGGAGGACACAACCTTGCCCTTGGCGCAGCCCCTCCCTCTCTCCATCACCTCCTCTTCCTCCGTTGAGCTTGGCGAAGCACTGCCGGAGAACTGCAAGTTCCACCACCACGCCGTCGTGCTGCTGGAGCTGTCTTCCCCAACCTCTCCCTCCTCCTTGCTGGATCAAGGCGCGGGAGACGTCACCGGGCTGCACGTGTGTTGAACGCGGAGGCACCGTTGTTCGGTGCTTAGATCGGAATCGACCGCGATCTGAATCGCTGCGTGTACGACTCCTCCAACCGCGTTCTTGTAATGCTTCCGCATCGCGATCTTCAAGGGTATGAAGATGCACTCCTCTCTCTCTCGTTGCTAGTCTCTCCATAGATTGATCTTGGTGATGCGTAGAATTTTTTTTTTGATTTACTACTACGTTCCCCAACACTACCAACTCCTGGTAGTTAGCAAATGTTGCCACCATCAACTGCATACTCAGCTCATCATTCAGCCCTTCCAGAAATTTCTCCTGCTTCGCGGCATCTGTGGCCACATCATCTGGGGCATAGCGAGACAACTTGCTGAACTCCTCCACGTACTGCCCTACAGTACGATTTCCTTGGCGTAAGTTGTGGAACTCACGCTTCTTCATGCTCATAGCTCCTGCCGAGACATGTGCAGTGCGGAATGCTTGCTGAAACTGCTCCCAAGTGACATTGGCTATGGGGAAAGTGGCTGTGTAATTCTCCCACCATGAGGCTGCGGGTCCATCCAATTGATGTGCGGCAAAACGCACCTTCTCAGCATCTGTGCAACCTGCGGTGGTCAACTCCCTTCCAATCCTGCGTAGCCAGTCATCAGCAACAATCGGCTCGGCGCTGCTGGAAAACACCGGCGGTTGCAACCTCAGAAAATGAGCTAGGTTGTCGACCGGAGGGGGTGGCGGTGGGTTGTTGTTGTTGCCTTGGTTCTGAACTAGTAGCTGCATCAGGGCATTCTGCTGTTGGATCAACTGAGTGAGCTCCGGTGGGAAGACAAAACCGGGGTCACGTCTCGGAGGCATCTGATGGGTTTAGAGGGAAGAGATTAGAATAGAGTGAGGTCTAGTGAGAGAGCACTACCCATATGCACATGAGACAAACACATTCATAACACACCACTCAATTCAAACAAGGCATACAAATGATCTAACTACCGTTACAAAAGTGCTTGGACTATTACTATATACATGGGGAAAATACTACTGATAATATGGTGGTCATCTAGAAGTTTTGATCGGTGGAAGACTCCATGATATCCGCTCCAGCTTCGTCTTCATAATCATCATCACTACTGTCGGGGTCGGAGTCGGTGTCGTCGATGATGATGTAGTCTTCAGAACGAATGTCGCCGGGATGGTCGTCATCTCCTCCTGGCACGGGGTCTCCCATGAATACTCCTAGCTTCCTCTTCAGGTCGTCATTCTTCTCCACTAGTGTTGAGATTTCCTCCTCGTATCCATCGCATGTATACTTGAGTTCCTCTTCTAGCTCCATGTTCCGGGTCATCACCTTCTTCAAATCTATCATGCTTGCGCACATTTGGTTCTCCTGGCGACGGATGTGCTGGTTTAACTCCTGGATGAAAGCTGCAATGGACCTGTCCCTCCTGGTGTTGATCATCTCCCATTGCTCATCTCGGCGCCCACATATCTGGTAGATGGTGTCCTTAAGATCCTTGTGATAAACTTCGCTGATGCATCCCATGGCGATGTGGGCTGCCATGCTCCTTCCTAGACTCCAGGTAGGTGAATCAAAGGAAAACTCTATGGGCTCAGTAATTGGCGTGAATGTCCTTCCTGGAACTTGAACTCGAATCATCCAACGCTCCTCTTCTGGTAAGGTGGCGGTGTAGGTCCCGGTGAAGCTTGGTATTCCGATGTTCAGGTACCTAGTAACTTCCTTCAAGTGTCGTCCAAAAGGTGTGTCTTCATCCGGTTGTGCAAACTTGTTCCTTGAGTCCGTCATCTATAGAGTAGAAGTAGAGAAGAGTCAGAAATGAGTAGAGAAGAGTGACCTATGGCTTTTCTTAGTGGTTGTGTCTTACAGTCAGCGTGTGCTCTGATACTATCTTTGTAGCGACCCGACCCGAATGGATCGAAGTCTCTGTGCATAAGTGTCATCCCTGGATCGGTAATGCTGACACACACAGTACTTGAAGGATTTATAACAGAGTGCAATCACACACTTATTACATCGAATGTCTCAAAAGAGAACTTAATACAATAATATGGCTTAAGGCCATCTAAATAAGATAATTGCGGAAGCATCGAAGGTAAATGAGTCCATCAACTCCAACGGCATAGCTGAGTGCATGACAACGACCTAGCGCACCTTACTCTTCGTCTGAAAAGTCTGCAATATGATATGTTGCAGCCCGAAACGGGTCAGCACATGGAATATGCTGGCAAGGTAGCACTATAGAGCAATGAACAAAGTAAGTGCTATCACTACATGCATATATGGCTGGTGGAGGCTCTATGGTTAACATGTTTTTGCGAAAAGCTAATTTTTCCCTACAACAAAGGAATATATTTTATTTACTACTGAGTTTGTTGAAAACATTGAGAAGGTAACCCCAACTCAATCCCAATTAAAAGTTAACAACCCAATCAAATTAATTAAGAGTGATGAGATCAAATCAATAATTCAAGTACCAGATACTCAAGATGTCCATAACCGGGGACACGGCTAATCATGATTAGTTTGTACACTCTACAGAGGTTTGCGCACTTTTCCCCATAAGACTCGATCTCCTCCGTTGGATTTCTCGCACTACATGGTGTTTGAGAAACGGATGACCGAGACATAGTCTTTCAGAAGCATTAACTCTAACCCTGGGTAGACAGTACCAACCTACATCCCCTACATCTGCTAGCCTACCACTGGAAGAGGTCATGCAACATACTCAACTATGCTAGAGCCCATAATAGCTTGTGGCTGCACACGGAAGTTTCTAGCATGAATAATCTTATGATCCCTTTGAGCCTGGGTGGCGAACCAAATGGACAGCACTGGTATATCCCCAGGTGCCCGCAACCAATCCACCCAGATGTGTGTTTAAGTAGCCACCTTAAGTTAACCATTAATTAACAATCTCACATCTGTCATGGATACACTCAAACCCAATCCACGTCTACGAGCATAGCATGGCAATATAAGCATAGCGTAGAAGTAACTCCCAAGGTTTGATAATAAAGGGCAATAGGTTCTACCTCATCATCTACTTCCCAATACCCACAAGTTAATCACATCCTAATCATGCAGTGTTTGAGGATTGTAACTAATGCATAAAAACTGGGTAATGAAGGGATATGATCAAAGTGTTACTTGCCTTGCTGACGATCTGCAAACCCTAGAACTCGTAGTAGCACGCTTTGCACTCCGGGAATTCTATCGCAAACAAACAATAGCATACATAAGCACTCAAGCATAGATGCAAGGGTGAAACTCAGATGAGAAAGATCAAATCTGAAAGTTCAACTGAAAAGTTTCGATTTGCAAAAAGAATCAAACGAATTGGAGCTATGGAACTGAAACTACGGTCAAAAGAACTTTGAATTCAAAACTGCTTGAAACCAAATTTTAAATTGTCAAAATCATGTTCAAGTTGGTTAAACAGAAAGAGGGGCTCGAGACGAAGATTTTGGCGTTGGTTTCACTGGATTTGGACAAACGGTTTAGAAACGACGAGGGTTTGAAGATCAGGGCTAATCTGCGATAAAAGTAATCGCGGATGGGTCCCTGGCTGAAAAAGAAAATAAAAAGGAAAATCTATCGGACGAACGTCCGCTAACAGAGACGAACGGGCGAATTCGTTCATGAAAACGAACGAACGAACGAACGCTTGCTAAATAACGAAACCGAAGAAAAACCGAACCGATCTAATAAAATAAAAAAAACCGAACTAGGGTTTTAAGAAAATCGACGGTTTTTACCTAAAACCGAAAAAAAACGGCGGCGGCGGATTCGACGGCGGCGGCTAGGATTCCGGCGGGGCGGGGCGTGCGGCGGCAAGGCGGTGGGCTCCGCGGGCGGCGGCGCGGGGCGGCGAGCGGCGAGGCAGCGGCGGCGGCGGCGGCTTGCGGCACGGCGCGGCTGCGGCTGCTGCTGGTGGCGGCGGTGGCGGGGCTGGGTGGAGGAGAGGGGGGGCGGCTCCGGCTTTAAAGGCCCGGGGGGGCGGTGTGGCTTGCTGGAGGGGGTGGCGCCGGCGGCTCGGGGTCGGACTCCCCGAGTCCATCGCGAGCACGACGACGGGAGACGGCGCGGCCTGGCTCGGCTGGGCCTTCGGCCCAGTCGGGCGAAACTTTTTTTTAATAAATAAATTACGCCGAAGAAAAATTCTAATAAAATAAAAAAAATCTAAAAATGCCAAAAACAATTTTCACCGTCTAAATAAAATATTTAGAACAAAGTGAACATTTTTCTGGCCTAAAATGCACTTAAGAAAAAAATGCATATTTTTCCTAATTCAAATAAAATAGCAATAGAAACCAAATAAAATTATTTATTTGATTTTAACATTTTTCCTCTAATATTTCTTTTATTTTGGAGAAGTCATTTTATCTCCTCTCTTTTATTTTTGATAGTGGAAATATTTTGGAGAGAAAAATTATTAAAACCAAAATGATCCTCTTTTCAAATTTGAGAAAAATTCAATTATGAAAATAAATGAAATCCCCAACTCTCTCCGTGGGTCCTTGAGTTGCTTAAGATTTCTAGGATCACAAACGAAATGCAAATAAAATATGATATGCATACGATGACCTAAGTATTACATCCAAATTGAAAATTTGGGATGTTACATTCACCGTGCTCTTCCAAATATTAATGATATAGTTAACACAAGGTAATAGACACTGTGAGCATCTACTGACAATGTCAGATTATGCATCCTATTACTGCGAGATCCGCACCACATTCGGTGAATATCTTCAACGTGTTATACTATATAGTTCTTGGTACATCCATATGAATGTATTAGCATCAGCTATACTTAATGAATTTGCTCCTAAGAAGCATTTGTTGTAGTTTACTAAACATTTTACTCTCATAGTAAACTAATTAATGCATGATCACAGCATGTAGGAAAATGGCTGGCGTCATGCATCATGAATTTCATGAACTTGAAGTAGATGGTAGTAACTATTTACCATGGGTTATGGATGCAAAGATAGCCCTTGAAAGTTGTAAACTCGATTCCACAATCATCACACCCAATGAAGGCGCCGCAGAAATCCCCGCGGCAGCCAAATATACTGCTTTAAGTTTCTTAAGGCACCATCTCCATCCGGACTTAACGTTGGAATATTTGATGGAAGAAGATCCACTAGCTTTGTGGAACTCTCTGAAGGAAAGATGTGACCAACAAAGAGAAGTTAGGCTGCCAGAAGCATAGAGGGAATGGTATCTCATGAGGTTTCAAGACTTCAAATCTGTAGTTGCCTATAACTCTGCTGTTCACAAGGTCAACTCAAAACTAAGGTTTTGCAATCAACCAATTTTTGATGCTGATCTCATTGAGAAGACCTTGTGCACTTTCCACCCAACAATGAGGGTTCTGCAACAGCAGTACCGTCAACAAAAATACAAGAAGTACTCTGAGCTCATAAACACTCTACTTCAGGCTGAGAAGCACGATAAACTTCTCATGAAAAATCATCAGGCTCGCCCAACGGGTTCCATGCCACTACCTGAAGCACATGTTAACACTCAGATTACTAAGAAGTATGGAGGTCGTGACAAAGCACCCAGAAAATTCAACGAAAAGTGGAAAAGGAACAACAAGAAGAAGTTTAGTGGTCATTATAAGGGTAAAGGCCACTTCAAAAAAGATGGCCTAAACAACAACCTTGAGACTTGTCAAAGGTGTGGATGTGCGAATCATCGTACTAGGAAATGTCGTACACCCAAGCATCTGGTTGAATTATACCTTCAATCAACTGGGAAAGGCAAACAAGTTCATGGGAAAGCTGAAGCTCACTTCAACTCCTACAGAAGGATGAGAATCTTGAGGTAGGCACTTCTTAAAGTGCTCCTCAGGAAACAAGGCAAAAGGACGAATCTCTCCTTGATGTCGACGACATGCTAGCGGAATACACCACTCAAGATGCATTCGGAGATCTCTGTTAATCTCCACATCACTCATTAATGTCAACAACCATTTATTATTGTAATACTAGATGTTATAATTTATTTAACTCTATGTAAAATGAAGTCCTACGGACTAGATTATATTATGTACCTCAGACATAATGGTGTAGTTACATTTGTCATTATAATACAAATAAGTTGTATACATTTTATATGAGTAATATGAATAAGATTTATCCTAAAATATTCTCTTACTCTGTATAGACATCTACGGGAAATCAATTCGATGGAAGAAGAACTTTGTTTAGTGGATAGTTGTACCACTAACACAATATTAACGGAAATAAAGTATTTCCAAACTCTAACTAAGAGAAAAGGAAATTTAATGACCATTGCTGGTCGTGATGCATCAATTGTAGGTTCTGGACGAGCCACAATTGATAAATTCAAGACTTGGCATGATCGCCTTGGTCATCCGGGAATTGGGATGATGAGAAAAATTATTGACAATTCTATTGGTCACAGCCTCCCAACTACAAAGTTTCCCGAATCATCAGATTTTGTTTGCACCACATGTGCAGCAGGGAAAATGATCATAAAACCATCTTATCTCAAAATAAAATATGAGCCCCTCAATTTCCTTGAACGCATTCAAGGAGATATATGTGGTCCAATTCAACCACTATCCGGGCCATTTAGATACTTCATGGTGCTAATTGATGCATCTACGAGATGGTCACATGTGTGTTTACTATCCACATGAAACCATGCCTTTGCTAAGTTAATTGCTCAAATTATCAAATTAAGAGCAAATCATCATAAACATAGGATTAAAACAATCCAAATGGATAATGCCGCTGAGTTCTCTTCACGCGCATTTAATGACTATTGCATGGCTATGGGCATCCATCTAGAACATTCATTGCCTTATGTTCATACTCAAAATGGATTGGCTGAATCTCTTATTAAAAGACTAAAATTAATTGCTAGACCACTCTTACAGAATTGTAATTTACCAACATCATGTTGGGCACATGCGGTCTTACACGTCGTAGATCTAATTCAAATCAGACCAATTGCATATCGCACAGCCTCCCTGTTGCAACTAGTACATGGAAATCAACCAAGTATTTTCCATCTGCGAAAATTCGGTTGCGCTGTATACGTACCGATATCGCCACCTCAACGTACATCCATGAGCCCCACAGAAAATTAGGGATCTATGTGGGGTATAACTCTCCGTCAATTATAAAATACCTAGAACCCCTCACAGGGGACCTGTTCATAGCCAGGTACGCTGACTCTATATTTGATGAGGACAATTTCCCGGCATTAGGGGGAGAATCAGACCACAAAGAATGCTAGGAAATAGATTGGAATATAACAGGCATTCAGTCCTTAGATCCACATACTAAAGAATCTGAAACTGAAATTCAGAGGATCATAGATTTGCAACACATTGCAAACAACCTGCCAGACGCATTTACTGACCACAAAGGTGTCACTAAATCACATATTCCCGTAGTCAATGCACCAGAAAGAGTGGAGGTACCAAATAAAAGCACTCAAACCCCAAATGCAAATAAGAGGGGGAGAAATCTGGTCAAAGGGGATATCCCTTCTCAAAAGCCTCCGAGGAAACAGAGAAAATCAAATACTTTGGCAGTAAATGCAATTTAAACTGAAGTTGAAAGACACCAATTAGATGATCAACATCTAGAACCCAGCACAAATGCACATACAAACTTAAGTGCTGGGACATCGGAACACCCTGACTTCATTGTTGTGGGAAATCACATTGAGTCAGAGGGCATAATTTTTTTCTCTCCATAAATTATGCATATTCAGGAGAATCATACAACAGAAAGACTACGATTGTCGACATATACTTTTCCTATAAAATTGTTGAAACCCTTCAACTAGATCCAGAACCAAAGTCAATGAAGGAGTGCCTGATGCGCCCTGATTGGCCTAAATGGAAGGAAGCAATTGCGGCAGAATTGTGCTCGCTTAACAAAAGAGAGGTATTTTCCTCAGTAATACCTACTCCTCAGAATGTCTTCCCTGTGGGAGCTAAATGGGTTTCGTTCCAAAAAGAAACGAAAACAATGAGGTGGTGAGATACAAAGCGAGACTAGTAGCACAAGGGTTCACGCATAGACCCGACATTGATTACGATGACACATACTCTCCTGTTATGAGTGGAACAACATTTCGATATTTAATTTCAATGGCAGTACAAATGAATTTATCCATGCAGTTAATGGATGTAGTGACCGCATACTTATATGGGTCACTCAAATCAGATATCTATATGAAAGTCCCTGATGGACTAAGATTACCGAATCCCAAAGCAAATCGCAACACATATTGTGTAAAATTACAAAAGTCATTCTATGGCTTAAGACAGTCGGGCAGAATGTGGTATAACCGACTAAGTGAGTTCCTTATTCAGAAAGGTTACTCAAACAATAATGATTGCCCTTGTATGTTTATAAAGAAGTCCTCAAATGGATTTTGTATCATCTCAGTGTACGTTGATGATCTCAATATTATTGGAAGTACACCAGATATAAACGAAGCACACAATCATTTGATGACGGAATTTGAGATGAAGGATTTGGGAAAAACCAAATTCTGCTTAGGCTTGCTGCTTGAGCATCTTCCCTCAGGAATATTAGTATACCAACCTGCTTACATTCAAAAGATTTTGGAAAATATTAACATGGATAAATCATATCCATCCAAAACACCTATGGTTGTCAGATCCCTAGATATGAATAAAGATCCTTTTAGACCTCGAGATGATGACGAAGAGATATTAGGACCTGAGTTCCCATATCTCAGTGCCATCGGAGCGCTAATGTACCTTGCAAATTGCACCAGACCTGATATTGCATTTGCGGTAAATTTACTAGCTAGACACAGCGCTGCTCCAACAAAACGTCATTGGACGGGAGTGAAAAATATACTCAGATATTTACATGGCATGAAAGATCTTGGATTATTTTATCAGGAAAACCAAGACATGACTATGATAGGTTATACAGACGCTGGCTATTTATCTGATCCCCATAATGCCAGGTCACAAACAGGTTTTGTATTCTTATATGGTGGACTGCCTTTTCTTGGAAGTCAACAAAAGAGACTTTAGTAGCAACTTCCACTAATCATTCTTAAATAATCGCATTATTTGAAGCATCACGAGAATGTGTTTAGCTTCGCAGAATGATCAACCACATTCAAACTTCATGTGGTGTTGGTTCTTTAGGATCACCAACTATTATCTATGAAGATAATGCCGCTTGTATTTCTCGAATGCACACAGGTTATATAAAAAGTAATATCACAAAACACATTTCTCCTAAATTATTCTTTCCTCATGACTTACAAAAGGATGAAGAAATTAGTATTTTGCAAACCAAATCATGTGACAATCTAGCAGATTTGTTCACAAAGTCTTTACCTACATCGGCATTCCTGAAATGTATTCATGAAATTGGTATGAGACGACTACGAAATTTGCAAAGTTCAGGGGGAGAAATCTCCTAAAAAATATAACCCTTTAATTATCATCAAGTAATGAATATTGTACTCCTTTTCCTTTATGAATTTTCCCAACAGGTTTCTCATAAAAGGTTTTTAACGAGACAATTAAATACAAGCGTTGATGCATATGACATATCATATTTCTCCTTATATTTTTCCTATTAGGTTTCAAAGGAGTTTTTCATGGCACATCTCATTGAACTCTTTTCATTATGAGCTTTCTCTGAAAGTTTTTCCTCATGATACTTTTAATGAGGCAATATCTTCATAAAGATCATATGCTATACTTTCTTTTTTTCCTGTGAGGGTTTTTAGAAGAAAGTATCCAAAGCATATTTATTGTTCTCTAAGCTCACTAATAATTTTCTCCTTCTTCGAGGGTTTTTCTCACGTGAGTTATCAAGAGACAATAATCACTATATGTTGCATCATTTTCTTCTTACTATTTTTCCACTGGGTTTAAAGGAGTTTTTTAGCAACATAACTGTATCATTCTCCTCATGTTTTTCCCACAGAGTTTTTGAAGGAGACTCTCAAGATTATACTTCTCGAGACGAACAATGAATATACAAAAAGCTTTCAATAATGGATTATTCAAGAAATCGACATTGTACAAGGGGGAGTGTTACGAACCGACAAATACGGAAGGTTATTAGCGAACCGTCATTAGACTGTCGTTAGTCAGTTATTAGTGTCCAAGCGTCGTACGGACGCATCCGTTCGTACAGGCGCCAGACACCTATTCGATGCGTCCAAATTCTTGTATAAACTAGGTTAATGCCCGTGTGTTGCCACGGCACAAAAAATTTAGACACGGTTACACAAATGTTCTGTGTGTTAACACTAAATATGTGAAACAAAAAATCAAAGATGCACCAAATAACAATAGGGGGTTTTCACCTAAAAAATAAGGAACACCGCAGTTGTTCAGTTTGAATTTCTAACAGAGTTCAACTCTATCAACATAACACAAATTCACACATGTGATAATTATAAGACTGCAACTAAAAAATAAGTTTACATAGTAGCTACTTCAAAGAGTAGAGGGGTTTGTCCTTCTGCCAGCCTACTTCTTCATATAATACTCCTTGAACTTTATAGTATGTTCTTGGGATTTAAATCATACCCTATATCTTGAATGTATTCTTTTGCCAAAGTATATGATTACAATGTCATCTCTTTCGCTCCCATTATCGGTAAATGGACATAAAATAGCAACAAATGCTTGTGGCATCACATATGTGCATACTGGACATAGAGATTTGTAATCTCAACATTCTCCTCGTTATTGGCCTATAGATTCAAAGGTTGGTGATATACCGATTTGTTAATCTATGTTGCTATGATCCCACCCTGCAAAGAAAAACATTCATAATTTATCTAAAATTCAAGCGTACCAAAATACCGTAAATTACTTGTAGATGAATGTACAAAATGACTCTCCGTAGCATGACCAATGCACTCCCGAAAAATCTTTTAGCATGAAATTCTTCAACATATATAAAAATAAGGATACTTCTATAGCTTCTACTTTCTAGTTATAGAACAAAACAATAGCCTGCCAAACACACCTTTTATTTTGCAGAGCAAAAACAAATAGTTTGGCGAACAATCCATTCCAATATGAGTCAATTTTTTTTGCGGGTCAATCTGTCAACACCCCCAGAATAAAATGGCTTGTACATTCCCCATTCTTACACAATATGTCATACTGCAAATGTATAAGACCAAAATATTGCCTGTAAACTTGGTAAACTAAGTACTACGATATTTCCATTCAAAAAAAGTACCACCATATGAAGTAGAAACGGTCAATTAGGGACGACATGGCAACTACAAATACAAACTACAATTAAATATAGAAGTAAGCACGTGGAAATGAAAGTTCCACTGTGCATATTATGAAGGCAGACATCACAAGAAGCTATGAGATTTAGATAGCAACATGAACTCATGATTACTCAATGTGGCCAAGAAAAAAGTCATGTAAGTAGCAAAGAAAAAAAATCATGCGTGAGTGCGCGACCACGGGTGACATCTCGTCCTTGCTCCGTACGATCAACTTCTCTTAACCAGTGCTTAGTACGATCAGTTTCTATGAATTAATAGACACAGGGCAACAACCCGTGCTTAGCACGACCAGCTTCTCTGAATTAGTAGACAGAGGGAAACAACCAGTGCTCAGTACGTCCTGCTGTCGACGGCTAGTGTTGCTCGGAAGCGTGTGTTCTGGGCCTCTGGCCAACCTGGCTATGCGAGTGCGTGACCATCGGCGACATCTCCTCCCTGCTTTCGTCTCCCACCGACTCGACGTTCGACAATGGTACTACACTGGGATAGAGGAAGGCATGATGCTGAGTCCGGTCCTAGGCCTGAGGCAGACGCTCTAGGGGGGTCCCAAAGCGATGCTAAGGGTGAGGGCGCGGGAAAAACGGGCTCGTCCGGGGCAAGCGACGGAGATGCGAGAGGCGAGGTAGGTCTGGGCGGAGGGCGTCGTGTCCTTCACATGTTCGCCAACATGGCAGCGCTGTGTGAGCAGGCAGGAGGTTCGGGAGCGAGCGTGCCCGCAGGGGGTGGTAGGTGTGCCGGTAGGGTGTGCAGTCCTAGCGATCACGAACGGGCACAGAGGCATGGGTTGGGCTTCTGTGTTCCGATGACAGGAAGCGAGCGACACCGGCAGCGGGAGTGGCCGGACGACAGCGAGGGAGCAAGGCCGCGGAAACAGAGCGTGAAAGGAAAAAAAATCCACAATAAGGGCGAGGGATGGAGTAGGAAGGATTTGGCCGGCTTACATAGCGATTTGAATTTTAAACTGAGATTGACAACACTGTGTAAAGGGGAGAAGGATTGGGGGTGATAGGCGGCAGCAAGGCGCGGAGCGGGGTTGGTGGAGGCACGAGTCTGGCAATAGGATGTGGAAGGATAAAAAATTAACGCTTGGTTGCCTGGCTGCTGTTGCTACCTCATACGTGGTGATTTGGATGGCCCAGCTGTCAAGATGAAGAGTGTGGGAGGGGGTGTTGGAAGTGAACAGACAACCATCAATTCAAAACTTTAGAAATAGGAAAGATATGTGATTCTCAAATCAATGAAAGCACTGGATCATTCCTTCAGTCACTTTATAATCTTAAGGCTCCTTTGATTCAAAGGAATTCTATAGGATTTATGGAGGATTGAAATACTTAGGAATATTTTCTATGTTGGTCCTTTGATTCATAGGATTGGATCCCATAGGAATTTTTTCTGTGAAATTTTTTGTACTACATTTCATAGGAAATCTATCATCCACTCCAACCTCTTTTTATAATTTCTTTGTTTTTCCTATGCCATCAAATACTCCTTGCTAATCCTACATGATTTAAGTGTGCAAGCCACTTCAACCCTATACTTTTCCTATTCCTATGTTTTCAAAATCCCGCGAATCAAAAGGCCCTTAGAGCATCTCTAGCAGACCCCTTAAATCGCGAAACTGAAAACGTGTTTTTCAGTCCGCGGAAAACGCATTTTAAGGGTTGGTTTGAGCTGCGACCGAGCAGACCCCTTAAACTTAGACTGTAAAACCGAATATTCGCGTATATTCTTCCTCACGTCTTCTTCTTCCTCTCGCTCGTGCCCACGGCCTGCTAGCTCGCTCCTACGAAGCCCGCAGACAACGCACAAAGCGGCCAAATACGGTGCCGCTGACGTCCAGGACAGCTCGCACGAAGCGCCCCAGCGTCGCCGTCGCTGCTTGAATTGGTCCAGAAGCTAGCTAGCGCCGGCGTGGAATCGATCCAGGAGCTAGCTAGCTGGGTCGATCGATTAGCTAGCTAGCTAGCTAGCTGTCAAATACGGAGACGCCGGTGTCACGGAGCCGCCGCATCCCGTTCCTCTTCCTCTCGTCGAGCACGAAACGGGATCAGCCATGGCCGTAGGCACGCGTTCGATCCTTTTACAGTGCAGAATTTTGTTGGAGCAGGGAGAAATCGACGACTGGAGACGGGTGGTACGGACGGCGGCGCGCGGAGAGAGGCGGCGGAAGGACCCGGTTCGTGGCCTGTATATTGTCCTTGGACCTATAGAACTAGGGGTCGAAGGCTCGCGTTTACGGTGGCCTGTAAAATATTTACAGTTTCGTGAATTTTTATAGGGTCTGTTCTGAACACAAAATTGATCCGAAACTGTAAACTCCCTGGAATTTTACGGGTTCGACGTTTTTAAGGGATCTGAATTTTACAGGTTCGACGTTTTTAAGGGATGTGCTAGAGATGCTCTTGCACTCTACTCACGCCACCCCGAAGGATCCGGAAAACCAGAACGATTCTCATCAGAGCACAAAGGAACTTCCTCCTCCCCTTGCGCGAATGGGCCTCCGCTTCGCCCACCTCGCCGGCGGGATCGCCCGAGCCGCCTTCTCTCGCCGTGGGCCACACATCTCCCCAGCGTGCGCCCGCCGCGTGCTCGCCCCTCTCGCCTCACCGGGTGAGCCAAGCGGCGGCAACTGGCTCGTCCCTGCCCGCGGCCACGGTGGCCACTCCCACCACCACGGCGAGGAAAGCGGCGAGGCGTCTGAGAAGATCTTCCGCTTGGGCCTCGCTGCTGACGTCGTCCTCACCGTAGGGAAAGCCATCACCGGTTACCTCTCCGGCAGCACGGCCATCACCGCCGACGCCGCTCACTCCCTCTCTGACATCGTACGTCTCGGAAACAAGTGCGCAGCCATTTTCTTAATTGATGCTAATCGTGCAGGATTTTGAGCCGTGCAGGTGCTGAGCGGGGTGGCTCTGCTGTCGTACAAGGCGGCCAAGGTTCCTAGAGACAAGGATCATCCGTATGGTCAGTCCGAACCTTGCTCTGCTCGCCATTCCCACTTTCTCGAGGAAACCAATTGTGCAGGCATACGAGAGACTGCCCTTTCCCTCATTAACAGAACCAACAATTTGGGTTCAACTCAGCTTATTTTGATTTCTAATACATGCGAAAAGCGTACTACAAAACTATCAAGAGGGAATCAGATGCAAGAACTAATTCCCAGATTAATTCATCAAGGATACTTTCCACCTTCCATGCTTCAGATTTATGATTAAATTGTTAGGCCCATAAAGAAAGTTAGAGCTCAGAATATGGTCATGATCTGATTATTAATTACCTCGTGTTTTTTCAAAATCATTGGCCGGAACAGAACATCGATCTGTCATATGTAACATGTAAGCTCTCACTGTTTGTGCAAGTGCACCACTGCACCTACATACATGCTCTATGTGCATACCATATCCAGAAGAAAAATAAAACAGGAAAGTGCATTATGCTACTGCTTCTACATTTTACTTGAATGACTCCCTGTTGTAGTAAACAATACATACAACAATGTCGTTTTGTTACCACATTCTTTGCTTGTGCCCACAAAACATTGAGGGTTTACCTATCATCATCTCCTCTCCATTCCCAGGTCATGGAAAGTTCGAGAGTTTAGGAGCTCTTGGAATTTCAAGTATGCTGTTGATTACTGCAGGTGGGATTGCCTGGCATTCTTTTGAAGTTCTTCAGGTCTAATACTTCTCATTAATAATCATGCAACATTTATGCATTTAAGTAATACTTCCTCCGTTCCATAATTCCAAGAATTACGGAATGGAGGGAGTATCATTCTTTGGTTGGTACTTTTTTTTTGACAATGGGTGGATGGTTTCTTCTGATGACTGGTACTCTGGTAAGACATGATTATGCATGGACTTAATGTGCTGAATTCTTTGTTTCAGGGAGTTATGTCTTCTGCTCCTGATATAATTGGCCGCACATCGCACATGAATCACAACTATGGTAGTGGTGGGCATAATCATGCAATAGATTTGGAACATCCAGTCCTTGCATTGAGTATGACAACCTTAGCAATATCTATCAAAGAAGGGTATGCGGATAGTGTCATAAAGCATTGCCTAATGATTTCCGTTTTCTATTAAGTTTGACGATTTCATTATTTTGCAGTCTGAAATATTGTTCGCTATTTTTTCCGCTAGATTTTACCGTGTTCGATGCAGCCTCTCTGCATTGTACTGTGCAGGGGTAAGGCTTGCCTCGCATAATCCTTCCCCAGACCCCACCTGCTGTGGGAGCTTCTAGCACTGGGTCTGTCCTAGATTTTACCATGCCATGAGTATACATGGACAACTGCTTCTATTTTCTGTTAGATTTAATTGTCTACCACAACAGATTTTTATATTTAGCATCATCGATAACCCCATACCAAACTTATTTCCAAGGTCTGACCTTTTTGGCAACATGGGTGTGGAGCAGCGAAATCACACTGCCATGCTGCTGGGTGCTGGGCCTGGCGTGGTAAGAAGTGCCATATTTTGGCTCAGTACAGGACTTAATCCATGGCGCGGCCAAAAGGGTCAAATCTGTAAATAAGTTTGGTCAGGATTTCTTAATTATAACATAGTCATAAAGACGATTAAATAATTAAACTCTTCTGTTCTGTAGCCACTAATTTTGTTTGCTACCTTTGTTCATGGAGGATATGTAAAGCTTGAAAAATTGAAATTTAGTCATGTAGATTACTGTGCTATCATAATGATGATTTTCTAGCCATTTTATATGTGTATCAAGATTTCCTTGTGATTCTTTGTTTAGTACTATGAACTTACTTTCTTGATTTTCTTGTAGAGATAAATCTCATGTGATAATTTCATAAGATGATTCATCAAGTTTTACTATACTGGAATTACAGGCTCTATTGGATTACGAAAAGAGCTGGGGAGAAGGAAGGGAGTGGGCTGATGAAAGCTAACGCATGGCACCATCGTGCGGATGCTATTTCATCTGTTGTTGCCCTAGTAGGGGTAGGTAAGACCTTCAATGATGCTTGAACTTCCATTTGTCTAGAACTTTGTGTTACATTCTTATAACACGAATAGTTGGTTCCTTGCTATCGTGAGCGTCGAGTTCAAAATAACACCATGAATCCATGTTTAGAGTCTGAACTAAGAAATTTGTTTGCATATCAGTAGAGCTCTACTAGGCCTGATGGTGAAAAATGTGTGCATCATTTTGTGTTGTTGTTGCAAAGCAATCTTAGTTTGTGAATTTCACCAAAAGATGATGTTTACTTATAGTATCTTCAAGGAGAAACATGGTTTTTCAATACTCTGATTATCTTTTGCTTTTAATTTTTTACAGGTGGCTCCATTGTTGGATTACCTTATCTTGATCCACTAGCTGGCCTTGTTGTCTCAGGCATGATTCTTAAAGCTGGTGTTCAGACAGGATATGAGAGGTAACTATTTTAGGTGTGTCAAGTGATCTTCAATTGAACTCTAATCAAGCTATCTTCTTAACAAGTCATGTTTACAGCTATTTTTCATCTGTTTCTCCATATTTAGCGCTTTATACTCTCTGCCTCCAGAATATCGAAATCAAGTGATAGCTTTCTAAAGTCACGTGGATGGAAAAGTATATAAACCATGAAATAATGCAATGTGCTCATTTCTTCTGCGATAATACTGTTATAATCACAACTTTCTGCTAAATCAAACACATAGAACACAAGGTTTTATAGCTAAACATACTATATTCTTTTACGGTTCAGTGTACACGAGTCTTACAAGTTTGATGTTGCTATGGATGGTGACGTTCTTCTAACTTAATTTGCAGTACACTAGAGCTTGTTGATGCAGCTGTTGATCCATCGCTTCTAGAACCAATCAAGGAAACAATTGTGAAGGTTGATGGTGTAAAGGTACAATATTAGCTACTCCCTGAAGTTTCATTTTTCTCCGCAACAATGTGCTGTTGTATACTTGAAACCCTCAAGTGACAATTAACATTCTTGACATAATGTTAGGGCTGCCATCGGTTGAGGGGAAGGAAAGCTGGGACCTCCTTGTATCTTGATGTGCATATCGAGGTACATAGTAGTACTCCCTCCGTCCCAAAATTCTTGTCTTAGATTTGTCTAGATACGGATGTATCTAACACTAAAACGTAACTAGATACATCTGTATTTAGACAAACCTAAGACAAGAATTTTGGGACGGAGGGAGTATGATTTATTTTGGCTGTGTGAGAATTTGTTCAATACTAGAAGTCTAGAGCTATGATGATTGATTGGTCGTGCAGAGGGCACTTAGGCGCGCAGTACTAGAATCAGATAAATGCTGATAGCCTTAAGTTGATCATGATATCATTTTATTGCAGGTATATCCTTTCTTGAGTGTCAGTGCAGCACATGATATCGGGGAAACTGTCCGTCATCATATACAAAAGACGCATAATCAAGTTGCCGAAGTTTTCATACACATAGGTACAGAATGGTCTCTATATTCCACCTGTCAATGTGAAACTGGCCAATAACAGAACTATCGTTTGTACTTCGTCATGTTTTACATGCATCATAGTTGGGATCATTTACCGTTGTAGCAGCATTATGCATGTTTCCATCCAATTGATAGCCCCTAACATTTGTTCCTAGTAGGCTACCGCATTTCCCAAATTTGTTAGTCGTCATTGGGCATAATATTGTAAGCCTGGAACTCTTGTCCCCGGTGGTTAATTATACAACTGTGTGGAACCATCAACTGGAACATTCCTGAAGTACACAAATTGCAGACCCCTCATATTCAATGGGTGCTAACGTGGACAAGAAAAGGATTTTGGGGAACTTGGAGAGAAGAAATTCAGACGTTATTCCACGGCAACGAAGTGCAGAAGCTATCGTGTCCGATATAATTTCCTCTCATTTTCCAAAGGTAAATAGTTTTTTTCTACATGAAGTTGATTATTGACAGTTATTAGCTCCTGTTCAAGGTAATAGGAATTAATACAAAAGATGCAAATATCTAGTGAGATGACGAGTGCAGAACTATATCGATGTGAATTGAATGAGGTTTGAACAGCAAATCTGGTCGATAAAACTAGCTACAAGAGATGAAAATATGTAAATACAAGAAACAATATACACTAGTGCCAATTTATTAACTTTTTTTTTTGGAAAAGGAGGCAAAACCCCCGGCCTCTGCATCAATCGATGCATGCAGCCATCTTATTAACGATAAGTACCGAAGTCTTAGGGTCTCACTAGGGGCCCATAATCATAGTGCAAAACGAAATAAAACAAAGAAAGATGCCACATCCGGCGAAACAGATCAGGCTACGATGCCTATACGCCTAGCCTATTATCAGCACGCCATCCAAATCGGCTGAAGATAGCCCATGCTACCGTCTCCCAACGGTTGCACCCAATAACCAAAAGCTCCCTGGAGTCCACACGAGTGAGTAATGACCACATATGGATTGACGCTGTAGCTCTGTAGATTACCTGCAAAAAATTCGTGAAGTTTGTCCCATTAAAAATCACATCATTTCTAGTATTCCATATCGCCCATAGTAATGCACATATCCCTATCCGAATATGTTTCGCTGTATTGAAGTCTACTCCATTGAGCCATGGCCCAAATAATGTGACGCCCCCGGCTCAATCGTGCATTAATCATACACGCAAATGCACACGATCACACCTAAGGACTCATGGGAAGATATCACAACACAACTCTAAAACATAAATAAAGTCATACAAGCTTTATATTACAAGCCAGGGGCCTCGAGGGCTCGAATACATAAGCTTGCGTATAAGCGTCAGCGGAAGCATCAGATATCTGAGTACAGATATAAAAGAAAACACAGAAAGGCCTTTAGAAAGGCGGGGCAAAATAAAACACTACGATCGAAAGGCGCAGGCCTCCTGCCTGGGACCCTCCGATCCTACTCCTGGTCGTCAGCCAACTCGTAGTAGTAACCACCCTCGGGGTAGTAGTAGCGATCGTCGGCGGGGGCAGCTGTATCCGGGGCTCTGTCATCTGGTTGCATCAAAAAGGATATGGGGAAAAAGAAAGCAAAGCAACCGTGAGTACTCATCCGAAGTACTCAGCAAGCAAGGATCTACACTACATATGCAACATTATCAAAGAGTGGCTGTATATGTGGACTGGGCTGCAGAATGCCAGAATAGAGAGAAGGCCTAGTCCTATCGAAGACTAGCATCTTCAGAGGTCTTGCAGCATTAGAAGAGTGTAGATTAGTACCGTATAAAGTAGTAGTATCATTAAGTCTCATCCTCACCCAGAGATCCTTTCTCGACTCCCTGCGAGAAAGCAATCCCAGAGCCATACAGTCATCAACCTCGTCCTGAGATCCCTTCTCGACTCCCTGCGAGAAGCAATTCCAGAGCCATAGTATCCAATTCTAGGATACAACTCCGAGTGTCCGTTACCGAGGATCCGGCTATGCATAGATTAGTTCTTCCCTGCAGAGGTGCACCAACTTACCCACCACGCTCGCTTAACTCCGGCCGGACACACTTTTCCGGGTCCTGCCCGGCCTCGGCCAAACAACACACCACAACCCTACCTAGAGCTCAGCAGAGAGGTCCCCGCCGGTCTACATCCTAAGCGCAAGGGGGTCTTGGCCATCGCCCCTCGCCCTCCAGGTCGTTGCGCACACGGTGAAGCCAGGCACCAACACTACAGGATGGCGCCAGTCCGTCCATGCTGAACTAGACGTCTGACAAAGCTTTCGGCTGATGCATACGATGCAGAGTACCCATATTTATTCCCGCGTGATGGTTAGTGCTATCGGGCCAGAGGCCCACTCGAATCAAATATCCAAATCGTTAGTACCTTGGGGGTTGCGGTAACGAGCAGAGACTCACGATCGATGTGACTCCGTCGCCCCATCTCGAGGACTTGCGGCAAGGGCTAAGAATGCTCGGCCACGCCTCGTATTCTCACTCGGGCACCATCCAGGTCAACCCGTCTTCACATCACACGCGGGTACCCCTCAGGGTCGACCCGCCTTCCAAGTAACAGTGTAAGGTTATCCGTGTGTCCATAACATCAAGGGAATCCGAGGTATCACCCTCGATGGATTTCTACTCGATGTATCCGTCAAGGTGAACTCGAAGGAATCACCCTTGCTGAGTTCACACTTGAGGTGTTGTACGACGGCGTCGTTATCGGAAGCGGTGAAGGAGGAATCACCCTCGATGACCACGACCGAATAGCTACTCTACAGAGTTAACATCAGAAGTGCTACAAGAGGTTTCACCCTCGGCACTCGATATTAACGCTGCAGTGTCGTTACCACTAAGGGGGTGATGTGCGGTGCCGGGGTCTGGTTTTCAATCCCGTTGATCGGGTCTTCGGATAATCCAGCGGGGCAGCCGGGATAAGTGGGGTCACTGATAGGTCTCTATCCAGCCTATACTAAGCAGTTTAGGATAAGCAGGTAAGGTATCAATAGCGGTTACATTAAACAGGCTATGCATCAGAATAGGTAAAGCAGTAGCAGCAGCAATTCTAATGCAAGCATGAGAGAGAAAGAATAGGCGATATCGGGATGCTCAAGGGGGGGGCTTGCCTGGTTGCTCGGCGGCAAGGGCAAGGTTGTCAATGGTGTCGTCGGTCTCCGGAGCTGCGTCGGTAACGGGAACTGCGTCGGAGTCTAACGAGAGAGAAGAGGGGGAGGAAACAGTATAAATACACAGCAAACATGAGCAACACAATGCAGGCTATGCTAACGTGCAGTGCAGGGTTGCCTAAAGACATGTCTAAGTCATTTAGTTATTTTAGGAATTTGTTTGGATTTATTTTATAAAAGCCAGGCATTATTCATTTATCTGAAACAGGCAAAAGTTGCATGTTTAGATAGTTAGAGGCATCTAACAGGTATGTGGGTAGCGTATTCGGATTCGTCTCATTTTTCTGGTTATTTTTCATATATAAATTATTTTCATCGGAGTTACGGTTTAAAAGATATGATTTTTCAAAGTTTTATTAATTTTTGGAATTTCTGGATTTAATTAAATCAACATTATCCAGAACAGTACGAGGGTGACGTCAGCATGACGCAGAGGTGACATCAGCAGGTCAACTGGTCGGTTGACCAGTCAAACCTGACAGGTGGGTCCAGTGGGACCCACATGTCAGTGACTGTGCTTATTAAACAGGGTTACTTTAAGTTAATTAGGTTAATTAGTGGGTGGGGTCTACTGGTCAGTGAGTGGTTAGTGATTAATTAACTAATTAATTAATTAACATTTTAATTAACAGTTTATTTATTTTTAAAATTGATTTAAACCGCGCGGGACCCACATGTCAGTGGCCCACGCTGCCACGTCGACGGTTGACCTAGTCAACTGGGCCCGCGGGGCCCAGTGTTCAGCGACAGGGGCGGGGCCCACGGCTGCCACGTCGGCGCCAGTTGGGCGCCGGCCACCGGAGTACGCCGGCGAGGCCGCACGACGGCGACAACTCCGGCGAGTCCGGATTTCGTCTACGGGGCACGGTTTGGCGCGCGGTTTGCTGCGCTAGAATGGCCGCTCCACGCCGCGTGCAATGGCGCCCACGGCCGGAGCTAGGGAGGCCGGGATGGACGGCGGCGATGGTTTCGGGTGCGCTGCGGGAAGGGGGCTACGGTGCGCCAACGGGCAAGGCGGAGAGGCAGTCGAGGCCAGCGCGATGCGGCGAGCAAGATGGGCAGCAACACGAGGCCCAAAGGTCGCCGGAACGTCGCCGACGACGAGCTACGCGGCGGTGAGCTCGGGCGAGAAGGGGGGCGGCGCGTACGGTGCAGAGGAGAGCGCAAGGAGAGGGGGAGGAGGACGGGGTGCTCACGGCCGTTGCAGAGAAGGCCCGGGGACGGCTCGAGGTGCTCGGGGCGGCGCAAATCGACGGCGATGATCGACGGCGGCCGTTGAAGGGAGAAGGGCTCGGGGAAGCCGCTGCGGTGGCGTTCGGCTTCGGCTCGTCGGCGCAATCAAAGTAGCGGAGCGCGGCGGAGCTCGGGGACACGGAGAGGCGGCGAGGAGGGTGCGGTGGCTGCGGCTAGGCCGGAGCCATGGCGGCGGTGGCGCTCGGTGAGGGGGAGCAGAGGAAAAGGGAGGGAGAGAAGTGACCAGGGGAGGCCAGGGGAGCGCGGGGAGCTGCTCTTATCCACGGCAAGCGCGAGAGCGCGCTGTCGTGCAGGGGAGAGGGGGGGCCTGGCGGTGCGCGCGCGTGCACGCGCTGTGTTCGAGAGCGCGCCAGGGGGAGCAGTGCGGGAGGTGAGGGAAAAGGCCAGGCGGGCTGGGCCACTGTTGCCACTTAGGCCCAGTAGCTGTGGGCTGCTTTCCCCTTTTTCTATTTTCTTTTCTGTTTTCTGTTTTGTTTTGTCTTTTGTCTTTTGTTTTTATTTCAAACCACTTTTGTAAAATATGAGACTAGACCAAATAAATATGATGCATTATAAGTCACTGCAATATAATGGTTTTGAGTCCAAAGGTTTTCATTTGGGATTTTATTTAATTAAAAAGGTATTAAATAGTGTTGTTTTACTGCTGTTTGAGTCAGTTAATTAATTTAGTGAATGTTGGTTATGATTTTAGAATTGTCTCTGGATTATTTGCCATTTAATGAATATTTTAGTTTCTGGGTTTGGACAACTTTTATTTTCATTTTTAGTTTGAATTTCCATTTGAATTTGAATTTGTAAAGAGATATGATACTAATGATGATTAAGCACTGTTGATCATGATGACATGGCATAATCAAAAGGGTGATCACTGTAGCTTAATACATGGGGTGTTACAAATCTCCTCCACTAACAAGAATTCTCGTCCCGAGAATTAAGAGGTAGAAGGAAAAAGTTTGGGGTATTCCACACGAAGATTATCCTCGCGTTCCCAAGTGGCTTTATCTTCAGTATGATTTGACCACTGCACTTTGAGGAACTTGGTAACCTTCTGACGGGTCCGACGTTCGGCTTCATCGAGAATGCGGATCGGATGCTCCTTATAAGATAGATCATCTTGCAATTCGAGCATCTTGTGATCCACTGCGCGGTGAGGAGATTACTTGAAGCATTTACGAAGTTGCGACACATGGAAGACGTCGTGGATATGAGAGAATTGCAGCGGCAACTTCAATTTATACGCCACCTGACCACGTCTTACAACAATGCGGAAAGGACCAATGTAGCGCGGAGCTAGCTTGCCCTTGATTCCAAAACGGTGAGTGCCCTTCATAGGAGTGACACGAAGATAAGCTTGATCACCAGGTTGATAAGTTAAACCCCATCGTTTGCGATCATAGTTGCTCTTCTGGCGGTCCTGAGCCGCCTTGAGGTTTTCACGGACGATACGGACTTGCTCTTCGGCGTGTTGAATAATGTCCGGTCCCACGAGTGGTCGTTCCCCAGTTTCTGACCAATTCAGAGGGGTTCGACACTTACGTTCATAAAGTACTTCGAAGGGGGCCATTTTCAAGCTGGCTTGATAGCTGTTGTTATAAGAGAACTCGGCATACGGAAGAGATTCTTCCCACTTCTTACAGAACGATATAACACAAGCTCGAAGCATGTCTTCAAGCATTTGATTGACTCGCTCGACTTGGCCTTGGGATTGAGGGTGATAAGCTGAACTCCAGGTAATATGAGTCCCCATAGCTTCTTGGAAACTTTCCCAGAACTTTGAAGTGAAAAGGCCGCCACGGTCCGAACTGATCTCCTTCGGAATACCGTGGAGTGATACAATTCTGGAGATATATAATTCTGCTAGTCTATTCTGCTAACTGACTAGCAGTGATCGTCTCCCTGACAGGCAGAAAGTGTGCAACTTTAGAAAGTTGGTCGACGACGACAAGAATAGCATCGTGACCCTTCTGTGACCTGGGAAGACCTGTAATGAAATCCATCTGAACCTTATCCCATTTCCATAGAGGAATAGGAAGTGGTTGCAGAATTCCAGCAGGCTTCTGATGTTCTGCTTTAACGCGACGACACACATCACATTCAGCAACATATCGAGCAATATCCTGCTTCATTTTAGACCACCAGTACCTTTGACGGAGATCACGATACATCTTGGTGCTACCCGGATGAATAGACAGCGGGGTATCATGTGCCTTCTTCATGACCTTGTCGGTCATAAGCTCGAAGCGAGGTACCACAATGTGGTCTCTGAAATACAAGGTTCCATCTTCAGACAGCGAGAAATCCCTGTACTTTTCCAGATGAAGATCTTTCTTTATCAGATCAATTTCAGCATCTTTAGCTTGCGCATTCTTAGCAGCCTTCTCAAGATTTGGTTGTATCACAAGGTTATTAAGAGAACCCTGTGGAACAATACACAGATTCAGCTTGCACAGTTCTTCAAAAAGACGAGGTTGAGCTCGCCTAACCATGAGGTTGTCGCAATAGGACTTGCGGCTTAAGGCATCAGCCATCACGTTAGCCTTGCCAGGGGTATAGGAAATACCCAAATCATAGTCCGCAATGGCCTCCATCCATCTTTGCTGACGGAGGTTTAGAGATGGTTGAGTGAACAAGTACTTCAGGCTTTTATGATCCGTGTAGATCTCGCAATGATTACTGAGAAGGTAATGTTGCCACAACTGCAGTGCATATATGACAGCAGCTAGTTCTAGATCATGTACCGGATAATTCTCTTCATGTGGGCGCAACTGACGAGAGCCATAGGCAATCACTTTACGCTCTTGCATTAGGACACAACCTAATCCTTCACGGGATGCGTCACAGTAGATCACAAAATCTTTGCGAGAATCTGGTGGAGCAAGTACTGGGGCAGATGTCAGCTTGTCTTTGAGTGTTTGAAAACTTTCTTGACATTTGTCTGTCCATTCAAATTTAACGCCCTTGTGAAGCAGATCAGTCAGGGGCTTAGCAATCTTGGAAAAGTTCTCGACAAATCGACGGCAATAGCTTGTAAGGCCGAGAAAACTTCTCACTTGCTTGACGTTCTTCGGAGGAGTCCAGTCAAGAATAGCCTGAACTCGTTCCGGGTTAACAGCAATTCCATCCTTGGAAATCACATGACCAAGGTACGTTACTTCAGAAAGCCAGAATTCACATTTGGAGTATTTGGCATACAACTGGTGTTCTTGGAGCCTTTCCAGTACAAGACGGAGGTGTTCAGCATGTTCTTCCTTATTCTTCGAATAAACCAGAATATCATCTAGATATACCACGACGAACTTGTCGAGGTAATCCATGAAGATGTAATTCATCAGACGGGAGAATGTGGCTGGAGCATTTGTTAAGCCAAATGACATTACAGTGTACTGATAAGAGCCATAGTGAGTAACAAATGTAGTCTTCGGAATATCCTCTTCACGAACACGGATCTGATGGTAACCCAACCTCAAGTCGAGTTTAGAAAACACCGATAATCCAGCAAGTTGATCATACAAATCATTGATCCGGGGAAGCGGATATTTGTTCTGAATTGTTGCTTGGTTAATGGGCCGATAATCCTGAACCAATCGGTTAGTTCCATCCTTCTTCTTAACGAAGAGTGAAGGTGCTCCCCAAGCAGAGGAACTGGGGCGGATGAAACCCTTCTTAAGTGACGTGTCGATTTCCTCCTTAAGTTCAAGAAGGTGGTGCGGAGGCATCTTATAAGGACGTTTCGCAATAGGGGTAGTGCCAGGTTTCAAGTCGATGACAAACTCGACAGCTCGAGCAGGCGGTATTCTTGGAAATTCTTCTGGAAAGACATCTTGAAAATCACGAACAATTAGAACGTTCTCGATGCCTTCAAAGGGTGAGGCATTCAATGCATTCAAAACATAAATCTGAGCTTCGGCGTCCTGAACTGTTCGAGCTGAGTATCTGACTGTCTGGCCGGAAGGGTGTGTGATGCGGACTGATTCAGTGGCACAGTCAATCAAAGCTTTATGAGGCTTCAACCAGTCCATACCCAGAATAATGTCTATGTTGGAGGTCTTGAGAGCAATGAGTGAAACGGGGAACTTCAATCCTCCGATCACAATGTGGTTACCGTGGCTTACCATGGTAGTTTGCCAATTAGCCCAGGTGACTGGATTACTAATGGGGTGGACATCTCCTCGAAAGGTATATCATGGCTTCGCGCAAAACTTTCGGACATGAAGGAGTGCGAGGCTCCAGAATCAAAGAGGACTGAAGCTGGGATTGAATTCACTAGAAGGGTGCCCATCACAATTTTGGGGTCCTGTCGAGCTTCTTCCATGTTGACTTGGTTGACATGAACAAGCTAATTAGCAAGTAGTCTGGCATTATGATTCCTGGAATGATGGGTCCGATGGCCCTTCCTACGACCAACAGGATGACGTGATGCATTCTGAGGCTGACCCTGATGACAGTTGAAAGCACGGTGCCCTGGCTGTCCACACTTGCGGCATAAACCATCGTTAAGGAGAGGAGCTACGGCATTGGACTGTCCACCCTGGATCGTTAGCTGTCTTGGCGGCGGAGGCAGACGAGGTGCAACATAAGACGGCCTTGGTGTTGGAGCAGGTCGGTGATGAACATTATGTGGGATCCAGACTCGACATTTCTGAGCAGGTCGACCCGAAGACGAACCAACATCACGAGTGCGCTTGAGCGACTCCTGGCATTTAGTCAGAGCTGTTTCAACTTGAAAAGATTTGCTGACAAGCGTTGCGAAGTCTGTGCAATCATGGACTGCAAGTGCGAGGTTTATATCAGTACGCAGTCCTTCACGAAATTTCTCCTGCTTGCGAGTGTCAGTGTCGACGTCATCCGCAACATAGCGGGATAATTCAAGGAATTTCCTCTGATATTCATCCACAGTCATTGTGCCCTGTGAGAGTTTGCGGAACTCTTGCTTCTTCTGGTCGATCAGACCTGGAGGGATGTACCTTGCACGAAAGGCTGACTGAAATTCCTGCCAAGTGGTTACAGTCTCTGCAGGCAACATACCCTTGTGGCTTTCTCACCATTGAGCAGCTGGATCCTTTAAGTGGAATGTCGCAAAGGTGACGTAACTGTCAGGGGCAACATTAGCTGACTCCATCTCAAATAGGATGTCACGAAGCCAATCATCAGCATCCATAGGATTGGTAGAGTTGCGGAAAACAGACGGGTTGAGGCGCACAAATTCTGGCAGTGTTACTGGGGTAGGCTGTTGATGAGCATTCTGGTTTGGGAACTGAGCCAATATTCCAGTCATAACCTGACGGTTCAATTCAAATTGCTGCATCATTTCGGCAATATAGGGTGGAGGTGGAGGATCGTCAGCCATCCTGCCAATTCAACAGGGGCAGTTTAGCAAGAAAACTGCATGTGTATGGAATGATTCATGAAGTAACACGCACAACAGAAGGAAGTGCAATAGATACTTCATCATATTCGCACCAGACATTCAAAGCCACACATAGCCTCGGTTAGAATCCGGCATTACGACAGCTAAAAGGGGAAGGCTAGACAACTAGGCGGCGCGCAGGCACGCGGTAAGGAAGTACACAACGAGACATAGCAAAGGCTACGTCAACGTCGGAGGAAACTGTTGGAGCGAGGAATCTGCAAGTGACAACACAGGGTGCCCTTGATAAGAGGATCCTGCAAGCAGAACCTGGCCCGCAATCTTGAAGGAAGGGGGGGGGGGAATTTCAGAACACCGGGTGGATGTGATCACGAGAATCTAATATTGGAGTTAGTAAAATTTTAACCCGAATAGAAGAGAGATCAGAGTCCCAGAGTATAGACGAGGAATAAAAGATCCTAATACCACCTAGTTGGCGACGTGGGCCCGTAAGCCACACAGCCAAGTTAGTAAAACAATTTTTAAGTACTAGACTCAACTACGGCCAAGGAGTTGGAAAGGGGGATTCCTAGAGGCAGTCGGCTCTGATACCAACTTGTGACGGCGGCCGTAGAAGGGAGAAGGGCTCGGGGAAGCCGCTGCGGTGGCGTTCGGCTTCGGCTTGTCGGCGCAATCGAAGTAGCGGAGCGCGGCGGAGCTCGGGGACACGGAGAGGCGGCGAGGAGGGTGCGGTGGCTGCGGCTAGGCCGGAGCCATGGCGGCGGTGGCGCTCGGTGAGGGGGGAGCAGAGGAAAAGGGAGGGAAAGAAGTGACCATGGGAGGCCAGGGGAGCACGGGGAGCTGCTCTTATCCACGGCGAGCGCGAGAGCACGCTGTCGTGCAGGGGAGAGGGGGGCCTGGCGGTGCGCGCGCGTGCACGCGCTGTGTTCGACAGCGCGCCAGGGGGAGCAGTGCGGAAGGTGAGGGAAAAGGCCAGGCGGGCTGGGCCACTGTTGCCACTTAGGCCCAGTAGCTGTGGGCTGCTTTCCCCTTTTTCTATTTTCTTTTTTGTTTTCTGTTTTGTTTTGTCTTTTGTCTTTTGTTTTTATTTCAAACCATTTTTGTAAAATATGAGACTAGCCCAAATAAATATGGTGCATTATAAGTCACTGCAATATAATGGTTTTGAGTCCAAAGGTTTTTATTTGGGATTTTATTTAATTAAAAAGGTATTAAATAGTGCTGTCTTACTGCTGTTTGAGTCAGTCAATTAATTTAGTGAATGTTGGTTATGATTTTAGATTTGTCTCTGGAATATTTGCCATTTAATGAACATTTTAGTTTCTGGGTTTGGACAACTTTTATTTTCACTTTTAGTTTGAATTTCCATTTGAATTTGAATTTGTAAAGAGATATGATACTAATGATGATTAAGCACTGTTGATCATGATGACATGGTATAATCAAAAGGGTGATCACTGTAGCTTAATACATGGGGTGTTACAAATAACGTGTTTATGCTCGTTGGGGGATGGACGTTAAAAGCTATATGAATTGTGCGCCATAATAATTTTGCAAGTGGGCGCTCAAGAAAGAGGTGTTTAATCATTTTATTGTGATCACAAAAACAACATCTGAAGTTACCTATCCAACTTCTTTTAAGCAAATTATCTTTGGTCAAAATGACTCCTTTGTGAACGAACCACATGAAAATCTTAATTCGGAGCGGAACTTTAATCTTTCATATGTGTAGAGACCTAGACAATGACCCTGAATCAATTAAGTCTAGATACATAGATTTACTGAAAATATCCCGTTCGCAACTAACTTCCAGTGAATCGTATCCTCATGGTCCGATAGTTGAACTTCCATCAACCTGCAGACAAGGTGCAACCACGCCTTCCACCGATCCCCAACTAGGGATCTCCTAAATTGAATATTAAGCGGTACCGAATTTAATACTGTGGCGACAAAGTCACCCTTTCGTTGCACAATATTAAATAATGATGGACATTGTAGAGCCAGAGGCATCTCCCCTAGCCATGTATCCTCCCAGAATCTAGTGGTGGTACCTTTACCTACGATGAACCTCACCCGTTGGAAGAAGGTGACCTTTGTCTTCATTAACCCTTTCCAAAAAGATGAGTCTGTAGGTCTAGCTGTAACCTGGGCCAAAGTCTTAGTGCGTAAGTACTTATTCCGTAGAATTTGTACCCACATACCCTCGGTCTCCACCGATAACCTGTAAAGCCATTTGCTAAGCAAGCATCTGTTCTTTACCTCTAAGTTCTCGATCCCTAACCCACCTTGGTCCTTTGGTCTGCAGATGATATCCCATCGGGCCAATCGGTATTTCTTCTTAGTCTCATCACTTTGCCAAAAGAAGCGGGATCTGTAGAAGTCTAATCTTTTCCGCACCCCCACCGGCACTTCAAAGAAGGACAGAAGGAACATCGGCAAGCTCGTCAAAACCGAATTTATCAGAACCAGCCGACCTCCGTAAGACATTAGCTTGCCCTTCCAGCAGTTTAGTCTTTTTTCAAATCTATCTTCTATACATTTCCATTCCTTGTTCGTTAAACGCCTATGATGGAGTGGGATCCCTAAGTAACTGAACGGTAAGGAACCCATTTCACATCCGAACAATTGTTTGTATTCATCCTGTTCCTCTTTCGCCCTTCCGAAACAGAACAATTCGCTTTTGTTAAAATTTATTTTTAGTCCAGACAATTGCTCAAATAGGCAAAGCACGAGTTTCATATTCCTGGCCTTCCCGAGGTCGTGTTCCATGAAAATAATGGTGTCATCAGCGTATTGTAGAATGGATAACCCCCCCCCCCCCCCCCCCCCCCCCCCCCACTAGGTGAGGAACTAGTCCTCCTACTTGGCCATTCTCTTTAGCCCGACCGATAAGGACTGCTAACATATCCGCTACTATGTTAAACAGCACGGGAGACATGGAATCCCCCTGTCTTAGCCCCTTGTGAGTCTGAAAATAATGCCCCGTGTCATCATTTACTTTTATCCCAACACTACCTTTCTGTATGAATGTATCCACCTGAGATCTCCAAGACTCATTGAACCCTTTCATACGTAAGGCTTGCTGGAGGAAGGGCCATTTGACCTTATCATACGCTTTCTCGAAGTCCACTTTGAATATAACACCATCTAGTTTCTTCGTGTGGATTTCATGGAGAGTTTCATGTAAGACGACAACCCCTTCGAGGATGTGTCGTCCTGGCATGAAAGCTGTTTGGGTTGGTTGAACTACCGAATGAGCCAATTTATTAACTGGAATATTGTGCCTTTTTCAGAGAGCTTCTTTTACCTCTGTAGCGAGAATTCATATATACAACTCAAAACCATGATTTGATGCAGAAAATGTGTCTTGAACATCTGATGCTGCATTACTTACAAGGACGGGTGTTGCTTCAGGTCCAAGTTTCAATGTCTCCAGAAATTTTGATTCGGTAAACAACCTTTATCCTCCAGCCCAAAGCTCCAGTTTATATTATTCTAATAATAATCCTGTGTCCATCCCCAATTACTAAACTTTGAAGGGATGCAATGGACATCGCAAAAAAAGCCGAGGAGGAGATCATGAAGGCTGACGCCAGCATATGTCAAGTCAGCGTACAGCTGAGATTGGGGCAACAAATTGAGCAACTTCAGCTGGCCGCAAGCAAAAGCGGAGCAAACGATCTACATGCAGAAAAGCAGTAGAACGGGGCATATCCTGCGCAGTGCAGCCATGCTGGCTCAGTCAGCTGGGATGGTAATTTTGCTAATCTTTCTGACATGCATCAACTGCAGTTGCTGCTGACTAGGACAGCCCCTGTACATTGTGTCTTGTTCGGAGATATCAGAAGAAATGAAATAATCTCGAAACAGGCTCTCGTTCCGCTTTATAACCAAAGTACATGCCGGATAACACAAATGCACACCACTACGTTGTTGAGAAATAATACAGGCAGGCTTGAATACAATGCTCACGCCTAGGACACCTAAGCTTCACAACAACACCCTCAAGAGGAGGGTCTTCACCCCGAACCCTAGCATGAAGAGGAGACCCTTTCGTGGCAAGTCTTGTACAAGAGTAGTTGTAATCCAAGTGATCTCTTTCCCCACCAGCAGTGGTTGAGCGTGAGAAGCAACAAGGGATGCACGATTAGGAGTGTGAGTTGATCGTTGTTCTTGTCCTACACTTCCTACGAAGTATTCTTTTTTTTGAACAAAGGAGAGACGCGCAAGGCGCCAAATTCATTTCAAACCAAGCTCATGTACATGTTACATCAAAGATTACAACTCCTGGGCAATCAAACAGATGTTGAAAGAAGGGCAGCTTAATTGCCTATGAGCCTGTTTGAAAAAACTGAAGATAGGTTCCACAAAGCTAGTAAGAACCTGATGAGCACTATTGAGGGCTACACTGTAAGAAAAAACTCTAGATATATGGAAGATAGTTGAAGAAATTCTGAATGGTGTAGCTGAAGAAATACTGCTTGGTGGAGCTGAAGATATGTGTAAGATGTTGTCTGGTCGGTTATCATCTGTGGGAAACATGACATCTTGCTTTTTATAGGGGTACATGACATCCTGCTAATAATGCCTTCCTGCAAATTAATCCGGAGAGCTCCAGTTTCAGTCGGAAGAAGAGAAAAGGCCAGCACTGTGAAGACCTTAAATCGTGACCACCAAAACGAACAAAAACTTCCAGCCCTGTATCTTGCAAGTTTGATTCTCCTGAAATCATAGTGATCTTCCACGAGATATCATAGTAAATCTTAGGACCTGCAATTTTCAGCTTAGTACTCCCTCCGTCCCAAAATAAGTGTCTCAACTTTGTACTAAGCTCAAGACACTTATTTTGGGACGGAGGGAGTAGCATCTAACAGCATGGAGAACATAGCCCTGAAAATTACAACCAGAGAGTAGAGAAACTATAGGGCAAGATAAATTCCTATGAGCAGCTAATATCAGGTTCCGTAGAAGACCGAAGTACCTGTTGAGCAACATTATGAGCTATACCATTGATCTCTATAGATATATGATACACATGAGCATGGAGATGAGAGGTGAAGGAGAACCCAGCCAAGGTATTCCTAATGCTCCAAGGAGTAGAGGCATTGATAATTCTCCTGTTCGCCGCAGCTGAGGCCAATGAGAGGCAATCTGTGAGAAACGTAGGTTGAGCTATCCGAAGCTGATTTGTAACCTGAGCAGCAAGTAGAAGGGCAACAGCTTCAGCTTGAAGAGGCGAGTTGGTAGCTGCAGTCGAGGCTTGAATCTGCACATTGACTTCAGTTTGATCCTGCATAAAAGTAAGGAAGACTCCAACACCAGTAGCCTTTGTTCCTTGAGGAAGACCTGGAATTTTTGCACATTTATAGGCCGCATCCGAGTAAACTTTTGCTCCTGAAATAAGAAGGTTAGATCTGAGCATTTGGCCTTGCATAGGAATTTGATTGTTTGCCTCCAAAGTACGTGTATGTTGAACCTGGTTCGGATTAGGGTAATGCAACACATCACAAGATTGGTTAGTCAAAGCTTCAGCAACAACATGAACATGACGAGGGAGGGGATTTTTCCTAGAAAAAAGACGGTCATTCCTAGCTTTCCAAATGCACCACATAAAAGTAAAAATGTTGGATATGGATGCATGTGGATGATTCATATTGAGAATAGCAAGAATAACATTCTGCATAGTGGACTGATTATGAACAAGCATGTCAGATTTAATGTACCAAGGATGACAAAACCAAGCTACCCTAGCAAAATCACTGAGAAAGAAGAGATGCATTTCATTTTCTTCTTGGCCGCATCGACAACAGAATTTAGATATATGAATAGAAAAACGACTTGCCGTCAAACCTGTGGGAAGAGCTTTACGAAGAAGTCTCCAACCAAATGTTTTGACTCGAGGAACCATAAGTTTCTGCTTCCAAATTAGCTTTAGAAGATCTTTAACCTGCAAAGAGATCTGAGTAGGAGCATTTCTTGGATGATTATGAATATCCTGCAAACACAACTTATAAGTAGATTTTGAATTACATACTCCATTAAGAGTAAGATCCCAACAGAGAATATCGGGGCAATCATCATGAATAATAGGAGTTTGAATAATCGAAGAAGCAGGGTTGTTGGAAGAGATTGTGAATGAGAGCATTGTTCCAAGCTTTTTGACCAGGGAGCCAAAGATCCTTCACTAGAGCAGGATAACTAAATCCAGTTGACTGGACAATGAGTTGATCATAAATAGAAGCCCAGGAAGTACACCAAGGAGTACTCCAGAGAGAGACATTTCCTTGGGTAATTTGGTAAAAAGAATGGGCTTTGAGTTTAGGAAGCATTTTGAGAATGAATGACCAAAAAGCACATTTGGGAGTATTTTTGAGAGGTAGTTCGTATAGAAGCATCCACAAAGTATTTAGATTTGAGATATAAATGAGAAGCAGGTGAATTCGCAAGTCTCCAAGCAGCAACAAGAATTAGACCTTCATTAATGGCTTGAAGATTCCTTATACCTAATCCACCTTCTTGTTTGGAATTGCAAATATCCTTCCAAGCTCGTAGACAAAGACTTCTATTAGAATTGTTCTCCCTGATTCCTGTCCACCAGAAAATCCTAATAATGGCACCGAGCTTAGCAATAAACTTTTTAGTGAATAAAATATTAGACATATAGTACACAGGAATGGCAGAAAAAACTGATCTGATGAGCTCAAGTCTAGCTGCATGAGAAAGCACATTAGCCTTATAAACAGAAAGCTTTGCCAAAAATTTATCAAGAACAAAGTTATAAGCACTGCTAGCTCACGGGTGGAAGAATGACGACCAAGTTGTTTTCAGCTGTAATTAAGAAAAGACAAAATTTAGCATGCTCTCTTTTACCTCCCCCTTTCACATGAGAGATAAGAGTTCATAATAGATCCCAGTCATTGATGTAGAAGTGCATGTTTTAGTCAATGCAACCAAAAACCGATCTGATGGAAGAGACTAGGCAATACAATCATATGTCAGGCTGCAGGTGGGACTAAATGTGGGCGTCCCACCACAACCCACTTAGTCCCACCAAAGTTTGGTGGGTGATAACTAAGAACCTAGCAAAACTTAGATGGATTAGCTGGGCACAAGTGAGATTCCACTAAGCAAATGTACAAATGACGCTCCTTCGCTTCGCCCAGTCCCTCCCTTCCCATAGACTAAGCAAGCAGATGACTGGACGAGAACAGCAACATGTTCCGAGCGATGCAGGTCATCCTCAGGTAAGATGCGCCAAATCGATCTGGCTAGGCACTAAGTTTTGAGTAATGTTTGTGCTAATGGGTCAGTCACTAGCTCTACATGCTATGCTATCTGTGTGTTGCAGGGGGAGAGCCTCGTGCTGCGCCCGCGGCTGTGGCTGGCCTCGTCGGCCAATGGAGCTACTGCACGGCCGCAAGCTCCCAGAGGTTGGCCGGGAAGGTGGCCGTGATCATCGGCGCCGCTGGTGGCATCGGCAAGGCGACAGCAGCGGATTTCTTTAGAAACGACGCCAAGGTCGTCCCCGCCGACGTCCAGGACGATCTGGGCCGCGCCCTGGTGGCCGAGCACCCGTTGCGACGTCACCGACGAGGCGTCCGGCCTCCGCCGTCGGTCTGCAGGTAAGCTGGACATCATGCTCAACAGTCAACAACGCCGGCATCGTGGGCTCCCTAGCGCAGCCCGAGCTGGACGCGCTCGACCTCGCCGACTTCGACGCCGTCATGGCGATCAACACCCGGGGCGTCATGGTCGGGGTCAAGCACGCGACTTGCGTCATGGCGCCGCGCTGCGCTGGCAGCACCACTGCACCCGTCGTGCTAGGCCAGCTCACGCCGCACCCGTATAGCGTCTCCAAGTTCGCGGTGGTGGGCCTCGAGCGCTCCATGGCGAGGGAGCTGGTGCGCTCAGGGATGCGCGTCAACGTCATGATGGTCCGGCGGCTCAAACCCTGTCCCCGTGAGAGCTCGGCGCCGTCGATGGTCTGTCTTTTTTTTGGGAAGATTGTGTAGTCTGTAGATGAGGATGTTAGTTGGTGGTCAGGTGGGTTCCCAGTGGGCTAGATGGGATTGTCCACTTATTTTTTTTTGTCCCACGGGTGCCTACTAAGGTGATTAAGTGGGATGGGCTGAGGTGGTCCCACTTATGCCCACTCCCACCTGCAGTGTGAATCATATGTCAACACTTTCCTCACGTGTGGCTTTCTCAGGCCTAAACGTGGATCGAAAGTGGGCTGCAATTGCGTCAGCCGGGTCTTGAACTCAAGACTTCTTGGCTCCGATATCATGTTAGAAGGGAATAGAGAAGAGATTGATGGAACCGATGGATGTATTGCTTAAGCCTCGTGGGCATATATACATAAGTACATGATCAACTTGGAGTACAAGACAAACAAGAACATATCCTAGTCTATCTCATATTTTCTAACTAAACATGATACTCAACATTCCCGCAGTCACAACTATAGCTACGCAGACGATGAGACTGGAAAAGAATCCAAAGGTAAACCGACAGTGCATGCTCTAGCCAATGCAAAAAAAGACCGGTTTAATAACAAAGACTAGGCAATACGATTCATACGTCAACAATTGACTTTATTAAGTAGTGGCTGACCCGCCCGTGACAGCTTCAAACTTGCATTGTTGATCAAGCCATGGACATGGCCGACCCGCCGGCAACGGTGTAAGCAGCTCACTAGATCTGGTAGAGATTAGGGATTCGAATTCGAAATTGGGGAATTATTCGGTAGCTATCCGCCCATCCACCCTCACAGCTATCCGATTACACCGGCCGAAGCCGTCATCCAATTCCTAGCCAACTATTACAGGGAGCCAGCGACGCCTATTTAAACTAGTGATCGTTAACACAGTTAACGGGCCACGCTGTAGTCCTTGAGCCAACGCGGTGGGTTGGTCGCTCGCTTGGGCCGCCGGGCCGGCCCATCTCCTTGCTCGAATTCTCCCGCGCCATCTTCAGTTGCCGGAACAGCTACAGTGCCTTGATCTGCAACAGCTTGCTCCGACTGAACCAGCGGTTCAGTCCCTTCCTTGGCGATGCTTACATCCCCCCTCCTTGTGAACCGGCTTGTCCCCAAGCCGGAGCGCGCAGAAATTGTTGCTTCAACGAGTCCAAGTCCTCCCATGTAGCAGTAGCTGGAGTACCGCCACTCCAGAGAATCAAACCTTGCATGACTGTCTTTCGGCCAGACTGACGAACGCGGTGATCCAGAACCTGCACAGGCACTTGTAGAAGGGCTGTAGGAGAAGGCAACTGAGCTTGTACCTGAGTTGTTGGCGGAATGAACTTCTTAAGCTAGGACACATGGAACACTGGGTGTATACGGCTGTCAGGGGGCAACTCCAGTCGGTAAGCAACCTCTCCAATCTTCTCGATGATCTTGTAAGGTCCAAAAAACTTGAAGGATAACTTATGGTTAGCCCTTCTGACGATAGACGATTGCACATAGGGTTGTAGTTTAAGGAATACGAGATCATCAACAGCGAAAACTCTTTCAGTTCGTTTCTTATCTGCCTGGTGCTTCATTCTCTGTTGCACACGCAACAAATGCTGTCTGACTGAATCAATCATCAACTGCCGTGAGTCCAGCCAGGATTGGATATCCACTGGAGCAATCGTATCAGAAGCAGATATTCCAAAGAATCGAGGAGTCTGTCCATATATGATCTCAAAGGGGGATTTATTCAGTGCAGAGTGCCAGTTGTTATTGTACCAGAATTCACAGAGTGACAGCCACTTGCTCCACTTAGTAGGATGAGCACTGATGAAACACCTCAAGAAGCACTCGATTTGTTGATTTACTCGTTCAGTCTGCCCATCAGTCTCCGGGTGATATGCTGTGCTCATATTTAGTTCAGCCCCAGTTCTTGATATAAGCAGCTGCAAGAATGAGCTAGTGAATATAGGGTCCCTATCAAAGATGATCAACCTGGGCATACCATGCAACTTGTAAACATTATCAAGGAAGACTTCAGCCACTTTCTGAGACTTGAAGGGATGTGAGAGAGGCATGAAATGGCCATACTTAGAGAACTTGTCAATCACCACAAGTATACAATTATATTGGAAGGATGTAGGAAGACCTGATATAAAATCCATGGACACTGTATCCCAAGCTTTAGCAGGCACTGGCAGAGGAGATAACAACCCAGGGTACTGAACTCTCTCTGGCTTAGCTTGCTGACACACCAAGCAGGATTGTACTTGAGACTTGATGAACTTTTTCATTCCTGGAAGTGCATCTAGTGCCCCTTAGTGATTTTGGTGTATTGAAGACTTATAGGTTAAGGGTCTAATGTGTTTGTGAGTGTACACATGTCTATAAGTCTATGAGGAGTTTGTTAATTACGATGAATGTCGACCCCTAAAAATGAATGTCTTCAACTGAAGACTTTGGTTTTCTTGAAGACTTTGAAAGTGAAGAAATTGGTGTGACCCTGAAGACTTGATATTCATGCGAGGATTATGAAGCGTGAAGACTTTTGTTTTCGTAGTTTCATTTTCTTCTTCTTGAGTCATAGGAAACACCGTACTGTTAAAGGGGGTCGAGGTAAAACTAAGGAAAAATTTCCAAGTGATGCTCAACTCAAAATCCTACACCTACCAAATCCTTTCGAGTGAAGCCATTGGAAATCTCATACAGTTTAGTCAAGTTCTTCAGTAACAGAGACGAAGTTCTTCTGTTCTCTGAGGAATTTGTTCTGACTGAGGAGTTAGAAATTCGCCAGTGCGGATTGCCTACAAGTGAGGATTATGATAGCCCTGAGGAATTTGATACTCAAATTTCCGACCGTTGCTGTGCTGCGCGCCAGCTGTCCAAATATCCTACCCACCTAACGGTCATATCATTGAAGGGCATTTATGTCTTATCATGTCGGGCTGCTCCCTAGGCTATAAATAGCCGTCCCCTACAACCACTAGCTGGTTGGCTGCTCCAAGAAATAGATTGACACTTGTCATTTAGAGCATCCCATCCTCCGAGGACTTTGAGCGAAAATCATCAAGTGAGGAAAAACCCAAAAACCCAAACACCTACAAACCCAAAGTGATTGAGCATCACTGAAGAGATTGTTCCTGTGTGGAACCGACGCTTGTTACCTTTGAGGACTGTGCATCCTCCAGACGGTTAGGCGTCATGGTCTAGAGCATCCAAGAGAAAATTATGGATTGCCGAGTGACCGAGTATGTGAAGGTTTGGAAGTCACCTGAAGACTTACCACGAGTGGTTGGGCGAGGTCTGTGTGATCTTAGCTCAAGGAGAATACGGTGAGGACTAGGTGTCCTGGACTGTGTGTTCAGGACTGGGTGTCCGGGACTGTGTGTCCTCAGGTTTAAATACCTAGCCGCTCCAACCAGACGTACAACTGTCACAGCAGTTGGAACTGGTCTACCAAATCAGTGTCTTCACCGAGCTACTGGTTCTATTTCCTCAACCCTTTCATTTCCTCGCATACTTGCTATGTATTTGATCATTACTGTTTGAAGACTTTGTCTGAAGACTTTCTCAATTTTCTCAGTTCAAATTCTTCAGTCAGTTTGTCTTCAGCCTGCTTATCCTGTGTTTACGCTACTCGTACTCTGTGCTTGTTTTCATTTCATCATGATGACTGTGCTACTGCTCTGTTATGCTTGCATCTGAGTACTCATTCCGCTGCTAAGTAGTTCGTCGCTTAGGAATTTCCTCACCTTGAAATTCCTCAGTGACGAATTTGTAAAAATCGCCTATTCATCCCCCTCTAGTCGATATAACGCACTTTCAATTGGTATCAGAGCAAGGTACTCCCTTGTTCTGTGTGATTTTGGTTTAACCACCTGGAGTTTTAGTTATGTCGACTGCAGGCATGATCAAGGTCTCAGCTGGGTGTCCTACCTTCGATGGGACGGACTACCCCTACTGGAAGAACAAGATGCGCATGCATCTTGAGGCAATTGACAACGACCTCTGGTATGTTGTGGAAAAGGGTGTTCCCTCTGTCACTCCTTCCGTAAACACTGCTGATGTGAAGAGATTCAAGCAACTCGACTCTCAAGCGAAGAATATCATATGTGACCATCTGAGTAAAGGGCAGTATGGCAGAGTGAGTGCTTTGGAGACAGCTAAACTTATCTGGGATAGGCTGTCCAAGGTCAACGAAGGAGTCTCAACTCAACGTGACTCTCGAGTTGACGTTCTTCGCAATCTCTTCAACCGCTTCAAAAGACTCGACAACGAAAATGTTCAGCAAACCTTTGATCGCCTCACTGACATTTCAAATGAGCTTCAAGCACTGGGTGCCACTGACATCACCGACCATGAGGTGGTGAAGAAATTGCTGAGGTCACTCGATTCTTCATTCGATACACTGGCACTGATGATTCAAGAACGTGGTGACTACAAGTCACTTGATCCTGCTGATATCCTCGAGAGGCTAAATACTCATGAATTCCAACTAGCTGAGAAGAGAGATCTCTACGGACCGAGCTATGGTAGATCTCGTGCACTGAAAGTCAAGGCAGTCTCTGAATCTGAAGATGAAGATTCTGGTAGCAGCCTTGGTGATCCTGAAGAACTGAGTCAGGAGCTAGCAATGCTCGTGAGGAAATTCCAGAAGTTCTCTAGACGTGGCCGATTTGGAAAATCCTCAAGAGGTGATGACATGAAATCAGATTCCTCATCCTGTGATTACAAGAAGAGAACTTGCCATAAATGCAAGAAACCTGGTCACTACATTACTGATTGTCCTCAGTGGGAGAAGGAATCAAAGAAGAAGAAATACAAGGATGATAGTTCAGATGACTCTAAGAGGAAGAAGAAATCTTCAAAGTCCTCATCGTCAAGATCTTCAAAGTCTTCATCTCACAAGAAGAGCAGCTCCAAGAAAGCTCGGGCATTCATTGGCAAGGAAATGGACTCTGAAGCTGAATCTGAGGAACATGAGGAAGAGGAGGCATCTGAGGAGTCAGACTCTGGTGTGGCGAGCCTAGCCCTCGCTACTGCTTACGTTAGCAAGTCCATCTTCAACACTGAGGAAAATGGCTTCCCCAACACTGCTGATGACGGCAACGATGACTATGCTCCCACCTATTGCTTCATGGCAAAAGGTGCCAAGGTACTCAAATATCCCTCCTCTGAATCTAGTGATAATGAATCTGATGATGATTTTAAACCCAGCTATTCTAAACTTGCTAAGATTGCTGTGAAACAACAAAGAGCTTTTGAAAAGGTTCAAAACATGCTAGATAAAAGTGATGATATGTTGGGTGAAGAAATGGATCGCACTAAAACCTTGACTGAAAATCTTCAGAGACTTCAGACTAGGTTTGACAACCTTTAAGGTCATCATAACACTCTCTTATCTGATCATGAGAAGCTTTCTTATGAATTTCTTCAAAGAAAACAAGATCTTGAAAAGTTAAGAGTGAGTTATGAAGATCTTCAGAAGGAGCGTGATTCATTACTTGCTCAATAAATCAGCGCTTCTCAGGAAGAATTTGTTCCTCCATGCTTAAAGTGCATTGAACGTGAATCTGCTAATTCTTCACCTGAATGTTCAAATGCTACTAATGCTACAAATTCTTCAACTGTCTCTGCTATCACTAATTCCTCATCTGAGGACATTGCTAGTATCACTGATGATGCAGGGCTGAAGGAATTGTACATGACAGGCATGTACAAAAGCCTCAAAGGGCATCAGACTCTTTGTGATGTGCTCAAAAAGCAGATCTTGAACAGGAACCCTAGGAAAGAGGGTATTGCCTTTGAGAGGAAACTCAATGCTGATGGAACCTACTGGAAACCGGAGCAGTATCCCAAAACCTCATGGGTTGCTGCGAAGGGACCTCCCGTAGATCCATCCACTTTATCTGGCTTTACTTGTGAATCCTCATATTCATCTGATGAGTCATTTGACTCCAACTATAAACTGTTCAAAAATCAGAATGGTGAGGTATTTGCTAGATATGTTGGATCTAACTGCAGGAATGGTCCCCCTATGAAGAAAATCTGGGTTCCCAAAAAGTGCCTTGAAAGTCTTCAGGTGAATGTTCTCATGACACCACCTGTGAAGAATAAGAACCCCAGATCAAATTCTTCATATGAATCAAATTCCTCACATGGATCAAAGTCCTCACATGAACAACATCGTGCTAACACTTCTGTTTCGCAGGGAAAGCCTAAGGGCTATGAATATATGCATTATTCTTTAAATCATTATGTTCATAAGTCCTCGAAGAATTTCTCTGCTTATTCATATGCTTACCCTAACCCCTCTTATGTGAAACGAAGTGGTCTGGCGTCTATGCCACCTTTCTCTTATGGAGCTCGCAGAATGATGAACTCTTTGCCACCCCTCCATATGTGGGTGGTGAAGAAAAGGAACTAATCTCTTATGCAGGGTCAGGTCTCCAGACGAACTAAATCGTCTGAAGAATTTGCTGGAGACCTGAAATGCTTGAAAGGACGCAAGCTAATCATGAAGAAATGATTTATTCATTTCTCACGTCCTCACATTGCTATATATACATATGTTGCTTTAATTGATGAAATATGTCTGATGAATTTGATGTCATATTCTTCACTCTGAAGTATATGAGTTCGTAAGATGCACTAATTCATCTGCAGGATGATTTACCCAAAGCTACTGAGTGGGTCCTCGATAGTGGATGTACAAATCACATGACCGGTGACAAGAGCTTACTGATGAACACTCCTTTATCTCCATCACACTTGAAGCATATCACCTACGCTGACAAAGGCAAAAGCAAGGTATTGGGTCTAGGTAGGGTTGCAATCTCAAAGGATCGACACATGGATAAAGTCATGCTTGTCGAGTCCCTCGGATTCAACCTCATGTCTGTCTCAATGCTTTGTGATCTTGATATGGTTGTTGTCTTTGGCAAATATCGTTGCTTAGTGCTCATGGAATCTGACAATTCCAAAGTCTTCGAAGGCTTTAGGAGAGGAGACTTGTATATTGTTGATTTCTCTGCAGGACCACAACCTGTCACTTGTCTACTTGCTAAAGCTTCAGAAGGCTGGCTATGGCATCGACGACTGGGTCATGCTGGCATGAGGAACTTACACACGCTCGTGAAGAAAAAGCACGTCATTGGCATCGAGGGTGTCAAATTCCTCAAAGATCATCTTTGTGGGGCTTGTGAGGCTGGAAAGATGACCAGAGCCAAGCACCCCTCGAAGACTATCATGACTACTTCTCGTCCTTTTGAATTGCTTCATATGGATCTCTTTGGCCCTACTCATTATGCCACACTAACAAATGCAGCATCTCTATATGGCTTTGTCATTGTTGATGACTATTCTCGTTACACATGGGTGCATGTCATTACTTACAAGACTGAAGTGCAGGAAGTCTTCAGACGATTTTTCTCAAGGGCTTCGACGAATTTCGGCGTGAAGATCAAGCATATACGTAGTGACAATGGGACTGAGTTCAAGAATACTGGTCTTGATGACTATCTCGATGAACTTGGTATTACTCATGAGCTATCTGCCCCATACACTCCTCAGCAGAATGGCGTTGTGGAGCGCAAGAACAGGACTCTTGTTGAGATGGCTCGCACCATGCTTGATGAATACAAGACACCTCGTCACTTCTGGCCTGAGGCAATTGATACTGCATGCCACATCATCAACAGGGTATATCTTCACAAATTCTTCAAGAAGACCTCATATGAACTCCTCACTGACAAGAAACCCAATGTGAGTTATTTCAAAGTCTTCGGTGCTAAATGCTGGATTAGAGATCCACATCACAATTCTAAATTTGCACCGAAAGCACATGAAGGTTTTATGCTTGGTTACGGAAAGGACTCGCACACCTACAGGGTCTTCAATGCCTATCACAACAAGGTTGTTGAAACTGTAGATGTGCGGTTCGATGAAACTAACGGCTCGCAAAGAGAGCACCTACCTCCTGTGCTAGATGAAAAGATGCCTGAGGAAACCATCAAGTTCAAAGCTACTGAGGATGTCATTCCTACCGAAGAATCTGCTGAAGAAATCATTCCAGAACATGAAGAACAGCATGCTGGCGCATCTGAAGAAAATGGCTCTGAAGAAAATGCTGAGCCAAATCAAAGTCGTCAACCTGCTCATCCCCGCGTTGCAAATGAAGTACAGATTGAGAAAATCATCAACGACATCAACGCACCAGGTCCTCTGACTCGCTCAAAAGCTTCACATTTATCTAACTTTTGTGGGCATTTTGCTTTCGTCTCTATCACAGAGCCCACCAAAGTTGATGAGGCATTTCTGGAGCCTGAATAGATTCAAGCAATGCAAGAGGAATTACATCAATTCAAGCTGAACAATGTGTGGGAGCTTGTCAAGCGACCGGACCCATGCAAGCACAATATCATCGGTACCAAATGGATCTACCGCAACAAGCAAGATGAAAATGGCCTAGTGGTGAGGAACAAGGCTCGTCTTGTAGCTCAAGGCTACACACAGGTTGAAGGAATTGATTTCGATGAGACTTTTGCACCTGTTGCTAGACTTGAGGCTATTCGCATATTGCTTGCTTATGCTAACCATCATAATATCATCTTATATCAAATGGATGTGAAAAGTGCATTCCTCAATGGTAAGCTTGAGGAAGAAGTATATGTTGCTCAACCCCCAGGTTTTGAAGATCCTAAACATCCTGACAAAGTCTTCATACTCAATAAGGCCCTCTATGGCCTCAAGCAGGCCCCTCGGGCGTGGTATGATACTCTGAAGGAATTCCTCATGAAGAAAGGCTTCAAACCCGGTTCACTCGACCCAACTATTTTCACCAAAACCTATGATGATGAATTATTCGTGTGCCAAATATATGTTGATGATATTATCTTTGGCTGTACTAACCAACATTACAGTGACGAATTTGCTTACATGATGAGTGAGGAATATCAAATGTCCATGATGGGAGAATTGAAATTCTTCTTAGGTCTTCAAATTCGTCAACAACATAATGGCATTTTCATTTCTCAAGAGAAATACCTCAAGGACGTTCTGAGAAAATTCGGTATGCAAGAATGCAGAGGCGTCAAAATCCCTATGCCCACAAATGGTCATCTATGCACTGATGAAAATGGAATAGACTTCGATCAAAAGGTATACCGCTCCATGATTGGTTCTTTATTGTACCTATGTGCATCTAGGCCGGATATTATGCTTAGTGTTTGCATGTGTGCCCGTTTTCAAGCTACACCGAAGGAATCACACTATAAGGCTGTGAAACATATTCTTCGATATCTAGCTCACACTCCAACACTTGGATTATGGTATCCCAAGGGCTCGGTTTTTGATCTCATTGGATATTCTGACTCTGACTATGCCGGTGATCGTGTGGACCGCAAGTCAACTTCAGGCACATGCCATTTCCTCGGACGATCCTTAGTATGTTGGTCCTCGAAGAAGCAGAACTGGGTATCACTCTCTACTGCTGAAGCTGAGTATATTGCTGCTGGTTCTTGCTGTGCTCAATTGCTATGGATGAAGCAAACCCTCAAGGACTACGGCATCAATGTGAAGAATGTGCCACTCTACTGCGACAACGAGAGTGCCATCAAAATTGCTCATAACCCAGTTCAGCACTCGAAGACAAAGCACATCGAGATTCGTCATCATTTTCTTCGAGATCATGTGTTGAAGGGTGACATCTCTATTGATCCCGTGAAGTCTGAAGAACAGCTAGCGGATATCTTCACAAAGCCCTTGGATAAGAAGAGATTTAGCAAGTTGCGGTGTGAGCTAAATATCTTAGAATCTTCGAATGTCCTTTGAAAAGGACACACATCCTAACACTTATGCAAATTGATGACTTAGATGTGCAACACATGAAGAAACATTTTTCTTCAATCAATGAAGACTAACCCTCTAAGTGTGAAGAAATTAATGAAGAATTTGATTCTCAGAGCCCTACGATAATTGTACGCGGTGTCTGAAATCATCATTCTTACACGGTGGGTCACGCCACCACAAAAAGTTGAAATTTTTCAAAATTTAAGTTTTTCATCATAGTGCAAATTCTTCAAATTTTCAAATTCTTCAACTTTGCAAAATCTTCACTCTTTCCGTCTGTGTTCTTCATTGACTATATATATATATTTGAGTTTTCTGTCCTCTACAGCATTCACTTATTGCTAATTCTTCAAGTTGTGTTTCTTCTAAGTGAATGTGATCGGACCCGTTCCCCCTCAATGCTAAACTCAATCCTGTCCGTTCACAAATTCTTCATGTGCGTTCTATTTGAAACCCATTCAAAGTCTTCACTGTGTCCTTGACAACTGAAGAATTTGCGAACGAAACATTAAAATATTCTTATCTGAATTTTCGGCTTTTGCCGTTCAAACCGTTCCTTATCCCTCGATAAGATTTATCTATTCACCCTCGATCTAACACGATCTCCACTTCACAGTTCGTGGGTGACACATGTCGCTAGGATGAGAAGGGTCAGGGGCACGTTTGTCCATTTTCTTCGAACGAACGGTTTTTCACCTCTGCTATAAATACCCCTCACCCTCCTCAGAGCTCATTTACCCCGCTCGATCTTACTCCCTCACTCGAGCCCTCAGACCTAGCGCCGCCGCTACACTCCATCGTCGCCGGTGAGGAAGAGCTTCACTGCCTCGACCTCGTCGCCGTCGTACTCACGCCGGCCGCGGAAATCCTCACTCCGCCGTCGCCGTAGCTGTTTTCCATCGCCAAGTTAGGGCGTGGAAGATCTGAACGGACGAACATCTCCACTGCCACTCTCAGTTCGTCGTGTTCTTCGTCAAGGGTAAATAAAATTTATTTTTACTGCCCTTGTTGATTCTGATGATTTCCACAAAATCTTCAAAAGGTGTTTATTCTTCAACTTTCATGTTCTTAAACACCAACTTGCTTCTGTCCTTGATCAGTTTCTCTAAGCAACGTTTTTCTTCAAGATTCCTCAATTGTGTGGATTTTCAATCTACACAACTCTGGAACCTAAGTCAAAATGCTTAGTGAAATTCCTCAAGACACCCCTGGTCATCTTCCTCAAACTTGATACTTTTGAAAATCTTCTGAGAACGCATATGACCTCTCCAAAACTCTTCGCACCTATATTCTGTTCACAGGTACACATGTCAGCTGCTGAATCTCTAGGTTCTCATCAACTTAACTCATTTGCAGCGTTCCTTGAAGAAAAATTGCACACCTCATCAGAAAATTCGATTGTTCAAAACCCTCAAGTGAAGAAAATGGCTGATGGTAAAAGACCTCAGAAGGGAGGAAAGAGGCCAGAAACAAATACTGCTTTTGAGATCCCTGATGACATCTATGATGAATATTGTACTCCTGATGAAGCAACTCATGGCAAGGAGAACAAAAATCAGCACAAAGTGCGCATTCAGAAGATTGAGAGGAGATGGGCAAGAGAATGGAGGGAATATCGCTATGTCACTCCCAAGTACATGAAGAAATTTGCTGTTAACCCTCCATGTCCAAGACCTCCATTGGCTCCTGGCCAAGAAGCTGATCCCACTAGCATCAGAAGAGGTGAGGAATTTCCTCAGGAGTGGGCTAAGCGTCAAGCCAAGCTGGCCAAAGTGGCTAAAGAGGCAGTAAAGAAATTCAATGAAGATTCTGTTGCTGCCGCCGCTGAGGCCTCTGCTATCAAGCCTAAGAAGGCTATGCTGAAGAAATCAGCTGTTAAGACAAGTTCCTCAGCTGCAATGCCCTCACGGCCTGTTCCTCAAGAAAATTCCTCAAAAGCAGCTCCAACTCCCTCGGCTGCAAAGTCCTCAGCACCTGTGCATCTTGCCACATGCCAAAGGACTACTGGAATCTCAATTGCTTCAGGAGTCTCTGCAAGTTCTTCAGCTCCACCTCAGTCTTCAACAACTCCGACCTTGCTGAAGAAAAAGGCCACTGCTGGACGAGGCACAAGGCCAAGTCCTCACAAGAAGCAAGTCGCCTTTCAGGCTCCGTCAAGCGAAGACGAAGCTAATGATGAAGAATTAGCTGAGCTCATCAGAGATCGACAACAAAGGGCCGCTAGAGCCAAAGGCAGTGTTGTGCCCCTCATGCTGGATCCAAGGAAGATCCTTGATTTTATTGATCTATGGCACAAGAACCCTAACACACCTTTGCCTGAATTAAACCTCACTCCTGGTCAAAGTCACATGTTGACGGCCTTCATAAATGAAGAGAAATGGAAATTTGAAAAGGCCAGGCAGGTGAAGAAGGCTCAGTACAAGAAGGAGCGTTTTCTGAAGAACAAGTTGTGAAAATGTCTCCTGAAGAACTTGTGACTATGCAGGCTGAGATCAAAGCACTCAGTGATGAATTTCATGCATTCCATGCAGATTGGCTAGATGCCAAAGTCAGATTCGTCAGAATGGCAAAAGGATTTACTCCAAGTGTTGCAGCTTCATCGCAAACCAAATTTCCTCAGACTGGAACATCTGTTCAGTCTGCTGAAGAAAATGAAAGCGCCAGAGCTGATGAAGAAATTCCAGTCTCTGAAGAAAATGCCAGGGCAACCTCCAATATTGCGCCTGAAGAGCAATCCAGGCCAGTTGAAGCATCTGCTACTGTGCCTGAGGAATCTGAACAAGCCAGGGCAACTGCATCAGTTGTGCCTGAAGAAATTCAACCAATTTCCTCTGCTCCTCCTGCACCGATGACAAGCATCAACCTTCCTTCTGCATCAGAAGCGAAGAAAACCAAGGCTGCGGAGCGAGCAGCTGTGAAGAAAAGGAAAGCATCTGCATCTTCAGAGTCTTCAGCCCCCAAGAAATTGAAGACTTTGAGGAGTTCATCTGAAAACCCAATTGATGCTATTCCAATATCAAGCATGCCATCAAAGGAGATCATTCCCTTTGGTGAGGAATATGAAATTCCAAGTAAATCTGATGAAGAAATTCCTTCTGCTGCTTCGACAGAGCAGATGGATGAAGAAATTGAAGTGGATACTTTCCCTTCAACCCCACTGGTATCATCGCCCATGCCTCAGTTCACAGCTGAAGAGGCAGGCGTCGAAGGAACTGAAGAAAATGAGGATGTGGATATTGGGTCTACAACACCTATTCTGAATGATGACTTTTGGGAAAGTCATCACCCCAATTCACCTCTGACAACCCCTCTACATCATGTTCCTCAGTCCCCTGTGCAAACTGAAGAAATTCATACGGGCTCTGATGAACGTCAAGCTTCACTTCATTCTATTCTTGAAGAAGTTCCAGCCACTAGCGCTGATGTACATATGTCTGAAGAAATGGAGGCCAAGGCTGCTGCTGAAATTCCTCAGCCAGTGGCTCCAGTGGCTACACCTCAAGAGGCTGTAAATTCTTCAACTGTTAATCTTCAGCCCAAGCCACAGAACCCTCACTCCAAGAAGCAGAAGTTTAATGCTGAGGATTTCTTCAACGAGCACATATTCTTCACTGACTACAATCCCTATGACTCTGCTCGTCTTCGTCGCAAGCGTTTCTGGACTGCAAGCCAGATGAACTTCTACTCCTCATTGTTGGTTGATAAGGATAAGATCTTTGAACATGAGCAAATTCCTCATGTAGATATGGAATCACTGCCCTGCTTCACACCAGTCCTCAGTGTTCTTCATGACGCTGGGTTACTCAATTTCTGCACCGACATCTGCGATTGGAATGAAGAACTCATTCTTCAATTCTTCGCCACGCTGCACATTACTGGAAATGTTGATGATGTCAATTCATGGGTATTGGACTGGATGACCGATAATACTCATTTCAAAGCACCGGCCTCTGAATTGCTTCATGCCGTCCCAGTCAGTCCTCCCACTGAAGGTGCTAGGCTTCTCTATGTTGAACCTGAACTGTCTGATCATCTGATGCAAGTGCTGATGAAGCCTTTGAAGCCAGGCCAAGCTCCAAGGACCAAATTCCTCGTCAAGGAATTGCTCTATGTGCCAAGGACAGTCTATCGCATATTGACCAAAACCCTCAGTCCAATCAAGGGCCACAACTCTGATGATGAAGAAGTTGTTGGCATTATGAAGAATCTGCTGTTCAATATCATTCACGGTATTCCTATCAACTACCATGATTTCTTCATGAGGACTTTGGCCAATGCTGCACTATCACCTTTTGAGTTGAAGCCTTATGCTCCCTGGATCATGAGATTCATCAGATCAAGGTCTTCAATTCATTACATGGCTGACTTTCAAAATCATCTCAGCTATTTGCCCCCTATTGAAGTCCTCAAACGGACTATTTCCTCAGCTGACGAGAAGGGCAAAGCTGCTGTTATTGATGAAGGTACTCGTCCATTGGATGGACAGTTTCGCAAAGCTACTTCCTATTCCACCAATGATGACTTTGCAACTCAAGATTCTGCCGCCAAAGCTTCAGAACATCATCCTCAAGCCACAGCTCCGCGTGTGATGACTGATCGTGAACTTCTCCTTAGTCTTCATCAGAAAGTTGATTGAAATCACAAGTGGGTCAAGCGTCAGTTTGGTGCAATTCTTCAGAACATGACAGTCACTCAAAATACTGTGAAGAAGAATCACTACTACTTGCATGAAGTCTTTGACCGCACTTGGGCGATTCTGTCTAATCTTCATAGTGCTGAAGAACTCAAGGAGATGGGCTTCCAACAGGACTTTGACTGGTCCCAGCCACCTTCGAAGAAATTCAAGAAAGTCAAAGTTCCTCAGCTTGTTGCCAGTTCATATTCTTCATCGCGCGAGACGGATGAAGCTGAAGACTTGAACGACACTGCGGCAGGCCCTACCTCAACAGTCGACCCCAACAATGCTGGCGCTCCTCCATCGACATCATGATGATATTCTTCAGGGGCGTTAGTCCTCATTTTTCGTCCCTTTTGGTCATTCGATGACAAAGGGGGAGAAATTTGAGTTTAGTCTTCAAGCGGGTCTTATATATGGGTTATATTTCTGTTAAGTTTCAACTCTTGCTTTTCTGAGGTGTTTGCTCTGATGAGTTGTAAACTTAAGTCCTATGGTGGTCTGATACTTTTGAACTGCTTTCTGCATGCTTATTTCCTCAAGTACCTTAATGCACGCATGCTGAATTCCGTCAGACACCATATTTCATCATGCATTTCAAATTCTTCATATCATATGATAAATGCGTGTATGAATTTCAAGATATAGGAGGAGATCTCCATGATATTACTCAACAATGTGCATTTGCTATTTCAAAGCAAATTCTTCAAATATGCACATCTTCAGGGGGAGTTCCTCTATATCTTGCAATCAAATTCCTCAATATTAGTATGTACACTTCATATGTTTATCCCCGTTGAAAACTTAACCTATATTGTCATCAATCACCAAAAAGGGGGAGATTGTAAGTGCATCTAGTGCTCCTTAGTGATTTTGGTGTATTGAAGACTTATAGGTTAAGGGTCTAATGTGTTTGTGAGTGTACACAGGTCTATAAGTCTATGAGGAGTTTGTTAATTACGATGAATGTCGACCCCTAAAAATGAATGTCTTCAACTGAAGACTTTGAAAGTGAAGAAATTGGTGTGACCCTGAAGACTTGATATTCATGCGAGGATTATGAAGCGTGAAGACTTTTGCTTTCGTAGTTTCATTTTCTTCTTCTTGAGTCATAGGAAACACCGTACTGTTAAAGGGGGTCGAGGTAAAACTAAGGAACAATTTCCAAGTGATGCTCAACTCAAAATCCTACACCTACCAAATCCTTTCGAGTGAAGCCATTGGAAATCTCATACAGTTTAGTCAAGTTCTTCAGTAACAGAGACGAAGTTCTTCTGTTCTCTGAGGAATTTGTTTTGACTGAGGAGTTAGAAATTCGCCAGTGCGGATTGCCTACAAGTGAGGATTATGATAGCCCTGAGGAATTTGATACTCAAATTTCCGACCGTTGCTGTGCTGCGCGCCAGCTGTCCAAATATCCTACCCACCTAACGGTCATATCATTGAAGGGCATTTATGTCTTATCATGTCGGGCTGCTCCCTAGGCTATAAATAGCCGCCCCCTACAACCACTAGCTGGTTGGCTGCTCCAAGAAATAGATTGACACTTGTCATTTAGAGCATCCCATCCTCCGAGGACTTTGAGCGAAAATCATCAAGTGAGGAAAAACCCAAAAACCCAAACACCTACAAACCCAAAGTGATTGAGCATCACTGAAGAGATTGTTCCTGTGTGGAACCGACGCTTGTTACCTTTGAGGACTGTGCATCCTCCAGACGGTTAGGCGTCATGGTCTAGAGCATCCAAGAGAAAATTGTGGATTGCCGAGTGACCGAGTATGTGAAGGTTTGGAAGTCACTAGAAGACTTACCACGAGTGGTTGGACGAGGTCTGTGTGACCTTAGCTCAAGGAGAATACGGTGAGGACTAGGTGTCCTGGACTGTGTGTTCAGGACTGGGTGTCCGGGACTGTGTGTCCTCAGGTTTAAATACCTAGCCGCTCCAACCAGACGTACAACTGTCACAGCAGTTGGAACTGGTCTACCAAATCAGTGTCTTCACCGAGCTACTGGTTCTATTTCCTCAACCCTTTCATTTCCTCGCATACTTGCTATGTATTTGATCATTACTGTTTGAAGACTTTGTCTGAAGACTTTCTCAATTTCCTCAGTTCAAATTCTTCAGTCAGTTTGTCTTCAGCCTGCTTATCCTGTGTTTACGCTACTCGTACTCTGTGCTTGTTTTCATTTCATCATGATGACTGTGCTACTGCTCTGTTATGCTTGCATCTGAGTACTCATTCCGCTGCTAAGTAGTTCGTCGCTTAGGAATTTCCTCACCTTGAAATTCCTCAGTGACGAATTTGTAAAAATCGCCTATTCACCCCCCCTCTAGTCGATATAACGCACTTTCAATTCCTTGCCACCTGAAGAGAGAAATAATCCTCTTGTATGTAACTGGGAAACCAGAATGCCCCCCAACGGGACTTGCATGAAAAGCTGCAAAAATCTTGAGGTGCAGAGCTACATCTTGCCCCACCCATATGCAGTTTTTGTAGCGAAGAAGCCCTTGGTGCAGAGAATTGTGGCTTAGATGCAGGGTCGACAGCTAACTGTTGCAATATATCTTGTATTTTGGTGTCACCACTGTAGCTTTTGACAATATCCAGTAACCAGGTAGGCTGTGCACCAGAGATCTGACAGAGAACTGCACCATCAGGAGGTCTTCTGGAAAGTGCATCAGCGACAGTATTGGTGTTTCCCTGTTTGTACTGAATTGTGTAGTTTAAACCCAGTAACTTAGTTAAGCATTTCTGTTGCCATGGAGTATGCAGTCTCTGATCTTGTAGGTGGGCCAAACTTTTCTGGTCAGTCTTGAGAATGAACTGTTGCATTTGTAAGTAAGGTCTCCACTGGTCCACAGCCAACAGAATAGCCAGGTATTCTTTTTCATATACTGACAGGCCTCTGTTCTTAGGTCCCAATGCTTTGCTAACAAAGGCCAATGGATGTCCTTGCTGCATTAAAACAGCCCCAATGCCATACTCACAAGCATCAGTCTCAACAGTGAATGGCTTAGAGAAATCAGGGAGAGCCAACACAGGAGCAGAAATGAGTGCTTTTTTAAGTACAGAAAAGGACTCTTCAGTGATACTTGTCCAAACAAAGGGCACTCCCTTCTTAAGTAACTCAGTGAGAGGTTTGGCAATTATGCCATAATGCTTGATGAACTTCCTATAGTAACCACTCAGTCCAAGAAATCCTCTGACTTCCTTTGCATTAGTAGGAGTAGGCCACTGTTGCACAGCTACAACTTTAGAAGGATCAGTAGAAACACCCTTAGCAGAGATAACATGTCCCAAATATGCAATTTCCTGTTGAGCAAATGCACACTTAGACATTTTCACCTTCCATTCTTTTTCCTTAAGAATTGTCAACACTTGAGTGACATGGAGTAGGTGCTCTCTCAAGGTTTTACTGAACACCAAGATATCATCAAAGAAACACAAAACACATTTTCTCAACAGTGGAGATAGATCAAAATTCATTGTCCCCTGGAATGTGCCAGGACCTCCAGTAAGGCCAAAAGCAAGTACTGTAAATTCAAAATGGCCATGGTGAGTTGTGAATGTAGTCTTGTACTCTTCACCAGGAGCTAATCTTATCTGATGGAACCCAGCCTTCAAGTCCAATTTAGTAAACCAACAAGCACCAGCAAGCTCATCCAACAGTCCATCAATGATAGGCAAAGGGGTATTTGCTTTTCAGAGTGATTGCATTCAAGTGTCTAAAATCAACTACCAATCTCCAGTCTCCCTCTTCTTTCTTTTTGACCATCAGAACAGGTGAGGAGAAGGGGCTCTTACTGTATCTGATCATCCCCAATGAGAGAAGTTCTTGGATTTGTTTTTCTAGCTCATCTTTGAGTTGTGGAGCAATTCTGTAAGGCCTGACTGACACTGGTCTGGCACCTGGTATTAATGGGATGTGATGATCTTGTGCTCTGCGAGGAGGTAATCCAGTAGGACTCTGAAAAACTGTAGGGAATTTGTCCAACACTGCTTGCATTTCAGGACATACTGAAGAATCTGCAGTACACTGAATCAGAGATAATGATATCACTGTAATAGCAAACTCAGATGGTAACAGGCCTTGCAGAGTAACTGTTCTTCCAAACTGCTGGAACGACATCCACTTCTGAATCCAATCAACTTGCATAGGACTATGTTGAGCTAACCAATCAAGGCCCAAAATACCATCGTAAGTGGACAACGGCAGGAGCCTGAAATCAGAAGAGAAAACAGTATCACAACAGCTCCATTTGCACTGTCGTAACATCTGAGAACACTGCAACGATGCTCCACCAGCCACTGTGACAGAAACTACTGCAGTATCCTGGACATCTACCAACATAGGAGCAAAGGAACTGTCTATGAAGGAATGAGTGCTGCCCGAGTCCACAAGCAAAACCATGGTGTGCCCTTGTAACTGAATTTCCAACTGTAGGGATGGAGCATTAGGGTCCTTTCCAACAGCAGCAGCAGACAGACGCATACTGTGAACAGAAGCTGTATCAGACTCAGAACCATCTGACTGGAGAGATTCCATTGACTGAACATGATCGATCAGCTTCTGCACAAAATGCAACTGGACCGTGGACTTGCACACATGATCACGAGACCACTTTTCTCCACATACGAAACAAAGTCCCTTACACTTGCGGTAAGCGCGTAGTGCAGACCACTTGTCGTCAGCTGGGGATGTTTTCAGAGTTTCAGACTGACGCCGTTCATCAGTGACACGGGGTTTGGGAGGAAGAGGAAGTGGAAATGGACCAGACCTCAATCCTACAGAAGAGTTGATATGTGTCACACCTTCCCCAAGCTCCTCATGCAGTAAGGCTAAATCATAGGCCGAATCGAGGTCCTTGGGTTTCTGAAGAGCCACTGCAACTCGAACACCAGGTTTTAGTCCATCCAGGAAACGAGTGGTGTAGTGCAAGGTATTAGGAGCTTCTTCATATGCAGACAACTGATCATACAAGTCAGCGAATCTATCCACATAATCAACAACTGTGCTAGTTTGTGATATACGGAAAAGCTGGCGAAGAAGTGTCTGGTGTTGATTTCTGCCGAAGCGACTCTGCAAGCTGCAGCAAAATTCAGACCAGGAGATATGTGGAGATCTGCGTTGCATTGATTCCAACCAGCGAGCTGCTGCTCCTTCAAACTGAGACGTCGCCCGTGAAATCCATCTGTGCTGAGGAGTACTCCATAGTTTGAACTGATCTTCACAACGGGTCTGCCACAATCTCGAGTTCGCACCATCGAATCGGGGCAGATCAGCACGGACACCAAACGAGAACGCATCAGCAGTATCTGGAAAATCCGAATCACCAACAGGAGGAGAACGAGCACGAAAATTGGAATCACGCGCACCTCTGACCGGAGGAGGGACATAAGTGTTATGTGCCTTCCCCCGGTGTTCCTGGTCGATGCCAAGGGAGTCGGAGACAGCACCGCGACCACTCCCAGCCATCCTGGACGACGAGGTCTCGACGCGCCCGGTTGGTTCCCTCGGCCGCTCACCGCGAACTTGCTCGATCTCGAGCGCGAACTCGTCACGCACGCCATCCACTCGCGCCGACAGCAGGGCGTCGAGCGCCGTGGTGTTCACCTGGATTAGCTTGTCGACGGCTTGGAGGAGGTTCTCGCCGTGCTCCTTGAATCGCTGATCCAAATCGGCGGTGAAGTCCGCCCGCAGAAGCGCGTACACGCCACGCCCTTCCTCGGTTAACTTGTCCATCGCCTCCGCTCGTCGCCGATCTCGCCACCGCGTCCCGTGGTGATGCCGCGGCAGCTCCAGGACCGCCGAATCTGATACCAACTGTAAGCAGCTCACTAGATCTGGTAGAGATTAGGGATTCGAATTCGAAATTGGGAATTATTCGGTAGCTATCTGCTCATCCACCCTCACAGCTATCCGATTATACCGGCCGAAGCCGTCATCCAATTCCTAGCCAACTATTACAGGGAGCCAGCGACGCCTATTTAAACTAGTGACCGTTAACCGTTAACACAGTTAACACAGTTAACGGGCCACGCTGTAGTCCTTGAGCCAACGCGGTGGGTTGGTCGCTCGCTTGGGCCGCCGGGCCGGCCCATCTCCTTGCTCGAATTCTCCCGCGCCATCTTCAGTTGCCGGAACAGCTACAGCGCCTTGATCTGCAACAGCTTGCTCCGACTAAACCAGCGGTTCAGTCCCTTCCTTGGCGATGCTTACAAACGGCTTCGAGCTTGACGGCCACCACCTGGCGGCCTGGGATGTCGGCAGACGCAGATCTCGTCATAGAAGGAGCGAAGGAGACGAGGTGCAGAGACGACCCGGCGGCCGGCGCGCTCAAAGTCCAGGCAGAACTAAATATCGATGCCGAAGAAGGGCCCAGGTCGATGCAGAACTCACTATCGCTGCCGAAGAAGGGCCCGTCACGAGCACCACCCGCCCCTGCAACTTGCTCCATGGCGCTGACCCGGCCATCTACTTCCTACGGCGTGCTGCATGTCAGTCACGGCCACAGCCTGACTGCCACTCTACTTTTAAATCAATCGTTTTCTCTTTCTTCATCCAGCTCCGTCTCATAATATAAGAGCGTTTTTTACACTAGGGTAGTGAAAAAATGCTTTTATATTATGAGACGAAGGGAATACTACGTATTAGTAAAATTTATTTTTCATTTTTGGAAGGGGGTCATGACTCCCTCTGACCTCCAAGAGGCTCCACCGGTACCCACCAGCTTACTCTTGAAACAAAAGAACAATTAAAGGGTTCCAGCAGTATAGGCATGTTATAAGATCAATGTCCTGCGTGATTTCATACTGGTATTCCCGTAATGGCCTGAAGAGCTTGGCGGAAGAGCACGGGGAGCAATTCGACGGCAGACTGAGATGACTTCACTGGAGGAAGGGGAGGGGGCGGACCTTAGGGCATCTTCAACGGCAATCTGCCAAAAACCTCCCGCATTCGTTGGCGGACAGGAGGATCAGTCCACGGACATGGACGTGGAAGGCAGCCATTCAACGTTAGCCGCATATATTTTGACAATAACTCAAACCAATAGGATGAAATTCGTGCAAACGAATGGTTTTCATTTAAGTTCAGATATAATTTACATAAAAAAGGTCGATATTTCGACCGTTTAACTAACCCCCCCCCCTCCCCCAAAAAAACCTAAACCCTAAACCGGGCGACCACCTCGTACGCGTGGCCGCCCTGTCCTGCCACACCGCCGTCTCCGTCGTCGTTCCGCCGCTGGAGGGCTGCGACAACCTTGCCCGGCGGCTGCCTGTCGCTCGCGGAGGAGCCGCTCCGTCTCCTATTGCGTCGTGCGAAGGGCAGCCGCGACCACTGCCGACGTGGCCTTCGGAGCCCTGGCGGCGGCCTTGCCGCGACCGGCGTTCGCGGAGCAGTCGCTAAGCGACCACTCCTCGCCAATCTTGGCGAGCTCGCCGTCAAGGCGGCGGCAGCGCCTGGCGGCCGTCTCCGCGATGGTGATGGAGCGGTCGAGTGCCCACGCGGCAGCGAGGTCGGGGTCGTTGCGGGCCCAATCCGGCGCCATGTCGCTCTTGGCGAACACAGAGCGGCGACTGGCATTGCGTCGGTCGTACCGCCCCTGTTGCCGAGCCGCGCGCTTCGCCTCGGAGACGACGGACCTCGAGCCCGAGGGACCACCGAGTTAGTGGAGGAGGTGGCCGCACGCCTTCTTGATCGCGGGCGACAACTCCTCCTTGACAGCGAGGCGGTGGCGGCGCGGCGGGGAGAACGGCGCGTCGATGCGGCCGTAGCGGCTGCGCGGCGGCGACACAGGCTCGTCCTTGACGCGGCGTCCGATCTGGATGCCGCGGTGGTGCAGGGGCGAGGCCGGCTCCTCCTTGACGCGGCATCCGATCTGGACGCCGTGGTTCTGCCGGGGCGAGGCCGACTCCTCCGTCACTGGCAGCAGCGTGGACGCTTGCTCGGTCTTGACATGGTGGCGCGGCGGGGAGGCGGCTCCTCCTTCACGCGCGCCGGCGACAGCGACGATGACCCCATGTCACGGAGCAATCGCTCGGTCATTAACTCGATCCGATGGACGAAATTTTCATCCGTCAGAGCGGCCTCAGAGCGGCTTCCTTGTGGAGTCGAGGCGGCTGCTGCGGTGGCGCCTGCTCCTCCTCGTCACCGGAGGAGATGAAGATTTCCTCCTTGGCGGAGGAGCCGACAGCCGTGGACGCTGACGGGCCCGGAGAGCGTCTGCGGCGGCGCCAAGACCCGCCGGAGGAGGAGCTTCCGCCAACTCCGTCTGCCGGTGCGGAGCACCACGACTTCGGCATTGCCGCAACTTGGGTTGATGAGTGGGAGGGAGGGGCTCGGGGCACGGAGACGGGGAGAGGGGAGGGGGCCGATGCTCGGGGAGGGGCTGGTGTCTCTGTGCAACTCCGGGGCACGGCTTAAATAGCCGTGACGAGGACCAGGCGAAGGGCCGGTCAGCCACTTCAATGCGGCGCAGCAACCGGAGTTGGTTCCTCGGGAACCTGTGTCCGCATTGAAGCGGTGACTGCCGATAGGTCGCGTCGGTCAGTGCCGCCCTCCCTTCCTCCGGTAACATCGCCGCATCAATGCCGGCCTCCGCGTGCTCTGGGCCGGCATGAATGCGGCGCGGTAAGCGGCGCGTGCATCGGAAGGAAAGCGCGGGAGGGGCGGCTGACGGGTTTTGGTGGGCCAGGGTGGTCAGAAGCGGGCTTGGGAGCGGTCCGGACTCCCGCAAACCCCTCCCACGTTTGTCTTCGGTTTGCGGGAGAAATTGCGTCAGGACCGCTCCGCGGACCGATACAGGTCGGCGTTGGATGGCTTCCGTGGTCCGGACAGCCCGGTCCGGGCGGTTGTGGGAGGTTTACGGGTCCGCCTTGGAGATGCCCTTATGGCGCAGAACTCGGACCGATCTGCTCCGTTGGGCCGGCATCGAACTTGGGCGTCGAGTAGCGCGCGCCGTTATGTGGAGAGGAGCGGTTGGAAGCGAGCTCGGGGAGGGGATCAGGATCCCATGCGTGGGCGGGCTCATCAGTGGCAAGAGAATGAAAGGCCGCCAGGATGGCAATTTTACCCATGGTACGGGTACCCGTGGATACTGTACCCGCATGGGCAGGGTATGGGCACAATTTTATAGCCATAAGTAGTATCCGTACCCTACCAGTTAAGTCATGGGGCACGGGTATAGCCTTGTACCCATGGATATATCCATACCCTATCCGTTTATACTGACATATGGACCTTACCCGTGAAGTGTGTCATGAGCTTGTGAACCTATGTTAAAGTTGTCATCAATTGTCAATTTGGATTGTCAATTCTAAACGCTCTTATATTTCTTTACGGAGGGAGTATTCATCTATCTGTTATTTAGTTGATATAAATATTTTTTTATCAAATGTGATATCGATGAATGTAATATTGTGAATAACTTATGTACTATTTGATCTATCCATTAGATATCTAATGGGTATAGGTAAAATTTCATATCGTAAAATTTCATATCCGTGAATATGAATATGATATTACTCTGCCCGCCTTTTATGGTGTCGGCTCGTCCGTCTCGCTCTCTCGCAGCGACAGATCCTCGCTTGTGGTCGTGGATCAAAGGCATTTAGCTAATCGGGCCTGTAGAAAAGGCCCGGTGAAGGCGACTTTTTTCTATGGAGCAGCTGCCCTTTTAGGACATTAGGCCCAGTAAAAAGAACGTTCAGTGCAGGTCAGGACATGGATCAGATTTGACGGCTATCTCAAAAGAAAATATCAGATTTGACGGCCAAGATTTTCAAAATCATGCCCAGAAACGTGAGAGGGCTCAGAATTGGCTCAGTTTTACTGTCCTAAATGAGACACCGAACGCCAAGCTCTGGCTTTTCGGTTTGTGCAACACATTAAGCGACGTCAAGTTTGATGAGATCCTTGTTACGTTGTGGTCCATTCATCAACAGGTATATTTTCATATATTGAGGAAACATGGTGCTATGATTTTATGTTAAACAAGAGCAGTCGGCTATTTTTTTTAGGCAAACTCGCGATCTTTATTATAACGTCAGGACGTTTACAGGGACGAATAAAAGGTCTCCGAGCTGGCCTAACCAAACATGGCGGCCAACCCCAAGAGAAAGTGAATGCTTCGCGAGATTATGAGCCTCGACATTCGAGGTCCTAAATTCATGACTAAACAAACAAGAATTGAAAAGCCTAGATCTATCTATAATTTCATGTATCATTGCTCCATAAGATGCTGCACTTCCTTCTTTAATTGCTTTGACGGCCACTTTGCAATCCGATGCTACCGCTATTCTTGTAATGTATAAGTCCTGCTAGCGCCAGTGCATCTCGTATCGCCAATGTTTCGAAACGTTGGAAGCTTAGGCCTGCAGAGAAGCACTAGCACTGGCCCAAGATCTCCAATTAGAAAAGCTTCACGTTTCCTTTTTTGCGGGTAAAAGAAATTATATTAATGAATGGTTTGGCCACAGAGGCTTACAATCTCATCAGGACTAAAACCTGAGCGCAACAGACAGCTGCACTTGGAGAAGAACGCCCCAACTGGGCAAGTCTATGGCTAAAAACGTTTTGATCACGAGATATAGCAACAATTTAAAACTCTCTGTCTCCTTGGGAGTAAACGCTTGATTTAACCGATCAAAGCCGCCACAGGTGATCTATTAGAAAAGCTTCAAGTTTTCTTCCGCTGAGAGTCAAGGAGATCAGAGTCGGCAACGTATTTTGGAGTTCACTGTATGATTTTCAGGGAAATTATATCTCTGAGATCCTCTTTTCTGGCTTGCACCTTTAGCCATGAGCAGCGTAGCAGTAATGGAGAGTCGCATAGATTAGCTAAAATGGCCTCAACCCTAGATGTTGGGCGTCATATGTGGCTTCTTGCTCCTCCAGATCATTTATGTATCCCTGAACCTTGCTATCTAATAAAGCTATGCTGTTTATCTAAAAAAAAACCTGAATATATAAGTTGTATATGTGGTCTTGGAGATCTTGGGCCGAGACCAAGATGATTTATCAACCAAAGCATGATGGGACATGTATATCATGTAAGCACATAATAAATTGTCTACTACTCCCTCCGATCCAAAATAAGTGTGCAGTTTTGAACTAAGGTGAGGGAATACTGTATGTTATGAACTCAATAAGCTACTCCCTCTCTAGCACAAGTTGCGTTTTGCAAAGACTTCGCAGGCATACAACTCAATAAGCTACACCAGTTCGCCATTGCATTGTAAATATTACGAATCACAAAGTGCAAGGTGCCTCATAAGGGAAGATCGATGCAGACAACTCGTCAAGTCTAGTTGAAGTTGAAGACCTAATGTTCCACTTGATATTGATCATCCACGATGTCAATATGGTGCCCTTTTTTGCACCAAGAAACACGTAACAATCTGTTCACTGTTGCAAATCAACCTCCATGCTGGACTTGTCTGTGTCACTGCTTGTAGGCGTACAAACCAAGGATTTGCGAGCTCTCTGGGGGAGCCTTCTTGTCCCAGGGTTTTTGGGTTCACCCTTACGCTTTCCTCCAAGGAACCCCAAGGCAAGTGCTTCCAAAGCTTTTGCAGTCGGAGGTCTGTTCCTGGTTCCATGCCTCCGAGAATTCACCCGTGAAGCCAAATCAGGTTGCAGGCTAGCAGGTTGTCCTGTTGCCTCTGAAACATCATGGACACAATCGCTGTTTGAGACGGCAAGGCCTTCCTCAGCCTTCATGTAACCATGATCGTCTGATGAAGCGACACATACCCTTGTGCTTGTCTTATCATCTAGTGATGTCTCCGGTTTAACCAAACTAGTAACCTGCGCCCCTTCTTTGGCAACTTTTGCCTCAGCGGTTCTGATCTTTGAACGAACTTTAGGCGCCACCTCGACCTTGCACTCACATGACTTGTCCTCATTTAAACTGGACACATTCACCTTCGTGTTTGATCTGTCAGTGGTGCAAGAGTTTGATGCAACCATTATCTGCTTGCATGTCTTCTCCTTCGTGGAATATCTCGCAATTATTTTGGTCCGAAAATTGTCACTAGCATCAGCTGCAGTTGGTTTTGTTGAAGTCCACAGCGGCTTGATTTTTTTCCTCTCTAAACCATGTCCTTTCGAGAAAGAAAAGCTGTGCTGACTGGTCTGATCATTGCTACAGTTGGATAAGCTTCTGTGCTTTGACACTGGGGTTAAATACTCGAGCCTTTCAGTTTTTGTTTTGGGACCAAAGAGGCATGTCATATCAGTTTTTTCAATACTGCCATTAGAAGAATGGCCATTGGCTGGAAAACTCGAGGATGGTGCAGCCAACATGTTTTGCAATGAATTGACTTGGTTTTCTTTGCCTGCATGGCATACTGAAACTATTTCGGCATCCTTCACATCAGCTGTAACTTGTCGACAATCTGCCTGGTCATCTGATGATTGATCTTCCGCATCTTGCTCCTCTGAGGAACTGACACTCACAGTATTATAAGAATGACGTGAAGGACCAAAATGGACATTTACATCAGGTGGTAATTTCCTCAGCTCTCTGACTCTGAAGGGCTCTTCCCCTTGGACCAAGGTAGTATCGATAATTGTGAACTTTGGAAGCGCCTGATATCCACCCAAAGGATCATCATGGTTCAGACTCATGTCTGTAGCATATCCACACTGCTCAGCAGTAACACCATTGTCCGCTCCGCCAACTTCTACCTCAAGAAGAACGGGATCCGCCGCAACTCGCTTAAGAACATCGCTGACAGAATCAAAATAATGAGTGCCTTTAGTGAGTTTCCTTCTTGAGAATTTTTTGATACCTGGCACAAGAAACACAAGGCAATTCTTGGTTGTTCTGACATCTTTTGACTGCTCTGAATGCCACCCTCTTGCAAGCAAACGGGGCCAGACAGCTTCCCAGAAAAGTTCATTAGATCTTGTCTTGCTTATTCTGAAACCACCTGTTAAGAACTTGATTATATCTTCCGAAGCAAGCAAGGAACAATCTTTGCCTGTAGGCATGTCAGGGTGAACAGGAGCTTGGTTTGGTTTAGATCGGTCCAGAACATATCCAGTCAAATCATGCTTCCCTTTACCAATTCCAACAGCCTCCACAAAAGCTTCTGTTCCAACAGAGGATTTTATAGCAAAGACAAGATCCTCTAAAGATGTTTGTCCGGCGTTGAAAGATTTGAAAATCTGCAACAGGCGAAAGCAATACAATTCCTGGTAAAAACAAAGCAATATAATTCATATGGAAATGGATGATGGAAGAATATATTTGTTTTTTGGCTTTGGATCAACACGATTTCACTCGTTTATTTGTCCTGGGAATAATGGATTAAACAATACCAAGTACATAATTAAAGCTAGAAAAATAAGAAGAAATCAGGACAGCCAAATGGATTAAACAATACCAAGCACCTGCAACGGCTTTGGTTTTCAGGTTTCAGGTTTCAGGTTCGTATCTGTAACTGAACATCTATATAAACTGCATCAGAGTAGTCAGATATACTGATATACAAGTGAAGTAGAGCACTAAACAGACTCAGCTGCCTGAACTATGGAGATTTGGAGTAGTACAAAATGAAGAAAAATCAAGATCAAACATGCTATTTTGAACAATGCAAGTGGAACCAAAAACTCGAACTAGATATAATCTCGAAAGAGAAGTTTTCAAAACTCGACAGCAGCCAGTTAAACTGGGGAAAACGGAATTGATGACTTCAATGGATTGGTTCCCTACTTCCCTTCAAAGACATACATGCAATCACATGTTTAAAGAATGACTATATGTGCAGCACCAGCAACAACTCTTTGACATCAACAGAGAGAAAAAAAGAAAAATACACCAGAAGAAAAGTGACAAAAACAAGCGAGAGATTTTTTTTTTCAATATTGCACATCAAAATTAGAAAATTGAGTAGTACATATCAATTGGACTTTGCACAAACTGTTCCTTCGGAGAAGACAATCGTTCTCCCTCTATCTCCAAAAGCAAGCCCTAGTCTTCTCTTGGACCTACCCTCTCCCTCCCGCGCCGCCCCCGCGCGGCGGCGGGGAGGGCTTCCGGCGCGGCCGCCCCCGAGTACTCCCTCCTCCCTCCTCCTCCCCCGCCGCCGCCAGAGGGCCTGGCCGGGCAAAGCTCGCCCAGGCCGGCGACGGTGGGGCCTTCTGGTTCCCCTGCGTGCAGAGGAGCGGCGCGGGCCCTTCTCTTCGGCTGGGGGCGTGGCGTGGGTGCCGGGCGCCGCGGCGCGACGTCACCTGGCGTGCTGGCAGCACTGGGTGGTGGCCGCGTGGCCGGCGGCGTGGCTGGTGGTGGGTCGCGCGGGGCCCAGCCGTGGCGGCGGATCTGGCGCGATGGGGTTCCTGCGACGAGGGCTGCGGGCGGCGCGACCCGGCGGCCCTGGGCGGCGGGCGGCGGCTGCTGACAGCGAGGGGACCGGCGCAACAGCGGCTTGGTGGCGGTGGTGGCGGAGCGTGCCGGCCGGATCTGGCGATTTCCGGTGGGCGGCGCGGGTTGGGGCACTGGCCCGGCGTGGCTGCTGCTCCGGCTGTGGGCGGTGGCGGCGAGGCGGCTCAGCCCTCTGGTGGAGGCTTCCATTCGTCGCACCGGCACCACGGCAGCTCGGCGGGTTGCCTGCGGCGGCGGCTGGATTTCTGGCTTCAGTTCGTTTGTAGGCGGCCTGGTTCGACCTTCGAGCCATCTTCGCGGCGTCCGGCCGCTATCTTCGTCAAAGGGCTGGTCCTTCCCCGCTGCGGTCCATCACTCGTCTCGCACCCGGCAGCAGGACCGAGCTCGTCTCGCGCCCGGCAGCAGGACTGACCTCGTCTCGCGCCCGGCAGCAGGACCATGCTCGTCTCGCGCCCGGCAGCAGGACCGAGCTCGTCTCGCGCCCGGTGCCGCAGAACAGGTCGATGAAGGCCAAGTTTGGCCGGCCTTTTGGGTCTCGGCACTGGGGGCCGTCCATGTGCTTTGGTTGGGGTAGCGGCGGATCTCGGGTGAGGTGGTGTCAAGGTCTTGGATGCCGGGGCGGCGGCCCTGGTGGTGATTCCACGGTGCTCATGGGCAGAGCCCGTGGCTTGGTGCTGCCCGGTTGCCACGGCCGTGTGGGTGGTGTGGTAGCCGGGGTGTGGCGTTCGGTGGCGGTGAGTGGTGGCCGGGGTGAAAACCTGCTCTATCTTCGGACGGACCGGCGGCGGCGAAATTCGTTCCCTTCTTGAAGGCGTCGTCGCGGCTCTCATTGCCCGTCGTGTTGCTCTAGGGGAAACTCTGATCCTCGGATCGGGCGGTGGCGGCGCTCCGGTGTCGTTCCCTTCCTGAAGGCGCCACCTTGGAGCCCACGGTTCGTCATATGCGGCTTCACCTCTTAGTGTAGTGCTTGGGTTGGTGTTGCTGCGCTCAGCGCTTATGTATCCTGCCTTGGGTGCGTGTGTGCGTGTGTTGTGAGGGTGTGCGCTTGTATCGGGTGTTGTTGATCATTGCTTTATATATAAAGCGGGGCGAAAGCCTTTTTCGGTAATCTAAGTTAAAAGAGAAATGAGGAAAACAAATCTAGCCAAAGAAGGGCATAGTGAATGCTAGAATGTACACAAAAAAGTGTTCAAAGTGAGGGTCAAACTGACAGAACTCATCTGATCATGGGGATAATTTCATATTGAGCCCTTTCACTAATTAACCAGCAAACCAAAACTAAAGGCAAAAGAGATCAAAATTATTTCTATGGCTTACATTTGCAACGTACCTCGACCAATGAATCATGAACTTCTTCGAGGATTACAGATTTCAAACGAGATATAATCTCCTGCTGCCGCCAACCTGTAAAGATGCGTTCCCCAATAATGCATCTCGCAATTCTTGCTTTTCTGCAGTCCGACCATCTTTTATAAGCATTTCTTTTGTAGAACATTCCATAGTAGTATGAGAGTACATCCCCAACGGTCTTATTACCAAGAAACCTGCTCAACAGGCTTAGATTTTTGCCGAAAATGTAGAGCCCGAGAAGAAAACATTCTGCCTCAGTACCACTCCAAAGGGAACTTGACAAACCAGGCAGCGGAGCAAATTGCTCGATTTCCCCTTGCTGGGTCAACGACTTGTTGGTAAAACCTGGACCTTCTTGAGTACAGAATGGATCCAAGTTCTCATCATGTGCTTGATTGATGCAAGATTCTATCTGATCAACAGGCAGCATTGAATGTTGATCCTGGTATGTTGAATCATGGGCATTTGTATTATTTCTGATTGGGTAAATTGAGGTCACCTGACTATCCTCGCCTTGGTCGCTAGCTCTTGCTTCGGTTTCTGAAGAATGCTGCCTTCGCAAATCGTCCTCCTTATGGACTTCACTTGGTACCCACATGATTGGTATAGCTAACCCAATCATACCAGGGTAATCATAACCAAGTATGATGCTTTCTGGTGTGCTGGTCATGAGCCGATGGCGCTCAACCTCTGTGGACAGATTGGGGATTTCTGCCTGGTATTCACTTCCAATGCGTGGACATACAGGTGCTTTGTCATATATCACATCTGAAGCAATAGAAGCTTCTAAAGATGGTTGGTTTTCACCATTGTCTTTGAGTTCAAGTGACTCCATCTACCAAAATCAGAAGAAAAAATGTAATTTGTTGAGATAGATCACATATTTAAATTGATTAAGAAAACATGTATATAATCCACATCAGTAACTACAATGGCTTGTTTTTAAGTGTATGAGCCAGAAGGGTACGTCGTTAACAGATCTCATTCAAAAGAAATTCAACACATGAAATTTTTGAGGCCTGGGTACTTCCATTAGAGTTCTTATATACTAGCTTAATCCTGTGATGCATCACTATTATACCTTCGGCGATAGAACACCACACTCAACAGGAAAGTATTGCGCAGAAATAGTTTACTACATACAGGATGAGCAACTTTGGTGGAAATATGTAACACACGTCCAGAGTTCAACTTAGGCCCCATTCATCAAATCCACCTCACACAAGACTGAGGACAAAATGGTTTCACAAAAGGGGTTAAGTTTTGAGAGGTACACAAAATAATTTGCAAAATGCTTGTTCATGGCAAGCTCCCAGCGATGATATTAAAGATAAAATGCAACTGTAAGCAACACAACATGGACCATCAAACTGAGACCTTCCAAGCTCCTAAAGTCAACAAAGCCTAGTGTGCGAGCGAATTACATGGCAAAAGAAAAGTGTAAACACTAAGTTGGAAGCAAATAAAGGCAATGCATATCATATTGTATAACCAGTGCTGACGAGGACATCACTCACAATTGTAGAATGCTTCAAAAAATAAGCAAAACTGCAGTCGTCGCAGAATGAACCATCAAATATCAAGTAGCACTGCCAATTACTTATCGGGCGTCAAGCAGGGAACAATGACAACAACCTACCGTCAACCTAGGTGGTGCGGAACTCTCAATCGCTCGCCGCAGGCTTACAGTACCCAAATCTGGGCCACCATGGCGAGCAAATCCGTACTTCCAAGACCCCGACACGCACCATTGCGTTCTTCGAATCTCATGCCCAGTACCAACATACCCAGCCACCCCATCAAACTCGTGGGGCACCTCCCGCACAACGCCGGGAGCAAAGCCACGGGCCTCCCCTGCATGGAGCAGCGAAGCGGAGAACCCCGGGCCGCGCTAACCAAATCCTGAAATCCAGGCTCTCCAACGAGGCGCGCGCGCAAGGACACACGCTAAGCAAACCTAAAAATCTGTGCGATCACGGAAGGGAAGCGCCCGCGGCCGAAGCACGGCACCGCAACGAGGACGCGAGACGCGCCACCAAACAGCAACGGCATCATCCTAAGCGGAGAAGAAATGTAAGATTGGAGGAGGGAGCAGGGAAGCGAGGAAAACCTTAGTCTCCATGCAGGCGAGGCTCCGCCGCGGCGCTCGTGGCGAAGCCTTCGTAGCTCCGAGCACGCGGGCCCTCCGATTCTCTTGTCGCGCCCGGGAAACGGACGACGCCGGCCAGACAAACAACAGAATCTGCAGGTCCCACGGGAAGAGCCGCTTCGGGATTGAGCGGCGGTTGCGGGAGCCGAGCGCGCGACAAGCAGAGAGCAGCTGCACGCCGCCGGGAGTAGAGTACGGTGAGGGCCTGGCGTCTGGGCGCGGTGGTGGTTCGGAGAGGAGGCAGAGACAGGGGGAGAGAGGCGAGGCGAGGCGAGTCGGGCTTTAAAGACACGAACAAGAGAAAGAAAGAAGAGAACGGTGACAGCGACACAGAGATTGGTGGTGTGGACAAGGTAGACCAGCAAATTGCGGGCCGGCGATGGGCCATCTGATTGTTTTTTAGGGGTGTATAGATAGAACTTTATTGTTTCTAAAAAAAAAGGATAGAACTTTATTGGCCCTAAATAAATATAGAACTTTATTCATCACATGAGTTATAAATCGTTTCCAATAGCTGATGATAAAATAAAGCCCGGCATAACATCATCATCCCACACATTGGATAATCTAGATCTAATGAGGGCGGCTGAAGCTCGGGGCACATCTACACCCGCCCATGAAAAGTAAATTTAAACAAAAGTAGCAAAAACATATGAAAAAAAAATTGACATCCAAAAGGCTTGAGTGTGCCCGGAGCGCATAAATTTCGGAGTGAAATGGCATTCGAGGAGCTTTAGACAAAAAATAATAATCAACTCCCAAATAAACTTTGTTAAAAGGCAAAGGCACTTTGGAGACTGATATTGGTTCTTTTTGTCTAGAGCTCCTTAAATGTTATTTCACCCTGGAAATTTACACACTCCTAGTGCATCCGAGCATCTTGGATGCCCAAAAAATTCAAAGTTTTTGAAATGCTTTTGCTATTTTTTCGAATTCAATGTTCATGGGCAGCAGATGAGCCTGAGCTCGGCAAAAACGGTGGACATGACCCTCGCCTTCCCGGAGTCACGGCGAGCTCCCTAGACATCAACCGCGTCCCCAGAGCCCTCCGGAACCCTAAGAACGACAAAGGCTGAGCCGTTTCGTCGCCCGACGACGAACACTAGCGATCACTGTGAGTGAGCGAGCCCGTGGCCATGTCCTTTTTTCATCCATAGATGCCTGTTTTGAGCCGTTCGTTTGCACATGAAGCCCCGCAAGCGCACGCGCACTCCGACGGGCACCCAGCCATCGCCTCCATCCCCCTCGACGCATGCCGACAACACATGCGACTTCGCCATGCCACGCCGCACCCGTGCATGCCCTTCGCCGCGCCCTAGGGCCATCGGAATGCCGTCCCTGTTGACTCCTGAGCTGCACACCGCCGTCGACCTCATCTCCGACAACCCTTCGGTGAGCAATTCCCCTCCCCCGAAACCCGAGCTCGAATAAAACACGGACCGCTGGATCCCACTTGATCCAGCGGCACACGGAGCCCCTCACCATGAAACGGTAGCGGCCAATCACAAGCCGCCACATGGCCAAGCCTTATCCAGAACAGAAATCGATTTAAATTAAATCACTAGATAAAATGACACTTTTACAAAAAACCTCTTGTAACTTCAATCTATCATAACTTTTATTCTGTAAATCCAAATTGAGTAATTCTTTTTGCAAAATGATCCTTATGAAATGCACTTTCACCAAGACTAATAAAATTTGGCATTTGAATAGTTTAAAACCTGAATACAAACATAATAAATTTAAACTTAAATAGGGTATAACTTGCAATTTATAAATCCAATTAAATTGATTCTTTTTGCAGAATAAATCTAGTGAAATGTAGTTTCAACTTAGCTTACTATAGTTCAAATTTAAATATTTAAAATTTGAATTTAAATATAGTTTAACAGTAACTATAATTCAAATAGTTTCAAACCTGGCTGTAGTTTATTAGCTTAGAATAAAAAGGTTAATTGAAATGAAATATTTTGCAACATAGTTCAGAAACTAAAATATGGACTTTAGTAAACATTTTGGATTATTATTTGACTTTAGAAAGTTTAAGATTAATTTGAACTTAATTCAAACTTAATTTGGTTATAACTTTAAAACCATAGGTTTAGTTTGAATAAATCCTTTTACATTATAATTTAGTAACTTAAATTAAATCTAGTAATTTTTTTGGGATTAAACTTGACTTTAGGGATTTAAACTTGACTGAACTTAGTGAGTGACTTTGGATTTAAACCGGACTTAGGTCAAACTTGAATAAGTTTAAAATAATAACTTGAATTAGAATAAATAAACTTTAGTAGTTATGTTGGATTTGTAATTACGGAGAGTAATAAATATGAATTGAATTTAGTTTGAAACTAAAGGAAAATTGAAGGTCATTTAATTAAACCAAATTAAATGAAATGGTTTACCAATGAATTTATGAACTAACCTTAATCAATTATGAATTGTTTTGAAAACTTGAAACATAGACAAGTTAGTGTGTATTCCAAACTCATGAAAGGCCAACAAGTTTGGATTGACATTCTAACTTAAACATGAACTTGGTTATCCATTGTTCGTACACCATGACTCCAGTTGCAAGATTCTTTTGAATGAGTCTGGCAACCACAACTTGGCATCACATACTCCTTATGTGATGAACCCCTCAAAAATGAAACTTGCATGTGACCATTATGTCACACGTATTCCAATTAACAACCACTATGTTGTTTTCCAAACTCTTATGAGTTAACCCATGACACATGGGAGTCGAATCCAGCGGATCTCGGGTAGGGGGTCCCGAGCTGGTAGTCTTTGCACGATGGTAACAAAGACACATGTTTTACCCAGGTTCGGGCTCTCTCGAAGAAATAATACCCTACGTCCGGCTTTGATTGTATTGATATGATGGGATATAGATTACATGTTGATATACCTCGAGATCGTTGTGTAAGATTCTCATGAGCTCAGCCTCGATTTATATAATGTACCAGAGGCCTAGGATAACATGAGTCCTAATCGGCTACGTCGGTGGAGAGGAGTCCTTGTCTTATATGCCAAGTGACGCGGAGCATCCTACTGACATCAACTGTTGGGAAACGTTGCATGGAAAACAAAAAATTTCTACGCACACGCAAGATCTATCCATGGAGATGCATAGCAACGAGAGGGGAGAGCGTGTCTATGTACCCTCGTAGACCGTAAGCGGAAGCGTTTAGTAACGCGGTTGATGTAGTCGAACTTCTTCGCGATCCAACCGATCAAGTACCGAACATACGACACCTCCATGTTCAGCACACGTTCAGCTCGGTGACGTCCTCGCCTTCTTGATCCAGCAAGATGACGAAGTAGTGGATGAGTCCCGGCAGCACGACGACGTGGTGACGGTGGTGGTGATGCTATCTCCGCAGGGCTTCGCCTAAGCACTACGAAAATATGACCGAGGGACGAAACTATGGAGAGGGGCGTCGCACACGGCTAAGAGATTGTCGTGGTTATGTGTGGCTCCCCCCTCCCACATATATATAGGTGGGGGGAGAGGGAAGGCAGCCAGGAGGCGCCCCAAGTGGGGCCGAATCCCACTTGGGCTCCTGCCCCAACCTGCGCCCCCCCTTCCATATTTGTGCCGGAGGGAAAGGAAAGGGGGGAGAGGGAAGAAAGGGGGAGGCCGAATCCCCCTCCTTCCTTTCTCCCATAGGTCGGCTGCCATAGGGGGGGTGCGCCAGCCCCTTGTGGGCTGGTGTGCTCCCCTCTAATGGACCAACACGCCCATCATCCTCCTGGGGCTTCCCGGAACCCCTTTCGGTGATCCGATGACTACCCAGTACCTCCGAAACTCTTTCGGTGTCCGAATAGTATCGTCCTATATATCAATCTTTACCTCCGGAACATATGTTATTGGTAAAGATCCGCGCTTCGACCCTTTCTGCGTATGGGGCAATGAGATATCGATGAACCAGCATCAAGTGAGGAAGCTGATAAAGATTGTTAGTAAAATGGGTCAAAAGATGGCAATTAAACTATTTGTTTACACTTTATCCAAGACAACAGCGAACTGCAGGATGGTAAGTAAGAACTCTGCAGCCTTCTTTTTACTGCCCATAATGAGTTGTGTTAGATGACAATGTCTGAATCTTTTTCCTTTGCAGTGGTTGCCAAAGCAGTTTACTCAAGATTACCTCTCAAACTACATGATTGGTGGGCATGCAAAGGTTAAAGTGTTTCTACCAGAACACGATGATTATCTAGATGTTTTCATGAAGACCGTGAAGGATGGGCGGTCGGCCATCACAAGGGGTTGGACTAGAGTCGTGCATGCCTTCTGCATGGAGGAGGGCACAACATGGGCATTCCGCTTCACCTTGTTCAGCAACCAGAATGTATTTCGCATCTTTCTTTACCGTCTTTAATAGTATAAGTATACAACCACGGTTCATCATTCTTTATTTGGTTCTTATGTAATTCTTGAACATATGTACCTATGAATCGAATAATGCATTGGTTGTTTGAATCTGATGGATATGAATAAAGCTATAGCATACATTCAAATTCAAATCCGGTACAATTTGAAATAGCAACAATTAAATTACGGTGAAATTACGCTCTCCAGGTAGTTACGGCACACACGGTTGGTAAAACACAAACGTTTGCGATATACACCATAATCCGACATGGTTCACAGAGAGGAAACATGTGCAAGCATGCACACAGTTGCCGTTTGCAAAGCGTGTGTGATGTCAGACAATATCACAAATGGTGCGGGCAAACTAAACGTTTGTGATAGTTGCCTTATCGTACACGATTCGCAACCATGAACTGTTTCTGATGAAGTATGCATCGTAAACGTTGCACCACAGAATAGCATGTGCGATAGTTGTCGTGTACGACGATGTTACGACGGTCCGACGTTTCGTAATCCTGTCTGACACTCGTACGATGATTAGCTAATCTTCTTAATTAGTTATCGCATACGGTTTGGGAAAAGCGAATGTGTGTGATTGTATGCTTATCATACACGTTCTATAATAATGAACCGTTTGTGATGGGCCGCGCATCGTAAACGTAGCACCACAGAATACTGACTGCGATGGCAATGCGAGCACAAACGAGTAGGAGTACTGTATATGCATCTTGGCTCCCTATCCCCAACGGTTTCTGGGTCGTGTGGGAAGGACCCCCCTATCGCCCACACTCACTTGGCGACAGTTCCAAATGCCATCGCGGAAAGGGGTTAAAAACCGTTTGTATAGCACCGACGCGTACCAGTGCTCGATGGTCCACACTTGAGGGGTTGCATGACAGTCGTTATTGGGTGTGGTGAAGAAGGAATCGCCCTCGATGACCACGACCGAATAGCTACACTACAAAGTTATCATCATGAGTGCGTTACGAGGTATCACCCTCGGCACTCGGTAGTAGCTCTGCAGAGTCGAGCAACTAAGGGGGGTGATGTGCTGTGTCGGGCCCTGGACGTCGATCATGTTGATCGAGTCATCGATCATCAAGTGGGGCAACTGGGACAAGGTGATGGGTCACATATGAATCACTAACCAACCTATACTAAGCAGTTTAGGATAAACAGGTAAGGTATGAAAGCAGGTAACAAAAACAGGCTATGCATCAGAATAGGAGCATACAAAAACAGTAGCAGTTCTAATGCAAGCATGAGAGGGAAAGAAATGAGCGATATCAGAATGATCAAGGGGGGTTTTGTCTGGAAGCTCTGCAGACAGGCTCGGACCTCGAGGGTGAAGTAGTCGATCAACAATAGTCTCGGGGTCTATCGGAAAGAAGTATCGGAGGGGGAAAGCAATAAATAACAGAGCAAATAGATACATCACAAAGTATGACATGACAAAACGTTGTGCTAGGGATGACCTAACACAGTGCTACGCGTTACAGACGGAGCGGGAAATTATCCGAGAATATTTCCCCGACTCCAGGCAATTATTAGACAGTCGATCCGAAGGGGAAGAATCCATGTTTGCTGTGATGGGGGCATGTGGATGGTGTATTCGGATTCGTCATAATTTTCTGGTCGATTTTCATATATAAATTATTTTCATCCGACTTACGGTTTATTTTATATGATTTTTTAAAGTTTTAACAATATTATGAAATTATTATAATTAGTTTAAACCGAATTGACCAAGTCAATTTGAGTAGTCAAAAGGATAGGTGTGGCCCACATGTCATAGACTATATACCTAAACAAATAAATAAACATGTCATCTACTACTAGAGTAACTTAGCATTAATTAATACTCCTATTCTAAACAGCAAGAATAATCCTAAAACTAATCTACCTAATTAAATTAGACCTAAACTAATTTTGGGGCAGCCCCACCCACATGGCACATCGGCCACACACACTCACACACTCACACGCTGCACACACAACACACACACGCGCTGCTTTGGGGCAGCCCCACACACATGGACACACCGGTCACACACACACGCTGTACACACAGCACACACACCTACAGAACACACACACACTCAGCACGCAACAGCAGCAGCAAGCAGGAGCAGCAGCGACCGTGGAGCAGCGAAGCAGCCCAAGGGGCAGCAGCCGCGGCAGCAAGCTGCGTGGGGAGCAGCCAGCAGCACCGGGCGCGGCGTCGCATACACAGACAGCTCCGATTAGCGACGGCGAGCATGACCGGGCGGCCAGGACGCGGCCGGACGGTAGCGGCGGGCGAGCATGGGCCGTGGCGAGGTAGGGCGCGGCGCGGTTGGTCGTCTACGTGCGGTCAGGGGCTTAGGCTGGAGCAGCACACGCGTGCGGGCGCGACCATGGGCACGGACGGGCCAAACTCCGGCCATGGCAACTGGTCCTTGTGGGGCGACGCCTACGGCGACAGATCCAGGGGGAAAAGTAGGGGAATCGGGAGATAAGCTCACCATGAAGCTCTTGGACGTGGTTAGGAGGCGTGAGGACGCCCGGGCGCGATGAATCTAACGACGAACGGCGGCGGTCGTGGCGGGGAAACAGCTCGATCCCGAGCGTACGATGCAGCTCCGGTCGAACGGATGCACGGGGACGACGACGAGGAGGTTCCTGGAAAACCTCCTGGTCACCGGGGAGGCCAGTGGCCGCGAGGACGGCGATGGCCATGGCGGCTGCGGCGCGGTGTGTACTGTGAGAGAGAGAGCGGGGCTAGGGGAGAGATATGGGGGCGCTAGGGTTGTCCACCGAGTCGGGGATGGTCTTAACCACCCAGTGTGTCCCTGTAGTGCCACACGTCGAGCATCGGCAGCCATGGCGCCGTCCGACACGGCGTGCTCTTGCCTCCCCTGTACGTGAAGTAGAGGAAAAGGCCATTAGGTGGGTTGGGCCTCACTATGGCCACTAGGGCCCAGTAACATATTAGTTAGTTTTTCTTTCTTCTTTTTCTTTCTTGTCAATTGAATCAGCTATTGTTTTCCATTTATTTAAAATAGCAAATGAATTTTGTTTGAGTTTATACCTGTCACATAAATCCAGTACAACATTTCAAGACCACACACAAGGTTTCACATCATTTGGAAATGTATAGATATTTGTTTATTTTGAAAAGGCCAAAATAATTGCGTCTGGACCATTTATTAATTTCTTAGGAATTTATCTGTGAGTCAAATGATGTTGGTTTCTACATGATAATTCCTTAGTGAATATTTGCAACCGGGCCAACATTTTTGTTTTATTGTTTGAAGAAAAAAAATTGCCTTGCAATTTGAATTTGAATTTGACTTGAGTTTTAGTCAAGTGATAATTAGGTTAGTAAAGCATGGTGACATGACATCATTAGGGTGAGGTTACTGTAGGATGACACTGGGGGTGTTACAAATCTCCTCCACTACAAGAAATCTCGTCCCGAGATGTAAAAGGTGGAGTAAGGGGGAAAGTTCTGGTTACGAAATTCTAACGGATCTTCTCGGTCTTGGTTGCTCTTCTCGAAGAGATTGATCCATAGCGTTGATGTCTTCAATGCTCTGCATCAATACATCATGATGAAGTTGCCATCCTTCCTTCAAGATCTTCACCGTACTTACGAATAGATAGAAGGGGGAAACTATAAGGACGGATATCTGGAAGGATTGGCATCCGGTAATTATCTCAGGTAAGGAGATTTTAGGAGCACCAAGAAACATATCGAGAGTGATATAAGGAGGTTCAACAAGTTCCAATCAGGTAGGGAGCTAGCTGATGCCTAAAACAGGTGATGAAGGGGTTCAGAGCAATGAGGAATAATGTTGCATCTGATACCGGAATGAAACATGGTAAGGAATTTAGCTCATGAATTACATACGAAGCCAAGCGTGAGGAATAACTTTGGAAATAGGGATGTACAGGAGAGTCAGATTTCGATCCTGTGGAACTGTGGGTTATGGGCCCATCATGTGGGTTAAGAGTAGGAAGAGCGGTGTCATCTTGCACGGTCATGGTAGCAAGACATGTCAGAGGATAACTTGTCAGCTATGTCGGCAACCACGTCAGTACCAAGGGCGGGGGACGAAGAGAACCGTTTTCCTGCTCGTTGAACGAGGCGGACCAATAGGCAAAGTTCTCGTCCACCGGCGGTTACCGGAATGTTATCAACAATAGTAACAGGGTCTTACTAACAGAGTTGTACACCAAGGTGCTTACTTAAGCAGGGTAGTATTCCTGTTATGTGTTGGAGGGAAGGCAATAATGTTGTCGATGATAACACCAATCCTCGAGGGGCAAGGGTGGTATTTCTTTTCATGAATTCGATTGATATCATGGAAGAAAACAAAACATTGATAATGATCATGACAATTTTGTCAAGAGGCTCCATGAAGATGCAATCGAACAGCGATGGCATCAAGCAAAAGCAATGATGCAGAGAAAGGTTTTTGGAACCACGGATACGACACAAACTCGGAATCAAGCTTGCTATTCAAGGTGAAACGATATGACGAGGAAGATCGACGTAAGCTTAGCTCATCATCGAAAGTTGTGCTCTGGGAATAAGAACTAGGTAGCATGATTAAAATTAGCACGATAATGAGATAGCCAAACAGGCTAGAAATGACGTGATGGAGTATAAAACTCCCCAGCAACAAAGTACTAGGAGTACTGAATCACAGTGCGGATTCGAGTCACTTGTCAAAGTTCTCGAGTGACGGACAATGCAGACCTGCAAAGTGACTAAAACGGTGAGAGTATTAGTCCAACAAGAATTCATAAGAGATAGTGCATTGGCATGATATCCTTGATATACTAGGGGTAATACTCGAAGGTGTAGTAGGATTGAGGTTGGACAGATGTATTGATCTGCACAAGACAAGAAATTTAACTTGTCCGAGAAATGAAATGAAAGGAGAACAATATGGTCGGAACCATGATTGCAAATGATCACATTAAAGATACAAAATGAATTTATAACACGGGGATGATTATTTTTATGGGCAGCTTCAATGATAAGGTCTACACCATGTCCATGGGCATGAACACAAAGTTCAAGGTTGACTCCCACTTCTCCAATGCATAACCTTCCATTCACTTCTCGTTTCGAGAATGGCATTAGTGTTGAAAGTTTTACCTGGTGGAATACCAGATGAGTATGACCCATGAAATCTTTCGGGTTCACACAGGTTAGGGAAGGCATTGGTTCAACCCATTGGGGCATCTTAGGAACATATGCGACAAACTTCAAGAGTAAATAACACAAGCTCGATAGTAGAGCATGGTTGGCAAAAGCAGAGGATACAATTTACCAAAGGCATTATGTATCAGGGGAAGAACTCACAAGAATTTTCAATGTGAAGGACACTGTCGGATATTAACCCGGCAATGGATCTGGAGGTTCACAAAGGAGCTGAGGGGACTATGGTATTCAGCTAGAAGAGGAAAGAATGCAAATGCATCAGGTTATGGAATCATCTGAATAATTCGAAGCTTAGATGCAAAGGAATTAATATTCCAAATCGAAGGATCAGAAGCAGACGCTCTGATCAAGGATGGATAAGTTGAATAGACTTAGGGGCACAATTCAACGGCAATTTGATTGGTCAGAACCAGCTCATGTTCAAAATGATGCATGAGCCGGAAGGATGAATTCTAGGATTTGACTGAGGATTGCGAGCCTTCGCAACATATTGAATCAAGGGACTCAAAATGGAAATGACAAGGGATGTCAATGAAGATTACTATACATATGGAATTAACCATAACGCAAGCATGCAAGAATTTCAAGAGCATTAGGCTGCTGAGGATTTTCGGAAGATCGAATAGCATTATGAAGTATTTTGCGAAACATATGAACAACTGGGGATGAATGAATCCTCAGTAAGTGTGAGGAATTATTCGTACATGTATTCATGCGGAAAAGGAGCTGCAAGGCAACAGGCAGAATGGATTCTCGGAATAACAGAGAGTATTTCGAGGTAACTTGTAATAACAAGGGCAACTGGGAAAGATTGTATGAACGACAAGTGCATGTCATTATCCATCGGGATTTATCGATGGAAGAGAATTGCAAAAGCGATGGGTACAAGGTTCTCGGGAAACATCGAAGAGTATCATTAGAATCTTCTGGTGAAGCAGGCGATCATCTGGAATGAAGGGCTCTCCGGGAGGAAGTAGTTACGAGAACCTAAAGTTAGACTTAGCAAATTTTTTAACCCGAATAGAAGAGAGATCAGAATCCTAGAGCAAAGACGAGGAATAAAAGATCCTAATACCACCCATTGGTGACGTGGGCCCGTAAGCCAGACAGCCATGTTAGTAAAACAGTTTTCCCACGACTAGACTCAACTTCAACCAAGGAGTTGGAAAGGGGGCTACCTATAGGCAGTCGGCTCTGATACCAACTTGTGACGCCCCCGATTCAATCGTACATTAATCATACATGCAAATTTGTACGATCAAGATCAGGGACTCACGGAAAGATATCACAACACAACTCTACATACAAATAAAATAATACAAGCTTCATATTACAAGCCAGGGGCCTCGAGGGCTTGAATACATAAGCTCGAATACAAATGAGTCAGCGAAAGCAACAATATCTGAGTACAGACATAATTTAAACAAGTTTGCCTTAAGAATGCTAGCACAAAAGTAACAACGATCGAAAAGGCAAGGCCTCCTGCCTGGGAGCCTCCTCACTACTCCTGGTCATCGGCGGCCTCCACGTAGTAGTAGGCACCCTCGGTGTAGTAGTAGTCATCATCGACGATGACGTCTGGCTCCTGGGCTCCACCATCTGGTTGCGACATCCGAGAAGAATGGAAAAGGGGGAAAAGAGGGAGAAAAGCAACCGTGAGTACTCATCCAAAGTACTCGCAAGCAAAGATCTACACTACATATGCATCGGTATCAATGAAATGGGTAGTATCTGTGGACTGAACTGCGGAATGCCAGAAGAGAAGGGGAAAGCCTAGTCTATCGAAGACTAGAATCTTCAAGCATCTTGCAGCATCATAAGAGATAAGAGTAACATATTAAAATAGTAGTAAGTATGTTGTAACATTAGCGCCCAGAGATCCTTTCTCGACTACCTACGAGAAAGCAATCCCGGAGCCATCATATCCATTTCTCATGCCTCAGCATCCAGTTCTAGTTGTATCGATCGGGATACAACTCCGAGCGTCCGTTACCGTGGACACGACTATTCGAATAGATATACTTCCCTGCAGGGGTGCACAAACTTACCCAACACGCTCGATCAACTCCGGCCGGACACACCATCAGGTCATGATCGGCCTCGGCCGAACAACACGCCGTAGTCCTACCTAGGCTCAACAGAGAGGCCAACACGCCGGTCTACATCCTAAATGCGAAGGGGTCATGGGCCAATCGTCCTTTGCAATCCTGCACGTTGCGAACGCGGACGGTGAGCAGACCTAGCCCCCTTATACAAGCGCATGCTTAACCAGTCCAACCCGGCGCGTGCCACTCAGTCGTTGATGTCAGTGAGCTTTCGGAAGAATCGTACGACGCAGAGTGCCCATACTTATTCTCGCATGGTAGTTAGCGCGAAAAGGCCAGAGGCCTACTCGGATCACATATCCAAACCATTAGTGTCTTGGTAGCGCGCGGTAATGAGCAGAGACTCACGATCATGTGACCCCATCACCCCGTCTCGTCGACTTACGGCAAGGGCTAAGAATGCCCGGCCGTGCCACGTAATTATCTCGCTGGTACCCTCCAGGTCAACCCGACTACACATCAACTCGCGGGCACTCTCATGGTCAACCCGACTTCAGTCATGGTTATGGGGTAAAGTCAAAGTATACGTGTGTTTATAATCATCAAGGGGGAAATCCGAGGAATCACCCTCGATGGATTTCTACTCGATGGTCCATAACATCAAGGGGGGAATCTGAGGAATCACCATGGAATGAACGCTACTCGATGTAACCGTCAAGGTGGACTTGGAGGAATCACCCTCGATGGTCCACACTTAAGGGGTTGCATGACAGAGTCGTTATCAGGAGTGGTGAAGGAGGAATCACCCTCGATGACGACGACCGAATAGCTACACTACAGAGTTATCATCAGGTGTGCGTTATGAGGTATCACCCTCGGCACTCGATAGTAGCTCTGCAGAGTCGAGCAACTAAGGGGGTGTGATGTGCTGTGTCGGGCCCTGGACGTCGATCACGTTGATCGAGTCATCGATCATCAAGCGGGGGCAACTGAGACAAGGTGAGGGGTCACATATGGATCACTAACCAACCTATACTAAGCAGTTTAGGATAAAGAGGTAAGGTCTAAAAGCAGGTAACAAAAATAGGCTATGCATCAGAATAGGAACATACAAAAACAGTAGCAGTTCTAATGCAAGCATGAGAGGGAAAGAAATGGGCGATATCGTAATGATCAAGGGGGTTTGCTTGCCTGGAAGCTCTGCAGACAGGCTCGGACCCTCGAGGGTGAAGTAGTCGATCAACAACGGTCTCAAGGTCTACCGGAAAGAAGTATCGGAGGGGGAACACAATAAATAACTGAGCAAACAGATACATCACAAAGTATGACATGACAAGACGCTGTGCTAGGGATGACCTAACACAGTGCTACGCGTTATAGACGGAGCGGGAAATTATCCGAGAATATTTCCTCGACTCCAGGCAATTATTGGACAGTCGATCCGGAGGGGAAGGTTCAATGTTTGCCGTGATGGGGGCATGTGGCAGGTATGTGGATGGTGTATTCGGATCCGTCATATTTTTTTGATCGATTTTCATATATAAATTATTTTCATCTGACTTACGGTTTATTTTATATGATTTTCTAAAGTTTTAACAATATTCTAAAATTATTATAATTAGTTTAAAGCGAATTGACTAAGTCAATTTGGCTAGTCAAAAGGGTAGGTGTGGCCCACATGTCATAGACTACATACCTAAACAAATAAATAAACCTAACTTATTTAAATGGGGGCCTACATGTCATCTACTACTAGAGTAACTTAGCACTAATTAATACTAGCTAAACAGGAAAAACAGCCCTAAAACTAATCTACCTAATTAAATTAGACCTAAACTAATTTTGGGGCAGCCCCACACACATGGCACATCGGCCACACACACACTCACACGCTGCACACACAACACACACCTGCACAACACACACACGCTGCTTTGGGGCAGCCCCACACACATGGACACACCGGCCACACACACAGCACACACACCTACAGAACACACACACACTCAGCGCGCAGCAGCTTAGAGAAGCACCAAGCAGGAGCTAGCGGGAGCAGCAGCGACCGCAGAGCAGCGAAGCAGCCAAGCAGCAGAGCAGCGCAAGGGCAGCAGCCGCGGCAGCAAGCAGCGCGGGGAGCAGCCAGCAGCGCGGGGAGCAGCGTCGAATGAACGGACAGCGCCGGCTAGCAACGGCGGGCACGGCCGGGCGGCCAGGATGTTGCCGGACGGCAGCGGCGGGTGAGCATGGGCCGTGGCGAGGTAGGGCGCGGCGCGGTTGGTCGTCTACGTGCAGTCAGGGGCTTAGGCTGGAGCAGCACACGCGTGCGGGCGCGACCATGGGCACGGACGTGCCAAACTCCGGCCATGGCGACTGGTCCTTGTGGGGCGACGCCTACGGCGACAGATCGACAGGGAAAAGTAGGGGAATTGGGAGATGAGCTCACCGTGAAGCTCTTGGACGTGGTTAGGAGGCGCGGGGACGCCCGGGCGCGACGAATCTGACGACGAACGGCGGCGGTCATGGCGGGGAACCAGCTCGATCCCGAGCGTACGATGCAGCTCCGATCGAACGGATGCACGGGGACGATGGAGTTGACGATGAGGAGGTTCCTTGAAAACATCCTGGTCGCCGGGGAGGCCAGTGGCCGCGAGGACAGCGATGGCCATGACGGCTGCGGCGCGGTGTGTACTGTGAGAGAGAGAGCGAGGCTAGGGGAGAGATATGGGGGCGCTAGGGTTGTCCACCGAGTCGGGATGTTCGGCGCCGTTGATGGCCGACACGGCGTGCTCCTGCCTCCCCTGTACGTGAAGTAGAGGAAAAGGCTGTTAGGTGGGTTGGGCCTCACTATGGCCACTAGGGCCCAGTAGCATATTAGTTAGTTTTTCTTTCTTCTTTTTCTTTCCTGTCAATTGAATCAGCTATTGTTTTCCATTTATTTAAAATAGCAAATGAATTTTGTTTGAGTTTATACTTGTCACATAAATCCAGTACAACATTTCAAGACCACACACAAGGTTTCACATCATTTGGAAATGTATAGATATTTGTTTATTTTGAAAAGGCCAAAATAATTGCTTCTGGACCATTTATTAATTTCTTAAGAATTTATCTGTGAGTCAAATGAAGTTGGGTTCTACATAATAATTCCTTGGTGAATATTTGCAACCGAACCAACATTTTTTTTATTGTTTGAAGAAAAAAAAAATTTGCGTTGCAATTTGAATTTGAATTTGACTTGAGTTTTAATCAAGTGATAATTAGGTTAGTAAAGCATGGTGACATGACATCATTAGGGTGAGGTTACTGTAGCATGACACCGGGGGTGTTACATATACTTTCATTGGTATGAGATTGCTAACGAACTGTTAAGGTTTCCGAAACCATTCTTTTATCTTCTTTGTTTCTATCAATGGATAAAAGGATCCCTCGCGTACAAGTTTCCCGGGGGAGTAGTGGATGGAATCCACTCGAATGATGTTTACGAAGTTGGCATTCATTCTATACGACAAGAAGTGCAGCAAAGAAAGCTAGGTTGGAAAATTTTCAACTAAAATTCCTTTATAGCTGTGCGATTCCCCTTGTTTAATCATGTTTGTATGAGAAACCTGCACACGAAGGAACGTTGCCATGATCATTCGTACCCTTGTTTTGTTTCGAGTCCGCTCAACAATTTAAGTGGCTGCATTGAAAACGTCTAAGGAAAACTTACCGGTGGCAGTACTACCAGCAGGCTGCTAGGGATCCGTCCCCAAAGCGCTCGCGGTCAGTATTTGCCCCCGGCGAGCTTCCGGCATGCGTAGGATATCCGATTATACAAAGACAAGAAAAGGTAAAATGAGGGGATAGCATGCATTCATACACCTACTTAAAGTTGTGTTACATCATAAAGCACGAGTCTAACATAAGATCAAATGTATCTTTAATATGACAGTATGGCGATGGACACGACAAACAAGCCTAGTCATGGCGATCACCTTGGATCCTGGGGACCCTGAGAACCTTGTCGGCAAGAGGAGCGGCAATCCTGTCGGCGGCTATGACATCCGTGTTCTCTGGAAACTTCTTGAAGATCTTGGAGAGGTCAAGTTCGGGGTTGAGGTGAGCAAGGTTGAGCAGCACTGCATGAAGGATACTGCGTGCGAATTGCTGGGATTCATTGGCGAAGGAGGCGCTTCTATCTTCATGATATGTCTTCAACGCCTCGATAAGACCGTCAAAGAACTTGGTTAATCTAGCACTGGCAGCGAAGGAGGCGCTTTTGTCTCCATGATATGTCTTCAATGCCTCGATAAGACCGTCAAAGAACTTGGTTAATCTAGCACTGGCGGCCTCGTGCTCGTTGGTGGTGAAACTCCAGCTCTTCATTTCCATGTCAGCCAACTGAGAAGTGAGGCGCTCTGCTATATCAACCAGATTATCATTCCAAAGGGAATGCATCTTCTGTAGTTGTTCAAGCTTGTTCTCAGCACCCTTCCGGAGGGTTTCCTCGGTAGCAAGATTCTCCGCAAAGAAGTTCTCCCGCTCTTTGGCAGTTTCGAGATTCCCCTCCAGGCCGGCAAGGTTGGATTTCAGGTCCTTAACTGCGCCATTGGCAGCGGCTAACTCCTGGTTCTTGGACGAAAGCAATGTCTAGAGCTCCCCTAGGGTGAGAGCCGCTTTTCTACGGTTTGGCCTTGAGAGCCTCGACCTCCTTGCCGCTGCTGGCGAGTTCTTCCTTCAACTTGCCCGCCTGGGTCTCAAGATCTGCTTCGACTATGGCAAAAGTTGTAGCTTCGTCAATGACTTCTTTGCGCTTGACGGCATTTTCTGAGGCTTGGGATTTAGTAACCTTCTTGTGGTCATCCTCCAGCTTCTTGGTCCGTCGCTTGACAAGTTCTTCGATCTCTTCATCTTTGCCACGGAGAGTGGCAGCAATGGTCTGCTCCCGGGTCGCAAGGTCTCTTTCCTTGGCGTTAAGCAGTGCCTCACGCTTCGTCAACTTGTCGTCGCAGATCGCCGCTTCCCCTCTGGCGGCTACAAGCTTTTCCTCTTGCCTTCTGAGATCGCGGGATCGCTCGTTGTACCACGTGCGCAACTTCTTCGCCTTCTCCTTCAGCTGCTGATTGGCCGAGTAAATAGATTTATGCTCTTCCTGGACTTTATTCCACCTCTTGCCGACCTCTCTTGGACATCCTTGAACCTGACAGACATGGCCTTCAGGAAAGCGAAATCTCCAGCTTCATTGGTAGCGTCATCACCCTCTGTGGTTCTTTGGGACAAGGGAAGCAAGATCTGAGCAATCTCTTCATCAAAATTCAGGCCCGCAGTACCGGATAAACTGGGGGCTCCTGGCTTGTGAAGAGTGCCGGCTATCGCCAATTTACTTGGCGGGGCTGGCATAGTTGGCTTCGCTGGGTGGCTGTGGGGATTGGGCATCTCATCATTGACGGGCGCTTTGTCCACGTCCATGCCAGCGGAACCACAGGTGTTGCCGGATATCCTTTCCAGTACTTCGGGAGCTCCTGTGGTCTCCTCGGCAGCTTGTGCCAGGTCCTCTGCAGCAGAATTTTTGGTGGCCTCCTCAGCAGCAGCCTTCATGATATCTGCCACTTCAGCAAGGACGTCGCTTTCTTGTGGAGAAGTTGGGACTGTGGACCAGGGCGGAAACCAAGAGCAGACGTGAGATTCAAAATATAAGCCAAAGAGAAGGAAAGCAAGAGTTTAATCAAAGTTACGCAACTACAAAAGGATTACCCGTCGGCGCTTGTTGTGGGAGGGTATCTCCTCCCCTGGCAACCTGCGTTGCTGGCGCACTATCCACGATAACCCCAGTTGTTGGAGCAGAACCAGTGCAGACATGTTCAAGGGAGGAGGCCTTTGTCAGAGAAACGCTCTCCGGGATGATGATTGACAGGGAACCCACGGTAGGATCCGCCTCTTGGCGCACCTCCTCCTGGCGGGCCTCTCCCATCTCCTTGTCAAGATCAGTGGGAAGAACTTCACCATCGGCGCCGACTGGTGGGGTCTGCAACACATTCTCATGAGGGAGGCTAGGCTGGGGGCTAGCAACCATGATGTTAGTCGTCGGTACCCCTGCCCAGCAGTCATTGTGGGGCCGTGCTCTGCCAAAAACTTAGCCCGTTTTGCCTGTTGCTCAAGAGGTTCTTTGTCCCTGAAAAGCCGGCGAAATCAAATCAGTATAGCAGATGGGCGAAATTGGGACTTGATTGAAAGAAAAAAGGGTTTACTTACTCTTCATCAGACTCGAGGAGGGCGTTCATGTCACATTGAGGAGGCGGCGCGATTCCCTGGCTCTCTTGATGGCTGGTGGAGGCGCGCTTGTTGGCTGAGGGGCCTCATCTTCTCCGGCAAATCCTTGCTGAGAGGATGAGGGCTTGGATTTGGGACACCGAGAGGGTTGCCGGCGTACCACCTCCTGGCGACCGGTTCTGGTGGTCGTCTTTTTTCCCGTGGGGGCGGCCCGCACCGGGGAGGTGGCCACTATCTCTTAGCTAGCCCTGCTTCGAAGACTACGCCTTGACTCTGGAGCTTGAGGGCCCTCTTCCTTTGGCTCCTCCTCTTCGGGCTCCCCGACGGTGTCATCCCCGGCAACCCCATCTCCGCCAAGCTCCTCCTGTCTCTCCTCGGCAAGCTCTTCCTCGTTGTCTTCTTCATCATCATCATCATCGTCATCCTCGGCTCCTGCACCTTCTTTAGCTTTCATTCTACGGGCCTCTGCGATCTTGCTGGCAATGTAGGCTTCCTCTTCCTCTGTGGTGGCCCGAACGAGATTTGTCTCTTTCCGGGAAGCCACTTCCGTCAGGTTGGAGACCCACTCCATTTCATCTTCTAGCTTGGGCAGTTCCCAGTCTCCTTTGACCCCTTTGGTGGTGCACTCGGGCATCCATGACAAGATGGCATTCCTCTTGGAGTTGATGCGCAGTGGGACAACTTTCGCCAGCAAGTGGAACATGCCGGCCTTCCGGAACAGCTGCTGGCAGAGCCAAGCATGCCCCACAATCATCAAGTTGTTGTGGCGCCCGGGATACAACCACATCCTGTCGGCGGCAATTTAGTACTCCCAAGTAAACCTATTCCTCTTCTGCAACGAAGCAATGCAGCGCCAGAGAAAATTAGCTCCCACCATTTCTATGGTCAGATCGGCACGCTTCAGGCCGGAGATTCTGTTCAGTGCCGGGCGGAGTTTCTTTTCGGTGGCACCAAATTTGCTCTAGTCATCGCCGCGTTCGATCCTCTCTGTCCGCGGCAAGTAGAATGAAGGGAAATCCTTCTCTTCGATCCAACACCAATTTCCCCTCCATTCCTCCCATTTGCCATGAAACTTCCCGGGGAGATAATCCCTTTGGTCCTTCTTTCCCCTTGGAATCGATGTCACACTACCAGACAGTGATTTGTCCTCAATCCGGGGGACGTAGAAGTGGCGGAACAGATCCACATTGGGAGCAACCCCGACAAAGTTTTCGCAAAAATGTGCGAAAACCGCCATGCATGTCACTGCGTTGGGGGCAAAATCCGGTAGTATGAACCCAAAGGTGGACATCATTTCGCTGAAGAAATCCGAGAATGGGGGAGACATGCCGCAGTAGAAGTAGGCGCAGAAGAATGGGTACGGGTCCGCTGGAACCTTGGGGCCTTGGGGGATGACCTTAGGGGCTCCATGATCCTCCGTCTCCCTCCCCCACATGTATGCATACCTCTCGATCATAGCATTGGCCATCAAAGTCAGCGGCGAAAAGACCATGTTCTCTCTCCGCCGCCTCTCCATCTCCTCCAGTTCCTTCTTCTTCGCCCTGAGGTCGAGTGGCTTGAACGCCTTCTTCCCCTTGATGGCGGCCTTCTTGGGCGCCATTGGGGGCTCGAGAAGGATAGGAAGATTAGGCTGGTGTGAGGGCGGTGGTGGCGGCGGCAGGAGCAGTTCTGATGAGGAGAAGAAGATGAAGCGGGGGAGAACAGGAGCGAATGAGCAGCGCCTCCTCACAGTTACCTTTTTATGGGGAAGGCGCGAGGGGGCTGGCTCTTCACTATTCACCCTAGCATCACCTTTTAATAGGCGCGCCACCGCAAGTAACCACAGCAGTCCACGTGTCCAATCCGCGCATTGTTGTAGGTGGTGCACCAATGGTGCAATCGCCTCCACAGCATCAACCTCGACAACAACATCAGCAATCGTAGTGAGCCCAACGAACTGCCGAGCCTGATGATGTGTCGATGGCTTCCTCAGATCCACGGACACAGCAAGATCAGTGGCTGGTTCTCCTGGATAGGCGAACAGAAGAAGCTCGTACCACCATTCAACGGTGCTGGAGGCGCACCATCAATCTGACGAGCACAGCGGTCCTGTCGTCGACACACCAGCGCCTGTTGTTGGCGGGTGTCTACCTTATGAGGTTGGGTGCCCTGCTTTCACACGTGAGCTGCGGCAAGTCCGCTGGCCGTCCAACCGAGCGTTCAAGCCAAAAGTGCCAGAGAAGTACAATGGCAAGCTCAACCCGGCAGAATTCTTAGGCATATACACAATCATTGTTCAAGCTGCCAGAGGAAGGGATGAAAAGATCATCGCCAACTATTTCCCATTGGTACTCAAGCCCAATGTGAGATCTTCGTTGATGAACTTGCCGGAGAACTCCATTTCTTCGTGGTCAGATCTATGCAATGAGTTTGTTGGTGCCTTCACCGGGGGCTAGAAAGGCCCTGGACAGCCCAGTGACTTGCAAGTGATCCTGCAAAGAGAAGGAGAAGATCTATGCAAGTATATCCAAAGATTCAGCCGTGTACACCGCAACATTCCAGATGTGCACCCCTGTAGCTATTATTGCTGTGTTCCATACGAACATGCGCGATCACAAGATGCTGGAGAAGATGAACATACAGCTGCCGAAGACTGTCAACGAGCTCTACATGTTGGCGGACAAGTGTGCACGTGCTGAGGAGGGGAGAAGGCTCCCTGGGGAAGATGCTGGCGCTGAAGTCGATTATGAGGACAAAGACGCCGCCACCCCGAAGAAGAAAGGCCGGAAGTGCAATAGAAAGCGCAAGGGCAAGTCAGTTATGGCCATGGAAGGGTCCGGCAACACAAGTTCCGCCAAGAAAACCAACACAGAGAGCTCCAGCAAGGAAGCTACCGCGTGCGCTGATTGCCAGGTAGCTGCGGCGGCCGAGAAGGCCGGCAACTCTGATGGGCCGTACTGTAAGAATCACTGTACCAAGGGGCACGATCTCCAGGAGTGCTGACAAGTCGAGGAGCTGGTTGAGAAACAAAAGGTTGAGTACGAGAAGTGCGACAAGGAGAAGGGCCAACATGGTACTGGTGGATCCGGTAAGAAGGGTCACAGTGGCCGGGGGGGGGGGGGGGAGCGCGGCAAGGCCAATCAACAGAAAGAGAAGCCTGCCAGGGGCACAAAAAAGAAAGAAGAAGATGATGAGAGTAAAGAGGAAGATGACGACGAGTCTAGTGAGCAAGAATTCCAGAAGGCAACAGAAGCCATGTGCATTGACGGGGGTGCATCCTTGCATTCCTCTCACCGCAAGCATAAACAATTTGCGCGCGAAGTCAATGCAGCAGAGCCGGCGGCAGATGCTCAGAAGCCCCTCAAGTGGTCCCACACGCCTATCATTTTCGATGCCGAGGATCACCCTGATCTCACAACTGCGGTCGGGTGCCTGCCGTTGTTGGTTTCACCAACAATACGCAACCTCAAGGTCATGAAAGTTTTAGTTAATGGTGGGGCATGCTTGAACTTGAACTCTCCTGAAGTGATCAAGTGGTTGGAAATCCGTGACGAAGAGCTTGAGAAAACAGGGACATTCCAAGGAATTAACCGGGGAAGAAGCTGTCCTAAGGGAAAGATCACGCTGTCGGTGACATTTGGAGGGGAACTTATCTACAAGACAGAGAAGATAGTATTTGATGGGGTTAAGATCCGCTTGCCATTTAATAGGATCCTTGGTCGTTCGGCATTGGCTAAGTTCATGGCAGCATCCCATTATGCCTATAACACATTGAAGATGCCGGGGCCAATGGGCGTCATTTCCATTAACTCTGATAAGAAGGATGCACTCATATGTGTTGACAAGCTTTACAGGGATGCAGTTGCAGCAGATACTGTCGATGCCGCAGCTCCCGCCAAGAAAAAGAAGAGCAAGAAGCCCGACAAGACATCTAGCAAGAATTCGGGGAAGCGCGCCTCTTCGTAGTGCTGCGCACCCATCGAACACTTGCTGGAGAGCTCTGCCAGCAAGAGGTCCAAGGCCACTTCACCTATGACAAAGAAGGTGCCAACGAAGGAGGACGGCACAGGCGGTACTTTCACCGTCAGTACCACCCTCAACAGTAAATAGGAAAGCATGCTCATTGCCTTCCTGCTGGCGAATGTAGATGTGTTTGCATGGCAACCATCTGACATCCCCGGTGTTCCCAGGGAGGTAATTGAGCACCACCTTGTTGTCTGTCCCCACGCTCGGCCCGTCAAGCAGAAGGTCAGGAAGCAAGCTTTGGAACGGCAATAGTTTATCGCAGAAGAAATCAAGAAACTCGAAGCAGCAGGCCTGGTTAGGGGAGTGCTACATCCAACTTGGTTGGCAAATCCAGTTGTTGTGCGCAAAGCAAACGGGAAGTGGAGACTTTGTATTGACTTCACTGATCTCAATAAAGCATGTCCAAAGGAACCTTTCCCCTTGCCGAGCATTGATCAGATTGTGGACTCCGCTGCTGGCTGTGAGTTGCTCTCATTCCTTGATGCATATTCTGGATACCATCAGATATTCATGGCCAAGGAAGATTAGGAGAAAAGAGCGTTCATTTTACTCCATGTGGCATGTATTGTTTTGTACATTTGCCTTTCGGACTAAAGAGCGCCGGTTTAACATTTGCGAGAGCAGTCTAGATTGGTTTTGAGCCACAATTACACTAGAATATAGAAGCTTATATGGATGATATAGTTGTCAAGACCAAGGACAAATTGACCCTCATTCAAGACTTAGAAGAAATATTTGCAAATTTGTGCAGAATCAACATGAAGCTCAACCTTGAGAAGTGTGTGTTTGGAGTTCCGCCTGGCAAACTCCTTGGGTTCTTTGTGTCTCAGCGGGGAATAGAAGCAAATCCCGACAAGATCAAGGCCATCGAGCAGATTCAAGCACACAAGACTGTCAAAGATGTGCGACGTCTTGCCGGCTTTGTTGGTGCTTTGACTAGGTTCATTTCAAGATATGCTGAGCGCGCCTTGCCATTTTTCAAGATATTGAAAAAGGCAGGTCCAGTAAAATGGACTCCGGAAGTGGAGGTTGCGCTGCAAGATCTGAAAAGGTACCTATCCTCTGTGCCAACCTTAGTTGCGCCTAGGCCATAGGTGCCGTTGCTGCTATATCTAGTGGCAACGAATTAGGTGGTCAGTGCCGCACTAGTTGCACAGAGAGAAACTGGTGATGAAGAAACAGCAACGGCAAGTCCATCCCACCACAACGCAGAGTCTGATGTCGGCAAGACAAAAATGGTGCAAGCAGAAGAAGTTAGACAGCAGATAAAGCCAAAGAAGAAAGTGGTGCAGCGACCAGTATACTTTGTCAGGTCTCTCTTGCAGGGGCCAGATCAAGGTACTCTACCATGTAGAAGCTGCTTTTCGGTCTCCTCATGGCCTCGAGAAAGCTATGCCACTACTTCCAAGCACATGAAATCACTGTTGTCACTCGCTTCCCGTTGCAGCGTATCCTTAGGAATCAAGAGGCAACTGGCAGAATAGTGGAGTGGCATTGGAGTTATCAAGTTTTGCACTCAAATTTGAGAGCGCTTCAACTATTCAGAGTAGAGCCTTGGCGGAATTCATTGCAAAATGGACGCCAACACAAGATGAAGAAATCCCGGAATCAACTCTGCCCGGCAAAGAGACTGAGAAAGATTGGGTCATGTACTTTGACGGTGCCTTCTCGCTACAAGGCACAGGTGTTGGAGTGCTGCTTGTTGCACCCACCGGAGAACAACTCAAGTACGTGGTTCAAATGCACTTTCCCAGGGAGAAGGCAACCAACAACACCATAGAGTATGAGGGGCTCCTTGTCAGTCTTAGAATTGCGGTGGAGTAGGGTATCAGAAAGTTGATCATTCGCGGAGATTCGCAACTTGTTGTCAAACAGGTAAACAAAGATTATCAAAGCCCGTTGATGGAAACATACGTGGAAGAAGTGAGAAAATTGGAGGAGCACTTTGACGGGTTGCAAACAGAGCATATCCCCCGCGCGAAAAACAGCATTGCTGATCACCTGTCAAAGTGTGCTGCCCAAAAGCTACCCGTGGAACCAGGGACTTTTGTACTCCATTTGAATCAACCATCAGTTAGTCCATCAACACAAGCCAATAAGAGCAGAAAGTTGAGCACTGGCAAATATTTTCTGGCAGAGATTCCTAAGGCCGCCAGTGAGAATGTTGCCGGGAGCAGCGATGCGCTTGACGGTGAGCTGCAGCCTCGCGCAAAACCTTAGGTTCTTGTCGTTGAGTATAGCGCTCTGATACATCTCCAATGTATCTATAATTTATGAAGTATGCATGCCATGTTTACAAGAATTTTATGTGGTTTTGGTATGATTTGAATGGAACTAACTCGGACTGACGCTGTTTTCAGAAGAACTACCGTGGTGTTGTTTTTTGTGAAGAAATGAAAGTTCTCCAAATGAGCTGAAACTTTTTGACGATCTTTTTGGAACAAAAGAGGCACTAGAAGCTTCGTGGGGGGACCAGAAGGTGAAGGAGGTGGCCACCACCCACCATGGCGCGCAAGGGGCCTTGCCCATGTGCTGGTGGGTGGTGGGCCCCTCGAAGCCCATCTTCGCGTGAAACCGACGACAAAATATCCTATAAATACAGAAACCCCCAGAAATAACCCTAGATCAGAAGTTCCGCCGACACAAGCCTTTGTAGCCATGAAAAACCAATCTAGACCTTGTTTCGGCACCCTGCCGGAGGGGGAAATCATCACCGGTGGCCATCTTCATCATCCCGGCGGCCACCATGATGAGGAGGGAGTAGTCCACCCTCGGGGCTGAGGGTTTGTACCAGTAGCTATGTGTTTAATCTCTCTCTCTCTCTCTCTCTCTCGTGTTCTTGAGTTGGCACGATCTTGATGTATCGCGAGCTTTGTTAATATAGTTGGATCATATGGTATTTTCCCTTCTCTATCTTGTTGTGATGAATTGAGTTTTCCCTTTGAGATTTCGTTTTTATCGGATTGAGTACTTTTATGGATTTGAGAGCACTTGATGTATGTCTTGCTATGAATACCCGTGGTGACAATGGGGTATCATATTGATTCACTTGATATATGTTTTGGCACTCAACTCGCGGATTCCCAAGGTGACATTAGGGTAATCTATGCATAGGGGTTGATGCACGTTTTCGTCCTTGTTTCTCCGGTAGAAATCTTGGGGCACTCTTTGAGGTTCTTTGTGTTGGATTGAGTACTATGAATCTGAAATTGTTTGATGCATATTATATAATCAACTCACAGATACTCGTGGTGACATTGGAGTATCTAGGTGACATTAGAGTTGGTTGGTGTGTATCATATGGTGTTATTTTAGTACGAACTCTTAAATAGATCGATCGGAAAGGATAACTTGGTGTTATTTTAGTACGAACTCTTGGATAGATCGATCGGAAAGGATAACTTTGAGGTGGTTTCGTACCCTACAAACAATTTCATCTTATGTTCTCCGCTAGATAAGAACTTTGGAGTGATTCTTCATCGCATGTTGAGGGATGGTTATATGATCCAATTATATTAGCATTGCTGAGAGATTGCACTAGTGAAAGTATGAACGCTAGGCCTCATTTTCAAGCATTGCAATACCATTTGTGCTCACTTTTGTTACTTGCTACCTTGCTGTTTTTTATTGTTCCTATTACAAAAAATCAATATCTACTATCCATATTACACTTGTATCACCATCTTTCGCCAAACTAGTGCACCTATATAATTTACCATTGTATTTGGTGTATTGGGGACACAGGAGACTCTTTGTTATTTGGTTGCAAGGTTGTTTCAGAGAGACCATCTTCATCCTAAGACTCTCATGGATTGATAAACCTTAGGTCATCCACTTGAGGGAAAATTTAGGGAGTCCTACAAAACTCTGCGCTTGGGGGCCCAACACGAGTCTACAAGAATACAGTTGCGTAGTAGACATCAAGCTCTTTTCGGGCGCCGTTGCCGGGGAGGTGAGTGCTTGTAGATATATCTTTAGATCTTGCAATTGAACCTTTTAGTTTCTTGTTTTATCACTAGTTTGGTCCATAAAAGAAAACTACAAAAAAATGGAATTGAGGTGGCCTCATATTATTCGTATTTATCATGTATTTCTTGAAAATGATGGATCAAAAAATTGTGCTCAGTTTATAGAAGAAGAATTCAATAAAATGTTTGGCATAAAATCTTTGAATGATGAGCATGATTGCAATGTTGCTAGTATGAATTCTTTGAATATCCATGATGCTAATGATATGGAAAGCCATAAGCTTGGGGATGCTATGTTTGATGAAGATGATATTTTTAGTCCCCCATGTTTTGATGAGAATATTTATTATGATGATAGCATGCCTCCTATTTATGATGATTATATTGATGGAAGTGGGTTTGGAAGAGTGTCAACTCTAGGTACTAGTGATCCCATTATTTTGGAGGGTGTTGAATCTTATTGTAATAATTATGAAAGTGGATTTGGAGAGGTCATGACTTTATTTAGTGATGAATCCACTATTTTGGAAGACGTTCCAATTGACTATGATAAGGAAGTTGCTATCTATGATGATTATTATGATGAAATGTATGCTATAAAGAGTAATGATATCCATGAAACTTGTCATCATGATTTTAATGCTCAATTTGATTATGCCAATCAAGTGTCACATGATAGTTATTTTGTTGAGTTTGCTCCCACTACTATTGATGAGAATAAATTTGCTTATGTGGAGAGTATTAAAAATTCTATGCATGTGGATCATGAAAAGAATGCTTTATGTGATAGCTATATTGTTGAATTCATTCACGATGCTACTAAAAATTATTATGAGAGAGGAACATATGCTTTTACATATCTCAATAATATCAAGTTTCCTCTCTATGCGTTGAAAATCTTGAAGTTTTGCTTGTTTTGCCTTCCTATGCTAGTTGATTCTTGTTCTCATAAGTTGTTTGCTCACAAAATCCCTATGCATAGGAAGTGGGTTAGACTTAAATGTGCTAGTCATATTCTTCACGATGCTCTCTTTGTGTTTCAATTCTTATCTTTTATGTGAGCATCATTGAAATCATCATGCCTAGCTAAAAAGACATTAAAGAAAAGCGCTTGTTGGGAGACAACCCAACATTTATACCTACTGTTTTTGTGTGTTCACATGATTAGGCTACTGTATCAATCATGTTTTATAGCTATTGTTTCAATAAATTACAAAGTAGAGCCTTTGGGATACTATGGATAATAGTTGACTTGATCTGTGCAAAAACAGAAAATTTTGCACCCAGGAACAGAATTGTTAAAAATCACTAGAGCATCGAAAAATTCTCAATTTTTTTACAGTAGATGGATGTACAAAATTCCTACATTGTGCTTAATTTTCAGAATTTTCGGAGTGACAGAAGTATGACCATAATTCAGATCTTTATGTACTATTCTGTTTTTGATAGATTCTGTTTGCAATGCATAGTTTGCTTGTTTTATGGTTTCTATGGCTTATATTGCTTAATATAAATTATAAAAATTATATAGTACAGTAGGCATCATGTGGAATAAATTATGAATCTTGTCTTTTACACTACCCAAGTGAATGATTTGTTTTACTATGCTAACCCATCTCATGAAGTTCCGTTAAGTTTTGTATGATTGAAGTTTTCAAGTTTTGGGTGAGATATCGACATGACGAGAATAAGGGGTGAAAAGACCCTAAGCTTGGGGATTACCAAGGCACCCCAAGGTAATATTCAAGGAATATCCAAGCAACTAATCTTGGGGATGCCCCGGAAGGCATCCCCTCTTTCGTCTCCAACATTATCGGTAACCTTACCTGGGGGTATATTTTTATTCGTCACATGATATGAGTTTTGCTTGGAGCATCATATTTTTTTAGGATTTGCTTGCTGTTATTTAGAGTAATGTTTTTCATCTTTTATTTCAATACAAATGTCAAGTATAGCCTTTACCATGCTTATTTTGCAAGTCTATATGTTGCTGTTTGAAAACATAAAGTTTGTTGTCATGTTTTGAATATTTGTGAATAGTCAGAACATGATAAAATCTTGAAATTTTTACACGGTGAGATATGATAAATTTTCTACAGTGTGGTAATTTTTCAGAATTTTTGGAGCTAGGGAAGTATGAGTATAGTTGCACTCTTTACACACTGTCCTGTTTAGGCAGATTGCTGTTATGTTTGCATTGTTTGCATATGTTTTCTTGTTTAATGATTCTATTTGAGGATAGGAGTATTAAATATGCAGAGGAATTTAGTATGCAATGTTGAATAATAATTTTAGTGTTTTGCTACAGTAGAGAATGATAAGGTTATGCATTGATTTATACTAACTTATCCCACGAGTTCTTGTTGATTTTGTGTGGATGAAGTTTTTTGAGATTTAGGGAAACCGTGGTATAAAAGGAATTTAGGAGACACAAAAGCTCAAGCTTGGGCATGCCCAAGGCATCCCAAGATAATATTCCAGGAAGTCTCAAGCACCTAAGCTTGGGGATGCCCCGGTAGGCATCCCACCTTTCTTCATCAACAATTATCAGTTAGTATCAGTTGAACCTAAGTTTTTGCTTCTTCACATGATGTGTGCTATTCTTGGAATGCCATTTAATTTTAATTTTGCTTGCTGTTTTCATAAAATGCTTAGATCTTAAAGTTTTTAAATAAGAGAGAGTCCTCAATCAGCTACCCATTTACTTAACTACTCGCTTAATCTTCACTTATATCTTTTTGGAGTAGTTTGTCATTTACTCTTGTGCTTCACTTATATCCTATGAGCAAATTGTTGAATGAATTGAATATCATGAAGTTGAAATTATATGTTCATATCATGGCCAGTAGTAGCCTCACATTGGGTTTAGAAAGTGAAATCTTTTGAAGCTTGACAATCACAATATTGGTCATACAAGCAATTCATGAATGATTAGTATAAGGAAGAGAACTTTCACATACAAATATATTATCTTGGACATCTTCTATGATTGTGAATACCCATTAATTATTTTCAAACCTGAGCAAATTAGTTGAAGTTGGACAAGGAAGACAACGTAATGAGTTATGGTTGTGTATATTTGCATAGAAGTTATATTGTTATGGATCCTCCAACATGTGGTGTTTGCTTAGGATCTTTTGCTAGACAAAAATTCGTACTAAGTAGAGATACTACTTATGCATCCAAAAACCCTTAAACCCAGTTTCTTGCCATGAGTGTCCACCAGACCTACCTATGGATTGAATAAGATCCTTCAAGTAAGTTGTCATCGGTGCATAAAGCAATAAAAATTGCTCCTAAATATGTTTGATCTTTTATTCTAAGGGAAAATAAGCATTGTACAAACTTGTGATGGCAAAGTAATAAAAGCGAAAGGCTGCATAATAAAGGTTGCTATCATAAGGGACAATATAACGTGACGTTCCTTTGCATTAAGAGATTGTGCATCCAAAAATAAAAAGCGCATGACAACCTCTGCTTCCCTCTGCGAAGGGCCTATCTTTTACTTTTCAGTATTTACTTTTATGCAAGAGTCAATAGTATGCATTCTCATTTCAACCTCAATTATTCTCTAGTTGGCAAGCATCATGTGGTGGGGAAAGATCTAGGCACATATGGCAAGTCAAATATATTTGATCATGATTTATTATTGTTGACAATTATTTCTATGATAAATGAGTTGTGAGGCGAAACATTAAGCCCCTATCTTTCTCTGTGTTCAATGGATGCCATTTGTTCTAAAAATATGCTTTGAGTACTAGCAATCATAGAAGACTATATGATGATTGAGTATGTGGAGCTCTTACTTAGACTTTGTTGAGAATAACTTGAATTGCAATTGTTTGGTGACTAAGAACATATGTGGTTAAGTTTCAAGAGAATTCATTGTTTGAACCGTAATATGTGAATTGATTGCTACTTTATCATGATGAGTTTTATTAGAAAGAGTTGCTATTATGATGCTAGGAAAAGTGATTGAAATTATCATTGATCAAACTTATGCACTATGCTAGCATTCACACTTCATAAATTATTTATTTGTAATTTACCTACTCGAGGACGAGTAGGAATTAAGCTTGGGGATGCTGATACGTCTCCAATGTATCTATAATTTATGAAGTATTCATGCCATGTCTACAACAATTTTATATGGTTTTGGTATGATTTGAATGGAACTAACCCGGACTGACGCTATTTTCAGCAGGACTACCGTGGTGTTGTTGTGCAGAAATGAAAGTTCTCCAAATGAGCTGAAACTTTTTGATGATTTTTTTGGAACAAAAGAGGCACTAGAAGCTTCGTGGGGGGCCATAAGGTGAAGGAGGTGGCCACCACCCACCAGGGCACGCCAGGGGCTTTGCCCGTGTGCTGGTGGGTGGTGGGCCCCTCGAAGCCCATCTTCGCGTGAAACCAACGCCAAAAAAATCCAATAAATAAATAAACCCCCAGAAATAACGCTAGATCAGAAGTTCTACCGCCGCAAGCCTCTGTAGCCACGAAAAACCAATCTAGACCCTGTTCCGGCACCCTGTCGGAGTGGGAAATCATCATCGGTGGCCATCTTCATCATCCCGGCGGCCACCATGATGAGGAGGGAGTAGTCCACCCTCGGGGCTGAGGGTTTGTACCAGTAGCTATGTGTTTAATCTCTCTCTCTCTCTCTCTCTCTCTCTCTCGTGTTCTTGAGTTGGCACGATCTTGATGTATCGCGAGCTTTGTTAATATAGTTGGATCATATGGTGTTTTCCCTTCTCTATCGTGTTGTCATGAATTGAGTTTTCCCTTTGAGATTTCGTTTTTATCAGATTGAATACTTTTATGGATTTGAGAGCACTTGATGTATATCTTGCTATGAATACCTGTGGTGACAATGGGGTATCACATTGATTCACTTGATATATGTTTTGGCACTCAACTCGCGGATTCCCGAGGTGACATTGGGGTAATCTATGCATAGGGGTTGATACACATTTTCATCCTTGTTTTTCCGGTAGAAATCTTGGGGCACTCTTTGAGGTTCTTTGTGTTGGATTGAGTATTATGAATCTGAATTTGTTTGATGCATATCATATAATCAAGTCACGGATACACATGGTGACATTGGAATATCTAGGTGACATTAGAGTTGGTTGATGTGTATCATATGGTGTTATTTTAGTACGAACTCTTATATAGATCGATCGGAAAGGATAACTTGGTGTTATTTTAGTACAAACCCTTGGACAGATCGATCAGAGAGGATAACTTTGAGGTGGCTTCATACCCTACAAACAGTTTCTTCTTATGTTCTCCGCTAGATAAGAACTTTGGAGTGATTCTTCATCGCATGTTGAGGGATGGTTATATGATCCAATTATATTAGCATTGTTGAGAGATTGCACTAGTGAAAGTATGAAACCTAGGCCTCATTTTCAAGCATTGCAATACCGTTTGTGCTCACTTTTGTTACTTGCTACCTTGCTGTTTTTATTGTTCCTATTACAAAAAATCAATATCTACTATCCATATTACACTTGTATCACCATCTCTTCGCCAAACTAGTGCACCTATATAATTTACCATTGTATTTGGTCTATTGGGGACACAAGAGACTGTTTGTTATTTGGTTACAGGGTTGTTTGAGAGAGACCATCTTCATCCTACGCCTCCCACGGATTGATAAACCTTAGGTCATCCACTTGAGGGAAAATTGCTATTGTCCTACAAAACTCTGCGCTTGGAGGCCCAACATGAGTCTACAAGAATAAATTTGCGTAGTAGACATCACGCTCCCGCAGCCGCAGAGATGCCTTTAGTCCTTGTTGTCGAGCCACAAGCTCCAGCATGGGCACAACATATAGTTCAATTTCTCCAAACAGGAGTGATGCAAAGCATCCCATGGTCATCACCATGGACACTACCCCAACTACCCAAGCACCAAGTGGACCCATGACTAGAGCTCGCGCATGAGCTATTCAATCCGAGGTGACATATCTCCTACTTGAGCTTCCCTTACACGTGAACGAGACATGGTTGCTACCTCAATCAGAGACAATGTGCATGATCAGGTACAACGAGCATCCCGAGGATCCGAGAGCTAAAGGAGAAGAAAGGGACGGGCTTTCAAACTCTCGCCCGGAACTTCCGTCCACCGCCCGGAACCTCCGGCCAGCTCGGAACTTCCGGCTCCTGATGATCAAGGCCAAGCCCGGGCGTGCAAACTCTCTATTAAGCATGGAACCTACCTGGACCCCCGCCCGGAACCTCTGGCACCCGGAACTTCTGGCCAGCTCGGACCTTCCGGCCCCCGGCACCCAGACCAGCTCCGGAGCGGGCCAATTTCTGGTTAGTCTAGAACTTGGCCGGAACCAGCTCGGAACCTCTGGTTCCTGGAACTTCCGGCCCTGCCCGAAACTTCCAGCCTGCCTGTGCGTAGTGACTCTGGGCCGAGGCCCGTGTACCCCTTCGGCCCCTAGACTATATATACTCTTCTTCTACCTCTGTTTTAGGGTTAGCATCGTGATAGCTTGTTTTGGAGTAGAGCTTTGCTCATCCACTTGATAGCTACTCCTTTGGAGATCAAGGCCTCCTAGGAGAAGATCCCCCAAGTGGATTCAAGATCCCGTCTAGGGAAGATGATGTAGGGTGGAAACCCTAAGGCCGATCTTTCACGAAATGGCGGGGATCCTACGAAGAACCCGAAAAACACGAGGGGAAACATGAGAGGAAACACTCAAATCAACGGGACCGATCACACATATGCTAGATACATGAACATAAAGAGATACACGATCCAAAGTCAACAAAGGACGATACAAACGGTAACTAGTTCATCTCCATGAGGAGGTCTTGAGGGGTCTTCCCATGAGGGGTCTTGAATCCAAGGATGGATCTTCTCCGAAGAGGCTGCGGTCTCTCCGAGGAGTAGAACCAAGTGGATGAGCAAAGCTCTATCTCTATGATGAGCTATCACAATGCTAACCCTATTTAGGAGGAGGGGGTGTCCTATTTATAGTCATGGGCCACAGAGGGGTAAGTGGGAGAGAGTTACATGGGTGGAAACCCAAGTGGCTGCGCACAGGCAGGGTCGGACGTCCGGTGGTCACCGGATGTCTGGTCGCTCGCGGGGGTCCGAACGTCCGGAGGGCGTCGGACTTCCTACATTTCTTCTCTGGAAATGTGGCACCGGATATCCGGACGGTATCGGTCGTCCGGTGGCTGACGGGTGTCGGACGTCCGGTATCCGGCGGTCGTTCGGGCGCTGTAGGGTGCCTCGGCTGTAGTTTTCCTGGTTGGCTGAACCTCCAGGCGTCGGACGTCCGATAGGGACTGGTCGTCCAGTGGCTATGACTTGCAGTCAGCCCTTCCTCTTGTTCCTCGCACTTGATGTCCTCGCCATCTTGTCCAATGCTCCTAACTGTTCCGTGGTCTTCCTCTTGGTTGGTCATGCATCGCACATATGTTTGAGGTAGTAGCCATGTCTCACATGTGGAAAGTGACGGTTCGGAGAGGAGCGAGTTCACCTTGTGTCCAATGGCGTATGTTCGAGGTCTCGTCATATGTCCTCTTGGGTCTTGGGGAGTCGTCATAGTGTACATGGGGATGACCGTAGGATGCTCCGCATCATCTCCCGCCTGGGAAAGATCCGACCTTGGATCGTGATCCTCATCACCATGGAAATGGTAGTCGTGGATGGACTTGTAGTTGGACATAGTTGAAGACATGGCGCAATCCAAGGTGTCTCCGGAGTGGTATACATGCAAAAAGAGCAAACACAAACAACACTTGGAAATACAATGGTTAGCGCATACAAGGCGTCCATTAAGAAAGTATGAGTCTGTGCGACAAGATTGTTCATGACAATGCACAAGAAGCTTATCCAAATGATGTAGAATGATATGTAGTCCATTCATGGGAGCAAATTCATTCATTGTGCACACAAATGTATTGCGAATGTGATCAATGCAACCATTGTGCAAAATGATGTCATAATGGGACGGTGTATCAAAAGCATGAACATGGTAATTGGTGCTCAATGTGACTATGTGATCATGCAATTGATGATGGGCAATGTGATTGTTATGTATGAAGAGGCCATCAAGGAAGATCACAACAAATTTGCTAAGGAAGTGCACAAGCTCATATATCATGGATGACATGGAAATAGATGCAACAAGACAAGCATAATGTGAGTCAATCCATGCATAGGGTGCAAACTTGCGGTGAGTATGATATGTCCATCGAGCATCACATGTGGGATCATAATCAACAAATATGGATGTGTTGGTGCAATGTGTCAAAGGAGTGTTGATGTACCAATGCTCGATGTCGTGGCATGGTTGGAGGTCCGAAGGTGCATCCAATAAGTCCGAGCACTCCTCAACTTGAAGGTCCATGGGGTCCATTTCCAATGTCACTCCGCCGTTCACGAGATGTATCATGTAGACAACAAGAAGGAAACAACAATGAAAGAATGACCCATCCAATATGCGTACTTGAGGATGGCTCAAAGAGAAGGAGTTCACCTTATGAATATTCGCAAAGATGTTGGTGTCGCACATCGTATACGCCTTGACATGACCAAGTTGTCTCATGACGGTACCGCCTTGTGAATCCTTCAAAATGAATGAACATGACAAACACTCAGAAAAACAAATGAGGTTAGCGGAAATGCAGAACCTATCATCCGTGTGGTGAAATACCCAACAAGTGTTTTCATCATTCTTATCATAAGAAAGTACAAGGGTGTAGGGCATGGTATGTAGGCGTAAGATGCTAGAACAACCAAATGCATTAAGCACAATCGAACAAGCATGCTTGACAAGTAAGATGTCCAAGTCTCCACAATCAATAAGCATAGAATTGCTGCACTCACCAACTAATGGAGACAAGAGACAATGATCAAGACAAATCATGTGAGAGGCGTGAATATATATGTCATCAACCCAATGAAATGAGCAATTATGTATCATGGGTGATGCGACAAAGCAAGTGATCATAGTAAACAAGTCATGCAAGCAAGTAGTGCGAAGATGCAACATACTAGAAGCAATCATGGAAATCATGTCGTGTGTGCAAAATAGTGAGCATATATAATACACATGACATATCACAAGCATGAGGTACAAGGAAAACATGGTAATAGCAACAAGGATCTCCACCAAGCATGCAAATACACATAGAAGTAGTATAATGGTGAATCACATGTAAGTGCAAGCAAGGGTCACAATTGCATGGCAAAGGCATACAAAGAGGCATAACATGCAAAGTGAACACGGTAAAATGGGTATAAGATGATAATTGGTATATAGCCCATAGCCGTGTGAGAGCCAAGAAGAAGATATGCGCGTAGTCCTTGCGCGAAAGGAACGGTGGTAAGGATAGTCCACAGGATCCCAAGTCATCGTTGCTCTCAAGAGCTCGTTTCGTTAACTCATGGGATTGTGAGGTTGATGAGTGTTCATAGGTACCTACACAAAACAAAGGCAAAGGGAAAATTGTGTGTGCGTGGTATATGTACACATCATCCATTATGATGCGCACGCGCATGTGTTGGTTAGCACAAAATATCCAATGCTCAAATAAATGAGACGCGTGATATAGAAACATGTCATCCATCATGAAAGGTTTGTTGTTATGTATAGCATAATGGAGACTCAAATTGTGGAATGCATCGCTAGTAGTATCTAGAGCATTGTCAAGAATGGTATGCATATGGTGCACACAAGGGATGGAATCATGCAATATACAATAATTTTCATGGCATGGCATATGAGATGAATTGCATAAATTTTGCAAGGGTAGCATAGCAATATCATCGCAAGAGAAACACATACCAATAACTATGACCTTGTCATCTATGCCATAAGCGCAAATGGGATTTATTTTAATGGGGCATGCATAGTTACTATGTCGAGATTGTGATGAAACAATATGAGAAATCTCACTCATAGCATATGACAAGTGTAATGGATTGTTGAACATGATGTGACAGATAGAATTTTCACATGATATCCTATGGAGCATAGCATCACAACTAGGCTCAACATACTCATCATCATATTCATCATAAATTGCTAAGTCATGACATGAGGAAGTCGCACTAGCATGAAGCATGGTAATAGGTGTGTCAACATCATGCAAACAATCATTGGTAAGATAGTCCACTAGTGGGACAAGAGAAGCACCATCACCTATGTTACCTTTGGAACATCGCTCATGTGTTGTAGGTGAGGTGTCGAAGACCAAGTCATGGTCATCTTTATCTTGATGGAACCATGTGGGGGGTGCATCATCGTCCACCATGGCCATCGTCGTCTCCATTGGAGGTATGGACTCGTCGAGGATAGGCATGTCGTCATGTAGGAGACCTATCACCAAAGAAGTAAACACACTCGGAGTAGAGGTTAAGTCGTTAGAAGTCATAGTGGCCTCACATGCCCTATCAACTACCTCACTCACGAAATGTGGTGGCTCTCTCACTCCCGGTAAGACGCTCTCACCCATATGGTTGGTGGAGTCACTCAAATGGCTCTCAACCTCACATAGGATGTGTGGCATGCTCTCATGTGTGGGGCTAGTGGTGGTCACACTCATCCTCTCATAGGAAATGCACTCAATGTCACATATGATGGAGTCACTCATATCACTCATGGTGGGGTGGCTCTCTTCACATGGGAATTGGGGCATCTCGTCATACGTGGGTGTCGGAGAGATGTAGGTGCAAACGTCTCCATGTTCAACTTCTATCACCGCCATGGTTGAAGGGATAGTCCCATGGTTAACCTCCTCATCCATAACGCCTCCAAAGATGAATGTTGTAGGATGTGGCAAATCATCACGCTCCTCCGAGACCAAAGATAGTGTCTCATGCGCGGTCTCGTAGCTTGACTCGGAGTATGAGTCCCATTGGGGCGCCGTCTTCATGTTGTAGAACAGGTTCATGCTTGTCGCCGTGGTCGAAGGGGATGGCCCTTGCTCGACCGTCTTGTCGTCGTCTTGTTGTAGGAGGCCCATATGATGTGGCACCTCGTAGCACGTCTCCATGACCGAAGGGAATTTCCCATGCTCGGCCATCTTCCTTGAGGGGTGTCGGCGTACGACACCTATGGGATCGCGTGGATCCCTTTTACGGTTTGGCAGAGAGAGAGGTGTACACAAAGAGCAGATCCAACGATCAACGCAAGGGGATTTTTACCCAGGTTCGGGCCGCTGAGAAGCGTAATACCCTATTCCTGCTTTAGTTTATTGTGGGTGATTAAGCCCAAGCTTCAGGAGCGCTTGCGATGAACAGTATGTTCGAGCATCAGCTACGCATGCAGAATGGGCTAGAGTGTCCTCCCCCTGTAGCTACACCTTGGGCCTCCTTTTATACGTCCAAGGGGTCAACAACAGTGGTGTACTGTACACACAAGAGGTGTAAAGTTGCTACAGTGTTTACATGCTTATCACTGATGATTTAGGACAAACGCATTAAATGCTCTATTTAGGTGTCCCTTACTTTCTTGGGGACGGAAAAAGGGCCCGTTCCATCAGCACTGCTTAAGCTCGTCCACCACTAGTGCCATGACATGCATCCAGGAGGACAAAACCCAAATGACATGCTGGTCGCTGCGCTGGAGCGGTGGCAGGGTGGCGTGATCTTGCTGGGTGCAAGTCTTGCTGGGTCTTCGCAAGCCATCCCGGCAAGGATCTTGCCAGGGATCCGGCCTTTGGGCTTCTGTCTTCTAGTCACTGGTTTGAATGCCTTCTAGATAATCTTGCACTTGCTTCCAGCTGCCCCCGGCAGGCCTTGCTGCTGGTATGGCTACAACCATCCGTGCACAAGTATGGGGTACTGAAGGACCCAAACTTTAGTACATCGGCAGGAGCCCCCGGGCCTAGGCCATACACGGGTGCGAGGCGTTGTTGGGCTAGGCCCAAACAGTGCACGGGCACGCATGGCAGGAGTTAGCTGTCGTAATTATCTCGTTTACCATGCTTCCCCACAGCGCATATTGAATGCACGACGCGGGATATGTGCGTGGAACAACCGTTGTAGCAGTGTGCTCGCGAAAGCGCATTCACATTGATTAGAAAGGAGGCAGTTCCGCGCCTTCCCCATAAAAAGGAATCCGCAGAGGCGCCGTTCATTTACCTCCCATCCTTTCCAATCTGGAAACCGTTGTCGCCTTCTTCCTCGAACTCAAAGCAGAGTCTCTCCCATCCATCCACCGCCCCCACTCTCTCATCACCCTCGGCCCCTGCTTCCTCAGTAGCCATGCCGCCCAATGCGAGCAAGGGCAAAGAGGTGAAAGCCACCGGCTCGGGTGCGCAGGCGGAGGAGAGCGAGCTGGTGAAGATGCAGAAGGAGCATGTTGTCTTCGCCCCGACGCTCGACACGAGCGCCCTGAAGGATCGATATCTGTGCATGTGGGGGAGGGAGACGAAGGCTCATCCCGCCACTCGCATAAACCCAGCTTCCTCCGAGGGTGGCCCAGATAAATTCCCTTTCTTTGTCACGTACTTTTATTGCGGGCTCTGCCCTCCGTTTTCTGATTTCTTCAACGCCATCATGTACACATACGGCTTTCGTCTCTTGGATTTCGCGCCGAATGTCGTGACATGCATGTCAGTCTTTGCCCATCTCTGTGAAAATTTTGCTGGAGTAATCCCCAGCACAGCCCTCTTTCGCCACTATTTCATTCCTCGCATTGAAAAAGGAGACGCCCTTTCCGGTTCTATCACCTGGATTCCAAGGGCATGGAATAAAGAGATATATCCAGAGGGGCTCTACCATATGAAGTGGGAAGAATGGCGGGGCGAATGGTGCTGGATTAAGGAGAAAGATCCCCAGCCTTTCTGTTTGCCCCGACAAACGAAAGTGGTTCGTGGCAATGACTGGAGCGCTCTCGATCCTCAGGACGAGAAGCTCAGAATCGCAATTACCAGGATCCACCGTCTCAGGGCTGCCGGGCTCACAATAGAATTGGTTGGCGCTGATTTCCTCCGCCGCCGCATCGCTCCTCTGCATAACAAATGGTGACCAACCTGGGAGTTTCGGAATGCGGCATATATCATGAGGCTGCTTCCTGGGCTGAACAACAACTTGACAATCATACAGCACACAGCTCTGTGCCACAAACTGTTCAGGCCCGGCGGGAAATATAAGTTGCCGGCGAGCATAATTCCTTTGTGCAACAACTCCGCTCTGACCTCAATCATCGCCATGATGCCGGCATGTAATGCCCACGGCCTTGACGGAACTTGGGTCGAGCCATCCGCAGAGCAAACACAGGGGTTCTTTGACAATCTGTCGGAAAGAGCCGTCCGGTAAGAGACAAATCTCATCCGCCCCACTACTGACGAAGAAGTGGCGTATATCGCCAGCAGGGCGGAAGAGGCGAATCTTGCCGCGGGGGCCGGCATCGCTGGCTTCATGGAAGAGTAAGCCAACGAAGAAGAAGTAATGTCAAAGGAAAATCTTGCCAAGCAGGGTGAGACTGCCGGGGAACAGAGCGACATAGCTGCCGGGAGCCCTTCTGTCGAAGACACAACCGAGGAGCAGCTGCACGAGGAGCCCCCAGCTCCAGTGAAGAAGAAACACGTGCTGCGGAAAACTGCCTCTGGCATTCCAGCACGTCAACCTTCTTTGAGCGGTGAGGTTCCCGGTAAGAAGGCGGCCGACAAGGTTGCGCAGCGGCAAGAAGTTCAACAGCAACCCGAGCGATGTATGAGACGCACGGCCGCGACAACAACTAGAGCGGCGGGGGCGTCTCATACGACAGCACCAACAGCCGAAGCAACAGGGTCACATCGACCGCCGCTTCCGCCGCAGCCAAGCGACCCAGGACCCCTTCTCCGCCCCCTCACACGGACACTGAAGTGGAGGTCGACTTCGACCTCCCCGCTTTTAGCCCGGAAAGAGAAGAGTAAGGGTCCTGCCGGATCTTTTAACTTCTGAGTTCCTGATTTTCTTAATTCACTTGTCTTGCTTTGGCCTGTCTCCGCAGGGATACGGAAACATTGGCGCAAAGGATGGCGAAGAGGGCAAAGACTTCAATGGGTGACGAGCCCCCGGCAGGCACCGTAGGTGCGCCAGAGCTCATCGTCGTCAGCCCGGAGCTTAGTCCTCAACGCAGCCCCCAACCCAGCCCCCAGCATGAGTCCACTACTCATCTTCTGCTGGCAGGCGTTGAGGTGTTTTATCTTTGTTACTGACATCACCGGGCCTGCAGGAGAAGAACAACAACAAGGAGAGCCATCGGAGGCCGTCCCTGACGCGCCGCCTTCGTCAACCATGCCACCCAGAGATGAATCTCCGGCAAGGGCTTCCACTGGCGAGCCCATTCGTGTTGGAGAGGAGCCGGCAAGCACGGGCACTGGCAGTCCTACATCGTCAACCAATGTTGCCGGGAAAGGAGAAACCACCTCTCAACAGCTCGACACAGGTAAACCACTTGCCTATGAGTACTTGTCATTCTTTCTTTATTTTTGTCTTCTTGAACTTCAACCTTGGTCTCATCTTGTTTCCTTCCCCGGTCTTCAGATCTTCCTTCGATGGAACAAATGGATGTTGATATCATCATTGAGGAGACTGCCAAAGATGCTGCCGCCGAGGCCGACAAGATCGCTACTGACGAGGCTGCCAAGGTTGCACAGGAGGAAACCGCCAAGGGATCCGCTGAGAGGGCCAGCAAGGAGACCGGTGACCATACTGATGGCATTCCTGCCACAGGAGCGCATGGTGCTGCACCAGTCACTGAGCCCCCAGTTGCTGGCGAGGCAGTTGTCGAAGACCAACCGTCTACATTCGAAGCCCCTCCGTCAAGTAGATACCTTAAGGTTGGTGACAACCTGTTCGTCAGCATACCAGGGATGGCAAGCAGTGGGATGCCAACCGAAGAGGAAATTCTCGATCAAGACGTCATCGCCGTTGCTGGACTCAAGATCATTGATGAGCCATGCGCTAGCAGTAGCGGGTCCAAGGAAGAACAGCTCCTCCAAGCCATGAGCAACAACTTCTAGAAGCTCCAGGTGCTTCACCGCACCCGAAAGGAAAAGTTGGATTCTAGGGCGGCAGTTGTTGAAGCAGCGGAGGTAGAATTCCAGAAGCGCGTCGAGCAAACATAGGTCTGGTACGCTGAGGCTTTCCAGGAGCTGATGACTGGCCGGGAACAACTGATTCAAAGTTGGAGCGAGTTCCTCTTGAAGCAATCTGACGCCGAGAAGGCACAGGAAGGGGCCGCACAGCGGGCCGCTGCAGAGGAAGATCGCTTGACGGAACGCCACATCGGGCTCGATGCTCATGAAGAGGACCTTGCCGCTCGTGAGGAGGCGCTTGCCGCCAAGCTCCGCAGCAAGGACGAGGAGATCGAAAGGCTTGTCGCACAGCGAACCCAGGAGCTGGAGCAGAAACACAAGGAGACGCTCGAAGCTCTGGCCATAGATCACGCCGGCAAGTTAAAGGTGGCCATCGATGCCGCCGAAGCTGCAGAGGCCACCAAGAACGAGCTGGGCGATAAAGTAAAGAGGCTGGAGGTGGATCTCGAGGACCATGACAAGGAGCTCTCAACGCTCAAAGCCGACAGAGAGAAGACTCTCTATAGCTTGGTGGAGATGCAAACCTCCATGTCCGACAAGATCAAAATTAAAATTCACCTCAGCCAATGAATCCATCGCTAATCTGAAACTGAAGCTAACCACGCTGGAGAAGTCCCTGGAGGACGGCAAGGCTCGAGAGAAGGATTTGATCAAAGACCTCCAGAATGAGAAGGACCTGCTCAGGAGCGCCGCCGCCTCTTATAATGATTTTGAGAAAGGTGTGAAGATCTGGACCGAGCGCCTGGTTGACGTCGCGGAAAGGATTGCAGCAGAGTTGTCCACCATAGGCCTGCAGAACTTCAACTACTCTTCTGACGACAGGGTGTCCTCGAGCGCCAAGCTGACCATGTTCTTCGAGAGCGTTGTTGATGCCCTGAAGCGGCTCCATTCTGAACGAGCAACTCATCTGGCCAACGAATCCTGCAAACTCTGCCGGACCGTCCCCCTCAAGGTGCTTGTGAAAGTGGTGCACAAGAACCCTGGCATCAACCTCACCAATGTACTCGACAACTTGCCGGAAAATGTCGACCTCGAGGCACTCAAAGAGCTTGTCACGCCCATCGTCGACAAGGTGAGCCAAGTCAAGAGGGTCGAAGGCCAGCGCAGGGACTAGCCACTCCACTTCATCTTTGCCGCCACCATTCCATGCCAAAGACAATTTCATCTTAAGTTAGAATCGCGGCAACTATCAATGTAATATAACTTGCTATGTTTTGGATGAATGCACGCTATTTCTCTTGTCAGATTTCTTTCTGTATGGTGCATGCCCTACACTTATTGGAAAACTTGCCGGCGCGCGCACCCTTGCCGCGAGCGCTTTGAGGAATGGATCCTTAGCAGCCTACTGAAAGCGTCGCTACCGACAAGATACCTTGACATTTTCAGTGCAGCCACCTAGGCTGTTGAGCGGACTCGAAACAGAGTAAGGGCACAACTGATCACGACAAGGTTCCTTCGCGTGCAGGTTTTCCATACAAAGGCCGAAATCGTTCAAGGAAAATAACCTCAAAGTAAAAAGAAATTCACTTAAAGTTCTGCAACTTAGCTTTTTGTTGCTGTGCTACTTTCTGCAAGATGTCAACCTTGAACGTCGCCTGTCGGTATCTAGACCATCACTCCCCCTGGCAAACTTGCAAGCGAGGGAACCTTCTATCCTTTGAGAAAAATAAAGAAGAGAAAACAAGGATATGGGACCTTGGCGGTTCGTTAACGCTTACTGGAAGCAAGTGTAATACAATATCTCAGACAAGCATGCATATAGATTAACATGAAAATCGACAGGAATTGTAAAACACTTAAGCTTATTCAACTATGCATAGGGTCTATGCCTGGCTTTGTACGAAGGATCACATGCCTTGCCGGCAAAACTCGTACAAAAGGTGGTTGCCAAGGGACCCGACAACCGCGCCTTATGGGTAGAACTTACAAAGATGCTTGATATTCCAGGAATTGCTCACTGGAATGCCATCCTCGGTCTCCAGGTGGACAGCACCAGGCCTAGTGACTCGTACTACCCGATAAGGGCCTTCCCACTTCGGCGTCAACTTGTTGGAATTCTTGGCCGACTGAACGCGCCGAAGAACAAGGTCACCTTCCTCAAGACTTCGGGCATGAACCTTGCGGCTATGATAGCAGTGCAAGGCTTGCTGGTAACATGCAGCTCGCACAGCAGCCTGAAGACGATCTTCCTCAAGGAGCGTAGCATCATCTTGCCGCAGCTGCTCTTGCTCAAGCTCATCATAAGCGAGCACTCGAGGTGACCCGTATATGAGTTCCGTGGGGAGAACTGCTTCTACCCCGTACACTAGGGAGAAGGGTGTCTAGCCAGTGGCTCGATTTGGTGTCGTTCTGATTGACCAAAGAACCGCCGGCAGCTCAACAATCCAGCATCTTCCGTAGTTTTTCAGCTTGTCAAAAGTCCTTGTCTTGAGACCTCGCAACACTTCAGCATTTTCCCTTTCCACTTGGCCGTTGCTTCTCAGATGAGCAACAGAAGCAAAACAGATTTTGCTGCCAAGGTCTTGGATGTATTGCACGAAGGTGTGGCTCGTGAACTATGTGCCGTTGTCGGTGATGATCCTGTTTGGTACACCAAAACGGCAAACTAGTCCTTTGAAGAACTTGACGGCTGATTGTGCTGTCACCTTTCTCACTACTTCCACCTCCGGCCACTTTGTGAACTTGTCGATTGCGACATACAAGTACTCAAAGCCCCCGATAGCACGGGGAAAAGGGCCCAATATGTCGAGCCCCCAGACCGAAAATGGCCAGGAAAGAGGGATTGTCTGAAGAGCCTGAGCTGGCTGATGCAATTTCTTTGAATGGAACTAGCACGCTTCACACTTGGTTACTAGTGCAGTTGCATCCTGGAGGGCAGTAGGCCAAAAGAAACCTTGCTGGAATGCCTTACCGACAAGAGCCCTTGAGCCTATGTGGGAGCCACATATGCCTCCATGTATCTCTGCCAACAACTCCAGTCCATCTTCCCAAGGAATGCACTTCAATTTCACGCCGTTCGGTCTCTTTCTGCACAGGACATTGTCCGTGAATTGGTACATACTAGACCGATGGGCTACTTTCTCTGCTTCTTCCTGTTCTTCAGGGAGTTCCCCTGTTTGGAGGAACTGGACGATGTGTTGTGCCCATGCTGGAGCCTAAGGCTCGACAGCAAGGACTAAAGGCATGTCTTCTGTCGCAGGAGCGTTTGTCTCTACGGCAAGGGCTTGAGGCCTTGCCGGAGCCTGTTGCTCCCCGACAAGCTTGGCGTTGTTCCCGGCAACTTCCTTGCCGGCGGCTTCTGGGAGCTCTGCGGAAAAGTACCAGCCGGAATTCAACCTCCTTCGTTTATCTTGCCTCGCTGATGGTGTTATGGATGGCTGAGTCAATCGGAGCACAAAAGTACCTGGTTCCACAGGTAACTTGAGGGCAGCACGCTTTGACAGGTCATCAGCAATGTGGTTCTCTGCTCGAGGAACATGCTCTTTCTGTAGACCGTCAAAGCGCTCCTCCAATTTCCTCACTTCATCTACGTATGCTTCCATCAACGGGCTATGATAGTCTTTGTTCACTTGCTTGACGACAAGCTGTGAATCACCCCTGACGATAAGCTTCTTAATTCCAAGGTCCGCCGCGATCCTGAGACCGGTAAGTAGCCCTTCATATTCTGCAGTGTTGTTTGTTGATCTCTCCTGGGGAAAGTGCATCTGAATTACATATTTGAGGTGCTCTCCTGTGGGTGCGACAAGCAGCACGCCAGCACCGGCGCCTTGCAACGAGAACGCCCCGTCAAAATACATAATCGACTCTCGATATGTTTCCTTGCCGGGGAGAATTGTCTCTTGACTTTCTTCATCTGGCGTTGGGGTCCATTCTGCAATGAACTCCGCCAAGGCTCTGCTCTAAATAGTTGAAGTGCTTTCAAACTTGAGATCAAAGCTTGACAGTTCCAACGCCCACTCCACAATCCTGCCGGTCGCATCTGGATTTCGTAAATCCACTCCAACGGGAATCGAGTGATGACGGTGATCTCATGTGCTTGGAAATAATGGCGCAGCTTCCTCGAGGCCATAAGGAGGCCGAAGAGCAACTTCTGCATGCCAGAGTATCTTGACCTAGCCCCCTGCAAAAGGGAACTGACAAAATAAACTGGGCACTGCACCATCTTCTTCCTCTGTGTTGCTTCATTTGACCTTGCAGATTCTGCCTTGTCGGCACCAGACCCTGCCGGGGAAGATCCCAGCTTGTCATTTGACGGTCTTGCCATTGTCGCTGCTTCCTCGTCGACTTCTCTCTGCGCTACTAACACAGCACCAACCACTTGATTTGTCGCCTCTAAATATAGCAGCAACGGCTCTTGTGGTTTAGGCGCGACTAGTATCGGCGGAGAAGAGAGGTACCTCTTCAAATCTTGCAGCGCTGCCTCCACTTCCGGAGTCCATTTCATTGGACCTGCCTTCTTCAAGATTTTGAAAAAGGGCAGGGCGCGCTCAGCAGATTTGGAGATGAACCTGCTCAGAGCAGTGATGCAACCGGCAAGTTGACGCACATCTTTGACACGTCTTGGTGCTTCAATATGCTCAATTGCCTTGATCTTGTCGGGATTTGCTTCGATCCCACGCTGAGATACAAAGAACCCGAGAAGCGTGCCGGATGGAACGCCAAACACACACTTCTTGGGATTGAGCTTTAGATTGATCTTGCGTAGATTTGCAAATGTCTCTTCTAAATCTTGTATGAGCGTTGCTTTGTCCTTGGTTTTAACCACTATGTCATCCATATAGGCTTCCATATTTCTATGTAGCTGAGGCTCAAAACTGATCTAGACCGCTCTCGCAAATGTTGAACCGGCACTTTCAACTCGAATGGCATACGTAAGAAACAATACGTGCCACACGGGGTGATAAATGCGGTTTTCTCTTTGTCTTCCTTTGCCATGAAAATCTGATGGTACCCTGAATAAGGGTCGAGAAACGACAACAAATCGCAGCCGGCAGTGGAGTCCACAATCTGGTCGATGCGCGGCAAGGGGAAAGGATCTTTTGGACAGGCTTTATTGATATCTGTATAGTCGATACATAGCCTCCATTTTCCATTCGCCTTGCGCACTACAACTAGATTGGCCAACCACGTCGGATGGAGCACTCCTCTGACCAAACCTGCCGCTTCCAACTTCCTGATTTCTTCGGCAATAAATTCTTGCCGTTCCAAAGACTGCTTCCTAAGTTTCTACTTGACGGGCCATGCATGACGACAGACAGCAAGGTGTTGCTGAATTACTTCCCTAGGAACACCGGGGATATCAGATGGTTGCCATGCAAATACATCGATATTCGCCCGCAGGAAAGCAACGAGCGCGCTTTCCTATTTGTCATCGAGGGTGGAACTTATGGTGAAAGTTCCTCCCGTACCATCCTCCTTGACGGGCACCTTCTTAGTTTCTGGTGGAGCTGCCTTGGATTTCTTGCTCTTGCCGGTGGAGTTCGCCGGCACATCCTTGACGGGAGCGCAGCACTACGAGGAGGTGCGCTTGCCGGAGTGTGTGCTAGAGGTCTTGCCGGTCTTCTTCTTCCCCCCAGGAGCTTCAGTGGCAGGAGCAAGTGCCTTGGTGGTAGATGCTGCAACTACCTCCCGGTAGAGTTGGTCGGCGCAGATAAGCTCATCCTTCTTGTCAGAGTTGACAGTGATGACGCTCGTCGGCCCGAGCATCTTCAATACATTGTAAGCGTAGTGCGAGGCTGCCATGAAATTGGCCAGCGCTGGACGGCCCAGAATCCCGTTATATGGTAACGGAATCTTGGCGACGTCGAAAACGATCTTTTCTGTTCTGTAGTTCAGCTCACTGCCAAATGTCACCGGCAGCGTGATCTTGCCCTTCGGCTGGCTCCTTCCTGGATTGATCCCTTGAAACGTGCCCATTTCCTCGAGTTCTTCGTCAGGAATTTGCAACCTCTTGATCACACTAGGCGAGATCAGGTTCAAACTGGCCCCACTGTCAACTAACATTTTCGTCACCTTGAGGTTGCGATTCATTGGTGAAACCGACAATGGCAAACACCCGACCACGGTTGTGCGATCAGGGTGATCCTCAGCGTAAAAAATGATAGGCGTGTTGGACCATTTTAGAGGCTTTCGGGCATCGACTGACGGCTCTATCGCATTAATCTCGCGCACCCACTGTTTAAGTTGGCGGTGAGAAGAATGCAACGAGGCGCCTCCGTCAACGCACATAGCTTCTGTAGCCTTTTGGAACTCGTGCTTGCTGGACTCGTCGTCCTCTTCGTTGTCATCGTCACCCCCTCTTCCTTATCGTGGCCTCGAGCGGGCCTCTCCTTCTGTTACTTGGCCTTGCCGCGGTGACCTCCTCGGCTACCGTGCTTCTTGCCAGACCCCTCAGCACCATCTTAGGCTCTCTCCTTGTCTCACCTTTCATACTCAGCTTTCTGCCTCTCGACAAGCTGCTCAACTTGCCGGCAATTTTGGAGATCATGGCCCTTAGTGCGATGGATCTTGCAGTATTGCTTGTCGGAGCCCTCCGGCTTGTCAGCAGCCGCCAAGGCCTGGTAGGAGGCACACTCGGCAACCTCCTTGCCGGGGCCATCAACCTTGATCTTCCTGGCGGTGCCGGGGTTGCCGGATTCCTTGACGGAAGCACATCCTTGCCCTTGCATCTTCACCTTCAGAGTCGATTCTTGCACCAGCATCCTCGCCAGGGAGTCTCCTTCCCTCTTCAGCCCGAGCACATTTGTCCGCCAGAGCATAGAGCTCGGCAATATCCCTGACCTTGTTCATTGCCAGCTCTTCCCGCATCTTGCGATTGCGCACGTTCTGATGGAACGCGCTAATAACAGTGGCAGGATGAACGTCTGGGATATTGTGATGTATTTGGCTGAATCTCTGTATATACTTGCGCAAAGGCTCGCCCTCTTTCTGAGGAATGAGATGTAAATCGCTTTCCTGGCCAGGAGCTTGGTGGCCTTCGGTAAAGGCGCCAACAAACTGATGACACAGGTCTGCCCAGGAAGAAATGGAATTCTCTGGCAGATGCATCAACCATGACCTAACGTTGGGCTTGGGCACCAACAGGAAGTAGTTGGCGAGTACCTTGTTGTCTCGAGCCCCGGCAGCCTGCACCGCAATGGTGTAGATGCTCAGGAACTCCGACGGATGAGTCTTGCCATCGTATTTCTCCGGGACCTCTGGTTTGAACGTTCAGGAATTGGGCCACTGGACTCGCCGCAGCTCGCGGGTAAACGCTGGACAACCCACCTCATAAGGTAAGTCGCCGATGTACCCCAGCGCAGGCTTGTCTACAGTGGGCCCCGCGCATCTATCAGATTGTTAGCGTGCTTCCCGTCGCCGCTCGATGGTAGTTCGAGCGTCTTCTTTGCTTCGCTCCCGAAGAACTTGACGTTGATCGCAGCGCATTCGCGGATCAGACGACGCCGTGGAATCGCCATCACAGACGTCGGTCCACCGAGTTAGCGACCGCTGTTGCTGCCATGGAGGAGAGTGCATCGTAGTCGTTCTTCCTCCAGTCTTTTCGCCATCGGCACACATCGGCTCGATGGACCGCCGCCACGAAGGCTCCGCCTGCTGCGGCCCATCTCCGTTGGCGAAGCCGATGAGGCTCTGAATAGCAGCTCTCCATTCTTCGAGCTTCTCAGGAGCGGGAGGGACATCCAGGAGCAGCTGCGCTCGTGCCAACGCTTCTGCTGGTGTAGGCGGCGGCGAAAGGTGCGAGGAACGTGAGGTGCTCTGACTCCTAACCATGTTAGAAGGAGCTCCATCAAGGTCCCGTGACCGCGTCGCGCTTCCACCGGCATCTTGGTGTGCATGCTAGCCCCGCGCGTCTCCGGAATGATGCGTAGGGGTCTTTCCTTGGGAACGCCTAAAACCACCGACGTCACGGCGCTGTTCATCGCGCACGACCTGAGAAGGCCGCTGCGCATGCGCCGGCGTGGGTGCCTTGGAAGGCGCCATCTCATCCTTGGAGTTTGCCGTGCCACCCGTAGGCGGCACGGCTCCGTCCTTAGACCTAGCGGCGTGCGGGTTGTTGTCGCCGCTGCGAATAACGCTGCTCGCCTGGCTTTGATTGCCAGAACGTCGTGGAAGCTCAAGACCTCCACCTGTATCCACGCCATCGCCCATCCGTGAAGGCATGGGCAAACCAGACGCAGATGGACCAACCGCCGCCAAACCCTTCTTCTTGGGAGCCATAGCGACGAAAATGAACAAGAGACTGACGCGCTGATCGCTAGATCAGGTTCGCGCAACCTACTCCTCCTACCCGGCGTGCCAAAGATATTGGCGTACGACACCTATGGGATCGCGTGGATCCCTTTTACAGTTCGGCAGGGAGAGAGGTGTACACAAAGAGCAGATCCAATGATCAACGCAAGGGGATTTTTACCTAGGTTCGGGCTGCTGAGAAGCGTAATACCCTATTCCTACTTTAGTTTATTGTGGGTGATTAAGCCCAAGCTTCAGGAGCTCTTGCGATGAACAGTATGTTCGAGCAGCAGCTACACATGCAGAATGGGCTAGAGTGTCCCCCCCTGTAGCTACACCTTGGGCCTCCTTTTATACGTCCAAGGGGTCACCAACAGTGGCGTACAGTACACACAAGAGGTGTAAAGTTGCTACAGTGTTTACATGCTTATCACTGACGATTTAGGACAAACGCATTAAATGCTCCGTTTAGGTGTCCCTTACTTTCTTGGGGACGGAAAAAGGGCCCGTCCCATCAGCACCGCTTAAGCTCGTCCACCACTAGTGCCATGACATGCATCCAGGAGGACAAAACCCAAATGACAGGCTGGTCGCTGCGCTGGAGCGGTGGCAGGGTGGTGTGATCTTGCTGGGTGCAAGTCTTGCCAGGTCTTCGCAAGCCATCCCGGCAAGGATCTTGCCGGGGATCTGGCCTTTGGGCTTCTGCCTTCTAGTCACTGGTTTGAACACCTTCTTGATAATCTTGCACTTGCTTCCAACTGTCCCCCGACAGGCCTTGCCGCTGGTATGGCTACAACCATCCGTGCACAAGTATGGGGTACTGAAGGACCCAAACTTTAGTACACCGACAAGGGGCTTCCGAAGATGGAAGTGTCGCCCTCACTTGTAGGTGGTCGCCTTGGACTTGAGGATGTCGATGTAGGCGTACTCATGGGAAGTAGGCGAAGATGCCGTACATCCGAAGGTGAAGATGCCTTGATAGCACTTGGTGAAGATGCTGAAGTGGAGTTGGTAGCCGTAGCTTCCTCTTGGTGGTGCTTGTCTCGCGGTCTTCTCTTGTGCTCATGAAGGTTGGCCGTAGCTTGATGTAGAGCTTATTGGGACTTGTAGGTTTGCGCGTCTCGAGCATCTTCATGTTGATGGTGTCGTTGTCGCACTTGAGCTCGTAGTAGATGTCGTTCGTCGTCGTCGTGCACATGATTCTTGGAGGTGACTTGCCCTTCATGACGATGTGGATTACGAATGTGATGATGGTTGCCATGGAGGTGTGGACGTGGACGAATTGTGCTTGCATCGCTTGGCCACTCCGAAGATGGTCGACTTGCTCGCCGCCGCCTTCAGGATGACGAAGGGGAAGAACAGTTGACCAACAAATCCCAAATCTCCTCCATCCTCGCATCTTTCTCCACCTTTTGTGTGGAGAGCTTGTGGTCAAGGTAGTCTCTTCTACGTAGCTCAGATTGTTGTATGTCGGTGGCGAGGTTGTCGATGCGCTTTCGCAAAGTAGATTGTGCGCCTTGCATTGCTTGTTGTAGTTTGTCAGTGTGAGTGATGGTGACGTAGTTGTTCGCGCCGTCGTTGTCGTCGAAGACCGGAGATGAAATGCTTTGCCTATCCATCACAAGACTCGAGCAAACGTGAGTGGGAGAAAGAGAAGAACTAGACCAAATGTACCTTGTCCAATGTTGAAGATGGATCAATGATCACTCAATAATGTATCAAGGAAATAGCACAATTGGTACCGGATCTTGTCAATTCTCACATCTACACAAGTAAAACTTATGGAGTAGCTTGGTGAGGATAGTGGCACAAAAATTAGATGCAAAATGTTAGAAAGAGTCAATAATGTTAAAAGAGATTCACAAATTCGCAAGTGTAACAAGTAGACCAATAGCAATGAATGGAACACGGAAACACACACACAGATACATAGATAGGGTCGTGCAACCAAGGAATGAGCTCAAAATGTGGAATCCACGGAAAATGCTCTTGTTGCACATCTCTAGAGAGATGCTAGCATGATTGCTCAATAGGCGGATACGACACTTGTGCACAACCTATAAGAGACAAAAATGCAACGACTTCCTATCCCAAGTATGCTATTATGTATGATTCCCGGTGATCCTCTCAAGATGATCCAAGATGATCGGATATAACAATCTTATATGCAATGTGGTATGTTATGGCTATTGCTTACAAGCTCTTTGTTCACTCTTTTTCTTTGCTTAAAAGACTTTTTTATGGCCACTATGCTTAATGCACAAACCAAGATAGCAATTGTCTATATGCGGGAACAAGCTTGTGACACAAGGGATATGATACCAAGATGATACCAATATGATGTGGTATGTATGGAATGGATGGGATGATCACTAATGTGCACAAGTAATGTTCCGGCAATACTCAATTGCTAGTCTCGATAGGCAAGTGACGCAAAATGGGCTAGGGGTTAACAATACTATGGCAAGAATGAATGTACAATGATGGGGTACCACGATACCAAGGTGATATAGAGGTTACCGTTCTTGCATGGTTAGGGTGTCAAAATGGTGAAGTGGTCGATGTCGAATCCTTGGAGAAGTTGAGCGGCGGTGTTCTTGATGTAGAACCATTCCTAATTAGCCGAAACACCTTAGGAAATGAAAAAAACCGCAAACTCAAAATCTCAAAGGCAAATGTCAAATGGTGGTAGCGGAATGCGGTGGTGGTTATGTGGAAGCTCAATGGGATTGCGGAAGTGCAATGATGGGTTATGCGAGTCAAAGTTGAAGTCACCGTCCCTAAGTATCTAAAACACCTTAGAAGACACAACCCACAACTCAACTAAGCTCAAACAAAATTGGGTTAAGTCGGGGTGGCGGAAGTGTATGGTGGTTATGCGGAAGTTATGGTGGTGGTTGATGAAGAAGTAACCGTCCCTAAGTAGCCGAAACAGCTTAGGAGACTCGAATCACTACTCAAGCAACCACTAATGCTATGGGGAACAAAATGGGTTAGGTTGCGGAAGGCTATGGTGGTTATGCGGATGATGTGGTGAAGGCCCTAGGCAAAGATGCCAAAGTTCCAAAATTTGATGAAGTCAAATGATGTTGCAAGTATTTTTGTGGAAAGGGGGATGTCAAGAGCTTCAAAACGATCTAAAGAACATTAAAATTAGACTCCGGATGAATTAGTTATGGGCGAAACAAAAATCAGCCGAAGTTGATATCTACAGGTATCAGATGTCCGGTAAGTGTTGGATGTCCGGTGGTCGGACGTCCGGAAGGTCTGGAAATCCAAGAATTTCCGTTCTGTTTGGTGGCACCGGTCGTCCGGAAGGTGTCGGTCGTCTGGTGCTTCGGGAGGGTCCGGACGTCCGGTAAATGTCGGTCGTCCGGTGGGTCGGGGTCAACTCGAGATCCGAGATTCGGGACGCAATTTTGGGCGGAAATTGGGGATTTTGGGGGTCAAAATTGATGAGATTTTGTGGATGGAAAGTGGGGAAACTTGTGGAGATGCTAGATCCCCTCGAAAAACAGCAAATCCATGGATCAAAATCAACAAAATATCATCAAACCAACAAATCACAAAAAAAATTGGGGCTATTTTGGTGGGGATTTTGGAGATTTAGGACGAAATCAAGCAAAAGAAGACTAGAAAACGGTGGTAGGGGCTCAAAATTCGTGATCAACGTGGCTCATGATACCAAGATGATGTAGGGTGGAAACCCTAAGGCTGATCTTTCACGAAATGGAGGGGATCATACGAAGAACACGAGGGGAAACACTCAAATCAACGGGAACGATCACACATGTTCTAGATTCATGAAGATAAATAGATACATGATCCAAAGTCAACAAAGGACGATACAAACGGTAACTAGTTCATCTCCATGAGGAGGTCTTGAGGGGTCTTCCCATGAGGGGTCATGAATCCAAGGATGGATCTTCTCCGAAGAGGCCACGGTCTCTCCGAGGAGTAGAACAAAGTGGATGAGCAAAGCTCTATCTCTATGATGAGCTATCACAATGTTAACCCTAGCTAGGAGGAGGGGGTGTCCTATTTATAGTCATGGTCCATGAAGGGGTAAGTGGGAGAGATTTACATGGGTGGAAACCCGAGTGGCTGTGCACAGGCATGGTCAGACGTCCGGTGGTCACCGGATGTCCGGTCGCTCGCGGGGGTCCGGACGTCCGGAGGGCGTCAGACTTTCGACATTTCTTCTCTGGATATGTGGCACCGGATATTCGGACGCTCTCGGTCGTCCTGTGGCTAAAGGGTGTCGGACGTCAGGCATCTGGCGGTCGTCCGGGCACTGTAGGGTGACTCGGCCATAGTTGTCCTCGTTGGCTGAACCTCCAGGCGTCGGACGTCTGGTAGGGACCGGTCGTCCGGTGGTTGTGACTTGCAGTCAGCCCTTCCTCTTGTTCCTCACTCTTGATGTCCTCGCCATCTTCACCAATGCTCCTAGCTGTTCCATGATCTTCCTATTGGTTCATGGTCATGCATAGCACATATGTTTGAGGTAGTAGCCATGTCTCACATGTGGAAAGTGACAGTTCGGAGAGGAGCGAGTTCACCTTGTGTCCAATGACGTATGTTCAAGATCTCGTCATATGTCCTCTTGCGCCTTGGGGAGTCATCATAGTGTATATGGGGATGACCGTAGGATGCTCCGCATCAGAAGATCCCCTCGTGGATGCAAGACCCCATCTCCTCACGGATTGGGAAGAACTACTGACCGTTTGTATCATCCTTTGTTGGATTTCGATCGTGTTTCTCGTTGTGTTATTGGATCTAGCACATGTGTAATCGAATCTCGTTGATTTGAGTGTTTCCTCTCATTTCCCCTTGTGTTTTCCCTTGTGTGTTCTTCGTGGGATCCCCTCCAAATCGTGAAAGATCGGCCCCCTAGGGTTCCGCCCTACATCATCTTGGTATCATGAGCAAGGTTGATCACGATTTTGGAGTCTCTTCCTTCGTTTTCAAGCCTAATTTTGCTTTCTTTTGTCCCAATTTTGAAAATCCCCACAAAAATAGCCCTCCCAATTTTTTTCTGTGATTTGTTGGTTTGATGAAGTTTGTTGGATTTGATCCATGGATTTCGTGTGTAGCACGTAGATGTAGCTTCCCCACCCTTCCCCACACCCAAAATTTTCTTTTCCCCTTCGATTTGGGTTTTTCTCTGAAGTTTTCCGCCCAAATACCAATCTGAAATTCCCCCTGTTCATCTGGTTTCGTGACCCCCCGAACTTTTGGCCCCGCCCGGACCTTCCGGCCTCCCCAGAACTTTCGGCTCCCGGACCTTTCGTCTACCCCGGAACTTCCAACCTAGACAGAGAGTCTGCGCTTCATCAACTGCTTCCGCAAGTTCGCCAACCTCGACCACTATGTAGCGGCATCTTCGCCAATGTACCGGAGACCGTGCACCATGCCATCGTCTACTCAATCTCGTCATCCGACTATGTGTTCGACATCGACAACGATCACATCACCTTTGACACCATCAACAGTAAGCAAGGGCGGTAACCTCGACAACACTCTCGTGTATTCTTCCTTGCCATTTGCATTGATAACCCATAGCCCATTTTGCGTTACTTTCCCATCGAGACTAGCCTTTGAGTATTGCCGGCAACGTTACTTGTGCACATTAGTGATCATTATCCTCATTACATACATACCATATCATTTTGGTATCCATCTCTTAGTATCCCCATATCATCTCTTGTGTCACAAGGTTGTCATCGCATATACACAATTGCTATCTTGGTTCGTGAAGTTTTGCGTAAGTGCCCAAAGGAAAAGATCAAAAGAGAAAGAGCCAAAAAGCTTTTAAGCAAAATAAAAAGATATGCAAAGAGCTTTTAAGCAAGAACCATAACATCATACTACAATACACTTAAGATTGTCATGCTCGATCATCTTGGATCATATCGCCAGAACATCATACTTGGGTTAGAAAGTCATTGCATTTTTGCTTTGTAGGTTGTGCACAAGTCTCGTATCCGCCCATTGAGCAATCGTGCTAGCGTCTCTCTAGTGTTGTGCAACAAGAGCATTTTCCGTGGATTCCACGTTTTGAGCTCACACCTTGGTTGCATGAACACATTTATCTATCCGTGCATGTGTTTCCGTGTGCCACATATTGCTTTGGTCTACTTGTTGCATTTGCGAATTTTGCGAATCTTTTTCAACATTATTGAATCTTCCTAACAATTGCATAAGATTTTGTGCCACCATCCTCACCAAGCTACTCCAAAAGCTTTATTTGTGTACGTGTGAGAATCGACAAGATCCAGTACCAATTGTGCTATTTCCTTGTTACATCATTGAGTGATCATTGATCCATTTTCAACATTGGATAAGGTACATTTGGTCTCATTCTTTCCTTTCTTCCACTCACATATTTACTTGAGATGACGGATAGGCCAACTACTTCTTCAAACCCACTCTTCATTGAGCAAGATGAGGACCCGAACAACTACGTCACCACGAACCACCTTTTCGGTGCACAAAGAGCTTTGCATCAAGCACAAGAAGCATTGGGCGAATGCATCGCCATACTCGCTATCGACTTGCGACAATCCGAGCAACGTACAAGAGACTACTTCGACACATCGATGGCATCTCTCAAGGAAAACATACGAGGCATGATGGCCAATCGCTCTTCTACCTCCTCATCATACCCAAGCCGGCGCCATTCAAGTTGACATTCTTCAGAATCTTCTTCGGATGCATGTTTTCCACGTGTTCGTTCGCATCGTCGCCAAGACCCATCAAGATCATCAAGCTCCATGCAACCGACTACCTCCGAGAACGTGAACGACTATGGCGACAAGCTAATGATCCTCCGGTCCAAGAGCAAGCTCCAATACGCCAAGATCAACACGACCATCAAGATGGAGATGCCCCTCGCCAAGAGCAACATCATCGTGAGGAACAAGCCCTTGAAGCCCAACATGCTCTATGGGAATCAACAAAAGCCGTCAATGAGCGCAACCGCCAAGTACATCTACAAGAAGAGGTGATGTAGGGTGGAACCCTAGGGGCCGATCTTTCACGATTGGAGCGGATCCTGCGAAGAACACAAAGAACACACGAGGGGAATCACGAGGGAAAACGGGAGGAAACACTCAAATTGACTCTATCCAATCACACATATGCTAGATCCACAAACACAAAGAGAGATACACGGCCCAAATCCAACAAATGATGATACAAACGGTAGCTAGTTCATCCCAATCCATGAGGAGTTGAGGTCTTGAATCCGAGATGGATCTTCCCCGTGAAGAGGTCTTGAATCCACTAGGGATCTTCCCCTAGATGGAGGTCTTGGCCTCCAATGGAGTAGTCTCTCTCTCTCTCTCAAGAGTAGAGTAGGTAGGAGCAAAGCTCACATACAAATGAGTTATCATATTTGCTAACCCTAAATAGAGGAAGGGGAAGGAGTATATATAGGCTAGTCCACGAAGGGATAAGTGAGGAGGGGATACATGGGCCTCTGGCCCGTGGCTGCGCACAGGCAGGTGCCGGATGTCCGGGCTGGGGGCCAGATGTCCGGCTGTTCGTGAGACGCCGGATGTCCGGGGCACTGGCCGGATGTCCGGCCTGGAACAGGCCATTTTGCTCCTTCTATGGATAGTCGTTGCCAGATTTCCGGGGTGGCTGCCGGATGTCCGGGCGTTGCTGAGGCGCCGGATGTCCGGGGATGCGCTGGATGTCCGGCCGCTGATGCTTTTGGCCGTCTGTTGGTGCAGCTCCTTGGCGGTTGCACATGCGCCGGATGTCCGGCCTCTGGCCCGGATGTCCGGCCGCTGTAACTTCAGCAGCTCCGTCTTCTTCCGTCGTTGCTTCTAGGCTTCCCTCATGGATGGTGTAGTTGTTCCTTGGCGCTTGCACTCCTCCTCAACATCCATGGATCTCCAACAATACCTATGCGTGCACACGGGAGAAGCGTCAAGTAGTATACCATCCTCGAAGGGGTCAAGTGAGCACGTGTAAAGGAGATGATTCACCTTTGGGTATGTGAAGTAGATGTCTCACGTGTCAGTCGCCAAACGGGCTCTTGACATTTTGATGTCCGTAGGATGCTCCGCATCATCTCCTCCCCCTTGGGAAAGATCCGACCTCGGATCAAAAACCAAATCACCATGGGAAAGAGATGGCTTCGCCTTGTAGAAGTGGACGATCACCAAGTACTCATCATCTTCAAGATCGAAATGGGCACTCTCCAATGTTGCACCATCTAGTGATTCCTTCAAAAGGAGCAAGTACAACAAACACTTGGAAAAACAAATGTGGTTAGCGTTAGTGCAAAACCAAGCATTCAAGAGGTGATTCACCAAACAAGTGTTGTCATCATGCATAGCATAAGGTGTGACAAAGGATTGTGACATGGAATGTAAGCACATAAATTGAGCAAAATCAAGGTTATCATGGAAACAAGCATGTAAATGTGAGGTAGTGATGCAAATATGTGTGACAAGAGAACAAGCATCTACCTCAAGGTCATAGGAATCATGCATAAAGCGCTCGAAAAATGGTCGATGGTAGGCATAAGAATCATTCACAACACCAAAGAAGATGAGATGTCTAAACACATGGGTGAAGTGCAAGACAATCCAAGCATAACGTGCATAGGGTGTAGTGAATATATTGTGGCACTCAACACAATAGAAAGAGCAATTGTTCATCATGTGTGAGGCAATCAAGTCAATCATGTGACAAGCAATGGGACATGGCATATGTGAAGAAATGACATTGTTGCAACCAAACATATGATAGGAGCAAGTAATCCACAAGTCGGATGCAACACACAAGGCATATGTATAATGAGGCATGGAAAGCTGAAAATGACAAGTCAAAGCAAGATCTCTAACATGTGCGCAATCAAGTAGTCCAAGATGACCAATAAGTTTCATGGTGCAAGCAACACAAGTAGTATGATCCACAATATCCATGCTCAAGAAAGATGTCACCTTGAAGGCATGTCCTTGTGTGTCCTTCCCAATGCCGAAGCGCAAGCAAAAGCGGTGTAGAAGTGAGTCGTGGTAGAATGTATAAGGCTTGCTCTCAAGAGCTCGAATGGTCAACTCACGTGAAGTGGAAGTCGACACAAAGTCCAAGTATCCTACAAATGCAGACAACAAAACAAAGAATGTATGCGCATGGTATATAAACACATCATCCATCATGATGGTTCTCTCCTGTTGCACATAACCATTAGAAGCACAAGTGCATGAAGAATATGATGCAATAATCTTTATGTTCATGGCACAAGGCATATGGTGCAAAGAAGGAAGATAAGCATGCTTCCCAAGAATTATGTCAAAATCTCCAAATATATGTGAGAATGCTATGGGGTCAATCTCATTAGAAAGACTAAAATCATTGTTGCACTCAATACATGGAAAATCTAGGATGAGAGAGGCAACACATGGAGATATATGCCAAGAAGCAATAACAATCATGTGAAAAGCATGTAGATGGTTGTCATCAACCGCAACAAATGAGCAAGTATGAATCATCGGTGATGCAACAAGGCAAGCAGTCATAGTAATCAAGTCATGCAAACTAGTGGAGCGAAGATGCGACACACTAGAGGAAATCATGGCAATCATGTCATGTGAGCAAATAATAGGCATAGACAATGCACATGACATATCGCAAGCACGAACACAAAGCAAGATCATAGTATTATCATAGGAATGGGTCACAAAAGGAACATGCCAATAACAAACAATATCTCCACCAAGCTTGCAAATACACATACAAGTATGAGAACCATGAATCATGTGTAACATAAAGCATGGGTCAAAAATGCATGACAAAGGCATATGAATCATCATATCAAGCATAGTGAACATGGCAATATGGGCAAATGATATATAATGGACAATAACCCATAGCCAAGTGAGGGCCATGCAGAAGAAATGCGCGAAGTCATTGCGTGGAGGCAGTGGTGGGAATGAGAATCCACGGTATCCCAAGTCATCATTGCTCTCTAGAGCTTGTTTGGTCAACTCATGGGATTGTGAGGTTGACAAGTATGCATGGGTACCTACACAATAGAGACACAAACGAAAGAAATTATGTGTGTGGTAAATGTACACATCATCCATCATGATATGTATGTGCACATGTGAGTTAGCAGAAGATAAGCACCGTTCGAAGAAATTGGAAGCATGGTATAAGAACATGTCATCCATCATGAAAGAATAGTTATTATGTATGACATGATGGGGACATAAATTGAGCGTGCAAGTATATGGCACAACAATATTATTTTCATTCATGGGGAACATATTGTGCACATAATTATTGGGATCATGCAATGGATGGGATGGATCAAAATCTCCTAAAATGTATGAGGAAACTATGGGGGTCTCCTCATGAGCAATATCGGAAACATCATATGAAGAATATGAAGAACATCCAAAACAATGCATATCCGAGGCTAGTTGGTCATGGCATGGCATATGAGATAAATGATGCAAAGGGAGCATATCAATATCATCACAAGAGAAACAAATGCCAATAACCATGGGCTTGTCATCTATGCCATATGTGCAAATTGGGTTCATTTTAATGGCATATGCATAGTCACTACGATGAGATTGCAAATATGACATATTGTTCATCTCATGCATAGCATATGGCAAGTCAAGCGGATTTTCAAACATGATGTGACCAAGAGAATTATCACAAGAAATCTTATGGAACATGGCATCACAACTAATAGACTCCACATGACAATCATCAAACTCATCATAAATGGGCAAATCATCGCATGGGGAAATCATACTAGCATGAAGCATGGTAATAGGTGGATCAACATCATGCAAGCAATCAATGTCAAGATAGTCCACTAGTGGGACAAGAGCATCACCGTCACCTATGTTACCGTTGTCATTCCACACATGTGGTGTAGGTGAGGTGGCAAAGACCAAATGGTGGTCATCATCATCGTGATGGAACCTTGTGGGCTGGGGGGGGGGGGTGCATCATATTCCACCATGGCCATCGTCTTGTCCAAAGGAAGGACGAAGTCATCGAGGATCGACGCGTCATCGTATATGGGACCTAGCACCAAATGAGAAGACACAATAGAGGTAGAGGTTAAGTCGTTAGAAATCAAAATAGCCTCACATGCCCTATCAACTATCACTCTCTCTCTATGTGGTGGCTCACTCACTCCCTCAAGGTAGGTGCACTCAAACTCATATATGGTGGAGTCACTCATCTCACTCAAGTGGTGGGGGTTGTGGCTCTCCTCACATGGGAATTGGAGCAACTCATCATATATGGGGCTAGTGGTGAACTCGATCTCACTCTCAATACGGTGGCACAAGTCACTCAAGTCATCATACGTCACCGTGGTCGAAGGGAAAATCCCATGCTCAACCATCTCGTCACCGTCGCCATGGATGAAGACCGGAGATGGCACATCATCACTCTCGCCTCCTAACATGGAAGCATCATCCTTTCTCGCCACCTTGTCGCTCGCCGCCAAAACATGTTCCTTGAGAGACTCTGTAGGCATAGTCGTCGCCGCACCGTCTTCAAAAAGAGTCATGGTAGACTCGGCATCATCAATGCCACAAAGAGGAATGGCGGTGAAGTCAAACTTGGGAGCATCGTCTTGGAGCTCGTCGGGCTTGGACATCTTGGTGGTACTATCCTCATGCTCGTTCTCATGGATCTTGGTCGTCGCGAAGTGAGCTTGGGGTGAAGAAGTCTTGGCCTTCATGTGTTCTTGTTCTGCCTTGAGAGCACCAATGTAGAGGTCGTTGAGGGACTTGTAGTTCTCGTGGAAGATAGTCTTGGAGATGTCGTTGTTCAATCCCATCATGAAGTGGAACTTCATCCCAATGGGGTTGTCTAGACCGGCTCGTCGCAAGGCTTTCTTCATCTCATGGAAGTACTTGTTGAGGGACTTGGATCCTTCGATGGTGTTCTCCAATTGGCGTTGAAGATGTTCCGTGTAGGTGGAAGGCAAAAACTCTCGCCACATAGCTTTCTTCGTCTTGGGCCAACTCATGTCGAAGGTCTTTGAAGGTGTGTGAAGCCACCATGTCGATGTGTAGTCGTGGAAGTTACTTGTGGCGCACTTCACTTGGTCTTCGGAAGGGACTTGATGTAGCTTGAGGTAGTCGTCCATCTTGTGCTCCCACTCAAGATACTCCTCGGGGTCTTGAGTCCCATAGAAAGGAAGCTCATGGTTGATGTCGAGGTCGTAGTAGCTCGTGGAAGTCACGGACATGAGCTTGGGGAGCTTCTCTTGAGCGTAGTCTTGAGGTGCTTGTTGGCGAAGGTGCCGCATGTCCAAAGGCGAAGATGCCTTGAATCGCTTGGCGAAGATGCCAAGGTAGATGGTGAAGTCATAGAGCGGTGGTTGGTGTTGGTCTCTTGACCTTCACATTCTCGTCGTTGATGGTGTCGATGCCGATGTGACCTTGCCGGAGATGGTTGCTCGGAAGCATGTGCACTTGAGCATCTTCTCGAAGATGAGGAAGATCTCTTATAGGACTTGATGAGGGCTTTGATCTCCTCCATTTGAGCATCCATCTTGGCATCCAAGTTGTTATTCATGGCACCAAACTCATCGTTGTTGTTGTAGACCGAAGGAGGTGTGCTTTGCCTATCCATCACAAGACTCGAGAAAATGTGAGTGGAAGAAATGAAAGAACTAGACCAAATGTACCTTATCCAATGTTGAAGATGGATCAATAATCACTCAATAATGTATTATGAAAATAGCACAATTGGTACCGGATCTTGTCAATTCTCACACCTACACAAGTAAGGCTTATGGAGTAGCTTGGTGAGGATAGTGGCACAAAAATTTGATGCAATTGTTAGCAAGAGTCAATAATGTTGAAAGAGATTCACAAATTTGCAAGTGAAACAAGTAGACCAATAGCAATGAATGGCACACGGAAACACACACACGGATAGATAAATGGGGTCGTGCAACCAAGGAATGAGCTCAAAATGTGGAATCCACGGAAAATGCTCTTGTTGCACAACCCTAGAGAGACGCTAGCACGATTGCTCAATGGGCGGATACGACACTTGTGCACAACCTATAAGAGACAAAAATGCAACGACTTCTATCCCAAGTATGCTATGTATATATGATTCCCGGTGTTCCTCTCAAGATGATCGAAGATGATCAGATATGACAATCTTATATGCAATGTGGCGATGCTATGGTATTGCTTACAAGCTCTTTGTTTTTGTCTTTTTTCTGAAAAGCTTTATTCTCTTTTTTTGTTATGGCCACTATGCGAAATGCACAAACCAAGATAGCAACTGTGTATATGCAGGAACAATCTTGTGACACAAGGGATGGTACTATGATACCAAGATGATACCAATATGATATGGTATGTATGCAATGGGAACGATGATCACTAATGTGCACAAGTAACGTTGCCGGCAATACTCAATGGCCAGTCTCGATAGGCAAGTGATGCAAAATGGGCTAGGGGTTAACAATGTAATGGCAAGAATGAATGTACAATGATGGGATACCATGATACCAAGGTGATATAGAGGTTACCGTTAATGGTTTGTCGTGTGTAAGCAAGAACGGATAATGATGAAGTGGTCAATGTCGAATCGTTGGCGAAGTTGAGCGGCGGTGTTGTCGATGTCAAACCATCCCTAATTATCCGAAACACCTTAGGAAATAGAAAAACTGCTAACTCAAAATCTCAAATGTCAAATGGTGGTAGCGGAAATATGGTGGTGGTTGCGGAAGTATTGATGGAAACCAGGTCAAAATGGGTTAAGGTGGCGGAAGTTTATGGTGGACTATACACAGTGTTGGATTTGAAGGCACGGTCCCTAAGTAGCCGAAACACCTTAGGAGACACAAACCACAACTCAAACAACCTCAAATGCAATAGGGAACAAAATGGGTTAGGTTGCGGAAGTTGGTGGTGGTATTGCGGACGATATGGCGGAAGCCCTAGGCAAAGATGCCAAAGTTCCAAATATTTGATGGAGTCAAATGATGTTGGAAGTATTTTATGTTATAAGGGATGTCAATATCTTCAAAATGAGTTAAAGAACGTCAAAAACGGACTCTGGGTGAATTAGTTATGGTCAAAACGGTGAAACACGGGAGACTGAAATCCTAGGGGCCGGACATCCGGGGTCGGGGCCGGAAATCCGGGACCTGATGTCCAGAACCGCGTGCAAAATTGCGCTTCAGGAGCCAGAGTTCTGGGCTATGGGCCGGATGTCCGGGGCCACGTGCCGGATGTCCGGGCTCCAAATCCGAGGATGAACTCGAGGAACTCGATTTTGGGGGCGGAAATTGATGATTTCAAGGGCAAAATTGGAGAGATTTCGTGGATGGAAAGTGGAGAAAATTGGGGAGAAGCTAGATCTACTCAAGACACAACGAATCCATGGATCAAAATCAACAAAACATCATCAAACCAACAAATCACAAAACAAATTGGGGGGTATTTTTGGTGGGAATTTTTGAAATTAGGACGAAATCAAGCAAAACAAGGCTAGAAAACGGTGGGGGAGGATCCAAATTCGTGATCAACGTGGCTCATGATACCAAGATGGTGTAGGGTGGAACCCTAGGGGCTGATATTTCATGATGGGAGCGGATCCCACGAAGAACACGAAGAACACATGAGGGGAAACACGAGGGAAAACGTGAGGAAACACTCAAATTGACTCGATCCAATCACACACACTACTGGAATCAGGGTCTTTGCCATCTGCCAGCTCTTTGCCGTCTGCCAGCTGATGGCAAAGAGGCTGTTTGCCGTCTGTCTTGCCAAAGCAGACGGCAAAGAACCAGCGGATGGCAAAGAGGCTCTTTGCCATCTGCCACTTCTTTGCCGTCTACTGGTAGATGGCAAACAGTTCTTTGCCGTCTGCTAGCAGACGACAAAGACCAAAGTGGGCCCCATGGGGTACTGCAATGCCTAGGTCACACGGGCCACTTCTTTGCCGTCTGCTGGCAGACGGCAAAGATTTCTTTGCCATCTGCCAGCTGACGGCGAAGACGTAAGGCAGGGCCCACAGTGTCACGGCGAGGGCGTGCTAACGGTCACCCTCTTTGCCGTCTGCTGGCAGACGGCAAAGAAAAAAAATAAAATAAAAGCAGACAGCAAACAGGGGGCTTAATTTTCGCCCCCCGCCCCGCGCCTATCTCTCTCCCGCGCCTCTCTCTCTCTCACATCTCTCTCTCCCTCTCTCCCCGTAGCTCGCCGCCGGCCCCTCCTTCCCGCAACCCGCCGCCGCCCCCTCCTCCCCGCCGCGCCCGCCCCCGGCCCCGGTCGGCCGTCCCCACCTCCACCTCTCGTTCCCCCCTCTCTCTCGCCCCAACCCACCCCACCCCGACCCAACTGCCGCCCCGACCACCGCCGCCGCCCACGCCACCGGCCCCGGCCTCGACCCCCGCCGCCGCCGTGCCCGCCCCCGCCCCCGGCACCGCTCGTCCTCACCGCGCTCGTCCTCATCCGCAACCATCGCCGAAGAGGTCGTCCACCGTCGTCGCTGACCTCCGGCTCTGCCGCAAACCTCGGAGGATGCATCGACGAGCTCGTCCCCGACCACCGGACTCCCTCCTCCGCCACGCTCCCCCTCATCCGCCGCCATCCCTGACCACCGGACTACGTAGGCAGTGGCTCTTCTCTGCCTCCCCGACCACGTCGCATCTCGGCTGAGTAGGTGAGTGAAGAAAATTGCATTTTCCTTTGATTTGTATTGGCTGTGATGTTCTATGATGATGTGTTGCTGCTAGATTAGTAGATGCTCTATAGGATTGATGATGTGCTATGGTGCTAATTTTACACCCCTTGCATAATGCTATGTGATATGTTCTGCTGCTGTATATTCCCATTGCATTTTGGTAATAGATGTGTAGATTCTCTGCTAGTACTGCTTGTGGAAATGCAAAATATATTGTTGCTATGATCAGCTAGTGAAGCTTATGTTTTTGCTATATTCTACTAGCACAAAAGTGTTATTGCTATGTTCTGCAAGATAGTTTTTGCTATGATCAGAGACTTGGCCAGAAATGTGATGCTTTTGTTCTATGAGGCATGTGTGAAACTTGATGCTCATCATGATATATATATTGTCATGTACTCATGTGCTGTCCTAGATGATTAAATCGATAAGTTGACTGTTCTTTAACTAGAAGAAGAAACCCTCTTTGCAGGGCCTCGCTGACCACAAGGATAAAAAATAGAGCGCCTCTGTGCCCTTGCAGGTGCCTATGAGCATGGCTTGGGTCGTGATTACTGCTAGTTTGGAGTGAGAATACACCATAGGTCTCAGCTAGCTTGTTCCGCTGGATGCAAAGGATCACGCCGTGTTGCATAATGTGATTGGGTAGCTAGCCCTGGGGATAGTTTTGCATTAATCAGTTCAATCAGCCGTTATCATTTCAATCAGTTTCTTTACGCCGCTGGTGAAAGATGTAATGTTACATCCACTACTGCAAAGTAATATAAAGAATGTTGTTATGTTATTTCAGCAAAGGAAAAAAATGTTGTTTAGGTTTTTTTAAGGGAGACATGCTGTATATAGTAAAATATTATCTACATCGTTTGTCCTAGTATTGGACATGGATATCTTTTATGACTTTCTGATGATAGACATAATTTACTACTACTACATCCATTTCGAATTTATCTTTGTCCTTTTGACACCATGACACCCAGACACGACACCCCCGACCCCCGACACCTCTTCGGCCTCCTGTTGACCGAAAAGGTGCTTTTCGGCCTTCCAGAGGCCGACGGGGTCATATATTTGTGAATTATGAGTTATGTCATATATTTTCCGATTTTGTTATGAAAAACATCATATATATTTGTGTTGATCGGGTGGATTTAAATGTGCAGTTGTTTCGTCGCTGCGAGGGTCTGGTGTTCGACGACCTCCCCGTGCATTCGACGAGCTCCGCCCCTGCGTTCGTGGGTGAGCACAAATGACATCTCCTCCTCTCCCCCTTCATTTGCTCTGTTCCGGTCTTCATGCCGATGAAACTTGCTAGCTATAGGTGTCTTCAATCATCAGTATGCATGACCACTATGCGTCTCCTGTTCGAAAGGGTTACATCTATAAATATGCATTCATTTGCATGTTTATAACCGTGATTCTTTCGAATTGTCCAACGTTATCCATGGACAGCCCGAGTATGTGTAGATTGGGTTCATTTTCCCGTATGCTTTGCTCCAGATCCGATGCAGAATTTCGTCAGTGCCTCCCTGTTGTTCTCCGGGTACACATCCTCTCTGCTTATTGCCGAGACGTGTATCAGGAGAACAGCGGGGAGGTGCTGCCGAAATTTTGCGTTGGATCCGGAGTAGAGCATGGGAAAACAAACCCAATCTACACATACTCGGGTGGGATTAGGACCTATCCTTACCTACTAGCGTCTAGGTTGCATGGACGTAATAAAACTGACAAACTCTATTAACTGATGAATATGGTTTGCTGAATTATGTATGTATTTCTTGTGTGTCCAGTAGCTAGGCAAGATGAGTGATCGTGCGTGGATGTACACCAATCACACTAGTCAGAAAGACATGACCCATGAATGGATGAGAAAAACCAAGGGGTTTGTGAGAGCCGCATTTGCAAATGGACAGGAAACAACCTGGTGCCCCTGTGTCCGCTGCGACAACTTTCATAAGAAGTCAGAGTTTGAAATGATTAAACACCTGCAGAAGTTGGGTTTCACGCCTAATTATACGGTCTGGACATTTCATGGTGAGTCTGCCCAATGTGCCAGAGCTGAGGAGGGCCGTCGTCGCACCGACGAGCATGGTACCGGGATGGAAGACATGGTGGAAGACTTTGATGATGCTCGGGATTCGGACGATGAGATGGAGGAATCTGCAAAGGCCTTCAATGATATGTTGGAGTCTTCAAAACGTCCTCTCCACGAGCACACTGAGCTTTGTCAGCTGGATGCCATCGCACAAGTAATGGCTCTAAAGGCTCAATTCAACTTGGGCAGAGAATGCTACGACACGATGATGACACTATTTGGACGATTTCTACCCAAAGGCCATGTAATGCCTGCAAACCTGTACCAGTCGGACAAAATCCTCCGTGTACTTAAGATGCCCTATGAGAAGATAGATGCCTGTGAGAAAGGATGTGCCTTATTTAGGCTTGAGTATGCGGACTTGAAGTATTGTCCCGTTTGCCAGTCTTCCAGGTATGTTGAGGTAGACAACGGTATGGGTGAGAAGAGTCAGACAAAAATCCCAGTTAATGTTCTTCGGTATATGCCAATCATACCAAGACTTCAACATCTTTTCATGGTCGAAGAGACGGCCAGACAGATGACATGGCATAAATTGGGCAAAAGAACCGAACTAGATGCAGATGGGGAGCCGATGTTGGTACACACATCGGACGCTTTTGCATGGAAGCGCTTCGATGCAATACATCATGCTAAAGCGGCAGATCCAAGGCATCCTCGACTCGCCATAAGCACGGATGGGTTCAATGTGTTTGGTATGATGGTAGCCCAATACAGTTGTTGGCCTATATTTGTCATTCCACTCAATCTCCCCCCCGGACAGATTATGCAAAGAAAGAACATTTTCCTGACGTTGATAATTCTGGGGCCCAACTATCCGGGGAAGAATATGAATGTGTACATGCAGCCGCTTAAGGATGAACTGCAAGAAGCTTGGGATAATGGGATCAAGACATACGACGCCGCTACAAAAAAAAACTTCCTAATGCGTGCGTGGTACATGTACTCGATGCATGACTTGCCGGCGTATGCGCCATTCGTTGGCTGGTCTGTGCATGGAAGGTTCCCGTGCCCCACATGCAAGGCAACTCTTGAGTTTCGTCGGCTGCATGCGGGTGGCAAGTTTTCTTGCTTCGACATGCATAGACAGTTCCTGGATCCTCGCCATAAGTTCAGAAAAGACAAGAAGAACTTCATCAAAGGTAGAGTTGTCAAAAACTCTGCACCACCTGCGTTGACAGGCCAACAGACCCTGGATCAGTTAAACTCTCTCGAGCCGGATCCGGAGCGTCCAGGGTATTTCAAGGGGTATAATTCCGAACACGCCTGGACTCACAAGACATGCTTGTGGGATCTGCCTTACTTCAAAGACCTCCTTTGCCCACACAACATCGACGTGATGCACACTGAAAAGAATGTCGGCGAGGCCCTCTTTGGTACATTGTTCGGCATAGAGGGGAAAACAAAGGATAATCCTAAGGCTAGAGTCGATCAGCAGGCTCTATGTGATAGACCGCTACAAAACATGCGACAACCGAAAGGAAAGAAGAACTGGACGAAGCCAAAGGCATGGTTCAATCTTGGAAGGCCAGTTATGAGGGAAATACTCCTGTGGGTGAAAAATGAGTTGATGTTCCCTGATGGGTATGCAGCGAATCTAAAGAGGGGAGCGAGCCTTGAAAAATTGAAAATATTTGGTCTCAAGAGTCATGATTGGCACATATGGCTTGAGCGGGTAATGCCTATGATGTTGCGTGGCTTTATCCCTGAGGATGAATGGCTAGTACTGGCAGAGCTGAGCTATTTCTTCCGTGTTCTTTGTGCGAAAGAACTATCACCTGATTGCTAGAAGAACTGGAAGAGTTGGCGCCGGAGTTGATCTGCAAGTTAGAGAGGATCTTTCCACCGGGCTTCTTTAATCCAATGCAGCATTTGATTTTGCATCTCCCGACCGAGGCACGATTGGGGGGGCCCGTGCAGAATCGTTGGTGCTACGCAACTGAGAGGATGCAGAAGACGCTTCGAGAAAAATGTAAAAATAAACGTCGAATTGAAGCATCGATGGCCGAGGCATTCATTACTAAGGAGGCGGCAAACTTCGTGACAGCACACTACGAAGCCAAAAATCATCATTTGCATAATCCGAAGCCTCGGTACAATGCTGGCTACCCTAAAAAGGGTGGATCCAACCTCAGCCTATTCAAAGGGAAGCTCGCACCAGCCGGTGCTTATACTCCCTTATCGTTGGATGTCGATGAATGGCGGACCATTACGTTGTATATCTTGAACAACCTAACAGAAGTGCGGCCGTACATCGAGTAAGTTCTCGGTACATTGTTTCGCAACCTCTAATTCCTTTGAACTGCTCTTATTCCCAGATATTTGATACAGTCGATACGTCGCCGAATTCTCGTATGGAGCGGTGATCCAAAAGGATTCCGTCGAAGAGTATGAGCTTCTGGCAATGTATGGAGGCGGCTATCCCGGTTTCATCTCTTGGTTCAAACAAACGGTAATTTCCATTAGACCATTTCATTTCTTCTTCTAATTTCCGGCTAATGCAACAATCCTTTCGTATTAAACTTGTAGGCTAGTTCAGAGTCTATGGACGCCGAATTGAGACAAGTCGCTAATGGTTTTGACTATAAGGTCCGTTCATTTGACAAATATGACATCAATGGGTATCGCTTTCGTACCTATGGCAAAGAGCTATCTATGGCCGACCGAAAGTCTACAAATTGTTGTGTCTCTGCTATCGGCGAAAGAGATACCGAGTATTATGGAAGAGTTGAAGTAATTTATGAACTTCTATTCTATGGTGCCAACCCACCGAACGTCGTCGTCTTCAAATGTTATTGGTTCCACGCGAAGGAGACTAGAAGGACTCATGAACATCTAGGGCTAGTCGAAATCAAACAAAGCACTCATTTGAATGTTCCCGATGTCTATATTACGGCTCAACAGGCGACCCAAGTTTTCTATCTACCGTGGGCCTGCCAAAGTGATCCAAATCTCAAAGGTTGGGATGTCATTTATGAAGTGCCGCCACATGTTAGACCACCTCCCCCAATGAAGAGGATTATGAACCTCACATTAACCCAGACACATATGAAGGAGAATTCTTCCAAGAAACACGTCTTTCCAAAAAATGTTTGAAGAACCGCTCTACTTCACCCCAGAACATTGAAGTAGACAGTGGCAGTGAATCCGAGCCTGAGCTGGAACAAGAAGAGCCGGAACAAGAAGAGGTTACTGCTGCGGATGACCTGTCAATGCTTGACCGATTACGTACAGGAGGCCTTCCACATGTTGATGCATTTATTGATGATGATGAGCACGTCATTACTGATAGTGATGATGATGATGCATTTATTGACCCCGAAGCATATATAGACGATGATGATGATGCATTTATTAATGATGACGATGAAGATTAATATTACAGTTCATGTCAGGTATTCAATTATTATTATGTACATATATATTATTAATTAGTTCATGTTAGGTATTCAATTTTTTATTATGTTCATGATGATGATACACTAAAATTATATACATATTATTCATGTCAGGTATTCATTCTTTTTATGTTGTACTAATTTCGTTTACTCTTTGTCATTGCAGGTGTTGACAGATGGTGGGCACGGGTCGAGAGCGCTCCGAGGCTCCTTCCTCGGCGCGTGGTGGGAGGGGTAGTTCCATTCCACCCAAGAGCCTCCGGAGAGCGCTGGATCTCGGTATGCAGACACCACCGGCGGTCGCTTCTTCTTCGGCCGGGAGAGGTCGGGGGTGGGGGAAGAAGGCTGCTAGAGGTGGACGTGGCGGCGGGCGAGGTAGGAAGGCTGCTGCTACACCTTCCTCACCGCCACCCCCGGCTAATTCACTCGACCACAGGAGTGCTTCGTCTGAGATGGAGCCGCCTGAGGTCGAGCCGTCTCGGACTCCGGTCCACGAGCCTATGGCAGACGCGCCTACGGCCGCCGAGCCTTGGGCCGACGAGCGTCGGGCCGCCGAGCCTTCGTCCCGCGAGACTCCGTCCCACGAGACTCTGGAGCTCAGCAGGGATCACGCTGAGTCGCAGCAGAACCCTTTGGAGGACTCGCCGGAGTCGAGTGGCCATGCTGAGGGTGGCTATAGCTTTGATAGCTATAGCGAGGGTGAGTGGGTTGAGGGGCGCAAAGTCTACCAGCGTGGTGGTACAAAGCTCCCTCACACCCCGGTGACCCCCGACCAGAGGTGGTTGATTGCGCCTAGCGGGGAGAAGTAAGTGCATTTACTCTTTTTTAACCTTTTGTCTTCACGTTTCTTCGAATATCTAATGCGTTGGCCTTGTCATACTGCAGGTCTTGGACACACGAGCCGAATGTCCGCAAGCCCAACAGTGTCCTTGGTGTGATTTGTTGCCAGAGCTTCCCGGGGTGGGTCACATTGCCCGGTGAGGGCCGGGTTCGAGAGCTAGGAATGACCTAGGAGCACTACTTGGCTGCCCCGGCCCCGCCGGGGCATAGGATCGGTGATGTCGAGTGCCACACGGTCGCCGACATTGTGATCCAGACGTTTTGGGTAATTTCTTCTTTGCCGTCTATGTTGTGTTTTGTTCTTTGATTGGCAACCCTAGTGATTGTACTAATCCGTGTTTTCTTGTTTGATTGCAGACCTTCTACAGGTGTGCTGAGGGACAGGAGGAGGCCGCGGCTCGGGTTATCGACAGCGAGTGCAGGCGCCTACTTCAAAACTTTCGGCACGAGGCTCGGACGCAGGCTGTTCGAGACTACTTCGCCTCGGCTGGTATTAGGAGGAAAAAAGGGAAGTGCCGCGTCAAGTATCTGAGTAAGGAGAAGTACATGAAGGTAATTACCTATTCTTAAGGCCTTGTACTTAGTTTCCTTGATTTGATTCATAGGCGTAGCGCTCAAATTTCTCTTGCTTAACTTAGGTGCCCCCGAGATGGTGTGCGGATAGGATGGACTGTTGGGAGGCGTTGGTGGAAGAGTGGTGCACTCCCGAATGGCGCTCCGTCCACGACACTGCAAAGTACAAGCGTGCCCAAATGAAAGGTGTCCCACACCATCTAGGCAGCGTCAACCTACGTCAGTTCGGGGAAAACTGGGTATGTGGTTTGCTTCATGATTCATGCAAATTCATTCTTCATGCTAGCTTGATCCCTTAACTAATACTCTGTTCCTCTCTTTTAGGCGCGACACAACAAGGCTCCAGTGCCAGAGCTGTTCGACCTCTATGCCATGTCCAATACTGCCTCGTACAAGAAGGCCAAGGCATTCTCTGAGTCTGACCTCGATGATCCAGAGAAATTCACCAACCCCACCTCCCACCACAAGCTTGTGATGTACAGAGACCAGGGGAAGGCGAGGAAAGGGCCGGACTTTAACCCGAGCCAACCTCTTGATCCAGAGCTGGTGATGATATCTGGTGGCGGGAGGTCCCATGGCTCGTTAGCCATTGGGAATGGACTGATACGTTGTAGTAGCACTCTCCCGCAGATCAGGAAGCGCCAGACCAGCTCCGATCCTGAGATATTGCCTCGTGCACGGCCAGTGGAGCTCCAATTCAAGGTTAGTTATACGGAATCAGATACCTTTCCTCCATTACATTGTGTGTGCGGCCGTCGATTATTACAATGCTAACGAGTGGTGTTGCAGGCTGCTATTGAGGCAGAGAGAGCGAAGACCCAGGCTGCTATTGAGGAAGAGAGAGCGAACACGCAGGCGCTTCTAGCGGAGAGGGACCGGCAGATGGCTAAGCTGTTGGAGGAGGAGTGGAACCGGAACATGATGGCTACCCGGGCCCTATACGAGATGTTCGCGGTAATTTTCTTTTGCATGTTAGCCAAATCATGCACGTAATGTTCCTTACATTAGTATCTAATATGACTGACTCGTCAAAACCAAATGTGCAGACCATGTGCGAGAAGACCGGCACGACTCCTCCGGCGATGCCAGACATTGTTCCGGCGGGCACGGTGAGTTTCATTTGAATTGTCATTAGTTACTAGTCTTCACGTTTGAGTTGCATCATGCTAACGATACATTGGAAATGATCTTTGGTGCAGCATAACTCCCGACAAGCATCGACCGATGCTTCTCCGTCTGCCACTGGCGCGACCGGTCCTACAGCTACACCTCCTTGATGACGGTAACTTTTCCCAAGTGTTTAGCTTAACAAATGCATACTTAGCTTAAGAAATGACCTAGTCGTGTGGCTTTGGTAGCCTTCCATGCAGGGAAATGCCTCCTAGTGCTTCCACTGAGCCATGGTAGTTCGCTACTGCTCTGGAACACATGGATTGACCGGCATGTGTCCTTCTTTGCTCCTATGTCTGTCCCTACGGGGAAATGTCACGCGGTGTATCACCGAAGTCCTTGTAGCTTGCTACGACTTGGTTGCACTCGCTGATGACCGACACGTGCATTGCTGGGTCATGTATGCCTGTCCCTGTACGTTTGTGCCACCTTGGTTCTATGACTAGTCATGTCGGCCCGGGTTCTCTGCCATATGGATACTAGCGACATAATCATATACTTAGCATTTTTCCCTCCAAAATGACTCAATATGCTTAGCTAGCTCAAAAATGACATAATAAGCTTAATTAGCTCAAAAATGACCTATTTAACCTAGGATAGCTCTAAAATGACCTATACTTATCATTTATTCCTCCAAAATGACTTAATATGCTCCAAAATGACCTATGTAGCTCCAAAATGACTTAATATGCTCCAAAATGACCTATTTAGCTCCAAAATGACTTAATATGCTCCAAAATGACCTATTTAGCTCCAAAATGACTTAATATGCTCCAAAATGACCTATTTAGCTCCAAAATGACCTATTTTGCATATTAAGTCATTTTGGAGCATATTAAGTCATTTTGGAGCATATTTAGCTCCAAAATGACCTATTTAGACGCCAAATGACTTAATATGCTCCAAAATGACCTATTTAGCTCCCCAAATGACTTAATATGCTCCAAAATGCCTTAATATGCTCCAAAATGACCTATTTAGCTCCAAAATGACTTAATATGCTCCAAAAGACTATTTTAGCTCCAAAATGACTTAATATGCTCCAAAATGACCTATACTTAGCTTATTTAGTCATTTTGACATACTTAGCCATTTAGGTCAAAAATGGCCTTTAACAGGTTAGCTCTAAAATGACACAAGTAAGCAATAAGAAGAAGAAAAAGAAAGAGAAGAAAAATTCTTCTTCTTTCTTCTCTTCTTCTTCTAGTCTTCTCTTCTTGTTCTTCTAACTTTCTTCTTTCCCATTTTGCAGATTTGCTTCAGATCACGGAAGCTTGCATTGGAGTTACTCTTCTCCTGTCCTTCCTTTTTGTTTTGATTTTGTAGGATGAACAATTTGAAACTTGTACGTATATATGTATGGATGGTGGCTATATTGTATATGGACCTTTTGCTTAATTGTTGGATATGTTGGACTTTTCATTTGTGTATATATGTGTTGGATGATGATATATGTGTTGGATATGTTGGATGATCCATATGGCAGGGATATGTTGGCTATATGTACTTGCTGAAATATTTGAAATGAATATATATATATATCGTGAAATTGATTGAATTTAAGAAAAAACAGGGGCTATATAGCAATTTGCCGTCTGCTAGCAGACGGCAAATTGGCCACGTGGCAGCAGACTGTTCAACCTGGGCTGGCCTATTTGGCCTCTTGCCGTCTGCGGCAGACGGCAAAGAAGCAAAGGTCTTTGCCATCTGCTGGCAGACGGCAAAGAAGCAAGGTCTTTGCCGTCTGCCAGCAGATGGCAAAGACCTTTGCTTCTTTGCCATCTGCCAGCAGACGGCAAAGAAGCAAAGGTAAACCATCTGCTGGCAGACGGCAAAGAAGCAAGGTCTTTGCCGTCTGCCAGCAGATGGCAAAGAAGCAAAGAGCGCCGTTTGCCCCCTAATGGGGCTGTTACCTTTTTTGTGCCGTCCACAAGCTTTGCCGTCTGCTAGCAGACGGCAAAGAACTTTCCTTCTTTGCCGTCCGCTAGCAGACGGCAAAGCGGCCTTTACCGGCATCAGTTCAGCCGGAGTGTTTGCCGTCTGCTAGCGGACGGTAAAGCCTTTGCCGTCCGCCAAGCATGCCTTTGCCATCTGCTATGGCAGACGGCAAAGCAGCTGATTCCAGTAGTGACATCTGCTAGATCCACAAACACAAAGAGAGATACACGGTCCAAATCCAATAAAGTCGTTGCATCATACATATAGCATACTTGGGATAGAAAGTCGTTGCATTTTTGCTTTGTAGGTGTGCACAAGTCTCGTATCCGCCTATTGAGCAATCGTGCTAGCGTCTCTCTAGTGTTGTGCAACAAGAGCATTTTCCGTGGATTCCACATTTTGAGCTCACACCTTGGTTGCACGACCCCATTTATCTATCCGTGCTTGTGTTTCCGTGTGCCACATATTGCTTTGGTCTACTTGTTGCATTTGCGAATTTCGCGAATCTTTTTCCACATTATTGAATCTTCCTAACAATTGCATAAGATTTTGTGCCACCATCCTCACCAAGCTACTCCAAAAGCTTTATTTGTGTAGGTGTGAGAATCGACAAGATCCGGTACCAATTGTGCTATTTCCATGTAACATTATTGAGTGATCATTGATCCATTTTCAACATTGGATAAGGTACATTTGGTCTCGTTCTTTCCTTTCTTCCACTCACATATTTACTTGAGATGATGGATAGGCCAACTACTTCTTCGAACCCACTCTTCATTGAGCAAGATGAGGACCCGAACAACTACGTCACCAAGAACCACCTTTTCGGTGCACAAAGAGCTTTGCATCAAGCACAAGAAGCATTGGGCGAATGCATCGCCATACTCGCTATCGACTTGCGACAATCCGAGCAACGTACAAGAGACTACTTCGACACATCGATGGCATCTCTCAAGGAAGACATACGAGGCATGATGGTCAATCGCTCTTCTACGTCCTCATCATACCCAAGTCGGCGCCATTCAAGTCGACATTCTTCGGAATCTTCTTCAGATGCAAGTTTTTTACGAGTTCATTCTCATCGTCGCCAAGACCATCAAATCATCAAGCTCCACGCAACCCATTTCATGGCAGCGGAATAAAAGACCGCCTCCGGGAATGTGAACGACTATGGCGACAAGCTAAGTATCCTCCAGTCCAAGAGCAAGCTCCAATACGCCACGATCAATACGACCATCAAGATGGAAATGCCCCTCACCAAGAGCAACATCATCGTGAGGAACAAATCCTTGAAGCCCAACATGCTCTACGGGAATCAACAAAAGCCATCAATGAGCGCAACCGCCAAGTACATCTACAAGAAGAGGTGATGTAGGGTTGAACCCTAGTGATGCGGAGCATCCTATGGTCATCCTGATGGACCTACCATCGTCTCACCAAGTGCCAAGAGGACCGATGACATGAGCACAAGCTAGACCTCTCGAGAACAACGTGACATCTCTCCTTAGTGATATTCCATATGATTCTCGCGAGACATGGCTACTACCGAAGTCCGGAATGTTATGCATGATCAGGTACTAAGAGGACCCTCTCGAAGATGCACATGAAGACGGACAAGTCTACAAGTTCATGGATGAAGGGAACCAATGGAAGGAACCGAGAACAGCTTCCAGGACCCGGACATCTGGCCAGGACCCCAGACATCTGGCCTGGGGAGGTGTCGACAGAAGTAGCAGCCCAGCAGCCAAGTCTACAGGGCCCGGACATCCGGCCTCGGGCCCGGACATCCGGCCTCGGGCCCGGACATCCAGCCTCCAGCCCGGAAATCCGGACCCCCAGCACGGACATCCGGACAAGCCCTATCCAGAGAGCAGAAGAACGGCCCCGACAGCCCGGACATCTGGCTCCTCGTGAAGGCCCGGACATCCGGCCCGACGCCCGGATGTCCGGCTCCGCCTATCTGTGCACAGTAAAGGGCCGAGGCCCATGTATCCCTTCACCCCCTAGACCCTATATACTCCCTCTCCCTCACATTTTAGGGTCAGCAATGTGATAGCTCATTTTAGGAGATAGAGCTTTGCTCATCCACTTGACACCTTCTCCATTGGAGTTCACGACCTCTACGGAGAAGATCCCCCAAGTGGATTCAAGACCCCGCACGGGAAGACCCTGAAGACCTCCTCACGAAGAAGAACTTGCTACTTGTATCATCCTTTGTTGACTTTAGATCATGTATCTCTTCGTGTATTCGGATCTAGCACACGTGTAAGCGAATCTTGTTGGTTTGAGTGAATCCTCTCGTGTTTCCCCTCGTGTTTTCCCTCGTGTTCTTCGTGCTCTTCGTGGGATCCGCTCCAATCATGAAAGATCGGGCATATAGGGTTCACCCTACATCATCTTGGATCAGAGCAAGGTTGATAATGAATTTGGAGCCCCTACCCTTTGTTCTCTAGCCTAGTTTGGTTGTTTTTGTCCCAATTTCGAAAATTCCCCACAAAAATAGCCCCCAATTTTTTTTTGTGATTTGTTGGTGTGATGATGTTTTGTTGGATTTGATCCGTGGATTTCATGTGTTACTCGTAGATCTAGCTTCCCCTAACTTTTTCCCCAATTCCATCCACAAAATCCCTCGAATTTTGCCCCAAAAATTTCTCTACTCACGAGATCCACCGAGTTCGTCCACGGAACCAGGTCCCGGACATCCGGCACGTGACCCCGGACATCCGGCCATCCCGGACATCCGGCCCGCAAGCCCGGACATCCGGCCCGTGGCAGCAACACCTCCTCCACCACTTGTTTCTTTCGCCTAACTTTCACCAATTTTGACCGGCCCTACACCAATACTTCCGCATACCACCATCGCTTTCCGCAACCACCACCACTTTCCCGCTACCACCTCCGACAATTTTTGCCATATTTGGTCTTTGAGAATTTGCGTTGCGGTTTCCGTTTCCTAACGTGTTTCGGCTACTTAGGGACGGTTCGACATCGACATCACCGCCGCTCATCTTCGTCATCGACCCCGACCACTTCATCATTTTGACACCATACACCGTAAGCAAGGACGGTAACTTCAACGACACTCTCGTATACTCTCCATTGCCATTGCATTGATAACCCCATAGCCCATTTTCACGTCATTTACCTATCGACCCTAGCCATTTGAGTATTACCAGCAACATTACTTGTGCACATTAGTGGTCATTGCATATATCACATCATTGGTATTCATATCTTGGTATCGTATCTTGTGCCACAAGGTTGTCATCGCATATACACAATTGTTATCTTGGTTCGTCAAGTTTTGCATAAGTGGCCATAGTAAGAGCTCAAAAGAGAAAGAGCCAAACAAGCTTTTAAGCAAAAAAGAAAGATAAGGAAAGAGCTTTTAAGCAAGAACCATAGCATCATACTACATTAAGATTGTCAAACTCGATCATCTTGGATCATACCACCGGAACACCATACATAAAGCATACTTGGGATAGAAGTCGTTGCATTTTTGCCTTGTAGGTCGTGCACAAGTGTCCTATCCGCCTATTGTGCAATCGTGCTAGCGTCTCTCTAGAGTTGTGCAACAAAAGCATTTTCCATGGATTCCACATTTTGAGCTCATTTTTGGTTGCACAACCCCATCTATCTTTCCGTGTGTGTGTATTCGTGTGCCACATATTGCTTGGTCTACTTGTTGCATTTGCAAATTAGCGAATCTTTTCCAACATTATTGAGTCGTGCTAACATTCGCATCAAATTTTGTGCCACCATCCTCACCAAGCTCCACCAAAGGCTTTTATTTGTGTAGGTGTGAGAATCGACAAGAATCGGTATCAATTGTGCTATTTCCTTACTACACATTTGAGTGATCATTGATCCATTCTCAACATCGGTCAAGGTACATTTGGTATAGTTCTTCTCTTTCTCCCACTCACAAATTTACTTGGAATGATGGATAGGCCAAGTACCTCTACCAATCCACTCTTCCTCGAGCAAGTCGACGACCCGAACAACTACGTCACCAAGAACCACCTTTTCGGCGCGCAAAGAGCTTTACATCAAGAGAATGAAGCATTGTGCGACCGCATCGACCTACTTGCTTCCGACTTGTGACAATCTGAACAACATACAAGGGACTACTTCGACACATCAATGGCATCTCTCAAGGAGGACATCCGAGCCATGATGGTCAACTGCTCTTCTACCTCGTCATCATATTCAAGACGGAGCCGCTCAAGTCGACATTCCGATGACACCATCTCTGGTTCAAGTACACTGACATCAAACACTCTTCGTCGAGCCGTGCGCCAAGACTGTCAAGCAAACCGCAATCCTCTACATGGCAAGGATTGACAACAAGAGCAACTTGAAGAGCAAGAACACCGACATTGTCAAAATCAAGCTACGCTTGCGCAAGCACAAGAAAGGCAATGCCAACGCCAACAAGAGGAAGAGCGAGCACGCCAACACCAAGACGAGCAAGACGCCGAAGCTCTACGTCAACAACAACAACAGCGTGAAGCACAAGCCCTTGAGGCACAACATGGCCTCCGCGAAACCAATCGTGCCGTCGCCGCCCGTAACCGACGTGTTCGAGAAGAAGAAGAAGCACCTCGCGAGGAAGTGCAAGAGCGACTACATCAAGCACGATTGCACCGACAAGTCCCACAAGCTCCTTCACAAGCTCGACAAGAACCACAAGTTCGCCAAGATCAACATGACAATGGGAATCCTCCACGACAAGAACAACCTGAGGTTCACAACCCTCCAAATCAAGGGCGTCATCACCTTCGACCCCAACACACCGAAGAACAACGATATGGCCAGCTCAAGTTCACCATGCCCAAATTCACCGGAAGCAATGATCCCGAAGAGTATCTTTCATTTGCATTGAAGGTTGACAAGATCTTTCGTTTGCACAACTATGAGGAAGAGAAGAAGAATGCCATGGCATCCCTTGAGTTCCAAGACTATGTCCTCATTTGGTGGGCGCAAGTCATTGAGCGCCGTCAGGCAAGAGGTGAACCACACATCACTACTTGGGCGCAAATGAAGGATGTCATGAGAGCGTGCTTTATGCCAACCTACTACAACCGCGACCTCTTCAAGAAGTTACAACTCCTCAAGCAAGGAACAAAGAGCATTGAAGAGTATTACAAGGAAATGGAGATTGCCATGATATGAGCCAATGTCACGGAACATGATGAGCAAACTATGGCACATTTCTTGAATGGACTCAATCATCCTATCAAGAAGATCGCCGACTTCCAACCTTACTCCAACCTCATCGAGCTAGTGCATCAAGCCACCAAGGCGGAACGACAAGTGCAAGATGACTTCAAGTATGCCAAGTACTCTTCCAAGAACTACGGCTCCAACAACCAAGCTTCAACGACTCCAACACCTTCTACCTCAACCAAACCTTCTACAAACAAAGGCGACAAGTCAAGTTACAAGAAAACTTCGACATCCTCAAGTCGTCCTCCTACTACAAGCAACTTCAAGCCGAGAGCTTCATCATCTACGACTCCACCAGATGAGACCATCAAGACAAGTTCCATCAAGTGCGTCACTTGCGGCGGCCGAGGCCACACGTCCTTCGAGTGTACCAACAAGCGCACCATGATCCTCAACGACGACGGCACCTATGACTCCATGAGTGAAGAGGAAATGGAGGCCCTTGAGCAAGTGGCCATGCACAGGCGCATGAATGAGGATGAAGATGATCAAGTCTTTTGTGACGAAGATTCGAGCCCCGCTCTCGTTGTCTCCAAAGTCTTGACACTTCAACATCAACAGGATGTAGACCAAAGATGCCATATCTTCCACACCAAGGCGGGCATCAATGGAAGGTCCGTGAAGGTCATCATCGACGGAGGAAGTTGCCATAACTTGGCGAGTGAAGAACTATGCTCCAAGCTCCAATTGGTCAAGATGAAGCACCCTCGCCCCTACAAGGTCCAATGGCTTAGCGACTCCGGCACTATCCAAGTAGAGCACACCGTGCAAGTTTTCTTCAAGATAGGAGCATACGAAGACACTTTGGAGTGTGATGTCGTTCCGATGTCCGTTTGCCATCTCCTACTTGGATGACCATGGCAATTTGACCGCGACGTCATCCACAACGGGCATACCAATCACTATAGCTTCAAGATGAAGGGCAAGGAGTACATGCTACGACCTATGTCACCAAGCCAAGTGATCGCCGACAAGCAAGCAACCACACGTCATGGAGAGAATAGTGAGAGAGTGAGCCACCCAAAAGGGAGTGAGAGCCACAAGCCAAAAATGAGTGCCTCCACGATGAGCGACAAGAAAAACCTAGTGCTATTTGCTACCAAAAGTGAGATGAGAGAAGTGTGTGAGAACCCATCAAGTGTTATGCACTACATCATTTTTTGCAAGGACGAGGCACCAAAAACTAACACCTCTCACGATCTACCTTTAGTGTTGTCTTCTTTATTGCAGGAATTCCAAGATGTATTCCCTGACGAGCTACCTCCGGGTCTACCTCCACTTCGAGGCATCGAACACCGCATCAACCTCATACCCGGAGCACCTCTTCCTAACAAGGCACCATACCGAGTCAATCCCGAAGAAACCAAAGAGATCCAACGGCAAGTACAACAACTCATCGACAATGGCCATGTACAAGAAAGCTTGAGCCCATGTGCCGTCCCGGTAATCCTTGTTCCCAAGAAAGATGGTACATATCGCATGTGTTCCGATTGTCGTCCTATCAATGCTATCACCGTTCGCTATAGATATCCTATTCCACACCTTGATGATATGCTAGATGAGCTTAGCAGAGCCACTATTTTCTCTAAAATTGATTTTAAAAGTGGCTATTACCAAATTCGCATCCAAGAAGGTGACGAATGGAAAACCGCATTTAAGACCAAATTTGGCTTATATGAATGGCTTGTTATGCCAATGGGCTTATCCGAAGCACCCGGTACTTTCATGTGAGTCATGCATTTTGTTCTTCGCCCCTACATTGGCGTATTTGTTGTGGTCTATTTCGACGACATACTTGTTTTTAGCAAATCTCTCAAAGATCATGTCACCCATCTTAGAACCGTTTTGCAAACTCTTAGAAAAGAGCGCCTTTATGCTAATATGGACAAATGCCTTTTTGTTGTTGATAAGCTCATTTTCTTGGGTTTCGTCGTGTCTTCTAAGGGTGTTCATGTAGATGAATCTAAGATCGATGCTATTAAAACTTGGCCCCAACCAACCAACTTACAACAAGTGCGTAGCTTCCTTGGCTTAGCCGGTTTCTATCGTAGATTCGTGAAGGATTTTAGCACCATTGCATCCCCTTTACATGCTTTGAGTAAGAAAAATGCACCCTTTGTTTGGGGACCATCCCAAGATACCACATTTAATGAACTTAAAAATTTGCTTACTCATGCTCCCGTGCTTGCATTACTCAATTTTGACAAAACTTTCGAAGTTCATTGCGATGCTAACGGTAATGGCATAGGAGGTGTGTTAATGCAAGAGAAGCGCCCTATTGCTTACTTTAGCGAAAAACTTTTGGGAGCGCAACTCAATTATCCCATCTACGACAAAGAGTTATACGCATTACTGCGAGTTTTGCGTGAGTGGGAACATTATCTTCGCCCCCATGAATTTGTCATTCATACCGACCATGAAATGCTCAAGTACCTTAAGGGTTAAACTAAGTTGAACAAGCGTCATGCTAAGTGGAGTGAATTCATTGAGTCTTTTCCCTATGTCATCAAGTACATCAAAGGCAAAGAGAATGTTGTGGCGGATGTGCTCGCAAATGCATGCTTGTTACTAAACTTGAATTGAATGTCATTAGTTTTGAGCACATAAAAGACTTGTATGCGCATGATCCTACTTTTGCTATTCCATATGCCAAATGTTTGACGCATACATCTTGGGAACGCTATTACATCAAAGATGATTATCTTATGAGAGCTAACAAACTATGTATTCCCGAGTCTTCTCTTCGTTTGTTAATTTTGCAAGAATCTCATGGAGGAAGACTTATGGGACACTTCGGACACGACAAGACATTTGCTACGCTCTCCAAAAACTAGTTTTTGCCCAAGATGTTCCGCAACGTCTCACATTTCACCAATCGATGCTCTACATGTCACAAAGCTAAGTCCAAAGCTCAATCTAATGGTCTCTATATGGAACTTCCAATTCCATATCACCCATGGGAAGACATTAGTATGGACTTTGTGCTTGGTTTGCCTAGAACCCGAAAAGGCAAAGATTCCGTGTTTGTTGTTGTGGACCGATTCTCTAAAATGGCTCATTTCATCCCATGCAACAAGATAGATGATGCTTAACATGTTGCAAATCTTTTTTGTAGGGAAATCTTGCGCCTACATGGAGTTCCAAAGACTATTGTCTCGGACCGCGACGCCAAGTTCTTAAGCTACTTTTGGAAGACCTTATGCGCCAAGCTCGGAATCAAGCTCTTGTTCTCTTCGGCATACCATCCCCAAACTGACGGCCAAACGGAGGTGACGAACCGGACGCTCTCTACTCTACTACGCATGTTGATCAAGAATAACATCAAGGAGAGGGAGGAGTGTCTACCCATCGTCGAGTACACCTACAACCGCGCAAGACATTCGACTACCGGCAAGTCCCCTTTCGAGGTCGTCTACGGCTTCAACCCATTGTCCCCATTGGACATTCTTCCTCTACCACTACAAGAGCGCATCAACATGGATGCAAGCGCACGAGTGAGCTACATCAAGAAGATGCATGAAGATACAAGGCACACCATCGAGCGCCAAGTACAACGACTCGCAACCAAGCTCAACATCAACAAGCAACCCATGATATTCAACGTTGGAGATCTTGTGTGGATACACCTTCGCAAGGACCGCTTCCCCAACGAACGCAAATCCAAGCTTCTACTTCGAGCCGACGGACCCTTCAATGTGCTAGCACGCTACAACAACAAAGCATACAAGATCGATCTCCCGCGCGACAAGTACAACATGAGCGACGTCTTCAACGTCAAGGATCTCTCTCCCTACCATGGTGATGAGGCTTTCGATCCGAGGTTGGATCTTTCCCAAGGGAGGGGGGGAGATGATGTGGAGCATCCTATGGTCATCCCCATGGACCAACCATTTTCTCACCAAGTGCTAAGAGGACCGATGATGTCGCGCCCAAGATGCGATTCTATCCCAATCATGTGATGAATTCATGATTGGGGCACAATCGCATTTCGAGCGCATAGCAAGGTGGATATCATTACAACATACCATGTACTAAATAGATGAGAATACAAGATAAAGGCTTACACTCGCCACAAGCTACAACATGAATACAACAGTTCATCAATACATAGCAATCATCATACACAAGAGCAGGATCCGACTACGGATGAAACCAAACGAAAAAGAAGAACGACATCCACCCTGCCAATCCAAGGCTCCCGACCCGGAACCTATCCCTTGATCGAAGAAGAAGAAGCAGGTGAACTCCAAAACAAGCAAGCATCGCTCTCACGTCAGATCATCGCATTACCTGTACCTGCAACTATGATTGTAGTAATCTATGAGCCACGAGGACTCGGCAATCCCATTACCATGGGTATCAAGACTACCAAAGCTTAAAGGGTATGGAAAGGATAAGTGGTGAGGTTGCAGCAAGCACTAAGCATTGTATGGTGGCTAACTTACGAGTACAAGAGTAAGAAGAGAAACTACGCATAACGGTCGCAAACTAGTAATGATCAAGAAGTGATCCTGAACTACTTACGAGTCAAACATAACCCTACCGTGTTCTCTTCCCTAACTCACTCGAAAAGAGATGGTCATGGTTACACACGCAGTTGGTGTATTTTATTTCGGATCTGGTGTCAAGTTCTCTACAACCGGATATTAAAAATTCCCATCTGCCACATAACCGCGGGCACGGCTTTCGAAAGATCAATCCCTGCAGGGGTGTCCCAACTTAGTCCATCACAGACTCTCACAATCAGCGGAGGAAAATCCTCATCCCAGAACAACCCGATCAAGCTCCGAATCCCGGTTCACAAGACATTTTGACAATGGTAAAACAAATCCAGCAAGACCTCGCAATGTGCCGACACCCTGATAGTAGCCATGCGTATCTCATCTTAGGCCACGACGGATGAGCTAAGCTTACGGTCGCTGAGACCCAAGTTGCCAAGGGGGCGCCACAAGGTGCTCTAGTTTGGACCAACACTCATGAGGAGCACTGGCCCGGGTTGTTGATTAATTATCCTCGAGGGCCGGGAAGTCCCTATGCAAGTTTTAGTTGTTATTAGGCAAATGGTAAAACCAATGTTGGGCCTTGCTGGAAGAGTTTTATTCAAAGCGAACTGTCAAGGGGGGCCCATAAACCCCGACCGTGTTAGGGAGGCAAAATCAAGGAACATAACACCAGTATGACGGAAACTAGGGCGGCAAGAGTGGAACAAAACACCAGGCAAAAGGCCAAGCCTTCCACCCTTTACCAAGTATATATATGCATTAATTAAATAAGAGATAGTGTGATATCCCAAAATATCCATGTCCCAACATGGAACAACCTGCACTGCACCTGCAACTAGCGGTAACATAGCCAAACAATGGTTTGCTGGGATGGTGGAAAGATTAGAGGCTCATCATGGCAATTTGGGAGGATTGATAACAAGTGATGGGTAGCGCGGCATAGCGATAGCATCGAGACAACTAGCAAAGCAAAGATAGTAGTGGTATCCAGGATAATGATCATCTTGCCTGAAATCCTGCTAGGAAGAAGACCGAATCCATGAAGTAGATGAACCAACGCAGTCGAACGAATCCTCACAATCGCAACATAACCGGAACTATCAAGGAGAAGCGCAACCGGAAAGAAGCAAACAACATGGTAAACAACCATCACATAAACATGACATGATGCACAACCAAGTATGATGCATGTCCGGTTTAATGATTTATGACATGGCAAAGTGCAACAAACAATACTACAAGTTAAGTGGAGCCCAATATGCCACGAGTTGCATATTGACGAAACACCACATTCATTTATTTAGTTCGCTCTTGTTTATTCTACACATCAACATTAAATGTTGTTAAACATGGCAAGAGGTGAGGCATAAGTAAACTAACTATTTAGGCAAGTTTAAATGAGGCCGGAAATAACAAACAACAATTCCAGAAAATCCCCATGTGCGTATTTCAATTTGGTACTGTTCTGCCCTATACACAATTTTAGAGTTGTTAAACATGCAAAGTAATGCCACCATGTTAATCTATGCATTTTTCTAGACAATTTACATATATAGTTTATTTAATTCGGAGCTACGGTTATTTAGTTATGAAATAAATCATTTTAACATGGCATTTAGCAAATTAAATGCACACAACATTTTAAACATTTTTAACATGGATGAAAGTGGCATATTGTGAAAACAGATGAAAATCTAAGCATTTTACATATATAAATTATTTACATATGATGCACGGTTGTGAAGTTATTAAATGCATGAACTTGAGGGTTCAATCCGTAAATATGCAGTTTTCTGGATAATAGACAAAATCGCAGACAGGGAAAAAAACACTACGGGCTGGAACTGACTGGCCCAACAGGAGCATGGAACTAGAGGCTCACCCAGTGGGCCTGGCCCAGTTCGGTGGTGAGGCCTGCCAGAGGCGGCTGAGGAGTGTGCGTTGGGCCTTGTGCAAGAAGGCCCAGGCGCGGGTGATGTGGTTTTTGTCCACGCTGGCGCTGGAACAAGTCAACGAGGGCGCGGCGCTGGTCTCCTCGTTTAAAGCAGAGGAAGCGAGTGGGCGGGCGACGCAATAGAGGGACTTGGCGGGGCGGCGGAGAGGCGCAGGGGCTTGATGCGGGACGGCAACGCGGGGAATTGGGCCTCCGGCAGCGCTGGGAACGCGAAGACGGGTGGATCCGGTCGGCTGGTGCCGGATTTGGGCAAATGGCAGCGCGGACGGAGGAGCTTGGGGGCGGCGGCGTTGGTTTGCTCCTAGTCAGAGAGAAAACGAGAGGGGTGAGAGACATAGGGGAAGACGAATAGGAGAAGGGCGGGAGGATATGGTCCGGCGGAACCTGCTGGAGCTGCCGTCGGTGAGGGGGTTCGGGCGGCGCTGGGGTTCCATGAGGCAGCGGCGGCCATGGCTTGGTCCCTGTGTGTGAGAGAGAGAAGCAGGGCACATGAGAGGTAAAACGAGAGGGGAAAAAGGAAGCAAGAAAGGGAGGTCCAGTGGGGTCCTGGTAGGCTTCGGTCATCGGTGGGAGGAGGAACGCGAGGGTGGAGGCACTCCATGACAAGGGGCTCGAGCTGCTGCCTCGCTCGGGAGTGCAGGCATGAGGAGGAGGCGCTGGGTCGCTGACGAGGTGGTGGGGAGCATGGGGCTCCGATCTGGTGGCATGGAGGAGGCTGGCCGGTGGGGGTGAAGCCCCTAGCGTCGGCTGGGGCCTCGAGCAGAGAGGAGGGCGAGGGGATCTGGAGGCTGTAGGTGGCGAGCGATGGTTGGGGAGGGATGGATCCCGAGGTGGGAGAAGAGTGGGTAGTTGGCTGGCGGCGGCGATGGGACTGATGGGAAAGGGCTAGGGTTTGGTCTGGTTATATAGCAGGTAGGTAATAGGAGGGGGGATTTGGATCATCGGATCGGGATCTGACAGTCGAGAATAAAAGGTTAGGGGAGCCCAATGGAGAAACAAAAGATATTATAGGGATGTTTGGGGATGATCCGGACCCATCGGTAACGACAGCCCTGTTCGGGTTCGGGGAAGTTTCGGACGCGCACGTGAGGGGTCGAGGAAATGTGCAGAGAGGCTAGACAATAAACGAGATGGGAAATCGAAGACAACAGGTTCTGACAAAAGGCCACGGAGAACACAAGACAGAAGCAGCAACTACGAACGGATACCTGTTTTATGAAAACATGCGGATGCAATGCACATGATGACATGATGAAATACAACAAGCAAAAATAATTAAAGCATCTACAACAAAAACATGGAAGGCGTCTGGAGCATCGGTCTCGGGCTGTTACAACTCTCCTCCACTTACAAGAGATCTCGTCCCGAGATCTAAGGATGGAACTGTGTCGCCCCGCCTGATTACCACTGTAGCCAGACAGTCGCCACGCATACCAGCCCATGAAATCACTCTGGCATGCGCGTTTTTACAACAAGTATCATGAACACAGTCATTTGTATTAATGGATATATAAGTCTTACATGATAATTACAAAGGTGGTGCCAGCGGAAAAGCTCTATCTAGGGCAGCATGGTCTTGGTGCGGCTCCAATCCACAGGGATCTGACTGGGTTACTCTCCTAGCCCGCGAACGCTCCGGCTCCTCGTCGACGGACGACGGATCCTTATGTGAACCTGGCCACATTGAAGGCCGCTGAGTACTTTTGAATGTACTCGCAAGCAAACCAAGCTAACATATACACCAAGCAAAGCAATCCATGGCATTCAAGCATGCATTTGTTATTAGAGAAATATTAACTTTCATGGCATAACATACATATCTCGCAATATTAAGTCTTAGCAAGTTTATCAGCAAGGTAACTACTAAAGTAAAATAAAGTAAAGTAAAGCGTATCAGGTAAGTGATCCATACTCCAAACATTCTCAGGATCCAATCCAACTATTTCGGTCATTTGACCATCTCTTACATAGCCATTCCCTGTCTATCATATCATCCGATGTCTATGCATCTTCACTGGAAGTCTAATAAACTTACTTTCTTATGGGTTGTCCCACAACCCTCAGAATACTCATGATCCACTGAGTACTTCTGATCATAAGACGAGTTCTTCCATCATTATTATTACTGTTTCGGTTGACCACCTAGTGAGGTCCGGACGGACTGTCTAATACCATGGACGCGGCTATTCGAATATATTTTTACACTCTGCAGAGGTTGCGCACTTTACCCACTACATGGAGCACCTGACCTCGTGATCCCATTCGGGTGGACCAGGGTTGCTCCAACGAAACCTGCCTAACCCGTGACTCCTCTACCGTACCACCGACAATCATACCCTCCCAGGGTCATGTCCTAGGTGGCCCCTGTGTCACCTCGTGACTCCTGCCACCGTCATGGCCAACTAAACAGTCCCAAACGGGGACGCCGGCAAATAACTCAACTGGGCTCACAAGGTTATCGCCGCCTACCGGGCCAGGGCAGCGCCCACGCATAACCTTCCCTAGTTGGTGGTACCGATAAAAGAGCACGCGATCATACCCAGTCAAGGCCGTCCCATACCGGCAAATGTGGTTGCACGGATAAGTCCGGACAGGTGACTCTGGATCAACCGACTAGGTTTAGCTTTAGCAAGTATTTAGCAAGTATGCTTGTATATCACAATAACTTGAGATGGAAACAATTATGCATAAGGTAACAACTGTGGAAACATAACAACCTATCTCCATATAATATCACGACAAGTTATTAATGAATCAATATTTAAATGGCAGGCTTATTACTTTACAAGTTATAGCTGTAGGGTAACGACCATCTGAACCCTTGGATGAAACCGGCAAATAAACCAGTAGCCGCCAGAACGGTCTTTACAACTCAGATCTGGGACATTACTGGAATAACTCAACCCCGACTCAAGACGGCTGAAAAGCAGCTCAGAGCATGAGACGGTGTCGATAAGAAGAAAGTAGCAATTCCCTAAGATGGCCGAGAAACAGCTCAGAGCATAGGGTCACTACTACGGAAAGAAATTCAACAGCTGCCCGAGACGGCCGAAAAGCAGCTCAGAACATGGGTCAGTTGTTGAAAAGAGAAATATAAAGTCGGCATCCACCCCGGACGGCCGAAAACAGCTCAGAACACAGGCATGGTGCCGTCACCAAAGAAAGGCAGGCAAGGGTTCATTAGCGTCCCATACAGCTCACTACTATGCATACAAGCATAAGTATATTAGTTTAAACATGCAAGAATAACACAGAGCAATGCTTTAGGGCATATATCAGATGGTCAGCTTGCCTGGGGTCGAAGAATACTCCGGGAAGAAGTGCGGTGAAGCCGCCGAAGAATTCACCGGAAAAGATTCCCTCTCGGAGGGGCTGATAGAAGAGCAAGGGCAAAATGGTCATTTTCAGAATGTGTAAACATTATGAAAGTGACCTCATCGGAACGGGCTCGATGAGTAGAGAAGGTGGGCTTTGGAATCACCTCGATCGGAGTTACGAGCAAACAGATGTGATGGTTTTGCTACAAAGGGACCTATGTGCAAATATTTTATTTGCCAATGGGTCCCTAGGCAGATTTTTCTGGCGAAAAAGAAAAAGGGTTCGCCGCCTGGGCCCTACTGGGCCTAAAGCGGCTGGGGCAACTAGTGCTACAGGGCTGCACAACCGCTGCCGCTATTGGGCCGAGCCTACTGTGCTCTGTGCTTAAAAAAAATGGGGTCATCCCCTTCCTCTGGCGCGCGCGTTGGCCAGAGAAACAGAGCGGCGTCAGCCGGCGTGATTCCCGGCGATGGGGCAGCGGTCGCTTCGGGCGCCGGTGGGGTTGATCCCATGCTTCACTCCACGCCCAGGGAAAGTCCTCTCAGCCGCGGGGGTGGCCGGAGGGAGGAGCTGCAGTGGAGGCAGTGGCCTGCGGGTCCGGTGGATTTGGAGACTCCGGTGGCCAGGAAGGCTGGGCACGAGCGCGGGCGAGATCACCAAAGAGTGGAGTAACTGGTGGTGAGGTCCCTGGGCCCTGGAGATGGCCGGACGCGGAGACTGGGGCGAAGGCAGTGGGTGGAGCTCGCCAGGAGTTCGAGAGCTCCGGTGACAGAATCGAGTGGGCGCCAGTATAGGAGGGGACTAAAGGGAGAGGGAAGGAAATGCGATGTCGAGGGGCTCGAGGGCTCGGCCATTTATAGCCCCGCGGCAGCAATGGATAGAGATGGCCGCCGTGGCGTCCTTAGCGGCGCCCTGGAGCTCGGGGACACGTGGTGGAAGGAGGCGATGTCGGCATGGCTCTGAGAGGAGTGGAGGAGCTAGCAAAGGCTTCGGGAGAGCTCGGGCTTGTCCGCATACGGCGGCGACCGCGTAGGTGCAGTAGCAGTACGGCAGCGGTTGTCGCGGCGCGGCGAGGAAGAAAACGAAGGGGGAAATGACCAGAGAGGGGTGCGGGGACGACGGGAAGTCAGGTCGGCATGCTAAGACACGCCAAGGCAGCTTGAGCTGGCCTGCCCGACGCGATAGATGCGCAGAGCGTTGTTTCTGCATGCAGTACACACGGTAACCACACGCGCCGGCTGTTCTGGCACGTCTCTGCTTGCCACACCCTGTCCAACACGTCCCTCTTTGATCAAATAGACAAGGGAAGTGGCTGGAACTCTCTGGGTGTCTCTGAGGCGAGTGAAACTTGCAGAAGAAGGTTCTGACAGCAAGGTGTTTGTAGAGATTTCTGGAGAGATCACTGAGTGAAATGAGCTGGTTCTTGGCATGCAGCAATGATCTACCAAGGTGACTACCCTGGTAAATTTTGGGGCCATTTGGATAAGAATTGAGGACACTTGCTGTAGAATGGACCCCACTGGTCAGAAATGCAAACTTTGATGTGGCACTCACATACTAGCTTGCATTGAGCTGAAATTTGGAGGAGGTGAGTGGTTTGTACATATAAAGATACTGGAAAAGTTTAAGCTCATTTGAAAATGCCAAAGTGGTACTTCCTTCACAGCACTTCCAAATGGACAGAAACTTGAGAATTTTTTTGTGGAAGAATGGTTGGATGGATTGAGCTGAGTTTTCGTTTCCATGGGTGATTTATCAATGTTAACCACCATGAAAAATTTCAGCTCAAATAGATCAAGGATTCAAACACTTCCTTTGCAAACTGAAAATCTGGACAGAATTTGCAAATAGATGCTGTGCTCAAACTTTGAACTATGGAACTTGGATTTTGATGGAAATGGTGAAGATATGGATAGGATAAGCTCCACAATTTATTTGGGATTTTTCATGGCTAGCAAAATGGTAGTTCCTTTAGAAACTGCCCAAAATGCAATATTGGCATTAATTAGGAAAATGCAATTTCCCTTATTTAATTATGGCCAATATTTTTATGGGAGCTCCATATGATCACAAAGAATATCTCCACGAGTTTTTACGAACTTTGGAGAAGGATAGATATTTTCCTGGATTTAATTCCTTTAACTGGCAGAAAAAGGAATTAATTATAAATGAAAAATATTGCAAATGACTTTTCAATATTTTTGCATATCCAGGGTTTATAGATGAAGGATGATCACTGGGAAAAGTTTGGAAGGCATTAGATCGAAGGAAATTGGGGTTCCTTTGTAACGGAAGAAATTAGGGTTTCCCTTCCGGTTACTCGGAAGGTAGGGTTTCGATGGCGAAGTCCGGAGAATATATCTTGGGTGGCAATGTTGGACTGGAGAGATTGTCTGGTTGGATAGAAAAGGCAGAGCTGGATGACCATCTTCATATACCCAAGAGCTAAAGAAATCCGATAACACCAAAAAAAAAGACGGGAGTCAAATCCCGCGAAGGAAAAAAATCCAGGAGCGAAAACCAGGGTGTTACAAACCTACCCCCCTTAAGAAAATCTCGTCCTCGAGATTTCCGGGCTTACGTCCCGGTGAAGGGGGACTTACCTGTGTGCGACCTGGATCCATCAGCGGTCTCGTCTTCGTTGGTTCACTAACCTTTTAACTGCCTCTTCTGATGGATCAGGTGTTGTCTCTGCACACAGGTTTCTTGAATCCTTCTCTTTAATGTCAGGTGTACCTTTTGTCCTGGTAGTGGTGTTGCTGGGTGGGGTAGCGGGTAATACCAACGAACAGCTCGGTTTCCTTGGCCTGTAAGTGACTGCTTCGGTTTCATTGCGATGCTTCGTACTCTGACAGTCATGGGCAAGACATCCTTTCCTAGTACCAGGGCTCACATGCTCGTATGGCCTCGAGTGAGTGGGAGTGGCTTTCTGTTTGCCGTGTCAGAATACTCAGTCTGGTTGCGGATTCCATACTGATGTTTCCTTCTGTCTCAAGCACTCTGACTTTGTCCTTAGGGAATCCACAATTCAATGAACAACATGACCGAGCTATTGCTACTATATTCCCAACTGAAATGTCAGGTATGATCACAAAGTAATCATAGACAGTAATCTCTTATTCCAATGATATCATGATGTCTACGAGCTATTGGTGCTGACTTGCTTTGAGCCATTCTATCTGAATGTCTTGTTTCAAACTCTGTCGCTCATGGAGATGGCTCTGTCATATATAGCCTGTGTAGTCCGTTCTATGACCACTGAGTTGAACATAGTATCACTATCATCTGGTGTATCTTTCGGAGTATAGCCTCTTTATCTTGGTTGATGGCCCATATTTATGATGAGTGTGACATGCTGGCTGCATTATTGTGGCCGCATATGCAAGAGTTTGACGGGGATTGGTAATACCACTCTGTCCGTGAAGCTGTGTCTGGTTGAACGTCACGGAGGTTGTTTGTCCAAAACTTCTTTATTCTTGAGGATTCCTTTGATGAACCTGTCATGACCTGCCAATACGGCTTCTTGACTGTCTTCCCGGCTCGTCAGGCTAGTTCTCACAACTTACCCTTGCATATCTCGTAGGGTTTGCTGTGCTCATATTCTTCCTTTCAACATGGGGCCAATGTTTCTTTGAACACAGTCATCCCCGTGTATGAGTGGCTCGCATGAACTGATCCATTGGACTGCATGCTCACAACATATGCAGGTGTAGGATAAATCCTTTCATAACCACTGAGTTCTGAGGCAAACGTGTGCCCAGACTAGTTCGTGTTTCTGACAAGATTGTTGTGGGCACGATGGCGTGTTGAAGAAGGTTGAATTCCTTATGTTCGAAGCTTCTGCCAGGGTAGTGTACTGAAGAAGGTTGGGTATCGTATCCCAGAAGTTTCCTTCATCATGTGGCTTGCTGCGGAAAGTCAGGTGTCTTATGCGGGAAGCTTTCCGTGGTAGCACGCTGTGGAAGATGGGAGTGCCGTATCCCAAAAGATTTTCTCACCAAATGGCGTACCGAGGAAGATTGGCAGTCTGGTGTCATAACCTCTCCTTCTTGGTAGCTTGTGGAGGAATGCTGGGTTCCTTATACCAGAAGCCTTTCACTGTTTATGCAGTCAGATCTATGGCCGATTCTGGCTTCCTTCCGAAGTATCCGGGATTTTACCCATAGCGGAGCCAAACTTGGTATAGGCCATACCTTGACTGAAGATATTCTATTGTCACACACCGCTTGTCTTCTGCTGGTCTGATCATTGCTGCTGTAAAGGTTGCACAACTGACGCATGCCTCATGTTGATAATTAATCCGGAATTCCGTATGTCGCCGGTAATAAGTAGTTTACGGATAATTCCATTTGGTTCAGCTGAGCTTCCAAGCATGTGAAGTTCTCATTGTTTCTGGGCAACCGCGAACTTATCCATATTTCTTGCAAACCTTGTCACAGTGCCCAGAAAATTTTGTATTTGCATTGGTGAATTCCAGAATATGCTTTGCAATTTGTACCAATGTACCGGAATTTTGTTGGTGCTCTTGGCACATTCACATTCTCGAAATATGTCTTCGGTGGGTAATAAATGATTCTTGAGTCCGTTGAAAAAAAACTCAAGGTTCACCCCATTGACTGAAATAATCCTTGTATCACGGAAGGAATAATTTGTCATTACCGGTGTTCATTCTTGGTAACTCATCTGACTGCTCCTTAGGCGTGATCTGTTCTGAGGCCAACCCTCTCAGGTATATTCTGACCTTGTCTGTTGCACACAGATTCTGCTTCTGACTCATCCTTCGTCCTTGATAGATCCAGTGTTGTTGTTCTGAATACCAGGTAGTTGGCTTGGCTTGACTCTTGCTGAATTTGGATTATTGGGCATTATCCAAGTTGTATGCTGGTCTTCTTGATGGCACTTGCGGATGGATCCAGTCGGAGCGATGAATCGGAACCGAGAAAAGAAACAAAACCTCGAAAACCAAAAAGCAAATAAAGCTCAAATTTTGCGGACCTTACACACGTGGCCGAAGATTCACTAGTATAACTAGCCTAGCACACTCGATGCACTTCTAAGGATTTAGAAGCGAAACCACACAATGCTCCTGGTAGCACTGGTGTCAAGCTCCTCCTACTTCATTAGGGAACATCACATTCGATGCATGACCATAGCCAAAATGGCTTCGTCAACGATCCTAGGGTTGTTGGGGAAAAGATGGAATTTATAGGCGTTCCCAAAGGAAACTAGTGTTAAGGAGAGAAATGCCATGGCTAGCAAGCAGGGTAAGGATATCTAGTTTACCTAGGGGTTCAGGGCTCACGGGTCGTTGCCTGGTGCGAATATTTTGTACCGAAGGAAAAGGCCACGAGAGTTGAGGTCTGATGGAGCCAAAGACCTACAGGGTTGCCTTATGATCAATAGTAGCCGTGCCAGCTTGGCAAAGATGGCTGAAATCCATTTGGGCTTTCTACTAATCAACAAGCAATGCAGTCTGGCTAGGGTAACCTATAGTCAGCCTGGCTGCTCTTATACCATCCGTTGTGGCGTCCCGCCTGATTACCACTGTAGCCAGACGGTCGCCATGCATACCAGCCAGGAAATCACTCTGGCATGCGCGTTTACAACAAGTATCATGAACACAGGCATTTCTATTAATGGATATATATAAGTCTTACATGATAGTTACAAAGGTGGTGGCAGCGGAAAAGCTCTATCTAGGGCATCATGGTCTTGGTGCGGCTCCAATCCATAGGGATCTGACTGGGTTACTCTCCTAGCCCGCGAACACTCCGGCTCCTCGTCGACGGACGACGGATCCTTATGTGAACCTGGCCACATTGAAGGCCGCTGAGTACTTTTGAATGTACTCGCAAGCAAACCAAGCTAACATATACACCAAGCAAAGCAATACATGGCATTCAAGCATGCATTTGTTATTAGAGCAATATTAACTTTCATGGCATAACATACATATCTAGCAATATTAAGTCTTAGCAAGTCTATCAGCAAGGTAACTACTAAAGTAAAATACAGTAAAGTAAAGCGTATCAGGTAAGTGATCCATACTCCGAACAGTCTCAGGATCCAATCCAACTCTTTCGGTCATCTGACCATCTCTTACATAGCCATTCCCTGGCTATCATATCATCCGATGTCTATGCATCTTCACTGGAAGTCTGATAAACTTACTTTCTTATGGGTTGTCCCACAACCCTTAGAATACTCATGATCCACTGAGTACTTCCGATCATAAGACGAGTTCTTCCATCATTATTATCACTGTTCCGGTTGACCACCTAGTGAGGTCTGGATGGACTGCCCAATACCGTGGACGCGGCTATTCGAATAGATTTTTACACTCTGCAGAGGTTGCGCACTTTACCCACACCATGGAGCACCTGACCTCGTGATCCCATTCGGGTGGACCAGGGTTGCTCCAACGAAACCTGCCTAACCCGCGACTCCTCTACCGTACCACCGACAATCATACCCTCCCAGGGTCATGTCCTGGGTGGCCCCTGTGTCACCTCGTGACACCTGCCACCGTCGTGGCCAACTAAACTGTCCCAAACGGGGACGCTGACAAATAACTCAACTGGGCTCACAAGGTTATCGCCGCCTACTGGGCCAGGGCAGCGCCCACGCATAACCTTCCCTAGTTGGTGGTACCAATAAAAGAGCACGCGATCAGACCAAGTCAAGGCCGTCCCATAGCGGCAAATGTGGTTGCACGGATAATTCCGGACATGTGACTCTGGATCAACCGACTAGGTTTAGCTTTAGCAAGTATTTAGCAAGTATGGTTGTATATCACAATAACTTGAGATGGCAACAATTATGCATAAGGTAACAACTGTGGAAACATAACAACCTATCTCCATATATTATCACGACAAGTCATTAATGAATCAATATTTAAATGGCAGGCTTATTACTTTACAAGTTGTAGCTGTAGGGTAACGACCATCTGAACCCTTGGATGAAACCGGCAAATAAACCAATAGCCGCCAGAACGGTCTTTACAACTCAGATCTGGGACATTACTGGAATAACTCAACCCCGACTCAAGAAGGCTGAAAAGCAGCTCAGAGCATAAGACGTTGTCGATAAGAAGAAAGTAGCAATTCCCTAAGACGGCCGAGAAACAGCTCAGAGCATAGGGTCACTGCTACGGAAAGAAATTCAACAGCTGCCCGAGACGGCCAAAAAGTAGCTCAGAACACGGGTCAGTTGTTGAAAAGAGAAATATAAAGTCGGCATCCACCCCGAACGGCCGGAAACAGCTCAGAACACAGGCGTGGTGCCGTCACCAAAGAAAGGCAGGCAAGGGTTCATTAGCGTCCCATACAGCTCACTACTATGCATACAAGCATAAGTATATTAGTTTAAACATGCAAGAATAACACAGAGCAATGCTTTAGGGCATATATCAGATGGTCGGCTTGCCTGGGGTCGAAAAATACTCCGGGAAGAAGTGCGGTGAAGCCGCGGAAGAATTCACCGGAAAAGATTCCCTCTCGGAGGGGCTGATAGAAGAGCAAGGGCAAAATGGTCTTTTTCAGAATGTGTAAACAATATGAAAGTGGCCTCATCGGAATGGGCTCGATGAGTAGAGAAGGTGGGCTTTGGAATCACCTCGATTTGAGTTACGAGCAAAAAGATGTGATGGTTTTGCTACAAAGGGACCTATCTGCAAATATTTTATTTGCCAATGGGTCCCTAGGCAGATTTTTCTGGCGAAAAAGAAAAAGGGTTCGCCGCCTGGGCCGTACTGGGCCTAAAGCGGCTGGGGCAACTGGCGCTACAGCGCTGCACAACCGCTGCCGCTATTGGGCCGAGCCTACTGTGCTCTGTGCTTAAAAAAATGGGGTCATCCCCTTCCTCTGGCACGCTCGTTGGCCACAGAAACAGAGCGGCGTCGGCCGGCGTGATTCCCGGAGATGGGGCAGCGGTCGCTTCGGGCGCCAGTGGGGTTGATCCCTAGCTTCACTCCGTGCCCAGGGGAGGTCCTCTCAACCACGGGGGTGGCCGGAGGGAGGAGCTGCAGTGGAGGCAGTGGCCGGCGGGTCCGGTGGATTTGGAGACTCCGGTGGCCAGGGAGGCTGGGCGCGAGCGCGGGCGAGATCACCGGAGAGTGGAGTAACTGGTGGTGACGTCCCTGGGCCCTGGGGATGGCCGGACGCGGAGACTGGGGCGAAGGCAGTGGGTGGAGCTCGACGGGAGTTCGAGAGCTCCGGTCACAGAATCGAGCGGGCGCCGGTGCAGGAGGGGACTAGAGGGAGAGGGAAGGAAATGCGATGCCGAGGGGCTCGAGGGCTCGGCCATTTATAGCCCCGCGGCCGGAATGGATAGAGATGGCCGCCGTGGCGTCCTTAGCGGTGCCCTCGAGCTCGGGGACACGTGGTGGAAGGAGGCGATGTCGGCAGGGCTCTGAGAGGAGTGGAGGAGCTAGCAGAGGCTTCGGGAGAGCTCGGGCTTGTCCGCATATGGCGGCGACCGCGTAGGTGCAGTAGCAGTACAACAGCGGTTGTCGCGGCGCGGCAAGGAAGAAAATGAAGGGGGAAATGACCAGAGAGGGGTGCGGGGACGACGGGAAGTCAGGTCGGCATGCTAAGACTCGCCATGGCAGCTTGAGCTGGCCTGCCCGACGCGATAGATGCGCAGAGCGTTGTTTCTGCATGCAGTTCGTGCGGTAACCACATGCACCGGCTGTTCTGGCGTGTCTCTGCTTGCCACACCCTGTCCAACACGTCCTTCATTGCTCAAATAGACAAGGGAAGTGGCTGGAACTCTCTGGGTGTCTCTGAGGCGAGTGAAACTTGCAGAAGAAGGTTCTGACAACAAGGTGTTTGTAGAGATTTCTGGAGAGATCACTGAGTGAAATGAGCTGGTTCTTGGCATGGAGCAATGATCTACCAAGGTGAGTACCCTGGTAAATTTTGGGGCCATTTGGATAAGAATTGAGGACACTTGCTGTAGAATGGACCCCATTGGTCAGAAATGCAAACTTTGATGTGGCACTCACATACTAGTTTGCATTGAGCTGAAATTTGGAGGAGGTGAGTGGTTTGTACATATGAAGATACTGGAAAAGTTTAAGCTCATTTGAAAATGCCAAAGTGGTACTTCCTTCACAGCACTTCCAAATGGACAGAAACTTGAGAAAAATTCTGTGGAAGAATGGTTGGATGGATTGAGCTGAGTTTTGGTTTCCGTGGGTGATTTATCAATGTTAACCACCATGAAAAATTTCTGCTCAAATAGATCAAGGATTCAAGCAATTCCTTTGCAAACTGAAAATCTAGACAGAATTTGCAAATAGATGCTGTGCTCAAACTTTGAACTATGGAACTTGGATTTTGATGGAAATGGTGAAGATATGGATAGGATAAGCTCCACAATTTATTTGGGATTTTTCATGGCTAGCAAAATGGTAGTTCCTTTAGAAACTGCCCAAAATGCAATATTGGCATTAAATAGGAAAATGCAATTTCCCTTATTTAATTATGGCCAATATTTTGATGGGAGCTCCATATGATCACAAAGAATATCTCCACAAGTTTTTATGAACTTTGGAGATGGATAGATATTTTCCTGGATTTAATTCCTTTAACTGGCAGAAAAAGGAATTAATTATAAATGAAAAATATTGCAAATGACTTGGCAATATTTTTGCATATCCAGGGTTTATAGATGAAGGATGATCACTGGGAAAAGTTTGGAAGGCATCAGATCGAAGGAAATTGGGGTTCCTTTGTAACGGAAGAAATTAGGGTTTCCCTTCCGGTTACTCGGATGGTAGGGTTTCGATGGCGAAGTCCGGAGAATATATCTCGGGTGGCAATGTTGGACTGGAGAGATTGTCTGGTTGAATAGGAAAGGCAGAGCTGGATGACCATCTTCATATACCCAAGAGCTAAAGAAATCCGATAACACCGGAAAAAAAAGACGGGAGTCAAATCCCGCGAAGGAAAAAAAATCCAGGAGCGAAAACCAGGGTGTTACAGGCACATGAGAGAAGCGGAAGAGGTAAAGCAAAGTTGCTTCTTTGACAAACGAGTGAAACCACGAACCTTGAGAGGTTGAACAAATTGAAAGAAAGAATACAATGGAGATGAACGAGATTGCAAACACTCCGTTAGCAAAGAGGAACAAGGAACATTACGAGAATCTTGTAGGTTGAAAGACATGAAGAGCTTCAGGAACCAAAAGAATATGACCACACCGGTATAATGAGATAGCCAAGGAACAAGAATGACAGAATTTGGATAGCACTCTGGTAGAAAAGAGAAGGAAAACTTGATAAGATGAAATAACTTGAAAGAGAATACAACACAACGCCTCCGGAAGAAATTAAAGAATGGAATGAAATGAACGGAGAAGAACACGAAAACTCTCCCAATTAAAATTGAAAGAGCATCCTTACGAGGAAGGGTTGAATGGAGTTGTTGGAAAATCAACAACAAAAGATATGATTTCCAATGGTCTTATGGAAAACATCCCAAAATTATGAGGTGAAGACCAGCCACTAACGGAATCAATTAATTTGATTGAGAACACCAAAGAGATGAAAAACTTCTTCCACCAAGATGATAAAGAGATAACTTGGATCATTGTTAAGCACCACAATTACCAACATTCCTTATGGAAGGCTTTAGGTGAAATATAACCCAAGATAACTCCAATGAAGAGATTGACGGGTTGCAAAGGATCTTTTGAACGAAGAGAAAATGATGGGTTTAAATATCTCATTCTTAACAACTTGTGAGCCTTGAAACACGAAGGGAAATTGTCAAGAATAACATAACACCACCTCAAATGATAAGGTAGAAAGAATCGCACTTCAAAATGCAAGAAGAAGAATATATGAGCTCCTCCAAAAAGAATCTTGACAGAACACTTCGATAATGAATGCACTCTTTGGTGAACCATCATGTAGAGCCTTCATGAAGAACTCCGGTAATAAAAGAATGATAGAAAGAAAGAGAAGTTGAAAGAAGAAGGTGAGCCTTGCAATGATTTAGATGGAGCTTCACGATGATATAACCGAGAAAACTTGGAACTCCGAAAAGAAAATATGAACAACTTAGAACCGAGAAATTGATACCATGATGAACTCCGGAAGAAGGAATTAAATCACCTCGACGAAACAAGAACAAGAATTATGATATGTCTATCCTTCATCAAATTAACTCGATGAAACATAATGGATTAGGCATACTACTTATTCTCATTGAAAAGGATTAAGCAGGGATATAGCACAAACTTGAGAAGTCTTCCATGAACCACCGGTATGAATTTCAGAAAGAACGAATGAATTGATATGGTAACAAAGGAAAAGGAATCTTGAACGAACCATCGTAGGAATTGAAAACAATTGAAGAAAAGTGAATGAATCACCGGGAAGAATTAGAAAACGAATGGAGACACTTGAGGGAATTTATATACAAGAGAATGAAGAGATGACAAGCTGAGTAGAGAATACTTGAACGATGCACCGGTAAGATTGGGGAAACAAGAGTAGAAAGTTGAGAATGAATAAATCTTCTGAAATGATGGCCTCCGGAGAATCAAGAACCGAAAGAACTCATGACATGTTTCGGCTGGGTATGAAAAGAATTTCTCACAATCGGAAACGATTATGAGGATGGCATGAAGCTAGAACCATGAATCTTCAAGAGAACAGACCAAGATTTAAGAGAAATTCTTCTTCGGTCTTCAACGTTGAGAATGACAACGAGGACCACCATGAGAAATTTGTGAGGTACTCCGGAATAATGAACAATAGAAATGTTGATCCAAAGATGAAAATAATTTAAAAGAGATCTTGGAGAAGGCATCTGACTGAGGAAAATTCATTCTTACGTCAAACTTTGAAAACAATTTGAGAATAACTCCGAAAAAAATTAGAAGAGTCAGGTAAGATCCTGGGAAAAGACCTGTGGGTTAGGGCCCACTCAAAAGAGAACACCGTTGGGAATGGTTGCTTGAAAGAGAGATTGCACCGGTTGATTTAAATGGCTTGAACGGATTAAGAATGGAAACATGAATCTTCTCAGATATCTTCAGCACTCCGGATATGAATAAAAAGGTGGATAAATAAGAGGTGCACTGGCATGAGAAAGCATATGAAAGGACGAAACGGACATGATCAACACCGAAAGCTTGCAATTAGTCCACCGGAGAAGAAAGAAAATGAAGAATGATAAACTTAAAGCTTCCTTAGCATCTTCATGAGAATCACTAGGTAAGAACATTGAAGGAAAAGAATGAAGAGACTTCGCAACAATAAAATGGATACTTGATTAAGAAATCCGAGTCCTTGAAGAAAAGGGTGGGATGGTGGGAAAAATAAAGGCAACTTGGGACGGATGAAACAGACGAATCCTGAGACTTCTCAACGGCGCCCGTATGGGATAACTTGAAGAGAAGCACACCGGTTGAAAAAGAATTGCCATGACAAACTCGATGATCAAGAAGGATTAGTATTCACATAGAAATATGAGAACACCGCTTAGGGAAGGTATGGAATCAACACTTGACATTGAAGCAACTCGAATACCACAACTCAAAACAAAACAAAGGATTGGCTTGCAGAATAAGCCGGAAACAAACATATGATAGAGATTTCGCCCAAAGTGTTCGCGATGAGGCCCCACGGGCACGACGTACAGCGGACTTCATGAATGACAAATGAGACATCCCCGAATCAGCATAGCCAAGGATTCTTCAAGACGTCTTGCGACCACTGTAAATCGACCGTGAAAAATGAACCACTAGACGTTGGACCCCAATCTCAACTCATACATCTATCGAAAAGAAATCCTGGGTAACTACTTGAATTCCCACCTAAAAACTCCCGAAACTTTCTGGTTATGCAATCTGGTGTTGGGGATACAGGGAGGCACAAATATCTCACACAACTAACAAATCCTACACTCCAACTGTATCCATACGTCAACACATAACCAAGAAAACCTCAGAAATCGTGTACCTCAGACCTTCGAAAACATCCGATATACTAGCTGTGGCAATACATCTGATCGCTCTCCCCAGTACTGGGTGGCGCCAAACTACTCTCACCACAAAGAGTATAGAAGCGTTTTCGATGTCGGTGTCCTCTGGTATTCCGGAACTGAAACGATAAGCACTGTGACAAAAACACCTTGGAGCTCAACTCCCCAGAAGAAGTCAAGTCAGATAGGAGGCACCAAGACAGAATTCCCATCACACCGATATCGCAGCGATTCCAACAATACCCGCGTGATCCTGAAAAAAATTGAGTAAAAAAAGGAGAGTGATGGATCCAAAACACCTACGTCATGAGTCCTCACCAGAGCGACGATGGGGATAAGAAGTAAAAAGAATTCCTACTCTTCGATATAACTAGACTCAATTTTTTTTTCTAGACTCAACAACGGCAGCGGTTCGATCAATCAAGGGGGCTCCTAAGGTCGGTAAGGCTCTGATACCAACTTGTCGCGCCCAAGATGCGATTCTATCCCAATCACATGATGAATTCATGATTGGGGCACAATCGTATTTCAAGCGCATAGCAAGGTGGATATCATTACAACATACCATGTACTGAATAGATGAGAATACAAGATAAAGGGTTACACTCGCCACAAGCTACAACATAAATACAACAGTTCATCAATACATAGCAATCATCATACAGAAGAGCAGGATCCGACTATGGATGAAACCAAATGAAAAAGAAGAACGACATCCACCCTGCCAATTCCAGGCTCCCGACCCAGAACCTATCCCTTGATCGAAGAAGAAGAAGCATGAGAACTCCAAAACAAGCAAGCATCGCTCTCACATCAGATCATCGCATTACCTGTACCTGCAACTGTGGTTGTAGTAATCTGTGAGCCACGAGGACTCAGCAATCCCAATACCATGGGTATCAAGACTAGCAAAGCTTAAAGGGTATGGAATGGATAAGTGGTGAGGTTGCAGCAAGCACTAAGCATTGTATGGTGGCTAACTTACGAGTACAAGAGTAAGAAGAGAAACTACGCATAATGGTCGTAAACTAGTAATGATCAAGAAGTGATCCAGAACTACTTATGAGTCAAGCATAAACCCACCGTGTTCTCTTACTGAACTCACTCGAAAAGAGACAGTCACGGTTACACACATAGTTGGTGTATTTTATTTCGGATCTCGTGTCAAGTTCTCTACAACCAGATATTAAAAATTCCCATCTGCCACATTATCACGGGCACGGCTTTCGAAAGATCAATCCTTGCAGGGGTGTCCCAACTTAGTCCATCACAGACTCTCATGATCAGCGGAGGAAAATCCTCCTCCCAGAACAACCCGATCAAGCTCCGAATCCCGGTTCACAAGACATTTTGACAATGGTAAAACAAATCCAGCAAGACCTCGCGATGTGCCGACACCCTAATAGTAGCCGTGCATATCTCGTCTTAGGCCACGACGAATGAGCTAAGCTTACGGTCGCTGAGACCCAAGTTGCCAAGGGGGCGCCGCAAGGTGCTCTAGTTTGGACCAACACTCATGAGGAGCACTGGCCCGGGTTGTTGATTAATTATCCTCGGGGCCCGGGAAGTCCCTATGCAAGTTTTAGTTGTTATTAGGCAAATGGTAAAACCAATGTTGGGCCTTGCTGGAAGAGTTTTATTCAAAGTGAACTATCAAGGGGGGCCCATAAACCCCGACCGCGTTAGGAACGCAAAATCAAGGAACATAACACCGGTATGACGGAAACTAGGGCGGCAAGAGTGGAACAAAACACCAGGCAAAAGGCCAAGCCTTCCACCCTTTAGCAATTATATAGATGTATTAATTAAATAAGAGATAGTGTGATATCCCAAAATATCAATGTCCCAACATGGAACAACATGCACTGCACATGCAACTAGCAACACTATAAGAGGGGCTGAGCAAAGCAGTAACATAGCCAAACAATGGTTTGCTGGGATGGTGGAAAGATTAAAGGCTCATCATGGCAATTTGGGAGGCTTGATACCAAGTGGTGAGTAGCGCGGCATAGTGATAGCATTGAGACAACTAGCAAAGCAAAGATAGTAGTTGTATCCAGGATAATGATCATCTTGCCTGAAATCCCACTAGGAAGAAGACCGAATCCATGAAGTAGACGAACCAACATAGTCGAACGAATCCTCACAATCGCAACATAACCGGAACTATCAAGGAGAAGCGCAACCGGAAAGAAGCAAACAACATGGTAAACAACCATCACATAAACATGACATGATGCGCAACCAAGTATGATGCATGTCCGGTTTAATGATTCATGGCATGGCAAAGTGCAACAAACAATACTACAAGTTAAGTGGAGCTCAATATGCAACGAGTTGCATATTGATGAAACACCACATTCATTTATTTAGTTCGCTCTCGTTTATTCTACACATCAATATTAAATGTTGTTAAACATGGCAAGAGGTGAGGCATAAGTAAACTAACTATTTAGGCAAGTTTAAATGAGGCCGGAAATAACAAACAACAATTCCGGAAAATCCCCATGTGCATATTTCAATTTGGTACTGTTCTGCCCTATACACAATTTTACAGTTGTTAAACATGCAAAGTAATGCCACCATGTTAATCTATGATTTTTTCTAGACAATTTACATATATAGTTTATTTAATGGCCAATGCTACAAATCAGCCAGCTGAAAGCTGGGGAAAACCTGCCTCCTCCCGAGCCGTACGATCTGGACGCACAGGTCCATTGGATTGGCCCACTGAGATCCCGTCAAAAGCTCCTCGCTAATATCCCGTGCAAGCTCCCTGTCGCTTCTTCTCGTCAAAAAGAAAAAAAGTTCCCTGCAACGTACTACTAGCAAATTCCCAACACATACGCAGGATCAGCAACTCGAAACATCCAACCACCGGCCGGCTTCCTGTTTAAGAAAAATAAAACCTCCTCCCGGTGTTTGTGGCCTGGTGCTTCGACCACCAAAGTAATGCAATGAGGCGTGCTACAACTGCTTCGACGACCACGGTGCTACTATGAGACGTGCTATGACGATGGCATGACTGATTCCACAACCAAGGTGATGCTATCTAGCATGTTATGACGACAGCCCAGCTACTTCAACGATGTTGCTTCGACGTCCGTGACATCTTTCGAACGGCCACAGTGTGCTTTGATGACATTTGTTGATGATCGTGGTGAGCTACAATGGCAGCCTTGTTGCTTCGATGATGTTGTGACGCAGCGTGATTCGGCGGCATGCATCGACGACCGCGACAATGCTACAATGGCAACCTTGCTGCTTCGATGATGTTGCGACGACATGCTTCAATTGTCGCGGTGATGTCGCGTTGGCGTTCTTCGAACGGCCACGGTGTGCTTTGATAGCATGCGTTGATGACCGCGACGATGCTACAATGGCAGCCTGGTTGCTTCGATGATGTTGCGACAACGTGCTTCGACGAACACAGTGTGATTCGACAGCATGCGTCGATGACTGCGACAATGCTACAATGGTAGCCTTGTTGTTTCGATGATGTTGCGACGACATGCTTCGACGATCGCGGCAATGTCTCAACGGCGTTATTCGAATGGCAACGGTGTGCTTTGAGCAGGCGTTGTCCACCGCGGCGATGCTACAATGGCAGCCTGGTTGCTTCGATGATGTTGCAACAGCTTTGCTTCGACGGCTACGGCGATGTCGCGATGGCTTCTTCGAACGGCCACGGTATGCTTCGACAACATGTGCCCAGGACCGCGGTGATGCTACAATGGCAGCCTGGTTGCTTCGATGATGTTGCGACCACGTGCTTCGACTGTCGAGGCGGTTGCTTCGGCAACTGCGGTTGTGGCGTGCTTCAAACGGTCACGACGATGCTGCGACCGCGTACTTTGACGACCACGGCGATGCTGTGTCGGATGCCCTAGTGCTTTGTCGATGCTGCAATGGCATGTTTGCCGGCCGTGGTAGTGCTGCGATGATGGCATGGCTGCTTTGACGATGCTACAATAGCGGTCCAGCTACTTCGATGATGTTGCGATGGCATGCTCCGACGGCCACGACGGCGGCCGAGGCGTTAAAGACGCTGCTCAAAGTATGCATTGCTAAAGGGAGTGTTTTGTATGAAGCGGCGTGCCCGACTGGGCCTTAGGCAAAAGAAATGCTGCCACAAACTTGTGCCAAAATGTGCTAGCACTATACCCAAGCAACCATAACGGGCCTCAAGATATATTACCTTCAAAAAATATATATATTTTTGTTTGAAAAGGAAGCAGCTGAGTACATGCGTACTAGCTAGTGCGACTAGTACTACTACCTCCGTCCGGGTTTATTAGACACCCTCTCATTTTCGGCTAAAGTTTGACAAACAAATTTAACTAATAAAGTATAAACTATATGTAACAAAAATTATACCTTCAAAAAGCTCTTTCAAATACAAGTCCATCAGTGTACTTTTTGTAGCATATATTCTATATTTTATTAATCATATCAATGGTCAAAGTTTGACTCAAAATACTAGGGGCCTAATAAACACGGACGGAGGTAGTACCTGGCAGCAATTCATCAACAAAATAGCTTTCGCGTCTCCATCGAAAAAAACAGTGGCATGCAGCATCCGCGATGGAGCAAGACACGGAGCAAGCGGCGGGCGCGCGGACGCAGTAGTGGGTCCCTTCACTTGGACACGTGGTCGACAGTGGAGGCGGCTGATGAGCGCACGTTATCAGCCGGATTAAAATAAGCGTTTCCCTTGTTTAATTCGGAGCTACGGTTATTTATTTATGAAATAAATCATTTTAACATGGCATTTAGCAAATTAAATGCAAACAACATTTTAAACATTTTTAACATGGATGAAAGTGGCATATTGTGAAACTAGATGAAAATCTAAGCATTTTACATATATAAATTATTTACATATGATGCACGGTTGTGAAGTTATTAAATGCATGAACATGAGGGTTCAATCTGTAAATATGCAGTTTTCTGGATAATAGACAAAATTGCAGACAGGGAAAAAAACACTACGGACTGGAACTAACTGGCCCAACAGGAGCATGGCACTAGAGGCTCACCCAGCGGGCTTGGCCCAGTTCGGTGGTGAGGCCTGGCAGAGGCGGCTGAGGAGTGTGCGCTGGGCCTTGTGCAAGAAGGCCCAGGCGCGGGCGATGTGGTTCTCGTCCTCGCTGGCGCTGGAACAAGTCAACGAGGGCGTGGTGCTGGTCTCCTCGTTTGAAGCAGAGGAAGCGAGCGGGCGGGCGCCGCAGCAGAGGGACTTGGCGGGGCGGCGGAGAGGCGCAGGGGCTTGATGCAGGACGACGACACGGGGACTTGGGGCTCCGGCAGCGCCGGGAACGCGAAGATGGGTGGATTCGGTCGGCTGGCGCCGGATCCGGGCAAAAGGCAGCGCGGACGGAGGAGCGTGGGCGCGGCGGTGTTGGTTTGCTCCTAGTCAGAGAGAAAATGAGAGGGGTGAGAGACATAGGGGAAGACAAATAGGAGAAGGGCGGGAGGATCTGGTCCGGCGGAACCTGCTGGAGCTGCCGTCGGTGAGGGGGTTCGGGCGGCGCTGGGGTTCCATGAGGCGGCAGAGGCCATGGCTTGGTCCCTGTGTGTGAGAGAGAGAAGCAGGGCACATGAGAGGTAAAACGAGCGGGGAAGAAGGAAGCAAGAAAGGGAGGTCCAGTGGGGTCCTGGCAGGCTTCGGTCGCTGGTGGGAGGAGGAACGCGAGGGCAGAGGCACTCCATGACAAGGGGCTCGAGCTGCTGCCTCGCTCGTGAGCGCGGGCATGAGGAGGAGGCGCTGGGTCGCTGACGAGGTGGTGGCGAGCATGGGGCTCCGATCTGGTGGCATGGAGGAGGCTGGCCGGTGGGGGTGAAGCCCCTGGTGTCGGCTGGGGCCTCGAGCAGAGAGGAGGGCGAGTTGATCTGGAGGCTGTAGGTGGCGAGCGATGGTTGGGGAGGGATGGATCCCGAGGTGGGAGGAGAGTGGTAGTTGGCTGGCGGCGGCGACAAGACAGATGGGACAGGGCTAGGGTTTGTCTAGTTATATAGTTAGGAGGGGGTATTTGGATCATCGGATCGGGATCAGACGGTCGAGAATAAAAGATTAGGGGAGCCCAATGGAGAAACAAAAGATATTTTAGGGATGTTTGGTTATGATCCGGACCCATCGATAACGACAACCTGGTTCAGGTTCGGGGAAGTTTCGGACGCGCACGTGAGGGGTCGAGGAAATGTGCAGAGAGGCTAGACAATAGATGAGAGGGGAAATCGAAGACAACACGGTCTGACAAAAGGCCACGGAGAAGACAAGACAGAAGTGGCAACTACGAACGGATACCTGTTTTATGAAAATATGCGGATGCAATGCGCATGATGACATGATGAAATGCAACAAGCAACAATAATTAAAGCAGCTACAACAAAAGCATGGAAGCCGTCTGGAGCGTCGGTCTCGGGCTATTACAGATGAGATGAGCACGAGCTAGAGCTCTCGAGAACAAGGTGACATCTCTCCTTAGTGATATTCCATATGATCCTCGTGAGACATGGATACTACCTAAGTCCGGAATGTTGTGCATGATCAGGTACCAAGAGGACCCTCTCAAAGATGCACGTGAAGATGGACAAGTCTACAAGTTCATGGATGAAGGGAACCAACGGAAGGAATCGAGAACAGCTTCCAAGACCCGGACATCCGGCCCCTGGAGGTGTCGACAGAAGCAGCAGCCCAGCAGCCAAGTCTACAGGGCCCGGACATTTGGCCTCGGGCCCAGACATCTGGCCTCTAGCCCAGAAATCCGGACCCCCAGCCCGGACATCCGGACAAGCCCTATCCAGAGAGCAGAAGAATGGCCCCGACAGCCCGGACATCCGGCCCGACGCCCGGACATCCGGCTCCGCCTATCTGCGCATAGTAAAGGGCCGAAGCCCATGTATACCTTCGCCCCTAGACTATATATACTCCCTCTCCCTCGCATTTTAGGGTTAGCAATGCGATAGCTCATTTTAGGAGATAGAGCTTTGCTCATCCACTTGACACCTTCTCCATTGGAGTTCATGACCTCTACGGAGAAGATCCCTCAAGTGGATTCAAGACCCCTCACAGGAAGACTTTCAAGACCTCCTCACGAAGAAGAACTTGCTACTTGTATCGTCCTTTGTTGACTTTGGATCGTGTATCTCTTCGTCTATTCGGATCTAGCACATGTGTAATCGAATCTTGTTGGTTTGAGTGAATCGTCTCATGTTTTCCCTCGTGTTCTTCGTGTTCTTCGCGGGATCTGCTCCAATCGTGAAAGATCAGGCATCTAGGGTTCTACCCTACATCACCTAGGGGCCGATCTTTCATGATTGGAGCGGATCCCGAGAAGAACATGAAGAACACACGAGGGGAAACATGAGGGAAAACGAGAGAAAACACTCAAATTGACTCGATCCAATCACACATATGCTAGATCCACAAACACAAAGAGAGATACATGGTCCAAATACACCAAAGGACGATACAAATAGTAGCTAGTTCATCCCAATTCATGAGGAGTTGAGGTCTTGAATCTGAGATGGATCTTCCCCGTGAAGAGGTCTTGAATCCACTAGGGATCTTCTCCTAGATGGAGGTCTTTGCCTCCAATGGAGTAGTCTCTCTCTCTCTCTCTCAAGAGTAGAGTAGGTAGGAGCAAAGCTCACATACAAATGAGCTATCATATTTCCTAACCCTAACTAGAGGAAGGGGAAGGAGTATATAGGCTAGTCCACGAAGGGGTAAGGAAGGAGGGGATACATGGGCCTTTGGCCCATGGCTACACACAGGCAGGCGCCGGATGTCCGGGCTAGGGGCCGGATGTCCGGCTGTTCATGAGACGCTGGATGTCTGGGGCACTGGCCGGATGTCCGGCCTTGAACAGGCCGTTTTGAGCATTCTATGGATAGTCGTTGCCGGATTTTTGGGGTTGCTGCCGGATGTCCGGGCATTGCTGAGGCGCCGGATGTCCGGGGTTGCGCTGGATGTCCGGCTGCTGATGATTTTGGCCGTCTGTTGGTGCAACTCCTTGGTGGTTGCCCAGGCGCCGGAGGTCCGGCCTCTGGCCCGGATGTCCGGCCAATGTAACTTCAGCAGCTCCGTCTTCTTCCATCGTCGCTTCCAGGCTTTTCTCAAAGATGGTGTAGTTGTTCCTTGGCGCTTGCACTCCTCCTCAACATCCGTGGAGCTCTGACAATACCTATGCATGCACATGGGAGAAGTGTCAAGTAGTATACCATCCTCGAAGGGGTCAAGTGAGCACGTGTAAAGGAGATGATTCACCTTTGGGTATGTGAAGTAGATGTCGCACGTGTCACTCGCCAAACGGGCTCTTGACATGGTGATGTCCGTAGGATGCTCCGCATCAAGAGGCCCTTCGCTCAGAGCAACAAGAAGACGCCGCACGTCTTGAGGAACGCCACGAATTGAGGAACCATGCAAGAATTCCACAACATCAACGGCAAGATAATCAAGTTGAGCAAGAGGAGCAAGTGCTTCAAGACCCTCCACCACGGCAAGAGCGTCACCATCATCGCCCACAACACAATGAAGAGCAACGCTACAACAAGCTGAAGTTCCACATGCCTAAGTTCTCCGGCGGCACCGACCCCGAAGACTACCTTTCCTGGGCATTGAAGGTTGACAAGATCTTTTGCTTACACAACTCTGATGAAGAAAAGAAGATCACCATGGTATCTCTTGTGTTCCAAGACTATGTTCTCATTTGGTGGGAGCAAGTCATTGAGAGAAGAGAAGCAAAAGGTGACCCACCCATCACAACATGGAATGAAATGAAGGATGTCATGTGAGTGCGCTTTGTACCCACGTACTATAGCCGCGACCTCTTCAAGAAATTGCAATTTCTCAAACAAGGCACCAAGTCCGTTGAAGAGTATTACCAGGAAATGGAGATTGCCATGATTCAAGCAAATGTCAATGAAGATGAGGAGCAAACAATGGCACGATTCTTGAATGGACTCAACCATCCTATCAAGAAGATTGCGGATTTCCAACCGTACATGAACCTCCTCGAGCTAGTGCACCAAGCCACCAAGGTGGAGCGGCAAGTGCAAGATGATTAAAAATACGCCAAGTACTCTTCCAAGACATATGGCTCATACAATCAAGCTTCAACGACTACACCGCCTTCTTCTACCTCAACCAAACCTTCTACAAGCAACGGCGACAAGTCAAGTTACAAGAAATCTTTGACATCTTCAAGTTGTCCTACCACCACAAGCAACTTCAAGCCGAGAGCTTCATCATCTACAACTCCACCGGATGAGACCGTCAAGTGAAGTTCCATCAAATCCTTCACATGTCAAGGCCGAGGCCACAAGACATTTAAGTGCCCCACTCGGCGCACCATGCTCGTGAATGACGATGTCACCTATGACTCAATGAGTGAGGAAGAAATGGAAGCGCTTGAGCACACGGCCATGCACCAGTGCGTGAATGAAGATGAAGATGACCAAGTCTTTTGTGACAATGATTCGAGCCCCGCTCTTGTTGTCTCCAAGGTCTTGACACTTCAACATCAACAAGACGAAGACCAAAGATGCCATATCTTCCACACCAAAGCGGGCATCAACGGACGTTCCGTGAAGGTCATCATCGATTGCGGAAGTTGCCACAATTTGGCAAGCGAAGAGCTATGTTCCAAGCTACAATTTGTCAAGATGAAGCATCCTCGCCCCTACAAGGTCCAATGGGTTAGCGACTCTGGTACCATTCAAGTGGAGCACACCGTTCAAGTCTCCTTCAGGATAGGAGCATATGAAGACACATTGGAGTGTGATGGGGTTCCCATGTCCGTTTGCCATCTCCTACTTGGACGACCTTGGCAATTCGACCGCGGTGTCATCCACAATGGGAGAACTAATCACTATAGCTTCAAGATGAAAGGAAAGGAGTACGTGCTATGACCTATGTCACCTAGCCAAGTGATCGCCGACAAGCAAGAAACCACCCATCATGGAGAGAATAGTGAGAGAGTGAACCACCAAAAAGAGAGTGAGCGCCACAAGCCCAAATTGAGTGCCTCGACGATGAGCGACAAGAAAAACTTAGTCCTCTTAGCTACCAAAAGCGAGATGAGAGAAGTGTGTGAGAACCCATCTAGTGTCACCCACTATGTCCTATTATGCAAAGATGAAGTGGAAAGAACTAACACCTCTCACCATCTTCCTTTAGTGTTATCTAATCTATTGTAGGAATATGAGGATGTGTTCCCCGATGAGCTACCTCCAGGACTACCTCCACTATGAGGCATTGAACACCGAATCGACCTCATACCCGGTGCACCGTTACCAAACAAGGCACCCTACCGTGTCAACCACGAAGAAACCAAGGAAATACAAAGGCAAGTGCAACAACTCATTGACAATGGGCATGTGCGTGAAAGCTTAAGTTCTTGTGTCGTTCCAATTATTCTTGTGCCTAAGAAAGACGATAGTTTTCGCATGTGTTCCGACTACTGTCCCATCAATGCTATCACCGTTCTTTATAGATATCCTATTCCTCGCCTTGATGATATGCTCGACGAGCTTAGCGGAGCCACAATTTTCTCTAAAATTGATCTTAAAAGTGGCTATTACCAAATACGCATTCAAGAAGGTGATGAATGGAAAACCGCTTTCAAAACCAAATTTGTCTTGTATGAATGGCTAGTTATGCCTATGGGCTTATCCAAAGCACCCGGTACTTTTATGCGTGTGATGCATTATGTTCTTCGCCCCTACATTGGCATATTTGTTGTGGTCTACTTTGATGATATTCTTGTGTTTAGCATGTCTTTAGAAGATCATGTCACCCATCTTAGAACCATTTTGCAAACTCTAAGAAAAGAGGGCCTTTATGCTAATATGGAGAAATGCCTTTTTGGCGTTGACAATCTTGTTTTCTTGGGCTTTGTTGTGTCATCTAAGGGTGTTCATGTAGATGAAGCTAAAATTGATGCTATTAAAACTTGGCCACAACCAACCAACTTGCAATAAGTGCGAAGTTTCCTTGGCTTAGCCGGTTTCTATCGTAGATTCGTTAAAGACTTTAGCACTATTGCATCACCTTTGCATGCCTTGAGTAAGAAGAATGCACCATTTGTTTGGGGACCATCCCAAGATACCGCATTTCACGAGCTTAAGAATTTGCTTACTCATGCTAATTTGCTTGCATTACCAAACTTTGATAAAACTTTTGAGGTACATTGCGACGCTAGTGGTAATGGCATAGGAGGTGTGCTAATGCAAGAGAAGCGCCCAATTGCTTATTTTAGTGAAAAACTTTTCGGGCACAACTTAACTATCCCATCTATGATAAAGAATTATATGATTTAGTGAGAGTCTTGCATGTGTGGGTCCATTATCTTCGCCCTCATGAATTTGTCATCCATACGGATTATGAAACGCTTAAATACCTTAAGGGTCAAACTAAATTGAATAAGCGACATGCCAAATGGAGTGAGTTTATTGAGTCATTTCCTTATGTTATCAAGTACATCAAAGATAAGCAAAATGTCGTGGCAGACGCTCTTTCCCGCAAATGCATGCTTGTTACTCAACTTGAATTGAATGTCATTGGCTTTTAGCACATAAAAGACTTGTATGCGCATGATCTTACTTTTGGTATTCCTTATACCAAATGTTTGACGCATACATCTTGGGAGCGATATTATATCAAGGATGATTATCTAATGAGAGATAACAAACTTTGTATACCCGAGTCTTCTCTTCGTTTGTTACTTTTGCAAGAGGCTCATGGAGGACGACTTATGGGCCACTTTGGACGCGACAAGACCTTCGCTACGCTCTCCAAGAACTACTTTTGGCCCAAGATGTTCCGCGGCGTCTCCCGCTACACCAACTGATGCTCTACATGTCGCAAAGCTAAGTCTAAAGCTCAATCCCATGGTATTTATATGCCACTTCCTATTCCATATCACCCATGAGAAGATATTAGTATGGACTTTGTGCTTGGTTTGCCTAGAACTAGAAATGGCAAAGATTTCGTATTTGTTGTTGTGGACCGCTTCACTAAGATGGCACATTTTATTCCATGCAACAAGATAGACGATGCTTCACACCTTGCCAATCTCTTTTGTAGGGAAATCTTGCATCTACATGGAGTGCCAAAGACGATTGTCTCGGACAGCGACGTCAAGTTCCTAAGCTACTTTTGGAAGACCCTATGCGCCAAGCTTGGAATCAGGCTCTTATTCTCTTCGGCATACCATCCACAAACCGACGGCCAAACGGAGGCCACTAACCAGATGCTATCCACTCTCCTACGTGTGTTGATCCAGAGGAACATCAAGGAGTGGGAGGAGAGCTTACCCATCGCTGAGTATGCCTACAATCGCACATGGCATTAAACTACCGTCAAGTCCCCCTTCGAGGTCGTCTATGGTTTCAATCCTTTGTCCCCATTGGACATTCTACCGCTACCACTACAAGAGCGCATCAACATGGATGCGAGCGTGCAAGCGAGCTATCTCAAGAATGTGCATGAAGATACAAGACAAGCAATAGAGCGCCAAGTACAACGTCTCGCGACCAAGATCAACTTCAACAAGCAACCCATGATATTCAACCTTGGAGATCAAGTGTGGCTACACCTTTGAAAGGAACGCTTCCCCAACGAACGCAAGTCAAAGCTACTTCCGCGAGCCGACAGACCCTTCAAGGTGCTAGAACGCTACAATAACAACGCCTACAAGATTGACATCCCACGAGACAAGTACTCTGTTAGCGACATCTTCAACGTCAAGGATCTCTCTCCCTAGCATGCTGGTGAGGCTTTCGATCTGAGGTCGGATCTTTCCGGGGGGGAGATGATGCGGAGCATCCCCATGGACACTGCCCCAACTATCCAAGCACCAAGTGGACCCATGACTAGAGTTCGCGCATGTGCTATTCAATCCGAGGTGACATGTCTCCTACTTGAGCTTCCCTTACACATGAACGAGACATGGTTGCTACATCAATCAGAGACAATGTGCATGATCAGGTACAACGAGCATCCCAAGGATCCGGGAGCTAAAGGAGAAGAAAGGGACGGGCGTGCAAACTCTCTGTCCAGCCCGGAACTTCCGGCCACCGCCCGGAACCTCCGGCCAGCCCGGAACTTGCAGCCCCTGATGATCAAGGCCAAGCCCGGGCATGCAAACTCTCTGTTAAGCCCAGAACCTGCCTGGACCCCCGCCCGGAACCTCCGGCACCCGGAACTTCCGGCCAGCCCAGACCTTCCGGGCCCCGTCACCCAGAGCAGCCCCAGAGCGCGCCAACTCTCTGGTTAGCCCAGAACCCGGCTGGAACCTCCGATGCCCGGAACTTCCGGCCTGCCTGTGCACAGTGACTCTGGGCCGAGGCCCGTGTACCCGTTCGCCCCCTAGACTATATATACGCTTCTTCTACCTCCGTTTTAGGGTTAGCATTGTGATAGCTCATTTTGGAGATAGAGCTTTGCTCATCCACTTGATACCTACTCCTTTGGAGATCAAGGCCTCCTAGGAGAAGATCCCCCAAGTGGATTGAAGACCCCGTCTAGGGAAGATCCCCTCGTGGATTCAAGACCCCATCTTCTCACGGATTGGGACGAACTACCAACCGTTTGTATCATCCTTTGTTGGATTTGGATCGTGTCTCTTGTTGTGTTATTGGATCTAGCACATGTGTAATCGAATCTCGTTGATTTGAGTGTTTCCTCTCGTTTCCCCTCATGCTTTCCCTTGTGTGTTCTTCGTGTTCTTTGTGGGATCCCCTCCAAATCGTGAAAGATCGGCCCCCTAGGGTTCTGCCCTATATCAAGGAGAGCTTCCCCATGAGCAAGAGCAAGCTGAAAAAGTAGCTCGTCAATCAAGTATGTATCAGTTTGTGGATAACACTCTGTGCAGAAAGAGACCTAATGGGGTGAAATTGAAGTGCATTTGCCGGGAAAACGGACTCAAGTTGTTGGCAGAGATACATGGAGGCATATGTGGCTCTCACATAGGTTCAAGAGCCCTCGTCGATAAAGCTTTCCGGCAAGGTTTTTATTGGCCCACTGCCCTCCCGGATGCAACTGAGCTAGTAACAAGATGTGAAGCATGCCAGTTCCATTCAAAGAACATACATCAGCCAGCACAAGCTCTCCAAATGATTCCTCTTTCCTGGCCCTTCTCGGTCTGGGGGCTCGATATCTTGGGCCCCTTCCCTCGTGCTACCGGGGGCTTTGAGTTCTTGTACGTCTCCATCGAGAAGTTCACAAAGTGGCCTGAAGTAGAGCCGGTAAGAAAGGTGACTGCACAATCAGCCATCAAGTTCTTTAAGGGACTAGTTTGCCATTTTGGGGTTCCAAACAGAATAATTACCGACAACAGCACACAGTTCACAAGCCACACCTTCATGCAGTACATCCAAGGCCTTGGGAGCAAGGTTTGTATTGCCTCCGTTGCTCATCCGAGAAGCAATGGGCAAGCAGAACGAACAAATGTTGAAGTGTTGCGTGGCCTCAAGACGAGAACCTTTGAGAGGCTGCACAGGTGCGGAAGGCGCTGGATTGATGAGCTGCCGGCAGTTCTTTGGTCACTCAGAACGACACCAAATCGAGCTACTGGCCAAACACCCTTCTCCCTAGTTTATGGTGTAGAAGCGGTGCTCTCCATGGAACTCACATACGGGTCGCCTCGAGTGCTTGCCTATGACGAGGTAGAGCAAGAGCAGTTGCAGCAAGATGATGTTGTACTCCTCGAGGAAGATCATCTTCGGGTGGCTGTGTGAGCAGCATGCTCCTAGCAAGCCTTGCGCCGCTATCACACCTGCAAGGTTCATGCCCGAAGCTTTGGGGAAGGCAACCTTGTTCTTAGGCACGTTCAATTCGCCAAAGGATCAAACAAGTTGACGCCAAAGTGGGAAGGCCCTTATCGGGTAGCACAAGTCACCAGACCTGGTGCAGTCCGTCTGGAGACCGAAGATGGCATTCGTGTGCTAAACTCGTGGAATATTGAGGATCTTCACAAATTCTACCCATGAGGCGCAGTTGTCGGGCCTTGTCCCGGCAACCCCTTTTGTACAAGCTTTGTCTTCAAGACTTGTAACCCTTTGTACAAAGCCAAGCACAGACCCTGTGCATATGTGAATAAAGCTAAGTACTTCACAACCTTTTATGCATCTTTACTTACGTATCGATATGCATAGCCCTGTGATTACATTCTTGCTTGAATGAAATGTCTAACATACCGCCAAGGTGCCATGTACCACCCCTTTCTCTCTTTTCTTTTTCTCAAAGACAGGAGGGATCCCTCGCGTGCAAGTTTCCTGGGGGGAGTGATGATGGAGTACCATTACGAAAATGGCATTGCTACACATTTCGTACAACAAAGAAAGATAAGTTGAAAGACAAATTTTCCTTTGTTACAATTACAGTTCTCCCTTTTGCACGATTTTGTGTTGTATGAGAAACCTACACGTAAGGGAATCTTGTCGTGGATATTCAAACTCTTATCTTGCCTTGAGTCCGCTCGGCAAGATCTTTGCAGCAGCGTTGAGACCGGCAAGTTACCTTGCCGGTGACAGTACTACTAGCAGGCTGCTAAGGACCAGTTCCTCGAAGCGCTCGCAGCAAGTATGTGTGTCGGCAAGCTACCAAACCGTGTAGGGTGTCAGATTGAGATCATACAAGAACAAAGACAAACAAGGGAAACTATACACATTTATTTGAGCATGAAAGATATCATATATTATTGAAAAGTGCTCGATAACATTCTTCTTAGTCCTCCCTTCCTAGGGTTTACATCGAGTGCAAGGAGGGCAACAGGGGTGCCTAGGCGAAGCGCTCCCGGCAGGCCAGATGATGGTGCTGGCGGTGCTCAGCTCTAGATGATGGTGCCGCTGGCGCTCAGCTGGAGATGATGGTGCTGCCAGCATTTAGCTAGAGTCCGAGTCGCTGTCTTCAGACTTGATGCTCGGGGACTCGCAGTCATCGTCTTCACCATCGTCCTCCTCGTCGTTGTCGCTCGAGGAGGCTCTTTCACTACTCCTCGAGCTCTCCATGCGAGCGCCTGAAGCCCTGAAGAACTTCACGGAGAGCGTGTTGGACTCCACTAGTTGAAGTGGAGGAGATGCCCTTGCCCCAGATAATGAGCACGAGCGAAGGATTTTCACCCACATGTGAGGTACATGACGCCGTTGGCGGGGAACTCCACGTTCACCCAAACAGAGCCGTTGCTGCATCCGTTCACGTGCAGTCACAGGACAAGTGGTTGGTTGACCTCCATCACCCAGGCAAAGGGACGGGGGAGCCGCAACCAGCGTTGTGGCAGGTCGCACAAATCGATGACGAACTCGAGCACCGTGTCTTCTGTATGGCCTTCTATCTGAGGAGGAGCGGCTGGGGGTGGAACGATGAGCGCCCTACTGTGGCCACCTCGGCCTCAAGTGCCACGTCTTCCATGACCCCGACCTGCGGTCCCGCCCTGAGCACCGGTGCCGGCCTCAGCCAAAGCAGGAGTATGCTGCCGAGGGGAAGCTCTCACTACCACAGTGGAGGCGCGAGCTCGACCTTTTCCCCTCGCCATGGTGGTGGCAGACGCAGGAAGGATGGAGAAGGTGAAGATGGATGACCATCGCCTCTTGCGGTCCCTCTTTTATAGAGGGAGGCCCGGGGGCTGGCTCTCCACCATTTTTAGGGCAACCGCCCCATTCCACCAGTCATGCACCCTGCATTCCTGGCCAGCGCGTTACTTCATCGACCGCCCTACCTCGCCAATCCGACACCCTGCCTACCCTGTTTAGTGCACTACTTCCACGGCCGCCCCTCTCCACCAATCCCATGTTCCACGTATGACGCGCGTCGTGGGGAGGGATGCAGTAAAGGAGGAAGTAATGACAGGCATGGCAGTTACCTTTGGCCACCCGTGACCATGGTTGTCAAAGCCACGCCTAGTAGCACCCTGTGTGCATGCTTGCCCCTGGTCTCTACACACGCGGTAAGCACCCGCCCCAACGATTTGGTTTGCTGCAAGGAGGCCAAAGATGGACATGAGTCCAGGTTAATGAAGAAGCAAAGAAAATCTCGAAATACAGGAATTGTTTTGACAAAATCTGGCGTCGATCCACACTGCATGTCTGTGCATTATTTGGGCCTAGCCCAACGATGCCCGACAGCACATGTGGCCTAGGCCCGGGGGCTCCTGTCGGTGTATTAAACATGGGTGTTTCATACCCTGACCTATGCATAGACAAGTAGTAGCTCCCTTGCCAAACTAAAGTTATAATGAAGTTTCCCAAACCAAGACAAGCCGCTCTTTGAGAAATCAAGGAGCGCATCAAGAAGACCAAGGCCTAAGACAAGCCTCAAGATCAACTACAGAAGAAGCCCCTGCCGGCAAGGCGATGGCCCGACAAGCTATTTGGCCGGCAAAACCCTGCGAGCTGCTAGCGCTCCACCTCACCGAGTGGCTAGTCACTGATCAGTGAGGTGTCGAGCCTGTAGGCAGTTAGGTAAGGCTTGCCGGACACGTGTCAGCTCAACAGAAGGAGTTTTACCTTTATTGACACCTATCCAAATGGTGTGTCAAGATAATAGGAGTTAACTAGGCAAGCGGTGCAGCATCCTTGCCGGGGCTTCTCCTCCTCATGACACCTAGCGATGCATCTAATGCTTCTTGTCCTAACTAGCAGAGTTAGGTATGATAGCACTATTTGCTATCTAATTAGCATGTAGTTACCTTTTTGCCGCTGTGGTTACCCCTTGAGCTATGAAAGAAGGGCCATGGCAACGTTGACAAGGGTTCGAACCCATTCAAACCCCACGCACACTTGCACGTGTAGCTGCCTCCTCCTTGCATCTTGCCAGGGGGGAGGAGCGCTCCTTGTACTTGTGCATCCACACTTATAATACACCAAAGCAGGAGTAGGGTATTACACCTCAAAGGTCGCTCGAACATGGGTAAAAGATCGTTGCGCCCTCTGTTAATCCTGCTCTTTGCATTCTATGCATTCCCCTCGCCGAACCACAAAGGGGCTACATCACCCCATAGATAGTCGTTCCATACCGACATCTATGGCGCGCCAGTCCGGCGTCGATCCACACTACATGTCTGTGAATTATTTGGGCATAGCCCAATGATGCCCGGCAGCACGTGTGTCCTAGGCCTAGGTGCTCATGTCGGTGTATTAAAGATGGGTATTTCATACCCTGACCTATGCACAGACAAGTAGCAGCTCCCTTGCCAAACTAAAGTTATAATGAAGTTTCCCAAACCAAGACAAGCTGCTCTTTGAGAAATCAAGGAGCGCATCAAGAAGACCAAGGCTCAAGACAATCCTCAAGATCAACTACAGAAGCATCCCCTGCCGACAAGGCCGAGCCGGAAAGGCGAAGGCCCGACAAACTCGTTGGCCAGCAAAACGCCGCCAGCTGCTATCACTCCACCTCACCGAGCAGCTAGTCGCTGATCAGTGAGGTGTCGACCCCGCAGGCAGTTAGGTAAGGCTTGTCGGACATGATTCAGCTCATCAGAAGGATTTTTACCTTTATCGACACCCGTCCAAATGGCGTGTCAAGATAATAGGAGTTAGCTAGGCAAGCGGTGCAGCATCCTTGCCAGGGCTTCTCCTCCTCACGACACCTAGCAATGCATTTAATGCTTCTTGTCCTAACTAGCAGAGTTAGGTATGATAGCACTGTTTGCTATCTAATCAACATGTAGTTACATTTTTGCTACTATGGTTACCCCTTGAGCTATAAAAGGCGGGCCATGGAAACCTTTACAAGGGTTCGAACCCATTCAAACCCCACGCACACTTGCACATATAGCTGCCTCCTCCTTAGGTCTTGCCGGGGGGGGCGCTCCTTGTACTTGTGCATCCACACTTCTAATACACCAAAGCATGAGTAGTGTATTACACATCAAAGATGGCCCGAACCTGGGTAAAAAATTTACCGTGCCCTCTGTTAATCTTGCTCTTTGCGTTCTGTGCATTCCCCACGCCGAACCACAAAGGGGCTACATCACCCCATAGATAGTTGTTCCATACCGACATCTTTGGCGCGCTAGGTAGGGGCATCACTGGCATGCACCTGGCTTAGCAGACGGCGTGTGATTTCGTCGAGCTCCATCATCATCCTCATCATCCATGGCGCCCAAGAAGAAGGGCTCCATGGCGACGAAACCTTCCATGTCCAAGATTCCTTCACACGCGTCCGCGGGCGGCGTAGGCGGCGCCATCACCGTGGACGACGCGAACATCACGGTAGGCACGAACAGCGCAGGCGGCACCGTCGCCGTGCCCACTGCAGCAGGAGCAGGCGGCGAAGGCGCTGGAGGCGGTCACCTTCCACGACCCTCTGGCGGAGACAGCAATAATGGCGCAGGTGGCGCAGGCACGCAACTCCTGCCTCCTCGATGCACTGGCGAGCGTAGCCACTGGAGCAATACTGTCCAGTCGGGCGCGAGCCGAGATCCTCCTGCTGCGGTGGCTACGGTGGCAGTAAGGGAGGCGACATCTAAGCACACGCAGCGTCCATCACGAGATGGACGTGACGTGACCCCGAGCGGCGTTGTCGATCATGCACATCAGTGCCCGCACGGCAAGACGCCTGTCGATCAAGTTCAAGATCTTCAGGCGCCACCTCCCCCACACCAACCCATTGTCGCACCCCCAGCACGGTGGCAAGATCGCAATGGTGCTCCTGCTAGCTCTGTCAGGAGTCGAGCGACGTCGCGATCTTCGCTCGCCAACATGCCTTCCACGGCAACGGAGGCGATCGCGCGAGCCCAAATGCTGTTGAACTTTCCTCCAACAGCAGATAAGATGGATGAGTGGGTGACTACCATTCAGAGTCTGATCGGATTTGCAAAGGCTAACAAACTCCAGCTGGCGGAGCCCTCGTGATGCCCACGAACATCTCCAGTAGCTCTGATTGATGGCCATGTTGTTACCGAGGCAGGGCGGTCGATGAACTAACGCGTCGGCCAGGAATGCAGGGTGCATGACTGGTGGAATGGGGCGGTTGCCCTAAAAATGGTGGAGAGCCAGCCCCCAGGCCTTCCTCTATAAAAGAGGGGCCGTAGGAGGTGATGCTTATCCATCTTTCCCTTCTCTATCCTTCCTGGGTCTGCTACCACCATGGCAAGGGGAAAAGGTCGAGCTGGCGCCTCCGCTGTGGTAGCGAGAGCTTTCCCTCGCCAGCATAGTCCTGCTTCGGCTGCGACTGTGGAGGCCGGCACTGATGCTCGGGGCAGGACCGCATGTCTGGGTCGTGGAAGACGTGGCACTCACGACCGAGGTGGCCAGAGTAGGGCACTCGTAGTTCAACCCCCAGCAGCTCCTCTCCCAATAGAAGGCCATCCGAAAGACACAGCGCTCGAGTTCATCATCGAGCTACATGCCCGGCGTGACACCGGCTGCGGCCCCCCCGTCCCTTTGCCAGGGTGATGGAGGTCGACCAACCACTTGGCTTTTGGCTGCGTGTGAACGGCTGTAGCAACGGCTCCGTTTGGGTGAACGTCGAGTTCCCCATCAATGGCGTCAGGTACCTCACATGTGGGTGGAAATCCTTCGCTCGTGCTTGTTATCTGGGGCAAGGGCATCTCCTCCACTTCAAGCTAGTGGAGTCCGACACCCTCTCCGTGAAGTTCTTAGGGGCTTCAGGTGCTCACATGGAGTGCTGCATGGAGAGCTCGAGCAGTAGTGAAAGAGCCTCCTCGAGCGACAGCGACGAGGAGGACGATGGTGAAGACGATGATGGCGAGTCCCGAGGGTCAAGTCCAAAGACGGCGACTCGGACTCCAGCTGAACGCCAGTAGCACCATCATCTCCAACTGAGTGCCGGCGGCACCATCATCTGCAGTTGAGCACCGGCAGCAACATCATCTGGCCTGCCGGGAGCGCTTCGCCTAGGCGTCCCTTTTACCCTCCTTGCACTCGATGCAAATCCTGGGACGGGAGGGCTAAGAAGAATGTTATCGAGCACATTTCAATAATATATGATATCTGTCATGCTCAAATAAACATGTATAGTTTCCCTTGTTTGTCTTTGTTCTTGTATGATTTTAATCTGACACCCTATGCGGTTTGGGAGCTTGCCGGCACACATACTTGCCCCGAGCGCTTCGAGGAACTAGTCCTTAGCAGCCTGCTGATGACCCACAAGTATAGGGGGTCAATCGTAGCCCTTTCGATAAGTAAGAGTGTCGAACCCAACTGATAGAGGCGAGGTGTCCCGATCTTTCGATGAGATGGTAACTATTGATTTGGTGGAGACGACTTTGATGATCCGACTACAAACGTGCACGACATTGCGTCTTAGCAATCGCTAAACCAATCTCCCGAAGTTACTGACGATGCTGGGAGCATGACCAGCCTGACCACGAAGTTCTATTCCTACACGCAATCGAAGAACAAGCAAGAATATGATAATGCAATCTGAATATTGCGAATATAGATGAAGTATTGATAAAGGTTGGGATCCGAAATTGGTCCTGGTCTGGTCGTTGGACACAAACGAAGTACACAAAGTTGCAATGACTAACTTTTAACTAAACAAATCCCAAGGAAAAAGCTACTAGATTGATCTACTTATATAGGAGCAAGGGGTGGCTCCCAAGGAGGTGGGAGGACGTCCCAAGGCAGCCTAAAACTAACCCTAGGTTGTGCAAGGCCCATGGGCCCAAGTGGAGGTGATGCGACACCTTTGGACTTGTAGTTTGACTCGGATTTTGCTACAGCGTCAGATTGTTTCGTCAATATCTCAATTGCTCCGGAAGAATTTGAAGGTGAATCCAATTGGGTTGGAAATAGCATGAAATCTACTTTCCAACAAAAAAAGAATCACCCAATTCAGAGTCCGGATGAAAGAGACCTTGGCCTTTTGAGTCAGGTATGTCTGTGAAGTTCGAATTTGAGACTAGAACGAGAGACACTTGGACTCTATCTTATCTTGGCTCAAAAGTGATGTGAGGGGACTTTTTGAACAACACCTAAACTTCTCTTTTTCCCTTATCTTCATATGTGGATTGTACAAATGTCCCATACACCTGCAATTAGACATGGCACAAAAGTCTGTGAATTATTTTTGTCCTGGATAACATAAATAAATTATTGCATAGTTTGCATTATAAATCACCTCACAAATATGCATGTACTCAATATTTTTGGTCATATCCAAGGTAGTCATATCCTCATCATCCTCCCCTTCTTGAAAACAATGCCGTCCTCGGTGTTGCTTAATCTGAAATGTGGCTACCAAAAGAGATAAGGTGTACATGTTGTATATGTATATGTCATCCATTTTTACTTCTCTTTGTTTTTGCACATATGACACATGTATACATGAGTAACTTTCATAGTTCATAAAATATAAAGCCAAACTATTACCCCAAGAAGTAGAAGGCATGAAAATATTGCAACTCGGTTTGCACATATAAGTGAAGCTCTTATTCATATCAAAGGATTGACAATGGTCATCTCTATACTATCCCAACATTGGTGAATACACTTTAATTGCTTCAAATTTACATGCGACAACATGATTAAATAAGCAAACATGCAACAAGTCATTTGACACAGAATCATCACCAAGATTAGAGGTCATATAAAAATGATTAAACATTGGCACAATTATTTTCAAACGTATTTATCCAAATCTGATTTATTCCCCGATTCACATGGTTCTTTCTCAGTTAATTCAATGGGTGCACTCAACATTGTTGATATTGCATTTGTTTGATCACATGTCAATGTCAAATCATCAACATAGTCCTCTAAAATAGGTGGTGTGATCAAAGTAGTGGGTAGGTCATCACATGGTGCATTGAAATTGACAAGGCATTCATCGTACTCATGTGGAGGTGAAAGATCAGTACCTTTGTCACTACCTTTGATGACCAACTCAGATGATGTAGGCACTCCCGGTGGTGATGTGTCACATGGTGGAGGTGATGTAGTCCTCACAACAACGGATGTGGTTGTCATAGTATGTCTAGTAGTTGAAGGAACAACCGTATCAACTCTTGGAATGTGCATCATGCGCTTGTTCTCCTTGTGGGCAACACGTCGTTTTATTTCCTGTTCAGCTTTGCGAGCAAGACGAAACAAATGGTCCATGGGATAACACTCTTCATGAATTAGTATCTCTTGAATATCACAGTTTAATCCTCCCCAGAATCTATCCATAAAATCTTCTTCACTTTCTTCTAAAAATGAGTGCAACAAAGTAGTTTGTAAATCATCATAATATTTTGTTATGGTGTCAGTGTCTTGTTTTAAATGTTGTAATTTTTTAATCATCCACGAGTATAATAAACATCAACGAATCTATCTCTCATGACAAGTTTTAAATCATCCCAAGTGGTAGGTATAAAATCAGGGTTTAACCGACAATATTCACTCCACCAAACTAAAGCAAAGCTACTGAAAGTACTAACCGCAGCTTGAAATTTTCGACGCTCATCAAAATTATGGGAAGCAAATATAGCATTTATTTCGTACTCGCATTCAATATATAAATCAGGCCTAAAACAACCATTAAAGGGTGGCATGGAAACATTAACCTGATTATGCGCATTCTGATGTCGTTGCTCCTCTCGTGACGGTTGTTGTGTTTTCTTGGGTGGTGGCAAGTCTCCCACAATCGATGACGCCCAAGAACTAACAACTCCAGAACCTGCCATAATTTGTAGAAAACAAGAAACAAAATTTGAAAATAATGTTCCTATGAACTACTAGGATGTGGTGGTAAAACACTCACAGTATAGCAAATATCAATGTCTTACAAGTTCTTACCATGCAGTAGGTGGTGACCGACAACCAGCGATGTCAAATAACTCAAAAGATTTAGAAAGCGATTTTTAGGTGAATGTAAATATGCATGGTGTAGAAATATGTGGAGCTGGGTTGGCTATATATGGTAGCAAAAGATTAGCAATAATCAATTCAGAGATGCAATGTTGAACAAACGCTCAACGACGGTACTGTGCTGGTCCTAGGCTAGACTGGACAAGAGACGCAAGCCTAGAACACTAATGAGGTCACGGCGTGGCACAACTAGCATCAATAAAGGATATGAAGAAGCTCTGGACAACAAGATATAAGTGAAGATCACAATGGCTGTAAAGATAATGATGAGAAACACCTGCCAAGCAAGATATGCCAACAACTCTCTCTCCAACTTTCCTCTGGAAAAGTTTGTGCCAATTTTCTAATAATTTTTCTACAAAATTCTACTGACTCAAGCTTTCAAACGCAAAAAGAATCACTGAATTCTGAGTTGATATGAAGAGTCAAAAAAAATCTAAAACTGGCGTGAAAAACTGGAACAAGCAGTATTCCCAAACTTTGGAGGGTAAAAAGACCTATTTAGAAGCCTATTTTGAGGTGCCAAATATTGAACAAGCTTTTGCAACTATTCATATGCGGCTCGTTGCTAGCTTTAATTTGAGTACTTGCGGAGCCAAAACGGACTTCGTATGAAAAAGATATGTCTGTTTTACTGAATACTGCGCAAACCAGATTCCAATCCGGATTCAAGTACGAGATTGAGTCTAGATAGATTCAATTTTTTTTATTTTCTTTTTTTATTCTCTCTTTTTTCTCTCTCTTTTTTTATTCTCTCCAAAACGGCAATGAAGATGGTGCGGCGGCAGCGTGACGAACTGTGAACAGAACTCGAAACTCTGAACGACTAGACACTAAGACCAGCAACTCGACACGACGATGCAACTAATAATTCAACTATGCAAGCACTGAAAACAAAATTGCAAGGGCTCAGACTGGCTTGGACAAAAGATGAACAAATATAACTTTTTTGTGTGGTTTTCTTTTTCTAGACAATAGGAATGAAAATAAATCTAATCTAGAGATAACTGGAAATTCTCACCGAGAAACCTGAAAACGGATACCACTTGATAGAGGCGAGGTGTCCCGATCTTTCGATGAGATGGTAACTATCGATTTGGTGGAGACAACTTTGATGATCCAACTACAAACATGCACGACGTTGCGCCTTAGCAATCGCTAAACCAATCTCCCGATGTTATTGACTATGCTGGAAGCATGATCAGCCTGACTACGAAGGTCTATTCCTGCACGCAATCGAAGAATAAGCAAGAATATGATAATGCAATCTGAATATTGCGAATATAGATAAAGTATTGATAAAGGTGGGGATCTGAAATTGGTCCTGGTCTGGTCGTTGGACACAAACGAAGTACACGAAGTTGCAATGACTAACTTTTAACTAAGCAAATCCCAAGGAAAAATCTACTAGATTGATCTACTTATATAGGATCAAGGGGTGGCTCCCAAGGAGGTGGGAGGATGTCCCAAGGCAGCCTAAAACTAACCCTAGGTTGTGCAAGGCCCATGGGCCCAAGTGGAGGTGATGCAACTCCTTTGGACTTGTAGTTTTACTCGGATTCTGCTGCAGCATCAAATGTTTCGTCATTATCTCAATGCTCCGGATGAATTTGAAGGTGAATCCAGTTGGGTTGGAAAGTTCACGAAATCTAATTTCCAACAAAAAAAGAATCACCCAATTCGGAGTCCGGATGAAAGATAAATTGGCGTTTTGATTCAGGTATGTCTGTGTAGTCCGAATCTGAGTGCAGAACGTGAGAGACTTGGACTCTATCTTCTCTTGTGCTAAAAGTGACGTGAGAGAACTTCTTGAACAACATCTAAACGTCCCTTTCTCCCTTATCTTCATGTGTGGATTTTACAAATGTCCCATACACCTGCAATTAGACATGGCACAAAAGTCTGTGAAGTATTTTTGTTCTGGATAACATAAATAAATTATTGAATAGTTTGCATTAGAAATCACCTCACAAATATGCATGTATGTGATACGTCCATTTTGCATCATGTTTTCTTACTGTTATGTATGATGTTTTTATGCATAATAATGCTTTTTGGAGAAATTCTAATGCCTTTTCTCTCATAATATGCAAGGTACACACAAAGAGGGAGAATTCCGGCAGCTGGAAATCTGGACCTGGAAAAGCTACGTCAGGCCACCTATTCTGCACAACTCCAAACAAGCTGAAACTTTACGGAGATTTTTTATGTAATATTTGAAGAATATTGGAGCAAATAAGTACCACCTGGGCGCGCCAGGGAGCCCAGGCATGCCCTGGTGGGTAGTGCTCACCCAGGCCCACCTCCGGTGCCCATCTTCTGGTATATAAGTCATTTTCACCTAGAAAAAATAAGGAGAGGACTTTCGGGATGGAGCGCCGCCGTCTCAAGGCGGAACTTGGGTAGGAGCACTTTTGCCCTCCGGCGGAGCGATTCTGCCGGGGGAACTTCCCTCCCGGAGGGGGAAATCATCGTCATCATCATCACCAACAACTCTCCCATCTTGCGGAGGGCAATCTCCATCAACATCTTCAACAGCACCATCTCATCTCAAACCCTAGTTCATCTCTTGTGTTCAATCTTGTTACCGGAACTATAGATTGGTGCTTGTGGGTGACTATTAGTGTTGATTACATCTTGTAGTTGATTACTATATGGTTTATTTGGTGGAAGATTATATGTTCAGATCCAATATGCTATTTAATACCCCTCTGATCTTGAGCATGATTATCATTTGTGAGTATTTACTTTTGTTCTTGAGGTCACGGGAGAAATCATGTTGCAAGTAATCATGTGAACTTGATATGTGTTCGATATTTTGATAGTATGTATGTTGTGATTCCCTTAGTGGTGTCATGTGAGAGTCGACTACATGACACTTCACCATATTTGGGCCTAAGGGAATGCATTGTGGAGTAGTAAGTAGATGATAGGTTGCGAGAGTGACAGAAGCTTAAACCCCAGTTTATGCGCTATTCCGTAAGGGACCGATTGGATCCAAAAGTTTAATGCTATGGTTAGAATTTATTCTTAATACTTTTCTCGTAGTTGCGGATGCTTGCGAGAGGGTTAATCATAAGTAGGAGGCTTGTTCAAGTAAGAACATCACCTAAGCACCGGTCCACCCACATATTAAATTATCAAAGTAGCGAACACAAATTGAATCAACATGGTGAAAGTGACTAGATGAAATTCCCGTGTACCCTCAAGAACGCTATGCTTATTATAAGAGACCATTTTGACCTGTCCTTTTCCTCAAAAGGATTGGGCTACCTTGCTGCACTTTTTTTACTACTATCGTTACTTTCTCGTTACAAATTATCTTGCTATCAAACTACTCTCTTACTTACAATTTCAGCACTTGCAGACATTACCTTGCTGAAAACCACTTGTCATTTCCTTCTGCTCCTCGTTGGGTTCGACATTCTTACTTATCGAAAAGAGCTACAATTGATCCCCTATACTTGTGGGTCATCAAGGCTATTTTCTGACGCCGTTGCCGGGGAGTGAAGTGCCTTTGGTAAGGAAACATTTATATAGTGTGCTGAAATTTATTGTCACTTGTTACTATGGAAAACAATCCTTTGAGGGGTTTGTTCGGGGTATCTTCACCTCGATCGGAACCACAATTAGCTACCCCTCAACCTACTGCACCTACTGAAAATATTGAATATGAAATTCCTTCAGGTATGATAGAACAACTGCTAGCTAATCCTTATGCAGGAGATGGAACCGAACATCCCGATATGCACTTGATATATGTGGAACAAATTTGTGGATTGTTTAAGCTTGCAGGTTTACCCGGAGATGAGGTTATGAAAAAGGTTTTCCCTTTATCTTTGAAGGGAAAAGCATTGGCATGGTATAGGCTATGCGATGATATTGGATCTTGGAATTGGAATCGATTGAAATTGGAGTTCCACCAAATTTTTTATCCTATGCATCTAGTTCATCGTGATCGGAATTATATATATAATTTTTGGCCTCGTGAAGGAGAAAGTATCGCTCTAGCTTGGGGGAGGCTTAAGTCAATGTTATATTCATGCCCCAACCATGAGCTCTCAAGATAAATTATTATCCGGAACTTTTATGCTCGGCTTTCTCGTGATGATCAATCCATGCTTGATACTTCTTGTACTGGTTCTTTTATGAAGAAGACTATTGAATTCCGGTGGGATCTTTTGGAAAGAATTAAACGCAACTCTGAATATTGGGAACTCGACGAAGGTAAAGAGTCAGGCATTAAGCTTAAGTATGATTGTGTTAAATCTTTTATGAATACTGATGCTTTTCAAAAGTTTAGCACTAAATATGGACTTGACTCTGAGATAGTAGCCTCCTTTTGTGAATCATTTGCTACTCATGTTGATCTCCCTAAGGAGAAGTGGTTCAAATATCACCCACCTATTAAAGAAGAAGTTAAAGAACCGGTACCAATTAAAGAGGAAACCATAATTTATAATGTTGATCCAGTTGTTCCTACTGCTTATATTGAGAAACCACCTTTCCCTGTTAAGATAAAGGAACATGCTAAAGTTTCAACTGTGGTTAACAAAAGTTATATTAGAACACCTAAACCTGATGAACAAATTAAAGTAGAACCTAGTGTTGCTATGATTAAGGTTCTCCTGGAAGAAAACATAGATGGGCATGTTATTTACTTCTGTGAAGAAGCTGCTAGAATTGCCAAACCTGATAAAAAGGATAATCATAGACCTGTTGTTGGCATGCCTGTTGTCTCAGTTAAAATAGGAGATCACTGTAATCATGGTCTATGTGACATAGGTGCTAGTGTGAGTGCTATTCCTTATTCCTTATATCAAGAAATTATGAATGACATAGCACCCGCAGAAATAGAAGACATAGATGTTACTATTAAACTTGCTAATAGAGACACTATATCACCAAGTGGGATTGTTAGAGATGTTGAAGTCTTGTGTGGGAAAATAAAATACCCTACTGATTTCCTTGTTCTTGGTTCCCCACAAGATGACTTTTGTCCCATTATCTTTGGTAGACCTTTCTTGAACACCGTTAATGCTAAAATAGATTGTGAAAAACAAACTGTCGGTGTTAGCTTTGGTGATGAGTCTCATGAGTTTAATTTTTCCAAGTTTAGTAGAAAGCTTCATGAAAAAGAATTGCCTAGTAAGGATGAAATAATTGGTCTTGCTTCTATTGTTGTGCCTCCTACTGATCCTTTAGAACAATATTTGCTAGACCATGAAAATGATTTACATATGCATGAGAGAAATGAAATAGATAAGATTTTCTTTGAACAACGTCCTCTGCTTAAACACAATTTGCCTATTGAAACTCTAGGAGGTCCTCCTCCACATAAAGGTGATCCTGTGTTTGAATTAAAACAATTGCCAGACACTTTGAAATATGCTTATCTTGATGAAAAGAAGATATATCCTGTTATTATTAGTGCTAACCTTTCAGAACATGAAGAAGAAAGATTATTGAAAGTTCTAAGGAAGCACTGAGCTACTATTGGGTATACTCTTGATGATTTAAAGGGCATTAGTCCCACTCTATGTCAGCACAAGATTAATATGGAACCTGATGCTAAACCTGTTGTTGATCACCAACGTCGGTTAAATCCGAAAATGAAGAAGTGGTAAGAACGGAAATCTTAAAACTTCTGGAAGAAGGTATTATCTATCCTATAGCTGATAGTAGATGGGTAAGTCCTGTTCATTGTGTTCCTAAGAAATGAGGTATTACTATTGTTCCTAATGATAAGAATGAACTTATTCCACAAAGAATTGCTACAGGCTATAGAATGGTAATTGATTTTAGAAAATTAAATAAAGCAACTAGAAAAGATCATTACCCTCTGCCATTTATTGATCAAATGCTAGAAAGATTATCTAAGCACACACACTTTTGCTTCCTTGATGGATATTCTGGTTTTTCACAAATACCTGTTTCTCAACCTGATCAAGAAAAGACCACTTTCACTTGTCCCTTTGGAACTTATGCTTATAGACGTATGCCTTTTGGTTTATGCAATGCACCTGCTACCTTTCAAAGATGTTTGACTGCTATATTCTCTGACTTTTGTGAAAAGATTGTTGAGGTTTTCATGGATGACTTCTCTGTTTATGGGAAGTCTTTTGATGATTGTTTAAGCAATCTTGATCGAGTTTTGCAGAGATGCGAGCAAACAAATCTTGTCTTCAATTGGGAGAAGTGCCACTTTATGGTTAATGAAGGTATTGTTTTGGGCCATAAAATTTCTGAAAGAGGTATTGAAGTAGATAAAGCTAAGGTTGATGCAATTGAGAAAATGCCATGTCCTAAAGATATCAAAGGTATTCATAGTTTCCTAGGTCATGCTGGTTTCTATAGGAGATTTATCAAAGACTTTTCTAAAATTTCTAGGCCTCTTACAAATCTTTTGCAAAAGGATACTCCTTTTGTTTTTGATGATGATTGTTTAGAAGCCTTCGAAACACTCAAGAAAGGCTTAATTTCTGCACCTATTGTTCAACCACCTGATTGGAACTTGCCTTTTGAAATTATGTGTGATGCTAGTGATTATGCTATTGGTGCTGTTCTAGGACAAAGAGTTGATAAGAAACTGAATGTTATTCATTATGCTAGTAAAACTCTAGATAGTGCACAACGAAATTATGCTACTACTGAAAAAGAATTCCTAGCAGTGGTGTTTGCTTGTGACAAATTTAGATCTTACATTGTTGACTCTAATGTTATCGTTCACACCGACCATGCTGCTATTAAATATCTTATGGAAAAGAAAGATGCTAAACCTAGACTTATTCGTTGGGTTCTCTTGCTACAAGAATTTGATTTACATATCACTGATAGGAAAGGAGCTGAGAACCCCGTAGCTGATAACTTGTCTAGGCTTGAAAATGTGCTTGATGACCCACTACCTATTGATGATAGTTTTCCTGATGAGCAGTTAGCTGCAATAAATGTTTCTAATAACACTCCTTGGTATGCTGACTATGGTAATTACATTGTTGCTAAATATTTACCACCTAGCTTTACATACCAACAAAAGAAAAAATTCTTCTATGACTTAAGACATTACTTTTGGGATGACCCACATCTTTATAAAGAAGGAGTAGATGGTATTATTAGACGCTGTGTACCTGAGCATGAACAGGGACAAATCCTACGGAAATGTCACTCCGAAGCTTATGGAGGGCATCATGCTGGAGACAGAACTGCTCACAAGGTATTACAATCTAGATTTCATTGGCCTACTCTCTTCAGGGATGCCCGTAAGTTCGTCTTATCTTGTGATGAATGCCAAAGAATAGGTATTATCGGTAAGCGTCAAGAAATGCCTATGAATTATTCACTTGCTATTGAACCATTTGATGTTTGGGGATTTGATTACATGGGACCTTTTCCTTCCTCTAATGGGTATACACATATTTTGGTTGCTGGTGATTATGTTACTAAATGGGTAGAAGCTATTCCAACTAGTAGTGCTGATCACAAAACCTCTATTAAAATGCTTAAGGAAGTTATTTTCCCAAGGTTTGGAATCCCTAGATATTTAATGACTGATGGTGGTTCACACTTTATTCATGGTGCTTTCCGTAAAATGCTTGCCAAGTATGATGTTAACCATGGAATTGCATCACCCTATCATCCTCAGTCTAGTGGTCAAGTTGAACTTAGTAATAGAGAAATAAAATCAATTTTACAAAAGACTGTCAATAGGTCACGGAAGAATTGGTCTAAGAAATTAGATGATGCACTTTGGGCTTATAGGATAGCATATAAAAATCCTATGGGTATGTCTCCTTATAAAATGGTTTATGGAAAAGCTTGTCATTTGCCTCTTGAGTTAGAACATAAAGCATATTGGGCAGTCAAAGAACTCAACTATGATTTCAAACTTGCCGGTGAAAAGAGGTTATTTGATATTAGCTCTTTAGATGAATGGAGAACCCAAGCTTATGAAAATGCCAAGTTATTTAAAGAGAAAGTTAAAAGATGGCATGATAAAAGAATCCAAAAGCGTGAGTTCAAATTCGAAGAATATGTTCTTTTGTACAACTCTCGTTTCAGATTTTTTGCAGGAAAACTCCTCTCCAAATGGGAAGGACCCTATGTTATCGAGGAGGTTTATCGGTCTGGAGCTATCAAAATAAATAATGCCGAAGGTACTAACCCGAAGGTTGTTAATGGGCAACGAATAAAACATTATATCTCAGGTACGCCCATTAATGTTGAAAGTAATATTATCCAAACTTTGACACCGGAAGAACACATAAAAGAGTCCTTCCGGAACACTCCAGAATCGTGAAAATAAGGAGGTACCTGATACGGTAAGTAAACGGACTCCGAAAAATCCGCAAAAATATTTTTTGTCAGTTTTGAAATATTTAGAAAATTAGGAAAATAAGAAACTTCCAGGAAGCGTACCCTGGTGGGCACAAGACACCAGGGCGCGCCAGGCGCGCCCAGGTGGGTTGTGCCCACCTGGGACACCTTCCGGACTCCGTTTTTCTTCTGTTTGCTTGTTTCCCAAGATAAAAAATCTTTATATACCCCTCGAACCTGTTGACCACCGTATCGCAGAGAAATCTTCTGTTTTCTTTTCCTTGCTGTTTTCTGTCAGATCTCATCTACCATGGCCGCTTCAAGCTCCTCCAAGGACAAGTTCTTCAAGAACGTCATCAACCCATATTTGCGGGAGGTGGTGCAGCACCCTCAGGCCATCCAGATGCATGAGGGGGTGCTGCACATCCGCGATGTGCAAGGACCCAAGGGGACGGGAACCATGGAGGCCAGGCTTGAAGCTATGGAGCAGGAAGTCTTCTGGTGCAAGGGGATGGTGGAGCGTGGACTCAATGCCAATCACCTCATGATTACGGACCTTACTCGTGATCTCAAGGTGGATGGCAAGCCCATGAAGGACATCGTCTTCACCCTCAACGAGCAAATCAACTTCCTCCAATGCCAGATCTATGATCTTCAAAACCAAGTCTTCGAATATGAGGCGAGGTTTAAAGGTATGAGTTTGGCTGCCAGTTGCAGGACACGTGAGACTCATTCTTCCTCTTACGATGGTGGACCTCTGCCATGGAAACCCGAGGACAAGTTGCATCTACTTCATCACCACCTCCTTCTTCTTCATCACCAAAGGAAAATTGAGTTTCGGGTATGGGCACTCCCCTTGGCTTCCGCCAAACTTGGGGGAGGTGCCCCGGTATCGTATCATTCCCACTATCTTTTTGCCTTTACTTATTTTAGTTTGATCTTTTGCTTTAGATGAATAAAAGTTTAGTTCGATCCTTTCTTTTCGAGAGCTTGCTTAGTGGTCTATCCTTGTAATCGTGTGCAAGATATATAATAAAGTTTAGTTTGAGTTTTTGCTTTCTTACTTTCATGTTGCAATAAAAAAAAGAGAAAGGAAATAAAAGAAAAAGATCATATGCTAATCTTATGGTAGGTGATGGCACCACATAAGGAAAAGTATGAGTAGAAGATTTTATTAGGGATTGACAAACATAGCATTGGTCAATGATGCGACTCATGAAAGAATTAATAAGGGAAGAGAAGATTCACATATAAATATACTATCCTAGAAATCTTTTGTGATTGTGAGCCCCCATCAAATTATTATATGCCAAAAATGTTGACGTTGGACAAGGAAGACAATGTAATGATTTATGCTTGTTCATATTCACATAGAAGTTATATTGTCATAGATCCTTCAACATGTGGTGCTTGCCCCCTATCTTTGCTAGCCAAAAATTTCGCACTAAGTAGAGATACTACTTGTGCATCCAAAAACCCTTAAACCCAAATCTTATTTTCAAGTGTCCACCATACCTACCTAGGGATTGAGCAAGATCCCTCAAGTAAGTTGTCATCGGTGCAATAAGGCAATAAAAATTGCTTCTAAAAGTGTGAAATCATTTAGTGTAAAGGAAAATTGAGCGTTGTACGAACTTGTGATGGTGAAGAATAAAAGCGACAGACTGCATAATAAAGGTTGCCATCACAAGGGGCAATACAACATGATGTTCTTTTGCACTAAGGGGTTGAGCATACAAACAAATAAGCGCATGGCAACCTCTGCTTCCCTCTGCAAAGGGCCTATCTTTTACTTTTATGCAAAGAGTCAAAGTTCTTCTCTCTTTTTCTTTTATTTTTATCCTTTGGCAAGCATCATGTGGTGAGGAAAGATCTAGGCACATATGTCCAGTTGAATATGTGTGGCATAAGTTATTATTGTTGACATCGCCCTTGAGGTGAATACGTTGGGAGGCGAAACTATAAGCCCCTATCTTTCTATGTGTCTGGCTAAAATGTTTTGCTCATGTGTATGCGATGAGTGTTAGCAATCATAGAAGACTATATGATGGTTGAGTATGTGGACTTGCCTAAAGGCTCCGATACGTGACCCTTCCTGAAAAGATGATGAATTGTAGTTGCAAAGTTGACTGAGAACATAGTTTGTTGGTTTCTAATAGAGTTTATGCTTTATACTTCAATTGTGTGATGAACTGCCACTTATTCATGAGAAGTCTATGATAAAAGTTCTATGGTAAAAGTCTTATGTTTAAATTTGTTGCTGTTATAATAATCTACATGATGCTTCTATGTCCGTATTTTGTTTTTATCGACACCTCTCTCTCCAAGCATGTGGACATGTTTTTCGATTTCGGTTTTCGCTTGAGGACAAGCGAGGTCTAAGCTTGGGGGAGTTGATACGTCCATTTTGCATCATGTTTTCTTACTGTTATGTATGATGTTATTATGCATAATAATGCTTTTTGGAGTAATTCTAATGCCTTTTCTCTCTTAATATGCAAGGTACACACAAAGAGGGAGAATTCCGGCAGCTGGAAATCTGGACCTGGAAAAGCTACGTCAGGCCACCTATTCTGCACAACTCCAAACAAGCTGAAACTTTACGGAGATTTTTTATGGAATATTTGAAGAATATTGGAGCAAATAAGTACCAGAGGGGGCCCACCAGGTGGGCACAACCCACCTGGGCGCGCCAGGGAGCCTAGGCGCGCCCTGGTGGGTTGTGCTCACCCAGGCCCACCTCCGATGCCCATCTTCTGGTATATAAGTCATTTTGACCTAGAAAAAAATAAGGAGAGGACTTTCGGGATGGAGCGCCGCCGTCTCGAGGCGGAACTTGGGCAGGAGCACTTTTTCCCTCCGGCGGAGCGATTCCGCCGGGGGAACTTCCCTCCCGGAGGGGGAAATCATCGTCATCATCATCATCAACAACTCTCCCATCTTGGGGAGGGCAATCTCCATCAACATCTTCAACAGCACCATCTCATCTCAAACCCTAGTTCATCTCTTGTGTTCAATCTTGTTACCGGAACTATAGATTGGTGCTTGTGGGTGACTAGTAGTGCTGATTACATCTTGTAGTTGATTACTATATGGTTTATTTGGTGGAAGATTATATGTTCAGATCCAATATGATATTTAATACCCCTCTGATCTTGAGCATGATTATCATTTGTGAGTAGTTACTTTTGTTCTTGAGGTCATGGGAGAAATCATGTTGCAAGAAATCATGTGAACTTGATATGTGTTCGATATTTTGATAGTATGTATGTTGTGATTCCCTTAGTGGTGTCATGTGAACGTCGACTACATGACACTTCACCATATTTGGGCCTAAGGGAATGCATTGTGGATTAGTAAGTAGATGATGGGTTGCGAGAGTGACAGAAGCTTAAACCCCAGTTTATGCGCTATTCCGTAAGGGACCGATTGGATCCAAAAGTTTAATGCTATGGTTAGAATTTATTCTTAATACTTTTCTCGTAGTTGCGGATGCTTGCGAGAGGGTTAATCATAAGTAGGAGTCTTGTTCAAGTAAGAACAGCACCTAAGCACTGGTCCACCCACATATCAAATTATCAAAGTAGCGAACACAAATCGAATCAACATGGTGAAAGTGACTAGATGAAATTCCCGTGTACCCTCAAGAACGCTTTGCTTATTATAAGAGACCGTTTTGGCCTGTCCTTTGCCTCAAAAGGATTGGGCTACCTTGCTGCACTTTTGTTACTACTGTCATTACTTGCTCGTTACAAATTATCTTGCTATCAAACTACTCTCTTACTTACAATTTCAGCACTTGCAGACATTACCTTGCTGAAAACCACTTGTCATTTCGTTCTGCTCTTCGTTGGGTTCGACACTCTTACTTATCGAAAAGAGCTACAATTGATCCCCTATACTTGTGGGTCATCAGTATGCAATATTTTTGGTCGTGTCCAAGTTAGTCATGTCCTCATCACCAACGAGGAGAAAAAGGAAATTACAAGTGGTTTTTAGCAAGGTATTTTCTGCAAGCACTGAAATTGTCGGTAACAGGTAGTATGATAGCAAGATAATTTTAAAGGACAAGTAACGGTAACAGTAAATAAAGTGCAGCAAGGTAGCCCAATCCTTTTTGTAGCAAAGGACAGGCCAAAACGATCTCTTATAATAAGCAAAGCGTTCTTGAGGGCACACAGAAATTTCATCTAGTCACTTTCATCATGTTGGTTTGATTCACGTTTGCTACTTTGATAATTTGATATGTGGGTGGACAGGTGCTTGGGTGCTATTCATACTTGAACAAGCCTCCCACTTATGGTTAACCCCCTTGTAAGCATCCACAACTACGAGAAAAGTATTAAGATAAAATCTAACCATAGCATTAAACATATGGATCCAAATCGGTCCTTACGAAGTAGTGTATAAACTAGGGTTTAAGCTTCTATTACTCTAGCAACCCATCATCTAATAACTACTCCACAATGCATTCCCTTAGGCCCAAATATGGTGAAGTGTCATGTAGTCGACGTTCACATGACACCACTAAGGGAATCACAACATACATATCATCAAAATATCGAACACATATCAAATTCACATGATTACTTGCAACATGACTTCTCCCGTGACCTCAAGAACAAAGTAAATACTCACAAATGATATTCATGCTCTAGATCAGAGAGGTATTAAATAGCATAATGGATCTGAACATATAATCTTCCACCAAATAAACCATATAGTAATGAACTACAAGATGTAATCAACACTACTAGTCATCCACATGTACCAATCTGAGGTTCCGGTACAAAGATTGAACACAAGATATGAACTAGGGTTTGAGATGAGATGGTGCTGTTGAAGATGTTAATGGAGATTTTCCTCCCAAAGACAAGAGGGTTGTTGGTGATGACGATGGCTCTGACTTCCCCCTCCGGGAGGGAAGTTCCACCGGCGGAATCGCTCCACCGGAGGGCAAAAGTGCTCCTGCCCAAGTTCCGCCTCGAGACGGCGGCGCTCCATCCCAAAAGTCCTCTCCTTATTTTTTCTATGTCAAAAGACCTTATGTATCAGAAGATGGGCACCGAAGGTGGGCTGGGCTACCCACAACACACCAGGGCGCGCTTGGGGGGCCTGGCGCGCCCTGGTGTCTTGTGGGTACCAGGTGGCCCCCCTCCGATAGTTCTTTTCTCCAATAATTATTAAATATTCCAAAATAATTCTCCGTAAAATTTCAGCTCATTTGGAGATGTGCAGAATAGGTATCTCTGACATAGCTTTTTCAGGTCCAGAATTCCAGCTGCCGGTATTCTCCCTCTTTGAGTAAACCTCGCATATTATGAGAGAAAAGGCATTAGAATTACTCCATAAAGCATTATTATGCATAAAAACATTATAAATAACAGAAAGAAAACATGATGGAAAATGGGCGTATCAACTCCCCCATGCTTAGACCTCGCTTGTCCTCAAGCGAAAGCTGATATCGAAAATAATGTCCACATGTTTAGAGAGAGAGAGTTGTCGATAAAAACAAAATACGAACATAGTAGCATCATGCTTATTATTATAGCAGCAACAAACTTTAGCATAAAGCTTTATCATATAACTTCTCATGAACAAGTAACAATTCATGACAACATCAAAGTAAAAAGCATAAAATTTATTGAAAACCAACCAACTATGTTCTCAGTCAACTTTGCAACTACAATTCATCATATTTTCAGGAAGGGTCTCGTATCGAAGCCTTTTGGCAAGTCCTAACACTCATAGCATACATATGAGCAAAAGTTTCAACCGGACACATAGAAAGATAGGGGCTTATAGTTTCTCCTCCCAACTTATTCACCTCAAGGGTGATGTCAACAATAATAACTCATGATCACTCACATTCAACTGGATATATGTGCCTAGATCTTTCCTCACCACATGATGCTTGAAAAAAGAGAAAATAAAAAGGAATAGAGAAGAATAATTTGACTCTTGCATAAAAAGTAAATACATAAAGTAAAATATAGGTCCTTCGCAGAGGGAAGTAGAGGTTGTCATGCGCTTTTTGGTTTGTATGAACAATCTCTTAATTCAAAAGAATGCCACATTATATTGCCCCTTATGATAGCAACCTTTATTATGCAGTCCGTCGCTTTTATTACTTTGCCATCACAAGTTCATACAATGCTTAATTTCTCTTACACTAAATGATCAAACACATTTAGAAGCAATTTTATTGCCTTATTGCACCGATGACAACTTACTTGAAGGATCTTACTCAATCCATAGTTAGGTATGGTGGACTCTAAAAACATGAGTTTGGGTTTAAGGTTTTCGGATGCACAAGTAGTATCTATACTTAGTGCGGAATTTTCGGCTAGCAAAGATATAAAGCAAGCACCACATGTTAAAGGATCTATGACAATATAACTTCTATGTGCATATGAACAAACATAAATCATTATGTTGTCTTCCTTGTCCAACGTCAACAGTTTTGGCATATAATATTTAATGGGGGCTCACAATCATAAAAGATGCCCAAGATAGTGTATTTGCATGTGAATCTTCTCTTCCCTTATTAATTCTTTCATGAGTTGCATCATTGACCAATGCTACGTTTGTCAACTTTCAACAAATTTTACCACTTATATTTTTCCTTAGGTGATGTCATTACTTACCATAAGATTAGCATATGATCTTTTTCATTATTTCCTTTTATTTTGATTGCAACATAAATATAAAGAAGCAAAAACTCAAACTAGACTTTAGTATATAGCTGTCACTCGATTACATAGATAGATAGATCACGAAACTAGCACTAGAAAATAGATCATACTAAATTTTATTCAACTAGATCACGAAATAACTAGGGATCGAACTAAAAATAGGTAAAGGTAATAAAAGTGATGGTGATACAATACCGGGCGTGTACTCAAGTCTCCTTTGGTGATGAAGATGATGCAGGTGGTGGTGATGGGGTGGTAGCAGTATTCTTCCTCCTTAGCTTACGCTTGAGGGTGAGATTTTCCTCCCTCAAGCCCTCGATTTCTTGCTCAAGCCTTAATATCTTTTCACATAATGCTTGCTTGTTTTCCTGCAGAAGACGAAAATGGATAAAGTGGATCTTAGGTTTCTTTGCTTTATTAGGGAGACTTGACTTCTTGAATTCCACGTGCATGTCCCCAAGTTGAGGTAATGGGACTTCATCTTCGTCTGAGCTTGTCTCTTCCGTTCCCTTCAAGTCATAATCTTCTTCTTCCTCTGTGGTCCAGCCGTAATGCTCCACATCCTCATAAACTTTTGGGTTTGCAAATATAGTCCGTGACATAGCTCTCTCCATCTGAATCTTGAGATGACATATTTTCAGATCTGTCAGAAAACAGCAAGAAACAAGAACAGAAGATTTCTTTTCAGATTGGTCAGAAAACAGCAAGAAACAAGAATAGAAGATTTCTCCATGATGCGGTGGTCAAATCATCCGGGGGTATATATAAAGAATTTTTTATCTTGGGAAACAAGCATATGGAAGGAAAACGGAGTCGGGGAGGTGCCCGAGGGGCCCACAACCCACCAGGGCGCGCCAGGGAGGGCAGGCGCGCCCTGGTGTATCGCGGTCACCTCGGTTGCCTTCCCGGTTATTTATTATTTTCCTATTTTTCTAATATCCCAAAACTGACAGAAAATATTTTTGCGGATTTTTGGAGTCCGTTTACTTACCGTATCACATACCTCTTCCTTTTCAGGGTTCTGGAGCATTCTGGAAGGTTTGTTTTATGTGTTCCTCTGGTGTCATGGTTTGAATAATATTGGTTTCAACATTAATAGGCGTACCTGAGATATAGTGCTTAATTCTTTGTCCATTGACCACCTTCGGCATTATTAATCTTGATAGCTCCAGAGCGATAAACTTCTTTGATAATATATGGTCCTTCCCATTTGGAAAGAAGTTTTCCTGCAAAAAATCTAAAACGAGAATTGTATAATAGAACATGTTTACCCACTTTGAATTCCCGCTTTTGGATTCTTTTGTCATGCCATTTTTTAACTGTTTCTTTAAATAACTTGGCATTTTCATAAGCTTGGGTTATCCATTCATCCAGTGAGCTAATATGAAATAACCTCTTTTCACCGGCAAGTTTGAAATCATAATTGAGTTCTTTGATTGCCCAATATGCTTTATGTTCTAACTCAAGAGGCAAATGACAAGCTTTTCCATAAACCATTTTATATGGAGACATACCCATAGGATTTTTAGAAGTTGTTCTGTAGGCCCAAAGTGCATCATCTAATTTCTTAGACCAATTTGTTTCGGGACCTATTGACAGTTTTTTGTAATATTAATTTTATTTCTCTATTGTTAAGTTCAACTTGACCACTAGATTGAGGATGATAGGGTGATGCAATTCTATGGTTAACATCATATTTAGCAAGCATTTTACGGAAAGCACCATGAATAAAGTGTGAACCACCATCAGTCATTAAATATCTAGGGACTCCAAACCTTGGGAAAATAACTTCTTTAAGCAGTTTAATGGAGGTGTTATGATCAGCACAACTAGTTGGAATAGCTTCTACACACTTAGTAACATAATCAACATCAACCAAAATATGTGTATACCCATTAGAGGAAGGAAAAGGTCCCATATAATCAAAACCCCAAACATCAAATGGTTCAACAACAAGTGAATAATTCATAGGTATTTCCTGACGCTTACCGATATTATCTATTCTTTGGCATTCATCACAATACAAGACAAACTTATGGGCATCTTTGAAAAGAGTAGGCCAATAGAAACCAGATTGTAGTACCTTATGTGCAGTTCTATCTCCTGCATGATGTCCTCCATAGGCTTCGGAGTGGCATTTCCGTAGAATTTGTTCCGGTTCATGCTCAGGTACACAACATCTAATAATACCATCTACTCCTTCTTTGTAAAGATGTGGGTCATCCCAAAAGTAATGTCTTAAGTCATAGAAGAATTTTTTTCTTTTGTTGGTTTGTGAAACTAGGTGGTATAAATTTAGCAACAATGTAATTAGCATAGTCAGCATACCAAGGAGTGTTATGAGAAGCATTTATTACAGCTAGTTGTTCATCAGGAAAACTATCATCAATAGGTAGTTGGTCGTCAAGAATATTTTATAACCTAGAAAAGTTATCAGCTACGGGGTTCTCAGCTCCTTTCCTATCAGTAATATTTAAGTCATATTCTTGTAGCAAGAGAACCCACCTAACAAGTCTAGGCTTAGCATCTTTCTTTTCCATAAGATATTTTATAGCAGCATGATAAGTGTGAATAATTACTTTGGAATCAACAATGTAAGATATGAATTTATCATAAGCAAACACAACTGCTAACAATTCTTTTTCAGTAGTAGCATAATTTCTTTGGGCACTGTCTAGAGTTTTGCTAGCATAATGGATAACATTTAATTTCTTATCAATTCTTTGTCCTAGAACAGCACCAACAACATAATCACTAGCATCACACATAATTTCAAAAGGCAAGTTCCAATCAGGTGGTTGAACAATGGGTACAGTAGGTAAGGCTTTCTTAAGTGTTTCAAAGGCTTCTACACAATCATCATAAAAAACAAATGGAACATCCTTTTGTAAAAGATTAGTAAGAGGCCTAGAAATTTTAGATAAGTCTTTAATGAACCTCCTATAGAAACCAGCATGACCAAGGAAACTGCGAATACCTTTAATATCTTTAGGACATGGCATTTTCTCAATTACATCAACTTTAGCTTTATCCACCTCAATACCTCGTTCAGAAATTTTACGCCCCAAGACAATGCCTTCATTAACCATAAAGTGGCACTTCACCCAATTCAAGACAAGATTAGTTTGCTCACATCTCTGCAAAACTCGATCAAGGATGCTTAAGCAATCATCAAAAGAAGTTCCGTAAACAGAAAAATCGTCCATGAAAACCTCAACAATCTTTTCACAAAAATAAGAGAATATAGCAGTCATACATCTTTGAAAAGTAGCAGGTGCATTACATAAACCAAAGGGCATACATCTATAAGCATAGGTTCCAAAAGGACAAGTAAAAGTGGTTTTCTCTTGATGAGGTTGTGACAATGGTATTTGAGAGAAACCAGAATATCCATCAAGAAAACAAAAGTGTTTGTGCTTAGATAATCATTCTAGCATTTGATCAATAAAAGGCAGAGGGTAATGATCCTTTCTAGTAGATTTATTCAATTTTCTATAATCTATTACCATTCTATAGCCAGTGACAATTCTTTGTGGGATAAGTTTATTTTTATCATTAGGAACAACAGTAATACCTCCCTTCTTAGGGACACAATGAATAGGACTTACCATCTACTATCAGCTATGGGTTAAATTACACCTACTTCCAGAAGCTTTAGTATTTTAGTTCTTACCACTTCTTTCATCTTAGGATTCAATCGTCGTTGGTGATCAACAACGGGTTTAGCATCAGGTTCCATATTAATCTTGTGCTAACATAGAGTGGGACTAATGCCCTTAAGATCATCAAGAGTATATCCAATAGCGGCACGGTGCTTCTTTAGAATTTTTCATAATCTTTCTTCTTCATGTTCTGAAAGGTTAGCACTAATAATAACATGATATATCTTTTTCTCACCAAGATAAGCATACTTCAAAGTGTCAGGCAATTGCTTTAATTCAAACACAGGATCACCTTTAGGTGGAGGGGGACCTCCTAGAGTTTCAATAGGCAAATTGTGTTTCAAGAGAGGTTGTTGTTCAAAGAATATTTTATCTATTTCATTTCTTTCATGCAAGTGCATATCATTTTCATGGTCTAGCAAATATTGTTCTAGTGGATCAGTAGGAGGTACAACAATAGAAGCATGACCAATTATTTCATCCTTACTAGGCAATTATTTATTATGAGGTTGTCTATGAAACTTAGAGAAATTAAATTCATGAGACACATCACCAAAGCTAACACTAACAGTTTCTTTCTCGCAATCTATCTTAGCATTAACAGTGTTCAAAAAAGGTCTACCAAAAATTATGGGACAAAAATCATCTTGTGGGGAACCAAGGACTAGAAAATCAGTAGGATATTTTATTTTCCCACACAAGACTTGAACATCTCTAACTATCCCAAGTGGAGTGATGGTGTCTCTGTTTGCAAGTTTAATAGTAACATCTATGTCTTCTATTTCAGCGGGTGCTATGTCATTCATAATTTCTTGGTATAATGTAAAAGCAATAGCACTCATGCTAGCACCTAAGTCACATATACCATGATAGCAATGATCTCCTATTTTAACTGAGACAACAAGCATGCCAACAACAGGTCTATGTGTATCTTTTCCATTGGGTTTGGCAATCCTAGCAGCCTCATCATAGAAATAAATAACATGCCCATCAATATTTTCTACCAAGAGATCTTTAACCATAGCAACACTAGGTTCTACTTTGATTTGTTCAGAGGGTTTAGGTGCTTTAATATTACTTTTGCGAACCACGGTTGATACCTTAGCATGTTCCTTTATCCTAACAGGGAAAGGTGGTTTTTCAATATAAGCAGTAGGCACAACTGGATCAACATTGTAAATGATAGTTTCAACCTTAACTATAACCGGTTCTTTAATTTCTTCTTTAATAGGGGGATGATATTTAAACCACTTCTCCTTAGGAAGATTAACATGAGTAGCAAATGATTCACAAAAAGAGGCTACTATCTCAGAGTCAAGTCCATATTTAGTGCTAAACTTGTGAAAAGCATCGGTATTCATAAAAGGTTTAACACAATCGAACTCAAGCTTAATACCTGACTCTTTATCTTCACCGAGTTCCCAATCTTCAGAGTTGCATTTAATTCTTTCTAAAAGATCCCACCTGAATTCAATAGTCTTCATCATAAAAGAACCAGTACAAGAAGTATCGAGCATGGATTGATCATTATGAGAAAGCCGAGCATAAAAATTCTAAATGATAATTTCTCTTGAGAGCTCATGATTGGGGCATGAATATAACATTGACTTAAGCCTCCCCCAAGCTAGAGCGATACTTTCTCCTTCACGAGGCCAAAAATTATATATATTATTCCGATCACGATGAACTAGATGCATAGGATAATTTTTTTGGTGAAATTCCAATTTCAATCGATTCCAGTTCCAAGATCCAATATCATCGCATAGCCTATACCATGTCAATGCTTTTCCCTACAAAGATAAAGGGAAAACCTTCTTCTTGACTTCATCTCTGGGTAAACCTGCAAGCTTAAACAATCCACAAATTTCATCCACATGTATAAGATGCATATCGGGATGCTCAGTTCTGTCTCCTGCATAAGGATTAGCTTGCAGTTGTTCTATCATACCTGAGAGAATTTCATAACCAATATTTTCAGTAGGTGCAGTATGTTGGGGGCCAACTCTTTGTGTTTCCGGTTGAGGTGAAGATACCCCGAACAAACCCCTCAAAGGATTATCTTCCATAGTAACAAGTGACAATAAATTTCAGCACGTAATATAGATTTTTCCTTACCAATTTCCACTTACCAAGAGTGCTTCACTCCCCGGCAACGGCGCCAAAAAAGAGTCTTGATGACCCACAAGTATAGGGGGTCAATCGTACTCCTTTCGATAAGTAAGAGTGTCGAACCCAACGAGGAGCAGAAGGAAATGACAAGTGGTTTTCAGCAAGGTATTTTCTGCAAGCACTGAAATTTTCGGTAACATATAACGGTAACGGTAACGGTAAATAAAGTGCAGCAAGGTAGCCCAATCCTTTTTGTAGCAAAGGATGGGCCAAAACGGTCTCTTATAATAAGCAAAGCATTCTTGAGGGCACACGGGAATTTCATCAAGTCACTCTCATCATGTTGGTTTGATTCGCATTCGCCACTTTGATAATTTGATATGTGGGTGGACCGGTGCTTGGGTGCTGTTCTTACTTGAACAAAGCTCACACTTATGATTAAGCCCCTCACAAGCATCCGCAACTACGAGAAAAGTATTAAGATAAAATCTATGTGGCACCCCAACTCAGAGAACCGGTTTACCAGTGTTTCCAACCCAGAGATCATGTCTTCTGGAAACACACAACAACTTGGAACAGAACATAGCTGAACTTTTATTGATAATAGTCGAGTACAAGCTTATATATTACACGATCATAGAGGCCAAAAGCACATCTAGTGCTATGACAATATCTACATTATTTATCTAACATATCAGGGCCTCGGTATTACTGCGGAATACTACAGCGAAAGACTACTGCGTAGCGGAACATGATAGTAACTCCATCCACAGGGACACTACTGAGGACACATCCTAGGCATCGCAACACGGACCTTCGAGACCTCCGTCTCAGTCTTCTCCTGCATCTGGCATGATACGCCAGGTGAGTACTTTGAATGTACTCGCTAGCACATGACAACCAAATTTGCAGCAAATAATAGCATGGCAATCATCATGTTAAGTCTTAGAGATTCACTTACTGTTACCGAGTATCAACTTACTCACTTCCGGGTTATCCCACAATCCTCAGAATACTCACCGAGTACTTCCGATAACCAGACAAGTTCTTCCATCATTATCATCATTATATGGTTGATCACCTAGAGAGGTTTGGACGGGCTGTCCAATACCGTGGACGCGACTATTCGAATAGATTTTGCACTCTGCAGAGGTTGCGCACTTTACCCACACTATGGAGCACCTGACCTCGTGATCCCATTCGGATGGACCAGCATTGCTCCAACGAAACCTGCCTGACCCGTGACTCTCCGATCGTACCACCGGCATTCATTCTCCCCCGGAGTCCTGCCCTGGGTGGCCCCCTGTGTCACCTCGTGACACCTGCCACCGTCATCGCCAAACTAAACTGTCCCAAACGGGGACGCCGGCACAAAACTCAACTGGGCTCACAGGGTTATCGCCGTCTACCTGATCAGGGCAGCACGCACGCATAACCCTCCCTGTCTGGAGGTACCGGTGAAAGAGCATGGAGCCAGACCAAGTCAAGGCCGTACCATACCGGCAAATGTGGCTGCACGGGTAAGCCCGGACAGGTGACTCTTGATCAACCAACTAAGTTTCACTTAGCAAGCACGGTGTTTAGCAATTCAACTAGAGTTATCAACATAAGACATTTAAATAATTTAGTTTGAATTATCTATGTTAATCAAATGCAAGAAATGCATATGAATTATGCAATGCTATGAAATGCTTCATAATATGGATGTCCTAGCTTGCCTTGATCAGTTGGGTTGTTCAGAAACTCCTGGTCTTCAAATCCACAAGAATCTCCTTCTGAAAACATTTTTAAATGGCAAAGGAAAATGTCACATAAAGCCTCTTTATTCACCAACAATTCTGTGAGTATTGAAAAAATACCAAACTTGGTCAGAAAATAAAGGACTTTGATACAAACACAATGCAAAAAGAATCAGGTCATTTGGACCTTTCTGTAAAAAGTTATTAGTGGTCAAAGCTACTGGTCAACTCTGTTAAATAATTCAAAATTAAAAAAACAGAATGGGCCACGTCGATGGCGTAAACGGAGAGTGCGTCTCCACTTACCCCTTCGCGCGCGCGCCCACAGTGGCTGACGGGTGGGACCGGGCCCATTTAAAACAGAGGGAGGAGGGAGAGAACAGAGGGAGGCGGGGCTCCAGCGACGCTCACCGGCGATAGGGACGGCGGCGGAGCTGGGAGTTGACGGGGATCGATCGGGTACTCGAAGACGGTCCTCCCTGTACCCTAGCTCGGCCGAAGACGGCCGGACGGCGGCGCGCCCTTCTTCTCCGGTGAACAGCTGCTACGGTGGTCGATGGAGGCGATGATTCTGGCTGCAGTTCGAGCAGGGAAGAGGTCGTAGAGCACCAGCGGAGCACTACGAACTCAATGGTAGGCTAGGGTGGAGCTGAGATGGCTTGGAGAGGGCTGGTGACGTAAGGGGATCGAGCGGCAGAGCTTCTGCTGGAGTTGAGGGAGATGAGCTCCCGGCCCTCCTTGGGCGCTCTGGAGGTGGATGAGGGAGGTGGTGGAGAGGTGGTGATGAGTGGAGGAGCTGGGCAGGGCTATTTCTAGCCGGGAGGGGGCGCTCGGTGAGCTCTCTAGGTGCGACTCGAAGCGGGCCACGTCGCCGGCGAGAGGTACGCCTCGTTGGCTGGCTGCTTGCGGCGAGAGGACGGGAGAAGCCAGAGGCATTCACTGCTCGAAGAGACGGCTCGGGGAGAAGAGGACGAGTGGCACAGCAACTGTGGTCGCACGGGCGGCACAGTGCCCGTGGTCGTGGCGGCCGCCGAGGGCTTCTCCGGCGAGGGCAAGGGTTCTGGAGGGGCTGCGTGGAAACGAGGAACGATGTCGGCATGCCTAGACACGGTATGGCTACGCGGGCGTCGTGCTTCAACGCGACCCGAGCCTGGCGCGGCACAGAGCGCGGCGACAAGCATGCCATCGCCGTGCTCACCACGGTGCTTGGCACCAGGGGGCCATGTACGCCTGGCAAAACTTGTCCAGCACGTCGACCTTTGATCCCTCAGATCACCTACACTCCTGGTTTGGCTTGGTTTGGTATGAGATGATGGGTAACCTCAGATACAGTTTCTGACAGCAAAGAAGAGAGGGATCTGGAGAGGTGGTGAGCTGCGAATGGTGCCAATGGAGATGTCCAGGATGATCTAGGTTGGAAGGACTCAAAACTGGTCAAGTTTGAGGTGGGTTGGTTGAAGTTTGAGGGTAGTACATGTGCAACTTGCAAATCTGGTCCAGAATCTGAATGTTGAAGTACTGTTCACATGGAAGATCTTCAGATGCTGAAACTTGGTGTAGGGAAGTCATTTGTAGGTGTCCTCATGCCACAAAAATTTAAGAGCAATTGGACAACCCTAGCATACACTTCCTTCACAAGGGTCCAAACTGACCAGGAACAAAAATGAATTGTTTTGCAAAATATTTGAACTAGGCCATGGAATATTTTTGGAGATTGGGGCAAGATATAGTCCAAGGTATTTTAGATAATTATTTGAGAATTTTCTGAGCATTCAAACTATAGGTTGCTTCACAACCCATAGTAATGCCCTAAATCCTCAAATAAAATAAAAGAGTTTTTGAAGATGATTTAAATTGGGATCTGGGTCCTTGAGGTGCTTGACAGGGTTTTAGCAAGGTGATGAGGCTTAGAATCACTTGGAAAAAATTCAAGAGTTTCCAAGACCAAATGAAAAGGTTCAAAAACCATTCAAATTTCATATGAAGTCAAGAAAAGTTTGAAAAGAAAAAGTTGTCAAAATCAGGGTGTCACAATCTAACCATAGCATTAAACATATGGATCCAAATCGGTCCCTTACGAAGTAGCGTATAAACTAGGGTTTAAGCTTCTGTCACTCTAGCAACCCATCATCTAATAACTACTCCACAATGCATTCCCTTAGGCCCAAAGATGGTGAAGTGTCATGTAGTCGACGTTCACATGACACCACTAAGGGAATCACAACATACATATCACCAAAATATCGAACACATATCAAATTCACATGATTACTTGCAACATGACTTCTCCCGTGACCTCAAGAATAAAAGTAACTACTCACAAATGATATTCGTGCTCAAGATCAGAGAGGTATTAAATAGCATAATTGATCTAAACATATAATCTTCCACCAAATAAACCATATAGTAATGAACTACAAGATGTAATCAACACTACTAGTCACCCACAGGTACCAATCTAAGGTTCCGGTACAAAGTTTGAACAAAAGAGATAAACTAGGGTTTGAGATGAGATGGTGCTATTGAAGATGTTGATGGAGATTGTCTTCCCAAAGATGAGAGGGTTGTTGGTGATGACGATCGCTTCGATTTCCCCCTCCGGGAGGGAAGTTCCCCCGGCGAAATCGCTCCGCCGGAGGGCAAAAGTGCTCCTGCCCAAGTTCCGCCTCGAGACGGCGGCGGTCCGTCCCGAAAGTCCTCTCCTTATTTTTCTAGGTCAAAAGACCTTACGTACCAGAAGATGGGCACCAGAGGTGGGCTGGGCTGCCCACAACACACCAGGGTGCGCCTGGGGGGCCTGGCACGCCCTGGTGTCTTGTGGGCACCAGGTTGCCCCCCTCCGGTAGTTCTTTTCTCCAATAATTATTAAATATTCCAAAATAATTCTTTGTAAAATTTCAGCTAATTTGGAGATGCTCAGAATAGATATCTCTGACGTAGCTTTTTCAGGTCCAGAATTCCAGCTACCGGTATTCTCCCTCTTTATGTAAACCTTGCATATTATGAGAGAAAAGGCACTAGAATTACTACATAAAGCATTATTATGCATAAAACATTATAAATTACTGTAACAAAATATGATGCAAAATGGACGTATCACTTGCTAGTAGTACTGTTACCGGCAAGGTAACTTGCCGGTCTCAACGTTGCTGCAAATATCTTGCCAAGCGGACTCGAGGCAAGATAAGAGCGCGAATAAACATGATAAGATTCCCATGCGTGCAGGATTCTCATACAACACAAAATCATGCAAAGGGAGAACTGTAAATGTAACAAAGAAAAAAATGTCTTTCAACTTATCTTTCTTTGTTGTACTTCTTGTTGTACAAAACGTGTAGCAATGCCATTTTTGTAATGGTACTCCATCATCAGTCCCTGGGAAACTTGCACGTGAGGGAGCCCTCCTGTCTTTGAGAAAAAGAAAGAAGAGAATGGGGTGGTATGTGGCACCTTGGTGGTATGTTAACCATTTCATTCAAGCAAGAATGTAATCACAGGGCTATGTGTATCGATACATAAGTAAAGATGCATAAAAGGTTATGAAGTACTTAGCTTTGTTCACATATGCACAGGGTCTGTGCCTGGCTTTGTACACAAGGTTACAAGTCTTGAAGACAAAGCTTGTACAAAAGGGGTTGCCGGGACAAGGCCCGGCAACTGCACCTCATGGGCAAAATTTGCGGAGATGCTCGATATTCCATGAGTTTAGCACACGAATGCCATGTTCGGTCTCCAGACGGACTGCACCAGGTCTGGTGACTTGTGCTACCCGATAAGGGCCTTCCCACTTCGGCTTCAACTTGTTTGATCGCTTGGCGGATTGAACACGCTGAAGAACAAGGTCACCTTCCTCAAAGCTTGGGGCATGAACCTTGTGGTTGTGATAGCGGAGCAAGGCTTGCTGGTAGCATGCAGCTTGCACAACCGCCCGAAGTCAATCTTCCTCGAGGAGAACCACATCATCTTGCCGCAACTACTCTTGTTGTACCTCATCATAGGCAAGCACTCGAGGCGAGCCGTATGTGAGTTTTGTGGGGAGCACCGCTTCTGCATGATAAACTAGGGAGAAGGGTGTTTGGCCAGTAGCTCGATTTGGTGTTGTTCTGAGTGACCAAAGAACTGCCGGCAGCTCATCAATCCAGCGCCTTCCGCACCTATGCAACCTGTCAAAGGTTCTTGTCTTGAGGCCATGCAACACTTTAGCATTTGTCCGTTCTTCTTGCCCATTGCTTCTCAGATGAGCAATGGAGGCAAAGCAAACCTTGCTCCCAAGGCCTTGGATGTACTACATGAAGGTGCGGCTCATGAACTGTGTGCTGTTGTTAGTAATGACTCTGTTTGGAACCTCAAAATGGCAAACTAGTCCCTTAAAGAACTTGACGGCTGATTCTGTAGTCACCTTTCTCACCGGCTCTACTTCAGGTCTCTTTGTGAACTTGTCAATAGCGACGTACAAGAACTCAAAGCCCCCGATAGCATGGGGGAAGGGGCCCAAGATATCGAGCCCCTAGACCGAAAAGGGCCATGAAAGAGGAATCGTTTGGAGAGCTTGTGCTGGCTGATGTATGTTCTTTGAATGGAACTGGCATGCTTCACATCTTGTTACTAGCTCAGTTGCATCTTGGAGGGCAGTGGGCCAATAAAAACCTTGCCGGAAAGCTTTACCGACAATGGCTCTTGATCCTATGTGAGAGCCACAAATGCCTCAATGTATCTCTGCCAACAAATTGAGTCCATCTTCCCGTTAAATGCACTTCAATTTCACCCCAAAGATGTCGGTGTGGAATGACTATCTATGGGGTGATGTAGCCCCTTTGTGGTTCGGCAAGGGGAATGCTCAGAACGCAAAGAGCAGGATTAACAGAGGGCGCAATGATCTTTTACCCAGGTTCGGGCCACCTTTGAGGTATAACTTTAGTTTGGCAAGGGAGTTGCTACTTGTCTATGCATAGGTTAGGGTATGAAACACCCATGTTTAATACACCAATAGGAGCCCCCAGGCCTAGGCCACACGTGCTGCCGGGCATCGTTGGGCTAGGCCCAAATAATGCACAGACATGCGGTGTGGATCGACGCCGGATTTTGTCGAAATGATTCTGCGTGTGTAGAGATCAGGGGCAAGCACGCACACGGGTTGCTGCTGGGTGTGGCTCTGACAGCCATGGTCATGGGTGGCCAAAGGTAACTGCCATGCCTGTCATCACTTCCTCCTTTACTGAATCCCTCCACATGACGCGCGTCATATGAGGAACGTGGGATTGGTAGAGAGGGGCGGTCGTGGAAGTAGTGCGCTTGAAATGGTAGGCAGTTCGTCCGATTGGCGAGGCAGGGTGGTCGATGAAGTAACGCGCCGGCCAGGAATGCAGGGCGCATGACTGGTGGAACGGGGCGGTTGCCCTAAAAATGGTGGAGAGCCAGCCCCCGGGCCTCCCTCTATAAAAGAGGGGCCGCAGGAGGCGATGCTCATCCATCTTTCCCTTCTCCATCCTTCCTGCATCTGCCACCACCATGGAGAGGGGAAAAGGTCGAACTCGTGCCTCCGCTGTGGTACTGAGAGCTTCCCCTCGGCAGCATACTCCTGCTACGGCTGCAGCCGTGGTGGCCATCACTGATGCTCGGGGCGGGACCGTAGGTCGGGGTCGTGGAAGACGTGGCGCTCGGGGCCGAGGTGGCCAGAGTAGGGCGCTTGTCGTTCCACCCCCAACCGCTCCTCCTCCAATAGAAGGCCATACGGAAGACATGGTGCTCCAATTTGTCATCGAGCTATGCGACCCACCGCGAAGCCAGCTGTTGCTCCCCCGTCCCTCTGCCAGGGTGATGGAGGTCGACCAACCACTCGGCCTGTTGCTGCATGTGAACTACTGCTGCAATGGCTCCATTTGGGTGAACGTCGAGTTCCCGGCCAACGGAGTCATGTACCTCACACGTGGGTGGAAATCCGTCACTCGTGCTCGTTATCTAGGTCAAGGGCATCTCCTCCACTTCAAGCTAGTGGTGTCCGACACGCTCTCCGTGAAGTTCTTCGGGGCTTTAGGCGCTCGCATGGAGTGCTGCTTGGACAGCTCGAGCAGTAGTGAAAGCGCCTCCTCGAGCGACAGCGACGAGGAGGACGATGGTGAAGATGATGACGGGGAGTCCCCGAGCATCAAGTCCGAAGACGGCAACTTGGACTCCAGCTGAATGTCGATAGCACCATCATCTCCAGCTGAGCGCCGGCGGCACCATCATCTGCCGTTAAGCACCGGCAGCACCATCATCTGGCCTACCAGGAGCGCTTTGCCTAGGCGCCCCTTTTTCCCTCCTTGCACTCGATGTAAACCCTGGTAAGGGAGGGCTAAGAAAAATGTTATCGAGCACTTTTCAATAATATATGATATTTGTCATGCTCGAATAAACGTGTATAGTTTTCCTTGTTTGTCTTTGTACCTGTATGATTTCAATCTGACACCCTACGCGGCTTGTGTCGGGGGAATTACCCACGGCTAGACCCGACTGAAGGTTAGCTAATCTCTGGACTTAAGTCATCTCTGAAGAATAAGAAGCTAGGGATAAAGGAGCTAGAGAGATAAGTCGCCAGAGATAAGTCGCCTGTGATAAGTCGCCAGAGATAAGTCACCAGAGATAAGTCGCCAGAGATAAGTCGCCAGAGATAAGTCGCCTGTGATAAGTCGCCTGTGATAAGTCACCTGTGATAAGTCCAAATAGACTAGTCCTAATCCTACTAGGACTCTACATGTAAGCCGCCCCTTCAACTTATATAAGGAGGGGCAGGGCACCCCAAGAGGGTCAGGTTAAATTAGATTGGATTAGACAGAGAAGCCTTAGATAAGATCAAAGTAGATGCTCTCGAGATAGAGGTAGCGAAACACCGCCCTTATAACCGAGATCATCATCATCATCATCGATATGAATCAAGTAGGATGTAGGCTTTTAACTCTACCACGAGGGGCTGAACCTGGGTAAAATCTCGCATCTCTCGATTCCGATCAACCCTGTTGAAGCTACTACCTAGTTGCATTGGCCTCACGACTAAGTCCTCACAATAGGACATTTGCCGTGACAAAACCACGACAGTTGACGCCCACCGTGGAGCCTGCACACGGTATTGTTGAGTTCTTGAAGGGAGCCCTTCCAGGGATCAGGAGTTCACAATCAGCCATATGACGAAAAGCCAGTGCGGGAAGTTCTACTCTGGATCAAGATGAGGATGAGAGTTGCATGTTACACGCTGTCGCGACCGGATCAGTTTTGGGAGCGTTGCGGCGCGTCATCGAGACCGACAGGAATTCCATCAACTGCATCAATCCGGTCGGCACGTCGGTTTACTCTGCAGCCGTTGAAATTTTTTCTCTGCACGTGGCGCTCAAGTCCCAAGGCTATTGGACTGCTCTGCTTCGTTCGCGTACTGCATACAGCGTCGCGCGTGTTTGACCTACAACTTCAGGCGTGATTCACCTCCACCTGACGGTAGCCACGTGCCAAAGGCGGCCTCAGTTTTCATTGCTATTCCAGATTTGATGGACTATGTCCCACGTAAAGATCAAAACTGCTAGTACTACTTGGTCTACTAGTACTATTACTTCTAGTACGTGGTTGATATCATGATTGATCTCTCCAATCGTTGTCAACTAGTACTGTGTTCATCACGTGAAGGCCGAGCTAAGCTACAGATTCAGATTTGTTTTTACTCTGACCGCTACATCTACCAAAGGAAGCTACCCTACAAGTCAAAGATGAGAGTGATGTGGTCAGCTGCTTTTCCACCGAATAAAAAAGGACATGCAGTCGGCACAACATGTAGGAACCCGAAACTCCTAGTCCCGAGGCCACAGCCTCCTCACCGGGCGAGTTACACATGCATAACCTACAGCAGCTGTAGAATATAAAAAGAGAGAGAAGAGAAGAGAAGGCCACGACCCGGAGTTAGACACGGACGTGGATTTGCCAAAACGGCCGTGAGCCAGAAATAAATGTGGACGCGGACTCGGCCTCCACTGACCACGTCGTTGGCCCATCTCTGACTCCACAAGTCGCCGACCGCCTACTCGCCTGCTCCAGCCACCTCTGCTGCAGCGCCTCTCAAGCCATCCTCGCCTCCCTCCTCAGCCGCTACAGCACCCTGTCTAAGTCACCGCGTGGACCTATCCTCGCCTCTGTCGTGGCTGCTGCGCCCGGTGGCCGCTTCAGCCGCAGTGCTTCGAGCTTGCCTGCCTCCGCTGTCTCACCGGGGGTCTTCACGGCCGCTGCCACAGCCAAAGCTCCGCCTCACCGGCGCATCTCCTCCACGAGCCGCCTTCGCCGTCGCGGCACGAGCCGCCCTACGCTCCTGCGGTTGAGCGCCTCACCCCGCCCTCACCGGAGCAACCTCGCCTGCACCTCTGAGCCGCCGCTGCTATGTTGAGCCGCCGGCCGCCGAGCCCTGCGAGCCACTGGACGCCGAGCTCTGCGAGCCGCCCCGGCCGAGTCACCGCCGAGCCACCCCAGCCGAGCAGCTTCACCTACGTCTCACCCTCGACCCCGTGGCCTCAAGCTGCCGGCCACTGTCAAGCGGCCGCCACGGTCTCCACCCTAGGCATGGAGCTCGTTTCACCGAGCTTCCACACGAGCCAGACCCTGCCTCCTACTGCCACTTTGAGCCACCCCTCCACTGTCGCTGCGCTAGGCCGGCCTCGCATCTGCCTCAAGCTGCCACCATGCCGAGCCGCTGCTTCCTTGGGGCCTCCTCGAGCTGCCGCATCCGCGCCGCCTCCAACGCCGCAGCCGGCTTTACCGTCCAGCCCCGCGGTCTCATCTACATCAACACACCGGAGCCGCACCTGTCCGCATGAGCTGCTTACTGAGCGCAAGCAAGTCGCCGCTCCTGCGGCCTGGTCTATTCCGACAACTCTGGAGCAAATCATAATATATTATTAGCCTCCACCTGCACCGGATGACTCAATGGACAGGCGCACAAGTCGCTGCCACTGTGGTTTGGTTAACTTCAACAACCCGCCTAGACGAACAATCGGCCGGGTTACAGACACAACTCACACGGGATCATTTATAACTCACCATGGTCGACCTCAACCTTCTGTGGATTCACATCGCGTTATCAACGCCAAGGATATACAATGAGTGTCACGAAGATCATCAACTCGCCACCTCGCCTCCAGCTTCAACACATTCCAGCGTTCCGCTGTCAACTATGTGTCGGCTTATGCCACGGCCAAGTATGAAGAATCTCAAGCCAACTCCTCGAGTCATCTTAAGAGTTGGGGGCTACACAGACATGACTCAGCAAATTTGGCCAGTTTCAGCAAATTCAAGAACCCTGGGTTATCGCAGGGAAGACATCCCGGACCCAGGGACTGTTGCCACATTGGTGAAAATTTAAAAATCGTCAGAAAATTTCCGGCTAAAAAAGTGCCGAGCAATCAGAAAGTTACGGCTCAAAAAGAAATACTCCAGATTATCAGAAAAAATTCTGGCTCAGAATCCGGCTCAAGGGAAATCTGTCTCTCACAAAGTTTTGAGCTCTCAATATCCGGCTCAACATCCGGTTCAAGATGATGAGGACATCACCATTGTTACACCCACATCCCCTGCTGCTATACATACTGGACCAATTACTAGAGCTCGCGCATGCCAATTAAATTACTAGGTACTTTCGTTTCTTGGTGACAATTCTAATGTTCATGAGAATATGATGCTGCCTAAATTGGATACATTTGTGTTGATTACTAATGAATGGCCTAGCATGGACAGGAGGGACGAATACTGGAGCAGGATCAAGCATGGAGATGAAGGCACACGCGAAGGGATCCAGAATGGCGTTTCTAGTGCATATTTGAGCACTTTGAAGCCTCCGTGATGACCTCCAAGGACATGGATGAAATATACAAGATGCCCCTTCATAACTTTAGTCCATAGCTTATTTTAGGTGCTGTGCCACCTTATTTTTGGGCCAGACCCATTTAATTTTGAAATACTTAAGTATAGGCTATTTTTAGAGTTCGTATGTGTGGGGAAACAAAGTTAGGGTTGGTTTCGGACCCCTCCTATAAGGGGCCACGAAATTCCCCCTACTCCTCCATATATACAACCCTTAGTGCGTAGTTTAGATTTTGGGTTTTGTTTAGATTAAAAGTTCGCCATAGCTGCAACTTCGCGTACTTAGTTTGTGTTCAACGACCAGACCAAGACGTCACAGAACCCCACCTTCATTAATAAAGCTTTCCTCTTATATTCGCAATATCCAGATTGCAATTTTAGTTTTTTTTGTTCTTCGTTTGCTTGCAGGAAATAGACCTTCGTGGTCAGGTTGATCATGCTCCTGCATGGTCAATAATCTCTCGGAGTTGGTTTAGCGATTGCTAAGGCGCGACGTCCTTGCACGTTCGTAGTCGGATCGTCAAAGTCTACTCCACCAAAAACAATAACCACCATCTCATCGAAATATGGGACACCTTTGTCCCTATCAAGTGGTATCAGATTTCCAGGTTGCTTGGCGAGATTTTACAGTTTTTCATAGTTTAGATTGAGTCTGTTCTTCATACCTATAGTCCACGAAAAAGCCAATTTTTTAATTAGGGTTAGTTCATCATATCCGAACCAATCTGAGCCTTTGCATAATCTCTTTAGAGTTTTGCTTTGTTGAATTTTCGGTTGCATCATCGTGTCGAGTTGCTGGTCTTAGCGTCTAGTTCCTTTAGAGTTTGGAGTTCTGTCACAGTTTGGCACGCCGTCGCCGCACCATCTTCATCACTGCTGCCATATACCACCACCGCTGCCATATCCTACCACCGCTGCCATATACCACCACCGCTGCCATATCCTACCACCGCTGCCATATACCACCACCGCTGCCATATACCACCACCGCTGCCATATCCGACCACCACTGCCATATCCCACCACCACTGCCATATCCTACCACCACTGCCATATCCTACCACCATCTATCCACCACCAATCCGAGTTCTTTTCATATTAGGTTTGTTTTCGAGATCCATCTTTTTTCCGGTTCGTGTTTCCTTGCCCGAGTAGGTTTCGGAAAAAGAAAAAAATCGTCAGGTGAAAATATTTTTTCCCTATCCTGTTTTTAGGCTTTTGTGAGTCTTTTGAGACACGTGCCATCATAGTGATTTTTTATCGCACTTTTTGGTCGTCACTACCCTGATTTCTGAAAAAAGTAGTCAAAAAAATTTCGTGCCTATCTTGGTATTTTGACTTGGGAAGAGTTTTGAGACACTCGCCATTATAGTGATTTTCGGCAAAAAAAAAGTGCAAAAAAAAGGAGCACAAAAAAAGAGTGCAAAAAAAATCAGAGTGTGCTTTTCCCTTGTTTACGTGTCACGCCGTGATTTTGTTAGTGTTCTAGGCTCGCGTCTCTAGTAATGTCTAGCCTAGGACCAGCACAGTACCATCGTTGAGAGTCTGTTCAACTTTGCATCTCTGAATTGATTATTGCTGACATTTTTGCTACCATATCATAAGCCTTCCCAGCTCCACATACATCTAAATCATGCGTTTGACACCACCTGGCAATCGCTCTATCCAAGCTTTGAGAGTTTTGACTACAACGGTTGCCGATCACCACCTACTGCTAGGTAAGAACTGGTAAGAATTTGAGATTTGCTTGACGGATTTGTGACACCACCACTTTTTAGTAGTCTGTAGGATCATATTCTTGTGTGTTTCTATTGCTGCTAACCATGGCAGTACCACAAGCTGACGAGATTGATTGGGAGAACATGATGAAGAAGGAGCTTCATGATAAATTTCAGCAAATGTTGAGTCAACAGGTGGAAGACGTGATGGCCAGCTTTGGAAAGGCACTGGAGAGGATTGATGACGTTGAGGAGAAAATTGACACCAAGTTGGACGCCAAGTTCGATGAAGTACTCACGCGTCTTCCACAACCAACACCCGCATCTGCTGCACCATTGCAACAACATCAACAACCACCTCCACGCTGTGATCCAGCAGGGCGAGCGCAGCGTGTTCCTCTAGAGCCAGGACAAACTTCTGGTGCCGCTGCTACTGCTGTTGATGCTTCCGTAGCTCCTGCTGCTACTGCAGAGGTGGAGGACTATTACGAGGATGAGGTTGATCAAAATCAGAACTACGTGAAACCACCAGCACCATCACCAGCAGGTCGACCTGCATATATTCGCAATGGTAGGGCTGCAGCACCACCTCAGGTACGAGATATGACCATATTCCTAAACTAAAACTGAATATTCCATCGTTTGAGGGTAGATACATTCCTGATCTATATCTTAATTGGGAGTTAGAAATTGAACAATGTTTCACATGCTTACAATATCTTGAGGGTAGACGTGTTGCTGGTGCTGTTTGTGAATTCACTAGTTTTGCTTCTGTTTGGTGGTCTGAACATTATAGATTGATAATATACCTACTACTTGGGCTGCTTTGAAAACTGCTATGCATACTCGTTGGGTTCCACCATATTATCAACGTGAATTACTTCAAAAACTGCAGTGTTTTAGACAAGGAAAAAATTCTGTAGAGCAGTATTATCAGGAATTACAAACTGGCATGATTACATGTGGTATTGCTGAGGATAATGAAGCTATGCTTGCACGTTTTATGGGTGGATTAAATAGAGAGATTCAGACCATGTTAGAGTATAAGGAGTATAACAATATCACTTGTTTATTCCATCTTGCTTGCAAAGCTGAACGTGAAGTGCAGGATCGACAGGCATTGGCACGGACTAATTTTTTTGCAGGTCAACCTTCATCCTGGACACCGCGTGCATCTTCTACTTCCACATGTTCTGCGACACCTGCACCTCCGCCAGCTGCCACCTCCAGCCGTGATACAAGAAAGCAGGCACTACCACCACTATCTGCCAAGAGCACACCTACCGGGCCTGCACAGAGCTCTTCTTCATCCATGGCATCAACAGGGCACACACATCATATTATTTGTCGTCGTTGTAAAGGTAGAGATCATTATGCGAGAGAATGCCAATCTCCACATGCTATGATTGCTACTGAGGATAGTGGGTATGAGTCCGCTAGTGACTATGATGAGGAGACTTTGGCTCTTATTAAAAGTGAAGAACATGGAGGAGATGATTCTGATCATGAGACGCAATACATGGCTGCTGAAGAGGCTGACAGGTATGAAAGTTTAGTTGCTCAATGTGTTTTGAGTGTGCAGCTCACACAAGCTGAGCAAAATCAGAGGCATAATTTGTTCCATACAAAGGGAGTTGTGAAGGAACATTCTGTTCGCGTCATCATCGATGGAGGGAGCTGCAACAACTTGGCTAGCATGGAGATGGTGGAGAAGCTATCTCTCACCACAAGACCACATCCACATCCTTATTACATCCAATGGTTCAACAACAGCGGAAAGTTTAAGGTAACACGTACTGTTCGTGTGCATTTTAGTCTCTCTACATATGCTGATTATGTTGATTGTGATGTGGTACCCATGCAAGCATGTTCCTTATTACTTGGTAGACCATGGCAATTTGATAAAAATTCTGTACACCATGGTAGAAACAATCAGTATACTCTTGTTCATAAGGATAAACATATTACTTTGCTTCCTATGACTCCTAATTCCATTTTGAAAGATGATATTAATAGAGCTAATAAAGCAAAACATGAGAAAAATAAGAGTGAAAATCAGATTGTGGCAAGAGAATTTGAGCAACAAATGAAGCCCAATAATAAACCATCTAGTGTTGCTTCTGAAATTAAATTGAAAAGTGCATGTTTACTTGCCACCCAATCTGATATTGATGATCTAGATTTCACCAAATCTGTTTGCTATGCTTTTGTGTGCAAAGAGGGATTATTTTCATTCGAGGACGTGCCTTCCTCTTTGCCTCCTGCTGTCACTAACATTTTGCAGGAGTTTGCTGACGTCTTTCCACAAGACGTGCCACCGGGATTACCACCTATTCACGGGATTGAGCATCAGATTGACTTAATTCCCGGTGCTTCGCTGCCAAACCGTGCGCCATACCGTACCAATCTAGAGGAGACGAAGGAGATTATGCGTCAAGTACAGGAGCTGCTCGACAAGGTTATATACGCGAATCTCTTAGTCCTTGTGATGTTCCTATTATACTAGTGCCAAAAAAGGATGGTACGTCGCGTATGTGTGTTGATTGTTGTCGGGGTACGACACCTATGGGATCTCGAGAGACCCCTTTACGATTCGGCGGGGGGAGAGGTATACGCAAAGAGCAGAACCAGTGATCGACGCGGGAAGTTTTTACCCAGGTTCGGGCCGCTGATCAGTGTAAAACCCTACTCCTGCTTTGTGTTCTTATTGATGTTCTTGAGCCCAGCCTTCAGGAGCGCTCACAATGAATAGTACGTTCAAAGAGCAGCTACACATGCAGAATGGGCCAGAAGTTCTCCTCCTCTGTAGCAGTTGCCTTGGGCCTCCTTTTATATGCTCAAAGGGGTCTCCACAGTGGCAAAATGTACATACATTGAGGTGTAAAGTAGCTACAGGGTATCATACCTAACCCCTGACGGATTAGGACAAGCGCATTTAATGCACCGTGAGGTGTCCGTTTAGGTGTCCTCACTTTCTTGGGGATGGAAAAAGGAGCCATCCCATCAGCACCGCTTAAGCCCTCCTCCACTGGCACATCGCCACGCATCCAGGGAAGGACCCAGAATGTCAGACTTGTTACTGTGCCGAAGCGGTGGCACAGTGGCAGAATCTCGCCAGGCGCCGAGTCCTTGCCGGGCACCAAGCCTTGCCGGGCGCCAGGCCTTGCCGGGCGCCAAGCCTTGCCGGGCACCAGGCCTTGCCGGGCACCAAGCCTTGCCGGGCTCCACAGGCCATCCCGGCAAGGATCTTGCCGGGGAAGCTGGCCTTTAGATTCTAGCTTTGCTTTATCTGCTGATCCTCAGATTTCTGACTTGATGATTTCCTTGATGGCTTGAATCGACCTCGAGCCGTTCCCGGCAAGCCTTGCCACGAGGACGGCTACGACTGCCCGTGCACAAGTACGGGGTACTAGTGGCCCAATACTTAGTACACCGACAGGAGCCCCCGGGCCTAGGCCATACACGAGTGCGAGGCGTTGTTGGGCTAGGCCCAAACAGTGCACGGGCACGCATGGCAGGGGATTAACTGCTCGTAAATATGTCATTTTACTGTGCCCCCACTACGCGCACGGAGCGCGCGACATGGGAAGCGTGCCAAAAAGACTGCAACTGCCTCGCGCCTATAGAGGCGCATTCACATTGGGGAATAAAAGAGGCGGCCCCGCTCCTTCCCCATAAAAAGGAGAAGTCGCAGAGGCACAAACCTATTTACCCCCCCTCTTCTTCTCAATCTGGCCATCACCATCGCCTTCCTCCTCTCGAGCTCAGAGCGAAACCTTTTCCTCTTCCGGCCACCGCTCCCACGCTCGCTCCACCCCCAGCTTCCGTCCTCAGAGCCGCCATGCCGCCCAAGGCCAGCAAAGGCATGGGCAAGGAGGCGAATGCCGAAGTTCTGGAGAGCGAACTGGCGAAGATGCGGAAGAGGCTCGTCGTCTTCCCTCCGACGCTCGATGCTGAAGCTTTGAAGGGGCGATACCAATGCATGTGGGCGAAGGGAACACAAGCCCACCCCGCCACACACGTAATCCCAGGTGCTTGCTCCAAAGGTGGATCGGACAGATACCCTTTCTTCACTGCATATTTCTATTGCGGGCTCTGTCCCCCCTTTTCCGACTTCTTCAATGACATCATGTACACATATGGCTTCCGTCTTCTTGATTTCACGCCGAATGCAGTACTTTGCATGTCTATCTTTGCCCATCTCTGTAAGAATTTTGTTGGCGTGATCCCCAATTCTGCTCTTTTTCGCCATTATTTCTTCCCTCGTATCCAAAAAGGAGAGGCTCTCTCTGGTTCTATTGCCTGGATTCCAAGGGCTTGGAATAAAGAAATATACCCAGAGGGAGTTTACCGCGAAAAGTGGGACGAGTGGCGGGCCGAATGGTGCTGGATCCAGGAAGCAGATCCCCATCCTTTTTGTCATCCTCGGCAACAGAAGGTGGTCCGCGGCAAGGATTGGAGCGATCTCGCTGCGGAAGACGAGAGGCTCACAATCGCCACCACCAGGATCCTTCGCTTGAAGGCTACCGGGCTGACGATGGAGATGATCGGCTTCGACTTTCTCCGCCGCCGCATCGCCCCTCTGCAGAACAGGGGAAGGCCAGCCTGGGAATACAAGAACGCGGCAGATATCATGAGATTGCGCCCTGGGCTGAACAACAATCTGACCGCTATGCAGCTTGGCGCTCTCCGTTAGAAGTTATTCCAGCGCGAAGACAAGCACTGGCTGCCGGCAAGGATTGTCCCCTTGTGCAACAACTCTGCCTTGGGGTCAATCATTGCCTTCCTGCCGATGTTCAACGCCCACGGCCTTGACCCGACCTGGGCCAAGCCAAGCAAGGAGGAAGCGCAGAAGTTCTTTGACAGCTTGACGGGGAGGCCTGTCCAGAAAGAGTCAGATTTCATCCGAGCCACCACCGACCAAGAAGTAGCTTACATTGCTACTAGGGTGGAAGAGGCAAATCTTGCCGCAGAGGCCGGCAGCGTCGGCTTCACAGAGTGGGAAGCTAGCGACGCAGAGGTGGTAGTGGAGGTGAAGCCTGCCGGGGAGGGCGAGGTTGCCGGGGAGGAGAGCAGCGCAGCCGGTGAAAGCTCGTCCGGCGAGGACTCGGTCAAAGAAGAAGAGACGCGAGAAGAGCCCCCACCCCGAAGAAGAAGACGAAGCGTGTTCTTCGGAAGGCTGCATCTGGCATCCCGGCAAGCCAGCCCTCTTCGAGCGGCGAAGCCCCCGGCAAGAAAGTGGCCGGCAAGACTGGACCGCGGCAGGGGGCTCGTCAACAGCCTGCACGGCGCGCGAGACCCACACCAGCGGCCACTGCTGGGGCGGCAGGAGGGTCTCGTACCACCGCACCGGAAGCTGCCCCGGCGCCTGCCACAGCCAAGCGGCCTAGGACTCCTCCTCCGCCTCCCCACTCAGACACCGCAACGGAGGTCGACTTCGACATCTCCGGCTTTAGTCCGGAGCGAGAAGAAGAAGAGTAAGTACTTTGCCACAACTTTTACCTTCCAATCTTGCATCAATCTTACTGACTTGCTTGTATTGTCTCTGCAGTGACACAGAAACCTTGCTGAAGAGGATGGCGAAGAGGTCAAGGACTTCTACGGGCGATGAGCCCCCGGCAGGCTCCACTAGCGTGCCAGAAACCGTCATTGTGAGCCCGGAGTCTAGTCCTCAACGCAGCCCCCAGCGTAAGTTCATTGTTCTTTTTCTGCTGGCGGATGCCGAGGCTTGCATTCTTGCCTACTAATATCTTTGGGTTCGCAGGAGAAGAATGGCAACAAGGAGGAGACATCCCCATTGTGCCTCCTTCATCGACCGCTCCGCCCACAAGCACGTCCCCGGCAAGAGATCCTGCCGATGAGCCTGTCCTAACTGAGGAGGAGCCGGCAAGCGCGGACTCCGGCGACACGCCCCCGGCAACCGGAGTTGCCGGGAGGGGTGAAACCACCTCCCGACAGCCCGACGCAGGTACTCTATTGCCTCAGGGTGCTTGTTACTCTTTTTCTCTTATCTCTCTGTCTTCGGTCACTTCAAACTTCAACCTTTATCTTATTCTGTTTTCCTCCTTCGCCCTTCAGAGTTCTCTGTGATGGAACACATGGATGTCGACGTTGTGATCGAGGAGACCGCCAGGGATGCCGCCGCCTAAGCAGACAGGATCGCTGCCAGCGAGGCCACCAAGGATGACACTGTCAAGGCTGGTGGTGCTCTTGACGGGGAGGCCGCCAAGACAGCACAAGAGGAAACCGCCGAAGAACCTGCTGAAGGGGCGACAGGGAGGCTGAGGACCGCACTGATAGCATTCCTGCCACAGGAGCGCCAGGCGCTGCACCGGCCACAGAGCCCCCCTGTCACTGGTGAGGCGGCCACTAAAGACTAGCCATCAACATCTGAAGGCCCCTCATCCAGCAAGTACCTCAAGGTTGGCGAGAACCTGTTCATCAACTTGCCGGGGACGGCAAGCGCTGGGGCACCAGCCGAAGGAGAAGTTTTCGAAGAAATCATCGCTGCTGCCGGGCTTGAAGTTGTCGACGATCCCAGCACTAGCAATGGCAAATCTGAAGAGGATCAGCTCCTTCAGGCCATGGGCGAGAATTTCCGCAAACTCCAGGCTCTCCATCGCGCCCGGAAAGACAAAGCGGACTCCAGAATGGCAGTTGTTGAGGCAGCCGAAGCAGATTTCCAAAGGCGCGTCTCACAAATGCAGATCTGGCATGCCGAGGCCCTCCAAGAGTTGGTTGCCGGCCAGGAACAAGTGAGCCAGCAGTGGAATGAGATCCTCCTGAAGCAATCCGATATGGAGAAGGCGCATGATGAAGCTGTTCAAAGGATCGCCGCCGAAGATGCCCTCCTGACGGGGCGCCGCGTTGCTCTTGATGCTCATGAGGAAGATCTCACTGCTCGTGAGCAGGCGCTCGCCGCCAAGCTTCGCAGCAAGGATGAGGATATCGAAAATCTTGTCGCGCGGCGGACCCAGGAGCTGGAGCAAAAACATAAGGAGGCGCTCGAAGCTCTGACTGCAAGTCATGCCGGCAAGCTCAAGGAGGCCGTCGATGCTGCCGAAGCTGCGGAGGCCGCCAAGAATGAGCTAAACGACAAAGTGAAGAGGCTGGAAACAGATCTCGAAGAGCACGGCAAGGAGCTCTCGATGCTCAAGGGGGACAGGGAAAAAACCCTCCACTCCTTGGCGGAGATGCAAGTTGCCCTGTCCGACAAGACCAAGCAGCTCTCCTCTGCGGCTGATAATATTACTGTTCTGGAGCTGAAGCTGACCACGCTGCAGAAGTCTCTCGAGGCCGGCAAGGCCCGTGAGAAGGCTCTACTCAAGGATCTCCAAGGAGAGAGGAACCTGCTCAAGAGCGCCGCCGCTGCCCAAAACGAGTACGAGAAGGGAGTGGAGATCCGGACTGGCCGTCTCATCGCCACCGCGGAGAAGCTTACCACAGAACTGTCAACCATGGGCTTGTTGAACTTCAAGTATTCTTCCGAGGAAAGAATATCTCCAAGTGCCAGGTTGACGATGTTCTTTGAAAGCATCATCAACGCGTTGAGGGTGCTCATCAAGGTGGTGCACAGCAATCCTGGCATCGACCTCTCCAACGCGCTCGGCCATCTGCCAAAGGATGCAAATGTTGAGGCGCTTGAAGAGTGCATCGCGCCTATCCTTGAGAAGGTGGACTCCATCAGAAGGATCGAAGGCCAGCGCAGGGATTGAGTGCTTCTCCCTTTTCTTGCCGTCGTCATCTCATGTAAAAGACAATTAAGTCTCAAGTTAGAGTTGCGGCAACTCATGGATGTAATACAATTTGACTATGTTTAGGTTCATGCTTGCTATTTTCCTTGTCTGATTCCTTTATGTATGGAGTTCATCCTACGCTTATTTAAAAACTTGCCGGCGCGCAACCTGCCGCGAGCGCTGGGTGCGGGACTTCAGCAGCCTGCTGGAGGCGTAGCGGCCGGCAAGACTCCTTGGTGTTCTCAGTGCAACCACTTAAATCGCTGAGCAGGCTCGAAACAAAATAAGGGCGCGACCGATTACAACAAAGGTTCCTTCGCGTGCAGATTTTCCATACAAGAGTCGGAATCGTCCAAGGAAATAACTTGGTAATAAAAGAAAAACTTGCTCTGAGTTTTTAAGACTTAGCTTCCTGTCTTTGTTCTTCCTCCGGCAAGCGTCGATTCCGAACGTCGCCAACTGGTATTCATATCTACCTTCCCCCCCCCTCGGCAAATGTGCACGCGAGGAATCCTTCTGTCTTTTGAGAAAAAGAAAGAAGAGAAAATAAAGGCATGAAACCTTGGCGGTTCGTTAGAACTTACCGGGATCAGGTGTCATACAACATCTTAGATAAACATGCATACATATAGATATGAACATGGGAATCAATAAGGGAATGTACAACACTTAAATTTATTCATCTGTGCTTAGGGTCTGCGCCTGGCTTTGTACAAAGGATCACATGCCTTGCCGGCAAGACTTGTACAAAAGGATGGTTGCCGGGAGCCCCCGGCAACTGCGCCTTATGGGTAGAACTTGCGAAGATGTTCGATGTTCTAGGAATTACTCACTGGAACGCCATCTTCGGTCTCCAGGCGGACAGCGCCAGGCCTGGTGACTCGTACTACCTGATAAGGGCCTTCCCACTTCGGCGTCAACTTGTTTGAATTCTTGGCGGACTGAATCCGTAGAAGAACAAGGTCGCCTTCCTCAAGGCTTCAGGCATGAACTTTGCGGCTATGGTAGCGGCGCAAAGCTTGCTGGTAGCGTGCAGCTCGCACAACAGCCTGAAGATGATTCTCCTCAAGGAGCACAGCGTCATCTTGCCGCAGTTGCTCTTGCTCGAGCTCATCATAAGCGAGCACTCGAGGAGATCCGTATATGAGTTCCGTGGGGAGAACTGCTTCCGCTCCGTAGACTAGAGCAAAGGGCGTCTGGCCGGTGGCTCGATTTGGTGTCGTTCTGATTGACCAAAGAACCGCCGGCAACTCATCAATCCAGCGTCTTCCCCACTTTTTCAGCCTATCGAAGGTTCTAGTCCTGAGACCGTGCAGTACTTCAGCATTGGCCCTCTCCGCTTGGCCGTTGCTTCTTGGGTGAGCAACAGAGGCAAAACAAATTTTGCCGCCAAGGTCTTGGACGTACTGCATGAAGGTGCGACTTGTGAACTGCGTGCCATTGTCGGTGATGATCCTGTTGGGCACACCGAAACGGCAAACAATTCCCTTGAAGAACTTGACAGCTGACTGCGCTATCACCTTCATCACTGCTTCCACCTCCGGCCACTTTGTGAACTTGTCGATAGCAACGTACAAGTACTCAAAGCCCCCGGTAGCACGGGGGAAAGGTCCCAGTATGTCGAGCTCCCAGACCGAAAATGGCCAGGAGAGAGGGATTGTCTGAAGAGCTTGAGCTGGCTGATGTAATTTCTTCGAATGAAGCTGGCACGCTTCACACTTGGTTACTAGTGCAGTTGCATCCTGGAGAGCGGTAGGCCAAAAGAAACCTTGCCGGAATGCTTTCCCGGCAAGCACTCTTGACCCTATGTGAGAACCACATATGCCCCCATGTATCTCTGCCAACAGCTCTAGTCCGTCCTCCCGAGGAATGCACTTCAATTTCACACCGTTTGGTCTCTTTCTGTACAGGACGTCGTCGATGAACTTGTACATAACAGACCGACGGGCTACTCTCTCTGCTTCTTCCTGTTCCTCAGGGAGTTCACCTGTCTGAAGGAAATGGACAATGTGCTGCGCCCATGCTAGAGCTTGAGGCTCGACAACTAGGACTAAAGGCATCTCCTCTGCCGGGGGAACGTTTGTCTCGACAGCAAGGACCTGAGGCCCTGCCGGAGCCTGTTGCTCCCCGGCAGGCATGTCGATCCCGGCAACTTCCTTGCCGGCGGCTCCGGGGAGCTCTGCCGGAAAGTACTGGCCAGAGTTCAACTTTCTTCTCTTTTCTTGCCGCATCGATGGCACCACGGACGGTTGAGTCAATTGAAGCACAAAAGTTCCTGGTTCCACAGGCAACTTGAGGGCGGCACGCTTTGACAGGTCGTCAGCTATATTGTTCTCGGCACGAGGAACGTGCTCCATCTGCAGACCGTCAAAGCGCTCTTCCAATTTCCTCACTTCATCTACGTAGGCCTGCATCAATGGACTTTGATAACTCTTGTTAACTTGCCTGACGACAAGTTGTGAATCGCCTTTGATGATGAGCTTTCTGATACCAAGGTCTGCCGCGATCCTGAGACCGGCAAGCAAACCCTCGTATTCTGCAGTGTTGTTGGTTGAACTCTCCCGGGGAAAGTGCATTTGAACTACGTACTTGAGGTGCTCTCCGGTGGGTGCGACAAGCAGCACGCCAGCACCGGCGCCTTGCAGCGAAAAAGCCCCGTCAAAGTACATAACCCATTGCTGATCGATTTCCTTGACAGAGAGAGTTGTTTCTTGGACTTCTTCGTCTGGCGTCGGGGTCCACTCTGCAATGAACTCCGCCAAGGCCCTGCTCTGAATCGTCGAAGTGCTTTCAAACTTAAGGCCAAAGCTAGGCAACTCCAACGCCGACTCCATGATCCTGCAGGTTGCCTCCGGATTTTGCAAAATCCGTTGCAACGGAAAGCGAGTGACGGCAGTGATCTCATGTGCTTGAAAATAATGGCGCAGCTTCCTCGAGGCCATAAGGAGGCCGAAAAGCAACTTCTGCACACTAGAATATCTTGACCTAGCTCCTTGTAAAAGAGAGCTGACAAAATAAACTGGGCGCTGCACCACCTTCTTCTTCTGCACGGGTTCTTCTGTTTGTGCAGATCCTGTCTTGCCGGGATCAACCCTTGCCGGGGAAGATCTTGCCGCGTCATTTGGCGGTCCTGCCGCTGGCGTTGCTTCCTCATCAGCTTCTCTCTGCGCCACTAGCGCAGCGCTAACCACTTGATTTGTTGCTGCCAGATATAGCAGCAACGACTCTTGTGGTTTAGGCGCGACTAGCGTCGGCGGAGAAGAAAGGTATTTCTTCAAATCTTGCAGCGCAGCCTCCGCCTCCGGAGTCCATTTCATCGGACCTGCCTTCTTCAAAATTTTGAAGAAGGGCAGGGCGCGCTCAGCAGATTTGGAAATAAACCTGCTTAGAGCAGCAACACAGCCGGCAAGACGACGCACATCCTTGACGCGCCTCGGTGCTTCAATTTGCTCAATAGCTTTGATCTTGTCGGGGTTCGCTTCGATTCCCTGGCAAGATACAAAGAATCCGAGGAGCTTGCCTGAAGGAACACCGAACATGCACTTCTCAGGATTGAGCTTCAAATTGATCTTGCGCAAGTTTGCAAATGTTTCTTCTAAGTCTTGAATGAGCGTTGCTTTATCTTTGGTTTTGACCACTATATCATCCATATACGCCTCCATATTTCTATGGAGTTGTGGCTCAAAACCAATCTGGATTGCTCTGGCAAATGTTGAACCAGCACTTTTCAACCCGAAAGGCATTCATATAAAACAATACGTACCACATGGGGTGATAAAGGCGGTCTTCTCTTCATCTTCCTTTGCCATAAAAATCTGATGATACCCTGAATAGGCATCAAGGAAGGACAGGAGATCACAACCAGCGGTGGCATCCACAATCTGGTCGATGCGCGGCAAGGGAAAAGGATCTTTTGGACAAGCTTTATTGATATCTGTATAATCGATACAAAGCCTCCATTTCCCATTCGCTTTCCGCACTACAACCGGATTGGCCAACCAGGTTGGATGAAGCACTCCTTTAACCAGTCCTGCCGCCTCTAGCTTCTTAATTTCTTCGGCAATGAATTCTTGCCGCTCCAAGGCCTGCTTCCTGACCCTTTACTTGACGGGCCGCGCATGAGGACAGACAGCAAGGTGGTGCTCAATTACCTTCCTGGGAACACCGGGGATGTCAGACGGTTGCCATGCAAACACGTCGACATTCGCCCGCAGGAAAGCAACGAGCGCGCTTTCCTATTTGTCATCTAGGGTGGAACTTATGGTGAAAGTTCCCCCCGTTCCGTCCTCCCTGGCAAGCACCTTCTTGGTTTCCGGCGGAGCAGCCTTGGACTTCTTGTTCTTGCCGGTGGAACTCTCTGGTACGTCCTCAACGGAAGCGCAGCACTCCGAGGAGGTGCGCTTGCCGGAGTTCACGCCAAGGTTCCTGCCGGTCTTCTTCTTCCCCCCGGGAGTTCCAGCGGTAGGAGCAGATGCCTTGACGGCAGGTGCTGCAACTGCTTCCCGGTAAAGTTGGTCGGCACAGATGAGCGCATCCTTCTTATCAGAATGGATAGTTATGACGCCCAACGGCCCAGGCATCTTCAAGACGTTGTACGCGTAGTGTGATGCCGCCATAAACTTAGCCAGCGCTGGCCGACCAAGGATCCCATTGTATGACATGGGGATCTTGGCGACATCAAACACCACCTTCTCGGTCCTGAAGTTAAGCTCACTGCCAAATGTTACCGGCAGCGTGATCTTGCCCTTAGGCTGGGTTCTTCCCGGGTTGACCCCTTGAAACGTACCCGTTTCCTTGAGGTCCTCGTCGGGAATCTGAAGCTTTCTGAGCACATCCGGTGAGATTAAGTTTAGGCCGGCCCCGCCGTCAACTAACATCTTCGTCACCTTGAGGTTGCGAATCATTGGCGAAACCAACAATGGAAAGCACCCGACCGCAGTTGTGCGATCAGGGTGATCCTCGGTGTCAAAGATGATAGGCGTGCTGGACCACTTCAGGGGCCTACACGCATCGGGGGATGGCTCTGCCGGATTGACCTCCCGCACCCACTGTTTGAGTTGGCGGTGGGAGGAATGCAGCGAGGCACCCCCATCAATGCACATGGCCTTCGTAGCCTTCTGGAATTCTTGCTCACTGGATTCATCATCTTCATCATCATCATCTCCTTCTTTATCTCGGCCCCGGGCGGGCCGATCCTTTTGCTGCTTGGCCTTGCCGCGGCGACCCCCTCGGCCACCGCGCTTCTTGTCGGACCCATCAGCACCATCTTGGGCCTTCTCCTTATCTCGCCTCTCGTATTCGGCCCTCTGCTTCTCGGTAAGCTGCTCGACTTGCCGGCAATTCTGGAGATCGTGGCCCTTGGTGCGATGGATCTTGCAATACTGCTTGCCGGAGTTCTCCGACTTGTCGGCAGCCGCCAAGGCCTGACAGGAAGGGCACCCGGCAAGATCCTTGTCGGGGTCACCAACCTTGGCCTTCTTGGCGGCGCCGGGGTTGTCGGATTGCTCGAAAGCAAGCACGGCCTTTCCTCCGCGCTTCCTGTTCCGCCGCCGGCCTTTCCTTGACGGGGCCGCGGCGTCTTCATCTTCGGACTCGCCCGCCGCGCCAACAGCCTCACCAGGAAGTTTCCTCCCCTCTTCAGCTCGAGCGCACTTGTCGGCCAGAGCGTAAAGCTCGGCGATACTCCTGACTTTGTTCATTGCCAGCTCTTCCCGCATTTTGCGGTTACGCACGTTCTGATGGAACGCGCTAACAACAGCGGTGGGATGAACGTCAGGAATATTGTACTGCACCCGGCTAAATCTCTGGATAAACTTGCGCAGGGACTCGCCCTCCTTCTGAGGGATGATGTGCAAATCGCTCTCTTGGCCAGGAGCTTGGTGGCCTCCAACGAAGGCGCCAACAAACTGATGGCACAAATCTGACCAGGAAGAAATAGAATTCTCCGGCAGATGCATCAACCACGACCTGACGTTGGGCTTGAGCACCAACGGGAAGTAGTTGGCAAGTATCTTGTCATCTCGGCCCCCGGCAGCCTGCACCGCAATGGTGTAGATGCTCAGGAACTCCGAGGGATGGGTCTTACTGTCATATTTCTCCGGGACCTCCGGCTTGAAGGTTCGGGAATTGGGCCACCGGACTTGCCGCAGCTCACGGGTAAACGCTGGAGTCCCTACCTCATAAGGCAAGTCTCCTACGTCCCCTGGCGCAGGCTCGTCAACAGCCGGCCCCTCGCACTTATCAGACTGATAGCGCGCTTCCCATCGCTGCTCGATGGTAGTTCGAGCGTCCTTCTTGGCTCGCTCCTGGAGAACTTGACGCTGATCGCGGCGCATCCGTGGATCGGACGACGCCGTGGAAACTTCTTCATGGCGGTCGGCTTGCTGAGTTGTCGGCCGCCGCTGGTGCCGTGGAGGGGAGTGCACTGTGGTTGCACCACCTCCGGTTTTCCCTACGTCGGCTCGCGCCGGATCGATGGGCCTCCGCTGCGAGGGCCCCGCCTCTTGCGGTCCATCTTTGTTGGCGAAGCCGACGAGGCTCTGGATGGTAGCTCGCCACTCCTCCATCTTCTCCGGGGCAGGAGGAAAATCGAGGAGCAGCTGCACACGCGCCAAGGCTTCCGCTGGCGTAGGTGGCAGCGACAAGTGCGAGGTACATGAGGTGCTCTGACTCCTAACCATGTTAGAAGGAGCACCACCACGGTCACGCGACCGTGCGCCACCTCCGCCGGCAGCTCGGTGTGCATGCTGGTCCCACGCATCTTGGGATCTATGCGCAGAAACGTTTTCATGGGGATGCCCTGAACCACCAACGCCATGACGTCGCTCATCATGCACGACCTGGGTAGGTCGTGAGGTTTGGGCCGGCGCGGGAGCTCAAGCAGGCGCCCTTCGGTCTCTCAAGTTCGTTGTGCCACCCGTAGGCAACACAGCGCCATCTCTAGATCCAGCGGCGTGTAGGTTACCACTGCCACTGCGAACGATACCTCTCGCTTGGCTCGGATCACCAGAATGCCGCGGGGGTTCTAGTCCTCTTCCTTCTGCACCCATGCCATCGCCAGTACGCGAAGGTGTAGGCAAAACGGACGCGGACGGTTGCGCTGTCGCAGCGCTCTTCTTCTTGGGTGGCATGATGATGAAGAAACTAAGGCGCCGATCACCAGATCAGGTTCACGCAACCTTCAATCCCCCTACCTGGCGCGCCAAAGATGTCGGGGTACGACACCTATGGGATCTCGAGAGACCCCTTTACGATTCGGTGGGGGGAGAGGTATACGCAAAGAGTAGAACCAGTGATCGACGCGGGAAGTTTTTACCCAGGTTCGGGCCGCTGATCAGCGTAAAACCCTACTCCTGCTTTGTGTTCTTATTGATGTTCTTGAGCCCAGCCTTCAGGAGCGCTCACAATGAACAGTACGTTCAAAGAGCAGCTACGCATGCAGAATGGGCCCGAAGTTCTCCTCCTCTGTAGCAGTTGCCTTGGGCCTCCTTTTATATGCTCAAAGGGGTCTCCACAGTGGCAAAATGTACATACATTGAGGTGTAAAGTAGCTACAGGGTATCATACCTAACCCCTGACGGATTAGGACAAGCGCATTTAATGCACCATGAGGTGTCCGTTTAGGTGTCCTCACTTTATTGGGGATGGAAAAAGGAGCCATCCCATCAGCACCGCTTAAGCCCTCCTCCACTGGCACGTCGCCACGCATCCAGGGAAGGACCCAGAATGTCAGACTTGTTACTGTGCCGAAGCGGTGGCACAGTGGCAGAATCTCGCCAGGCGCCGAGTCCTTGCCGGGCACCAAGCCTTGCTGGGCGCCAGGCCTTGCCGGGCGCCAAGCCTTGCCGGGCGCCAGGCCTTGCCGGGCACCAAGCCTTGCCGGGCTCCACAGGCCATCCCGGCAAGGATCTTGCCGGGGAAGCTGGCCTTCAGATTCCAGCTTTGCTTTATCTGCTGATCCTCAGATTTCTGACTTGATGATTTCCTTGATGGCTTGAATCGACCTCGAGCCGTTCCCGGTAAGCCTTGCCACGAGGACGGCTATGACTGCCCGTGCACAAGTACGGGGTACTAGTGGCCCAATACTTAGTACACCGACAATTGTAGAGGCATTAACAATATTACTATTCATTATCGTCATCCTATTCCTAGGCTAGATGATATTCTTGATGAATTGAGTGGCTCTATAATATTCTCCAAAGTTGATTTGCATAGTGGATACCATCAAATTCGTATGAAATTGGGAGATGAATGGAAAACAACATTTAAAACTAAGTTTGCTTTATCTGAGTGGTTAGTCATGCCTTTTGGGTCAACTAATGCACCTAGTACTATCTTGATATTAATGAACGAAGTTTTACGTGCTTTCATTGGACGATTTGTGGTAGTCTATTTTGATGATATACTGATTTATAGCAAATCTTTGGAAGAACATTTGGAACATTTACGTACTATTTTTATTGCTCTACGTGATGCACGTTTGTTTGGTAACCTTGGGAAGTGCACCTTTTGCACCGACCGAGTATCTTTTCTTGGCTATGTTGTTGCTCCACAGGGAATTGAAGTTGAAAAAGCCATGATTGAAGCTATTGAGAGTTGGCCGCAGCCCAAAACGGTCACACAAGTGAGGATTTTTCTTGGACTCACTGGTTTCTATAGGCGTTTTCTGAGAGATTTTAGCACCATTGTTGCACCTCTCAATGAGCTTACAAAGAAGGATCTGCCTTTTTTTTGGGTTACCGCACAGGAAGAAGCCTTCACGGTATTGAAAGATAAGTTGGCACATGCTCCTTTACTCCAACTTCCTAATTTTAATAAGACTTTTGAGCTTGAATGTGATGCTAGTGGAATTGGATTAGGAGGTGTGTTATTACAAGATGGCAAACCTTTTGCATACTTTTCTGAAAAATTGAGTGGGCCTAGTCTGAACTATTCTACTTATGATAAAGAATTATATGCTCTTGTTCGGACCTTGGAAACATGGCAACATTATTTATGGCCTAAAGAATTTGTTATACATTTTGATCATGAATCTTTGAAACACATTAAAAGTCAAGCAAAACTGAACTGTAGACATGCTAAATGGGTTGAATTCATTTAGACTTTCCCTTATGTAATTAAAGACAAGAAGGGTAAAGAAAATGTTATTGCTGATGCATTGTCTCATCGTTATACTATGCTTTCACAACTGGACATTTAAAATATTTGGTTTGGAGACCATCAAAGATCAATATGTGCATGATGCTGAATTTAAAGATGTATTGCAGAATTGTAAAGATGGGGAGGGATAGCATATTTGTTGTCGTGGATAGATTTTCGAAAATGGCACACTTCATACCATGTCATAAAAGCGATGATGCTGCTAATGTTGCTGATTTGTTCTTTCATGAAATTATTTGCATGGTGTGCCAAATACTATTGTTTCAGATCGTGATACTAAATTTCTTAGCCACTTTTGGAGATGTTTATGGGCTAAATTGGGGACTAAACTGCTTTTTAGTACTACTTGTCACCCCCAAACTGATGGTCAAACTAAAGTAGTCAATAGAACATTGTCTACTATGCTTAGGGGTGTTTTGAAGAATAACAAGAAAATGTTGGAAGAATGCTTGCCTCATATTGAATTTGCTTATAATTGTTCACTGCATTCTACTACTAAGATGTGCCCTTTTGAAATTGTGTATGGTTTCCTACCTCGTGCACCTATTGATTTGTTGCCTCTTCCATCTTCGGAGAAGGTTAATTTTGATGCTAAACAATGTGCTGAATTGATCTTAAATTGCATGAGTTAACTAAGGAGAACATTGAGCGTATGAATGCTAAATATAAACTTGCTGGAGATAAGTGTAGAAAACGTGTTGTGTTTGCACCTGGAGATGTTGTTTGGTTACATTTGCGTAAGGATAGATTTCCTGATTTGTGCAAATCAAAGCTAATGCCACGTGCTGATGGCCCTTTTAAGGTGTTAGAGAAAATAAATGATAATGCATATAAACTTGAGCTGCCTACAGATTTCAGGGTTCGTCCCACTTTTAACATTGCAGATTTGAAGCCTTATTTGGGTGAGGAAGATGAGCTTCCGTCGAGGACGACTTCATTTCAAGAAGGGGAGGATGATGAGGACATCACCATTGTTACACCCACAGCCCTTGCTATACATACTGGACCAATTACTAGAGCTCGCGCACGCCAATTGAATTACCACGTACTTTCGTTTCTTGGTGACAATTCTAATTTTCATGAGAATATGATGCAGCCTAAATTGGATACATTTGTGTTGATTACTAATGAAGGGCCTAGCATGGACCAGAGGGATGAACACTGGAGCAGGATCAAGCATGGAGATGAAGGCGTGCGTGAAGGGATCCATAATGGCATTTCTAGTGCATATTTGAGCACTTCGAAGCCTTCGTGATGACGTACAAGGACATGGACGAAATATACAAGACGACCCTTCATAACTTTCGTCCATAGCTTATTTTATGTGCTGTGCCACCTTATTTTTGGGCCAGGCCCATGTAATTTCGAAATACTTAAGTATAGTCTGTTTTTAGAGTCCGTATGTGTGGGGAAACAAAGTTAGGGTTGGTTTCGGACCCCTCCTACAAGGGGCCACGAAATTCCCCTCTACTCCTTGATGCGGAGCATCCTAGGGTCATCCCCATGGACCTACCTACGTCTCCCACAATACCACTTGGACCAATGACAAGAGCTTGAGCAAGGGCTATCGAAACTAAGGTGAACTCGCTCCTCTCCGAACTACCACTTTCTACATGTGAGACATGGCTACTACCTCAAGCGGAAACCCTATTTGTGATCAGGTACTTAGAGGGAAGCCACGGAACCACTACATCCAACGGACGAGCTAGCGAGGACACCAAGTACAAGGACCAAGAGAAGGAACGACCAGGAGCCTACAGCCACCGGACGACCGGCCCGAACCGGACGTCTGACGCCTGTAGCGTCAACCAGCCAGCCCAAGTCCCAGCCAGCGAACGCTGCAGTGGCTGGACGACCGATATGGACCGAACGACCGACACATCCCAGCGACCGGACGACCAAGCCCCTTCGGACATCCGGTGTCACCCAACAGAAGGGAAATTATCGGAAATCCGAGACTTCCGGACGATCGACGACTGGACGGCTTATCGCCTTTGAAAATCCAACGCCACCTGATCCAAGCCGAAATGTCGGACGTCCGACCGCTTCCGTACGTCCGGACCGTCGCGAGCCACCGGACGTCCGACAGTGTCCGGACGACCGACGCCTGTCTATGCACAGCGTGTTGGGCCGAAGCCCATGTACCCTTTCGCCCACTTAGACTATATATACTCCTTCTCCTCCCTCTTTCTAGGGTTAGCATTGGTTTAGCTCATTTGAGAGATAGAGCTTTGCTCATCCTTGTGGTTCTACTCCATCGAGAGACCGCGGCCTCTACGGAGAAGATCCACGCTTGGATTCAAGACCCCTCACGGGAAGACCCCTCGAGACCTCCTCTCGGAGAAGAACTGCCGCCTCTTGTATCGTCCTTTGTTGCATTTGGATCTTGTATCACTCTTTATGTTTATGGATCTAGCACATGTGTGATCGTTCCCGTTGATTTGAGTGTTTCCCCTCGTGTTTCCCCTTGTGTTTCCCCTCGCGTTCTTCGTGTTCTTCGCAGGATCCCCTCCATTTCATGAAAGATCGGCCTTAGGGTATCCACCCTACATCATCTTGGTATCATGAGCCAAGGTTGATCACGAATTTGGAGCCCTACCCTTGTTGATTTTGTCCTAATTTTGAAAATCCCCACAAAAATAGTCCCTAATTTTTTTTGTGATTTGTTGGTTTTGATGAAGTTTTGTTGGATTTGATCCATGGATTTGCTTTGCCACGAGTGGATCTAGATTTTCCCCATCATCTCCATCATTTCCATCCACAAATTCGTCCAATTTCGCCCCAATTTTGCCTCTCCACCACGAACCCTAGAGTTCATCCCGTGCCCAAAATCGCCCAGGCACCGGAAGTCCGATAGACATCGGACGTCTGACGATCGCCGGTCGTCCGACCACCACCGGACGTCCGACATTTCCTTACGAAACTGAACATCTTCAGGTCAACACCCGATCCACTTCCACTTCCGCATACGCACTCCCATACCACTACACCTCCCGACACCACCACCGCTTTCCGCAACCACCATCGCTTACCCACTACCAGCTCTGACAATTTTGCCACATTTGGGTCATTGAGAATTTGAGTTGCGGTTTCCATTTCCTAACGTGTTTCGGCTACTTACGGACGGTTTGACGACATCACCGCCACTCTTCTTCGCCATCGACCTCGACTACATCATCATCTTGACACCATCCTCCGTAAGCAAGGGACGGTAACCTCAACGACACCTTGGTGTTTTCCCTTGCCATTGCATTGTTCAACCTCTGAGACCATTTTCGCATCACTTACCTATCGAGACTAGCCTTTGAGTATTGCCGGCAATGTCTCTTGTGCACATTAGTGGTCATTGCATATATGACATCATATTGGTATGCATATCTTGGTATCATCTCTTGTGTCATAAGGTTGTCATCGCAAATACCCAATAGCTACCTTGGTTCGTCAAGTTTTGCATGAGAAAGAGCTCAAAAGAGAAAGAGCCAAACAAGCATTTAAGCAAAAGAAAAAGATAAGCAAAGAGCTTTTAAGCAAGAACCATAGCATCATACTACATTAAGATTGTCATACTCTATCATCTTGGATCATACCACCGGAACACCATACATATAGCATATTTGGGATAGAAGTCATTGCATTTTTGCTTTGTAGGTTGTGCACAAGTCTCGTATCCGCCTATAGTGCAATCGTGCTAGCGTCTCTCTAGCATTGTGCAACAAGAGCATTTTCCGTGGATTCCACATTTTGAGCTCATTTTTGGTTGCACGATCCCATCTCTCCTTTCGTGTCTGTGTTTCCGTGTGCCACTATTTTCTATTGGTCTACTTGTTGCATTTGCAATTTTGCGAATCTTTTCCAACATTATTGAGTCTCACTAACAATCGCATAAATTTTGTCCACCATCCTAACCAAGCTCCACCAAAGGCTTTATTTGTGTAGGTGTGAGAAATTGACGGGAACTGGTACCAATTGTGCTATTTCCTTGTTACATCATTGAGTGATCATTGATCCATTCTCAACATCGGTCAAGGTACATTTGGTATAGTTCTTCCCTTTCTCCCACTCACATATTTACTCGGAATGATGGATAGGCCAAGTACTTCTACCAACCCACTCTTCATCGAGCAAGATGAGGACCCGAACCACTACATCAGCAAGAACCACCTCTTCGGCGCGCAAAGAGCTTTACATCAAGAGAATGAAGCATTGGGAAACCGCATCGACCTACTCGCATCCGATTTGCGACAATACGAACAACGTACAAGAGACTACTTCGACACATCAATGGCATCTCTCAAGGAGGACATACGAGCCAGGATGGTCAACTGCTCTTCTACCTCATCGTCCTATTCAAGACGGAGTCACTCGAGTCGACATTCCTACAACACCATCTCTGGTTCAAGTATGCTGACATCAAACACTCTTCGTCGAGCCACGCACTAAGATCGTCAAGCAAACCGCAATCCTCTACACGATAATGATCCACAAGAGCAACTTAAAGAGCAAGGACATCGGCATCGCCAAAATCAAGCTACCCTTGAGCAAGCATGAGAAAGGCAACGCCAGCGCCAACAAGTGGAAGAGCAAGAACGCCAACACCAACGAGAGCAAATACAAGAGCAGCAACGCCAACACCAAGACAAGTAAGATGCCGACGCTCTCCGTCAACAACAACAACGGCGTGAAGCACAAGCCCGTGAGGCGCAACGTGTCCTCCGCGACACCAACTGCGCCGTCACCGCCCGTAACCGACGTGTTCGTGAAGAAGAAGAAGCACTTCGCGAGGAAGTCCAAGAACGAAGACATCAAGCACGATTGCAACGACAAGCTCCTCCACAATCTAGACAAGAACAACAAGCTTGACAAGAACCACAAGTTCGCCAAGAGCAACAAAACAATCGGAATCCTCCACGCCAAGAGCAACTTGAGGTCGACAATCCTCCATGTCAAGGGCGTCATCACCCTCGACCTTAACACAATGAAGAGCAATGCTGCGGCAAGCTCAAGTTCACCATGCCCAAGTTCTCAGGAAGCAATGATCTCGAAGAGTATCTTTTCCTGGGCATTGAAAGTTGACAAGATCTTTCGTTTGCACAACTATGAGGAAGCGAAGAAGATCGCCATGGCATCCCTTGAGTTCCAAGACTATGTCCTCATTTGGTGGGAGCAAATCATTGAGCGCCGAGAGGCAAGAGGTGAACCACCCATCACAACTTGGGATCAAATGAAGGATGTCATGAGAGCGAGCTTTGTGCCAACATACTATAACCGCGACATCTTCAAGCAACTACAACTCCTCAAGCAAGGAACAAAGAGCGTTGAAGAATACTACAATGAAATGGAGATCGCCATGATACGAGCCAATGTCACGGAAGATGATGAGCGAACTATGGCATGTTTCTTGAATGGACTCAATCACCCTATCAAGATCGCCGACTTCCAACCTTACTCCAACCTCATCGAGCTATGCATCAAGCCACCAAGGTGGAGCAACAAGTGCAAGATGACTTAATGTATGCCAAGTACTCTTCCAAGAGCTACGGCTCCAACAACCAAGCTTTAACAACTCCAACGCTTTCTACCTCAACCAAACCTTCTACAAGCAACGGCGACAAGTCAAGTTACAAGATTACTTCCATAACCTCAAGTCATCCTCCTAATACAAGCAACTTCAAGCCGAGAGCTTCATCATCTACAAACTCCACCGGATGAGAGCATCAAGACAAGTTCCATCAAATGCTTCACATGCGGCGGCCGAGGCCACAAGTCCTTTGAGTGTACCAATCGGCGCACCATGATCCTCAACTATGATGGCACCTATGACTCCATGAGTGAAGAGGAAATGGAAGCCCTTGAGAAAGTGGCAATGCATCGTCCCGTGAATGAAGATGAAGACGATCAAGTCTTTTGTGACAATGATTCGAGCTCAGCCCTCGTTGTCTCCAAGGTCTTGACGCTCCAACATCAACAAGAGGAAGACCAACGTTGCCACATCTTCCACACCAAGGCAGGCATCAACGGTCGTTCCGTGAAGGTCATCATCGATGGAGGAAGTTGCCACAACTTGGGAAATGACGAGCTATGTTCTAAGCTACAATTGGTCAAGATGAAGCACCCTTGCCCCTACAAAGTCCAATGGCTTAGCGACTCCGGCACCATCCAAGTGGAGCACACCGTTCAAGTCTCCTTCAAGATTGGAGCATATGAAGACACTTTGGAGTGTGATGTGGTTCCTATATCCGGTTGCCATCTCCTACTTGGACGACCTTGGCAATTCGACCGCGGCGTCTTCCACAATGGGCGAACCAATCACTATATCACCAAGTCAAGTGATCGCCGACAAGCAAGAAACCACCCATCATGGAGAGAATAGTGAGAGAGTGAGCCACCCAAAAGGGAGTGAGAGCCACAAGCCCAAAATGAGTGCCTCCATGATGAGTGACAAGAAAAACCTAGTGCTATTCGCTACCAAAAGCGAGATGAGGGAAGTGTGTGAGAACCCATCGAGTGTTATGCACTATTTCCTATTGTGCAAGGACGAGGCAACAACAACTAACACCTCTCACTCTCTACCTTTAGTGTTATCTAGTGTCTTGTAGGAGTTCCAGGATGTCTTTCCTGATGAGCTACCTCCGGGACTACCTCCTTACACGGCATCGAACACGGGATCGACCTCAACCCCGACGCACCATTACCGAACATGGCACCCTACAGCGTCAACCCCGTAGAAACCAAGGAAATCCAACAGCAAGTATAACAACTCATCGACAATGGCCATGTTCGAGAAAGTTTGAGCCCATGCGCCGTCTCGGTAATCATTGTTCCCAAGAAAGATGGTACATATCATATGTGCTCCAATTATCGTTCTATCAATGCTATCACGGTTAGATACCATCACCAAATCCCACGCTTAGACGACATGCTCAATGAGCTTATCGGCGCCACAATTTTCTCTAAGATTGATCTTAAGAGTGGCTAGTACCAAATCCCCATACAAGACAGTGACGAATGGAAAACTGCATTTAAGACCAAATTTGGCTTATACGAATGGCTTGTTAGGCCAATGGGATTATCCGAAGCACACGGTACGTTCATGCGTGTCATGCATTTTGTCCTTAGGCCCTACATTGGTGTATTTGTTGTGGTCTATTTTTAAGACATACTTGTTTTTATCAAATCTCTCAAAGATCATGTCACCCATCTTAGAACTGTTTTGCAAACTCTTCGCAAAGAGAGACTCTATGCTAACATGGATAAATGCAAATTTGGTGCTGACAAGCTTGTCTTCCTAGGATTTGACATTTCTTCCAAGGGCGTGCATGTAGACGAAACCAAGATCGAAGCTATTAAAACTTGGCCCCAACCCAAAAACTTGCAACAAGTGCGTAGTTTTCTTGGCTTAGCTGGATTTTATCGTCGCTTTGTGAAGGATTTTAGCACCATTGCTTCGCCTTTACATGCATTGAGTAAGAAGAACGCAACTTTTGTTTGGGGACCATTACAAGATACCGCATTCAATGAGCTTAAGAATTTGCTTACACATGCCCCTTTGCTTGCTTTACCCAACTTTGATAAACCTTTTGAGGTCCATTGCAACGCTAGTGGTAATGGCAAGGAGGTGTGTTAATGCAAGAGAAGCGCCTCATCGCATACTTTAGTGAAAAACTTTCCGGAGCGCAACTTAACTACCCCATCTACGACAAAGAGTTATATGCATTAGTAAGAGTCTTGCATGTTTGGGAGCATTATCTCCGTCCTCATGAGTTCATTCTTCATACGGATCATGAAACACTTAAGTACCTTAAGGGTCAAACTAAGTTGAACAAGCGTCATGCTAAGTGGAGTGAATTTATTGAGTCATTTCCTTATGTCATCAAGTACATCAAAGGCGTAGAGAATGTTGTGGGGGATGCTCTTTCCCGCAAATGCATGCTTGTTAACCAACTTGAAATGAATGTCATTGGCTTTGAGCACATAAAAGACTTGTATGCGCATGATCCTACTTTTGCTATTCCTTATGCCAAATGTTTGATGCATACGTCTTGGGAACACTATTACATCAAAGATGATTATCTTATGAGAGCTAACAAACTATGTATCCCTGATTCTTCTCTTCGTTTGTCACTTTTGCAAGAATCTCATGGCGGAGGACTTATGGGAGACTTTGGACACGACAAGACATTTGCTATGCTCTCCAAGAACTACTTTTGGCCCAAGAAGTTCCATGACGTCTCACGCTCCACCAACCGATGATCTACATGTCGCAAAGCTAAGTCTAAAGCTCAATCCCATGGTCTCTATATGCCACTTCCTATTCCGTATCACCCATGGGAAGATATTAGTATGGACCTTGTGCTTGGTTTGCCTCGAACTCGAAATGGCAAAGATTCCGTGTTTGTTGTTGTGGACCGATTCTCTAAAATGGCTCATTTCATACCATGCAACAAGATAGACGATGCTTCACATGTTGCAAATCTTTTTTGTAGGAAAATCTTGCGCCTACATGGAGTGCCCAAGACTATCGTATCGGTCGGCGACATCAAGTTCCTTAGCTATTTTTGGAAGACACTATGCGCTAATCTCGGAATCAAGCTTTTGTTCTCTTCAGCATACCATCCTCAAACCGACGGCAAAACGGAGGTCACGAACCGGACACTATCTACTCTCCTATGCGTGTTGATCAAGAAGAACATCAAGGAATGGGAAGAGTGTTTACCCATCGCCGAGTACGCCTACAATCGAGCACGACACTCTACTACCGGCAAGTCCCCCTTCGAGGTCGTCTACGGCTTCAACCCGTTGTCCCCATTGGACATTCTACCTCTACCACTACAAGAGCGCATCAACATGGACGCAAGTGCATGAGTGAGCTACCTCAAGAAGATGCATGAAGATACAAGGCACACCATCGAACACCAAGTACAACGACTCGCGACCAAGCTCAACGTCTATAAGCAACCCATGATATTCAACATTGGAGATCTTGTATGGCTACACCTTCGCAAGGAACGCTTCCCCACCGAACACAAGTCCAAGCTACGTACACAAGCCAATGGACCCTTCAAGGTGCTCGAGCGCTACAACAACAATGCATACAAGATTGACTTACCACGCGACAAGTACTCCATGAGCGACATTTTCAATGTCAAGGATCTCTCTCCCTACCATGGTGATGAGGCTTTCGATCCGAGGTCGGATCTTTCCCAAGGGGGGGGGGGGAGATGATGCGGAGCATCCTACAGTCATCCCCATGGACCTACCTACGTCTCCCACAATACCACTTGGACCAATGGCAAGAGATCGAGCAAGGGCTATCGAAACTAAGGTGAACTCGCTCCTCTCCGAACTACCACTTTCTACATGTGAGACATGGCTACTACCTTAAGTAGAAACCCTATGTGTGATCAGGTACTTAGAGGGAAGCCACAGAACAACTACATCCAACGGACGAGCTAGCGAGGACGCCAAGTACAAGGACCAAGAGAAGGAACGGCCAGGAGCCTACAGCCACCGGACGACCGGCCCGAACCTGACGCCCGACGCCTGGAGCGTCAACCAGCCAGCCCAAGTCCCAGCCAGCGAATGCTACAGTGGTCAGACGACTGACACGGACCGGACAACCGGACGACCGAGCCCCTCCGGACATCCAGTGTCACCCAACAGAAGGGAAATTATCGGAAATGCGAGACTTCCGGATGACCAACCGCCTCTCAAAATCTGACGCCACCTGATCTGAGCCGAAATGTCGGACGTCCGACCGCTTCTAGATGTCTGGGCCCTCGTGAGCCACCGGACGACCGACGCCTGTCTGTGCATAGCGTGTTGGGCCGAAGCCAATGTACCCTTTCGCCCACTTAGAATATATATACTCCTTCTCCTCCCTCTTTCTAGGGTTAGCATTGGTTTAGCTCATTTGAGAGATAGAGCTTTGCTCATCCTTGTGGTTCTACTCCATCGAGAGACCGCGGCCTCTACGAAGAAGATCCACCCTTGGATTCAAGACCCCTCACGGGAAGACCCCTCAAGACCTACTCACGGAGAAGAACTACCGCCTCTTGTATCCTCCTTTGTTGCGTTTGGATCTTGTATCACTCTTTATGTTCATGGATCTAGCACATGTGTGATCGTTGCCGTTGATTTGAGTGTTTCCCATCGTGTTTCCCCTCATGTTTCCCCTCGCGTTCTTCATGTTCTTTGTAGGATCCCCTCCATTTCGTGAAAGATCGGCCTTAGGGTATCCACCCTACATCAGTCCTCCATATATACAGCCCTTAGGGCGTCGTTTAGATTTTGGGTTTTGTTTAGATTAAAAGTTCGCCATAGATGCAACTTCGCATACTTTGTTTGTGTTCAATGACTAGACCAAGACGTCACAGAGCCCCACCTTCATTAATAAAGCTTTCCTATTATATTCGCAATATCCAGATTGCAATTTCAGTTTCTTGCTTGTTCTTTGTTTGCTTGCAGGAAATAGACCTTCATGGTCAGGTTGATCATGCTTCGACGTGGTCAATAACCTCTAGGAGTTGGTTTAGCGATTGCTAAGGTGCGACGTCCTCGCACGTTCATAGTCGGATCGTCAAAGTCTACTTCACAAAAAATGATAACCACCATCTCATCGAAAGACGGGACACCTTTGCCCCTATCACAAGAGGAATCCATCTCTCACAAGTTCGAGTTCTCAAAAAAAATTAAAGGTTGCCAAAGAGAACTTGCTGCCATGATGCACGGTTCAAACATTGGCATCCTGCCTTATTGGTTTATCATATTATGATCAACATAATAGAGCCGGCATCCCCACAATTCGAGGCCTCTGTTGTTTCATCCCATATTTTCTGGATATGAGTCTTTATTAATTGATCATAAGGTCACTTGGGGGCTTGCAACTCAACAAGTTTATTTATCTTACCCTGTTCACCAGCAAATAAACGCCATATTCTGGGTTAAACCTGCCTGTATGCAAGATGCTACTCCAACAGGTGACCCACCGTACTCTTGACAGTCAATCTTTTATGACCCTGAACTAGTCAAGGTTAAAACGGCGGTTTTTGTCACATGAGAGGCGGCCTACAGAAAGCAAGGATAAACTCACCTGTCTGCTTGTTGCTACTCCACTATGTGATTCGCCGTACTCTTGACAGTCAATGTATATGACCCTGAACTAGTCAAGGTTAAAATGGCGATATATATCATGCGAGAGCCGATTTACGGGAGGAACGGCTATCATATGCCAGCTTCACTAAAGCAAGACTCGAGGATCGAAAGTTGGTCTTATTGTCGTGCCTCGAAAGCCGACATTTTTATACTCTGTTATCATACACATACATCATCATACATTGCATCATCATACAATGCATCATATATGCATGGATATACTGATTTATGTTGCAGGAGCCGATTTTCAAACCGGGTTACATTATTCCAATCTTTAATAGCCAACATGGCTGGATTTTCATTATGGTTATCATAACCAGTATTTAATGATTGAGGTCTTCAAAGCCGCTTCAGAAAAATGGCTATTATTTCCTCATCCAAAAATACCAGCTTACAGCAAGGAGCATGGTTCAATATTGATATGCGAAGCATTCAGTAACATCATCCAGATAGTGGATACAATTTTATTCTACAATGGAAGGAATAGTCCTGAGTCGCTGCAGGCATACGACCCGGCACTTAGGGGCTACATTATTCAAATCAAGATTACATCAAGTATGTAAGTCCCATGTCACTGCAAGCATGCACCATGGCACTTGGGGGCTAATGCAAGTTGCTTTTCAAATCATCACATTGTCAACAGACCCGGTTATCTCAAGGAGATGAGCCGGCCTTTCATCATTTTTTAAAGTCCCAGCCCAGTCTTATCTTACCGAGCCGGCACTTGAGGGCTACAGCATTTAGTTCATTATCAAAGTCATAAGGTCCCAATTGGAAGACCCGACCCATCACATACTGATGACCCGACCCTTGGGGGCTACACATTTCTCCTCAACTCTATATAATTATATCAGCAAAAGTCCCTGTTCATTATTGCATAATGACTCGGCCCTTGGGGGCTACACTGGTTGAAGTTTTATGAGCATAAGGCAATTACAAGTCCCAGGTTGCTGCAGGCAAGACAACCCGGTACTTGGGGGCTACATATGTGGAACATTCAACTTATGACTGGTGACTCAGACGAACAATCCGGATTTCTCCAGAGTTGCAACATTTATATTGAAGCAAGTCTTAAAGCTATCACTATGTTCCCCTCTTAATACTTGGGGGCTACAGGTAATTTGGATATCAGGAAGGTACACCTTCAAATTCTCAGTTATGAGTGAACCAAGTCTCATATTTTATGATGGAGAAATTTGCAAAGATTATTTACTTTAAGCTATTCAGACAAATCTGAAGCATTGAAAGTTGGTATAACATCAGATGAAACTTTCTTTTTATCAAGCCAAGGCGTTTTTTAAGACAATTCAAGGAGCCGGTTTAGTATCTATTCTTATTTCAAGAAGCTTAGCATGAATGCACACCAAGCCTGTATTCAAGCTAATCTGGGGGCTAATGTCGGGGGAATTACCCACGGCTAGACCCGGCTCATAAGGTTAAGTAATCTCTTGACTTAAGTCATCTCTGAAGAATAAGAAGCCAGGGATAAAGGAGGGGAAAATTTTGTTTTTGCCACTCTAGATTTTGCCAATTTTCCTTATGCCATTCTAGATTTTGACATTTCACTTTTGCCACTATTAGTTTTTGACAATTATTACAATTGCCATTTCGTGGCAAAAGTAAAATAATTTTATTTCATTTTTGCCACTCTTAGCTTTTGAAATGTATCACAATTGCCACTCTTAAAATTTTGCTTTTGCCACGGGAATGGCAATTGTGATAACTGTCAAAAACTAAGAGTGGCAAAATTGAAATGTCAAAATCTAGAGTGGCATAAGGAAAATTGAAAAAATATAGAGTGGCAAAAACAAAATTTTCCCACAAAGGAGCCAGCGATAAAGAGCAAGAGATAAGTCGCCTGTGATAATTCGCCAGAGATAAGTCACCTGTGATAAGTCACCCGCGATAAGTCCAAATAGACTAGTACTAATCCTACTAGGACTCTACATGTAAGCCGCCCCTTCAACTTATATAAGGAGGGTCAGGGCACCCCAAGAGGGTCAGGTTAAATTAGACATGTTTAGACAGACAAGGCTTAGACAAGATCAAAGTAGATGCTCTCGAGATAGAGGTAGCGAAACACCGCCCTCGTAACCGAGATCATCATCATCATCAATATGAATCAAGTAGGATGTGGGCTTTTACCTCTACCACGAGGGGCCGAACCTGGGTAAAATCTCGCGTCTCTCGATTCCGATCAACCCCGTTCAAGGTACTACCTAGTTGCGTTGGCCTCATGACTAAGTCCTCACACTAGGACATCTGCCGTGACAAAACCACGATAGTTTGGGAGCTTGCCAGCACACATACTTGCTGCGAGCGCTTTGAGGAACTGGTCCTTAGCAGCCTGCTGGTAGTACTGTCACCAACAATGTAACTTGCCGGTCTCAAAGTTGCTGCAAAGATCAGGCCGAGCTTACTCAAGGAAAGATAAGAGCGCGAATAAACATGACAAGATTCCCTTGCATGCAGGTTTCTCATACAACACAAAATCGTGCAAAGGGAGAATTGTAAATGTAACAAAGAAAAATTTGTCTTTCAACTTATCTTCCTTTGTTGTACTTCTTGTTCTACAAAACATGTAGCAACACCATTTTCGTAATGGTACTCCATCCTCACTCCCCCCAGGGAACTTGCACGCGAGGGATCCCTCCTGTCTTTGAGAAAAAGAAAAGAGAGAAAGGGATGGTACGTGGCACCTTGGCGGTATGTTAACCATTCAAGCAAGAATGTAATCACAGGGCTATGCGTATTGATACATAAGTAAATATGCATAAAAGGTTGTGAAGTACTTAGCTTTATTCACATATGCACAGGGTCTGCTCCTGGCTTTGTACAAAGGGTTACAAGTCTTGAAGACAAAGCTTCTACAAAAGGGGTTGCCGGGACAAGGCCCGGCAATTGCGCCTCATGAGTAGAATTTGCGAAGATGCTCAATATTCCACGAGTTTAGCACATGAATGCCATCTTCGGTCTCCAGACGGACTGTGCCAGGTCTGGTGACTTATGCTACCCGATAAGGGCCTTCCCACTTTGGCATCAACTTGTTTGATCCTTTGGCGGATTGAACGCTTCGAAGAACAAGGTCGCCTTCCTCAAAGCTTTGGGCATGAACCTTGCGACTGTGATAGCGGCGCAAGGCTTGCTGGTAGCGTGCAGCTCGCATAGCCGCCCGAAGACGATCTTCCTCGAGGAGCACATCATCATCTTTCCGCAACTGCTCTTGCTCTACCTCGTCATAGGCAAGCACTCGAGGCGACCCATATGTGAGTTCCGTGGGGAGCACCGCTTCTGCACCATAAACTAGAGAGAAGGGTGTTTGGCTAGTAGCTCAATTTGGTGTCGTTCTGAGTGACCAAAGAACTATCGGTAGCTCATCAATCCAGCGCCTTCCGCACCTGTGCAGCCTGTCAAACGTTCTTGTCTTGATGCCATGCAATAATTCAGCATTTGTCTGTTCTCCTTGCCCATTTCTTCTCAGATGAGCAACGGAGGCAAAGCAAACCTTGTTCCCAAGGCCTTGGATGTACTGCATGAAGGTGCGGCTTATGAACTGTGTGCTGTTGTGGGTAATCACTCTGTTTGGAACCCCCAAAGTGCAAACTAGTCCCTTAAAGAACTTGACAGCTGATTGTGCAGTCACCTTTCTCACCGGCTCTACTTCAGGCCACTTTGTGAACTTGTCGATGGCGACGTGCAAGGACTCAAAGCCCCCGGTAGCACGGGGGAAGGCGCTGAAGATATCGAGCACCCAGACTGAAAAGGGCCAGTGATGCGAAGTATCCTACGGGCATCACCATGTCAAGAGTCCATTGGGCAAGTGACACGTGCCAGATCTACTTCACATACATAAAGGTGAATCATCTCCTTTACATGTGTCCATTTGTATCCTTTGAGGATGGTATACTACTTGGCCCCTCTCTCGTGTGCATACATAGGTGTGAGCGGAGCTACACATTCATCGAGGAGGAGCCCAAGCTCAAGAGTAAATGTACACCATCATCGAGGTTGACCACATCAAGGGAGCCGAGGAGCATCCACAAGGAAGGAGAAGGAGTGCACCAGGAACAAGCCTGCATGTCCCAGGCGACCCCGTGCGCACGGGCCCCCGAGACTCCATGCCCACGGGCTACACAGGGAGCTACCGCTAAAGCACCCCGTGTGCATGGGCTTGTACCGTGCCCACGGGACCCTCGTGCGCACAGGCCCAACTTACCCCGTGCGCACATATGGCATTAAAATATGCCATTAAAATAAACCCAATTTGCACATATGGCATAGATGACAAACCCATGGTTACTGGCATTTGGTTTTCTTGTGATGATATTGATATGCTCCCTTTGCATCATTTATCTCATATGCCATGCCATGACCACCTAGCTTTGGACATGCATTGTTTGCCATGTTGTAAATTTTCTCCATCTTATGCTTCCGCTATTGCACATGAGGAGACCCCCATAGTTCCCTCATACATTTTAGGAGATTTTGATCCATCCCATCCATTGCATGATTCCCATGATTGTGTGCACCTTATGCATCCCATGAATAAACAAACTATTGTTGTGCCACACACTTGCTATAATTTACGTCCCAATCATGTTGAACACAATAACTATCATTGCATGATGGATGACATGTTTCTCTACCATGCCTCAAATTTCTTTGAGCAATGCTTATTTTGTGCTAACACTCACACACACATACACATCATGATGGATGATGTGTACATTTACCACGGACACACTTTCTTTAGTTTGTGTCTCTTTTGTGTAGGTACACATGCTTCCTCGTCAACCTCACAATCCCATGAGTTGATGAAATGAGCTCTAGAGAGCAATGATGATTTGGGATCCCGTGGATTGTCCTTACCACCGCTCCCTTTGCACAAAGACTTCGCACATTTCTTCTACATGACCCTCACATGGTTATGGGTTATATACCACTTCTCACTTTATGCCCATATTGCCATGTTCACTTTGCATGATATGCTCATTCCTATGACTTTGCCATGTATTTGTGACCCATGCTTTGCATGACACATGATCTATGATTCTAGTGCTTGTATGTGTATTTGCAAGTTTGGTGGAGATATCTCTTGTTATTGCCATGTTCCATTTGTGCCCCATGCCTATGATGATACTTTGATCTCGCTTTGTGTTCGTGCTTGCTATATGTCATGTGCATTGCCTATGCCCACTATTTGCTCACATGACATAATTGCCATGATTTCCTCTAGTGTGTTGCATCTTCACTCCAGTAGTTTGCATGACATGATTACTATGCTTGCTTAGTGTAGTGCATCGCCCATGATTCATACTTGCTCATTTCATGCGGTTGATAGCCACTATTGCCATGCTTTGCACATGATTTCTATTTCTTCTTGTCATATATCTCCATGTGTTGCCTCTCTCATGCTAGATAATATGCCATTTATTGAGTGCAACAACTATTCTAGTCCTGCTCATGAGATTGCCCCCATAGCATTCTCACTTATACTTGGAGATTTTGACATAATTCTTGTGAAGCATGCTTGTCTTCCTTCTTTGCACCATATGCCTAGTACCATGAAAATTGCCATTGTTGCATCATATTATTCATGCACTTTTGCTTCTAATGGTTATGTGCAAGAGAAGAGAACCATCATGATGGATGATGTGTTTATCTACCATGCACATACATTGTTTGCTTTCTTTTGTGCATGTGTAGGATACTTGGACTTTGTATCGACTTCCACTTCATGTGAGTTGACCATTCGAGCTCTTGAGAGCAAGCCTCATACATTCGACCACAACTAGCCTCCACACCACATTTCCTATCACTTTGGCATTGTGAAGGACGCACAAGGACATGCTTTCAAGGTGATATCCTTCTTTTTCGAGAACACCCAAACCATGAGCATGCATATTGTGGATCATACTTCATGTGTTGCTTGCACCATGACACTTTGCACACATGCTAGCGATTTTGCTTTGACTTATCATTGCCACATTGCTATTCCTCATGACATATATGCCTTATGTGTTGCATCCACCTTGTTCATTATTTGCTCCTATCATATGTTTGGTTGCAACAATGTCATTTCTTCACATATGCCATGTCCCATTGCTTGCTACATGATTGACTTGATTGCCTCACACATATTGAACAATTGCTATGTCATTTGTGTTGAGTGCCACACTATCTTCATCACACCCTATGCACGTTATGCTTCGATTGTCTTGCACTTACCCCATATGTTTAGACATTTCATTTCTTTTGGTGTTGTGAATGCCTCTTATGCCTACCACAGACCGTTCATTGAGAACTTTGTGCACGCTTGCTATGACATTGAGGTAGATGCTTGTTCTCTTGTCATACATATTAGCACCTTTACCTCACCTTTGCATGCTTGTTTTCATGATGTCCTTGATTTGGCTCAATTAACATGCTTGCATACCATGTCACAATCCTTTTTTCACACCATATGCTATGCTTGATAACAACACTTGTTGGGTGAATCACCTCTTAAATGCTTGGTTTTGCACTAACACTAACCACATTTGTTTTTCCAACACTACTGCAGGATGCTGCTAACGCGACACTGTGATCAGAGACCCTTTGACGAAACTGTGTGCAATGCATTAATCGCAAACGGTGATGTAAAAAAACGGTCAAAAAAGATGCAAAACGTTTGCGATGGCGGGTACATCAAACACGGTTCAGATTTTACTTGCCCGTGCGATGCTGGGCATACGGTTGATCCAGACGAACTATTTGCGATTAGACAGAACAACAGAAACGGGCAGCCATATCAATGTGTGTGTGATATATGGCATACAGTTTGCTCCGATGAACTGTTTGCTATTAGGGAAAGCAACAGAAACAGTTAGCCAGATCAAGGTGTGTGTGATATACGGCATACGGTTCACTCGAATGAACTATTTTCGATTAGGGAAGAGAACATAAATGGTTTTACTTTACAAGATGTGTGTGATACGCGGCAAACGGGCCCGAAGGTTAATTTGAGAACAAGTACACAGAGGTTAATTTGACATACATGACTAATAAGTTTCATAGAAATCATATCACTTTTTTTGGAAAACATTTAATTGCGTTGAATGTATATAGTGCTCCATCCTATTAGTTGAATTAACCTCGAGGTCCATGTTTTGGAAACATGTCGTAAAGTAACGGGATAGACCTTCATTCAAGCCAATCAACATGTGTGCAAAAAAAGAAAAATTATCAAAAAGTAACGAGATAGACCTTCTTCAAGCCAATCAACATGTGTTCAAAAAACAAAAAATGTCAAAAATTGCAAAACAAGTACCTCGAGGTTAATTCAACTAATAGGAGGGAGCACTATATACATTTAAGACAATTAAATGTTTACAGTGACCCATACCATCAGTTAATTTAACATCGAGGCAACTTCCCATCCGGTCACCCATCTGATGACTACTCAAGCCTCAACACACTTAACTTGGGAGTTATGTTAGATGAGCTATCGGTAGGGAAGCTGGTCCTTGCTGCTGTAGGATCCCTCTTTGCATCCTTTATTGCGCACCCGGATGACCGACTGTTGCTGCCCAATGGTCAATGCCACGCCCCCACGAATGTGGAAGCTTCCCTCCATTGGATGAGTGGCAAACGGTTAATCAAGAAGAACTGTTTGCGATGATGCAGACCAATAGAAACGGGCAGCCAGATGAGGGTGTGTGCGATATACTGCGTACAGTTCACTAGGATGAACTGTGTGTGACGGTGGCAGGGTGTTTGAAATTCATTCCCATTTCTTGCATGGGACCTAAGCATGCACCCAAGGACACACATTTGATTTTTCAACCAATTTATATGCACTGGAGCATGTGCATGTAGTTCAAATTTGAATTATGCACATAAAATGCCTAGAAAACCCAGTTAATGTATAAAAATGTCCAAACAAACCCCAAAAAATTCCAAAATTTAACACAACACTCCTGTTGTTCTATGTTGACACTAGAAATTTTTTGAAAGCAATAAGAGGCAATGGATATCATTTCGTCCCCAAAGGTGGCACGTTCCCTACCGAAACCATCAGGCTTGTTGTGAGAAGCTCTGGTTTGAGAGAAGCTTATACCCAAACCTGCCCCCAATGGGACAAAAAAGTTACCACGGCATGTTGATGCCGCTCCATGATAGCATGCCAAGTTTCATGAATTTCAGACGAGTTTTGGATTAATTAGAATTTAAAAACCAGGTATCTCAATGTTTGCGGCCGAGTGACGGTGGCAGGGTGTTTGAAATTCATTCCCATTTCTTGCATTGGACTTAAGCATGCACCCAAGGACACATATTTGATTTTTCAACCAATTTATATGCACTGGAGCATGTGCATGTAGTTCAAATTTGTATTATGCACATAAAATACCTAGAAAACTCAGTTAATGTATAAAAATATCCAAACGAACCCCGAAAAATTCCAAAATTTAACACAACACTCCTATTGTTCTATGTTGACACTAGAAATTTTTTGAAAGCAATAAGAGGCAATGAATATCGTTTTGTCCCCAAAGGTGGCACGTTCCCTACCGAAACCATCAGGCTTGTTGTGAGAAGCTCTGGTTTGTGAGAAGCTTATACACAAACCTGCCCCAAATGGGAAAAAAAATTTACCACGACATGTTGATGCCGCTCCATGATAGCATGCCAAGTTTCATGAATTTTAGACGAGTTTTGGATTTACTAGAATTTAAAAACCAGGTATCTCAATGTTTGCGGCCTAGTGACGGTGGTAGGGTGTTTGAAATTACTTCCCATTTCTTGCAAGGGACCTAAGCATGCACCCAAGGACATAGATTTGATTTTTCAACCAATTTATATGCACTGGAACATGTGCATGTAGTTCAAATTTGAATCATGCACATAAAATGCCTAGAAAACCCAGTTAATGTATAAAAATGTCTAAACGAACCCCGAAAAATCCCAAAATTTAACACAACACTCCTGTTGTTCTATGTTGACACTAGAATTTTTTTGAAAGCAATAAGAGGCAACAAATATCATTTTGTCCCCAAAGGTGGCACATTCCCTACCGAAACCATCAGGCTTATTGTGAGAAGCTCTGGTTTGTGAGAAGCTTATACCCAAACCTGCCCCAAATGGGACAAAAAAATTACCACGACATGTTGATGCCGCTCCATGATAGCATGCCAAGTTTCATGAATTTCAGACAAGTTTTGGATTTACTAGAATTTAAAAACCAGGTATCTCAACGTTTGCGGCCGAGTGACGGTGGCAGGGTGTTTGAAATTCATTCCCATTTCTTGCATGGGACCTAAGCATGCACCCAAGGACACAAATTTGATTTTTCAACCAATTTATATGCACTGGAGCATGTGCATGTAGTTCAAATTTGAAATATGGACATAAAATGCATAGAAAACCCAGTTAATGTATAAAAATGTCCAAACAAACCCCAAAAAATTCCAAAATTGAACACAACACTCCTGTTGTTCTATGTTGACACTAGAAATTTTCTGAAAGCAATAAGAGGCAACGAATATCGTTTCGTCCCAAAAGGTGGTACGTTCCCTACCGAAACCATCAGGCTTGTTGTGAGAAGCTCTGGTTTGTGAGAAGCTTATACCCAAACCTGCCCCAAATGGGATAAAAACTTTAGCACGACATGTTGATGCCGCTCCATGATAGCATGCCAAGTTTCATGAATTTCAGACGAGTTTTGGATTTACTAGAATTACAAACGCAAGTACCTCAACATTTGCTGGAGAGTCACGGTGCCGTGGTGTTCGAAATTCATCCCCATTTCTTGCATGGGACATAAGCATAAACCCATGGACACATATATGATATTACAACCCATGTTGGTGCACCGGAGCATGTGCATGTAGTTTAGTTTTGAATTGTGCACCTGAAATGGCTAGAAAACCAATTTAATGTATAAAATGTCCAAACGAACCTTGAATAATTCCAATTTTTTGCCGACACACATGTAGTTGCATGTTCACTGCAGATAAAAGTTCTAGCAATTCAAACACCATCCATTGCCGCAATGACCCCATTATGTAATTCACATCAAGATGAAAAATCAAGTAGATCCCACACAGTTTATTATCACCAACCGTGTGAGATGCAGTACAAAATATCCTGGAGCACCGTCGGTGTATAGTATGCCTATGGCTTACGCGAGAAGGTGCGTCGGCTATAGTCCACAGCCGGCATGTCAAGCACACTAGCTCGCACCCCAAATATAATTTCACTGTTCAATCATCGCCGGTGAAAGATGGGGACGTGGACCCACGTCGTGAGGGCAACTTCGGCGGCCCACTCCGGTGAGAGTGCGGCCGCAGCCGCCATGCGCGTGCTAACAAGGTGCATGAGCGCGGCCGCAATCTGCGACCGGGCGGCCAGGGCAGCCCAAACGGCCGCTGTTGCTTCTCAGGTTGCGGCAGCAACATCTGCCTCGGGATAGCAACTGGCTAGAGCGGCACAGCAGCTGTCCATTCCGCAGCGGTGGCCTTAGCCCTGATGGAGGCCCCCCATGATCATGTCGGGGCCGCCCACGCCCAGCTCGTGGCGGTCACCGCACAAATTGAACGAAGCTTCTCCGACAACGATCGGCAACCCACAGCCGAAGAGTTGGCAATCGCCGAGAGCGTTCGAGCAGCCGTCCGTTCCTCCGCCGCATACCTTGCCACGACGAAGCCCGTCCAAGCCCAGATCGCGGCCGCCCACGCCCAGCTCGTGGCGGCCTTTTCCAAAGAGATGGTGGACGCGGATGGCAAGATGCTTGCCGAGTATGGTGCGATGGATGCCATGGAGCCCCTTCCCTAGGAGACCGTCGGGCGCGAGCTGGACATGGAGGCGGCGGCGGAGATCGACGAGCACCAGCCATAGTAGTACTCTTTGTTTTGTTTAATTAAGAGCACCGGTCTTTAATTTGTTAAGAGTAATGTTTAGGTCAGCTAGCTCTGTTTAATTGCTGAACTTGCTCGATTAATAAGTGTGGGTATGCTGTAGTCTCCTTTGTGTACCCAAATTTTGCAATGACGTGAATGACCACTGTATCCAGGGAAATTCGAACCAAAATTTTTGACGTTCAAACTCATCACACACGGCTTAAGCTATCTGAATCGTTTGTGATGTTCACACAACATACACAGTTATGAATAAGGGACTGTGTCTGATGACACTTTGCGCGCGAGTTTTTTCGCTGAAGCGATTCAAAATTTTCGGCTTCCGCGGAAATATCTGCCTCCCCGCCCCCTCCACCTTCCTTTCCAAGTTGAAACCTTCACTCCTTGCTTGCAGCGCCGCCTCCTCGTCGGCGACCCTCCTTCACGCTGCTCGGCCTCGTCTATCCAGGCAGGTAATCCACACCGGACCCCCATCCTCCTCCTCCTTCCACATCCCACATGCCTCGACCGCCGGCGCGACACCTTCCACCCAAATCACCGACCGTCCACCAAATAAGCGCCGCCCTAAGGCATGGTGCACGCAGTATAGCCAGGAGCTCAAGTAGCATTTGGCAGCGGAGAAGCAAATCGCGGCCGCACGCGCGGATGAGGTCGCGATGGCTGCCATTTGTGCTGACCCCCAGATCTTGGAGGAGCACCTTGCCATTTGCTAGCTACGCCGGTTAAGCATGCTCGGTTTACCCGTTGCGTGTGCTGCTCCTGCCTTTCCTTACCAAATTCTAGTGAATTGTGCTATCTAATTTTACCATGCAATCTATTGCTCTAGTGTATATGTTCTATATGTTGTGCAGTGTGGTGCTCACTTATTAACTGTTTGGTTAATTAGTTGTCGTCTTCAGTTAACTGTTTGGTTCAATTCTGCAAATGTGATGTTCAATTCTTCAGGCTGCAATTTTGTATTGTCTTCCATGTGAGAAATAAATCGAATTTATCTTTACAAAATACATGAGAAACGAATACAATTGTTATATTTCCAAGTTGCCAAGCATGCTTGGTTTGGTTATACATTGTGCCATGTGGTGCTTAGTTAATGTTTGGTTCATTTGTTGTGGTGTTTAGTTAACAGTTTAGTTCAATTCTGCAATGCGATGTTCAATAGTTGTGGGTGCATTCTGTTATTGTATACCATGTGAGAAGTAAATCGAATTTGGCTGTACTAAATACATGAGAAACAAATACAATTGCTATATTTCCAAGTTGTTAAGCATGCTTGGTTTGGTTAACTGTCTGATCTTCTATTAGGAGTATGTTATATTGTGCAATGTGGTGCTCAGTTAACGTGTTTGGTTGTTCATTTGTTGTGGTGTTGTTAACTGTTTGGTTCAATTCTGCAATGCGATGTTCAATTGTTGTGGGTGCATTCTGTTATTGTATACCATGTGAGGAATAAATTGAATTTGGCTGTACTAAATACATGAGAAACAAATACAATTGCTATTTTTCCAAGTTGTTAAGCATGCTTGGTTTGGTTAACTGTCTGATCTTCTATTAGGAGTATGTAATATTGTGCAATGTGGTGCTCAGTTAATGTTTGGTTCATTTGTTGTGGTGTTTAGTTAACTACTTGGTTCAATTCTGCAATGCGATGTCCAATTGTCGTGGGTAGAATTTTGTATTGTTGTGCATGTGAGGAATAAATTGAATTTGGCTGCACTTAATACATGAGAAACATATACAAGTGCTATATTTCCTAGTTCTTAATCATGCTTGGTTTGGATAAATGGGTTTTCCATGTGGCTTGAATTAATCTGATGAATCTGCAATGTGCTTATTTTTCATCAACATATTTTACTGATAGCATGCGAACCCTTACTTAACCTGATGACTAACTACATTATATGTGTTGCAGGGAAACAATGGGAAGCACTGAGGTTTAATCGATGTTAGCACGTGCATGGTCCGTTGTCTAATAGCACATTATTGTGCAATTGCAGGAACCATTCTAATATTTAGGTTTTTAACAATTTGGTGTTGCACATGTAGGTCCTGCTGTCAGAGGTTTTGACCCACTGTTTGACCCTTTTTGCATATGGGGAAATGAGTTGTCCAAGAATATCAATCAAGTCAAGAAACTCAGAAAGATTGTTAGGATAAATAAATTAGTGACAAAAAACAACAAGATCTTTGTCTGCACAATGAAGAAGACATCAGTTCACTACAAGATGGTACTAACTATTATACCTTGCCTTTTTTTATTCCTTTGCCCCATTTCCAATATAGAGAAGATATTTATGCACATCCTTGTTTTCAGGCCTTTCCAAAGCAGTTCACTGATGATTACCGCTCAAACCACCTCTATGGTCAGGAGGCGAGGAATGTTTTCATACAACACCCACGGTTCAATATTGAAGTGTTCCTGAAGAGGACGAAGGATGGACGGTCAATCATCCACAGGCACTGGCCTAAAGTTGCAAAGACCTTCAACATCAATGAAGGCTCAATATTCGCCTTCCGCTTCAGCAGTTTTCCATATGAGATGCATCTATCTATGTACCGTCTATGATGCTAATTTCGAAAGGTTCTAGATGTTGCATCTGAAACTTGGTGCTGGTGCAGTTGTGTAATGGGGTAGCCGAGTGCTGAAGCTATATCATGTTGTACTCTGATGTATTTCAATTATGAAATCCTGCTTACTTAATATAGAAATGAAATATATTATTTGCTTAATATGAATGTCAATTAGATTAATAAATGGATTATTAATAATAGGGTAATTAGCCTGCTAATGGCCAATTAGCCTGCTAATTGGGTTTTTTCTATTGCAAACGGTTAATCAGAAAACACCGTGGGCGATGACCTCAGGCAACGCACACAGTTTCTAGGAATAAACCGTGTTGGATCAATGAACAATCACACACGACATTCTCTTGAAAACTGTTTACGTTAGGCCTCCTTGCGCAAACGTTTACCACATAAAAACTGTGTGTGATGGACAGCCTTTGCCACACAGTTTCTTCTACGCATCGTGTGTGATGCATTCAATAAAGCAAATGATAAAATTGTTAATATCATGTGCAATGGCAACACTATCACAAACAATTTAACGGGGAAAATTGTGTGTGATGTACCTGCGAATGGAAACATTTTCCTTGGAGCGACTGTGTGGGATGTATATACGAATGGAAACGTTTAGCGGGGACTGACTATGTGGGATGTACTTACGACCGGAAATGATTTCGCCTGTATAATTGTATTTTTTTAGCACTACTGTACGTATAACCGTATTTGTTCACTCGCCGGTCGCACACGACCTCATTTTGCCGAGCGTGTGTGCCAGGAGGGCATATCTCCGACGGTTTCTAGGTCGTGTGGGAAGGACCCCCCTATCGCCCACACTCACTTGGCGACGGTTCCAAATGCCGTCGCAGAAAGGGGTTAAAAACCGTTTGTATAGCCCCTCGCTGTACCAGTGCAAGTGTTTGTTGTCTTCGTTCCTTTTGAAGGAATTACAAGACGGTGCGACATTGGAGAGTGCCTAGTTCAAGCTTCTACATGATGAATACTTGGTGATCGTCCACTTCAACACGGTGACGCCATGCCTTTCCCATGGTGATTTGGTTCTTGATCCGAGGAAGGATCTTTCCCAAGGGGGAGGGGATGATGCAGAGCATCCGATGGGCATCACCATGTCAAGAGTCCATTGGGCAAGTGACAGGTGCCACATCTACTTCACATACATAAAGGTGAACCATCTCCTTTACACGTGTCCATTTGTATCCTTCGAGGATGGCATACTACTTGACCCCTCTCTCGTGTGCATACATAGGTGTGAGCGGAGCTACACATTCATCGAGGAGGAGCCCAAGCTCAAGAGTACATGTACACCATCATCGAGGTTGACCACATCAAGGGAGCCGAGGAGCATCCACAAGGAAGGAGAAGGAGTGCACCAGGAACAAGTCTGCTAGTCCCAGGCGACCCCGTGCGCATGAGCCCTCGAGACCCGTGCCCACGGGCTACACAGGCAGCTACCGCCGTAGCACCCCGTGTGCACGGGCTTGTACAGTGCCCACGGGACCCCCGTGCGCACGGGCCCATCAGGATGGATGACCGAGAGTCATTTGTTGGGCCTCCACTTCATCCCCTTCCTCCACCTACCTATATATTTCGTACCTAGACCATTTCTTAGGGTTAGGAAAGGATATGACATGATCTAGTTGATCTTTGCTCCTTGTACCTCCTCTTGAGAGAGAGAGACCTCTCCCATGGAGATCAAGACCTCCATTGGGGAAGATCCCTATTGGATTCAAGACCCCATCTAGGGAAGGATCCCCATCATAGGATCATCAAGACCTCATCTCCCTTTGGGATTTGGCATGAACTTTACCTTGTGCTATTTTCCCTTTGTTGTTCATGTATCTTATGGATCCATGTGTTGCTAGTCTAGTGGATGTGTAATTGGGCTTGTTCTTGGGTGTTCCTCTTGTGATTTCTTCGTGTTCTTCGTGGGATTCCCCCTCCAATTCGTGAAAGATCTCCACATAGGGTTCCACCCTACAACAGCTAGGAAAGAGGAATCATTTGGAGAGCTTGTGCTGGCTGATGTATGTTCTTTGAATGTAACTGGCATGCTTCACATCTTGATACTAGCTCAGTTGTATCCTGGAGGGCAGTGGGCCAATAAAAACCTTACCGAAAAGCTTTACTGACAAGGGCTCTTGATCCTATGTGAGAGCCACATATGCCTCCATGTATCTCTGCCAACTACTTGAGTCCGTCTTCCCGGCAAATGCACTTCAATTTCACCCCATTCGATCTCTTTCTGCAAAGAGTGTTATCCACAAACTGATACATACTTGATTGACGGGCTACTTTTTCAGCTTGCTCTTGCTCATCGGGAAGCTCTCCTGTTTGGAGAAATCAAACTATATGTCATGCCCATGCTGGAGCTTGTGGCTCGACAACAAGGACTAAAGGCATGTCTGTGGCTATGGGAGCGCTATCCTCAATGACAAGAATCTGAGGTTCTACATGAGGCTGCAGCTCACCGTCAAGCGCGTCGCTACTCCCGTCAAAATTCTCACTGGCGGCCTTCGGAAGCACTGCCGGAAAATACTTGCCAGCGCTCAACTTTCTTCTCTTATTGGATTGTGTTGATGGAGTAACTGATGGTTGAGTCAAATGGAGTACAAAAGTCCCTGGTTCCACAGGAAGCTTTTGGGCAGCACACTTTGATAGGTGATCAGCAATGCTGTTCTCCGCGTGGGGGATAGGCTCTGTTTGCAACCCGTCAAAGTGCTCCTCCAATTTTCTCATTTCTTCCACGTATGCTTCCATCAATGGGCTTTTATAATCTTTGTTTACCTGTTTCACAACAAGTTGCAAATCTCCGTGAATGAACAACTTTCTGATACCTAAGACCGGCAAGGAGCCCCTCATACTCTGTGGTGTTGTTGGTTGGCTTCTCCATGGGAAAAAGCATTTTAACCACGTAGTTGAGGTGTTCTCCAGTGGGTGCGACAAGTAGCACCCCAGCACCGGCGCCTTGTAGCGAGAAGACACCGTCAGAGTACATGACCCTATCTTTCTCAGTCTCTTTGCCGGGGAGAGTTCATTCCGGGATTTCTTCATCTTGTGTTGGCATCCATTATGCAATGAATTCCACCAAGGCTCTGCTGTACATAGTTGAAGTGCTCTCAAATTTGAGTGCAAAACTTGAAAACTCCAGTGCCCACTCCACTATTCTGTCGTTTGCCTCTGGATTCCTCAGAATATGCTGCAATGGCAAGCGAGTGACAACGATGATTTCATGTGCTTGGAAGTAGTGGCACAACTTTATCGAGGCCATGAGGAGACCAAAAAGCTGCTTCTGCATGCTAGAGTACCTTGATCTATCCCCCTGCAAGAGAGAACTGATAAAGTATACTGGTCATTGCACCACTTTCTTCTTTGGTGTTATCTGATGTCTAACTTCTTCTGCTTGCACCATTTTTGTCTTGCCGGCATCGGACTCTGCCTTGTCATGGGACGGACTTGTCGTTGTTGTTTCTTCATCACTAGCTTCTCTCTATGCAACTAGCGCGACACTGACCACCTGATTCGTTGCCGCTAGATATGACAACAACGGCTCCTGTGGCCTAGGCGCAACTAAGGTTGGCGTAGAGGATATGTATCTTTTCAAATCTTGCAGTGCAACCTCTGCTTCTGGAGTCCATTTTACTGGATCTGCCTTTTTCAATATCTTGAAAAATGGCTAGGCGCACTCAGCAGATCTTCAACTGAACCTTCTCAAAGCAGCAACACAGCCGTCAAGACGCCGCACATCTTTGATAGTCTTGGGTGCTTGAATATGCTCGATGGCCTTGATCTTGTCGGGATTTGCTTCTATTCCCCGCTGAGACACTAAGAACCCAAGGAGTTTGCCGGACGGAACTCCAAACACACACTTCTCAGGTTTGAGCTTCATGTTGATTCAGCACAAATTTGCGAATGTTTCTTCTAAGTCTTGAATGAGGGTCGATTTGTCTTTAGTCTTGACCACTATATCATCCATACAAGCTTCTATATTCCTGTGTAATTGTGGCTCAAAACCAATCTGAACTGCTCTCACAAATATTGAACCAGTGCTCTTTAGTCCGAAAGGCATATGTACGAAACAATACGTGCCACATGGAGTAATGAACACGGTTTTCTCCTCATCTTCCTTGGCCTTGAATATCTGATGGTATCCAGAATATGCATCAAGGAATGAGATCAACTCATAGCCAGCAGTGGAGTCCACAATCTGATCAATGTGCGGCAAGGGGAAATGTTCGTTTGGACACACTTTATTGAGATCAGTGCAGTTAATACAAAGTCTCCACTTCCCGTTTGCTTTCCGCACAACAACTAGATTTGCCAACCAAGTTGGATGTAGCACTCCCCTAACCAGGCCTGCTGCTTCGAGTTTCTTGATTTGCTCTGCGATAAACTGTTGTCGTTCCAAAGCTTGCTTCCCGACCTTCTGCTTGATAGGCCGAGCATGGGGTCAAACAGCAAGGTGGTGCTCAACTACGTCCCTGGGAACACCGGGGATGTCAGATGGTTGCCATGCAAACACATCTACATTCACCCGCAGGAAGCTAACGAGCGCGCTTTCCTATTTACTATCAAGAGTGGCACTGATGGTGAAAGTATCGCCAGTGTTGTCCTCTGCTGGAACCTTCTTTGTCGCAGGTAGACTGGCCTTGGATCTCTTGCAGGCAGAGCTCTCCGGCAAGTCTTCGACGGTTGCGTACACTCCGAACAGGCGTGCTTCCCGGAATTCTTGCTAGATGTCTTGCCGGGCTTCTTGCTCTTCTTTTTCTTGGTGGGAGCTGCGGCCTCAACGGTCTCTGCTGCAACCGCATCCCTGTAAATCTTGTCAACACATATGACTGCATCCTTCATATCAGAGTTAATGGAAATGACACCCATTGGCCCTGGCATCTTCATTGTGTTATAGGCATAATGGGATGCTGCCATGAACTTAGCCAACGCCGGACGACCAAGGATCCCATTAAACGGCAAGGGGATCTTAACCACATCAAATATTATCTTCTCTGTCCTGCTGTTTGTGGGCGTCGCGAGGGCTCTGCCAGTTGGAGTTTGTTAGCCTCTGCAAATCCGATCAGACTCTGGATGGTAGTCGCCCACTCATCCATCTTATCTGCTGTTGGAGGAAACTCCAATAGCATTTGGGCTCGCGCCATCGCCTCCGTTGTCGTGGAAGGCATGTTGGAGATCGAAGACTGTGATGTCGCTCGACCCTTGGCAAAGCTAGCAGGAGAGCCGTTGTGATCTTGCCACCGTGCCGGGGGTGTGACAACGGGTTGGCATGGCGGAGGTGGCACCTGAAGATCTTGAACTTGATCGACAGGCGTCTTGCCGTGCGGGCGCTGCTGTGCATGATGGACAACGCTGCTCGGGTTCACGTCACATCCTTCCCACGATCGACGCGGAGTGTGCTTAGATGTTGTCTCCCTCACCGCCGCCGTAGTCGCTGCAGTGGGAGGATCTTGGCTCGCGCCCGACTGGACAGTATTACTCCAGTGGCTGTGCTCGCCGGAGTGTCGAGGAGGCGGGAGTTGCATGCCCGCGCCACCCGCGTCATTGTTGATGTTTCCGCCAGAGGGTCATGGAAGGTGACCGCCTCCCGCGCTCCACCACCCGCTCTTGCCGCACTGGGCTGGCTCTTTGTTGTTCACCCTAGTTGCGGCTTTTAACAGGCACACCACCACAAGTAACCGCACCAGTCCGTGTTCCCATGACCCACATTTAATGCATGGATTGGACATGCATTAGCAGGAGTTAGCTAGGCAAGCGGTGCAACATCCTTGCCTGGGCTTCTCCTCCTCACGACACCTAGCGATGTGTTTAATGCTTCTTATCCTAACTAGCAGAGTTAGGTATGATAGCACTGTTTGTTATCTAACCAGCATGTAGTTACCTTTTTGCCATTGTGGTTACCCCTTGAGCTATAAAAGGGGGGCCAACGCAACCTTTACAAGGGTTCGAACCCATTCAAACCCCATGCACACTTGCACATGTAGCTGCCTCCTCCTTGCATCTTGCCAGGGGGAAGCGCTCCTTGTACTTGTGCATCCACACTTCTAATACACCAAAGTAGGAGTAGGGTACTACACCTCAAAGGTGGCCCGAACCTGGGTAAAAGATCGTTGCGCCCTCTATTAATCCTGCTCTTTGCGTTCTGTGCATTCCCCTCGCCGAACCACAAAGGGGCTACATCATGCCATAGATAGTCGTTCCACACCAACAAGTGTCTTGTACAGTTCTTCTAAAATGTCACAAGGGCAACGTTTCCACATTTCAGTGGGACTGCACAAAGGGAGATTGGTTTTGCTATCCTCCTCATCCAACTCCGAGCCTAATCTTCTCCAACAAGTAGTTAGTCTTAACAGAGATTGCAAAGGTGATTGGCTTCTATTTATGTGTGCATGTTTCATCATCTAGTGCCACTATTATTGTAATCACACTTATTCAATATCATTGCAAACAGAGATGATCAACTTGATTTTGGTGGAACTGCACAAAATGATTGGATTGTGATGTCCTCCATACACCTATTTCTTGGCTACAGAGCTGCATAAAACTAGCTGCCAACCAATGAACATCGTGGCTAGGAAATGGAACCATGCCTACGGACAATGTCGATCAATTTTATATTTTTATTTACTTGTACACCTTCTCACAACTTTGTCTTTAGTTGTGATACAAATATTGGCGCTGATATGCGAATCATTGAGATGCATTCCATGGTAATTTCGTTTGTATTTGATGGAATGTTGTAACGAGACAACCTTGTGGCAAGAGGACACATGAAACCAAAGTTGAAACCTTTTTTTGAAGGAACCAAAGTTTGAAATATTCATAGCATTACAATACAATTTAATTATACTGGAAAATTATGCATCCATATAAACAAATCCTGAAAGCTTGATAGCAGTGCGAGAAATAATTCAACTTCATTTCACCGACATGTGGGACATCCTGCATCCAGCTTCACCTACCATGCACCAATATTTAGTGCACAACTGCAGGGGAGATTCACCCCGGTCGTTGCGCCTCAGTAATAATGAATAGTGAGTAGTTGAGGGAGTCATGGACTAAGGGGTCCTCGGGGCGACGGCCCATTGTGCATGGGCCGGACTGGTGGAGCCGTGTGGTGACTGGTGACATGTGAAGCCGTGGTGTGCCCTCCAAGTCAAGGGTGGAAGAGATCTCTTTCCTTCTTGTTGTAATCTATATTCGGTAACCCTAACCATTTCGGTGTCTATATAAACCGAGGGTTGTAGTCATTAGGGGCAGAGCCATCTTCATCCCCCCGTAGCCTAGGATTTGGCTCATACTGATCTCGAGGTAGATCTACTCTGTAACCACGCTATACAATCAATACAATCAAGCAGGACGTAGGGTATTACCTCTTCGAGAGGGCCTGAACCTGGGTAAACACTGTGTTCGTCGTCCCTTGTTACCCATCGATCCTAGATCCACAGCTCGGAACCCCCTACCCCGAGGTCTGCGAGTTTTCACACCAACATTGGTGCTTTCATTGAGAGTTCTGCTGTTGGATCATCGGAAGGATCGATGGCTCGATTAGTCCTTGGAGAGGACATCAGTTCCATGGATCTCTTCGTCCCTGGACAACTCTTCACTTTTGGCAGCATCATACTACACACTGATTCGACCGGCCATCTTGACCAGGTCGACAACTTCGCTCCCGAACACCGGATTCGATTCGGCAATCTGGAGTACGTTACTGACGCGCGGGGGGATTTGGTTTTCATCGGATTCACCACCCCCATAGGTCGTGCCGCGCCTGCTCCGACGTACACATCCGATCCGATCTGTGAATCGGCCCCAGTCCACCAAATGGCTTTGAGCCAGGAAGGACTCCCTGAGAGAGGGGACCTTACCCCACCGTCAACCGACCTCGCATCGGCGGAGGATTTATCCACGGCCCTCGAGGCAGAACCAGAGGTCAGAAGCCAAGATTCGATCTCGGCTAAGCTGCTTCCCCACAACACTTTTCCGGCCTCGAGCCCGCACCCTGAGTCAGCGAATAGCGGCCAGGGGTCACCCCTGGCCCAAAACAACCCGACCTTAAACATTGGCGTGGAAGGTGCACAGGAGGGTCAAATCACATCCTTAGTTTTCGAGGACAATCCGGTACCCCTCGAGGTTTCGGTCCCGAATCCTTTAGATAGGTCCGCCCGGGACCAATGATCGGTTGAGTCACAGACCGACCTCCACTTCGTCACCACAAAGTCCGGCCTAGAGCCCTTAGGTCCGGCAACCCTCGATATTTTGAAGGAGGCACTAGACCGAATTCAGAAAATGACTATCCAGGAGAACCTGCCCTCCGCCTTCAATCACCGACCCTTCGAGGCGTTCGATAGGGATTTTTGCGCCCCACCCACCACCCATTTGGTAGCAACTATCGATGATTTAACCGATATGTTGGACTATAATTCGGAGAATGCCGAATACATGGACGAGGAGGATGTAACCGTGGATAATGCTGAGGTTGGTCCCCCTGTCACGGGCCACTGGTCGGCCACATCCACCTACGACATTTACATGGTGGACACTCCAAGGGACGGAAACAGCACTCCTGAGCAGGACCGAGGCAAGCCCAGAGATGAGCCTCCCGAACACCGAAAACAGTGCCGTCGATCAAAACCACATCGAAGCCACGCAAGTAACGTAGACTCGGTGGAGAAAGGCGCCGTAAATAATACGGATGACCTCGCCGGAGACGCAGCCAACGAGCATCATCAGGATGACCCCGCGGGGCTGGAGGACCCGCTCAATCCGAAAAGCCACGAAAACTCCGAGGATAGCAACTACCTCCCACTCTCCGAAGAGGAGGCCAGTCTTGGGGAGGACGATTTTATCGTCCCCGAAGACCCTCTGGAGCAAGAACGGTTCAAGCGGAGGCTTTTAGTCACCGCCCGCAGGCTAAAGAAGCAAAAACGCAAAATCAAGGCTGAACAGGACACCCTCAACGACCGATGGACTAAAGTCCTAGCTGCCGAAGAGGGGTACGGCCGCGATCAGCCAACCAGGAGTTATCCTAAATGAAGGCTATTGCCCCAGTTCGACGACGAGGCTATAGAGCCAACACGCCCGACGTATACAAACGCCGAACTGCCAGACCGACCCCCTAGAGGGCGGGACAGGGAAGCTGACAAGGCCGAACATCCAGCCGCCCCACCTCGCCGTCACGGCAAGGATCAGGTGCGGCCCATTTACGAGTACGACCTCCGCCATGACCTAGATGCTCATGGAGGCCGTACCAGGTCCATCTATGGACCCAGAGAGGATCTGCCCGCATACCGGTAAGGATACTATGATCGGTTAAACCGAAATGATAGAGTCCGGGAGCAGTAGTAGAGTAGGAGGGCCGAAGACCTCCGTCGCGACGTAGCCCGGGTTCGGGGCACTGCACACCCCTTGTGCTTCACAGAGAGGGTAATGTAGCACCAATTACCAGAAGGCTTCAAGCCTATGAACATCGAATCATACGACGGAACCACAGATCCAGCCGTATGGATAGAGGATTTCCGCCTCCACATCCACATGGCGCGAGGAGACGACCTCCACGCCATTAAATATTTACCGCTCAAGGTTAAAGGCCTAGCTCGACACTAGCTGAATAGCCTTCCCGAAGACTCTATAGGTTGTTGGGAAGAGCTTGAGGATGCTTTTTGAGCACACTTCCAGGGCCCCTATGTCCGACCTCCGGATGCTGACGACTTAAATCGCATCACGCAACAACCCGGAGAGTCTGCCCGACAATTTTGGAACCGATTCCTAACTAAGAAAAATCAGATCGTTGACTGTCCGGATGCCGAAGCCTTGGCTGCCTTTAAGCATAGTGTCAAGGATGAATGGCTTGTACGTCAGCTCAGCCAGGACAAACCATGAACTATGGCAGCCCTAACTTCCCTCATGACCCGCTTTTGCGCGGGCGAAGACAGTTCGCTTGCTCGCAAGAACACCAACCCAGACACACCCGGTACCTCCGAGGTTCGGGACGGAAATGGAAAGCCACGACGCAGCAAGAATAAACGTCGCCACAATGACGTCGAGGGTGAGGATACGATAGTAAATGCCAGATTCCGAAACCAGAAGTCCGGAACCCGAAAGAAAGCCCCTAAAGGCAACAGTGATGGCCCGTCTAGGCTGGACACAATTCTGGACAGGCCTTGCCAGATCCACGGCACATCAGAGAAGCCCGCCAACCACTTCAACCGAAATTGTTGGGTCATCAAACAGGCCGGCAAACGTACAGCTGAAGACTCGGGCAAAAGCCCAAGAAGCAAGGATGATGATGAGCCCTGTAGGCCGAATAGTGGAGGCCAAAAACCGTTCCCTTCCAAAGTCAAGACGGTAAACATGATCTACGCAACCCACATACCGAAGAAGGAGACGAAGCGAGCACTATGGGACGTATACTCCATCAAGCCAGTAGCGCCGAAGTTCAATCCATGGTCAGCCTGCCCGATCATGTTCGATCACTGGGATCATCCCACCCTTTAAGCCCTCGACCTCGGCAGCAGCAACTACAAGAGCATCAAGATAAAGGATCAGTCAATGGTCCGGCCAGTCCCTATCTGGCAAATACACATCTTTTCACATAGCTTACCTTGCGCCTCGTCAAGCCGTTTGTTGACAAGGTCCAGCTCTTGATCAGAAAGCTTGAGCTTTCGATCCATCTCCTCTAACGCCGCGGCCTTAGCAGCCGCGGCCACGGAAGATGCCTTCGTTAGCATAAAAAATGTCGACGTTGTTAACCAACCTACCGAACTTGATCCTCTGCAGGTCTCTTCGAAGATCCTGGCAGAGTCTCGGTGGATGCTATGCATGCGGCCTACTTAAATTAAGAACTATAACCGCATTATGAGGAAGGATCATTACTTGACTTACCTCAAAGCCTGTTAGAAGGCCTTGGATAGCGTCGTTCAGTCCGGATTGGACGGACCGAACACTTTGCATAACCGCACCCATAAGGGTGTGGTGCCCTTCGATGAGGACGGAGTTGCTCACCAACTCCTCTAGTGTGTCCGGCCAGCCTACCTCCGCCCATGCGGAGGTGTTCGGCCCTGGCGTTGGCTCCCTGGCCCCCTCCCCGCTGGGAGGAATCTGTGCCGTCAAGGGCCTTGGAGGCTCTGGAGCGGTCGACGGAGAGGGTCCGGCCGGCCCGGACTCTTTTCCCTCGTCGGCTAGGAGGGACGCTCCCTCCTGGTCTTCGGTGAGCGAGGTGTTGACCTCGACCATTATGGCATCAACCTCCCCCTCCGTGTTCGGAGGAGGAATTCTTTGGGACCGCACCTCCTCAGCCTCTTCAGGGACCAAAGGAGGCGCAGAGTGTGCCATAGACCCACTGTCTGCTAGCTCGGCGGGCAGAGACGTCCCTTCCGAGATTTGCTCAGTGGGGCGCTCATGCGGGGACTGCAATTCGGAGGGGTTAACCTTCAACTAAAATAAACTACTGAAAGCATAATAGCTGAAAATATAGACACCTTACCTGCTGGCAGGGGGCTTGACCCTGGATCCCTTCTTCGGGAGCTCCTCGGATGCCTCGGACTTCTCGTCATCCGAGCTATCAGGTATAACCAGCTTAGGCCGGTGTCGTCTCTTTGGGGCCGGGGAAGGTTGGACCTCCTCGGCGTCCTCGGATGCCGGCCTCTTTCTGGAGTGTGAAGAGGCGCTCTCCTCTTCGTCCTCCTCCTCCTTGCCCCCATCCTATACGGATGAGGCCGCAGCATCTCCAGACCGGTTGCCCGGACGAATCCTGCGGTGGAGGCCCTCCCTGGCCTCCGGTGCCTCTTGCTTCTTGCCCTTCTTAGCGGGCGCCTTGTAGGGCACCACGACCAGCATCTTCTCCAGCTGCTCTGATCGGGGCCCCTCCGGCAGTGGCGCTAGGCCACTGATCTTCTTGGCCATGGCGAGCCAGCCCTGCAAAATCCACATAACCTGGTTAGATTGAATCTCACGTAATGTGAATATCCGAATACTCTTCGAAGAGACATGCCACTCACCTCCCTTGGGGGATTTGTGGCGTCAAGGCCGATGTCCTTTCCCTCGGTCGGCCACTCCTTCTGGGCCTGGAATAGTTGGCCCCATATCTTGTCAGGGGTCGTGCCAAAGAGGTGCCACACAGTGGCCGGATCCTCGGGCTCATGCTCCCACATAGGCTTGGCCCTCTCTTGGCAAGGGAGGAGCCCGCGGTGAAGCATGATCTGGAACACGTTGACCAGCTTCGCGCTGGTCTCTATTACATTGTCAACGTGCTTCTACAATGCTTTGGCGTCGGTGACACATCCCCAGTTCGGACTCTTGGTGGTCTAGGAGGCCAATATGGTGGGGGATCCGGACTGGAAGGCGGGGGCCGCTCCCCATGCGGCCTTCCTTGGCTCGGTGATATAGAACCACTCCTTCTGCCACATCTGGACGGTGTCAATGAAGTGTCCATTCGGCCACTGGACACGTGTCAGCTTACTGATCATGGCCCCTCCGCAGTCCACATGTTCGCCGCCGACCACCTTGGGCTTCACGTTGAACACCTTCAGCCATAAGCCAAAGTGCGGCTGGACTCGGAGGAGCACTTCACAGACGACGATGAAGGTCAAAATGTGGAGCAGGGAGTTGGGGGCTAGATCATGGAAATCCAGCCCATAGTAAAACATTAGCCCCCACACAAAGGGGTGCAGTGGAAATCCAAGCCCCCTAAGGAAATGGGGGAGAAAAACTACCCTTTCGCCCGGCTCGGGCGTAGGGATGATCTGGCCCTCTTCGGGGGCTCGTGGACAACATTGGCCGGTAAGTAACCGGCCTCCTTCAGCCTCAGTATATCCTAGTTGGTGATGGAGGAGGCCTCCCAATTCACATTGGCGCCAGATCCGGCCATGGTCGAAGGAGGTAAAGTGGGATTGGCTATGGAAGCAGGGAGAAAAGGGCGCTGGAGCTCTGAAGGATTGCAAGTGCGGAAGGTAGGAGAAGGCATGGGATGCAGACTATAGCGCCCCCCTTTTATAGACTGTGGGCAGGCCAGAGATCCCTTTTTTCATGCTGTTAGCCTCTCCACTTCTCGATATCTCCACAACGTTATGAGCGGGGAGGGGAATCGAGATCATTAACCATATCCCCCGAAAGGCGGGACACGATCTCCACCTTGAAGGGACCTGTCAAGCGTGGCATCAGCCTCGAGCCACGCTTCGAGAAATAGTAACTACTTGGTGTTATGGCCGGAAGCGACCCTTCGTTGAAGGAGAAAAAGTAGTCAGATAAAGGCACTATTTGCGCTTGAGCGATATTTTTATTACTACCTTCGGTGTTAAGTAAAACAGCCGTTTCAGACTCCGAACATCACTTGGTACCGAACAGGGGGAAGACTTGCTGAGGAACTCGCCCCGCAAACCGAATACTGGTCGGAATGGACACCGGATACAAGCCTCGGCATTGGAGGCAAGTTCAGGGGCTACTGAGGGAGTCATGGACTAAGGGGTCCTTGGGGCGATGGCCCATTGTGCATGGGCCGGACTGGTGGAGCCGTGTGTTGACCGGAGACCTGTGAAGCTGTGGTGTGCCCTCCAAGTCAAGGGTGGACGTGATCTCTTTCCTTCTTATTGTAATATATCTTCAGTAACCCTAACCCTATCGGTGTCTATATAAACCGAGGGTTGTATCATTAGGGGCAGAGCCATCTTCATCCCCCCGTAGCCTAGGGTTTGGCTCATACTGATCTCGAGGTAGATCTACTCTGTAACCGCGCTATACAATCAATACAATCAAGCAGGATGTAGGGTATTACCTCTTCGAGAGGGCCCGAATTGGGTAAACACTGTGTTCGTCGTCCCTTGTTACCCATCGATCCTAGATCCACAGCTCAGGACCCCCTACCCCGAGGTCTGCCGGTTTTGACACCGACAGTAGTCAAATCATAGAGCCCTACCTTTGCTACAGTAAGTAGCTCGGAGGAAGCAACCATCATTTCACTCTTCATTGAATCCGCTCGTACTCCAATATTCCCAGAGTAAGTTGCTCGAACGAAGCAACCATCACTTCACCTTTCCCACAGTAAGCATCTCCTTTTTTATTCTAGAAACCACCACACGTGAATATTGGACGGTAGCAGCACAGTATCAAGTGTACTATGTGTTTATGGGACTCAATTCACATATCAAAACTATGTTATGCTAAGTACGTACTGCCATAATATAAGAGCATTTTTTACACTAGTGTAGTGTAAAAAAACCTCTTATATTATAGGATGGAGGGAGTACCTCTGTACTGGTTTATTGTCCCCCTTTGTATTTTGTGCCAAAATTTTCCTATGTATTTAATTAACAAAATGTTAATCCATTTCACAAAAAATAGTATCATTGGAAACTATGTTCAAATATGAATCCAACTATATAAATTTGTATAACGTGCATTAATTTTTTTGTCAATTAGTAAATCTATGGTCAAATTTTGACACAAAATATGAAGAGGACCAATAAATCATGATGGAGGTGGTAGTCTCAAGTCATTGAATGCATACACGCCCCACATCTTCTACTGTCTGATTTCTTTCTTCATGGCAAAAAACAGGGAACGAGGTGAGTAGTTAATTCACCGCGCCTAAGAGTTTTGGGATTATTTGTTCTTCGTAATGTGAATTATGCATCGGTACCGAGGGAGTAATCCACATGCGATTTGTACAGTAAACTGTAGTAGGATGATTGATGGGATTAGCAGAAAGTGAAGCGCCTTTTTAGCGGGGATTTGCATCAATCTTTGAAGGTGCAAAATCAAGTGTTACTACACCAAAACTTGACCCACTCACGGCACGTGATGCCTTCTCGTTTGGTTTGTCGATCAAAGCGCTTTTCTCTTGGCATATCACTAGAGTATTTTTTTAGAATGTTCTTAGCATGTGGGAGGGAGTGTGAGTAACCCGGCCTCAGTAGACGGCAAAATCGCCAGCCCGCCACACATTGAGAGGGATGAGGAGCAACAAGCAATACGAGCTGGTGGATTACTAGATCTAGGTGTCGCACAGAGCCCAAGAAATATGGTGATAGCATGTGCTGGGCCACATATGATGTAACTACACTGGGCTGCCATGTTTTGGACTCTTCCGGTCTATTCGTGGAGAACATTGGGTTGATTTTATATCGCTGAATATAAAATATTTAGAATGCAGACGCGCCATGGCGAGGTTCCTTGCTCATCCTCAGTCGTCGGAAAGCGTTCTTCTTCCTTTTTCCGACATGTGGGGCATCGAGCATTCTGGCGCACGTGTCATGCAAGAAAATGGAGATAAGTAGTAGGAGTACAAAAGTGAGACTCACCAACGGTCATGAACGTAGGTGGAGTACGTGCACGAATCACCCAAAAAAAGGAGTACATGCACGAATCACCCGCAAAAAAAGAGTAAGGGCAAGAAGAGAAGAGGTGCAAGCACCGACGCATGTAATCTTTGCCTCTTTCCCTAACACTCATGCGCGGGTACATGGTGAGCTCATTTCTGTACGAAGAGACAGCTCACGCGATAATTGGCTGAGTGTAGTAGTTGTTCACCTAGTGGAGGGTAGGGAACCACGTGTGAATGAATCAAAGTTCGACCATGACACGGTGGCGCATTATTTATAAATTAAGTTATTCTCTTCGATGGCACATACACAATATTTTTTCAATGGAACATGAATCATGCACGTACTCAATGACGGAGCACAGGATGGTCGCCCTGGACATGGTCGACCCTTTTTGGAGACTATACTACTAGTTTGATGTGTCCCGTCAACTCACAGAACGAGGAGAAGCTTGCTTAATACGCCTCTTCCTCGCCCACGCACGCGCGGTGGCTCATAGGATGAGGTGAAGCTTTTGCTTTACAATAGTGGGCTTATACATGCGATGGACGTGCAGTAGTTCATTCGGTGTAAGATTGCCAGAAGTTCTATAGTACTATAGTACCATCATCATTGTTCGACTTCCAGAACAGGCGAAGAGCCAAGCGCAAGGTCACCTACTCACTAGTATAGCCGGCTGCTAGCTCGGATATTATTGTGGCACATCATTTAGTGCAAGTACTCCCTCCATTTCATTTCTTTGATTCTTACTAGGATTCTTAAAATGCAGGAATAGGAAAAATAAAGGATTCGAGTGGCATGTTCACTTGAATCCCATAGGATTAGCACTGAGTGTTTGATGCCACAGGAAAAACAAAGGAAGTGAAAAAAGTTGGATTGGATGCTAGATTTTCAATGAAATGTAGTAGTACACGTGATTCCACAGTACAAATTCCTATAGGATTCAATCATATGAATCAAACGACCAATGTATTAAGGGTTCTAACCCTCAGAAAATCCTATGAAATTCCTTTGAATCAAAGGAGCCTAAGGTCTGCATGTAAAATTGTGTCAAAGTCAAGTTTTTGTAAAGTTTGACTAATTTTGAAGAAAAAATATCACGAGGGTCTATCCGACAGTGTTCCTCGGCTCACACCTAGCTAGCATCAGGTCAAACACGGATCGATTCATCTGGTACACGTGGCATGTCAGATCTGGATACAAGGTGACATACACGATGAAGGTCCACGGTCAAGGCGGCACAGGGCGGACGCGACCTCTCATTGCATCCACCATTAAAGCGGCACGCTAGCAGAGGGCGGCAGGGTGGCGCCCGCTGCACACCCGGCTGAACGCGCCTCCTCGCCACATTCAAAAGCCTACATTAAACCCGCGTAGAATCCGAGAAACCAACTCTGGCCAAACGTCCGTTCAGGAGTAGGACGCCAACCAAGCTCCTCCTTCCACCATTTTCTCCACTCTTTCGATGGGCATTCGACGAGCAGGAAGAGTAGTTCTCCGGCATAAAAGTCGGCTGGGTGGCCCATCGAGCCCGGCGGTTACGACCGAGGAAGCTCGCTGCTCCACCTCCCTCACCTAGCCCGATGGAGCCAGATGCCGCCCTAAGCTAGCGCATGGTTCGGCAAATTGCCGCTCCAATCCAGCTCGACGAGGAGTGGCGAGTTGCTTCACACCGGCACGACAGGGAGCACGGTGGCACAGGCATCGTAGCTCTCATCAACGTCGCCACATCGTACCGCGCCTCCAGGGCCTGCGACCGCGCCATTCGCCATTGACGAGCGCATAGCCGCACCATGCAGGCAGAGAAACAAGCCAGCTGCACAGATGTCGATGAGGTTACGGCCCGCACGTCATCGCCCACCACCATCATCGAGGAGAAGTAGAACACAGGAGGCTGCCCCCGCTTATATCCCATGAAGGCCACTGTCGAGGCGGTGCCATCGTAAACAGTTGGTGTCTTGCACAATTCTTCTTCAGCGCAGACCATCTACGACCCTGCATGGGTTCCACGGAAGCGGAGCCACCCGCTCCCCTCTGGCTGAAGCATGAGTCGAGGGTTCCACTCCGATGAGCGGCGAGGAAGCGAACCGCCCTTTGTGCTAAATCATATACCTCTGGGGCTCCTGACAGTCCAGTGATCGGGCAGCTGGACATGAGGAAGACAAAGAGATTGGCCAGCGACCATTTAGATTAGGTATTAATTCTACCTTTAGCCCTGGATTAGCACCGCTTATTTGATGTAAATGCAATGAAATCCGTCTTGTTTATATGAAATCTGGTCATGTTTGCACGAATTTGTTTACGTACAATCTGAGTGGATTGCTCCAGTGGTCATCACACGTGAGCCAATCTTTTTTTTGCGCATACATGTTTAGTTGTTGATATCACACCCTCCGCGCACCAAATGTCTTGCGTTAATATTTCTTCATCCAGCACGCTAACAAGTGGGCCCCATGCTCATGTCTACCAACGTGGCAATCAATTATTTGGTCAGAGTCAGTGATCACACCCTTCCGGTGCCACGTCAACGAATCCACTAGAAACAAGTCTTAGGCCTTGTTCGGTTCAACCGCGTTCCCTAGGGGTTTGGAGAGGATTGGAGGGGAATTTGCCTGAAACCTGAAGAGCAACCATTTCTGACTAGATCTACAACCTTGGGAATTTGAAGTTGAGGGTTTGTTTCCGACTAGCTCTACAACCTCAAGGTTAAAATTGGACTTCACTCTCCCCTCATGCACACACGCGGGTACACTCACGATGGAGCGCATTTGCACACGAAGAGGGAGGCAAGGTGATAATTTGACACATCTAGTTGTCCACTTAATGTAGGGTCTGGTACCAAATGTGAGCGATACGAAGTGCGACCTGAATGCGGTGGCGCGGTTATTGATCGAGTTTCTTTTTATTGGTATGTTAAATAAAAAGATGGCTCCGCGCGTATTCTATTTAAAATGATCGCTACAGAGAAAAAAACAATTACTCCACTTCGGGACTTGCTTGCTAGGGTTGCTCTCTTTTTCTCACTCTCTCACCCTCTCCGGCGGTGTCCACTCTCTCTGTCTCTCTCCCCCTCTCTCTCTTCTCACCGGTCGTCATAGATCCGGCTGGATCCCTTCCGCTGGCAAGGGGAGGAGGTGCAACATTGATGCGATCATCGTTGGCGAGGGAGGAAATCGACGCGCGACATCTTATCTGACCTAGCGCCAGCGTGGGAGGTCCTTCCGCACCGTTGCTCGCCGCCAACATGTTGGTAGATCCTGTTGCCTGCCTCGACACATCTCGTCGACCAGAGGTATAACTTATTTTAGAACCAGCCTTGTTCTAATAGCCCAACTCCCCACGTCGCTGCATCCTTTTTATCAAGTTAGGACTGGTCCCCACATCATTGCATCCTGTATGTGGATATTCTTCTACTCCATGTAGCTAGCTCCGTAGACTTGTCGAGCACTCGAACACCACCTAAATTTTTACTATTAGAGGAATAAAGGAACTGAAGAGACTGGCTAATGAACCCATCTCTTGGTTGAAAAGGGAAATAAAGTGGGGTTGGGGCGAAGTACTAGTAAGATGATGTAGTAAGATGCTGGCTTTACTGGTCTCTTGGTCGAAAAAGGAAAGAAAGTGAGGGGGTGTTGGGTCGACAATGCAACTGAGAATGAGCACGTCTAGATTTCCTGTGGTCACATAGGAAAAGGTCACTGACGAGAACAAAAATGGCACAAATCCAGACATTCTTGCATGTTTTGCCGCTCTCGGCAACCACCTCTGCCTCACCACTTTATGCCTCGGTGGAGGTAAAACATGCTTGTGCCTCCCCTGTCCCTATGCCCTTACTGCTATTGTTAATCTAATATCACAGGTAAAATGAAACAATGCCATTGTTGATGTGATGCCACTCTTAAGTAATGCTGCTGTCAATCTATTGCCATTGGTAAACTAAAGCAATGTCATCACCATTTTATGAAATGCTTCTGTCTTGCTTTATTTCCCATGAAGAGTGTTTTGGGCCATTACACTTAAATCTGACACGAACTACACAATGTTGACATAGCTTCATCTTAGTGGAACTACACAAAATTTAATCACACAATGGTTGACACGACGACGTGTTTCTCCTTTCCGCATCACCCTTTGTTAGAATGATCGTTCCTGTTAACCGTGTATGTAGCTAATGATGATGTGCTACTGTCATCACAGAGTAATAATGAAATTGTTATGCATATTAATGTAAGCCCCCATTAATCTAGTGCCAGTGTTGATTTGATGTGATGGCACTTCTTAGTTAATGACACTTCTTCATACTGTCAATGTAATGCCATTGATAACATATGAGATGTTGCTGTTAATCATATGACACTGCAAAAAAAAGACTCCGCTTAAATAACCCTATTACATATTTTTGCAAACAGGGTTGTCTATCTCCATATGCTGTCTATTTGTGCAAACAGAAGCACAAGCGTCAATTTTAGTGGAACCTGCGGTCAACTGACCTCACGGTGCTCCAAGTATTCCTACATTCGTAACTAGGTAGAATGACCAATGCAAGATGAAATAAGCTTATTTGTACGTTGACTTGCTGATTGCAGTGTGGAACGAGCGTGTCATGTGTGGAGGAGCAAACAAGCACTGCAGCCGCACCGTCAACGCAAGATAAAAGAGACCGAGTCATCGATGGCCTGGCCGGTGAGTAGGAGTCGTGCAAACAGCGATGCATTATTTTAGTGGAACTCACAAAAAAGATATTGGGGTGAGTTGGATAAATTTTCTACAGCCACACAATTGGATAGAATTTCCTCCATGGCATCATAGGAGATCCCAAGGTCGAAATCAACTAACCACTTATAAAATATGCATAATCTTCCTCACGCAGGTCAGTATCCCCTTCGTCCAGATGATCGTGTTTGTCATGCCGAGCTATTGATATGTGCTACTGCTTTGCAACACCATTTAAGTACAACTATTGCTTTCCTATCTTATCACATTCAAGACAATGAAGATGATTTCAGTGGAACTGCACAAAATGGTCTGATGTTGAGCGATATCTATTGCCTCCTCTGTTTGCTACAATGTGTCAGTGTCAATTACAAGATGATCCAGCAAGCTAGCTGTGGAGGTGCCAACGTGCTCAAAGTGCACGCAACGTTGAGCACAAAGAAGCATACCCTGGAAATTAATGCGTGCGTAGGGAGGCCCTTTGCTCGGAGAAGCGTTGTTCATTTTTTCTTTATTTCTACACCTTCTCACAACTTTGTCTTGGTTATAGTCTAGTGAATCATTGAGATGCATAAACATGTTGAACTTATGTGCTTGTGAATGTTAGCTAGTATGCATACCGTATCATGTGTAGCTTAGTTTAATGTGAATGTTGATTAGCGTGTGAACCATTACAATATATATTGTGGTCTTGTTATTTGACCCCTCATTTTGCCGCGCTATGACCAGTGTGAGTGTCTGCATGCAGTACCACATCCTCTAATTTGGTGGATGCCTAGCGGGCCCAAGAAGCAGCCATAAGTTTTTCTCAAAGTTGAAAAAGGTTACCGCGGAGGAGCCATTAGCTGGAGGGCGTCTTTTTTTTTTTGAATGGGCAAAAAGCTGGAGAGCTGGAGAGTGTCATCCAGTACGGAACACGGGAGCCGGGTAGGTCGATACAAAAGCCAATCCATCTTAAAGCCCATTTGTTTTTTTGCGAGGAAAAGCCCATATTTCTTAAAGAGGGGCGCTCCCAAAAAAACCTCCTTCCTCCTCGCCTCCACTTAATGCAGCTCGCTGGACTCTCCCCCTTCCGTCGCCCCCAATTCCATGCGCTCCCCTTCTTCCACACTCGTACAGAAAACCCCCGCTCCCCTTCTTGCTCACTCATACAGAAAACGCTTGCTCCTTTTCTTCCTCACTGCTACAGAAAACCCCAGCCCTCCTTCTTCCCCACTCTCACTTCCACTAGGCTCGTCTCTCGCTACTCTGCTCAAACCCGTGAGCTCGACGCGATGCCCGTAAGGGAAATGGAGTCGGCTAGCCCTAGCGCCAAGAAGACGATGCTCCTACCTATGGTGACACCGGCTGTAGATCCTGCACCAGGCAGCGCGGGGAGAAGTGGCGAGCCCCCCTCCCCACCGTATCTGAGGAACCCGTAGCATCTGGGGTGGACCGCATCAGTGATCTCCTAGACGCCATCCTTAGGGAGATCATCTCGCTTCTCCCCATAAAGGATTGATGCTGCACCCAAGTCCTCTCAACTCGGTGGGGCCCTCTATGGCGCGCCGCGCCACTTAATATGGATTGTCGTCAGCTATCTATTGTTCATGATTTTGAACTCCTCAGAGCTATCATCTCCTCCCACTAGGGCTCCCTTCAATGCCTCTGCATCCCGACACGGTACCTGTTGTACATATTGTGCGTGGTGGACGCCTGGTTGACATCCCGTGAATTCGAAAAACTCCAGCAGCTTGAATTCTACCATTACTACGAAAAATACATAACCACGAACCGAACACCATGTATTTGTGCCCACACCACCATTGTCCATCTCGTGGTTTTCCTCCTCTCTCCACACCACCACCTTCGCCTGATGCCATCTACCAGACAATCTAGTACAAATGCTTCGACTCCCACTTCTCAAAAAAACTTTCCCTTGTGGTGGTTGATCTGTCGGAGGCCTCACTGCACAGCATCATCCACCCTAGTTGCCTTGCCCTGGAGCGCTTGCCACTTGTTTTCGGAATAGAAATGTGTATCTGCTATCTCCAAATAAAGTCGCCTCACCTTAAAAGCATTGGAATTTGTTTTGAAGGACAGGAGCTCATCATCGAGGATGCCCCTTCACTTCAAAGGTTGCTCCTTAATTTTTTTGACTATGTTGCTCCTTGATTATTGTTATATACCTTCGCAAATAACTGTCGTCTCTGGGCCTAAAATGGAGACCTTGGGTGTAATTCGTGATCCATTTAATGATCACCAGATGGTGTTTCGCTCCACACCTATTTAGGTACTGTATATTATCATCTACACTTTTTTAATCATAAGCTGCATTTTTCATTTGTGCGCATAAGTTTTATCATCTTGGAGTACACTTTGGATACTAATATTATGTTTTATGCTCAATGAAGAGTTTGTCCATGGATAGCCTATCAATGGTGCTGGATTCTGTCAAGATCTTATAATCAGAATGTTTAGTTGTGATCTGAACATAATTATTGGGTTACTGCGATGCTTCCTATGTCTGGAGAGTTGGTATATAAAGGTGATGATTTCATGCACATTGAAAGCCCATATATATTGTACTAGAATTAACCGTTCAGCTGTCGCTCTTTCGACATACTCATTTTTTAGACCTTAACTGTTTTCAATCTTCATGTCTACTTAGGCACTAACACATGGAGAAAAACATATAACCAATCGGTGGCGTAATAAGCACCAGTATTTTCTCAGTTCTCATGACATTCATTTGAGGACAGTAACGATGGAAGGATATGCAACCAACCAGGCAAACAGAAGGTTTGTCACATTCTTCCTGTTGAATGTGAGGTTACTATTATCCATGAAGCTTAAGTTTTTCAACGACAAATTTCTCATGGATGGATATGTTTAAGAGCAAAAAAAAGTTTCAGGTGGACAAATGGGCTTCTGAACGTGCTCGGCTTCTATTTACAACAACTTGTCGTCATATTCCATTAAATGTTTTGGCACAGGATGTTGATTTTATGGATCAGACCGATCCATTTGTTTATGACTGCCAAAAATAGTGGTTGGGTTAGATGTTATTGCCATGTTCAATCTGGGTTTTATCTAAACCTGATGAGCAATTAATCCTTGTACTTTTGTACCATTTGTAATCTTGAGTTAGATGTTGTTGCCCTTCTCAGCTCGGCTATGACTGTCATATTTTATTTGAAACAAGGAAAATGGCTTGCCATTTCCTTAATTAAGAGAGGAATATGGTAACAAAATCCAAACCAAGGGAAATAACATCACTCTCGCCGGCTGCTTGAGCTCATTATGCATTACAGAACCCAAGTGCTTAGCGCCCGCCAGCACCCACAAACTTATTTTGGGCTAGCACACCAAATAGGTTGTAATTCTTCATAAGAAAGGTTGTATGGCTGTGACAGAGTTTGATTCTGGCATTTGGGACCCACGAGGAAAAAGCCTATCCAAGGCGGTGTCAACTTAGTCAACAAACGATTCTTCCTACCAGCCATTGGATTGACATCCAACATCTGTCATGTTTCTTCTATCTCTTGTCTTCTTCCTCTAGCCGCCCAAACCAAACCATGCTGTTGGTTCCGCCTGCTCCCGCCTCACACGGCTGGTTCCGCCTCCGCCACCCTACCGTACAATCAGACGTTGGCCAGTCCATCCCTCTATTCCCACACACATCCTGTTATTCTGTGGCGACGACAGCCCCAACCGGCACCCGCACCCAAACCAGTCAACCCTCGTACTCCCCTCCGCCTACGACTAGACTACTGCATCTTCCATGGATCCTGTTTGTTCCTGTCCGAGGCCTCGCCATCGTCCTCCACCTTGGTTCGCTCGCCGTGCGCGGTGCGCCACCATCTAGCGTTGTCAACATGGTTAATAACCGAGAGGAATCACTAGATGACTGTATGTGGAGAGGATGATAGTAGGGACCCACCAGAGTCATGGCAGTACGCAAGCAAGTGCCTCGCTATTACAAGCCAAAAAAATGATTCCTCCTACTGGTTTGACATCTGGGTCCCACGCCATTGTCAACGTATAGTCAATAAATGAGAAAATTACACAACAAGCGGCTGACACCAGGGACCCAGCAGCTCGGGCAGTTGTTTTTTAGTTTTACAAATGGAGTAGGGTATCAATGGGGCTGTGCGGGGGCTGTGGCCCGTCTAGCCCAGGCTTTCATTTTATGTTTACCACATGACGAGCCCAATTGTTTTTTTTCTTTCTAAAAATGGCTAGCCCAGTTCTATTTTTTTACAGAATACCCAACCGAGGCCTACTTGCCTTTCTCACCACTGCTAGGCTGCAAATTTTTCAAGACGATGAATAATGTATTCACTTGCCCAGAAATGGGCTATAAGTAGTAAGAAATGGGCTGTAAATTTTAAAAACACAACAGACCGGCATTTAGTTTCAAATATATTTTTTAGGATTTCGTGATTTTAAATTTTATTGATTTTTTTGCGGGGAAAATTATGTTTGATTTTAATATGATATAACTGGAAAATTATGTTTGATTTTAAATTGATATAAAATTATTTTTCAAATTAGTTTGAATGTGACTCGAAATTTTGGAATTAAAATTGTTCGGACCGCACCGAAATATGCAAAATTTCGTTGTATTTTTTAACCGTGGCCAGAATATGGGCTGTATTGCTATAAAAAGAATATGGGCTGAAAAACATCCTGAAGAATTAACAAATAGGATGTAAAGTAATAGAAATAATGGCAGATGAGCTGTATGTTGTTTTCCACATATTTGAGGACGACTTGTGGGCCTACTAGGTTGATGTGTATGTTTTCCTAAAAAAATAAGTTGACGTGTACGCAAGGTTGTGTCAACTTAGTCAACACACGAGAGTAGTGACTGTTGGATGTCCATCCAACGGCCGTCGTGCTTCTTCACTCTCTGATCTTCCTGCTCCAGCCGCCCAAACCAGCGCCGGCGTGACTGCCTGCTCCCTCCTCCCATGGCCGGCTGTGTTGCCGCTAAGGCCTCACAGGCCCACACTAGTCCCATCGTTGGCCAGGCCATCCCTCTACCCACCCACCCCTCCTGTTATTTTCCGGTGATGGCAGCCTCACCCCACATCCAAACCAGTCAGCCCTCATACTCCCCTCAGCGTGGGAATCCACTGCTATGGCTTCGCTGGCTCCAGGTCATTCCCTTACTGGGCCTCGCTGTCGTCCACCGCGTTGATGCTGTCGGCGCGGCGTGGTCAACATGGTCAACAAATGACATCCATCGGAAGAGGGATATAAGTGGAGAGGCTGACAGTAAGGACCCACATGGTCCATGGCTGCAGGCAATATGCGAACAAAAATGATTACTCCTCCTGACAGCTGGGACCCACTAGCTACATCTTCGCACGCAAGGAAGTGCCTCGTTATTACGCGGGAAAAAAGTTTCCTCCATCTGACAGCTGAGACCCACCACCTACATATTCACACGCAAGGAAGTGCCTCCTTATAACGCTCAATAAAAATGATTCTTCCCGCTGCTAGCTAGGACCCACCAGATTTGGTGGCTAACTTGTGGGCTTACTAAGATGACCCGTACACAGGGCTTTGTCAACTTAGCCAACAAACGGTTCTAGTAGCAGTGACTGTTGGGTGTTAATCCAATGGCCATGCTGCTTCTTTAACCTCTGATCTTCCTGCTCCAGCTGCCCAAACCAGCACTGGCCGTACCACCTGCTCCTACCTCCCGTGGCCGACGGTGCTGCTGCGCAGGCCTCATCGCTCCACCCTACTCCCACTGCTGGCCAGGCCTTCCCTTTACTCACCCACACACCCTGTTAGTTTTTGGTGACGGCAGCCTCACACCACAGCCGAACCAGTCAACCCTAATACTCCCCTCTGCATGGGCAACCACAGCCGAGTCTTCCTCGGCCCCGGGTCGTTCCCTTCCTAGGCCTCGCCATCCTCCACTGCATTTGTGATCTCGATGCGGCGTGGTCAACAGACAACAGCCATTGGAAGAGGACTGTATGTGGCGTGGCTAACAGCTGGACCCATGAGCTACATCTTCGCACACAAGGAAGTGCCTCCTTATTACGTGGGAAAAAATGATTCCTCCCCATGACAGCTGGGATCCACCAGCTATACCTTCGCATGCAAGTAAGTGCGTCCTGATCCTCCCTGGCAGCTGGGACCCACCCGGTCGAAGCGTACGTAGCGTTGTCTGTCTGGTCACAAACGTGTACGTACATACTGGTCGATTAGTCTGTCTGCGACAATGAACCGTGGCTGAGTAAGGAGCAGTAGCAGTTCAGGCAGTCACGTCTAAAATCATGTACATATACGTACAACCACGCTACAAAAAAGACGGCCACGTACGTACATATGGGCGTGGTCTTGAACATGTAAAGTGACAACGTCCTGTTCGTTGGCAGCCAACCGGCTGGGTCGGAACGAAGAAACAACGTCTTGTTCATCGGCAGGCACCCGACTGGGTCGGAATGCATCCTGTTCTACAGGAGCCAACCGTCTTGGATGGAACGGTCTAAACAGGGTCTGGCGTACCGCATAATGGAGGAAACGGCCTTCTGTTCGACCGCCTATGGTTGAAATGGGATCCTATTCATTGGGAGGGGCTTGGCATACCACAAAACAGTGGAAACAGACTGCTCTCCAACCGCCTATAGTCGAAACAGGGTCCTGTTCATAGGGAGGGGTGTGGCGTACCGCAAAACAGAGGAAACAGACTTCTCTTCGAGCATCTACGGTCGAAATGGGGTCCTATTCATCGGGAGGGGTGTGGCAAACCACACTATGGGACTCCACGGGCTACTGTTCATCCACCATCTACTGCCTCGCTCTAGCCTCCACCAGCTACTGTTCATCTACCATCGACTTCCTCCAGCCTCCATCGGTTACTGTTCATCCAGCCTCCGTGGGGTCCTGTTCATCCCCCCAACCGGCTGGAGTGTGGCGGCCTCCTCGGGGTCCTGTTCATCCAATGGAAACCACGGGGTCCTGTTCAACCAACCACCACCGGGAACTGTTCCTCCATAGCCAACCAGCAACCGGCTGGACTCACCACGTCTCGACTCATTCTACGTATTGCGTGTGCGGCAGCAACGGGCACTGTTCATCCAGAGGCCACCCAACCGGCTCGCTATGTCTCACATGGGGGTTCGATCGGCTTCAGTAAGCAGCAGCAATGATTGATCAAGTTCAGTTAGCAGCGAAGGAATTGGTCGTGTTCAGTTAACAGCGAAGGAATGGCTCTGGTTCAGTTATCAGCAAAGGGATCGATCGGCTTCAGTATGTAGCTAGCTAGTGCGATCGCTCGGGTTCAGTAAGCCAATGCCTCGCTCGGGTTCAGTTAGCGAATGCCTTGCACACACGCGCGTACGAGAGAGAAACATGCAAACCACACTACATCGCTCAGCCCCGACCACCCATCGTAACCGGGAGCTTCTCGAAAATTTCCTCGCCCTCACTTCTACCACGATTTTTTACGTCATGGATGGCCCAAAGAATGTCATGCAGGTGCGTCTCCAGCCGGCCCAGGACGAAAAGCCCATTTTCTGTCATGATTTGTTGTTATATAAGTAGGAGCCCACAACATCTATGATGATACGTGTTTTTGTCACAATTATCGTCATAGAAGTGTCATAAGCATGACAGAAAAAGTTTTCGTTCAGGCCATAATGTCACGGGTATGTCTTTTTTTGTAGTGTATTATGGAAATATCAAGGTACAGAGTTGATCTACCTCGAGATCGCGAGTTGTGGCCTAACCCTAAGGGTAGGATGAATGTATGAATGGGTGTATGGATGGATGGCCTTCCCGTACTAAACCTCCTGGTTTATATAGGCACTAGGGTATCTAGGGTTACACATGGTCAGTTGCTGTCCAAGGATTTACATGTCGAATCTAGTCGAATATGCTTGAAGTACACGCCAAGTCTTCGGTCAGCGCACTATGAAGGCCTTCGGAGTCTTGCTCTCTTAGTGGGCTAGTAGTCCGGCCCATACATTAGTCCGGCTGGGCTAGAACCCCCTAGTCCAGGACACCGTCAGTAGCCCCCGAACTTGTCTTCGAAACCGAGGTTGACAATCTTCCTCGGATAGTGTCTTCAGCTGGGACTTCTTCGACTTAGCAGGCAAGTTCCACATCTTCGGACAGGTATCATATGACGCTTCATGAGCCCTCTTAATTGATTACTATCTCCCTTTGATAGAGGCCCAAGTGAGTCCATCCATGTGCTACCCAAGGTGAACCGCTGTTCATCTAAAGTAAAAAGCTTGCTTAGCCCCAAAGACTAGTAGCGTAGGTGAGATCGGGAGTCATTTATTGACAACCTTTACTGAAGCATTACCAATCCTGACACTGCATACGTCAGACATTACTTATTCGAATCGTTGTTCGAGGAAAACCTCTTACTAGCACGTCGTATCAAAACAGAGATCATGCCCCACATTTTGGGGGATATCATCAATCTATTGTTTCTCCCCAAGCGTCCATAATGACATGATAAGCCAAAACGTGGCGATTTTTATGGTGCTATAGAGGGACGCTTCAGCTTTTACTGGCTTATAAAGAGCGAAGAGGGGTTGAATCGACACTCCACGCTCTCTTCCTACTCCAGCGCCCAAATCCTCCAAGCCTTCTCATTCCCAATCTTAAGCCAAAAACTTCGCCCAAGCTTCCGCACCCGCATAAATGGCCGATGCAGACGTCAAGGGGAGGGGGGTTGCCTCCAAGGTCACTGATGCCACCATAGCTGAGATTCGCATGATGGGGTACATCCCCGTCGATGCCGCCTGCCGGGCCCCAGCCACCTGACGTCAAGGGGAGCGGTCATCTTCATCCCCCACCTCGTCCAAGGTCTGGGGTTCCCCCTGCACCCCTTCGTGCGAGGGATTTTGTTCTTCTACGGGCTAGATTTCCACTATCTAGCCCCAAATTCCATTCACCACCTCACCAATTTTATTATAGTGTGTGAGGCCTTCCTATGTGTGAAGCCGCACTTCGGCCTATGGCTGAAGACCTTCTGCATCAAGCCGAAGAGCGGAGGTGCTAAATTCGCCAAGTACAGCGTCGCCATGATCAGTAACCTCCAAAAGCCGATATGGCTAGAGGGGACCTTCATGGAGACCGTCAAGATCTGGTAACGTGAGTGGTTCTACATGATCGAGCCACTCATCATTGGTCAAGCCGTGGTTCCTGCCTTCACCGGCCCTCCTCCGAGGAAGCTGGTGCCCTGGCAAAAATAGGGCCTGGAATAGGGCAACCTAGATGAGGTTGAAGCACTCCAAGAGTGGCTCTGGGCCCTCAAAAAGAAGTTCAAGCTAGTGGATGTGGTGAACGTGATGCTTCGTCGATACATCTTGCCACTCTAGCTCCGAACTAGTCCTATGTGGCTTTGCACGTCCGAGGATGCGCCGAATCTGTGGAAGTTCTTCCGCACCAAGATGAATGGGATGTGGACGACTCTTTTCAAGCCATCCCAAAATGAATTCCCTGCTGATGGGCCCAATAGCGGCTATAAATCCGAGTGCGGGCCTTCCGAGGTAAACATCACTTTATATATTCAATATCAGCTTTATAAACTGCCTTTACCTGAATCCTCCTTCCCTATTTCTAGAAATGGGCGTCCAAGGCGGCGCTCATTGCGTGCCTGGCACCACAGCCCGAGGAAGCACAGACCCCAAGCTACAGGCCCTCCTAGCCGTGGTGCCTACCAAGGATAAGGAGCCGGAGAAGAAGAGGGAGGATCTCTGCATCCGAGATTCGACGGATGCCAGGTTCGAGAACCTCCGGGTTATCTCCTCGGACGAAGGGGAGAGGAAGGATGAGGAAGGTTCCTCCTCCCCGAAGAAGAAAAGGGTGGTGTCCGAGGACATCACGAGGGCCCACACTATTCAGACACGTCGACGCCTCGTGAAGGCCGCCGACGCCATACCCCGGAAGGCCCCTGCCACAGCTAAGGTCGACTCCTTCAAAATGGAGGACGACCTCATCGAAATGCGGCATCCAAGGCCACCACCGAGGATGTACGTCTTCTTCCCATATGAACAATAAATACTCAAGCGCAATTCTCTACACTCTTTGAATGATCTTTATCTTTTCTTTGCAGCGCACAACGCTCCAATATAAGCGACAAGACATCGTCGAGTGGGCTCCCTCCTTCGAGCGACTCAGAGGAGCATCCACCCTCCCCTGCTGCCCATGATGGGCTAGGGGAGGCAACTTGTCAGCAGGCCCTGCCCGAAACCACCATGGGGGAGGGGCCGATGCCGCGGAGGCCTTGTTACTTGCGAATTGCGTTGGGATTTCCCCGAAGAGGAGAGGATGATGCAGTATAGTAGACATAAGTATTTCCCTCAGTTAAGAACCAAGGTTATCAATCCAGTAGGAGAACCATGCAACACCTTGTTAGCAGCACCTGCACACAAAATAACAAATCCTTGCAACCCAACGCGAACAAGGGATTGTCAATCCCTCGGCGGTTACTTGCAAGATTAAATTACGTAGTAATTGATAGATAGATTGAACAAAAATACATAATAAAATAAATAAAGTAAAATTGCAACAAGGTATTTTTAGGATTTTTAATATATGATAAAACTAGACCCGGGGGCCATAGTTTTCATTAGAGGCTTCTCTCTTGAAAATAGCATATGGTGGGTAAACAAATTACTGTTGGGCAAATGATAGAAAAACAAATAATTATGACGATATCCAAGGCAATGATCATGTATATAGGCATCACGTCCAAGATTAGTAGACCGACTCCTGCCTGCATCTACTACTATTACTCCACACATCGACCACTATCTAGCATGCATCTAGTGTATTAAGTTCATGAAAGAAAGGAGTAATGCTAAGCAAGATGACATGATGTAGACAAAGTAAACTCACACATGAATAAACCCTATCTTTTTATCCTTAATGGCAACGATACAAATACGTGTCATATCCCCTTCTGCCACTAGGATTGAGCACTGCAAGATCGAGTCCATCACAAAGCACATGTCCCATTGCAAGAAAAATCAATCTTGTTGGCCAAACCAAATGAATAGATCGGAGAAAATACGAAGCTATAATAATCATGCATAAAAGTGTGCAGAGAAGACTCAAATAATTTTCATGGATAATCTGATCATAAACTCAGAATTCATCGGATCCCAACAAACACATCGCAAAAAGTGATTACATCGAATAGAACTCCAAGAATATCGAGGAGAAAATTGTATTGAAGATCAAAAAGAGAGAGAGAGAGAGAGAGATAGCCTTCTAGCTACTAAATATGGACCCGTAGGTCTGTGGTAAACTACTCACACATAATCGGAAGGGCAAAAAGGTTGATGTAGAACCCCCTCCGTGACTGATTCCCCCTCCGGCAGAGTGCCGGAAAAGGCCTCCAGATGGGATCTCGCGAGAACAGGAACTTCCGTTGGCGAAAAAAGTGTTTTGGGTGGCTTTCTGTTAGTTTCACAATTTTAGAGAATTCATAGAGGCAGAGTTAGGTCAAACAGAGCCATGTGGGCCCTAGAGCCACCAGGGCATGCCTTGGTGCCTCGTGGGCCACTGCTCGATGTTCTGGTCCTCTCCCGAAGCTTCCAGGGTCTCTTATATCTAGAAAACAATCTCCAAAAAATTTCGTGGCATTTGGACTTCGTTTGGTACTATTCGGAAAAACCAAAAATAGGCAAAAAAAACAACAACTGGCACTAGGCACTAAGTTAATAGGTTAGTCCCAAAAAATGATATATATAATTGCTTGTAAATGCATATAAAACATCCAAGATTGATACTATAATAGCATCGAACAATCAAAAATTATAGATACGTTCGAGAGGTATGAAGGATCCCCAAGCTTAATTCCTACTCATCCTCGAGTAGGTAAATGATAAAAATAGAATTTTTGATGTGGAATGCTACCCATCATATTCATCATATAATCTTTTCTTTGTGGCATGGATATTTGGATTTGAGTGATTCAAAGCAACCAACGAGCAACCATGTCTTTCAAAATATCAACGCTAAAGAAAGTTATCCCTAGCCCATTATTCTCAGTCATTGATCCATTCATGAAACACACTCAATATTAATTACACCCAATGCACAAGTATGACAATGGTGCTCTCCAATTGGTGCTTTATAAGAGAAGATGGAGACTCAAAATAAAAGTAAAATTTGCATACAAGTAAAATAGATAGGCCCTTCGCAGAGGGAAGCAGAGATTTGAAGAGGTGCCAGAGCTCAAAGTTTAAAATAGAGAGATAAAATTATTTTGAGAGGCATGCTTTTCCTATCAACGAAAACGACCGAGAATTCCCAATATCTCCCATGCTAGACACATTATAGGCGGTTCCCAAATAGAAAATAAAGTTTATTTCCTTTCCACCATTCTTTCACAATCCATGGCTAGTCGTATCCACGGGTGCCTTCCATACCAACCCTTTCCAAGGAATTTTTTTTCATTTCGGGACTGGGCATCCCTATTACCTGCCACTTTCTCATGCACTGACAAGTGAATAAACACTTAACATGAGAATAACCCGCCTAGCATGGAAAATATTGGCCACCCCCTACCGCTTCATGAGCGGTACAGGCATACAAAACGGATTTTTTTAATGATTAGAGTTGGCACATGCAAATTTACTTGGAACGACATGTAAATACTGCTTATATGTAGGTATGGTAGACTCATTTGGCACAACTTTGGGTTTAAGGAATTGGATGCACAAGTAGTATTTCCGCTTAGTACAAATGAAGGTTAGCAAATAGATTGAGAAGAAACCAACAAAAAAACAAAAACGGTCATAAACATGCATTGAAAATAACTAACACTGAATAATGCACCATAAGTAGGATATAACTTTGTTGCATAACTATTTGCTTTACGTGCATGCATAGGGAATCACAAACCTTAACACCAATATTCTTACTAAAGCACAATTACTCACTAGCATAACTCATATATTATCATCTCCATATCGCAAAACTATTGCAAGGAATCAAACTTACCATATCCAGTGATCCACATGAAAGTTTTTATTATATCCTTCTTAAATATTCATCACATTGGGACCAAATTCATATCTTGTGTAAATTACCATTATTGTTATCAACTTCCAAAAAGATATAAGTGAAGCATGAGAGTTCATCTATTTCTTCAAAATATAATCACCGCCGTGCTAAAAAAGATATAAGTGAAGTACTAGAGCAACTGCCTAGCTCAAAAGATATAAGTGAAGCACATAGAGTATTCTAACAAATAATGAAAAATGTGTGTCCCTCTCAAATAGGTGTGTCAAACAAAGATGATTGTGGCAAACTAAAAAGCAAACAAAGCAAAGAATCATATAATACACAATGCTCCAAGCAAAACTCATATCATGTGATGAATAAAAATATAGCTCCAAGTAAAATTACCGGTGGTCGATAGAAGAAAGAGGGGATGCCTTCCAGGGCATCCCCAAGCTTAGTTGCTTAGGAGTCCTTGAATATTACCTTGGGGTGCCTCGGGCATCCCCAAGATTAGGCTCTTGCCACTCCTTATTCTTTCATCCATCGTGATCTCACCCAAAACTTGAAAACTTCAGCACACAAAACTTAACAAAACCTTCGTGAGATCTGTTAGTATAATAAAACAAATCACTTGTTTAAGTACTATTGTGAACCCATTCATATTTTATTATTGCATTATAACTACTCTATTCTAACTTCACCATGGCTTATACCCCCTGATACAATCCATAGATTCATTAAAAACAATCAAACAACGCAACGAAAACAGAATCTGTCAAAAAATAAAACAGTCTGTAAAGATCTGAATTTTAGTCATACTTTTGTAACTCCAAAAATTCTGAAAGTAGAACAACATGGGCAATTTGTTTATCAATCATGTGTAAAAAATTCAGAATTGTTCCACGTTCTAGCAAATTTTGATAATTCTGCTACTGGACGCAAAAGTTTCTGTTTTCTCATAGAATCAAATCAACTATCATTCAAATCATCCTAAAGGCTTTACTTGGCACAAACACAAATTAAAACACACAAAACAACCATAACATTAGCATAATTGTGTGCACACCAAAAAAAAGAAAATGATAACTATTGGGTGGTCTCCCAACAAGCTCTTTCTTTATAGCCATTAAGATAGGCTTAAGATTTTATTGATGCTCACGTGAAAGATAATAATTGAAACAATGAGAGCATCATGTAGCATGTGAAGAACACATTTAAGTCTAACATACTTCCTATGCATAGTCATTTTATAAGCAAACAAATTATCAAGGCAAGCAAAAACTAGCATATGCAAGGAAGAAGAAAGAAACAATAGCAATCTCAACCTAACGAGAGGTAATTTAGTAACATGAAAATTTCTACAAGCATATTTTCCTCTGTCATAATAATTACATGTAGGATCATAATCAAATTCAACAATATAGCTATCATATAAAAGTTTCTCTTCATGATACACATGCATAAAAGTTTTATAATCTTCCAAGATAGTGGGATTAATATCAACTAAAGTCATGACCTCTCCAAACCCACTTTCATCAAAAATTTCATAAGATTGAACATTCTCCAAAGATGTGGGATTTTTTTTCTAAAGTTGACACTCTTCCAAACCCGCTTTCAATAATATTGCAAACATTATTATCAATAACAAATTCATCAAGAGGCTTAAATAAATTTTCAAGATCATAAGAAGCATTATCACCCCAATCATGATCATTGCAATAAGTAGTAGACATAACAAAATTATCATCCCCAAGCTTGTAACTTTACATATCATTAGCACAATTATCATTGGTAAAACTTGTAATAACATTATTGCAATCATGCTTTTCATTCAAGGGGCTATCAAGTGTGGGTGCAATAGCAATAATTTCAAGTTTAACATAAGGAACTATAGCAAGTTCATCTCCATAAGCATCATTAATATTGGCATCATGGCCATAAGAATAGCAAGAATCATGTTCATCAAGGGGGATATTTCAATCAAATCAACGGAATCATAATTATCTATAGATTCATGCATATCATTATTGTCTTCCAAACCAGCAAACATTCTCCTAATGAATTCAGTAACATAGTCATTAGAAGCATAGTTTTCATAGCAATATTTAAGTATGGCAAAAAAATTAGATTTGTAGAGAGTAATATCATACTTTTGAATCAAAGAAGCAACTTCATAAGCACCCTTAAATGCAACAAATTCTTTGATTTGTTTGATACCATAGTAACTATAAACACCTTTGGTATAAGAAGATAAGATTTCATTATCATTAAACTCACATAGGTAGGGAAGGTGTTTTTTAGGGTTCTCCAAGCAACAAGTAAAATCATAAATTTCACATAGATTCCAAGCATAGCATAGCAAACAATTTATTTGATTCCATAAGATTCTCCCTTTTTGAGACAAACGGTGTGCACAAAGTGAGCATGCTCATCTAATGATTTTCCCTCAACTAAACTAGTTGGGGTTTCAGCACGAGCACGTATGGATCGAAGATGATCCAAGTAGAAAAATTCAAGTGGATCCATAGTCATCTTAATTTTTCACTTTCATTTTAAGTTTTTAAGTGTGCACAAGAAGGCAAAAAAAACAAGCAAGCAAAAAGGAAAATGGAAAATATTTTTGTGTTTTTGAGAAAAAAATTTAGAAGTGGGGGAGATGAAAATGAGAGGCAAATGGAAAATAATGTAAATGCAGGCAGATGAAAGTTTATGCAATGGTACCGGATAGGTGTTGGTGATGTCTCCACGACAACAGCGCCAAAAAAAATTCCTGCTACTTGTGAAGTGCGTTGGGATTTCCCCAAAGAGGAGAGGATGATGCAGTACAGTAGAGATAAGTATTTCCTCAGTTAAGAACAAGGGTTATCAATCCAGTAGGAGAACCACGGAACACTTCGTTACCAGCACCTACACACAACATAACAAATCCTTGCAACCCAACCCGAACAAGGGGTTGTTAATCTCTCGGCAGTTACTTGCAAGATTAAATTGTGTAGTAATTGATAGATAGATTGAACAAAATAGAAAATAAAATAAATAAAGTAAAATTGCCGCATGGTATTTTTAGGATTTTTAATATATAATAAAAGTAGACCCGGGGGCCATAGTTTTTACTAGAGGCTTCTCTCTTGAAAATAGCATATTGTGGGTAAACAAATTACTATTGGGCAATTCACAGAAAAGCAAATAATCATGACGATATCCAAGGCAACGATCATGTATATAGACATCACGTCCGAGACAAGTAGACCAAAACAATTTTGCATCTACTACTATTACTCCACACATCGACCACTATCCAGCATGCATCTAGAGTATTAAGTTCATAAAGAACAAAGTAATGCCTTAAGCAAGATGACATGATGTAGACAAAGTAAACTCACGTATGAATAAACCCTATCTTTTTATCCTTAATGGCAATAATACAAATACGTGTCATGTCCCCTTCTTTCACTGGGATTGAGCACCGCAAGATCGAACCCATCACAAAGCACCTCTCCCATTGCAAGAAAAATCAATCCAGTTGGCCAAACCAAATCAATAGATCAGAGAGAAATACGAAGCTATAATAATCATGCATAAAAGAGTTCAGAGAAGACTTAAATAATATTCATGGATAATCTGATCGTAAACTCACAATTCATCGGATCCCAACAAACACACCGCAAAAAGTGATTACATCGAGTAGAACTCCAAGAACATCGAGGAGAACATTGTATTGAAGATCAAAGAGAGAGAGAGAGAGAGAGAGAGAGAGAGAGAGTCATCTAGCTACTAACTATGGACCCTTAGATCTGTAGTAAACTACTCACACATCATAGGAAGGGCAGCAAGGTTGATGTAAAGCCCCATCGTGATTGATTCCCCCCTCCGGAGAGTGCCAGAAAAGGCCTCTAGATGGGATCTCGTGAGAACAGGGACTTGCGGTGGCGGAAAAAGTGTTTCGGGTGGCTCTCTATTGCTTTCCCGATTTTAGAGAATTTATAGAGGCGGAGTTAGGTCAAACGGAGCCACGTGGGCCTCACGAGCCACTAGGACGCTCCCACCCCCCTGGGCGCGCCCTGGTGCCTCATGGGCCACTGCTCCATCTTCTGGTCCTCTCCCAAAGCTTCCACGGTCTCTTATGTCCAGAAAAAATCTCCAAAAAGTTTCGTGGCATTTGGACTTCGTTCGTCATCGTCTGATAGAGCCAGGAACCACCTCCAACTGCCATGTCGCTTTTCTTTGAAAGGTTCTGGGATTAGTAAGGGTAGGGACACGAGGCGGCCTACAACATCATATCAAGTTGGAGTCAAATAAAAAAGGGCTCTTATTGTAGTCAATCTTAAGAACAACATGTTGTGAGCATGAATATTTTTTCAGTAAATGTTGACAGTAATATAAGCAAGCCATCATGATATCGTAGGAAAGTAACATACTGCTGTAACAACCCTTTGTAGCGATGACTGGAGTAAGCCAGCAATACGTCCAACCATAGGAGTCCACAACGTAAATGAAGCCCTTATGTACAATGGCATCAAAGATCCATGAAGGATGTATGATCATGCGATGGACATGTAGATTTATCGACTTACCACAGTGACCTGTCAGATAGGCGAGACCGCGGTTGAAGAATGCAATTAGCCTGAAGTATTTATAATTTGCAGATCTTGTGGGCACTTGGCATATTACAACCTTGAGCAAATCAAACTTGGTATCATGTTGGCTACTGTAAGATTCTGAGTATTTTGGGCCGCAGTGCCAAAGCAATGCGGTGTCAATCGAAGGAAGGGGATCAATCGCCGGGTGTAGACCTCCACGAGCATACACCCGCCGCGACCGTCGACGAGCACCATCCAAGACGTGTTCATGCCGACCCATTACATACCGTTAATGTAGTTAAGGGTGACGGGGATCGGATCACAGTTGAGGGGGTTGATGCTTGCCACCCTACAATCTTTATGCTATGTGACACGTCGTTTCTGAAGATCAGGTGGCATCAGTAAGCAGGGAGCTGGCTTAAAAAGTTCCGTCTGAGGGCTTTGAGTAAACAGTACAACCCGACAAGCACGTGGTGAGTGGCATGGTACTGAGATTGTCCAGAATCAAAACAATGAGTTTGATTACCTCTGTGGGGAGCAAATTCCAGCCACTCTTTTGGTGGACATTGCTCGGTTTTGCCATTGTTAGTGCTTGGGTTTCGGAAGAGGGGGAGGCGTCTAGCGGGGATGGAAGATTGGACGATTATGTGCGGGCGAGGATGGAGAAGTGAATATGTGATGCGGGAAGTGGACAGATGATGATGACAATGTAGCTGAAGCACGGCGCTTGACTTACGAGACACATCCCAGAAGTGTAGAGTCATATAGATGCGAGACAACTTGAGTGATCACAATACTAGTACAATAAACTACAATACCTACCACTATGCCCGTGTAGTATAGTGGACTAGGACTCTGCTCTACTAGTACTACCGGAGTAGTATATTGTAAATAGTTACAAACTTCAATGCCCGAGCATGGAACAACTACGAACCGCCATCAGTGCTAACGACAATCCCCAGCAAACGTTCGCTGGGAGACATGGCAGTTGCAAACGCCCGCGTCGCAGTTACAGTACATGTGTAAGGGTGGCCGTTTTGTCAAATACCATGGCTTAAAAAAGGCCACCGTTGGATGGAAATCCGACAGTTATGTGGGCAATCGCCAGGATTGGGCTCTTGGCGAACAATCGCCAGATATCATAACTAAAAAAAGGTTAAAAGACCAGGGGCTAGAACTTGCACTGGCTGACCACTAACATTGATAGGAGTACTAATATAGTTGTACAATGGTACTGTACTACGTAGTCTGTGTTTCTGGTCAGCGAACGTGTCTGCATGGTGTTTGGAATTATATGCAAACTAAATAGAAACGGAGGGAGTACTAGTAAGTGCACGATCTATCGCTTCGTTGGCTACTCCTGCGCTCCATGCGGCGGGTGTGATGTCCCCTACAGCCAATCCTGTTTCATGGATGACATGGTCGATGCCAGCAAGGTGCCTTGCGTCTACAAGAGTTTCCGCTGCGAGAGGTACATCGACTACCACTCGATGGTGGACCATAGGTCCAGATGCGCACACGCGCCCAGCTACTATTATGATTGCACGACACCGTTTGAGGGCTCGCCGGCGAGCCTCGTGCATCACCTCATGGCACTGTCCGGCAATCACTCCTGGCCCGCAGCGAGCATCAAGTACGAGACGTGCTACCCATTCACCATACCAGAGTTGCTGGAGGATCATCGTTGCCCACTAGCCACGGAGGAGGACGACAGCGTCTTCCTCTTTGTCATGGGTACCAGCAAGGGCCGCGCAGGCCGCGGCCCCGTCTCTGTCGTGTGCGTCAGGGGCAACGCCGCTGACACCGACACGAGGCTGTTGTACAAGTGTGTGCTCACTGTTGATGCCCCTATGGCATACAAGGGCAACCTCAGTGCCTCCCTCGCGTTGAATGAGACTGTGGCGAGCTGCTCCGTTCCCGGCAAAGTGGACACGGAATAGGGCTGGATTCATGCGATTGCTAACCCCAAGATGATGCACGGGGACTCCAAGGAGGTTCACCTGGGCATATGCATTACCGAGTTAACTGTTCATCATTAGTCTTCTCTCAATGTAAGATGATGTCTAAGCATGTGGACACTTCTTATTTAGTCTAGAACCTTCCATGCATGATCTTGCTCTATTAGAGTATCGTGCTTGAATAAAAGTGTATCCATTTATGATTTAGTCTAGAATCTTCCATGTATGCTCTTGCTCAAGTAGAGTTCTCGCTTTCCATTTACGAGATTAATTGTGAATTTGTGGTGAAAGACTTATGATGAACCATTTCTTACAGTGCATATATCTTTTTCAAAGAATTTCAACCAAATGTTGCAACACTATCTTTGCATATTCATGAATTTAGCCTTGAGGTCCATACATATAATGTGTCATATACATGTATTGGAACACTATGCAGCTAAGATTTTCCTTTTTTAATGACGTAATATGTAAGTGTCAGTTGTTTGTTACTAACATTGTGTTGTAACGATATCTCACAACTCACGTGGAAAGAACATGCAACTCACTAGTAGGAGTATATATTTAGTACTAGTGTAGAGGGCGGCGCTGCACGGGAGTCTCACCCCGCTCGTGGCGTGGCAGTAAATCCGTCATACCACAAAACCACACCACTCCCAGTAATAAGTGGCCTAGTAAAATGAATGGAAAAGCAATCATCATATCACTCCTGTACTTTTTGCATTTCATCTCTCTAAATTTATTTTGTCCGGTTCATCTCGCACATTTGATCCCTAGCTACTACTCCTACTACTAGTACTACTACCTACGTCCTGGTTTATTAGTCCCTTTTGAAAATTGTGCTAAATTTTGACCAAAGATTTAAGTCACAAAATGTTAGTGCATGTCAACAAAAATTATATCGTTGGATTCGTATTTGAACATAGTTTTCAATGATATAATTTTTGGTGACATGCATGAACATTTTGTTAGCCACCTCCGTCCTAGTTTATTGGTCCCCATTATAATCTGTGCCAAAATTTGACCATAAATTTAACTGACAAAATGTTCATGCATGTCACAAAAAATTATATCGTTGGATTCGTATTTGAACATAGTTTTCAATGATATAATTTTTGGTGACATGCATTAACATTTTGTTAGTTAAATTTATGGTCAAAAATTCGCAGAGATTATAATGGGGACCAATAAACCAGGACGGAGGTGGTAGTACTCAAGTTGGAATTCCAAATGCACGACACAACTTCTTAGGCAAAAAATTCGACAGAGGGTGTACTAAGCAGTTTGTGAGTAGTAGTACTTGCAAAAAAATATAGTGCATATAGATTTTTTGAAAAGTCAAACTTTACAAACATTGACCAAGTTTATATAGAAAACTACTTAGAGCGGGGTCGATAATATAGCCAGGAGCCGGCTATATGGAGTTGCCATGTCACTTATAGTCACTCTAATAGCTCACTCATTGAAAGTATCGAGAAGAGGGGTCTAGAGGGGGGTGATTAGACCCTTAACAAGTAAAAGTGGCAGCTTTTAGTTTCTTCAAGCTAAGATTGAGTTTAGCACAAGTTAATGACACACAATACATTCTACACTAGCATAGCAAGAGTATGAGCAGCGGAAAGAGTAAAGCATGCAAGTGCAAGAAGGTAAAGGGATGGGATTGGAGTGTGCAAACACAATGGAGACACGGAGGATTTTTGGCGTGGTTCCGATAGGTGTTGCTAATGTACATCCACGTTGATGGAGACTTCAACACACGAAGGGTAACGGTTGTGCCAGTCCATGGAGGGCTCCACCCATGAAGGGTCCACGAAGAAGCAACCTTATCCATCCCACCACGGCCATCGCCCACGAAGGACTTGCCTCACTCGGGTATATCTTCACGAAGTAGGAGATCTCCTTGCCCTTACAAACTTCTTGGTTCAACTCCACATCACGACGGAGGCTCCCAAGCAGCACCTAAGCTATCTATGAGACACCACTCTCCAAAAGGTAATAGATACTGTGTTGATGATGAACTCCTTGCTCTTGTGCTTCAAATGATAGTCTTCCCAACACTCAACTCTCTCACACAGATATGGCTATGGTGGAAGAAGGATTTGATTGCAAAGCAACTTGGGGAAGGCTAGAAATCAAGGTTCAAATGGTAGGAATGGAATCTCTTGATCTCAACACATGAATAGGTAGTTCTCTCTCAAAAAATGAATGGTGGAAGTGTAGGCATGTTCTGATGGCTCTCTTTTATGAGAAGAGGGGGCTGGAGGGGTATATATAGCCTCCATGCAAAATCCAACCGTTACACACTTTTTACCCATCTCGGTGGCACCGATTAGAAAACTTGGTGGCACTGACCAGTTCAAAAATATGAACGTTAGGAATCTCGGTGGGACCGATGGGAACAACTCGGTGGGACCGATGTTCTAGGGCTTAGGGTAAACCTCATCTTGGTGGCACCATTGCATCATCTCGGTGGGACCGAAGCGAAGCAATAAGGCAACAGAGAATCACTCAAGCCATCTCGGTGAGACCGATTGTAACATCTTAGTGGAATCAAAATAATTGCAACAAGCAACAAAGAGTTGGCAAGGCCATCTCGGTGGGACCGAGATCCGTACCTGTGTGACCGAATTGTTAGGGTTTTGGCAATGGGTATGTCAAGATGAACTCGATGGCTCCGGATCAGAAATATCGGTGGGGCCAAGTTGGAAATTAGGTTTTGGACATATTTGGATAGAGAGAGTGGCTGAGGGTTTTGGAGCAATATCACTTAGCACTTGAGCAAGTGGATCATTAAGCAACACGTCATTCCCTTCTAATAGTATTGGCTTTGCTATGGACTCAATGTGATCTTGGATCACTTAAACAAAAATGTAGAGTCTTCAGCTTTTTCCAATCCTTTTCCTAAGCATTTTGAAGCGGTTCCACATCCTCTTGTCCTTGCCACGCCACTATTGAACTTATCTGAAATATACTAGATAAAACTATTAGTCCAACAAGATATATGTTGACATTAATTACAAAAATCACCCAGGGAGCACTTGTGCTTTCAATCTTCCCCTTTTTGGTAATTGATGACAACATACATCAAAGCTTCAAGTAAATGATAGAATGAGTAGTAAGTAAAGCTTTGGAAGAACATGTAACTTGTATAAGCTCCCCCTACATGTGTGCAAACATGTAATGATAGAATTGAAAGACATGTGAATGCACAACATGACAAAGTAAGTAATGAGTTACATGTATCTTGGTCATATGCATCAGAGAAAAAAGAAGTGATGTGGGATGTACTTTCATGTTTATGAATCCCTCTTGCAAACAATATGTGCAAAAGCAGGAGACCATCATGCACGTGAGTGTGATGCATATACTTACCTTGTGGTCTTGAGCTGACTCTTGAAGAAGTAGACTTGAGAAAACATGGTTAAATAACACAAGAAAACTCCAAATAAGAAGAATTTCATGATCCACAAGAGTGCCAAGACTGGGATGACATGTAATAGGTGAGCACCACAGAGTAAGTACTTCATTTGAATATAGACATGTCCCCAAAGAATTAAGGATTTGCAATAAATTCTAAGGATTTTTCTCCCCTTAAGCATGGACTCTTTCTCCCCCTGAACCTAACACTGGATAATGGGAGAAGGTAGGGTGAGATAAAATCAGAGCAACAAGATATTATAGTAGAGTAGGCTTAGAGCAAATTAATGACTAACATATATTTCCCCTCTTAAAGATATATGAATTCTCTCCTCTTATAAAAGTGCATCTCTCCTTCCTTAGAAGAGTTATGTAAGGTAAGCTTTGATGTGCTCTCTCTCCCCCTTTGACATCAATTTCCAAGAAGGGTAGATTTCATGGATATGAGTCAAGTGAGTGTGATCCTCGAGAGACACAAGTAAGCAGAATGCAGCTCAAGATGTAGGTAGAGGGAAAGAATCATTGAGTGGAGCTGAAAGAAATAAGCACTAAAAGATGTCAAAAAGTTTTCTCAGTAGTGAAATTGGTGGCGCCGGTCCATTTCAATAGGTGACTCCGAGATAGCAGAGTCACTGAAGGTGCACATTGGTGAGACCGAGTTAGTCCATTTCGGTAGAACCGATGAACTATTGTGCAAGTAGAACTTGTGCTTTAGCCTGGCCGATAGCCTTTGATCGGTGGAACCGAGTTCAATGCAGAGGAAATATTTTGTCAACTCATCTCACTTGCAATACAAATTTAACAAAGATTTTCAAGGAATTTGATAGAGTTTTCAATGAATTTACTGAAAGATATAGAAAAGAAATGAAATGAAGAGAAGCTAGATGAAGTTTTTGTTTTGGAAGGGAAACACAATAGCAAGAAGAAATGCAAAAGAAATGCGGCTAACAAAAGGAAAAAATAGAGAACTTCATCTAGAGATGGTAGGTGACATAGTCACCTATGTTAGAGTACATTGACTTAAGAATCAAGTGAGATCACTTGATCATAGGTCATACTCATCGTTAAGTTCAAAATGGGGTTGCCATTTTTCATTTAAGCGTCTTGATGTATTCACATCTTGTTGAGTTGCTTTGTCTTATGACTTTGAGCAAAGCTTCTCTAAGATGGAAAATACATATCTTGGATTGTGGTGTTGAAGTTGATCATGTAGTTGAACTTGTGGTGGATGCTCAAGGTTGATGTGGTCCATCAAGAGATGGGAGCATGTTTTTTATTTTGAAGCTCATCTTCCTACATGGGTTAGTCTTGCAAGGAATAACTGTTATGTATCCAAATTGACAAGAGTGAAATTCATCATATAAATACTGTCAAAGGATACGTTGAGTGTGTTCACGCTTCCTTGATTTCAACAACCAAAGCATAGATACTTGGTGATGTAGATATTGCTCAATATGTGAGTGATTTGCAATTTCGTAGATTGAGGCTCATCCAAGTACCTACAAGGGTTAGATAACGTACAAGGGTGCAAATATATCCAAGACAAATGATCATTATCATAAGAGAAATATCAAGGATTAGTCAAATAAGCTTATGCCTTGCATGCATCCGAAGGTGTTTCTACTCCAAATTTGAAGCATCAATGATGTTCAATTCACTTCTCAAGTGACAAAATATGTTTTCATCAAGCAATTTTGTGAAGATATCCGCTAATTGCTTCTCGGTATGGACATGTTTAAGATTGATATCTCCTTTAGCAACATGCTCTCGATTGAAATGATGACGAACTTCAATATCCTTAGTTCGAGAATGTTGCACGGGATTGTGAGCAATATTAATAGCACTCTCATTGTCACAAAGCTATGGAACATGTCTCACATGTATCCCATAATCTTTAAGAGTTTGGGTCATCCAAAGTAATTGCGCACATCATAATCCCGCGGCAATGTATTCCGCTTCGGCGGTTGATAAGGATGCCGAATTTGTTTTCTTGGAAGACCAAGAGACAAGGGATCTACCAAGAAATTGAAGTGTACCCGAAGTGGACTTTCTATCAACCTTGTCATCGGCATAGTCCGAGTCAGAATAGCCAACAAGATCAAAAGATGACCTCTTAGGGTACCAAATGCCAAAGTTTGGTGTATGAATCAAATATCTCACTATCCTTTTCACGGCCTTAAGGTGACATTCTTTTGGAGGAACTTGATATCATGCACACATGCACACACTTAGCATAATCTCGGGATGGGAGGCACAAAGATACAATAATGAACCAATCATAGATCGGTAAACCTTTTGGTCAACCTGGTTGCCATCCTTCGTCAAGTCAAGTTGTCCACTAGTAGGCATGGGTGTTTTCATACCTTTGCTTTCTTGCATGTTGAACTTCTTGAAAAGATCCTTGGTATATTTTGTTTGTCAGACAAAGGTACCTTCCTTAGTTTGCTTAATTTGCAAACCAAGGAAAAATTTGAGTTCACTCATCATAGACATCTCAAACTTCTCCGACATTAACCTTCCAAACTTTTCACTAAAATGATGGATAGTATAATCAAATATGATATCATCCACATAAATTTGGCACACACATAATTCTCCATTAACCCTTTTAGTAAAAAGAGTAGAGTCAACTTTCCCAATTTCAAAGCCTTTTTCAATAAGAAACTTAGTCAAGCATTTATACCAAGCTCTAGGTGCTTGTTTAAGACCATAACGAGCTTTGTGAAGTTTGTATTCATGATTAGGTATCTTGGGATTAACAAAGCTGGGAGGTTGCTTAACATAAACTTCCTCCTCAATTTCACCATTTAGAAAAGCACTTTTAATATCCATTTGGTATAAGGTGATATCATGGTGATTGGCATAAGCAAGTAAAATGCGAATGGACTCAAGTCTAGCAACGGGGGCATATGTCTCACCATAGTCCATACATTCAACTTGAGTGTAACCTTGAGCAACGAGATGGGCCTTGTTGCGCACAACTTGTCCATCCTCATCTTGCTTGTTCCGGAACACCCACTTGGTTCCAATGACATTTTGATCATTGTTGGGCTTCTCAACCAATGTCTATACTTGATTCCTCTCAAAGTTGTGTAGCTCTTCATGCATAGCATTTATCCAATCCAGATCCTTAAGGGCTTCTTATACCTTCATAGGTTCAATACTAGAGATGAATGATTAATGTTCACAAAAGTTAGCCAAACGAGTTTTAGAACGAGTGATTCTCCGGGTGTTGATGTCGTTGAGGTTTTGTTCAACGAGATGATTCTTTGAGACTCTTGCTCTAACTCGTGGCAACTTTTGCTTGGGTTGAGGTGGAACATCCTCCTCATCATCATCTTCTTCTTCATTGTTGTCGACGTCGTCGTTCGCTTTTGGAGGTGGAGAAGGAAGTCGAGGTGGGTCATCTTGTTGTACTTCCTCATTTCCTTCGTCTTGACGTGTTCCACTTGTGGATGCCTCCATGTCAACTCGTGCTTCACCTTGATGTGAAGTAGAGGATTCCACTTGAATGGACAAAGTACTCTCCTTCACCTCCGTTGGACGAATCTTGCCAATATATAAATCTTGAATTGCTTCCGAGGGTTCTTTGTCTTCTACATCAATTGGTAGTTGCTCGACTTGCGAGCCGTTAGATTCATCAAACTTCACATCTACCGTCTCTTCAACCTTTCGGGTGAAATTATTGTAGACACGGTAAGTGTGAGAGTTTGAGCTGTAACCGAGTAGAAAACCTTCATGAGATTTAGGAGCAAATTTTGAATGATGATGCTTATCAAGAATGTAGCACTTTGAGCCAAATACTCCAAAGTATCCAACTTGGGGTTTGTTACCGGTGAGTAGCTCGTATGCCGTTTTACCAAGAAGCTTGTGAAGATATAGTCGATTCGTAACATGACAAGCTGTCTCAACCGCTTCCTCCCAAAAGTGTCTTAGCGTCTTGTATTCACCAAGCATCGTTCTCGCCATCTCAATAAGAGTCTGGTTCTTCCTCTCAACAACTCCATTTTGTTGAGGTGTGTACGTAGCTGAGAACTCATGTGAAATCCCTTCTTCATCAAGAAAGGTATCCACATTGGCATTCTTAAACTCCGTTCCATTATCACATCAAACCTTCTTGATGTTCACTTCAAATTGATTTTGGGCCTTCTTAGTGAGGTTCTTGAAGATCTTTTGGACCTGCAATTTGTCATCAAGAAAGAACACCCACGTAAATCTTGAAAAATCATCAATAATGACCAAACCGAAAGAATTACCACCAAGACTCTTGTAAGCATTGGGACCAACAAAGTGATCCATGTGAAGTAGCTCAAGTGGTCTTCTCGTGGTCATGATGTTCCTCACGGGATTACTTCCTCCAACTTGTTTCCTACTTGACAAGCACTACAAAGTCTATCCTTGTCAAATATACATCTTTAACACCAAGGATGATCACCTTTAATAAGCTTATCAAGATTTCGCATGCCAACATGACCTGACCTTCTATGCCTTCACCTTTAGAAGATTTTGCAATTAAACAAGTACGAGGTTGGGCTCTCTTAGTGAAATCAACAATATATAGATAACCTCTACGAGTACCGGTAAAGACCATATTATGATTATCTCGACGAAACACTTGGCAGTCTATGTCGTTGTTCAACACGGCCACCTATGGGACCATCGGCCCCTTATGGTTCGGCAAGGGGGAAGCGCGCGTTGCACAAAGAGTGGAGACCGTAGAGCAGCATGGCAGTGATGACACGGGCAGTTTTTACCCAGGTTCGGGCCGCCGCGAGGCATAAAACCCTACTCCTGCTTTGGTGGATTGATGAAAGGACCGTGGTGGAGACGCAACGCTCGAGCCCAGCAAGGTTGCCTCGGGACGGGAGCAGCTACGCGCGTATGAGTGTACAATGGTCTGAAACCTTTCTAAGGTTGCCACGGCCCTCCTTTTATAGGTCAAGGGGTTACCACAATGGCAAAACAGTCATTATCCAGTGATTAGATAGCCACAGTGCTAGACAAGACAGGGTGCATTAAATGCACCGCTTAGTGTCACGTCGCGTGGGAGCCCGGCAAGCCTTGCCATGCTATTCATCCACCTTCTCGCCTGCCTGCGTGACACGCCTCTGGACGGGTATCGTCTGGGGGTGATCTTCCTCAGAAATGGCTGCCACATGCCAAATAACAGCCACTTAATCACTTGGGGGCTCGACACCGCACCGATAGGTGACTTGCATTGCTGTGAGGTGGAGCGGTGGCGCCCTGGCGGGGTGATCCGCCCTTTGCATCCTCGGAAAGCTTGCCGGGGGAGTCTGTAGACTTGTCTTCGGGGTGACCTCGACCTTGCCAGGCTCGCCTGCCTGGTAAGGGAGGTTTTTCCTTAGTGATATCTTGCATCTTTGGTTTGTCTTGGTCTTCTTGATCCGCCCTTTGATTTCTCAAAGAGCCATATCTTCTGCTTGGCCTTGCCTTGGGCGCTTGGCGCCATTCGTTTTGTTGTTGTCGTGCCCGAGACTTGCCTGTCCGGGCACAAGTCAGGGGGAAACATACACCCCTATTTGTGTACCCCGACAATCTACTTCAGTAAATAGAACATTGAAACCAAAGTCGGCCAGTCTAGATACGGAAAGAAGATTGTAACCAAGAGATTCAATGAGCATAACATTTTGAATAGAGCTATCATTGGATATGGCCACCTTACCAAGGCCAAGTACGGTACCCTTGGAGTTTTCTCCAAAAGTTACATACTTGTGTGGACCATCATTGATGTAGGGTAGAACCCTAGGGCCTGATCTTTCACGATTGGAGCGGATCCTACGAAGAACACGAGGGAAAACACGAGGGGAACGCAAGAGGAATCACTCAATCCAACAAGATTCGATTACACATGTGCTAGATCCTTGAAACACAAAGGGATACACGATCCAAGATCAATAAGGGATGATACAAGTAGCAAGTTCTTCTCCGTGAGGAGGCCTTGAGGGGGTCTTCCCGTGAGAGGTCTTGAATCCGCTTGGGGGATCTTCTCCAAAGAGGCCGTGAACTCCAATGGAGAAGTAACCAAGTGGATGAGCAAAGCTCTCACACATAAAATGAGCTAGTCATTTGCTAACCCTAGAAAGAGGGAGGAGGAGGAGGAGTATATATAGTCTAAGTGGACGAAGGGGTAAATGGGCCTCGGCCCAACACGCTGTCAACACACAGGCGTCGGACGTCCGACAGTCATCGGTCATCCGTTGGCTCACGAGGGTCCGGACGTCCGATACTTGCCGGAAGTCCAACATTTCGGCTTTGGTCAGGTTGTATCGGTCATCCGGTCGGGGTCGTACGTCCACCACGTCGGTCGTCCGGAGGCTTCCATACTTCCAATGTTTTGGCTCGGGTATGGTGGTGTCGGTCGTCCGGTGGTGCTCGGCCGTCCGGCCGCTGGGAGGCGTCGGACGTCCGGTCGGCGTCGATCGTCCGGCCGCTGGAGCATGCTCTGGTTGGGACTTGTTTGGCTGGCTAATGCTCTAGGCGTCAGACGTCCGACAAGCCTCGGTCGTCCGATGGCTGGAGATATTCTGGCAGCTCCTTCTCTTGGTCCATGTACTTGTTGTCCTCGCCGTCTTGTCCGTTGGGTGTAGCTGATCTATGGCTTTCCTCCAAGTACCTAATCAGACATAGGGTTTCCGCTTGAGGTAGTAGCCATGTCTCATATGAAGAGAGTGGTAGTTCGGAGAGGAGCGAGTTCACCTTATCTTCAATAGTCTTTGCTCGAGCTCTTATCATTGGTCCAAGTGGTGTCGTGGGAGATGTAGGTAGGTCCATGGGCATGCCTTGGGATGCTCCGCATCATCTCCCCCCCCCCTGGGAAAGATCTGACCTCGGATCGAAAGCCTCATCACCATGGTAGGGAGAGAGATCTTTGACATTGAAGACGCCGCTCACGTTGTAATTGTCGCGCGGGAGATCGATCTTGTAAGCATTGTTGTTGTAGCGTGGTAGCACCTTGAAGGGTCCGTTGGCTCGAGGTAGAAGCTTGGATTTGTGTTCGTTTGGGAAGCGGTCCTTGCGAAGGTGTAGCCACACGAGATCTCCAATGTTGAATATCATGGGTTGCTTGTTGATGTTGAGCTTGGTCGCAAGTCGTTGTACTTGGCGCTTGATGGTGTGCCTTGTATCTTCATGCATCTTCTTGAGGTAGTTCACTCGGGCACTCGCGTCCATGTTGACGCGCTCTTGTAGTGGTAGAGGAAGAATGTCCAATGGGGACAACAGGTTGAAACCGTAGACGACCTCGAAGGGGGACTTGCCGATAGTCGAATGTCTTGCGCGGTTGTAGGCGTACTCGACGATAGGTAGGCACTCTTCCCACTCCTTGATGTTCCTCTTGATCAACACACGTAGTAGCATGGAGAGTGTTTGGTTCGTCACCTCCGTTTGGCCGTCGGTTTGAGGATGGTATGCCGAAGAGAACAAAAGCTTGATTCCGAGCTTGGCGCATAGAGTCTTCCAAAAGTAGCTCAAGAACTTGATGTCGCGGTCCGAGACAATCATCTTTGGTACTCCGTGTAGGCGCAAGATTTCCCTACAAAAAAGATTTGCAACATGTGAAGCATCGTCTATCTTGTTGCAAGGAATGAAATGAGCCATCTTGGAGAATCGGTCCACAACAACAAACACGCAATCCTTTCCATTTCTAGTTCGAGGCAAACCAAGCACCAAATCCATGCTAATATCTTCCCATGGGTGATATGGAATTGGAAGGGGCATATAAAGACCATGAGTTTGAGCTTTGGACTTAGCTTTGCGACATGTCAAGCATCGGTCGGTGAAGCGTGAGACATCACGTAACATCTTGGGCCAAAAATAGTTCTTGGAGAGTGTAGTAAATGTCTTGTCGCGTCCAAAGTGTCCCATTAGTCTTCCTCCATGGGATTCTTGCAAAAGTAACAAACGAAGAGAAGACCCGGGAATACATAGTTTGTTAGCTCTCATAAGATAACCAACCTTGATGTAATATCGTTCCCAAGATGTATGTGTCAAACATTTGGCATAAGGAATAGCAAAAGTAGGATCATACGCATACAAGTCTTTTATGTGCTCAAAACCAATGACGTTCAATTCAAGTTTAGTAACAAGCATGCATTTGCGGGAAAGCGCATCCACCACAACATTTTCTTTGCCTTTGATGTACTTGATGACATAGGGAAAAGACTCAATGAATTCACTCCACTTAGCATGACACTTGTTCAACTTAGTTTGACCCTTAAGATACTTAAGCGTTTCATGGTCGGTATGAATGACAAATTCATGGGGGCGAAGATAATGTTCCGACTCACGCAAAACTCGCACTAAAGCATATAGCTCTTTGTCATAGATGGGATAATTGAGTTGCGCTCCGGAAAGTTTCTCGCTAAAGTAAGCAATTGGGCGCTTCTCTTGTGTTAACGCACCTCCTATGCCATTACCGCTAGCATCGAAATGAACTTCAAAAGTTTTGTCAAAGTTGGGTAATGCAAGCACGGGAGCATGAGTAAGCAAATTCTTAAGTTCGTTAAATGCGGTATCTTGAGATGGTCCCCAAACAAAGGGTGCATTCTTATTACTCAAAGCATGTAAAGGGGATGCAATAGTGCTAAAATCCTTAACAAATCTACGGTAGAAACCGGCTAAACGAAGGAAACTACGCACTTGTAGCAAGTTGGTTGGTTGTGGCCAAGTTTTAATAGCATTGATCTTAGATTCATCTACATGCACACCCTTAGAAGAGACTACAAAACCTAAGAAAACAAGTTTATCAACACCAAAAAGGCATTTGTCCATATTAGCATAAAGGCGCTCTTTTCTAAGAGTTTGTAGAACGGTTCTAAGATGGGTGACATGAGCTTTGAGAAATTTGCTAAAAACAAGGATATCGTCAAAGTAGACCACAACAAATACGCCAATGTAGGGACGAAGAACAAAATGCATAACCCGCATGAAAGTATCGGGTGCTTCGGATAAGCCCATTGGCATAGCAAGCCATTCATATAAGCCAAATTTGGTCTTAAATACAGTTTTCCATTCGTCACCTTCTTGTATGCGGATTTGGTAATAGCCACTTTTAAGATCAATTTTAGAGAAAATAGTGGCTCCGCTAAGCTCATCTAGCATGTCGTCTAAGCGTGGAATGGGGTAGCGATATCTAACCATGATAGCATTGATAGGATGATAATCGGAACACATGCGATATGTACCATCTTTCTGGGGAACAAGCATTACCGGTACGGCACATGGACTCAAGCTTTCGCGCACGTGGCCGTTGTCGATGAGTTGTTGTACTTGCCGTTGGATCTCCTTGGTTTCCTCGGGGTTGACGCGGTAGGGAGCCTTGTTAGGAAGAGGTGCTCTGGGGATGAGGTCGATTCGGTGTTCTATGCCTCAGTGAGGAGGTAGACCTAGAGGTAGCTCGTCGGGGAATACATCCTGGAATTCCTACAAAAGAGAAGATAACACTAGAGGTAGATTGTGAGAGGTCTTAGTTTTTGGTGCCTCGTCCTTGCACAATAGGACATAGTGCATAGCACTTGATGGGTTCTCACACACTTCTCGCATCTCACTTTTGGTGGCAAATAGCACTAAGTTTTTCTTCTCGCTCATCATGGAGGCACTCGATTTGGGCTTATGGCGCTCACTCTCTTTGTGGTGGCTCGCTCTCTCACTATTCTCTCCATGATGGGTGTTTTCTTGCTTGTCGGCGATCACTTGACTTGGTAACATAGGTCGTAGCACGTACTCCTTCCCTTTCATCTTGAAGCTATAGTGATTGGTACGCCCATTGTGGATGACGCCTCGGTCAAATTGCCATGGTCGTCCAAGAAGGAGGTGGCAAACAGACTTAGGAATGAGATCACATTCCAACGTGTCTTCATATGCTCCTATCTTAAAGGAAACTTGCACCATATGTTCCACTTGAATAGTGTCGGAGTCGCTTAGCTATTGGACCTTGTAGGGGTGGGGATGCTTCATCTTAACCAACTGGAGCTTGGAGCATAGTTCTTTACTTGCCAAGTTATGGCAACTCCCTCCATCGATGATGACCTTGACGGACCTTCCATTGATGTCGGCCTTGGTATGGAAGGTATGGCATCGTTGGTCTTATTCTTGTTGATGTTAAAGTGTCAAGACCTTGGAGACAACAAGAGCGGGGCTCGAATCTTCGTCACAAAAGAGTTGATCATCTTCATCTTCGTTCACTTGCCGGTGCATGGCCACTTGTGCAATGGCGTCCATTTCCTATTCACTCATGGAGTCATAGGTTCCATCGTCGTTGAGGATCATGGTGCGCTTGTTGGTACATTCAAAGGACTTGTGGCCGCAGCCGCCGCATGTGAAGCACTTGATTGAACTTGTCTTGATGGTCTCATCGGTTGGAGTAGATGCTGATGAAGCTCTCGGCTTGAAGTTGCTTGTAGTAGGAGGACGACTGGAAGATGTCGAAGTTTTCTTATAACTTGACTTGTCGCCGTTGCTTGTAGAAGGTTTGGTTGAGGTAGAAGTTATTGGAGTCGTTGAAGCTTGGTTGTTGGAGCCGTAGTTGTTGGAAGAGTACTTGGCATACTTGAAGTCATCTTGCACTTGACGTTCTGCCTTGGTAGCTTGGTGCACTAGATCGATGAGGTTCGAGTACGGTTGGAAATCCGCAATCTTCTTGATAGGATGGTTAAGTCCATTCAAGAAACGTGCCATAGTTTGCTCATCATCTTCTGTGACATTGGCTCGTATCATGGCAATTTCTATTTCCTTGTAGTACTCTTCAACGCTCTTGGTTCCTTGCTTGAGTAGTTGGAGTTTCTTGAAGAGGTTGTGGATGTAATAGGTTGACACAAAACGCGCTCTCATGACATCCTTCATTTGAGCCCATGTTGTGATGGGTGGTTCACCTCTTGCTTCACGGCGCTCGATGACTTGTTCCCACCAAATGAGGACGTAGTCTTGGAACTCAAGGGATGCCATAGCGATCTTCTTTTCTTCCTCATAGTTGTGCAAACAAAAGATCTTGTCGACCTTCAATGCCCATGAAAGGTACTCTTCGGGATCATTGCTTCTGTTGAACTTGGGCATGGTGAACTTGAGCTTGCCATAGCGTTGCTCTTCATTGTGTTGTGGTCGAGGGTGATGATGCCCTTGACATGGAGGATTGTCAACCTCAAGTTGCTCTTGGCGTGGAGGATTCCCAATGTTTTCTTGCTCTTGGCGAACTTGGAGTTCTTGTCGAGGAGCTTGTGGAACTTGTCGGTGTACTCGTGCATGATAGTTCCTCTCTTGGACTTCCTCGCGAAGTGCTTCTTGTTGCTCGCGCGTTTGACCGTTGCGGTCCGCGAAGGCGCGACTTGTGTCGTGGAGGGCATGTTGGGCCTCAAGTGCTTGGGCTTCACGCCGTTGTTGTTGTTGTCGGAGCGCTTCGGTGTCTTGCCCCTCTTGGTGTTGGCGTGCCCACTCTTCCTCTTGTTGGTGTTGGCATTGCCTTTCTTGTGCTTGCGCAAAGGTAGCTTGGTTTTGGTGATGTCGATGTCCTTGCACTAGAAGTTGCTCTTGAGAATCAGTTCCGTGTAGAGGATTGCGGTTTGCTTGACGGTCTTGGAGTGCGTCTTGGCGAAGAGTGTTCGATGTTGGTGTACTTGAGCCGAAGATTGTGTTGTCGGAGTGTCGACTCGAGCGGCTCTGTCTTGAGTAGGACGATGAGGTAGAAGAGCGGTTGACCATCATGGCGCGAATATCATCCTTGAGAGAGGCCATGGATGTGTCGAAGTAGTCTCTTGTACGTTGCTCGGATTGTCTTAAGTCGGTCACGAGGTTGTTGATGCAGTCGCCCAAAGCTTGTTATTCTTGGTGTAAAGCTCTTTGTGCACCAAAGAGGTGGCTCTTGGTGACGTAGGAGGTTGAGTCGTCGTCTTGCTTGATGAAGAGTGGGTTGGTAGAAGAACTTGGCCTATCCATCATTCCAAGCAAATGTGTGAGTGGGAGAAAGAGAAGAACTTATACCAAATGTACCTTGACCGATGTTGAAGATGGATCAATGATCACTCAAATGTGTAACAAGGAAATAGCACAATTGGTACCAATTCTTGTTGGTTCTCACACCTACACAAAGAAAGCTTATGGTGGAGCTCGGTTAGGATGGTGGCACAAAATTCATGCAATTTTTAGTGACACTCAATAATGTTGGAAAAGATTCACAAATTTGTAAATGCAACAAGTAGACCAAGAAAGCAGTGTTACACGGAAACACACACGCAAATAGATAAATGGGGTCGTGCAACCAAAAATGAGCAGAAAATGTGGAATCCACCAAAATGCTCGTGTTGCACAACTGTAGAAAGACTCTAGCACGATTGCATAATAGGCGGATATGAGACTTGCGCACAACCTACTAAGAAAAAATGCAATGACTTCTATCCCAAGTATGCTATATGTATGGTGTTCCGATGATATGATCCAAGATGATCGAGTATGACAATCTTAATGTAGTATGATGCTATGGTTCTTGCTTAAAAGCTCTTTGCTTATCTCTTCCTTTTGCTTAAAAGCTTGTTTGGCTCTTTCTCTTTTGAGCTCTTTTCCATGCAAAACTTGACGAACCAAGATAGCAAGTGTGTATATGCTATGACAACTTTGTGGCACAAGAGATGATACCAAGATATGGACACCAAGATGATGGTATATATGCAATGACCACTAATGTGCACAAGTAACTTTGCCAGCAATACTCAAAGGCTAGTCTCGATGGGTAAGTGACGCAAAAGTTAGGCTAGTGGTTTATCAATGCAATGGCAAGAATGTCCAATGCTGTCGTCGAAGTTACCGTCCTTGCTTATGGTAGAGGGTGTCAAAATTGTTGAGCGGATTGTTGTCGATGATGAATTGATAGCGAAGATGAGCGGCGGTGGTGTTGATGTCGAACCATCCCTAAGTTGCCGAAACGCGTTAGGAAACGGGAAACCGCAACTCAAATTTTCAAAGAACAAAACATGTCAAAACTTCGGAGTTGGGAAACGGGTAAGCTATGGTGGTTGTGGAAAGCGGTGGTGGTTTGATAAATGGGGTTAACGGAGTGTTGGTGCAGAAAATGGGATGGGGTTGCATATGCGGAAGTGGGAAAGGGCTGGTGGCGAACTAAAATTTTTCAGTTTCGTCAAGTTTTATCGGACGTCCGGTGGTTGTCGGACGACCGGTGGTTGTCGGACGTCCGGAGACTGTCGGACGTCCGGTGCCTGGGCGATTTCGGGCACGGGAGAACTTCTAGGATTCGTGGTGGGGAGGCAAAATTGGGTGATTTTGAGGATGGAAAATCGGTAAAATGAAGGGGGAAAGCTAGATCCACTCGAGGCAAAGCAAATCCACGGATCAAATCCAATAAAACTTCATCACACCAACAAATCACAAAAAAAAATTGGGGCTATGTTTGGTGGGGAATTTTTTAGTTTGGGGAAGAACACAACAAAACAAGGCTAGAAAACAAGGGTAGGGGCTCCAAAATCGTGATCAACCTTGGCTCATGATACCAAGATGATCATGAGCAAGATGGCTCTCATCCAAGATGATGTAGGGTAGAAACCTAGGGCCCGACCTTTCACGATTGGAGCGGATCCTATGAAGAACACGAGGGAAAACACAAGGGGAATGCGAAAGGAATCACTCAATCCAACAAGATTCGATTACACATGTGCTAGATCCTCGGAACACAAAGGGATACACGATCCAAGATCAACAAGGGATGATACAAGTAGCAAGTTCTTCTCCGTGAGGAGGCCTTGAGGGGGTCTTCCCGTGAGAGGTCTTGAATCCGCTTGGGGGATCTTCTCCGAAGAGGCCGTGAACTCCAATGGGGAAGTAACCAAGTGGATGAGCAAAGCTCTCACACATAAAATGAGCTAATCCTTTGCTAACCCTAGAAAGAGGGAGGAGGAGGAGTATATATAGTCTAAGTGGACGAAGGGGTACATGGGCCTCGGCCCAACACACTGTCAACACACAGGCGTCGGACGTCCGACAGTCATCGGTCGTCCGTTGGCTCGCGAGGGTCCGGACGTCCGGTACTTGTCGGAAGTCCGACATTTCAGCTCTGGTCAGGTTCTATCGGTCATCCGGTCGGGGTTGGACGTCCGCGACGTCGGTCGTCCGGAGGCTTCCATACTTCCGATGTTTTCGCTCGGGTATGGTGGTGTCGGTCGTCCGGTGGTGCTCGGCCATCCGGCCGCTAGGAGGCGTCGGATGTCTGGTCAGCGTCGGTCGTCTGGCCGCTGGAGCGTGCTTTGGCTGGGACTTGTTTGGCTGGCTGATGCTCCAGGCGTCGGACGTCCGACAAGCCTCGGTCGTCCGATGGCTGGAGATTTTGTGGCAGCTCCTTCTCTTGCTCCGTGTACTTGGTGTCCTCGCTGTCTTGTCCGTTGGGTGTAGCTGATCTGTGGCTTTCCTCCAAGTACCTGATCACACATAGGGTTTCCGCTTGAGGTAGTAGTCATGTCTCATATGTAGAGAGTGGTAGTTCGGAGAGGAGCGAGTTCACCTTATCTTCGATAGTCTTTGCTCGAGCTCTTGTCATTGGTCCAAGTGGTGTCGTGGGAGATGCAGGTAGGTCCATGGGGATGACCTTGGGATGCTCCGCATCAATCATTCTTAGCAAGCTCACGGAACATGTCTTTATCTCCGGTCATGTGATCGGTACATCCACTATCAAGAATCCACTCTTTTCTCCGGATATATAATTTCGAAGATTCACCATGAGACTAAGATTCCTCATAGTCTTCGCATAGTCAATATCACCTTCTCCGTCTTCATCATAATAGCCATGCTCAATATCATCATCATTGTCATGCGTGTAGTCATCACCTAGTTCAAGTGATTCGTTAGATTTATGACCATGACAATGTTCAAGTTTATGAATTCTAATTGTCTCCGTGATGATACTACTAATGATTCTGACATCACCCTTGGCACGCATACGATCACGAAGCTCAAATAGACATTCATCAAACTTGGGATCACTAGGTTTCATCTTACGAATAGCAATGGATTTTTGAAGAATTTCGTTCAGATTTTTCAAAGAATAATTTGGAAAGCGTTCCTCAAGATAATTCCATATAGTGTATGCGCATTCAAAGGTTGGCAACCAAACAAGCACATTTCTAGGCAATCCTCTAATGATAAGATCTATGGTCTTAAGATTGCGAACCATGTCAAGATACTCATTGGGGGTAGGATGCAAAGGATCAATGGGAGGCACATAAGGGCTAAGAATATAGTTGCTCAAATTTTATTCATTGAAAATCTGAAGTGATGAGGACATCAATACCATTGTTACACCCACAACCCCTGCTACTATACATACTGGACCAATTACTAGAGCTCATGCACGCCAATTGAATTACCAGGTACTTTCGTTTCTTGGTGACAATTCTAACGTCAATCAGAATATGATGCTTCCTAAATTGGATACATTTGTGTTGATTACCAATGAAGGGCCTAGCATGGACAAGAGGGATGAACACTTGAGCAGGATAAACATGGTAGAAACAATGGTAGAAACAATCAGTATACTCTTGTTCATAAGGATAAACATATTACTTTGCTTCCTATGACTCCTGATTCCATTTTTGAAAGATGATATTAATAGAGCTAATAAAGCAAAACAGGAGAAAAATAAGAGTGAAAATCAGATTGTGGCAAAAGAATTTGAGCAACAAATGAAGCCTAATAATAAACCATCTAGTGTTGCTTCTGAAATTAAATTGAAAAATGCATGTTTACTTGCCACCAAATCTGATATTGATGATCTAGATTTCAGCAAATCTGTTTGCTATGCTTTTGTGTGCAAAGAGGCATTATTTTCATTCGAGGACGTGCCTTCCTCTTTGCCTCCTACTGTCACTAACATTTTGCAGGAATTCGCTGACGTCTTTCCACAAGACGTGCCACCGAGATTACCACCTATTCGAGGGATTGAGCATCAGATTGACTCCTGGTGCTTCGCTGCCAAACCGTGCACCATATCGTACCAATCCAGAGGAGACGAAGGAGATTATGCGTCAAGTACAGGAGCTGCTCGACAAAGGTTATATACGTGAATCTCTTAGTCCTCGTGCTGTTCCTATTATACTAGTGCCAAAAAAGCATGGTACATCGCGTATGTGTGTAGATTGTAGAGGTATTAATAATATTACTATTCGTTATCGTCATCCTATTCCTAGGCTAGACGATATGCTTGATGAATTGAGTGGCTCTCCAATATTCTCCAAAGATGATTTGCGTAGTGGATACCATCAAATTCATATGAAATTGGGAGATGAATGGAAAACAGTATTTAAAACTAAGTTTGGTTTATATGAGTGGTTAGTCATGCCTTTTGGGTTAACTAATGCACCTAGTACTTTCATGATATTAATGAACGAAGTTTTACGTGCTTTCATTGGATGATTTGTGGTAGTCTATTTTGATGATATACTGATTTATAGCAAATCTTTGGAAGAACATTTGGAATATTTACGTTCTTATTTTATTGCTCTATGTGATGCATGTTTGTTTGGTAACCTTGGGAAGTGCACCTTTTGCACCGACCGAGTATCTTTTCTTGGCTATGTTGTCACTCCAGAGGGAATTGAAGTTGGTAAAGCCAAGATTGAAGCTATTGAGAGTTGGCCACAGCCCAAAACGGTCACACAATTGAGGAGTTTTCTTGGACTCGCTGGTTTCTATATGCGTTTTGTGAGAGATTTTAGCACCATTGCTGCACCTCTCAATGAGCTTACAAAGAAGGATGTGCCTTTTGTTTGGGGTACCGCACAGGAAGAAGCCTTCACGGTATTGAAAGATAAGTTGACACATGCTCCTTTAGTCCAACTTCCTGATTTTAGTAAGACTTTTGAGCTTGAATGTGATGCTAGTGGAATTGGATTAGGAGGTGTGTTATTACAAGATGGCAAACCTGTTACATACTTTTCTGAAAAATTGAGTGGGCCTAGTCTGAGCTATTCTACTTATGATAAAGAATTGTATGCTCTTGTTTGGACCTTAGAAACATGGCAACATTATTTATGGCCCAAAGAATTTGTTATACATTCTGATCATGAATCTTTGAAACACATTAAAAGTCAAGCAAAACTGAACCATGGACATGCTAAATGGGTTGAATTCATTGAGACTATCCCTTATGTCATTAAACACAAGAAGGGTAAAGAAAATATTATTGCTGATGCATTGTCTCATCGTTATACTATGCTTTCGCAACTTGACTTTAAAATATTTGGTTTGGAGACCATCAAAAATCAATATGTGCATGATGCTGAATTTAAAGATGTATTGCAGAATTGTAAAGAAGGGAGAACATGGAACAAGTTCGTTGTTAATGATGGATTTGTGTTTCGTGCTAACAAGCTATGCATTCCAGCTTGCTCCGTTCGTCTTTTGTTGTTCTAGGAGGCGCATGGAGGAGGATTAATGGGACACTTTGTCATGAAGAAGACATAGTATATACTTGCTACACATTTCTTTTGGCCAAAGATGAGACAGGATGTTGAGCGTTTTGTTGCTCGCTGCACTACATGTCAAAAAGCTAAGTCACGACTCAATCCTCATGGTTTATATATGCCTTTGTCTGTACCTAGTGTTCCTTGGGAGGATATATCTATGGATTTTGTTTTAGGATTACCTCGAACAAAGAAGGGGATGGATAGCATATTTGTTGTTGTGTATAGATTTTCGAAAATGGCACACTTCATACCATGTCATAAAAGCGATGATGCTGCTAATGTTGCTGATTTGTTCTTTCGTGAAATTATTTGCATGGTGTGCCAAATACTATTGTTTCAGATCGTGATACTAAATTTCTTAGCCACTTTTGGAGATGTTTATGGGCTAAGTTGGGGACTAAACTACTTTCTAGTACTACTTGTCACCCCCAAACTGATGGTCAAACTAAAGTAGTCAATAGAACATTGTCTACTATGCTTAGGGGTGTTTTGAAGAATAACAAGAAAATGTGGGAAGAATGCTTGCCTCATATTCAATTTGCTTATAATCGTTCGCTGCATTCTACTACTAAGATGTGCCCTTTTGAAATTGTGTATGGTTTCCTACCTCGTGCACCTATTGATTTGTTGCCTCTTCCATCTTCGGAGAAGGTTAATTTTGATGCTAAACAACGTGTTGAATTGATCTTAAAAATGCATGAGTTAACTAAGGAGAACATTGAGCGTATGAATGCTAAATATAAACTTGCTGGAGATAAGGGTAGAAAACGTGTTGTGTTTGCACCTGGAGATCTTGTTTGGTTACATTTGCGTAAGGATAGATTTCCTGATTTGTGCAAATCAAAGCTAATGCCACATGGTGATGATCCTTTTAAGGTGTTAGAGAAAATAAATGATAATGCATATAAACTTGAGCTTCCTGCAGATTTTGGGGTTAGTCCCACTTTTAAACTTCCAGATTTGAAGCCTTATTTGGGTGAGGAAGATGAGCTTCCGTCGAGGACGACTTCATTTCAAGAAGGGGAGGATGATGAGGACATCAATACCATTGTTACACCCACAATCCCTGTTGCTATACATACTGGACCAATTACTAGAGCTCCCGCATGCCAATTGAATTACCAGGTACTTTCGTTTCATGGTGACAATTCTAATGTTCATCAGAATATGATGTTGCCTAAATTGGATACATTTGTGTTGATTACTAATGAAGGGCCTAGCATGGACAAGAGGGATGAACACTGGAGCAGGATCAAGCATGGAGATGAAAGTGCGTGCGAAGGGATCTAGAATGGCGTTTCTAGTGCATATTTGAGCACTTTGAAGCATCCGTGATGACCTACAAGGACATGGACGAAATATACAAGATGCCTTTCATAAATTTCGTCCATAACTTATTTTAGGTGCTACGCCACCTTATTTTTGGGTCAGACCCATGTAATTTTGAAATACTTAAGTATAGGTTTCGGACCCCTCCTACAAGGGGCCACGAAATTCCCCCCTACTCCTCCATATATACAGCCTTAGGGCATCATTTAGACTTTGGGTTTTTTTTAGATTAAAAGTTCACCATAGCTGCAACTTCGCGTACTTCGTTTGTGTTGAACGACCAGACCAAGACGTCACAGAACCCCACCTTGATCAATAAAGCTTTCATATTATATTCTCAATATCCAGATTGCAATCTTAGTTTCTTGCTTGTTCTTCGTTTGCTTGCAGGAAATAGACCTTCGTGGTCAGGTTGATCATGCTCTGGTGTGGTCAATAACCTCTCGGAGTTGGTTTAGCGATTGCTAAGGCGCGACGTCCTCGCACGTTCGTAGTTGGATTGTCAAAGTCTAGTCCTCTGAAACGATAACCACCATCTCATTGAAAGACGGGACACCTTCGCCTCTATCATGAAGCATCTCATTTTTTCCAAGAACCATAAAATTCCCCATCAAGAATAGGCACTCTATGTCTAATACTCCCAAACGTAGACTCGCCCACCTTCCTCCAATGGAGATTAAACCAAAGCAATGGAGACCAATGCTCTGATACCAATTGAAATGTTCGAGAAGAGGGGTCTAAAGGGGGGGTGATTAGACCCTTAACAAGTAGAAGTGGCAGTTTTTAGTTTCTTCAAGTTAAGATTGAGTTTAACACAAGTTAATGATGCACAATACATTCTACACTAGCATAGCAAGAGTATGAGCAGCGGAAGGAGTAAAGCATGCAAGTGCAAGAATTAAAGGGATGGGATTGGAGTGTGCAAACGAAATGGAGACGTGGAGGATTTTTGGCGTGGTTCCGATAGGTGGTGCTATCATACATCCACGTTGTTGGAGACTTCAACCCACGAAGGGTACCAGTTGCGCGAATCCATGTAGGGCTCCACCCACGAAGGGTTCATGAAGAAGCAACCTTGTCTATACCACCATGTCCATCACCCATGAAGGATTTGCCTCACTCGGGTAGATCTTCATGAAGTAGGCGATCTCCTTGCCCTTACAAACTTCTTGGTTCAACTCAACATCATGTCGGAGGCTCCCAAGCGATACTGATGTAGGGTAGAACCCTAGATGCCAGATCTTTCATGATTGGAGCGGATCCCGCGAAGAACACGAGGGAAAACACGAGGGGAAACACAAGAGGATTCACTCAAACCAACAAGGTTCGATTACACATGTGCTAGATCCGAATACACGAAGAGATACACGATCCAAAGTCAACAAAGGACGATACAAGTAGCAAGTTCTTCTCCGTGAGGAGGTCTTGAGGGTCTTCCCGTGAGGGGTCTTGAATCCACTTGGGGGATCTTCTCCGTAGAGGTCATGAACTCCATTGGAGAAGGTGTCAAGTGGATGAGCAAAGCTCTATCTCCTAAAATGAGCTATCACATTGCTGACCCTAAAATGTGAGGGAGAGGGAGTATATATAGTCTAGGGGGGCGAAGGGATACATGGGCCTCGGCCCTTTACTGTGCGCAGACAGGCGGAGCCGGATGTTTGGGTGTCCGACCGGATATCCGGGCCTTCACGAGGAGCCGGATGTCCGGTGCTAGGGCTGGATGTCCGGGCTGTTGGGGCTGTTCTTCTACTCTCTTTATAGGGCTTGTCCGAATGTCCGGGCTGGGGGTCTGGATTTCCGGGCTAGAGGCCGGATGTTCGGGCCCTGTAGACTTGGCTGCTGGGCTGCTGCTTCTGTCGACACCTCCAGGGGCCGGATGTCCGGGGTCCTAGCCGGATGTCCGGGTCCTGGAAGCTGTTCTCGGTTCCTTCCGTTGGTTCCCTTCTTCCATGAACTTGTAGACTTGTCCGTATTCATGTGCATCTTCGCGAGGGTCTTCTTGGTACCGGATCATGCACAACATTCCGGACTTTTGTGTTAGCCATGTCTCGTGAGGATCATATGGAATATCACTAAGGAGAGATGTCACCTCGTTCTCGAGAGCTCTAGCTCGTGCTTGTGTCATCGGTCCTCTTGGCACTTAGTGAGACAATGGTAGGTCCATGGGGATGACCATAGGATGCTCCGCATCATCTCCCCCCCCTTGGGAAAGATTCGACCTCGGATCGAAAGCCTCATCACCATGGTAGGGAGAGAGATCCTTGACGTTGAGGACGTCGCTCACGTTGTACTTGTCGTGCGGGAGATCGATCTTGTATGCATTGTTGTTGTAGCGTGCTAGCACCTTGAAGGGTCCGTCGGCTCGAGGTATAAGCTTGGATTTGCGTTCGTTGGGGAAGCGGTCCTTGCGAGGGTGTATCCACATGAGATCTCCAATGTTGAATATCATGGGTTGCTTGTTGATGTTGAGCTTGGTTGCGAGTCGTTGTACTTGGCGCTCGATGGTGTGCCTTGTATCTTCATGCATCTTCTTGAGGTAGCTCACTCGTGCGCTTGCATCCATGTTGATGCACTCTTGTAGTGGTAGAGGAAGAATGTCCAATGGGGACAACGGGTTGAAGCCGTAGATGACCTCGAAACGGGACTTACCGGTAGTCGAATGTCTTGCGCGGTTGTAGGCGTACTCGGCGATGGGTAGACACTCCTCCCACTCCTTGATGTTATTCTTGATCAACACGCGTAGTAGAGTAGAGAGCGTCCGGTTCGTCACCTCCGTTTGGCCGTCGGTTTGGGGATGGTATTCCGAAGAGAACAAGAGCTTGATTCCAAGCTTGGCGCATAAGGTCTTCCAAAAGTAGCTTAAGAACTTGACGTCGTGGTCCGAGACAATAGTCTTTGGCACTCCATGTAGGCACAAGATTTCCCTACAAAAAAGATTTGCAACATTTGAAGCATCGTCTATCGTGTTGCATGGGATGAAATGAGCCATTTTAGAGAATCGGTCCACAACAACAAACACAGAATCTTTGCCGTTTCGAGTTCTAGGCAAACCAAGCACAAAGTCCATACTAATGTCTTCCCATGGGTGATATGGAATTGGAAGTGGCATATAGAGATCATGAGATTGAGCTTTAGACTTAGCTTTGCGACATGTAGAGCACCGGTTGGTGAAATGTGAGACGTCGCAGAACATCTTGGGCCAAAAGTAGTTTTTGGAGAGCGTAGCAAATGTCTTGTCGCGTCCAAAGTGTCCCATAAGTCCTCCATGAGATTCTTGCAAAAGTAACAAACGAAGAGAAGACTCGGGAATACATAGTTTGTTAGCTCTCATAAGATAATCATCTTTGATGTAATAGCGTTCCCAATATGTATGTGTCAAACATTTGGCATATGGAATAGCAAAAGTAGGATCATGCGCATACAAGTCTTTTATGTGCTCAAAACCAATGACATTCAATTCAAGTTTAGTAACAAACATGCATTTGCGAGAAAGCGCATCCGCCACAACATTCTCTTTACCTTTGATGTACTTGATGACATAGGGAAAAGACTCAATGAATTCACTTCACTTAGCATGACTCTTGTTCAACTAAGTTTGACCCTTAAGGTACTTAAGCGTTTCATGGTCGGTATGAATGACAAATTCATGGGGGCGAAGATAATGTTCCCACTCACGCAAAACACGCACTAATGCATATAGCTCTTTGTCATAGATGGGATAATTGAGTTGCGCTCCTGAAAGTTTTTCGCTAAAGTAAGCAATATGGCGCTTCTCTTGCATTAACACACCTCCTATGCCATTACCGCTAGCATCGCAATGAACTTCGAAAGTTTTGTCAAATTTGGTAATGCAAGCACGGGAGCACGAGTAAGCAAATTTTGAAGTTCATTAAATTCGGTATCTTGGGATGGTCCCCAAACAAAGGGTGCATTTTTCTTACTCAAAGCATGTAAAGGGGATGCAATGGTGCTAAAATCCTTCACGAATCTACGATAGAAACCGGCTAAGGCAAGGAAGCTACGCACTTGTTGCAAGTTGGTTGGTTGGGGCCAAGTTTTAATAGCATTGATCTTAGATTCATCTACATGAACACCCTTAGAAGACACGACGAAACACAAGAAAACGAGCTTATCAACACCAAAAAGGCATTTGTCCATATCAGCATAAAGGCGCTCTTTTCTAAGAGATTGCAAAACAGTTCTAAGATGGGTGACATGATCTTTGAGAGATTTGCTAAAAACAAGTATGTCGTCGAAATAGACCACAACAAATACGCCAATGTAGGGGCGAAGAACAAAATGCATGACTCGCATGAAAGTACCGGATGCTTCGAATAAGCCCATTGGCATAATAAGCCATTAATATAAGCCAAATTTGGTCTTAATTGCGGTTTTCCATTCGTCACCTTCTTGGATGCGAATTTGGTAATAGCCACTTTTAAGATCAATTTTAGAGAAAATAGTGGCTCCGCTAAGCTCAGCTAGCATATCATCAAGGCGTGGAATAGGATATCTATAGCGAATGGTGATAGCATTGATAGGACGACAATCAAAACACATGCGATATGTACCATCTTTCTTGGGAACAGGGATTACCGGGATGGCACAACGGCTCAAGCTTTCTCGTACATGGCCGTTGTCGATGAGTTGCTGTACTTGCCATTGGATCTCCTTGGTTTCTTCGGGATTGACTCGGTATGGTGCCTTGATAGGAAGAGGTGCTCTGGGTATGAGGTCGATGCGGTGTTCGATGCCTCGAAGTGGAGGTAGACCCGGAGGTAGCTCATCGCGGAATACATCTTGGAATTCCTGCAATAAAGAAGACAACACTAAAGGTAGATCATGAGAGGTGTTAGTTTTTGGTGCCTCGTCCTTGCACAAAAGGACATAGTGCATAACACTTGATGGGTTCTCACACACTTCTCTCATCTCACTTTTGGTAGCAAATAGCACTAGGTTTTTCTTGTCGCTCATCGTGGAGGCACTCATTTTTGGCTTGTGGCTCTCACTCCCTTTCGGGTGTCTCACTCTCTCACTATTCTCTCCATGATGTGTGGTTGCTTGCTTGTCGGCGATCACTTGGCTTGGTGACATAGGTCGTAGCACGTACTCCTTGCCCTTCATCTTGAAGCTATAGTGATTGGTACGCCTGTTGTGGATGACGCAGCGGTCGAATTGCCATGGTCGTCCAAGTAGGAGATGGCAAACGGACATCGGAACGACATCACACTCCAAAGTGTCTTCGTATGCTCCTATCTTGAAGGAAACTTGTATGCTGTGCTCTACTTGGATAGTGCCGGAATCACTAAGCCATTGGACCTTGTAGGGGCGAGGGTGCTTCATCTTGACCAATTGGAGCTTGGAGCATAGTTCTTCACTCGCCAAGTTATGGCAACTTCCTCCGTCGATGATGACCTTCACAGACCTTCCATTGATGCCCGCCTTGGTCTGGAAGATATGGCATCTTTGGTCTTCATCCTGTTGATGTTGAAGTGTCAAGACTTTGGAGACAACGAGAGCGGGGCTCGAATCTTCGTCACAAAAGACTTGATCATCTTCATCCTCATTCACGCGCCGGTGCATGGCCACTTTCTCAAGGGCCTCCATTTCCTCTTCACTCATGGAGTCATAGGTGACGTCGTCGTTGAGGATCATGGTGCGCTTGTTGGTACACTCGAAGGACTTGTGGCCTCGGCCGCCGCAAGTGAAGCACTTGATGGAACTTGTCTTGATGGTCTCATCCGGTGGAGTCGTAGATGATGAAGTTCTCGGCTTGAAGTTGCTTGTAGTAGGAGAACGACTTGAGGATGTCGAAGTTTTCTTGTAACTTGACTTGTCGCCGTTGTTTGTAGAAGGTTTGGTTGAGGTAGAAGGTGTTGGAGTCGTTGAAGCTTGGTTGTTGGAGCCGTAGTTCTTGGCAGAGTACTTGGCGTACTTGAAGTCAACTTGCACTTGTCGTTCCGCCTTGGTGACTTGATGCACTAGCTCGATGAGGTTGGAGTAAGGTTGGAAGTCGGCGATCTTCTTGATAGGATGATTGAGTCCATTCAAGAAATGTGCCATAGTTTGCTCATCATCTTCCGTGACATTGGCTCGTATCATGGCAATCTCCATTTCCTTGTAGTACTCTTCAACGCTCTTTGTTCCTTGCTTGAGGAGTTGTAAATTCTTGAAGAGGTCACGGTTGTAGTAGGTTGGCACAAAGTGCGCTCTCTTGACATCCTTCATTTGCGCCCAAGTAGTGATGTCTGGTTCTTGCCTCACGGCGCTCAATGACTTGCTCCCACCAAATGAGGACATAGTCTTGGAACTTAAGGGATGCCATGGCGATCTTCTTCTCTTCCTCATAGTTTTGCAAATGAAATATCTTGTCAACCTTCAATGCCCATGAAAGATACTCTTCGGAATCATTGCTTCCGGTGAATTTGGGCATGGTGAACTTGAGCTTGCGATATCGTTGTTCTTCGGTGTGTTGGGGTCGAAGGTGATGACGCCCTTGATGTGGAGGGTTCTAAACCTCAGGTTGCTCTTGTCGTGGAGGATTCCCATTGTCATGTTGATCTTGGCGAACTTGTGGTTCTTGTCGAGCTTGTGGAGGAGCTGGTGGGACTTGTCGGTGCAATCGTGCTTGATGTAGTCGCTCTTGTACTTCCTCGTGAAGTGCTCTTCTTCTTCTCGAACATGTCGGTTACGGGCGGCTACGACACGATTGGTTTCACGGAGGGCACGTTGTGCCTCAAGGGCTTGTGCTTGACGCCCTTGTTGTTGTTGACGTAGAGCTTCGGCATCTTGCTCGTCTTGGTGTTGGCGCGCTCGCTCTTCCTCTTGTTGGCGTTGGCGTTGCCTTTCTTGTGCCTGCACAAGGGTAGCTTGATTTTGATGATGTCGGTGTTCTTGCTCTTCAAGTTGCTCTTGTTGTAGATCCTTACCGTGTAGAGGATTGCAGTTTGCTTGACGGTCTTGGCGCGCGGCTCGACGAAGAGTGTTTGATGTCGGTGTACTTGAACCGGAGATGGTGTAATCGGAATGTCGACTCGAGCGGCTCCGTCTTGAATATGATGATGAGGTAGAAGAGCGGTTGACCATCATGGCTCGGATGTCCTCCTTGAGAGATGCCATTGATGTGTCGAAGTAGTCCATTGTATGTTGTTCGGATTGTCGCAAGTCGGAAGCAAGTAGGTCAATGCAGTCGCCCAATGCTTCATTCTCTTGATGTAAAGCTCTTTGCGCACCGATAAGGTGGTTCTTGGTGACGTAGTTGTTCGGGTCGTCGTGTTGCTCGAGGAAGAGTGGGTTGGTAGAGGTACTTGGCCTATCCATCATTCCAAGTAAATTTGTGAGTGGGAGAAAGAGAAGAACTATACCAAATGTACCTTGACCGATGTTGAGAATGGATCAATGATCACTCAAATGTGTAGTAAGGAAATAGCACAATTGGTACCGATTCTTGTCGATTCTCACACCTACACAAATAAAAGCCTTTGGTGGAGCTTGGTGAGGATGGTGGCACAAAATTTGATGCGAATGTTAGCACGAATCAATAATGTTGGAAAAGATTTGCTAATTTGCAAATGCAACAAGTAGACCAAGCAATAAGTGGCACACGGAAACACACACACGGAAAGATAGATGGGGTTGTGCAACCAAAAATGTGCTCAAAATGTGGAATCCACAGAAAATGCTCTTGTTGCACAACTCTAGAGAGACACTAGCACGATTGCACAATAGGCGGATACGAGACTTGTGCACGACCTACAAGGCAAAAATGCAACGACTTCTATACCAAGTATGCTATATGTATGGTGTTTTGGTGATATGATCCAAGATGATCAAGTATGACAATCATAATGTAGTATGATGCTATGTTTCTTGCTTAAAAGCTCTTTGCTTATGTTTCTCTTTTGCTTAAAAGCTTGTTTGGCTCTTTCTTTTTTGAGCTCTTTCTTTAGCCGTTATGCAAAACTTCACGAACCAAGATAGCAATTGTGTATATGCGATGACAACCTTGTGACACAAGAGATGATACTAAGACAAGGATACCAAGATGATGTGATATATGCAATGACCACTAATGTGCACAAGTAACGTTGCCTGCAATACTCAAAGGCTAGTATCGATAGGTAAGTAACGCGAAAATGGGCTATTTACGATAGCAAGGAGAGTATACGAGAGTGTCGTCGAAGTTATCGTCCTTGCTTACGGTGTATGGTGTCAAAATGATGAAGTGGTCAGGGTCGATGACGAAGATGAGCGGCGGTGATGTCAATGTCGAACCGTCCCTAAGTAGCCGAAATACGTTAGGAAATGGAAACCGCAACGCAAATTCTCAAAGACCAAATGTGGCAAAATTTGTCGGAGGTGGTAGCGGGTAAGTGGTGGTGATTGCGGAAAGCGATGGTGGTATGCAGAAGTATTGGTGTAGGCCCGGTCAAAATTGGTGAAAGTTAGGCGGAAGAAACGAGTGGTGGAGGAGGTGTTGCTGCCAGGGGCCGGATGTCTGGGATGGCCGGATGTCCAGGGTCACGGGCTGGATGTCCGGGACTTGGTTCCGTGGACGAACTCGGTGGATCTCGTGGGTAGAGAAAATATCGGGGCAAAATTCGAGGGGTTTTCTGGATGGAATTGGGGAAAATGTTAGGGGAAGCTAGATCAATGAGTAACACATGAAATCCACAGATCAAATCCAACAAAACATCGTCACATCAACAAATCACAAAAAAATTGGGGGCTATTTTTGTGGGCAATTTTCAAAATTGGGACAAAATCAACAAAACTAGGCTGGAAAACAAAGGGTAGGGGCTCCAAATTCGTGATCAACCTTGCTCTGATCCAAGATGATGTAGGGTAGAACCCTAGATGACCGATCTTTCACGATTGGAGCGGATCCCGTGAAGAACACAAAGAACACGAGGGAAAACACAAGAGGATTCACTCAAACCAAGAAGATTCGATTACACATGTGCTAGATCCAAATACACGAAGACATACACAATCCAAAGTCAACAAAGGACGATACAAGTAGCAAGTTCTTCTCCATGAGGAGGTCTTGAGGGTCTTCCCGTGAGGGGTCTTGAATCCACTTGGGGGATCTTCTCCGTAGAGGTCGTGAACTCCAATGGAGAAGGTGTCAAGTGGATGAGCAAAGCTCTATCTCCTAAAATGAGCTATCACATCGCTGACCCTAAAATTTGAGGGAGAGGGAGTACATATAGTCTAGGGGGCGAAGGGATACATGGGCCTCGGCCCTTTACTGTGCGCAGACAAGCGGAGCCGGACGTCTGGGCGTCGGGCCGGATGTGCGGGCCTTCACGAGGAGCCGGATGTCTGGGGCTGGGGCCGGATGTCCAGGCTGTCGGGGCCATTCTTCTGCTCTCTGGATAGGGCTTGTCCAGATGTCCGGGTTGGGGGTCCAGATTTCCGTGCTGGAGGCCGGATGTCCGGGCCCTGTAGACTTGGCTGCTGGGCTGTTGCTTCTATCGACACCTCCCGGGCCCGGATGCCCGGGGTCCTGGCCGGATGTCCGGGTCCTGGAAGCTGTTCTCGGTTCCTTCTGTTGGTTCCCTTCATCCATGACCTTGTAGACTTGTCCGTCTTCACGTGCATCTTCGAGAGGGTCCTCTTGGTACCTGATCACGCACAACATTCCGGACTTAGGTAGTAGCCATGTCTCGTGAGGATCATATGGAATATCACTAAGGAGAGATGTCACCTCGTTCTCGAGAGCTCTAGCTCGTGCTCGTGTCATCGGTCCTCTTGGCACTTGGTGAGACGATGGTAGGTCCATGGGGATGACCATACGATGCTCCGCATCAGATACCTAACCAATCTAGGAGACACGACTCTCCAAAAGGTAATAGATGGTGTGTTGATGATGAACTCCTTGCTCTTGTGCTTCAAATGATAGTATCCCCAACACTTAACTCTATCTCAAAGATTTGGCTATGGTGGAAGAAGGATTTGAGTGGAAAGCAACTTGGGGAAGGCTAGAAATCAAGCTTCAAATGGTAGGACTGGAATCTCTTGATCTCAACACATGAGTAGGTGGTTCTCTCTCAAAAAATGAATGGTGGAAGTGTAGGCTTGTTCTGATGGCTCTCCTCTATAAGAAGAAGTAGGTGGAGGGGTATATATAGCCTCCACAAAAAATCCAACCGTTACACACTTTTGACCCATCTCGGTGGCACCGATCAGTGTAAAAATATGAATGTTAGGAATCTCGGTGGGACCGACGGGAACAACTTGGTGGGACCGATGTGCTAGGGCTTAGGCAAACTTCATCTCGGTGGCACCGATTGCATCATCTCGGTGGGACCAAAGCGAAGCAATAAGGCAACAGAGAATCAGCCAAGCCATCTCGGTGAGACCGATTGCAACATCTTGGTGGAACCGAAATAATTGCAACAAGCAACAGAGAGTTGGCAAGGCCATCTCGGTGGGACGGAGATCGGTATCGGTGTGACCGAATTGTTTGGATTTCGGCAGATGGCTCCGGATAAGAAATATCGGTGGGGCCGAGTTGGCAATTAGGTTTTGGACATATTTGGATAGAGAGAGTGGCTGAGGGTTTTGGAGCAATATCACTAAGCACTTGAGCAAGTGGATCATTAAGCAACACCTCATCCTGTTTTAATAGTATTAGCTTTCCTGTGGACTCAATGTGATCTTGGATCACTTAAACAAAAATGTAAAGTCTTGAGCTTTTCCCAATCCTTCTCCTTAGCATTTTGAAGGGGTTTCACATCCTCTTGTCCTTGCCACGCCATTGTTGAACTTATCTAAAATATACTAGATAAAACTGTTAGTCCAACAAGAGATATGTTTATATTAATTACACAAATCACCAAGGGAGCAATTGTGCTTTCACTCATACAATAGTTAGCCATACTAGTACGTCATACAATAAATATATGGCCCACTTCTTTCTCTCACAAAGCTTGTTGGGTCTCGTGCTATAGCCGACTGTAAGCTTGTAGCCCGCTTCTCTTCTCTCTCCTCTCTTCTCTCCTCCACCTAGGCAAAAATCTGATGTGGCATTTCTTATAGCCAGCCTACATCACACTGTTGTACTTGCTATTATATCTATAGTAGTAAATATATAAATTATGAAACTATATGTTGTAATGAATCTAATGATATATGTTTTGGATTCTCGATGCAAATATTTTTTCCCAAAAACTGGGTCAAATTTAGTGAAGTTCCACTTTTCAAAAAGTCTATATGCACTACGTCATGGAACATAGGGTAGTAGTAGGAGTGACTCATAGGAGCACGTGCTAGTACGTATGGTGTGCCTCCAAAGGCCACTACTCCCTCCCCGGTGCATAGGGCATAGATTGAATGGCTGATCTGCAGGATTCGCTTGATTAGTACTAGGTAGCTGCTACCCTCATACTGTTATGTAACAATCGCAAGGGCACTTGTCCGAAAAAATTGCATGCCTTCCTGACCAGTGAGATACTCCATACAAAGTAAGATAGAGAAAAAACCAGAGAGAGAAGGAAGCTAAAGTAAACAATCAAACGAGCATTCTTGCATTTCTTTTGCATTGGATCGTTTCACAAGATTGACTTGTGTTGTTTTTCTACTTTTACCAAAACCGCATCGTAATGTTAAAACATGCATTTGCACGTGTGTATACATACTAGTACACTACAAAAAAAAAACACTTCCGTGATGATACGTGTTTGTCATAGTAGGTCACGTTTTCTGTCATGCATGTACATCCATGATGATTTTATGATAGAATCAAGATAGTCATACCTGTGCTGTCGTAGAATTGTTCCATGAATATACCAAAATTATGATCACGGAAGTGTTGACTTCCATGACGATAAATGGCGCATCATGGAAGTGTTTTCGTCAAGGGTAACCGACACATGGCATCCACCATAACGGGTCGCCGTTAAGCTATCAGGTTCCGGTTTGGATCCGATAACCCGTTAACAGCCCGGACCAATGGGGATTTTCCACACGTAAAATTCTCAATGGCCAGAGGAACCACATGTCGGCTCAACATTGGGACAGATGTCATCCACTAATTGGACGGGAGGCGCCTATGATACATTGACATGTGGCAAGGCCCAACAGTGGCCCATTTAGGTGAAAAGACCAGCCCATTTGACTTGGTTAAAAGGTAGCGGGCCGGCCCACGGAAAGCCTGTTAACGGCCTGTTCGCATGTAGCCCATTTACAGCCCGCTAACTCATGGCCCATTCTAGCCTATCCGAATTAGGCCCAGTAGCGTCATTTGGGCCGTCTAGTATGATTCCAGCCCATGTATGGCCCATGACGTCTTTCGGCCTATATGAGGCACTCTATAACCCTGGGCCCATTAACGGCCCGTGGTGAAACAGGCCCATAATGAACAGTATATCACTTTATACCCATTAACAGCCCGTTATAACATTGGGCCGTTTCCAGCCCGTATTATCTTTCAGCCTTCTAAGGGCCCATTTATTCTCGGGCTCATTTCCAGCATTCGAATACTTACGGTCCGTTACTGCCATGTTCCGCTTGTGGGCCAAATTTAGCCCGTGGCTACAGTCGGCCCGTTTGTGGCCCGTTAATCCATTTGACCATTCTCATAGCATCATCAAATACGGCCCACTAACGACCCGTTATGCCTGTCGATAGAATGAAGCTCGTTAAACATATCAGCCTCTTAACGGCCCATTATGGTCGGCCCATAAACAAATGATTCCCATTGTAGCCCGTTTACGGCCCATATTGCGGTCTGTTATTGGACCACGAATAGTACGTCCCATGTTTTGCCAATCGATTATACGGCCCATAGAAGGCCCATTGATTCTACGGCCCATAGAAGGCCCATGGATCCTTCGGCCCGTAGGAGGCCCATGATCACTATAACAGGTAGCAGGACCATGGTTACAACAGTCCGTATGTTGCCGATGGTTATTGTGGCCTAGTTTTAAAAAATTGATTATTGCGGCCACTAGAAAAACGTGGAAAAAGAACTGCAGTGACTACAAGCAAACAACTAAACAAGACAATAAGGAAATAAATATGCAAGGAACTAACGCTAGGCTATTATGGCTATTATACATATTACATCCACTGGGCATCAAAGTTCGCCACCAGTGCAAATATAGGGAACAAAGCAGCATATTACATACACTGGCCGTCTAAATTGGCCACAAGTGCAAATAAACGTGGCAGCAAAACAAGTCCATAACTAAAACAACTTCAGAAGAGATCAAGAAACATTATCCTAGGTATCCACCATGCTGGCAATAAGCATAGCAAGTTTATTAGCTTTCTCTTGTTTGGTGCTATAATCCTCCAACGCTTGCTGTTGCACCAGAAAGTATGCATCTGACTTCTCGAGGGACTTCCGCAGTCCTTCGGCTTCTTGTTGCAGCATAGCTGATCGATGTCTTTCAGCTTGTAGTTGAGACTCAAGAAACTGAACTGATTCAGACAATGAGTTCGAAGAGCTTGTGCCAGCAGTAGTGGCCAGTAACTCGAACACTACATCAAGACAGGACTTTGGGGTTGTCCCACTATCTTCAAGAGAGTTTTCCTTAGCTGTTTTATCAGCTTTGTTGGAGACCAACAAGGATGTCTCACTATCCTGAACCTTATCTCCATTACTTCCTTTACCATTGCTTAATAAGGTACTCTTCCCCAATATTCGGTCAGCATTCTAAAAGAAGAAACAAGTAGACACATAACAGGTTTAGCATGTAGTATATGAAACTCATTTTGATGAACCAGTTCAGTAGTAAGGGGACAGGATTAAACTACCAAGTCTTCTATTGCCAAGTAGTACATAATAAAAGCATCAGTCAAACAAATAAATATGTCCTATGGTCACTGCATTGTCTTGCCAAACCAAAATAGAGACATGGTTCAAATCATATCAGTTCAAGACAAAGCAGCATTGAAAGAATATAAGTGTGGGAAACTACACGACACAACAAGATTTCAGATGGGTACCACGGATATAGGTGTACAACAACACTATTGGCTTTGTTGTGATGCTAGTAATGTGCATGATATGAGAAGTCAACTGTATACAAAATTGAAATTGAAATCAACAGAGCAATTTAGAAGAGAAAACCTGTTAAAGAAACGTTTTAAAACATACCTGTTGTGCCATTGGAGTTTCTATTGGATCCTTCAATTTAAAAATAAGTTTGTATGAGTAAATATAGTGATACAAGAGCAAAGCAGTATGCACCATAGCAATGGAATCTTAAATGAGAACAGTTGTTCTAAAGGTTCAAGCACTTGTTCTACACGAACAGAGTACAGTAAGACGCAGGCATATAGTACTTCAAAATAAAAAATGAGCTCATAGACCTTACCACATTCTTGGTTCAGGACCAGTACAGAACAAGGCATTCCCAGTCATCATCCCGTAAATGTGTCTCAGGAGAAAGTAAGGGAATTTGATGAGTTTCTTTGCCAGTGAAGTACGTTTTCTTTATGTAATTCCGATACTGCCACCAAGAATTCTTGAAGATAGCAGAGGTATTAGCACAGGTTACCTCATCCTGAGTTTCCAAATCGGTCCTTCTGTATAGAGAAAAATGGGAACATTTGCTGCATTATAACCAGCATGGAGGTAGAATGTATGGGACAAAGCAAAGTAATTGTCATGAATAACATTACTTACGCATAACTCCTGGACGAACACCTACAACTGGCTTTTTCGTTCATCTTCAGTATAATACTTCCATGATGTGAAGATACACACATATGATTTAACAACATCAAATGTGATAGATGCTAAACTATGAATGGCTGGTTGTGCTTCGTCCACAGGAATAGGTGTACTAACTGGTGGAGTTGGGGTTCGCTGTTGTAGTACTGGCGCTTTGGGCACTAGAGCTGCCTTACTAACTGCTCTTGTTTGGGAGCTCTGTGGTGGAGATGGTGCTGTGTCAACTGGAACTGGGTTACTATCTGTTGGGGTTGGCGGGCCTGATCTTTCGATGAGAGAGAGAGAGATAACTACGATTTTGGGTGGGACTTGACCCTCACGATCCGGCTACCAACCGTACACGACTGATATCCACGGCAATCGCTGAACCAACTCCACGGTGTTATCGACCGAGCCAACGGCGTGATCGACCTATCCATGAAGTATTTTCCTGCACGCAAATCGAAGAATATGCAAGAAAATAATAGCCAAGTAATCTGAAATTGCGAATATGCTAGATCGAATAAGCCTCACAAGATGAAATTTGGGGTTCCGATAGGATGTCTTGACGGTCGCACTAGCCTATACGAGCGAAGAAAAATAAAAGTAGCTAAAGCTAAACTTCTCTAAACAAAACCCGAGTCTAACCCTAAAACTTGAAGGAGTATACGATGGTGCCAGGATGCGTGGATCTCTTGGATGGTCGTAGACGTGTATCCGTATCTGTTCCGGTGTTATGTTGGTGTCGCCAGCTCCTAGGACGATTTGTCTAAAAAAAAGCTCCTAGGCCGATGGGCCCTAGCACCGGGGAAGGGCCATAGCTACTCGTCTATGTTGCATGTGTGTTTGCCACAAGCGATACTCCTCCCGAAGCATATATGTGAAAGCATGCCAGGATCTTGATTGCATGCACACGTGGACCCATTGCTTGACTTGATTGCATCCATCTTCTAGGTTGCACGTAGCATACAACATGGATGGCTGGGCTGATTCCATGCATACATCTAACTCCATGTAATCTTGTTTCGTCAACACCTTTGTGCCTGAGTACAAGTAGATTAAAACATGAAGGCAGTATTGGCTTCTTCTTATAGTCAAATTATATGCATCGAGGAACAACAGTACCTGGTCATTTATTTGTCGTGTAATATGTGTAAACGTTTTTATACTAGCTATGTTTGCATCATCCTCCCTTTCTTGAAAACAAAGCCGTCCTCGGCTTTCATTTACCTGAAACACATCATAGTGCAAAGCAAAAATAGATGCAACATATATAGGTTGTTCCAAAGGCATTAGCTCAGGATGTGAGAATTTTGTAATAGCACCGTTATGAATATCATGATAATTTTTCTCATGTCGGAGCATAACATTATGAATATTATGATAAATATTATCCCACACGGAGTCTATATATGATTTATAAGGATGCAAATAAATTATATGGCCACACGGTATGTTTAACTCAGAAGTTGAGACACTCAACGGAAAAAATCCAGAATTGATAGCAAGCATACTATGCGTAGTATGATCCATTGATTTAGCTTTCTCAACTTTTATTATTTCATCAGGGGTCATAGGAAGCAAGTTAATGGTTTTTCCTTCAAACATGAGAGTATACGAATTTGTTCTACCATGATGGATAGCACTATTATCATATTGCCATGGTCGACCTAACAATACAGAACAAGCTTGCATAGGTACGATATCACAGTCAACGTAATCATGATATGAACCAAGTGTAAAATATACTCTCACATGACGTGTTACCTTCAACTTACCACGATCGTTAAACCATTGTATATAATATGAGTGGGGGTGTCTTGTTGTGGTAAGGCAAAGTTTCTCAACCATCTCCATACTCGCCAAATTATTGCAGCTTCCACCATCAATGATCACACGAACTGAATGCCCTTTGGCACCAAAATTAGTTTGGAAAACATTATGGCGTTGAGGCATCTAAGTATGCCCCACCTGGGCACTAAGTACTCGCATGGTTACAAGGCTTGGGAATTTATCCGCCATATCAGCATTAATATGTATTCCTCTTGCTCCTCCGTGTCACCTACATGATTAGTAGCAAGCATGGCTTGTGTCTCTTCATCCAAATCACTAGCGGAGGAGTACTCACCATTTTCTTGCATAATGAAAGTATGTTTATTTGGACAGTCCTTCATCAAGTGCCCTCCACCTTTGCATATATGACACTTCATGTCCCTTGTGTGTCCAAACGAAGTGGTGGGTGCTTGAGAAATTGCTTTCGAAGCCTCGGATGACTGTGGAGCTGATTTTGAACTTGATGGGTGTGCACCATTATTCAAGATAGGTGGTGTTGACTCAGTAGTGGATGGAACAGTAGGAGAGAGTGTCCATGATGAGCGGTGACCTGCAGAAAAATTACCTCGTCCCTTGTTGTGTTGTCTCTGTACTTCCCTTTCAGCTTTACAAACAAAATGAAACAAACGAGTAATAGAATTGTACTCCTTAGAGTCCAGTATATCCTAAATATCACGATTCAAACAACCTAAAAATCTAGCCACCATAGCATCTTCGGTTTCAACTATTCCACATCGCATTAACCCAGTTTGCAATTCTTGATAATAATCCTCTACAAAACTACTACCTTGTTTTAAACGTTGCAATTCATTTAGTTTATCACGAGCATAATATGAAGGAACATAACATTATCGCATAGCTCATTTTAAAGGATCCCAAGTAGCAGGTATATTGTTTGCATTAACACGACAATACTCACTCCCCCAAATAGAAGCAAAGTTTGTAAACTCACTAGTGGCTGCCCTAACTCTTTGGTTCTCGGGAATATCATGACATGCAAATTTTTGTTCAACTGAAAGTTCCCAATCAAGATAAACATCGGGATTATATTTACCATTGAAAGCAGGCATAGTCAATTTAATTTTAGCACTAGAGTGTTTGTAATCTCTAACATCATACCTGTATTGACCTCGTGCCATACCTTGATGGTTGAAAGGTAGTTGTCAATGAGCACGGTCATTGTGGTGGTTGACCATTTGGTCGTCTTCGGTGTCACCATAATAATCCTCGTAATTGTCCCCATGTTGCTCGAAGCGGGGAGGAATTTGTTGGTGCTGGTTTATGGTGGCAACATCAGTGGTAGTAGTTGGGTGTTGTGGATGACCCATAGGCACACGCCGAGATCGCGAAATAGCGGCGCCACCCGTGGAGTTGCAAAGAGCAGCGTTGTTGTTGACCTAGGGTTCAATCTGCAACCCATCCAGACGTGACAAGATATCCTACAGATGTGTGTTTGTCGGATTCAGGGCTCCGCAGACCCAAAGAAGGTTCAAACTCTGGGGCATGTGCGATGAACTCAACCTATCCTGCCAACCAAACGCGCCGCCCTACAGCCTAGCTCAGAGAACAGGGAAGAAGATGGACACGGCAGTTTACCCAGGTTCGTGCCACCTTGCGGCGTAAAGCCCTACACCTGCTTTGTGGTGGATTAGCGTCACGAGGGGCTGAGGATGAACCAGTATAGAGGATGAACAAGCTCGCGAGGCTTGCTCTGGTGTGAGTCAGTTGTTCCGGGTCCGATTGGATCTCCCCATGTAACACCCTGGATTTTGCCCTTTTTCTTTTTCTTTTGATTTTGGTTTGGATTTGCTTTTCTGTGGCTTTGTGGTCTTGAAACCTGGAGAGATCACCTTTGATTCCTCTCCCAAGTGGCTTGTCAATCTCAAAACCATTCCAAGACCTTGCCATTTCCATCTTGGACCAATCCCAATATTCTTTTTCTCGGGAATATTCCTTTTCTTATTAAAGGAATAACCCTGTCTGCCCTGGGTTGTGAAGCAACCCACACTTCCATCATTCCAAAGATTCCCAAATAATTCCCATAAATTGTTTGGGTTAAATATTCCTCAAATATGTCAAAATCCTTCCTTGCCATGATAAAAAATATTCCACCAATATTCATTTTTTGATTCTGCCCTAGCTGGCAGTTTGTGAAGCAAGTACCCATTATCTTTGCTTGCTTGCTGTCAAATTTTTTGTGCACTCTTTCCCATCCATATAATTGCCACATGCCAAATTTCAACTTCATTTGCCTAGTAAATATTCCTGAGAAAATTTTCAAAGTTTCTGTTCAAACAGAGGCCTTGTGAAGGAAGTGCAAGCTAGGCATATCCAAATGAGTTGAAATTCTGCAAGCATCTTCATATGATCAAATCATAGATCTCCACTAAATTTTAGCATCATTCAATCATCTATGTATCATAGCATCAAATCTTTGTTTCTGGTAATTATTATGGGTTGTGAAGCAACTATAATTTTTATTGCTCCATAATTCATGAATAATTTCTAGAACATGCTTCTACCCATATTTCACTTCTCCACCAAATTTGGGCTCATTTCATTCATCCAATATTTCTCTAGAATTTCTCTTAGTTTCTGTCCAAAGAGGACCACTGTGAAGGAAGTACCATTTTGGTGTGTCCAAATGGTATGAAGTTTTTACAGTGTGTTTGTGTATCCAAATAACTCCTATCCACCAAATTTCATCTCAATCCAAGCATCTATTAGAGTGCCACTTCATGATTCATTTTTTGGAACAGTTTGGGCAGTTGTGAAGCAACTATGATAAATCCTGGTCCAAATCCTTCCAAAATTCACAGGATCATAGTCCTTCCTACCCTAAGCATGGATGACATCTTTTGATCCTTAGTGGCTATCCCATTTCATCTCAGCTTCATGTCCAAGTTTGCTACATAAAACTTCTGTGGATCATTCCCATCTACTCATAGTGTTTTTATTCGATCCATCACCTCTGAGATAACCTGTCTTGGAGAGACTACCGCATAGACATGACTGGACGGGCCAGAGTGCACCGCGTGCGCCAATGCACGTGGTGACCACGTGTTTGCCCAAGCCAAAGTAGTGCTCTGCACGCCGACCGCGTCGGACACGACCATTTCGGCCACCTCGCGCTGCCCTTCCTTGTCCCGTTGTGCCGACTTCATTGCCATCGTCCACGTACCCACTCCAGAACCCTCACCCCGTCCGTCCTCTTCCTCGCCACGCCGCGATGAGCGCCTCTGCTCCGCCACTGTGCCCGCACATGCGCCGCCGTATCCGACCAAGCCGAAGCTCCTCAAGCACGCCAGCGCAGCCCTCGCCCTGTTCCTCGTCAGGTCGGCACCACCCGCAGCGTGCCACCTCGCCGAAAGCGCCAGGACGGCGATAAGCTTGCCACGGCGGGCGAGCTTATTGGGTGGCCACGGCCGGCTATAAATAGCGGCAGCTCCACGCCTCCCTGAGCTCACCATCGCCCACCTCGCTCCCCTACGCCTCCCCAGCCTCTCACCGGAGTCCGAGGATCTCTCCTTGCCGCTTTTGGTCGCCATGGCCGCTTCCCTCTCCGGCCTAAATTCTGGCGAGCCTCGCCTCTTCTCCCTCTCCCACCACCACCAGAAGCTCCGCAGTGCTCCGGCGAGCCTCCCCACCCCTCGCCCTGTCGCCGGAGACCCTGTGGACGCATTCCCATAGAACGGCCGCCGCCTGCTCCCTTCGGCCACTGCGAGCCGCCGTTGCTCTGCCTCTCCCCGGCATCTGCTGCTGCTCCAGACAGGAGCGCCGCCTTTCCCTGAGCCCACCGGCGGCTTCGCCTCGACCTGAGGTGGCCGGAGCCGGACGGGCTGTCACCGGCGCTGTGGCCCTCCCCTGCCTCCTCTGTTTCTGGTCGGGGAAGTGAGGAAGGAGACAGCGACGACCCCTCCCCTGTCCAGTGGGCCCCTCCTGTCGGCCTCTACGCGCTGACCACCCAGCCCGCTGACTGGATTAAGTGGAAGCGCACTTTGCAAAGTGCGTTTTCCCCGTTTGAAAGCGTATTTCACCAGAATGCGCGATCTGTTTTGCAGCCAAGGACCTGTTTGTAGAAGTTATTTTTATAGATTGGTCCCTGATCTTCGTCGGGTCGTATCTTTTCATCCGTAACTCCGATCGAGGTGATTCCAAAGCCCACGTCTTCGTCTCCTCGAGCGTGTCATGTTGGTACCTTTCTCATTATGTGTTCACGCAGTGAAAATGACCATTATGCCCTTGCCCACAAACAGCCCACTCCGAGAGAGAACTGTTTCCGGTAATCATTTCCGCGGACTCTCCGCACCTCTCCTCGGTGGTTTCTTCATACCCAGGCAAGCCACGACAGCCACTTGCATGATGGGTTTGCAGTAGCTATGGTTTCCTACTTGAATAGTTATTTAATGTGTGCATGTTATTCTGTCTAAAACTACTATATATGCTCATGTTCTATGCTCATCCTTATATTCTGTCCATATGCATCTTGCTAGTTATCATGTACCCGTTGGTTGCATTATGCTCATGGTTAACACTGGCAGTAGATCATGCTAAGATGATGACATGTCTGCATGTTTCTTTACCAGTTGTTATGGTTCATCCTGTTATCATGGCTCAGCACATCATCATTCAAATTTAACCAGACGTTAATCGAACTTGAACACCTGTTGGCTGAGTCATAGTGCGCCACCGAATTGAGCTCACCAGTGCAACCACACTTGCTGGGATGGGGCAGCCCTAACTCGGTCTATTATCATGCCTCTCGCCGGTACCTCCAACTAGGGAAGGTTATGAGTGCGTGCTATCCTGGCCCGTTAGGCGGCTATAACCTTGTGAACCCAGTTTTGGTATTGAGCTCAGGTCCCCATTTGGGATAGTTTGTTTGGCCACGACGGTGGCAGGTGTCGGAAGGACACAGGGGTCACCCATGACATAGCCCAAAGGGGAGTTTGCCGGAGTGGCTGGGAGGGTGCCATGTAGTAGATTGGGTTTTGTCGGAACATCGTTGGTCCACCCGAATGGGAGCACGAGGCCATGGGTTCCGTGGTGTGGGTACAGTGTACTAACCTCTGCAGAGTGTATAATCTATCAATAGCCGCGTCCTCGGTTACGGGCACAGTTCGTAGTAGGACACACTATGGGTCAACAGTATAATAATCTTGCTTATAACAACCCGGTTCGATGAGAAAGAAGTTGGTTGATATTTATGTGATCACGAGAGGATCACCGTGGTATCGAGGATACCGATGTTGGTTGATCGTGATCACGAGAGGATCACTGTGTTTTGGTGTTACGTGGTGACCTCGGGTAAAGATCAAGCTCCTTGTGATCTTGTTATCACTACGGTATTGTAATACCAAGTTTGGTTGGTCTCGAGGTTATCATGTGGCACACTCGATGGTAAGTTCCTACATGTGGTCGTTACGAGGTAACCCCAGACAGAGTAAGTTGCCAACTATTGCCTGTAGTATATGCCATGCCATGCTTATATTGTTCTAGCATCATCATGTTTACACCTGCTTAACCTGTAAGTGCCATGATGTTGCTTGTCTTGACTGCTGTCGGGGACGAATCCGCGATCACCTATGGGACCCAGAGAAGGACCCCTTTACGTTCGGCAGGGAGAGACGGTCGCGCGAAGAGCAAATCTAGCGAAGAACACGACAGTGCACGAGAGAGATTTACCTAGGTTCGGGCCGCACGGATGCGTAAAACCCTACTCCTGCTTTTTTTGGTTTATTATCTGTATGATTGTTCTAGCTCCAGGAGCGCTACAGTACCGAGTAGCTGCGTACAATACTGGAGTTCTCCCTTTTCCAGTTCCTCCTTCCCTTTCACGTTGCCTATGGGCCTCCTTTTATACACACAAAGGGGTCACCAACAGGTGGCAAACAGTAAAGGTAGAGGTGGAAAGTTGCTACAGTAAGGCCACTATTACCAGGATGACATGTCCTACCTACCACTGACGGCAGGGGACAAGGGCATTAAATGCCCATGCCTTTGCTGTCCACATACATGTACCCGGACGTCTTGGACGTGGGAAAAGCCTATCCCACCTGCTCCTGCACCGCTAGCTACAGTGCACCGCCGTCGACACAGTGCCCTGCCACGCACGCTTGGAGGGACCCAGAGCGCCACGCTGGCAGAGGCACCGGAGCAGCACAGTAGCACAGTGGTACAGTAACGCTTGCCGCGGCAAGACCTTGCTGCACCTGACAGCTTGGCGCAACCCATAGTTTGCCGTGCAAGGTAACTTGCCGGGGCAAGTACCTTGCCGCAGCCGCTATCTTGCCGCAGCCAATACCTTGCCGCAGCCAATGACTTGCCGGGGCAAGTACCTTGCCGCGGCAAGTACTCTGCTTCAGCAATGCCCAGGCTGGGCCTCAGCTGTCCCTCCCGGCAAGCTCCTCTTGCCGGGGCCTTAACTCTTGCTTTGCATACTTTGTTCTTGAATGGCTTAATAATCTTGAGCTTCTCTCTGGCTGTCCTCCCGCAAGCCTGGCCGCGGGATGCTACTACTGCCCGTGCACAAGTACGGGGTACTAGGGTACCCCTATTCTAGTACACCGACAGGAGCCCCCGGGCCTGGGCCACACACGGTGCCGAGCGTTGTTGGGCCAGGCCCAAACAGTGCACGGGCACGCGTGGCTGGGATAAGCCGAAACGTCTCTTTGCTGTTTAATTGCACGCTCTCCCACGCGTCGCGCGTTGAATGCGGAGCGTGGGAAGCGTGCGCAGTTATCTCGAATGACGAAGGGGCGGATGGTTCCGCATCTTTCCCCATAAAAGGAGGGACCTGCAGAAGCACACGCACACCCCTCTCACCATTCTCGATCTCCAAATCTCCGCCTTCTTCTTCCTCCGCTCTAAAACAAAAGCGGTTTCCCAATCCTCCGCCACCGCGCGCGTCCGCATCTCCCTCGGTCCTCAGCTCCGCCTTCGCCATGCCTCCCAAAGGAGAAAAGGGGAAGACGGGGAAGTCCTCAAGGACGGAGACCCAGGCGCAGATGAAGAGGCAGAAGTACGCGCTCTTCACTCCGACGCTCACGGGGGCGGATCTGAAGGCCAAGTTCCAGGGCATGTGGGCCGCGAGGACCAAGGCGCATCCGGCCACCCGCGTTCGCCCAGCCACCGACGAGAGCGAAGTGAGCAAGTACCCCTTCTTCGCCTGCTACTTTTGGTGCGGGCTCTGCCCACCGTACTCGGATTTCTTCAGCGACGTCATGTACACCTTCAACCTCCGTCTGCTGGATCTCACACCGAATGCCGTATCCACCATGGCAATATTTGCGCTTCTGTGCGAGAACTTCGTCGGCGTCGCACCCAACACCGCGCTGTTCAGGCATTACTTCACTCCCCGTGCTGAAAAGGGGGAGCCTCTCACTGTTGGCGTCTCGTTCGTTTCAAGATTGGGCGCCAAGGAGCATTATCTGAAGGGGGATCTCCGCCCAAGATGGGGAGAAATCCGGTCTGAATGGTGTTGGATCATTGACGACGAGCCGCCACCATACTGTGAGCTTCGCAAGACCCCAGCAGCGCGTGGCACAGACTGGAGCGATCTGGATCCCCAGGACAAAAAGCTGGAGATTGCCGCTGCCAGGATCATACGGCTCAGGGAGGCCGGGCTCACCATAGGGATGGTTGGCGCAGACTTCCTCCGCCGCCGCATTGCTCCTCTGCAGCAGAGAGGAAGGCCGGCCTCTGATTGGAAGAACCCAGCCGATATCATGCGGCTGCGCCCTGGACTGATCAATAACTTCACAGTTCTGCAGCATGACTTTTTCATGCGAGAACTGTTCAAGCAAGAGACAGATCCAGAAAAGCGCGACAAGGCGTTCATGCTGCCGAAGCACATCGTGCCCCTTTGCAACAACTCTGCATTGAGTGCAATCATCGCTATGATGCCGCTCTGCAATGCGCACAGCGTTGAAGCAACTTGGGACGTGCCGCTCGAAGAAGACGTGCGGCGATTCTTTGACTCCACGGTCGAAAAGCAGGTCCGGGTGGAAGAGTGGCTCGTCCGCAACACCACTGAGCAAGAAATAGAATTCATTGCTCGAAGAGTGGAGGAGGACAGGCTCGCCAGGGAAGCTGGCGATTTTGGTTATACTTTGGCGGAGCTCGACGAGGCACAAAAGGAGAGCCTTGCCGAGCAGGGGATGCTTGCCGGGAAGGGCGAGCTCGCCGCACCCGGTAAGGATGTCGGGCCAAGCCAGCCTGCCGATGAGTCAGGCAGCTCAGAGGATGAGGGCTCCTCTTCTGAGGAGGGCACCGAAAGCCCACCGCAGTCAGAGTCCCCAGCCCCTCTGAGGAGGAAACGCCTTCGCAGGCTTGGCAAAGTGGCTGAGCGGCAAGAAGTTCAACAACCGCCGGAGCGCCGTTCGACGCGCTCGACCGCGGCAAGGGCTGGTGCTGCGGGAGCGTCTCACGCGGCCCCGGCAACTGGAGCAGGGTCATCAAAAACCGCTGCTACTACCCCCGCCAAGCGGCCAAGGAGCCCAGCTCCCCCTCCTCCCCCTCCTCACAGCGAGGCGGACTTTGATTTTTCCGCTCTCAGCGAAGAGGACGACGAGGAAGAGTAAGTTCCCTTGCCGCGACCCTCAATCTTTGTAAGGTTTTGTTTCTGTCCTCACTTGTCGCGCTCCGGCCTTGCTTCCACAGGGAGGAAACTTTGGCGGAGAGGACAAGGAAGAGAGCTAAGGTCTCGATGAGCAAGACCGTGGTGGTCGTCGAAGATGAGCCCACGGCAACCACCGGGAGAGCGTCTGAGACCGTCCCGACCAGCTCGGAGCCCAGCCCTCGTTGCAGCCCCCAGCGCAGCCCCCAGCGTAAGTATTTGATCTACCTTTCGCTGGCGGTCGCTGAGGAACAAGTATTTTGTTACTGACATCTTTGGGCATGTAGGAGAGGAGCAGCTAGTGGAGCCATCTGAAGATGCCCCAGAAGTACCACCCCCCTCGACCACACAGCCAAGGAGAAGATCTCCGGTAAGGGCTCCCACTAGCGAGCCGAGCCACGAAGAGGAGCCGGCAAGCGCCGAAGTGCCAAGCACCAGCGCTGGCGACCCCACCCCAATGACAAACGTTGACGGGGGAGGGGAGCCCACCGCTCTTGATCTCAACACGGGTAAACCCACTTGCTGCAAAACTCTTTCTGCTTTCTTTCTTTTGTCTTCTTGAATTTCTTCCTGAAGCTCTTTTTGCCTTACTTCTCGGGTTGGCAGAGCCCTCCTCGGTGGAGCCAATGAACATTGACTCTTCTGCCGAGGAGAACACCACAGGGGCCGTCGACGACGAGGCCGCCAAGGCCGCCGCTGCCAAGGCCGACAAGCTTGCCGACGAAGAAACTGCCAATGCTGCCGAAGAGGCCGGCAAGGCCGCCGAGGATAATACCGCCAAGGCGCCCACCGATGAAGCCGCCAAGGCTGCTGAAGCTGAGGCCGCCCAGAAGGCTGCTGATGAGGCCAGCGAGGGAGCCGGTGGTCGTACTGACGGCCCTGAGGCCACAGGAGCGCCAGGCGCTACTCCGACCACAGGTCCTGCAACCACTGACGAGGCGGCAGCGCCCAACTCGCCTCTGCCAAGCAAATACGTCCGGGTCGGCGAGAACGTCTACGTCAGCCTCCCCTGGACGGTGGGCTCCAGTGCGCCAACCAAGGAGGATGTTGTGGACGAGGAGATCCTTGCCGCTGCCGGGCTCCAGCTTGTGGATGCGCCAGGCGCCAGCAGTAGCAGCACGTCTGAAGAGGAGCAACTACTTCAAAAGCTGCTGAATCTTCATCGCGCCCGACAGGAGAAGCTAGCTTCCAGGGAGGCGCTCATCGAGAAGGCCGAAGCTGACATGTTGAGGCGCGCGGAGATCTTGGCGGATGTCCGTGCGCGATCTCTTAATGCGTTAGAGGCCTAGCGGGCACAGCTGGCCGAAGAACGGCAGGCCCTCCTCCTGATGAAGCAAGACATTGAACAAAAACAGGAGGAGACCGCCAAGGAGTTGTCTGCTCGGGCCGGTGATCTGAACCAGCGGAAAGTGGACCTTGATGCCCACGAAGAAGAACTTGCCGAGCGCAAGAGGAAACTTGCCGAAACCCTCCGACAGAAAGACGAGGAGGTGGCAAGACTTGTCGCAGAGCGGACCCAGGGGCAGGCACAAAAACACCAGAAGGAAATCGAAGCCTTGGCCCAAGAGTACGCCAGCAAGTTGGTGGAGGCCACCAACGCTATCGCTGCTGCAGAAGTGAACAGGAAGGAAACGGAGGAGAAAGTGGCAAGACTTGAGGCCGCCCTCAAGGCAAACGGTGACAAGCTCTCAACGCTTGAAAGTGAGAGGGCAAAGGTGACCCACACTTTGGCGGAGATGCAAGTTACCATAGCCAAGAAGAACAATCTTCTTGCCGCCGCCAATGACTCCAGAGCAGACCTGAAGCTGAAACTGACCACGCTGAAGGAGACGCTCGACACCACCAGAAAGCGCGAAGGGCTTCTAATGGCAGAGCTCCAGAAGGAAAAGGGTCTGCTTCAAGACGCTATTGCAACCCACAAGAAGTTCAGGGATAACGTGGGGATCTTCACAGACAGGCTTGCCAGCGCAGCCGAGGACATCGACAAGGAGCTGACTGCCCTGAAGGTGCCGGACTTCGGGTACTCCACCGACAAGAACACGCAAACTAGCGTCAAGCTAGCCGAGTTCTTCGACGGAGTAGTAGAAGCACTCCAACAGCTCCAAGTCAATCACAAGGCTCAACTGGCCGACGAGTCACGCAGGCTTTGCCGGGGAGTTCTCCGGAGGTTGTTGGTGAAGATAGCATACAGAAACCCGGGCGTCAACTTCAGCAACATCTTCAATAGCTTGCCGAAGGGATACGACCCCGCGCCACTAGAGGCCCTTGTCGCGCCCATCGTGGAGAGGGTGGACCAAATCCAGAGAGTCGAAGGCGAGCACCGCAATTAGAGAGCCCATTCTTCTCCCTCCTTGCCGCCGCTAGACATGTTAAAGAACAATCTGTTTAAGCCACGGCAACTTATCTTGTAATATAACATGCAATATTTTGAAGTTAATGCATGTCATCTCCCTTGAGCAATTTCTTTCTTTATGTGTACTTGCCCTACGCTTATAGGAAACTTGCCGGTGCGTGCACCATCGCCGCGAGCGCTGGGTACGGGACTCCAGCAGCCTGCTGGCGGTGCCGCTGCCGGCAAGCAACCTTGTCGCGCTCAGTGCGGCCACTTAGGTTGTTGAGCGGACTCGAAACAAGGTAAGGGCGCGACCGATTACGCTTAGGTTCTGTCGCGCACAGGTTTTCCATACAAAGAGTAGTATCGTTCAAGGAAAATAACCTTGAAAATAAAAAAGAATTTGGTTATTCAAACTTTGGCACTTAGCTTTGTCGCTGATCTCTCCGCGGCAAGGTCTTGTCACTGCTTGCCGCTGCCTTCTACCCGGCAAGGCAAAGTTTCTTTGAACGACGCCTGGTCCATATCATTATCCCATCCCCCCCGGCAAACTTGTGCGCGAGGGAAGCTTCTGTCTTTTTGAGAAAAAGAAAGAAGAGAAAATAAAGATATAGGAGCTTGGCGGCTCGTTAATGCTTACCGGGGAGGCTGTACTGCACAGTATGTCAGATAATCATGCAAAATAAAAGTAAACATGAAATCGTCAAAAACTGCGAAATACAAAAGCTTTATTTATGCACAGGGTCTGCGCCTGGCTTTGTACAAAGGATTACATGCAACAGCGGCAAGACTTGTACAAAAGGTGGTTGCCGGGGAAGGGCCCGGCAACCGCGCCTTCTGGAAAAAACTTACGGAGATGCTCAATGTTCCAGGAATTGATCACTGGAATGCCATCCCCGGTCTCCAGGCGGACAGCGCCGGGCCTGGTGACTCGTTTCACCCGATAAGGGCCTTCCCACTTTGGCGTCAACTTGTTTGAATTCTTGGCCGACTGAACGCGCCGAAGAACAAGGTCGCCTTCCTCGAGACTTCTGGCATTAACTTTGCGGCTATGGTAGCGAAGCAAAGCTTGCTGGTAGCGACCAGCTCTCACAACAGCATGAAGACGATCCTCCTCGAGGAGCACAGCGTCATCTTGCCGCAGTTGCTCTTGCTCAAGCTCATCGTAAGCGAGCACTTGAGGTGACCCGTATACGAGTTCCGTGGGGAGAACTGCCTCTGCTCCATAAACTAGAGCAAAAGGCGTCTGGCCAGTAGCTCGATTTGACGTCGTCCTGATCGACCAAAGAACCACTGGCAGCTCCTCGATCTAGTTTTTGCCGCACTTGCGCAGCCTGTCGAAAGTTCTCGTCTTGAGCCCACGCAGCACTTCAGCATTTGCCCTTTCAGCTTGACCGTTGCTTCGGGGGTGAGCAACAGAAGCGAAACAGACCTTGGCGCCAAGGTCTTCGGCATACTGCATGAAGGCGTGGCTCGTGAACTGGGTACCGTTGTCGGTGATGATCCTGTTAGGAACACCAAAGCGACAAACAATTCCCTTGAAGAACTTGATGGCTGATTGTGCTGTCACCTTCCTCACTGCTTCCACTTCTGGCCACTTCGTAAACTTGTCGATGGCCACATACAAGTACTCGAAGCCCCCGGTGGCACGGGGAAAGGGGCCGAGGATGTCGAGCCCCCAGGCCGAAAATGGCCAGGAGAGAGGGATTGTCTGGAGAGCTTGAGCTGGCTGATGAATCTGCTTGGAATGAAACTGGCACGCTTCACACTTGGTTACTAGTGCAGTTGCATCCTGGAGGGCGGTGGGCCAAAAGAAACCTTGCCGGAAAGCCTTTCCAACAAGGGCTCTTGACCCTATGTGGTGACCACATATGCCTCCATGAATCTCCGCCAACAGCTCCTGTCCTTCTTCCCGGGGAATACACTTCAATTTCACACCGTTTGGTCTTTTTCTGCACAGCATGTCATCAACAAATTGATACATATTGGACCGTCGGGCTACTTTCTCCGCTTCTTCCTGCTCTTCGGGAAGTTCTCCTGTCTGAAGGAAACGGACGATCTGCTACGCCCACGCTGGAGCCTGTGGCTCGACAACGAGGACTAAAGGCATTTCTTCTGCTGCGGGAACATCAGGCCCTACGGCAAGAGCTCGTCGCTCTACCAGAGCCGGCCGTTCCCCGACGAGCTTGGCGGGAACAGCCGGCTCAACGACAAGAGCCTGGGGCCCTGCTGGATCGTGCTGTCCTTCAACAAGCTTGTCGGGAGCAGTTGCTTCAACGACGGAAGCCCAAGGCCTCGTCGGAGCATCTTGCTCCTTGGCGCTTCGATCAGGAGCGCCTGCTTCAACGACAAGGACCCGAAGTCTTGTCGGAGCAAGTTGCCCCTTTGCCTCTAGCCTAGGAGCACCCGCTTCAACGACAAGAGCGTGAGGCCTTGTCGGAGCAAGTTGCCCCTCTGCATCTTTGGCGCTGGCTTTGGCAGCCTTCTTGCCGGCGGCTTCGGAGAGCTCTGCCGGGAAGTAGTCGCCAGAGGCCAACTTCCTCTTCCTGCCTTGCTCTACTGATGGCGTCACGGATGGCTGAGTTAGTTGGAGCACAAAAGTGCCTGGCTCCACAGGCAATTTGAGTGCGGCGCGCTTTGACAAACCATCGGCAATGTCATTCTCAGCACGTGGGACGTGCTCCATTTGTAGGCCGTCAAAGCGTTCTTCCAACTTCCTCACCTCATCTACATAAGCTTCCATCAATGGGCATTGGTAGTTCTTGTTCACTTGCCTGACGACAAGCTGCGAATCTCCCCTGACAATAAGCTTCTTGATCCCAAGATCTGCCACGATCCTGAGACCGGCAAGCAACCCCTCATATTCTGCAATATTGTTCGTCGCCTGTTCCTTGGGAAAGTGCATTTGGACCACGTACTTGAGGTGCTCTCCGGTGGGTGCGACAAGCAGTACGCCAGCACCGGCGCCTTGCAGCGAAAAGGCACCATCAAAGTACATAAGCCACTCTTTGCTTGTCTCCTTGCCGGGGAGAGTCATCTCTGGGATTTCTTCGTCTGGCGTTGGTGTCCATTCTGCGACAAACTCTGCCAAAACTCGGCTCTGTATGGTTGATGTACTCTCAAACATGAGACCAAAGCTCGACAACTCCAACGCCCACTCGACAATCCTGCCCATCGCTTCTGGATTTTGCAAAATCCTTTTCAGCGGGAAGCGAGTGACGACGGTAACTTCATGTGCTTGAAAGTAATGGCGCAGCTTTCTCGAGGCCATGAGAAGGCCGAAAAGCAGCTTCTGCACACCAGAATACCTTGACCTAGCTCCCTGCAGAAGAGAGCTCACAAAGTAGACCGGGCGCTGCACCATTTTCTTCTTTTGTATCACTTCGCCTGACTGCGCAGACGAATCCTTGTCGGCAGCAAAACTTGTTGCCCCCAGCTTGTCGCTGGTCGTGCTTGCCGCAGTTACTGCCTCCTCAGCCACCTCTCTCTCCGCTACCAGCGCAGCACTAACCACTTGATTGGTTGCCGCTAGATACAGCAACAACTTCTCTTGTGGTTTAGGCGTGACAAGTATTGGAGGGGAGGAGAGGTATCTCTTCAAGTCTTGCAGCGCTGCCTCCGCCTCCGGAGTCCATTTCAATGGACCTGCCTTTTTTAAGATTTTGAAAAATGGCAGGGCGCGCTCAGCTGACTTGGAGATAAACCTACTGAGGGCAGCAACACAGCCGGCAAGTCATCGTACATCCTTGACGCGCTTCGGTGCTTCAATTTGCTCAATGGCTTTGATCTTGTCAGGATTGGCTTCAATTCCACGTTGAGACACAAAGAACCCGAGAAGCTTGCCGGAGGGAACTCCAAACACGCACTTCTCGGGGTTGAGCTTCAGGTTGATCTTGCGCAGATTTACAAAAGTTTCTTCTAGATCTTGAACCAAAGTAGCCCTGTCTTTGCTTTTGACCACTATATCATCCATATAGGCTTCCACATTTCTGTGCTGCTGAGGCTCAAAAGCAATCTGGACGGCTCTTGCAAATGTCGAACCAGCATTTTTCAAACCAAATGGCATACGTACGAAACAGTATGTGCCACAGGGTGTGATAAATGCGGTCTTTTCCTCATCTTCCTCAGCCTTGAAGATTTGATGATACCCTGAATATGCGTCAAGAAATGAAAGCAAATCACATCCTGCCGTGGAGTCAACAATCTGGTCTATGCGGGGCAAAGGAAATGGGTCTTTGGGACAAGCTTTATTGACATCAGTGAAATCAATACAAAGCCTCCATTTTCCATTCGCTTTGCGCACAACAACAGGATTGGCCAACCACCTAGGATGGAGCACTCCTCTAACGAGGCCTGCTGCTTCCAACTTCTTGATTTCTTCCGCAATAAACTCTTGCCGTTCCACAGCTTGCTTTCTGGCTTTCTGTTTGACGGGCCTCGCGTGGGGACAAACGGCAAGGTGGTGCTCAATTACTTTCCTGGGAACACCGGGGATGTCGGACGGTTGCCATGCAAATACGTCGACATTCGCCCGCAGGAAAGCAACGAGCGCGTTTTCCTATTTGTTGTCAAGTGTGGCACTGATGGTGAAGGAACCACCAGTGCCATCCTCCTTGGCGGGCACTTTCTTTGTCGCCGGCGGAGCGGCTTTGTTCTTCTTACACTTGCCGATGGAGCTCTCTGGTGCGTCCTCGACGGCAGCGCAGCACTCCGAAGAGGTGCGCTTGCCGGAGTGGGCACAGGAGCCCTTGCCGGACTTCCTCTTGTTCTCCCGCCCGAGAGCTTCAGCGGCAAGTGCCTTGGCGGCAGTTGCGGCAGCTGCTTCCCGGTAGATCTTGTCGGCGCAAATAAGCGCATCCTTCTTGTCGCAGGGAACTGTGATAACACCTACTGGACCTGGCATCTTCACGTTGAAGGCATAATGAGAGGCTGCCATGAACTTGGCGAGCGCTGGATGGCCAAGTATCCCATTATAAGGCAATGGAATATCGGCAACATCAAAGGTGACCTTCTCGGTCCGGTAGTTCAGCTCGCCGCCAAATGTCACTGGCAGCGTGATCTTCCCTTTCGGCTTGCTCCTTCTTGGATTGACTCCTTGGAAAGTACCAGTTTCCTCAAGCTCGCCGTCAGAGATTTGAAGTTTCCGGAGCACAGCGGGCGAAATCAGATTCAAGCCGGCCCCACCGTCAACTAACATCTTCGTGACCTTGAGGTTGCGGATCGTTGGTGAAACCAACATCGGCAAGCACCCGACCGCCGTTGTGCGGTCAGGGTGGTCCTCAATGTCAAAGACGATAGGCGTGTCGGACCACTTCAGAAGCTTTCTGGCGTCAACAGATGGTTCCGCCGCATTGATCTCTCGCGCCCATTGTTTAAGTTGGCGGTGAGAAGAATGCAACGAAGCACCACCGTCAACACACAAGACTTCTGCGGCTTTCTGAAATTCGTGCTCACTGGATTCTTCATCATCTAGATCATCATCATCATCATCTTTGTCGCGGCCACGAGGAGGCCTGTCTCTCTGCTGCTGCTTGGCCTTGCCGCGACGCCCTCCTCGGGCAGTGCGCTTCTTGCCGGACCCGCCAGCACCTTCTGGGGCCTTCTCCTTGTCGCGCCTCTCATACTCAGCTTTCTGCTGTTCGACAAGCTGCTCGACTCGCCGACAGTTCTGGAGATCGTGTCCCTTGGTGCGGTGGATCTTGCAATATTGCTTGTCGGAGCCGTCCTGCTTGTCGGCAGCCGCCAAGGCCTGACAGTTGGCGCACGCGGCAATCTCCTTGCCGGAGCCCTCGACTTTGGCCTTGTCGGCGCTGCCGTTGCCGCTGGACTACTCGACGGCAAGCACAGCTTTGCCCTTTTTCTTCCTGTTGTTCCGCCGCCGGCCCTTCTTTGCCGGGGCGGTACCTTCGCTGTCAGAGCTCCCCCCTGCGCCAACACCTTCACCGGGAAGTTTCCTTCCCTCTTCAGCGCGCGCACACTTGTCGGCGAGAGCATATAGCTGGCCAATGTCTCTGACCTTGGTCATCGCCATTTCCTCCCGCATCTTGCGGTTACGCATGTTCTGATGGAACGCGCTAATAACCGCAGCGGGGTGAACATCTGGGATGTTGTACTGTACGCGGCTGAACCTTTGAATGTATTTGCGCAGGGGCTCTCCTTCCTTCTGGGGGATGAGGTGAAGATCACTCTCCTGGCCATGAGGTTGATGACCGCCAGTAAAGGCACCAACAAACTGATGGCACAGGTCCGCCCATGAAGAAATGGAGTTCTCCGGCAAGTGCACGAGCCATGAGACGACGTTGCGCTTTAACACGAGCGGGAAGTAGTTAGCAAGAATCTTGTCGTCTCGTCCCCCGGCAGCTTGCACCGCAATGGTGTAAATGCTGAGGAACTCCGACGGGTGTGTCTTGCCATCATACTTCTCCGGCACGTCAGGCTTGAAAGCCTTGCGATTGGGCCACTGGACCTGCCGCAGCTCACGGGTGAACGCTGGACAACTTACCGCGTACGGCAAGTCGCCAGGATCCCCTGGCGCATGCATGTCAACAGCGGGCCCTGCGCGTCTGTCGGACTGACGATGCGCTTCTCTCCTTCGCTCGTTAGTGGTACGAGCGTCTTCTCCTCTGCGTTCCTGAAGAACGAGGCGCTGGTCACGACGAGCTCGCGGGTCAGACGACGCCGTGGAATCATCGCCACGGGCGTCGTTTCGACGTGTCGGCGACCGAGGCCGTCTGGGTGGGGAGTATACGGTTGTTGCCCCCTCGCCGTTCTTGTTGGTGACAGCATCGTCACCAGCTCTCTTGTCGGCCGCGCGCACCGGGTCGGCATCAGCGAAGCTGAGAAGGCTCTGAATGGTTGCCCTCCACTCGTCAAGCTTATCTGCTGGTGGAGGGAAGTTCAGGAGCAGCTGCGCACGCGCCAACGCTTCTGCTGGTGAGGGAGGTATCGAGTGGCGTGAGGACTGTGGGATGCTCTTACTCCTAACGGTGTTAGAAGGAGCATCTCCACGCCCAGGCGACCGCACCTCGACCCCGCCAATGTATTGTTGCGTATGGTGACCCCGCGCATCTCGAGATTGATGCGCAAGTTCATTATCCAGGGAGCGCCTGGCACCTGGGGCGTCAGGACGCTGCTTGTCACGGGCTTCTTGCGAAGGCCGCGGCGTCTGAACCGACGCAGGCGTTCCAGAACGCGCAGCACCGTTTCTGGAGCTTGCAGGGCCAGCAGCAGCGAGCAGCGCTGCGTTCCCAGACCCAGCAGCGCCAAGATTGGCGTTGCTGGCCCGGTTTTGGACAGGTGGAGGTAATAGGAGCTCTCGCTCTCCAGTCCCCCCAGCAGCCGCAATCACGTCGACACCCTCCTGCACGGGAGCAGGCGGGTTGGACGTGGACGCACCGATGGCTGAAGTCTTCTTTTTTGGAGCCATAAGACGGAGAATGGCCCAAAAACTAGCGCGCAAATCGCTAGATTAGGTTCACACAACCTGTCTGCCCCTACCTGGCGCGCCAAAGATGTCGGGGACGAATCCGCGATCACCTATGGGACCCAGAGAAGGACCCCTTTACGTTCGGCAGGGAGAGACGGTCGCGCGAAGAGCAAATCTAGCGAAGAACACGACAGTGCACGAGAGAGATTTACCCAGGTTCGGGCCGCACGGATGCGTAAAACCCTACTCCTGCTTTTTTTGGTTTATTATCTGTATGATTGTTCTAGCTCCAGGAGCGCTACAGTACCGAGTAGCTGCGTACAATACTGGAGTTCTCCCTTTTCCAGTTCCTCCTCCCCTTTCACGTTGCCTATGGGCCTCCTTTTATACGCACAAAGGGGTCACCAACAGGTGGCAAACAGTAAAGGTAGAGGTGGAAAGTTGCTACAGTAAGGCCACTATTACCAGGATGACATGTCCTACCTACCACTGACGGCAGGGGACAAGGGCATTAAATGCCCATGCCTTTGCTGTCCACATACATGTACCCGGACGTCTTGGACGTGGGAAAAGCCTATCCCACCTGCTCCTGCACCGCTAGCTACAGTGCACCGCCGTCTACACAGTGCCCTGCCACGCACGCTTGGAGGGACCCAGAGCGCCACGCTGGCAGAGGCACCGGAGCAGCACAGTAGCACAGTGGTACAGTAACGCTTGCCGCGGCAAGACCTTGCTGCACCTGACAGCTTGGCGCAACCCATAGTTTGCCGTGCAAGGTAACTTGCCGGGGCAAGTACCTTGCCGCAGCCGCTATCTTGCCGCAGCCAATACCTTGCCGCAGCCAATGACTTGCCGGGGCAAGTACCTTGCCGCGGCAAGTACTCTGCTTCAGCAATGCCCAGGCTGGGCCTCAGCTGTCCCTCCCGGCAAGCTCCTCTTGCCGGGGCCTTAACTCTTGCTTTGCATACTTTGTTCTTGAATGGCTTAATAATCTTGAGCTTCTCTCTGGCTGTCCTCCCGCAAGCCTGGCCGCGGGATGCTACTACTGCCCGTGCACAAGTACGGGGTACTAGGGTACCCCTATTCTAGTACACCAACAACTGCTTTGGTTGCTGTGAGCTTGCGAGTACATTCAAAGTACTCACCTGGCGTGTCATGCCAGTTTGCAGGTCATGCCATGATTGCTTGCTTGTCAAGGATTCTGAGTTTGCGAGCTAGGATAAGCGTTCTAGCCAGAGTCCCTGCGGAGTGGAGTCCATCACCGCCGTCGTTGTTTCGCTGCCGAGAGTTACTCCGCTTCCTTAGTTTGTTCCGCTGTTAGCATAGAGCTACCCTGGGCAGGCGTAGTATCGCCGTGCCGATGTAATCTATGTACCCTTGTAACCTTATCCATAGTAATAAAAAACTGATTTGTTCTATGCCAACAGTGCCGTATTCCAGAAGACTTGTCTCTGGGCTGGAATATGGGGCGTTCCGGTTTCCTCTGAGCCGGGGTGCCACAAGCATTGGTATCAGAGCAGGTCTGGCTGTAGGATGCCCTAGACCGCGCGAACGTTAGTAACCGGTAGTATAGAGTCTACTCGATTTGCTGCACTTGTTTGTGCATAGCATGCATATAGAATATTTATTTTGTCACTAACGGTGGATCTGGTGAGTGTAGGTGGCATCGGTTTCGACCCACTACCTGCACCCTCCAGTTGCATTCTTGTTCGTTGGTGTGGTGTCATATCTGTCCCAGCGGAGTGATGCCAAGGTGCTTGGTGTGTCGATCCCTTGCAGGATTGATGCACAGGTACCACACCAATATATCCTCTTCAGCCACCCCTATTGTTTCGGTGATAGACATGTTTCTATCCCAAATCTTGCCATCCCTCTAGCCGCTTCGGCAACCCTTACTGATCTTTGTTATCAGAAAAGGGCAATGCCCGTAAGCCTTTCTTTTTATCGCTATCTCACCCTGCCATCCATTCCCTGGACAAGTACGGTTTCTTCTGTACGCTTGATGATGATGTGGACGTGACTTGTGTGTTCCGATCCATGATCACCAAGTCCGTCCTCGCCTTCATATCCGTCCAGCTGCAACTGGTGTAAGCCCGTATTCGGTGTAGCCTTGTTTACACCAACTTTCTTCCACACATTGATTCACTTTCCTGCACATCGCCACAGCATGTTAGACCGTAACACCGGAGTTCTTGCGAGATTGGTGTGTTTAAGTAGGAATGCATATTATTGCTGTGAATAGCTGTAGAATGTGATATTGCCTGTGTGTGATCTTGTTGCTTTGTGTGCTCTTATTTTAGTCGTTTCTTTTGCTTCTTTCTTTGGGCCCTTGGTGTTACCTTATTTTCCCTTATGGAAGTTGCTCACCGACACTGGAGTCAAAGAATCAGTGAAGGGGCAAGCATTTGGAAGCTCAGCTCAACAATATGGGATTTGGCACCGACTGCCTGGCATGGGGAATATCTGGTCTGATTATAATGATATCCTGGATTGATTAATGGCATCAGGTATATATATATATATCAATGTGCGATCTTCACAGCAGTAATAATCAAATCAGCAAGAAGGCAAAGATGGGTGCATGATCAGCAGTACACTTTGGGTCAAAGGTATGGTTCACATGTAAGGTTGGAGTCTACTATGAGTACAATTTGAACAAGCTATATCCCAGAAGCAAGCCAGCATATGCTAGGAACTCAGTGCCCAACAAGAAGAATAGTCAAACAACTTTCTGCATACAAAAGGAACCGACAGCAGTAACATCAAGGATATATATATATATATATATCTGCATTCAGTCTGCATATGGCAAAAAGAAAGCTTCGGATGTAAGCAACCTTCGCCAGTAAGGCATCACATCCTCACTAGGACAAGCTACTCCACCGACAGTTGGCAGCATATGACCATGCATCCCCAGAGTCAAACTTGGAACAGTTGGTCTGAAGGCAAAAATCAGTCAGGACACAAGCCTGCCTCAGAAACCAAGTGCTTGGCTGCATATACTCAATAGATATGGTGGACATGCTGCCAAGGTCATATGAGTTACTCATACAATGATGCCAGCCCGGTAAGGGTCCAACTATTGCATGAGCTATGTAAGAAGAAGAAGAATGCCAGTTATACACTTTAGTGTGATGACCAACAACCTATGGAGCAAGCCGACCATCTGATATATGCCTTAAAGTATTGCTACGTGTTATGCCTGCATGTTCAAATTATTATGCTCATACCCGTATGCATAGTAGTGAGCTGTGTTTTGAGCTGTTTCCGACTGTCCGGGGTGGATGCCGACTTTTATTCCTCTTGTCAGCAACTGGCCCGTGTTCTGAGCTGCTTTTCGGCCGTCTCGGGCAGCTGTTGAATTTCTTTCCGTAGCAGTGACCCTATGCTCTGAGTTGTTTCTCGGCCGTCTTAGGGAACTGCTACTTTCTTCTTATCGACGCCGTCTCATGCTCTGAGCTGCTTTTCAGCCGTCTTGAGTCGGTGTTGAGTTACTCCAGTAATGTCACAGATGTGAGTTGTAAAGACCGTTCTGGTGGCTACTGGTTTATTTGCCGATTTCATCCAAGGGTTCAGACAGTCGTTACCCTACAGCTACAACTTGTAAAGTAATATGCCTGCTATAATATTGCACCTGACAACACCCATGGTCACCCGAAGAATCAAGAACACTTAAGGCCAAGTTCTTTCGGCAAAGGACCCAAGCAAAGAAAACCACAATGAAGGGTCAAGATTGGCCGTACAAGTATGATAATGGTGGCATGATCAACATGGTACAGATATTCAGAACAGCATGGTTCGATGCCAATCACCATGGGTACACACCCACGGGGTCTATTCCATTTGCAAGGACCCCATATCGAGTCAACCCGCTCAGCCGGCTATATATTCTTAGAATCATCAGAAGGGGGTATTCAAGCCTGTCAAGTAAGACCGAAGTGTCAGCTCAGCAGATCGATTTCAGCAACCATGTTAAAGCATTACACAGCCTACCATCCACATAGAGATACCGACAGACTGAGTAATCAGAAGGATGAATAAAAGTCTCGAAGCATGTGTCCTCACATGTGGGAATCGGTTAGAGAATAACCTGCCATGAAAAAAATTCTGCTGCCAGGACCACTGTCAGTTAAGTCTGTGGACAATATCGTAATAAGACTGTACCCCTTTATGCTGGTCACGACAGGTGACAGCCAAATCTTTGGTACGAATGTGATACCCGAGATAATGAAGATACCCAAGATGTTTCAGCAATTCTTGCAAGGAGTCAGTTTCCGCCAGGAGAACAGTATGATTTGTAGCACCATTTGAACCTGGAGGACACATATCCCTTTTGAAGCAGCCCAATGTAAGGGGTAAAAGATTTCATGTCCACTGAGAGAATTTGTTCACAACTCAATGGACGGTCGTCTGTATTGGACTGCATCACAACACCTCCATAAGGAACTACTCTCGGACTTGCAAGAAGGGCACGTATTTCAGTCAGGATAACTCATCGCGCTCAGATAAGTCGGCGGACATAAAAGGATTAAAGTCAAAGAAATATATGAGGTAAGGTCTGTCAGAAAAAGGAGCCAGTGAAACAAACCACCCTGAAGTCAGGTAGTCAGACAGATGAAATTTAATGGGAGCATTATATAAAGGCAAAAGGAAGCCCGAGTTGGAAACAATTTCCTTAAGTCAGAATATTCATGCTTGACCCCTGAGCAACCAAATCTCGAGGATGATATTTCTTTAAGGGGGGTAGGTTTGTAACACCCTGGATTTTGCCCATTTCCTTTTTCTTCTGATTTTGGTTTGGATTTGCTTTTCTGTGGATTCGTGGTCTTGAAACCTGGAGAGATCACCTTTGATTCCTCTCCCAAGTGGCTTGTCAATCTAAAAACCATCCCAAGACCTTGCCATTTCCATCTTGGACCAATCCCAATATTCTTTTTCTCGGGAATATTCCTTTTCTTATTAAAGGAATAACCCTGTCTGCCCTGGGTTGTGAAGCAACCCACACTTCCATCATTCCAAAGATTCCCAAATAATTCCCATAAATTGTTTGGGTCAAATATTCCTTAGATATGTCAAAATCCTTCCTTGCCATGATAAAAAATATTCCACCAATATTCATTTTCTGATTCTGCTCTAGCTGGCAGTTTGTGAAGCAAGTACCCATTATCTTTGCTTGCTTGCTCTCAAACTTTTTGTGCAATCTTTCCCATCCATATAATTGCCACATGCCAAATTTCAACTTCATTTGCCTAGTAAATATTCCTGAGAAAATTTTCAAAGTTTCTTTTCAAACAGAGGCCTTGTGAAGGAAGTGCAAGCTAGGCATATCCAAATGATTTGAAATTTTGCAAGCATCTTCATATGATCAAATCATAGCTCTCCACTAAATTTTAGCATCATTCAATCATCTATGTGATCACAGCATCAAATCTTTGTTTCCGGTAATTATTATGGGTTGTGAAGCAACTATAATTTTTATTAATCCATAATTCATGAATAATTTCCAGAACATGCTTCTACCCATATTTCACTTCTCCACCAAATTTGGGCTCATTTCATTCATCCAATATTTCTCTAGAATTTCTCTTATTTTCTGTCCAAAGAGGACCACTGTGAAGGAAGTACCATTTTGGTGTGTCCAAATGGTATGAAATTTTTACAGTGTGTTTGTATATCCAAATAACTCCTAGCGACCAAATTTCGTCTCAATCCAAGCATCTATTAGAGTGCCACTTCAAGATTCATTTTCTTGACCAGTTTGGGCAGTTGTGAAGCAACTATGCTAAATCCTGATCGAAATCCTTCCAAAATTCACAGGATCATAGTCCTTCCTACCCTAAGCATGGATGACATCTTTTGATCCGTAGTGGCTATACCATTTCATCTCAGCTTCATTTCCAAGTTTGCTACAGAAAACTTCTGTGGATCATTCCCATCTACTCACAGTGTTTTTATTCGATCCATCACCTCTGAGATAACCTGTCTTGGAGAGACTACCGCGTAGACATGACTAGACGGGCCAGAGCGCACCGCGTGCGCCAATGCACGCGGTGACCATGGGTCTGCCCAAGCCAAAGTCATGCTCTGCACGCCGACCGCGCCGGACACGACCATTCCGGCCACCTTGCACTGCCCTTCCTTGTCCCGTCATGCCAGCTTCGTTGCCATCGTCTACGTACCCACTCCAGAACCCTCACCCCGTCCGTCCTCTTCCTCGCCGTGCCGCGACGAGCGCCTCCGCTCCGCCACTGTGCCCGCACATGCGCCACCGTATCCGTCCAAGTCGAAGCTCCTCGAGCACGCCAGCGCAGCCCTCGCCCTGTTCCTCGTCAGGTTGGCACCACCCGCAGTGTGCCACCTCGCCGGAAGCGCCAGGACGGCGATAAGCTTGCCACAGCGGGCGAGCTTATCATGTGGCCACTGCCGGTTATAAATAGCGGCAGCTCCGCGCCTCCCTGAGCTCACCATTGCCCCACCTCGCTCCCCTACACCTCCCTAGCCTCTCACCGGAGTCCGAGGACCTCTCCTCGCCGCTTTTGGTCGCCATGGCCGCCGCCCTCTCCGGCCTAAATTCCGGCGAGCCTCGCCTCGCCTCTTCTCCCTCTCCCACCACCACCAGAAGCTCCCCAGTGCTCCGCCGAGCCTCCCCAACCCCTCGCCCCATCGCCGGAGACCCTGTGGCCGCATCCCCATAGAACAGCCGCCGCCTCCTCCCTTCGGCCACTGCGAGCCGCCGTTGCTCTGCCTCTCCCCGGCGTCTGCTCCTGCTCCAGACGGGAGCGCCGCCTTTCCCCGAGCCTGCCGGCGGCTTCGCCTCGACCTGAGGTGGCCGGAGCTGGACGAGCCGTCGCAGGTGCTGTGGCCCTCCCCTGCCTCCTCTGTTTCTGGTCGGGGAAGCGAGGAAGAAGACAGCGACGACCTGTCCCCTGGCCAGTGGGCCCTGCCTGTCGGCCTCTACGCGCTGACCACCCGGCCCGCTGACTGGATTAAGTGGAAGCGCACTTTGCAAAGTGCGTTTTCCCCATTTGAAATCGTATTTCACCAGAATGCGCGATCTGTTTTGCAGCCAGGGACCTGTTTGTAGAAGTTATTTTTGCAGACTGGACCCTGATCTTCGTCGGGTCGTATCTTTTCATCCGTAACTTCGATCGAGGCGATTCCAAAGCCCACGTCTTCGTCTCCTCGAGCCCGTCATGTTGGTACCGTTCTCATTATGTGTTCACACAGTGAAAATGACCATTATGCCCTTGCCCGCAAACAGCCCCCTCCGAGAGAGAACTGTTTTCGGCAATCGTTTCCGCGGACTCTCCGCACCTCTCCTCAGTGGTTTCTTCGTACCCAGGCAAGCCACGACAGCCACTTGCATGATGGATTTGCAGTAGCTATGGTTTCGTACTTGAATAGTTATTTAATGTGTGCATGTTATTCTGTCTGAAACTACTATATATGCTCATGTTCTATGATCATCCTTATATTCTGTCCATATGCATCTTGCTAGTTATCATGTACCTGTTGGTAGCATTATGCTCATGGTTAACACTGGCAGTAGATCATGCTAAGATGATGACATGTCTGCATGTTTCTTTACCAATTGTTATGGTTCATCCTGTTATCATGGCTAAGCACATCATCATTCAAATTTAACCGCACGTTAATCGAACTTGAACACCCGTTGGCTGAGTCATAGTGCGCCATCGAATCGATCTCACCAGTGCAACCACACTTGCTGGGATGGGGCAGCCCTAACTCGGTCTATTATCATGCCTCTCGCCGGTACCTCCAACTAGGGCAGGTTATGAGTGCGTGCTACCTTGGCCCGGTAGGCGGCTATAACCTTGTGAACCCAGTTTTGGTATTGAGCTCAGGTCCCCGTTTGGGAGAGTTTTGTTTGGCCACGATGGTGGTAGGTGTCGGAAGGACACAGGGGTCACCCATGACATAGCCCAAAGGGGAGTTTGTCGGTGTGGCTGGGAGAGTGCCATGCAGTAGATTGGGTTTTGTCGGAAGGTCGTTGGTCCACCCGAATGGGAGCACGAGGCCATGGGTTCCGTGGTGTGGGTACAGTGTACTAACCTCTGCAGAGTGTATGATCTATCGATAGCCGCGTCCTCGGTTACGGGCACAGTTCGTAGTAGGACACACTATGGGTCAACAGTATAATAATCTTGCTTATAACAACCCGGTTCGATGAGAAAGAAGTTGGTTGATCTTTATGTGATCGCGAGAGGATCACCATGGTATCGAGGATACCGATGTTGGTTGATCATGATCACGAGAGGATCACCGTGTTTTGGTGTTACGTGGTGACCTTGGGTAAAGATCAAGCTCCTTGTGATCTTGTTATCACGACGGTATTGTAATACCAAGTTTGGTTGGTCCCGAGGTTATCATGTGGCACACTCGATTGTAAGTTCCTACATGTGGTGGTTACGAGGTAACCCCGAACAAAGTAAGTTGCAACCTGTTGCATGTAGTATATGCCATGCCATGCTTATATTGTTCTAGCATCATCATGTTTACACCTGCTTAACTTGTAAGTGCCATGCTGTTGCTTGTCTTGACTGCTTTGGTTACTGTGAGCTTGCGAGTACATTCAAAGTACTCACCTGGCGTGTCATGCCAGTTTGCAGGTCATGCCATGATTGCTTGCTTGTCGAGGATTCTGAGTTTGCGAGCTAGGATAAGCGTTCCAGGCAGAGTCCCTGTGGAGTGGAGTCCATCACCGCCGTCGTTGTTTTGCTACCGAGAGTTACTCCGCTTCCTCGGGTTGTTCCGCTGTTAGCATAGAGCTACCCTGGGCAGGCGTAGTATCGCCGTGCCAATGTAATCTATGTACCCTTGTAACCTTATCCATAGTAATAAAAAGCTGATTTGTTCTATGCCAACAGTGCCGTATTCCAGAAGACTTGTCTCTGGGCTGGAATACGGGGCGTTCCGGTTTCCTCCGAGTCAGGGTGCCACACCCCCCATATGGTGGTGGCTAACCTATATATAGTGGCCTCGGTCCTCTTCCACGAAAACGAAGGCGGGAAGGGATTCCACAACGGCCAATTTGAAAGGGGACATGTAGTACATCTTATCCTGACGAAAGGTGGTCTTCGCCTGCAAAACTTCTGGCTGTGACGTTGCAGTGGGCTCAGCGATGACATCCGTCCTGCTGTCCTGGCGGTCTTGGTCTCGTTGCACAGGAATGGAAATCTTTGGGTGATTCCTTGGGACCCCGCTCCTGCGCTTGCCTCCTTAGCACCAAAGAGGAAACCTCCTGCTCTGCGCCCGGTGGCGCCAGCCTGGCCTTGGTCGTCATGGCTTGCGTCACCTCCACCTCATGAGGTGGGCATCTGCATAGAAATCTCCACTCCTCAGGAGCCAACCTAAGGAGGCCGCTCCCTTCGGAGGTCTTGACGTCGCCCGCCTTGCGAGGCTTGGCCCCTCGCGAGGGTCTTGTCTTGCAGGTGCTGTAGATGGGCTGTACCAGGCCATCGATGGCGCCACACCGTGGGCCGCAGGCAGGCAAGTCTGGGTACCTTGGTTCCCAGAACGCCGACAGTAGCCCCCGGGCCCAAGGTGCGCTCGGACTTGGCTTCGAGGCGAAGCCAAAGGGCAAGGATGAAGCGCCACGGGCCCCAATTGCCTGCGGGGCAGGCTGACGCGCGGCGCTTGATGGGACGTGGGCATCTCCACTTTCCCACGCCACCTCGGCAAGCGCATGACTTGAAAACTGCCTGATGCATGCAGGAGAACCATCATTGCTCGGAATGTAAGAGGACGGCGGTTGGCCTCCCTCTGCCTATAAATGGGGCGGGGGGTGGAGCCCCCAGCTCATCTTCATTTTCTCGCTGCCTGCTCCTCCTTCTCCTTCTTCTTCGACTCGCCATCTTGCCAGAGCATTCATGGCGCCGGTGAGGAGGTTCTCCGCCGCGAAGAAGGGAAAAACCGCCGAGGTGGAACCCGAGCTGCTCCCGCCGAAGAAGAGGCACGGTTGCCCTTGCGACGCCGCCGAGGCGCTTATGCCAACGCGGCCCTGGCATGAACGCGCTCCACTAGGCTTCCCGGTCCGCACATACGCTCGCACGCAGAGCCCCGTCCATGAGAGCGGCCGTGGATGCCGCGAGGAGCAAAACCATGGAGGAGAACAAGCGGTGACCGCGCGGCCGATCCGCCCACGGACCCACGCCGAAGGAATGGCCCGTGAGTTCGTGGTGTGGGCGGCGATGCCGCCGCGCACATGGATCCGGCTCCCGCGGTCTCTAGCGAGGGAGATTCCACCTCGGGGGCCCGTCGAGTTGTGGTTGCAACACGACGGCTACTGCAGCCAAGCATCAGAGGCGGAAGTTGAGGTCGTCGACTCTGGCGACGTCTTCATGACACGGGGATGGGGTGCGGTCGCCTGCGCCTGCCGCTCGGAAGGAGGTCACACCATCCACTTCGAGTACGATGGGGCTTCGACGCTCCTCTTCAAGGTCTTCGGAGAGGACGGCCAACGCGTGGAGTGCTTCCCCAGGGGAGAAGATCGAGGCGGTGGCTTCCCAGCGGGCCGGCGAAACGGCGAGGCCGCCGGGAATAAACTTGCCCTTGTCCTTGTCCACAAGTCCTCCGGCAGCAGCAGCGCCTCGTCTGGACCAAGCTCGAGCGACGACGACAGCTACGAGCCGCCGCGTTACCGTGCTCAGGCCTAGGGGGATGAGGGGCACCATCCTGACGTCGTTGGCGATGCTGCCGAGGCCGTAGTTCTTAGGTGTTTCTCCTTTGCTTCATTCCTGCGCAAAAATCATGACGGGCCCCGTGTGGGTATGTAAATAATTGTGACGCCTGCGCTTTGATGTTATCATTCTCCATTAGTGTCATGTTTGCGCCTCTCGCTTTGGCATGGTTCCCCCTTTCATTCTCGCGGTAGCTTGGTGCTCTACACCGGCAGGACCCAGTCCCCTTGCAAGCTTCGGCCGTCGCTGGTATGCCAAGTCGTGATGCCGTGGTGAAGGCCAGGATGTGAGCGGCCCAAGGTCCGGTAAGAGCCCCTGAGGCGCGATGCTCAGGAAGTCCCCTTTGGCATGCAAGTAGCCCCCGAAGGACTGAAAGGGAAGCATTCTTGCCCGAGCGAGATCGCTAGAGATGAAGCGCTGATCTTAAGGTTCACGCATGTGCGTGTGAGGTGACTTTTCTTGGTGAGCCTGCGGTGACTCTTTTGCCGCGTGGACAAGCTTCTCGTGGGATGCTGGGCCATGCCATCCTCCAGATGACGCCCCCCCCCCGCAGGGCTCCTGTCATCTATGTTTCCCCCGCTTGCCTAGGTGCTCTACATCCTCGGGTCCCGGCCCTCGAACGACGCTCAATTGCCGCTGGTATGCCAGGCCGTGATGCCGTGTTCAAGGCCAAGGGGTGAGGGCTCGAGAGCCAGTAGGAGCCCCTGAGGCGCGATGCTCAGGGGCCCCCCCTTTAACGTGCAAGCGGTTTGCACGAGAAAAGGATAGCCGGCTCTGAGGAGATGCCCAGGAGGGTTTGCGCTCCAAGGCGCTAACGAGGCCACCCGTGGTCCCAGTTCCAGAGGTTCCTGCGAGTTAACTGATAAAGGAAAACAGAGCACGCAGCCACGCCTGCTATTCCGCCGGTGATCTTTCCGCAAGAAGACGAAGGCACTAAGGACCCGGTGAGGTGACGTGCGCGGGGCCGGCCGCGAGCCAGAGCTCGGTCTCTTAGGTTTATTAGCGCTGCAGGGACGGATCCGAGCACAGGCGCCGTGCCAATAGCCCCCGTTGCAGAATGAGCAAGAGGCGGGTTAGCAATGCGCAGAAACCACGAGGGGCAATTCCATACATAACGAGACGTCAGGAGTAATGTCAACAACTATTTTAACTCGAATACGCATAGCTGGTCCGGGGTACATGAATCAAAATGGTGCAGCTGCAGGGGCAGGCCCTGACAGCTCAAGGATAATGCAGCCCAAGGGGCGCCCTCAATTGAACAAACCAAAAAGTCACCTGGCACCGTCATTGTAGAAGCGTTGGGGTAGCTAAAGATGTGTGCTACAGAGGTCGTTCCTCATGAGCCGGCTGGCTCCTGAGGCTTGGGTGGCTCTGGAGGCCCGGGGAGCTCGCGAGGGTCTGGCACCTCCTCTATTAGGATCGCCTGACGCCGGGCCTTGTGAGCCCCCAGGACGCCCTGCATGTAGCACTGGTGCGAGGCAGCCATGTTCAGCAGGCCGAACGACATGCGGATGTAGCTGCGGGGGCAACCCCCACTCCGTCCAACGCGGGACGGCCAGTAGAGCTCCTGAGAAGCGACCCTGTTGAGACCTGGGATGTTGACGCAGACGCGCAGCTCGCTACCCATGTCTAGGGTGGCAGCTACACTGGATGATGCGGGGCGACGCTCGCCATGCATGGCTCGTGCCTCCTGGAGTTCCTCGATTGCCTTGGTGATGAACTCCTGAGCGCCTGGCACCTCGCGCCTTGCGCCCTGATCACGGAAGTGCGCATTGAAGCACGCCTCCACATGGTGCCCGAACGCCTCCCTCGCGACGCTGGTCAGGTCAGAGGCCATCCAGAGGAGAGCCCCCGAGCCCGTCCTGTGGGGGGCACCGGGCGCGCCTTCCTATGCGAGGGAGAATGGCGCCCCAGTAGCGGGCGCGGGGCCTGAGGCACGATCATCGGACGCACCAGCCTCCTAGCGGCCCTTGGGAAGGAGCTGCTTCTTCTTGGGAATGGCCTCAGGAGGCCGAACTGCACCCATGTCGTCAGAGTTCTCGGCTGCCGCAGCCTGGTAGGCGCGCTCAAGGGAGCACACCGCTCTGTTCTCGTCGCAGGCGACCGTGATGATACCGCTGCTTCCTGGCATCTTGAGGACATTGTAGCCGTGGTGAGTCGCCGCCATAAACTTGGCGAGGGCTGGATACCCGAGGATGGCATTGTACAGGAGGCGAATGTGGGCGACATCGAAGTCGATGAGCTCGGTGTGGTAGTTTTCTCGCTGGCCAAAGGTGAGAGGGAAGCGAATCTGCCCTATGGGGTGGTGGAGCCATCGGTCACCCTTGGGAAATGCTTGGTAGGGAGGAGCTGGTCGTATGGCACCTGGAGCATCTCGAACATCTCGACGGAGAGAATGTTGAGCCCCGCGCCGCCATCGATGAGTGTCTTGGTGACGAGGACGTTGCTGATGGTTGGTGAGCAGAGCATTGGGAGCGCGCCAGCGGCAGCTAAGCACCTGAGCTGGTCTGTAGAGTCAAAGGTGACGGCGTACTTGGACCACCTGAGGGGGTGCGACGCCTCGAGCTTGGGGAGGGCCGCGTTCACCTCACGAGCGAACTGCTTGAAGATGCGATGGGAAGCGGGGGCCTGAGCGCCACCCGGGATGCAGGCAATGACACGAGGCTCTTGGAAGCCCCCGGCCCCATCGTCTTGGTGGTGGTCGTTGTTCCTCCTTGGCGGCGGTAGCAGCGGGGGGAGACCGGCGTTGCCTTGAGGACGATCCTCACAAGGCTGGTCCCTCCAGGGGCCCTCACAAGGCCGGCCCTGCCAGCGGTCCTCACGAGGCTGATCGCGCCAGTCATGGCGGGGGTTGCGGTTATCCTAGCGGCCACCCCCGCGGCCTCCTCCACGGCCGTAGCCACGGTCGTTGTGCTCGGTACGGCGGCCAAAGCGCCTGTCACAAATTGCCCTGAGCTCTTGGCAGTCGTTGGTGTTGTGGCTGTGGACATTATGGAAGACCTAAAACGGATGGCTGCCCTTGGAGGACTCGGGGTGGTCGCCGCCGCGCTTCATCTCAGGCTCAGCCGCGAGCACAGCTGGGCCCTTGCGCTTCACGTCCTTAGCCTTGGCCTTCTTGTCTTCAGGATTGACCTCCGGAAGCTCCAGTAGGGAGAGGCGACCTTCCTCCGCCCTCACGCACTTGGTGGCCATGTTAAACATCTCCAGAGCCGAGCACAAATCCTCGTGCATGGCGAGCTCTTCCTTCATCTTGACATTCCAGACACCCTCAGAGAATGCCGTAATGATGGCCTCGTCCGACACCTTTGGGAACTTGAGGCGAACGTTGGTGAAGCGTTGTATGTACTTGTGCAAGGTTTCGCCTGGCTGCTGCTTGATGCTTCACAGGTCGCCTGCCCCGGGAGCGCGGTCGCGAGTGCCCTGGAAGTTGGCGATGAAGCGCTCGCGTAGCTCATCCTAGGAGGAGATCGACCCCACCGGAAGGTTCAGGAGCCAGGAGCGCGCGCCGCCCTTAAGGGACATGGGGAACCAGTTCGCCATGACCTTCTCGTTGCCATTCGCTGCTTCGATGCTCAGCTCATAGAGCTGGAGGAACTCGGCGGGGTCAGGGCTACCGTCGTAGCGCGGAGGCAAATCTGGCTTGAACTTGCTGGGCCAGGCGACGCGGCGCAGCTCTGGGGTGAAAGCACGACACCCTGCCGCATTCACCAGGGCCATCCGCTGGGGAGGCGCCTAATCTTGATGCCCACGCGCGGCCGCCTCTGGCGGTGCGCGGTCTTGACGTGGCGGTGCGGGAAGCGCACGCGCTTCTCCTTGGAGCGGCTGCACCACCTGGCAGCTTTCTTCATCGCGCGCTGGCGCGTTGCGCGACGGTTCGCACTGGGGAGCTTCACGCCTCCGCTCGGGGCCCTCGCCATGCAGCGGAGAGGGAGGAGGTGCACCGTGGGCCACATTGCCCGCCTGGAATAGTGGAGGGCAAAGCGAATGAGACGGTGCAGGGTCTTCTCCAGCGGCGTTGACGAGCTCAGCGATGCGGGCGAGCCAGTCGTCGTAGAGGTCATTGGCCGGACGATAGCGCAGAAGCTCGTGTGCCATGAGCAGCGCAGACTGCACATTCGCCGGCCCACGATGGCCGTGAGAAGACGACGCCGTGGCTGGAGTGGGTGACGGAGTCGCGGTGCGGCTGTCGCGCCGTGCGGACGGTGGTAGCGACGAGTCCTGCTGCTCGCGGGCAGCATACTCGGTGGCGGCGTTAGCCACCGGGGAGGCAGAGGGGCGAGGGACGCCATCGCCTGTGGGCGCCTTCTGGGCGACACTAGCGCCCCGGCGCTTGGCACGAACACGGCGAGCGTCGGCCATAGGGACAGCGGAACCAGCAACGGAGCGAACGGCGGGAGAGAAGCTTTGACACACCCCTACCTGTGTGCCAAATGTTGGATTCAGGGATCCGCAGATCCAAAGAAGGTTTGAACTCTGGGGCATGTGCGAAGAACTCAACCTATCCTGCCAACCAAATGCGCCGCCCTACAACCTAGCTCGGAGAATAGGGAAGAAGATGGAAACGGCAGTTTACCCAGGTTCGGGCCACCTTGCGGTGTAATACCCTACTCCTGCTTTGTGGTGGATTAGCCTCACGAGGGACTGAGGATAAACCAGTAGAGAGGATGAACAAGCTCATGAGGCTTGCTGTGGTGTGAGTCAGTTGTTTCGGTTCCAATCGGATCTCCCCCGTATGGTGGTGGCTAACCTATATATAGTGGCCTTGGTCCTCTTCCCCGAAAACGAAGGCGGGAAGGGATTCCACAACGGCCAATTTGAAAGGGGACAAGTAGTACATCTTATCCTGATGAAAGGTGGTCTTCGCCTGCAAAGCTTCTGGCCGTGATGCTACGGTGGGCTTGGCGATGACATCCGTCCTGCCGTCCTGGCGGTCTTGGTCTTGTTGCACGGGACTGGAAACCTTTGGGTGATTCCTTGGGACCCCATGCCTGCGCTTGCCTCCTTAGCACCAAAGAGGAAATCTGCTGCTCTGCGCCCGCTGGTGCCTGCCTGGCCTTGGTCGTCATGGCTTGCGTCACCTCCACCTCATGAGGTGGGCATCTGCATAGAAATCTCCGCTCCTCAGGAGCCAGCCTAAGGAGGCCGCTCCCTCTGGAGGTCTTGACGTCGCCCACCTCACGAGGCTTGGCCCCTCGCGAGGGTCTTCTCTTGCATGTGTTGTAGATGGGCTGTACCAGGCTATCGATGGTGCCACGCGGTGGGCCGCAGGTAGGCAAGTCTGGGTACCCTGGTTCCCAGAACGCCGACAGTGTTGGCAACACCTTGTGCATCCTCTATGGCCTTGAGCCTCTCTTCGGCCACAATCTGAGCACCCACAAGTTGGGCGAGGCGCTCGCTAGTGACCTTCACACCCGCGGTGAGGCCCTCAAGTGTGCGTTGATCATGTGCCATTGTTAGCAAAAGAGAAAAAACACACACAGTGTATAATCCCTATCAACTAGGAGGACGTGGTGGACAAAAACTGCTCACACTCAAACTTAGTATCAAATTCTTACTTGTTCTTACCAATGCAACAGGTGGTGATCGGCGCGTTGGTGTTGGCTTCAAACTATCGATGAAGATTGGATGGAGCGATAACCAGGAATCAGTAGAGCCGGAACCTGTACTTATTGGTAGGAAAAAGTGTAGCTTGGCAAAGGCTTCTCAACTCACAATATTAGTGGCACAATTGAGCAAAAAGCAATGCAAGTTGAATAATTGCTCAAACTCCTAACTAGTGCTGGCAGTCGACTAGTAAGAGATAAAATAATCTAAGGCTGGATATTGAATCAAATGAGTGAAATCCATTGAAAATATGATAGCTCTAAAAAGCTAGATATAAGTGAGGCATCAATGCAGTGTATGATTACCTAGAGCAGAAAAATGTCCAACAGATACCAATGTATAGGAACAAAGTAAAGGTTCTGGACAGCAAAGAAATACTCCCAAAGGTGTTAACCGGCCGGATTTTTTTTCTTACTTTTTCTTCTTTGCTTTTTTTTCACTTTCTTTTTCTTTTTTCTCTCTTCTTTTTTTCTTTTTTTATCAAGCCGGTACCAGAGAAGTATACGCACGAGCAGGGGCGGAGCATAGTTGGGGCAGAACCGGGCCATGGCCCGCCCATGATTTCCATGCATTTTTTTATTACTATGTACGCTTCACTCAGCCCAGTCCACCATTGAGTATACCAGAAGACGAAAAAGATGTCTCGCACGAGCGCACACAACAGGAACAGCCGCCGCTGCCCGCATCTCGCACGGGCGCAGATCTTGCATGGCACAACCAACCCCCATGAACACGCGGATAGCACAGCCTCATCGCTGCTAAACGCACACACGCGCCGCCACCTCCCCTGAGCTGTCGTCCGACGCCACAACATTCTTCCAGCTCCACGGCGCCGCTCGTCTCCGTGCGACCTCGCTATGGCCCCATCCCCCCTTCCCTCCAGGCTTCGGCCTCCGCTGACAACTACCGAGTAGAGCCTATGTTCACCTCCTGACATCGATGCTGCTCGGTAATTTGTCATTATCTCCCGAGAATGCGTTTCTGTTATCTATTGGTTGGACTGAGCATATTTAATGCATTTTTCTTTGGTGAATCAGGTACCTAATGCTAAATATTTGTTCTTAAGTCCATTTGAGGGTATGAAGATAACTGAAACAAGCTTGCATAACAAGGTAGAAGATGAGTATCTTGCTGCTAACTTGTTTGTCAACATAGGGTGAAAATATATGACAACAGAATGGGCTGGGTAGTGACTAATGCCTCAAAATTGTGTGCTTTTTTCAGCCTGGCCCGCCCAACTTTTTCTTTGAAGCTCCGCCACTGCGCACGAGGATGAGAGAAGGAAATAAAAGATGCTGTAGAATCTAGTGCTACTAAAGCTCAGGGTCACGTACTATACTTGAGACTAGAAGAGATCAATCAATGGAATACATGTAACAAGATAATCCAAAGATGGTGAATTGAATAGCAGCGCACTTCGGCACAGAACTGCGCTAGCTAGCACATGCAGGTGGGCAGAGCAGGCGTAGGATGCGTATGAGACAGAGCAGTCGCAGGACTGCAGGAGGCGTATGCAGCAGAAAAAAAAAACAAACGTGTGCGCGTGGGAAGCGGCGGACGACGCGAACGATGGGACACGTAACTGGATGAATCGATGAGCGGATGACTCGGCAGGCGGATGGACTGGTGTGGTGGACACCTAACTGAACAGAGGAAGATTTGTTTTTTCTTTTACCTATCTAGATCACGGATGAATCTTGCGGCGGAAAATATGATGGACAAAAACAAAGTTTGATCTAGTAGATAATTTTCTCTCGGATTAATCTAGACCAGCACTAGTATTTGATGAATGCAACCAAAAATTCAACACACAAATACTAGATGCAAAAATTGCCAAAGGCTAAAAAGGTAGGTGTGATAGATGAACTAATCTATTTTTTTTTCACTTTTTTGTGGATTGTAGGACTAAAATCAATCTAATCTAATAAAACTGTAGATCTCTCACCGATAAACCTGAAAATTGATACCACTTATGTGAATTGGGGCCCGATCTTTCGATGAGAGAGAGATAACTATGATTTTGGGTGGGATTTGACCCTCACGATCTGGCTACCAACCGTACAGGGAGAACCGTACACGACTGATATCGACGGCAATCGCTTAACCAACTCCACGGCGTTATCGACCGAGCCAACGGCGCGATCTACCTATCAACGAAGGATTTTTCCTGCAAGCAAATCGAAGAACATGCAAGAAAATAATAGCCAAGCAATCTCAAAATTGCTAATATGATAGATGGAATAAATCTCACAAGATGAAATTTGGGGTTCCGGTAGGATGTCTTGACGGTCGCACTAGCCGATACGAGCGAAGACAAATAAAAGTAGCTAAAGCTAAACTTCTCTAAACAAAACCCGAGTCTAACCCTAAAACGTGGCTAGCTATTTATTGAAGGAGTATACGATGATGCCAGGATGCGTGAATCTCTTGGACGGTCGTAGATGCGTATCCGTATCCATTCCGGTGTTATGTTGGTGTCGCCAGCTCCAAGGCCGATGGGCCATAGCACTAGGAATGGGCCATAGCTCCTCGTCTATGTTGCATGTGTGTTTGCCGCAAGCAATACTCCTCCCGAAGCGTATATGTGAAAGCATGCCAGGATCTTGATTGCATGGACACGTGGACCCATTGCTTGACTTGATTGCATGCATCTTCTAGGTTGCACGTAGCATACAACATGGATGGCTGGGCTGATTTCATGCATGCATCTAACTCTAGGTAATCTTCTTTCGTCAACACCTTTTTGCCTGAGTACAAGTAGATTAAAACATGAAGGCAGTATTGGCTTCTTCTTATAGTCAAATTATATGCATCGAGGAACAATAGTACTTGGTTATTTATTTGTCGTGTAATATGTGTAAACGCTTTTATACTAGCTATGCTCGCATCAGATTACGTGAAGCTGGTTCTCTGTCCATCGGAGTAGGGGTACAATCTGCGAGAGTCTGGGTTATGTGTGGTAGGGTTGGTTCTTGTTAATGTATGTAGGATCGAAAGTATGTCTAGAGGGGGGTGATTAGACTACTTGACCAAATAAAAATCGAACATTTTCGCAATTTTAGTTGTGGGCAGATTTTAGCAATTAGCACAAGTCAAGCAATCAACCAACACATGCAATTCTAAGAGCGTAGCAGCGGAAAGTAAAACATTGCATATGAAGGTAAAGGGAAGGGTTTGGAGAAGTCAAACGCAATGGAGACACGAAGATTTTTGGCATTGTTCCAATAGGTGGTGCTATCGTACATCCCAGTTGATGGAGACTTCAACCCACGAAGGGTAACGGCTGCGCGAGTCCACGGAGGGCTCCACCCACGAAGGGTCCACGGAGAAGCAACCTTGTCTATCCCACCATGGCCATCGCCCATGAAGGACTTGCCTCACTCGGGTAGATCTTCATGACGTAGGCGATCTCCTTGCCCTTACAAACTTCTTGGTGAAACTCCACATCTTGACGGAGGCTCACAAGCGACACCTAACCAATCTAGGAGACACCACTCTCCAAAAGGTAATAGACGGTGTGTTGATGATGAACTCCTTGCTCTTGTGCTTCAAATGATAGTCTCCGCAACACTCAACTCTCTGTCACAGATTTGGATATGGTGAAAAGATGATTTGAGTGGAAAGCAACTTGGGGAAGGCTAGAGATCAAGATTCTTGTGGTAGGATTGGAATATCTTGATCTCAACACATGAGTAGGTGGTTCTCTCTCAGAAAATGTATGGTGGAAGTGTAGGCACGTTCTGATGGCTCTCTCAAAATGGAGAAGGGGGTGGAGGGTTATATATAGCCTTCACACAAAATCCAACTATTACACACATTTGACCCATCTAGGTGAGACCAAATGATTAAACTCGGTGGCACCGATTAGTTCAAAAATGTGAACGTTAGGAATCTCGGTGGGACCGACTGGAACAACTCGGTGAGACCGACGTGCTATGGCTTAGGGCAAACCTCATCTTGGTGGCGCCGATTGCATCAACTCGGTGAGAACAAAGTGAAGCAATAGGGCAACAGAGAGTTGGTCAAGCCAACTTGGTCAGACTGATTGCATAACTCGGTGAGACCGAAATAAATGCAACAAGACACACAGTGTTGGCAAGGCCATCTCGGTGTTACCGAGACCCGTATCGATGAGACCGAACTGTTAGGGTTTTTGGCTGTGGCTATGTCATATGAACTCGGTGGCGCCAGATAGGAAGAATCGGTGGGGTCGAGTTGGAGTTTAGGGTTTTGACATATTTGGATGGAGAAAGTGGTTGAGGGTTTTGGAGCAATGTCACTAAGCATTTCAGCAAGCAAGCCATTAAGCAACACCTCATCCCCTTTTAATAGTATTGGCTTTCCTATGGGCTCAATGTGATCTTGGATCACTAAAGTAAAGATGAAGAGTCTTGAGCTTTTGCCAATGTATGTCTTTAGCATTTTGAGGGGTCCACATCTCTAGTCCATGCCATGCCATTCATTGAACTTCCTAAAATATCTATCTTGAATGGATATTAGTTCAATGAGCTATATGCTGTGATGAATTACCCAAACCACCCGGGGATTAGTTGCACTTTCAATCTCCCCCTTTTGGTAATTGATGACAACATATAGATCAAAGCTTCGACAAATGCTAAAATGAATGAAATACATCGTCGCTTTGAGAAGTATGTGATCAGCAAGAGCTCCCCCTAAATTTGTGCATTATTTGAAATTTTTGTTTGAATGCAAACGCACAATCGATTAGGATCATGGTTCACTCTTCCATGTCACATACATCTTGGTGGAGCGCACAAAATGATAAGAATGAAATATCATGCACACCTCACCAAGGATACAAGTGAATGATCATACACAATAATCATAAAGATAACCATTTAAGCACACATTGAACATCTTATGATCAATCACACAACCACATAAAGTATCTCATAAGCATAAAGTATAAGTAGCACCAATGAAACGAACGAAGTAGCAAATAGCAATAAAAACCAAACAAGCAAAATAATGACACACTCTCTCTCTCTCTCAAAGCCTATGATCTATACATTTTCTCCCCCTTTGGCAACAAGTTACTAAAAAGCTTGAAAACATATAGTGCTATACGACACTCTAGGCACGATCTCCGGGAGTTCCTGAAGGGGTCTTCTGGCTTGTTTCTCCAGTGTGTGTAGATGGCGTTGAGAGAACTACTTCTGCAAATGCCTTGACTGATGTCTGTTGAGCTGGAGGAGTTGACACTGGTGGTGGCACTGTGGCAGTGGCGGCTAGAGTAGAGTGTGTAGTCCTGGTATCTACAACTGGCTCAGCTGAAGACCTATGTGCCCTAGCCACTGTCTGAAATCTGTTAGTGGTAGGTCTGTCATCACTATCCTCAGCATCATCTCTCAGCTTCTCAACAATAGATTGAATCTCTGTGGCCTTGACATCAAGATTATACATTTTATCCTCAACTATCCGCTCTAGGCTCTCCTGATTCTTGGCTAAGTTGGCCAGACTTTGCTCAATCCTCAGAGTTGCTTCTAGCAGATATGTCAGTTGGTCTTGCTTTGACTTGAGATTCACAATTGATGCATTGGGTGCACTTGCTGCTTTAGCTGATTTTGCCTTTTCTACCTTCTCTTGGGCCTCAACTGAAGTTGGATGTGAAGCATCCATCACCGCTTCATTGTCCTCAAATTCTGGCCGAAGAGGAAGGTGCTCTCTGTCAAGCAGATATGTGTCTGTACCAACCTTGGAGTTGATAAGCATCTGTATATGTGGTGCATATCCACATGACCTCTTCTGATCAGCAGCAGTCCTTTTGATTGTCTCTACAATCAAGCTCATGACCTTGAATTTCTGTGGTATATCAAACAAATGCAACAGATTGATGGAGTGGCCACAGATCATCCTCTCATCTCCAGACTTAGGCAACAAGGTGTGCCTCAAGATATAATTTATAGTGGCCAAACCAGCAAGCAGAAAGTAGATAGAGCAAAACTTGTGGGTATCCAATGCTTCATTAGGAATGGTCTTTTACATGTGTGCCATTGTGTTGTGATCCATCCTGGGTTTGCATATACATCAATATCATTATCTCCTTCTTCAGGGGCATTGATAAGAGCAGCCCACTCTGAGATTGATGACTAGTATCTTGTGCCCTCAGTCATCCACACAATCTTTCCATCTGGGTAGAAGTGTGAAGTGGAATAGAATTGCATCACCATCTCATCATTCCATTTGGTGAGCTTTTGTCCAACAAAAGCATCCACACCTGTCAGCCTGAAGCTCTCATGAACATGGGGGAAGTAATCTTCATTGTTGTCTATGTACTTCCAATCCACCCACTTCATGTTGCTTATGATAGGATTCTTATCAAGCAGCACTGTCTCATAGAAATCTTGCTGTTCTCTGGTATGGAAATGATAGTCAACAGCTGTTCTGCACCTCACTGATTATGGATCAGCTTTCCTCCATAGTCTCAGTCCACTATCCTTCCTGAGCTTCATGTTTTCAGCCACTAGATGTCCATCATCATGATCTGGAATCTTGGGCTTCAATTTCCTGAGCACTTGTGGCTCTTCATCCTCTTGAAACTCTAGCACCGGGGCCTTGTTCTTTTCAGGAGCAGGGATGTTTCTTGTGGATCTCTTGGGTGCATCAGTCTTAGGTGCAGACTTGGGCTTGGACTTGGAGGGTGCACCTGCAGACTTCATGGCATCTGCCATAAGGTTCTGAGACTTGGCAGGCGGTGCAGCTGGTTCCTCCTCCTCTTCTTCTTCATCATCCCTCATCATAGATGGTCTGCCAATTACTCTGGCAATGGTCTTCTTCACTCTCTCTTTCCTCTTCTTCTTCTTCACATCAGCAGCTTCTTCTTTCTCCCTTGGCTCAAGAGTAAATTCCATAGTCTCTTGTGGAACTGTTAATTTCCTGACCTTAGACATGGGAACTCTCTTTGCAGGGGCCTTCTTCTGGAGACCTGGCTTGGTAGCAGCAGTAGCATACTCCTTCTTGAGCACTTTCTTCCTTGATGTGACTTCCTCTTCAATCACAAAGTCCTTGTCCTCACTTTCTGAGGTTCTCTTCTTCCTTTGTCTAGTGGCAGCTTTGGGCAGATTGCTAGGAGTGCTTCTACTGTAGTCATCATAGCTTCCACTAGGACTAGTGCCTTCACTGAGATTAACATGCTCCTCTGACATGTTCTGGCTGTCACTTGCTTCAGACATCTTGCAGATAGACCTGTGAATAGATAGGTATGGGCACAGTCGATGAGCATCACAAAAAGCAGCTTGTTTTGCAAAAAGTTTGAATCAAAACTTCAGTTTTAGTTTTCTGCAGAAAGCATTTCAGAGCTACCGATATCAAAATCTCGGTGACACCAAAGCATTAACAGAGTCTACACACACAACATCAGTCAAACCGAGTTGTGGTTCGGTGACTCCGAGATGCTAGGGTTTCACAGAGGTTTTGCTTTCGGTCTCACCGATCAGTTCACTTTGGTGGCACCGAGTTGTACTGTGTGCAATGGCCAGGGCCAATCGATGGGACCAAAAACTTCATTTTGGTCGGTCCGAGATGAGCTCATGGAAACCTAACCCTAAATTTTTTCATCAAATCTAATCTAAGGAAGTTTCTCTGTGGATAGAAGGATCTCATTCGTGGCAAGAAACTAGGCATTAACTTTGTGCATTGAATCGAAAAGGGGAATTGCACAAAGTGGTCGAACCGTACCCTAACTTGGTGACGATTCTCTACGGTGGGAATGACGGTGAAGATTTCCGTTGACGGCGACAGAGAACTATGGCGGAGGCGCACGGGTGGAGACAACGACGATCCGGAGACCAAGCGGTGGCAACACTGGGGCGCGGGCTCGAGTGGTTTGAAGAATTTTTCAACCATACGGGTCCGCAGAATACATACCCAGTCGCTGTCGGTGGCGCCGAATGGAATGGTTCGGTGTCGCCGAGATGCAAAACTGCATACAGTTAGTACAACTTGGTGGGACCGAGTCATTCTAATCGGTATCACCGAGATGAAAACCTAGATCAGTCTGGTGATTTCGGTGGGACCGAATAGGAGTGAGTTAGCCTGACCGAAATACACAAGAAGGTTTTGGAAAGCAGCCCTTGACGGGTCGGTGACTCCGAGTGCTCCTCACCCGAAGGGTCCAAAAAAGACTTGTTCAAATTTTGTGATGTAGCATGAATAGAGTTTTGAGAAGGGAAAAGGCATAGATAGGTAGAGAAGGTTCTTAGGCATTCTTGTCCATCCATTTGGCCAATAAAAACCAAACAATCAGAACAACAAATGGATGTCCTCGAATGAAGAAATTATGCAACCAACATGCTCACACAATAAGATAGCAAATGAAATATGTGACAAAGCATGCAGAAACAATCCTAGCATCTATCAAGCAATTGGCGATGACTAGGTCATCTATATATGAGTATATTGACTTAGGAGTCAAATAAGAACATTTGATCATAGGTCATACTCATCGTTTAAGCACAAGTGGGGTTACCACTTTTACATAAAGCATTAATGTGTTCACACCATTAGAGTTGCTTTAGCTCAATTTTTAGAGCAAAGCTCCCCCTAGATGTGATATCCCCCCTAAGAGGGATGAACTAACCTTGGGTTTTGTCGATGATGACTTCATGTAGATAGTGAAGATGTGGATGCTGAATGTTGATGTATATCATTTGGAGCAATCCATTGGAGTGTTGCACTTTCAATACCTACATGGGTTAGTCCCACAAGAAACATACAAGGATATCCATTGGCATGGAGTGAAATGCACATTTGATGATGTCCATGAAAGCATTAGGTTACCTTGTCCCTTGTCTTACCAACAAGAGGGTTTGTGACTCCATGAACTAGTGCAAGATATGAAAGTTGATTGCACAAGTCCTCGCCAAAATGGATATGAGTGAAGTATGTTGGCGGAGTCACCCTCAAGAACACTCTAGTTCTTGTTCTTTGGGATCCACATCAACTTGATGGGAATCCTTGGAGTTGTAGTCGTACTTGATGATGTAGAGCTTGACGTAGTCTTGGGAACCACTTGACCATGGCCTTAGGAGCTTCTTCAAATGAGTCAATCTCCTCTTGAAGCTTGTCGTTGCCTTTTAGCTTGTGGTCTTGTGGTGGAAGATCATCTTGAGCTCGTGTTCCATTGAAAGAAGTGGGGTCATACTTCTCTTGCTGTGGAACAAACTTCGTCTTGGGGTATTTATCTTCTTCCCACTCAACTCCATTGGCATTGAACTTTCGTTCAAAACCAACACCTTGATTTTTCCGGTGCCTTCCTTGCTTGCATACAATTTCCTCAAATTGCTTACTTCCGGCAAGGCTCTTGTAAACACCTTTCTCTATAATTCCCTTCAATAAGCTATTTTCTTGCTCAAGTGTAACTTGGCTAAGAGAATCATTAGTGGAATCAAGAGAACTACTAGAAGCAACAATATTTGGTTTAACATGGTTATTGTTACTACTGCAGGAACAATCTTTCTTGCTCTTGTTGCTAGATTTTAATTGTGGCATATAAGTAGACAAGAGGAGACATTTGGCAATCTAAGAAGAACTCTTCTTTCAAAGATCATCATTGATAGCTTTTAGAAACTCATGCTCTTGCTCTAAATTTAGCTTCTCGAAGCGTAGCTTCTCATGAGTTCTTAGGAGCTTTCTATGATCCTCTAGAGTTGTTTCATGAGCTAACTTAAGAGTGTTTAGTTCTTTAGTTACACGCTCAATCTCCTTCTTATCATTGTCATTCATTTCATCTTGATTAACATGATTACTAGCAAGTTCATCATAGTTTTCATCACTAGTTTTGTCAACAAGTAAATCATCATCACCTAGAAAATCGTGTTCATCACTATTGAAATCAATATACTCGGGGTGTGATACCTTAGGGCCTTTAGCCATGAAGCATCTTCAAATTCCTTCATTTGGTGAGTCAAATATGTTGTAGAAGTTGGATGACACAAGTGCAAGACCGGCAACACCTTCATCTTGAGTATAGTCGGAGTTAGAGTGATAGCTTCTCTCGGAGTAGTAATCAGAGTTGGAACCGGATACCCATTCACCAACATGAGCTTGATGTCTTTGTCTTGTGTAGCTCTTTGATGACTTGTCTTTCCTTTCCGAATCCTTGCTTCTACGAGAGGGTCTTCGTTCATAACGATCATCTCTACTCCTTCTCTCTTTTGGAGGTGATTCATCTCTTCTACTCCTCCTTTTTGGTGAGTCTTCTTTTTTCTTGTAGGGAGCCGTACACTCATTCGAGTAGTGTCTGGGTCTTCCACAATTGTAGCAATTACGATCACGACTAGAAGATCTTTTATCATTGTAAGACCATGACTTGGAGCTTCTCTCTTTACTTCTATTCTTGTAGAACTTGTTGAAGTTCTTCACCATTAAGATCAATTCTTCATTGGAGACTAGCTTGTCACTTGATGTTGTAGGAGTATCACTAGAAGCTTTGTAAGCACCACTTGAGTTGTTGTGGACCTCATCCTTATCCTTGAGTGCCATCTCACGAGCAACAATTCTAACAATGACTTCCGTGGGCTTGAGATCTTTCTAATTGGGCATCATTTGGATTAAAGTGCACACGGTATCGTATTTTCCATCCAAGTCTCTTAGAATCTTCTTGATGATGAATTTGTCGGTCATCTCTTCACTTCCTAAGCTAGCAATCTCATTTTGTGAGAGAGCAAGCCTAGAGTACATTTTGGTGACTCCTTCACCATCCTTCATCTTGCACTTGTCAAGTTGACTTTGAGGCACATCCAACTTGGATTCTTTGATGGACTCGGTACCTTCGTGCATATCAACCACAGTATCCCAAATTACATTTGCATTCTCAAGACGGCTGATTTTGTTGAATTCTTCAGGGCACAGTCCATTGAAGAGAATATCACAAGCTTGAGCATTGTATTGCAAAATCTTCAATTCATCCGCGGTGGCTTCACGATCCGGTTCTTTTCCATCTTCAAAGTATTCACCTAGCAAGCCAATACGAACAACAGCCCAAACAGCGGGGTTATGACCAAGAATATGCATTTTCATCTTATGCTTCCAACTAGGAAAATTTGTACCATCAAAGTAAGGACCTCTACGGTGGTAATTTCCCTCGCTAGACGCCATACTCTCCTAGGTTGTGAAACCAAGGCTATGATCACCAAAGCTATGGAAATCAAGGCAGATGGAGATCAAAGCTCTGATACCACTTGTAGGATCGAAAGTATGTCTAAAGGGGGGTGATTAGACTACTTGACCAAATAAAAATCTAACATTTTCCCAATTTTAGTTGTGGGAAGATTTTAGCAATTAGCACAAGTCAAGCAATCAACCTACACATGCAATTCTAAGAGTGTAGCAGCGGAAAGCAAAGCATTGCATATGAAGGTAAAGGGAAGGGTTTGGAGAAGGAAAACACAATGGAGACATGAAGATTGTTGGCGTGGTTCCGATAGGTGGCGCTATCGTACATCCACGTTGATGGAGACTTCAACTCATGAAGGGTAACGGCTACCCGAGTCCATGGAGGGCTCCACCCACAAAGGGTCCACGAAGAAGCAACCTTGTCTATCCCACCATGGCCATCGCCCACTGTCCGGGGTATATGTTTCCCCTGACTTGTGCATGGACAGTAGGCCTCCGACCTGGCAACACCAAGCATTCAAGACAAAACCATGCCAGGGAGAGAGGGCTCTTTGAGGAATCAAAGGGCGGATCAAGAAGACCAAGACAAGCCGAGACAACAAGATATCACTAAGGAAAAACCTCCCTTGCCGGGCAGGCGAGCACGGTCGGGTCGAGGCCACCCCGAAGACAAGTCCCAAGACTTCCCGGGCAAGGATTGTCGGGGCCGCTGGCGGCCTACATCCCCGCCAAGGACCCATAGCTCCACTGCTCCACCGCATCACAATGCAAGTCACCCATCGGTGCGGTGTCGAGCCCCCAGATAACTAAGTGGCTGTCATTTGGCACGTGGTAGCCATTTAGGAGGAAGATCACCCCCATTTGACACCCGCCCAGAGGCATGTCAAGAAAACAGGTGGAAGATGACTAAAGCAGCACGGTAGGCCTGCCGGGCCGCATCCACAGCATGACACATGGCAGCGCATTTAATGCGCTTTGTCCTAACTGCCAGAGTTAGGTATGATAGCACTGTTAGCTATCTAATCGCTGGGTAATGACCATTTTGGCATTGTGGTAACCCCTTGGCCTATAAAAGAAGGACCGTGGCAACCTTAGAAAGGATTCGGACCCGTGTGTACTCATACGCATGTAGCTGCTCTTCCCCCAAGGCGACCTTGCCGGGCTCGAGCGCCGCGCGTTCTTCACGGTCTCCACATCAATCCACCAAAGCAGGAGTAGGGGCTTACGCTTCTCAGCGGCCCAAACCTTGGTAAAAACCACCAGTGTCACCACTGACGTGCTGTCCTACGGCCTCCGGTCTTTGTGCAATGCATCCTCCCCCTGCCAAACCACAAAGGGGCCGATGGCCTCATAGGTGGCCATGTTCTACCATGACATCTTTGTCGCGCCAGGTAGGGGGGCACTCATGCAAACCCGAGGTCGTAATCAGCACATCAAGCTACACCAGTGTCAGTGTCGACGGTTGCATCATCAGCAGCTCCCGAGAAGAGGGGCGACACCACTCCCTCGGTCCGCCTTGCCCGAGCCCTGTCGCCCGCAGAAGACGCAACTACGGTGGCGGCGAAAACGGGAGGTGGGAGTGGTGCGATGGTCCTGAGCCGCTTAGGTGGCATGACCACCACACTGCCCCCATCCCAAGGAGAAGAACGAGACGCGCGGCGACGCCGTCCTCATGGCGTGTTCCCGCTAAGCAATCACTAAGGCAAGCAGAAAGCATGGTATGTGGCCTCCTCCTCCTCCACTTACGCTCGTCATCAATCAAAGCTGCTCATGGGGTGGCATCCTCGACGTTGATAGGCCCATGCGGACCTTGGTCCAGCATTTACCCCGATGAGGGAAAATCCTGAGTAAAGCGCTGGTGCAAATCCGTTGATTGACACCCCGGCAAATGCGCTCCAGCAGGGTCGTCCGCGGCAGCGTGACCTTATGCCTACAGCCATGGTATCAACGACAGCGAAAGGGAGAGGAGAGAGGAGTTGACCCTTCCTTTTTCGCTATGCGTTGTCATCTGTAGGCGTTCGATTATCCCTCTCCGGCCCTAGACGGGGGCGGGCACGCAACTAATAAACCGCCAAGTTTCCCTCTTGCACGCATTTTTCATGTTGATTCAGCAGACTTGACGTAGATGCACGGATGCTGTCCCCTCGAGGTATGCGGGCATGATAAACAGCCGCAGCAACGGAAGGAGGGAAACATGGACAAAAAAAAAGCTAAGTCAACATGCTCACCAACTCTTTCTCCAGAGCTTTGCATTTGCTTATCTCTCGGACACCCAAGTTTTCTTTATATGGTTGAATCTTTCGTGTGATTGCCCCTTGCCGGATTTGTCCGCGCCCCTGCTTTGTTTCGAGCCTGCTCAACAAGTGGGCGGCTACGTCAAAGACTCCTAAGGAAAAACCTGCTGGGGCACGTCCTCGCCAGCTGAATGCTAAGGACCCGTTCCTCACAGCAATCGCGACAGCATGCTACTGGTGGGCAGCCAAAACAAACAAAAAGAAGCTAACCATACGAACATCCATGGGTAAAACACAAGGGGGATAACATGCCCTTAAGCATAATTAAATACCAATTCGACGAGTGCAAAAGCAAATATAGTACGGGGCCTAAACACTAGACATGCATTATGTTTTCGTTACAGGGCACCACAGCAACAAGAATGGTTCGTGGCTATGTCTGGCGGTCTTCTCAGACCCTGGGGACAGAAAGAACCTTGCCGGCGAAGGGAGCAGCTTTCTCCTTGGCAGCGGAAACATTGGCACCAGCCAGTAGCCTCCCAAAGCCATCGGCAAGATCGAGGTCTGGATGGCAGAAGGCGAGATTGCTCAAGACCATGAAGAGGGCATTGTGTCGGTGTTCTGGGAACGGGGGTACCTAGACTTGCCTGCCTGCGGCCCACGGCGTGGCTCCGCCTGGTATGGCCCAGCTTCAACGACAACAACTCAAGACCCTCACGAGGGGCCAAGCCTCGCGAGGCGGACGACACCAAGACCTCCACGAGGAGTGGCCTCCTCAGGGTGGCTCCCGAGGAGCGGAGATCTCTATGCAAGCCTCACCTCGTGAGGTCCGAATGATGTGAGCCATGATGACCAAGGCCAGGCGAGCGCCAGTGGGCGCAGTGTACCAGTTTCCTCTTCGGTGCTAAAGAGGCAAGCGCAGGCGCGGAGTCCCGAGGAATCAGCCAAAGGTTTCCATTCCCGTGCAACAGGACCAAGACCGCCAGGACGGCAGGACGGAGGTCATCACCGAGCCCACCACGGCGTCACGACCAGAGGCTTTTGCAGGCGAAGACTACTTTTGTCAGGATAGCATGTACTAGCTGTCTCCCTACGAATTTGGCCGTTGTGGGATCCCTTCCCGCCTTTCATTTGGGAAGAGGACCAAGGCCACTGTAAATAGGACATAGCCACCACCGTAGAGGGGAGGGCATCCACGGATCATCCAGATTACACACACACTCACCAGCTCACCCGAGCCCAAGAACACCTCTCCTCCTGAGGCTGTTCGCCACTGTACTAGTTCAATGAGCTAGGCTGTGAGATTAGCGAGTAGGCAGACTGGGAGGACGAGTTCTTTGCACGTACCCCAGAGTTCGAACCTCTCAACGGTTTGCGGAATCTGAAATCCGACATTTGGCGCACCAGGTAGGGGTGCGTCGGAGCCTCTCTTCCGCCGGTCGATCCGCCATCGCTCCACCGCTTCCATGGCTGATGCTCGTCGAGCTCGTGCTGAGCGCCGGGCCACCCTCGCCGCCCGCGTCGCTTAGATGGCACCAGCGAGTGACGGCTGCCCTCGCTGTCCCCTGTCTCCAGTGGCGAACGCCGTCACCGGCCCCACGGGGCACAAGCAGCAAGCTTCGTCGCTGCATCCTTCCGTGTGGCGGGATGGACGCACCGCCACCCCGTCGCTGACTCCGGCTGGTTCGTCGTCTCATGCTCGTCGCAGGCCGGTGAACATGCAGGCTGCGTTGCTCATGGCGCGCGAGCTCCTGCGCTACCGCCCCGTCGATAAACTCTACGAAGACTGGCTGGACCACATCGCCGAGCTTGTCAGCGCCGCCGGGGACTCTCCTGCACCATCTCGCTCGCTGCCTCACCCGCCGCCTGCTGCGGGTGATGTAGCTCACGGAGAACCTCCTCCACCTCCCCGTCAAGACGTCGCCCTCGAGCCAAGGCGCGAGGCCCCGCGGCGCGACCCGCCGCGCAGGGCGCCGATGCGTGAAGACAAAAGCTGCCAGGTGGTGCAGCGGCCGCGAGAAGATGCTCGTGCACTCCCAGCACCGCCACGTCAAGACCGTGCACCGCCTGCAGCGGTGGCGCGCAAGCGCCAAGACGAGGCTCCACCTCCACGATGGGCTTCCGTGACCACAACAGGTTGCCGCGCATTCACTCCGGAGCTTCACAGCGTTGTCTGGCCAGGGAAGTTCAAGCCCGACCTGCCTCCGCGCTACGACGGCACCCCCGACCCTGTCGAGTTCCTGCAGCTCTACGAGTTGAGCATCGAGGCAGCCAACGGCGACAAGAAGGTTATGGCGAACTGGTTTCCCATGGCCCTCAAGGATGGTGCGCGCTCGTGGCTCCTGAACCTGCCCGCGGGATCGATCTCCTCCTGGGACGAAATGCGAGAGCGTTTCGTCGCCAACTTCCAGGGCATTCACGACCGTCCACCGGCTGCGGGTGATCTGCGGCGCATCAAGCAGCAGCCAGGAGAGACCTTGCAGAAGTACATCCAGCGCTTCAATAGCGTCCGCCTCAAGATCCACAAGGTGTCGGACGAGGCCATCATCTCGGCGTTCACTGATGGCGTCTGCGATGTCAAGATGAAGGAGGAGCTCGCCATACATGAAGACCTGTGCACGGCTCTGGAGATGTTCAACATGGCAACCAAGTGTGCGAGAGCTGAGGAAGGTCGCCTCTCTCTACTGGAGCTCCCAGAGGCTGACCCAGAAGACAAGAAGGCCAAAGCCAAGGACGTGAAGCGGAAGGGACCGGCCGTGCTCGCGGCTGAGACAGAGATGAAGCGCGGCTGCGACCACCCAGAGTCATCCAAGGGCAGCCGCCTGTTCTACATCTTCCACAACGTGCACAGCCACAACACCAATGACTGCCAGGAGCTCAGGGCCATCCGCGACGGGCGCCTCGGTCGTCGCCCCGAGCGCAGCGACCGAGGCTACAACCGCGAAGGAGGCCGAGGTGGAGGACGCTGGGACGGCCGCGACCCCCGCCAAGAATGGTGCGATCAGCCTCGTGAGGACCGCTGACAGGGCCAGCCTCGCGAGGGCCCCTGGAGGGACCAACCTCGTGAGGACCGTCCTCAGGGCAACGCTGGCCTTCCTCCACTGCCGCCACCACCAAGAAGGAATGACAACCATCACTAGGACGAGGGGGCTGGGGGCTTCCAGGAGCCTCGTGCCATCGCCTGCATCCTGGGCGGTGCTCAGGCCCCTGCCTCTCATCGCATCTTCAAGCAGGTTGCCCGTGAGGTGAACGCGGCCCTCCCCAAGCTCGAGGCAATGCGTCCGCTCAGGTGGTCCAAGTGCACCATCACCTTCAGCTCATCCGACCAGCTCAAGTGCGCGGCGACTGCCGGCGCTCTCCCGATGCTCTGCTCGCCTACCATCAGCAACGTGCTCGTCACCAAGACTCTCATCGATGGCGGTACGGGGCTCAACGTTCTCTCCATCGAGACATTCGACCGAATCCAGGTGCCCTACGACCAGCTGCAGCCTACCAAGCCTTTCTCAGGAGTGACAGACGGCTCCACCACCCCAATAGGGCAGATCCGCCTCCCTGTCACCTTCGGCAAGCGCAATAACTACCGTACAGAGCTCATCGACTTCGACGTTGCCCACATTCGCCTTCCATACAACGCCATCCTTGGGTATCCGGCCCTGGCCAAGTTGATGGCAGTGACTCATCATGGTTACAATGTCCTCAAGATGCCAGAGAGCTGCGGCGTCATCACGGTCGCCTGCGAGGAGAAGGACACGGTGTGCTCTCTCGAGCGCTCCTACCAGGCTGCGGCGGTCGAGAACCTAGACGATGAAGGCGCTGTCTACCCTCCTGAGGCTGTCCCCAAGAAGAAGAAGCAGATGCTCTGCCAAGGACCTCAGGAGGGCGGGGTGCCCAGCGGCACCACCTCAAGCCCAGCACCCACTGACGGGGCGCCTCCCTCTCTCGCATAGGAAGGCGCGCCCGGTGCCCCTCTCGGACTAGGCTCGGGGGCTCTCCTTTGGAGGGCCTCTGACCTGGCCAACGTCACGAGGGAGGCGCTCGGGCACCATGTGGAGGCGTGCTTCAGCGCACGCTTTCGCCAGGAGGGTACAAGGCACGAGGCACTAGGTGCTCAGGAGTTCACCACCAAGGCAATCAAGGAGCTTTAGGAGGCAAGAGCTATGCGAGGCGACCATCACCCACCACCCGGCGCGGCTCCTTGTCCCGACTAGGACAGCGAGCTGCGTGTCTGCGTCAACATCCCAGGGCTCAACAGGGCCGCATCTCAGGAGCGCTTCTGGCCTTCCCGCGCTGGCCGATGCGAGGGTCCCCCTCACAGCTATGTTCGCATGCCTTTGGGCTTGCGGAGCGCAGCTGTTGCATTCCGCTAGCCGATGCGAGGGTCCCCCTCACAGCTATGTTCGCAAGCCTTTGGGCTTGCCGAGCGCAGCTGTTGCATTCCAGCGCCACATGCGGGGCGTCCGGGCGGCTCATGAGGCCAGAAGCCAGGCGATCCTGTCAGAGGAGGAGATAGATCCTCGCGAGCCCCCCGGGCCCCCAAAGCCTCCTGAGGTTCGGGGCCTGGGCGGCTTATGAGGAGCGAGTTATGCGGCACGCGTCTTCAGCTACTCCAACATCACTTCAGCAACGGTGCCGGGTGACATTTTCTGGTTTGTTCAGTTGGGGGCGCCCCTCGGGCTGCATTATCCCCAAGCCGTGTGGGTCCGTCCCTGCAGCATGTATCATTTTGCATCTATCAGAACTAGCTCTACCTTATCTATGGGTTGATTTATGTTATCACCTGCTTGCCTGGCGTTCTATCGCCTCCGCGGCCTCCCGCATTACTGACCAGCCTCTTGCTCATTCCGCAATGGGGGCTACACATGCTGGCACGGCGTTTGTGCTCGGGTCCGTCCCTGCAACGCTGACAAATCTGAGAGATCGAGCTCTGGCTCGCGGCCTGCCCCGCGCACGTCACCTCACCAGATCCTCAGTGCCTTCATCTTCTTGCGGAAAGATCAGTGGCAGGACATCAAGCGCGGTTATGAGTTATACTCTCCTCTTGGACTAACCCGCAGGAATCCATGGAGTTTAGCCACGGGTGGCCCCGCCAGCCATCCCTTTTTCATGCAATTCGCTCACACGTTAAAGGGGGGGGGGGGCTCCTGAGCATCGCGCCTCAGGAGCTCTTACTGACTCTCCAGCCCTCACCCCCTGGCCTTGACCACGGCATTGCGACCTGGCATACCTGCGGCGGCTAAGCCTCGCTCGAGGGTCGGGACCCGAGGACGTAGAGCACCTAGATGAGCGGGGAGAAGGGGAGGTCGGCGTGAGCCCTACCTGGAAGCATCGCTACCAAGGCACAATCAGGCGCTGCGCAAAGGAATCATGTCAGGCCCACTAAGATAAGTCACCCATGCATATCAGAGTGAACCTCATCGTCCGGTATTTTGATTCTCGCAATCTCGCTTCGGCAATGCCGCTTCCCTTTTCGGCCTCCAGGGAGCTGCTTGCACGCCAAAGGGGACCTCTTGAGCATCGCGCCTCAGGAGCTCTTACCGGACCTCGGGCCGCTCACCTCCTGGCCTTGACCATGACATCACGACCTAGCATACCAGCGATGACAGAAGCCTGCCTGGGGACTGGGACCTGCCGGCGTAGAGCCCCAAGCTACCGCGGGAACAAAAAGGGGGAACCATGCCGAAGCAAGATACACGGCTGAACATCGTACTAGGAATAATAAACATTGGAGCAAAAGTATTACAGTTTTTTACATAGCCCCATGGGGTTTGTCACAATTCCGCTCAGGGAAACAAAAGAAGGAAACATCAAGGGACCCCGGCTGCTGGGCATCACCGACGACGCCGAGTGGATGCGCTGCCGCGCTCCGGGCACGGCGAGAGCTCGGCGGCATGTAGCTGTCGTCACTAGACTCCGGAGAATCGCTGGGCTCGGGAGAGTCGCTGGATTCCCTGGAGTCGTTGCTGCTGCTGGAGGAGCTGCCGGAGGCAGGCTCAACGTCCGCGGCCACGTCGCGCGGACTACTTTTCCCAGGGCAGCACTCCGAACGCCGGCTATCCTCATCGAAGACCTTGAAGAACAACATAGAGGCACCATCGTACTCGAATTGGATGGCGAGGGCCCCCTCTGGACGGCAGGCGCGGGCGACCTCGCCACATCCTCGGGTCATGAAGATGTCGCCCGGGGGCACGACCTCGACCTCCGCCCCCATGGCCGGGCCGCAGCACCCGGCATGCTGCAGCCACAGCTCAAGCGGCCCCTTCGGCGGCATCTCCTCGGCGAAGAACCTCGGGAGCCGGATCCACGTGCGCGGTGGCATTGCCGCCCACAGCACGAACTCGCGTGAGGTCCCCTCGCCATGGGTTCGCCGGCCTGCTAGCCGTGCAGCTTCGGTCTGTCTGCCAAGACCCCGGCCCGCGCGGCGCTAGGCATTGCCGCCCTGTCCAGAGCCCTGCGCGCGGGCGTACAGAGGAAGCGGGAAGCCAGGCGGAGGCCGCTCGTACCAAGGCCGCGTCACCCCTTGCCCTTTGCCGGCGTCGTGAGAACGGCCGAGCCTCTTCTTCGGCGGAAGTGGCCCTGGCTCCTCCCGAGGGGTTTTTCCCTTCTCCACCGCAGAGAATCTTCTAATCGGCGCCATGGATGTTTCTACAAGACGGCGAGACAAGGAAGAAGAAGAAGGAGCGGGAAGCGAGAAGATGGAGATGAGTGAGGGGGGGCTCTGCCCCTCCCCTCATTTATAGCCGGAGGGAGGCTAACCGCCGGCCTCCATGATCCCACGCAATGATGGTTCTTCTCTGCATGCAGCGGAGTTTCGTCAAGTCGAATGGTTGTCGAGGTAGTGTGGGGAAGCGGGGCACCCACGTCCCATCAATCGCCACGCGTCGACCAATGCCGCAGGTGGTTAGAGCCCGCGTCGCTCCGCACTAGCCCCTTGGCTTCGCCTCGAAGCCAAGTTCGAGCGCGCCTTGGGCCCGGGGGCTACTGTCGGTGTTCTGGGAACGGGGGTACCCAGACTTGCCTGCCTGCGGCCCACGGCGTGGCTCCATCGATGGCCTGGTACGGCCCAGCTTCAGCGACAACAACTCAAGACCCTCGCGAGGGGCAAGCCTCATGAGCCGGACGACACCAAGACCCCCACGAGGAGTGGCCTCCTCAGGCTGGCTCCCGAGGAGCGGAGATCTCTATGCAAGCCTCACCTCGTGAGGTCCGAATGACGTGAGCCATGACGACCAAGGCCAGGCGGGCGCCAGCGGGCGCAGTGTACGAGTTTCCTCTTCGGTGCTAAAGAGGCAAGCGCAGGCGCGGAGTCCCGAGGAATCAGCCAAAGGTTTCCATTCCCGTGCAACAAGACCAAGACCGCCAGGACGGCAGGATGAAGGTCATCACCGAGCCCACCACGGCGTCACGACCAGAGGCTTTTGCAGGCGAAGACTACTTTTGTCAGGATAGCATGTACTAGCTGTCTCCCTTCGAATTTGGCCGTTGTGGGATCCCTTCCCGCCTTTCATTTGGGAAGAGGACCAAGGCCACTATTAATAGGACTTAGCCACCACCGTAGAGGGGAGGGCATCGACGGATCATCCAGATCACCCACACACTCACCAGCTCACCCGAGCCTAAGAACACCTCTCCTCCTGAGGCTGTTCGCCACTGTACTAGTTCATCCTCAGCCCCCCGAGGCCAATCCACCACAAAGCAGGAGTAGGGTTTTACACCGCAAGGTGGCCCGAACCTGTGTAAACTGCTGCGTCTCTTTTTCTTACAGTTCAACGAGCTAGGCTGTGAGATTAGCGAGTAGGCATACTGGGGAGGACAAGTTCTTTGCACGCACCCCAGAGTTCGAAACTCTCAAGGGTTTGCGGAACCCAAAATCCGACACGTTGCAGGCGAGCTTTCGGGACTCGTGGACGAAGCATCTGTCCCTTTCGTCCTCATACGTCTTCAACCCTTCGATCAGCCCCTCAAAGAAGAGCGACAGCTTGACACTAGGAACCTCATGTTGGCCCATGTAGAAAGCCCAGCTCTTCATATTTATTGTTGCGATCTGGGCAGAGAGGCACTCGGCAATACCCACCAGATTCTTGATCCAGAGGTCACGCTGCCCAACTTGGTTCGCCAGCTTGTCCTCTCAATCCTTTCGGTGCAGTCTTGTGTTGTCCAGGTCCTTCATCAGCTGCCTCTCACGGGCGGCGGCAGACTCAATCTTGCTTTCCAGGGTGCCAAGTCATGCCTTCATGTCAGTAATGGAGATGTTGGCAGTGTTAAGATCCTGGCTCTTGGATGAAAGCTGCGATTGCACCTCTTTCAGAAGGATTTCTGCCTTCTGCGCTTCCTCCTTGAGGGCCGCGGTCTCCTTGGTGCTCCCGGCAAGCTCCTCTATCATTTTGTGCACCTGTTGGTCGAGATCAGCTTTGGCGGTGGACACGGCAGCAAGGTCATCAGCAATCTTCTTCAGTTGGGCAGCGGAATCATGGGTGAGCGCGTTGAGGACCACCTTGTGCTTGTCCTCCAGATCCTTGGTACACTGCTGGACAAGGACCTCTAGCTCCTCGTCCTTGTGACGGAGGGTGGTTTTGAGGTTCTCTTCCCGGGAAGAGATTTCCTTCTCTTTGGCGTCCAGAAGTGCTGCACGCTCCGCCAAACGAGTTTCTCAGGCAGCGACATCCTCCTTGGCCATGGTGATCATCTCCTGTTGCTACAGAAGGATTTGGAACTGCTTGCCGTGCCACTCGCACAGTTCATTTCCCTTGTCCCTCAGCTTCTGATGCATGAGGTTGGCAGAGTAGCATTGCTCCTTGAGTGCCTGCCCTTCTGGTTGTACCTGTTTTGCATCTCCTTGATGCCTGCTGCCACGGACTCCAGAAAGGATAGGTCCAAGACCGCGCTAACCGTGTCGTCAGCCTCTTCAACTCGCTGGGACAACGGTGCCATGATGCACTGGATCTCTTCATGGAGGTCAGCACTTACTGCCGTGGACGAACCAGGAGCTCCAAGACCAGGTTGGGCAAGGACCAGCGCCCGACTGCTCGAAAATGGTTGCGGGGCAACGACCGAGGTGCCAAACTGGGGAGGAGGGCTCATGGTCTGAGGAGGAATCTTCTCTTCGACAACTACCACCAGTCCGGGCGCACTGCCGGAGGCCTTCCCTGGGGCCTCTCGGATATCCCCGACAGTATGTTCCTAGCCCTACGCGGCAGCGATCTTGGCGGCCTCTTCGGCGGCGTCCTTACCAACACTGGCAACCTCCTCCAGCAACTCTGGTTCCTCGGTCACTATGACTGCAAGCAAGATCAGCAAGGAACGGCAAAGAAATAATATGCATCGGAAAGTCAGAGACTTGAAGCAAAAATGAAACGAACAACAGAAGGTGAAGAGCGAGCAGATTACCTGGAGATGCTTGCCGTGGAAGGGCATCGGTTTCCCCGGTGACACCCGTTGCCGGCATATGACCCTCGCGCCCTTCCCCGGTAGTCACTACGTCAGCATGGGCCAATCCTTCCACGTAGGCCCTTGCCGGGGATTTCTTGACTTGGACGTCGGGCAGGGTGAGCCCCTCCTGGGGCGCCTCGATCTGGACGAGCTCACACTTTCCCTTGACGAAAGAAGGGACTCGCTCTCCCATGCCCTCGCTGGCGGGGAGGGTCCGCCCCATACCATCTGGCCAGGGGCTTGGCGCGGGTCATCCATTTGCCTCCCGCCAAGCCTGTGCCCTCCGAGGGCCCCGACGCATCCACTTGCTTGGCTCCCTTGGCCTGGTGGGCGAGGGTCTCCCCCTCATCTCTGCCAAAAATGACAAAGCAAGATTGGGCCAGCAAATCTACAAGTGCATGATACATCGACAAGAAGAGATGGCGTTTTCCTTACTCTGAGTCAATGAGCATGGAGCCCAGCGCAAACTCTATAGGCGGTGGAGTCACTCTGCCTCTCTTCAGGGGCGGAGGAGCGGTGCTTCCCGGCACCTCCAAGCCTTTTGAGGAGACCGGGGGCTCCCGCGAGGACAAGTTGCCCGAAGAGCTCGAGCTTGATTCAGAGCTGGGGTCGACCCCTATGAGTGCTCGCTGTTTGGTGGGAGAGGTCTTGGCCCCAGAAAGACAAGAAGAATGGCGGCGCACCACGTCCGGACCATCGCCCTTAGAGATGGTCTTCTTCTCCCTCTTGGCGACGGGTGCAGGGACGGGGGCCGTGGTTCCCTGGCCAGGCCGCCTGCGGGGATGCAGCTCCAGGTCTGGTTCAGGGGCTTGAGGGCCCGCAGTAAGCCACTCCTCCTTGGGCTGCTCCACCTCGTTGGCCTCGTCCTTTTCCTGGGCTTCCGCTGCCGCCGCGTACATGGCTTCGATCCTGACAGGCTCATCCCCGGCAGGATCACCCTCGGCAGGCTCGTCCCCGGCAACCTCCTCTGCGGCATGCCCCTCGCTCCTGCCATGAGAATAGCCCTCGTCTTCGGCCTACTCCTCTTCTCCCTCCTCCACCCTTCTGGGCTTTGCCTTCCTAGCCGCTCGAAGCGCCTTGTCCTCCTCGATCCGCCTCTTGATATACTCTACTTCCGCTGTGGAGGTGCGCTTGAACATGTTGCTCTCCACTCTGGAGGCCCTTTCCTCCAAACCAGAGACCCACTCCATCTCCTCGTCAAGCTCCAGCAGTTACCAATCGTCCGCAACCCCGTAAGCGTTGTAATCAGGCATGCACTTCAAAATCTGGTCCAGGGCAGAATTGATATTCAGCGGGACGAACTTTGTCGGCATTTTGAATGGCCCAAGGCTATGGAACAGCTGTTCGCACAGCCAGGCATGACCATAAACTGTCAGGTTCTTGGTGAGGCCTGGGTACAGGCGCATCCAATCCCCTGCGTCTTCGTACCGCCAGGCAAACAATTCCCTTTGCTGCAGCGGCGCAATGCGGCGTCGGAGGAAGTCAGCCCCCACCAATTTGATGGTTAGCCTGGCAGCCTTGAGGCGAGCAATCCTATTCAAAGCTGAGCGAAGCCTATCGTCGGTAAGGCCTAGCTTCCCCCAATCCTTGCAGCGCACGACGCACTCCGTCCGTGCCCGTTAGTACTCTGGAGCATCTGCATCCCGAATCCAGCATCAATCTGCCCTCCACTCTTCCCATCTGCCATGCTGCTGACCAGGAAGATAATCCCAAGCATTCCTCGCCACCCGAGGGATCCATCTTATATTTCCTGAGTGGAGATTCTTGTCCTCAACCCACGGGACGAAAAAGTGCCTAAACAGATCCACACTGGGGGCTACTCCGACGAAGTTCTCACACAGATGGGCGAAAATCACCATGCACGCCATTGCATTTGGCGTGAAATCCAAAAGGTGGAATCCGTATACCACCATCATTGCCTTAAAGAAATCAGAGAAATGAGGGCTGAGGCCGCAAAGGAAATATGCGCAGAAAAACCGATATGAATTTGGCGGGTCCCCTTTCCCCTCTGCCAAAACCGCAGGAGCACCATGCCCTTTCGGGACATCTCTCCCCCACATGTATGTGTACCTCACGGCTAGGGTGTTGCTATCCATGATCGACGGGAAGAACACTACATCTTTCCACCGCTTCCTGTCCAACTCCGTCGCTTTCTTATTTTTCCCCTCCGGCGCGGTTTCCTTCACGGCAGTCGGCCGCTTTCCCCTTCCGGCGGCTTTCTTCCCCATTCTTCGGGGCTGCGTGGAAGGTGGAAGGCCGGGTGGGAGATCGGAAGTGAATGTGGGCGCGAGAGCAGTCGCTTGGCTTGAGGAGGAAGATGATGGAGGGTAAAACAAATACGAATGAGCAGGGCCCCTTCGCGATTTTCTCTTTTATGAGGAACGAACGTGGGGGGGGGGGGGGGGGAGGGTGGCTCTTCGCTGCTTCCTCTCAGGAAGTTACCATTTTACGTTAACTGCTACAGTCCCACGCCCCCACAACCTGCGGTAATTGCACGGAGTGGATGTTGAGGCGACTGGTCATCATAACAAACCACTGCATGCACAGCGTTCCTTCGACATGTGTCCGTGCACTGTTTGGGGCCTAACCCAACGTGCTCGGCGACACTTATGGCTCAGGCCCGGGGGCTTCTGTCGGGGTACACAAATAGGGGTATATGTTTCCCATGACTTGTGGACGGACAGTAGGCCTCCGACGCAGAACCACCAAGCATTCAAGACAGAACAATGCCAGGGAGAGAGGGCTCTTTGAGGAATCAAAGGGTGGATCAAGAAGACCAAGACAAGCCGAGACAACAAGATATCACTAAGGAAAAACCTCCCTTGCCGGGCAGGCGAGCCTGGTCGGGTCGAGGCCACCCCGAAGAAAAGTCCAGGACTTCCCCGGCAAGGATTGCCGGGGCCGCTGGCGGCCTGCATCCCTGCCAAGGACCCACCGGTCCACAGCATTGCAATGCAAGTCACCCGTCGATGCGGTATCGAGCCCCCAGATAACTAAGTGGTTGTCATTTGGCATGTGGCAGCCATTTAGGAGGAAGATCATTCCAATTTGACACCCGTCTAGAGGCGTGTCTAGTAAACGGGTGGAGCATGACTAAAGTGGCGCGGCAGGCCTGCCGGGCCGCATCCACAGCATGACACGTGGTAGCGCATTTAATGCGCTTTGTCCTAACTGCTAGAGTTAGGTATGATAGCACAGTTAGCTATCTAATCACTGGGCAATGACCATTTTGCCATTGTGGTAACCCCTTGGCCTATAAAAGGTGAACCGTGGCAACCATAGAAAGGATTCGGACCCTCGTGTACTCATACACGCGTAGCTGCTCTTCCCCCAAGGCGACCTTGCCGGGCTCGAGCGCCGCGCGTTCTTCACTGTCTCCACATCAATCCACTAAAGTAGGAGTAGGGTTTTACGCTTCTCAGCGGCCCGAACCTGGGAAAAACCACCAGTGTCACCACTGTCGTGCTATCCTACAGCCTCCGCTCTTTGTGCAATGCGCCCTCCCCCTTGCCGAACAACAAAGGGGTCGATGGCTTCATAGGTGGCCGTGTTCTACCACGACACCCACGAAGGACTTGCCTCACTCGGGTAGATCTTCATGAAGTAGGAAATTTCCTTGCCCTTACAAACTTCTTGGTTCAACTCCACATCTTGACGGAGGCTCCCAAGCGACACCTAACCAATCTAGGAGGCACCATTCTCCAAAAGGTAATAGATTGTGTGTTGATAATGAACTCCTTGCTCTTGTGCTTCAAATGATAGTCTCCCCAACACTCAACTCTCTCACACAGATTTGGATATAGTGGAAAGATGATTTGAGTGGAAAGCAACTTGGGGAAGGCTAGAGATCAAGATTCTTGTGGTAGGATTGGAATATCTTGATCACAACACATGAGTAGGTGGTTCTCTCTCAGAAAATGTATGGTGGAAGTGTAGGCATCGTTCTAATGGCTCTCTCACAAATGGAGAACGGGATGGAGGGGTATATATAGCCTCCACACAAAATCCAACCGTTACACACATTTGACCCATCTCGATGAGACCGAATGATTAAACTCGGTGGCACCGATTACTTAAAAAATGTGAACGTTAGGAATCTCGGTGGGACCGACTGGAACAACTCAGTGAGACCGATGTGCAATGGCTTAGGGCAAACCTCATCTCGGTGGTGCTGATTGCATCAACTCGGTGAGACCGAAGTGAAGCAATAGGGCAACAGAGAGTTGGTCAAGCCAACTCGGTGAGACCGATTGCATAACTCGGTGAGACCGAAATAAATGGAACAAGACACAGAGTGTTGGCAAGGCCATCTCGGTGAGACCGAGACCCGTATCGGTGAGACCGAACGGTTAGGGTTTCTGGCTGTGGCTATGTCATATGAAATCGGTGGTGCCGGATAGAAAGAATCGGTGGGGCCGAGTTGGAGTTTATAGTTTTGACATATTTGGATGGAGAAAGTGTTTGAGGGTTTTGGAGCAATATCACTAAGCATTTGAGCAAGCAAGCCATTAAGAAACACCTCATCCCCTTTTAATAGTATCGGCTTTCCTATGGACTCAATGTGATCTTGGATCACTAAAATAAAGATGAAGAGTCTTGAGCTTTTGCCAATATATGTCCTTAGCATTTTGAGGGGTCCACATCTCTAGTCCATGCCATGCCATTCATTGAACTTCCTGAAATATTTATCTTGAATGGATATTAGTTCAATGAGCTATATGTTGTTATGAATTACCAAAACCACCCAGGGATTAGTTGCACTTTCAATGTACAACCGGGGTGCTATCTTCACCAAGAAGTAGCACTGTTTTATTTGAAGACTGTGTTTTTACTCTGCTAGATACTGCCATCACCCCCTCCAATTCAAATGGCTGATAAACAAAAAAAGTGGTTGAATGTACATACCTTGTATGAGAGACAGATGCAATAGATAGGGTGGAAAAAAGAGGGCATGAAATAGTTCACATATATATTATTTAACTAAAAAGGATAGCATGACATAATTTCACATATATGATGTCTATCTAAAATGGATAGCATGGCATGACATAATTCAAAGATATGATGACTAACTAAACAGGATGGCATGAATAATTATATGATGTCTTTAGTAAACAGGTTCGCGTGACATAATTCACATACATGTTATCTAAGTAATCAGGATCGCATGATATAATTCACATATGTGATATATACTAAGCAGAGGGCATTCGCATATATGATGTCCGAACTAAGAACATGGTGTTGAATATTGTGTATATGATGTCTAAACTATGCAATGCAAGACACCATATGCATGATATGAGCAGTATAACCGTGCCAAGTTAGAGCATACACCTCGGTGGGGGAATAAGACTGGTCATCTATCTCTGAATCCATCTCTGAGGAGCTATCAGGACCCAACAAGAGATCTGCTTCAACAGGTAAGACTATCTGCTCTCAAGACCTTGTTTTCACTCAAGATTTTCCATCACCCACTCAAATGGTTGATTCACAGGAAGAGTAGTTGAATGTACAAACATTGTCGACAAATGGAAATGTAATGAAGAAAAGGATTGACAAGATATAATTCAAATATATGATGCCTGGTTAAACAGGATGGCATTGCATATTTCACATATATTATGGCTGGCTAAAAGAGATGAGATTGCATATTTCACATATATGATATAGAAACTAAACAGGTGGCATTACGGAACATGTCTAAACTAAGCAGATGACATATATGATGTCCAAAGTAGGCACTACAAGGCAACATATGCATGATATGACAAACATCATCATGCCGAGTTAGAGCAAACACCTCGGGGGGTAAATAGGAGTGGTCAACTCCGTCTGAATCCACCTCAGAACAGATATCTTCCTCTGGATTACAATCTGGAGGGGGGGTGGGGGCAGGGTTTGGCCATTGCCCCCCATGAGCGATGTCTGCATGACATTGTATTGCCGCGCAAAACTCTTCTCTTTTTTCTCTACATGTTCAGCATGACTGTTTACAATATCTGACATGCATACGAAAAAATATAGTGAGATTATGTAAGGAGAGCATGCAGAAATTTAGAGTGATGGTAACAACTAGTGGATAGATCTAAAAATAATGATAGCAGGCTGATGATAGCTTTAATTTAATAAAAAGACAGGTGATGATTGCTTTACTGTTTGTTTCCCACCCAAGATGAACAACATAGACACACCCTAGGTGAACCAGATAATAGACAGAGATACTATTCATTGCTGCCTCGATATGTGCCCCACAAGCATTTTAAAACTCAAGTTTGAACATTAATTTGGACCTGACTTGGAGTCTAAGAGGTGAACAGGGTGATAAAGTAGCAGGTAATATTAAGCAATGTATAACATAAGCAGAAACAAAAGAGTGCAACCTCTCTTGTGGACCCATGTACTCCTCAAGTTCATCTGCTGAGTTGACGATGGTGATGCAGTTGTGGTGGGTGCCGGCGATAGGGAAGGAGATCTGAGGCGGCGAAAGATGGTCAAGAGTCATGATCTCTGGTATGGTGGATGCTTCTGTCGATGGAGCAGCTCAGGTGAGGTGGACGACGTCGCGGCAGGAGCAGGACAAACCACATAAAGTTTTCTTCGACACCTATCTGTAACTGAAGTAATTCTGTAAGGTCTCCTTTGGCTTGCAGGATTCTAAAAACGTAGGGATAGGAAAAAACATCGGAATAGTATAGGAATGCACGTGGGAAACAGAGCATTTGTAAACACAGTATTTCTGTCAACTTGGTTGTTTGGTTCACAAGAATTGGAAGAGCAGAGGAATGCAAAGAAACATGACCAAATTAAAGTGAAACCATATGTTATTCTGCCACTAATGCACTTAGTCTTGTTTTCATGCATAGGATTTTGAAAAGTAGGTCCAGGTGGATGTTTTGCTCCATTCCTTTCAACCAAATGCATGAATAATTGAATAGAGTACCATAGGAAAATTTCCTATTGGTATGTTTTTCCTTCACTTTTTCCTTTGAACCAAAATAGCCCTAATGGATCTACATGAATGTAGAGTAATAAGTGATGCGACAAGTGTACAACCTGTTTGGCATAGCCGTGTCGACCTTAGCATCATTGGGTTGGTCACTGAAGAAGTTGCGGTAGAGGTGGCTATCAGAGGTGCGGACGAAGATCTGAGGCGTCTGTAGACGGCGTCCAGGGTACTGTCTGTTGTGATGGATGGTTCCGTCATTGCAGTAGTACAAGACAGACATCATTAATCTCAAGTGGGATTCTAATAGCATCTCCAACAGATAATGTAAAATACATTACCAAAAAGTGGTAGATGTAAAATTTACATCACCAAAAAACACCTGACTACAATAGATGAGGTAAAATCTGTTGACTCTGAACTTAACTGTTGAAATTGAAATTTATTGTGGAATCTGAATGTTACTGTCGAAACTAAACGCACTGGTAGCAGAGAGGCAATTCACATGTTGTTTAGGCCGCTCGAGCACTAGTAGTAGAGAAACAGTGATCTAAATCAGCAGGCGATCGACAGAAACACAGTAGCAAATAGCAGCCGAAGGAGCAGCGCCTGGAGTAGCAGCGCGAAATAGAGCTAGAGCAGCAACTCGTGTAGCTGCAATAGGCTGTGTACCAGCATCAGTAGCGCGAGCGAGAGCAAGAGCAGAGCAGCAGCACAAGCGAGGGGAAGAGCAGAGCAGCAGTGCGAGCGAGCGAGAACCGGAGCAGCAGCAGCAGCAGCTCCGGCTGGTATGGACACCGCCGCTGAGGGAGCCTCGCACTCGGGGAGAGCCACCATGGAGATGTCGCCGACGGCGCCGACTACGAGGTAGCCACGCCATGGGGGAGCACGATCGAGCACCGGCGGCGCCGGGAGGTCGAGTTAAGGAGAAGGTGCGATGCGATGAGTGTACAATCTCTTTGGTGGCGCCGAGTAGGCCTCGATCGGCTTTGTCCGAGGAGTCAGTGAGGATCCTGTGTTTCCGGTGGAGCAGGTTAAGGCAGCGCTATGGGGATGGAGCAGCCACGATAGACGAGGCGATCGTCGGAGCAGGTCCTTGAAGGTGGACGACGGGGCGGCTGAACCGGCGGGACGACGAGATCAACAATGGATCCTCATCTGGGGCGGTGGATCAGGGACGTTGAGCTGTTGTGGTGGATGACATTGTCGGGGAAGAGGCTCCGTCTGGGCAGCGGCGAGGGTGGCGGACGGTGGAGGGTGGGGTTGTGCGACTGGAGCAGATAGGTTATGGCGGCCTGGATTTTCGAATGGCGAAAAGGAGGTGATGGGAGGGGGAACCATGACTTAGGGACGCGCTTGTCCAAAATGTAGGGTGTGTTACGAAAGTACCCCCATCGATTTGAACTAGTGGCCCTTTCGGCTCAGGGTTAGAAGGGGGGTTTCACGTGTTGGGATTTCGTAGTTGGAGGGAGTTTTTGCGCGCGTTGTAATTTTGGTATAGCAAGGCGCGGGTTGTGAAGGCGCAAGTTTTCGGAGCACAAACAGACAAAGCGATATCTGAATTTTCAGGATAACAAGGCACGGGTTGAAATTTTGGGATAAGCCTAACGTGTAATAATGTATGTACCAAATCAATTCGCACTTCCCTTGACGAAAAAAACAAAAACAAAAACTATTGGCACCACACAAAGCGAGAGTCTTGTCCCATTTTACTCTACAAATGCTATTCAAAACTATGAATCCATGTTATGTCCAATTAAATTTTTTCGCTACTTGTATAATGCATGTAACCTACTCATACGAACATTTTAGTGCATTCCAAATGTATATACTACCGCTGCAATTCGAACTAAATTTGAATCCCTTTCTCTATTTGAATAAGAATCTACAATCATGATTGTTGCCAAGTTAAACCATCATCTGTATATTATCTTAACAATAGACCACATGATTACTATAGAGTTAGATATGAACTATGTGTACCATATGAACTCGAATTCAATATTTTGAATCCACTTGATGTTGATTCCAAATAATAGTACATTTGAAGTGCTAGCTAGATGTTCGTAATCTAAACCGTGTTTCATATGTGTACTGTGTATCTCACACAATGTGTAGTGCCCCTCCCCCTACATTATGACAAGTGTTTAGCCGTGAGCTGCAAAATGCCACACATTATCACAAATTCAAGTAAATTGTTATATAGTATAACATCTTTATAACCACACCATGTGTATCACCATTATAATCATGCATGTGTGGGTTTAGAACACTATGATCTCTTATTCAAATATCCGAATCCACTTCTATAAAAAAAGATCTCTGTTAATCTTTTACACCCACACAATCCTCATCTCTTTGTAGCTAGCACTAACTTTCTCTCGTGCATGCACACGCCTGCCTCCCTCTCACCCTCCCTCGGCATTCTATCCATCGCGCACATTCGTTATTTCTCTTTAGGTCGTACACCCACGGTGTGTGTAGGCCCTCCAGCTCCTTCTTTCCGGCACACACCAATCGATATACCTCTCTAGCCAAGTGTGCCTACCACAAACACACGCTTTCCCTCTTCTCTTCTCACCATCCCCGCCCCCCTCTGTCTAATACGGTTCCACGTACGTGCACACTCCCGCCCCTCATTTCATTAATCTCATACTCGCACACTCCTCCCCCCTTGATTAGTAGGCCTCTCGCACCACCTCCATGCTTCATCCCTCTCTCTCTCTATCCATCTCTCCGGGCCTTATTTTCTTCTAACACATGCATGCAAGTATACCGATCAATCTCCCTATGTATAGCTAGTTCGACTATAACTCTTTTTCCCCATGCACCGGTCAATGTACCGCACAAGTTATGTCTGTCCCTTTGTTCGACACACGACGATTGATTTTCCTATGTAGTTACATCTGCTTACCACATCCATATCGTCCCCCCTCAACATCCGTGCATGCCTCCCGACCCGTCTCTCACACGCACATGCACAGACAGGCAGGCATCCCCTCTCTTATTGATATTGCAGTCGTACCCTCCGTTTGGCTAGCAGGCCTCTCCCACCATTTGTGAGAAGCAACTCCACCACCAACCCTCCGACACTCTAGCTCTATCTCTCTCCCAACATTATTCCTCTCCTACACATATGCATGGATGTTGTTCGATCTCCCTCAATACATAGCTAGGTCCCTCTCGTTCTCCACACATATACCAGTCGATCTACCTCTCCATAGTTAGGTCTCTGCCCCCCCCCCCCACAACAATAGTCGAACGCTGTAGGTAGGTATCCATGCCACAGAGACAAACTGCACCTCTCCCCTCTCATGTTCCAGTAGGTCGGTCGGCCGCCCTATATCTTTGATGTGGGCACACACAAATTCGATGGCACTCTTTATCAATCGCGCACCCACACATTTAATCCCTCTCTTCGATTCTATCAATATCTCACGCCGATGATCCCTTCACTTTCTTCTCATGGATCACCCCCTCTGTATATGATATATCCAAGCCTCTGTTTCACACACATTGCATATGTTAGTTCGCACACACCATCTCTCTCACACACACCCACGTACGTGGGGTACCTACACATAGAGAAGCGGTGCATGCATGACGCACGTACTCAGGTCTCGTTCCCAGCCACACCTGCCCGGGTACACAGTGGAGCTCATTTCTGTACAAAAAGGCAGCCCACGTGATAACTTAACACGTGTAGTGGTTGTTTACTTGAAGGAGGGTCATGTACCACGCGTACACGGAACAAAGTTCAACTTGACGCATTTTAAATAAAGTTATATTCCTCAATGACATGTACAGAATATAAAATGATTGTCATGGAGAAAAAAGAAATCCGCTCCACTATATACAATGGAGCTGCCTGCCGTGGTTTGTCTCTCTTCACACTATATCTCACACAAGGCGGCGGTGGCCTCTCTCTCTCACCGTTGGTCACTGATCCGGCCACATCCCATCCACCGGCGGAAAGGGAGGATGTGCATCGTTTCTCCTTTCGACGACATCGAGGCAGCACGTCCCGATCTGCGGTACCCGCCGTTCTCTCTGACCAAGCTCCGGCGTGGTAGGGCCTTCGCCACTTGCTCGCTGCCGTAGTATGGGCAGATCCCAGCTGCCGGCGCCCTCCTAGTTACATCCAGATGACCCTCAGGTACAGCTTCCTCCAGCCTTGCTCCACTGCCCATCTTCCCACGTTGCTACATGTGGAACATCCTGCATGTGGATCTTCTTTAGTTCTTTGCGTAAAACGTATCTCGGCCGGTGTACTTTCCATCTTGCAATCTTGTCCTCACACCGTTTGATAAACCGCCATGCTGCTATCTTTCCCTTATGACATGGAATATGCTTCTTTCTTGTCGGCGTATGTGTCGTCAACTGGTATTGGGCCGTAATTGTTTCCTTTCTACCTCTTTTTGCAAATAGGGCTATCCATTTCACCTCGTTGCTATTGTGACCTTTTGGTGAACTGCACAAATCACTTTTTTCTTAAGTGTGTTTTGTGCAGTTCCGCCAAAATGTCACACAGGTAACGTTTTTACATTTCTGTGGGACTGCAGAAAGGGAGATTTGTTTTGCTATCCTCCTCATCCAACTCCGAGCCTAATCTTCTCCAACAAGTAGTTAGTATAAAAGAGAGATTGCAGAGGTGAACCGCTTCTATTTGTGTGTGTTATGTTTCATCATCTAGTTCCACTATTATTGTAATCACACTGACTGAATATCTTTGCAGACAGGGATGATCAGCTCGATTTTAGTGGAACTGCACGAAATGATCAGATTGTGATGTCCTCCATACACCTCTTTCTTGGCTACAGAGCTGCGTGAAACTAGCTGCCCACCAATGAACACCGTGGCCAGGAAATGGAGCCATGCCTACGAACAACATCGATCAATTATATATTTTTCTTTATTTGTACACCTTCTCACAACTTTGTCTTTAGTTGTGATGTGAATATTGGCGCTGATCTACGAATCATTGAGATGCATTAGCAGCCATGGTAGTTTCATTTGTATTTGATGGAATGTTGTAACGAGACAATCTTGAGGCAAGAGGATACATGAATCCTAAGTTGAAACCTTTTTTTCAGGGGAACAAAAGTTGAAACCTTCATAGCATTACAGTACAATTTCATTATGATGGAAAATTATGCGTACATATAAACAAATCCTTAAAGATTGATAGTAATGCTAGAAACCATTCAACTCCGTTTCGCCGACATGTGGGACATCCTTCATCCGGCTCCACCTGCCATGCACCAATATTGAGTGCACAACTGCAGGGGAGATTCACCCCGGTCATTGCGCCGCAGTAATAATGACTAGTGAGCAATCAAATCACAGAGCCCCACCTTCGCCATAGAAAGTTGCTCGGACGAAGCAACCATTATTTCACTCTTCATTGAATCCGATGGTACTCCAATATTCCCAGAGTAATAAGTTGCTCAGACGAAGCAACCATCACTTCACCTTTCCCACAGTAAGTACTACCTCCTTTTTTTTATTCTAGAAACCACCACACGTGAATATTGGACGGTAGCAGCACAACATCAAGTTTACTAGCACTACTCAATTCAAAAATTGAAACCAACCAATGAACTTCTAGATGGTGCGTGTTTGCTAGTATCATGTACTCCCTCTGTGCATGTATATAGGGCCTAATGCATTTTTTGAGACTAACTTTGACCACATGTTCGAGCAGTATAGGACATGCAAGTTGCTCAAAGCATACCGTCAATTTCGTACGTGAAAGGATCTTCGAATGATATAATTTTCAAATTATATAAAATCTTATCAATAGTCAAAGGCAACCTCGAAGAATACATTAGGCCCTATATATACGTATGGATGAAGGGGGTAGTACTAATCGCAATGCATGCATGCGTGGGGAGTACTAAAGTAAACAAGAACGTTTTACATGCGTTTGTTAATTATATCTTAATCATGGCACTTAACAATTTAATGCACAAAACTAGAACGGTTGACAGGATTAGCAGAAAGCAAAGCACCTTTTTAGCGGGGATTTGCATCATTCTATGAAGGTGCAAAACCAAGTGCTACTACTACACCAAACAAGTTCAAAATGAGAAACTGGACCCACTCATGGCACTGCACGCCTGTCTCGTTTGGTCCTTCTGTCAAAGCGCTTTCTCTTCTTGGAATAACAATAGAGTACAATATTTTTTTAGAATGCTCTTGGCATTTTGCTAACATGTGGGAGCGAGTGTGAGTTAACTGACCTCAATAGACGGCAAAATTGCCAGCCCGCGGCACTGTGAGAGAGATGAGGAGCGAGAAGCGATACGGACTGGTGGATTACTAGAGCTAGATGTCGCACGGAGGCCAAGAAATATGGTGATAGCATGAGTTGGGCCATGTATGATGTATCTACGCTGGGCTGTCGTGTTTCGGACTCTTCCGGTCTACTAGGATGTGGAGAAAATTGAGTTGATTTTATATCGCCGAATATAAAATATTAAGAGTCGGGACGCTCCACCGCGAGGTTCCTTGCTCCTTCTCAATCGTTGAAAGCATTCTTGTTTGTTTTGCCAACATGTGGGACATCCAGGTCCACGTGTCATGCAAGAAAATGGAGTTAAGTAGTAGGAGAGACTCACCAACGGTCACAAACATAGGTGGAGTACGTGCATGAATCACCCGAAAAAGGGGAATATGAGCACGAAGAGAAGAGGTGCAGGCACCGACGCAAGTACTCTTTGCCTCTTTCCCTAATACTCACGCGCGGGAACACGGTGAGCTCATTTCTGTATGAAGAGGCAGCTCACGTGATAATTTGGTGAGTGTAGTAGTTGTTCATGGGAACCATGCGTGAATGAATCAAAGTTCGACCATGATGCGGTGGAGCGTTGTTTATAAATTAAGTTATTCTATTCGATTGCATGTACGCAACATTATTTTCTCAATGGAACATGAATTGTGCATGCACTGAATGACGGAGCACGGGATGGTAGCCATGGACATGGTCATAACTTTTTGGAGACTACACTACTTTAATGTGTCCCATTAACTCACAAACGAGGAGATACTTTTCTTGCTACTACCTCTCACTCGCTCACGCGCGTGCGCGGTGGCTCGCAGGACAAGGAGAAGCTTTTGCTTTACGATAGTAAGCTTATACATGCGATGGACGTGCAGCAGTTCATTCGGTGTCAGATTGCCAGAAGTATATATACTGTAGTACCATTCATAGAGGCAAAGGTGTCCCGTCTTTTGATGAAATGGTGATTATCGTTTTTGGAGGAGTAGACTTTGACGATCCGACTACAAACGTGCGAGGACGTCACGCCTTAGCAATCACTAAACCAACTCCGAGAGGTATTGACCATGCCGGAGCATGATCAACCTGACCACGAAGGTCTATTTCCTGCATGCAAACGAATAACAAGTAAGAAACTGAGATTGCAATCTGGATATTGCGATATAATATGAAAGCTTTATTGATCAAGGTGGGGTTCTATGACGTCTTGATCTGGTCGTTGAACACAAACGAAGTACTCAAAGTTGCAGCTATGGCAAACTATTAATCTAAACAAAACCCAAAGTCTGAACGATGCCCTAAGGGCTGTATATATGGAGGAATAGGGGGGAATTTCGTGGCCCCTTGTAGGAGGGATCCAAAACCAACACTAACTTTGTTTCCCCACACATACGGACTCTAAAAACAACCTATACTTAAGTATTTCGAAATTACATGGGCCTGGCCCAAAAATAAGGTGGCGCAGCACCTAAAATAAGCTATGGACGAAATTTATGAAGGGGATCTTGTATATTTCGTCCATGTCCTTGTAGGTCATCACCGAGGCTTCAAAGAGCTAAAATATGCACTAGAAACGCCATTCTAGATCCTTCACGCGCACCTTCATCTCCCTGCTTGATACTGCTCCAGTATTCATCCCTCTTATCCATGCTAGGCCCTTCATTAGTAACCAACACAAATGTATCCAATTTAGGCAGCATCATATTCTCATGAACATTAGAATTGTCACCAAGAAACAAAAGTACATGGTAATTCAATTGACGTGCGCGAGCTCTAGTAATTGGTCCAGTATGTATAGCAGCAGGGGCTGTGGGTGTAACAATGGTATTGATGTCCTCATCATCCTCCCCTTCTTGAAATGAAGTCGTCCTCGATGGAAGCTCATCTAACTCACCTAAATAAGGCTTCAAATCTGTAATGTTAAAAGTGGGACTAACCCCAAAATCTGCAGGCAGCTCAAGTTTATATGCATTATCATTGGCCAAAAGAAATGTGTAGCAAGTATATCGTCCGTCTTCTTGATGCCAAAGTGTCCCATTAATCCTCCTCCATGCGCCTCCTGCAATAACAAAATACGAACGGAGCCAGCTGGAATGCATAGCTTGATAGCACGAAACACAAATCCATCGTTAACGACACACTTGTTCAATGTTCTCCCTTCTTTATAATTCTGCAATACATCTTTAAATTCAGCATCAAGCACATATTGATCTTTGATGGTCTCCAAACCAAATATTTTAAAGTCAAGTTGTGAAAGCATAGTTGTCGGTGTACTAAAGTTTGGGTCCTTTAGTACCCCATACTTGTGCACGGACAGTTGTAGCCATACCAGTGGCAAGGCCTGCCGGGGGATAGCTGGAAGCTAGTGCAAGACTTTCAAGAAGGCATTCAAACCAGTGACCAGAAGACAGAAGCCCAAAGGCCGAATCCCCGGCAAGATCCTTGCCGGGATGGCTTGCGAAGGCCCGACAAAACTTGCACCCACCAAGATCACGCCACTCTGCCACCGCTCCAGCATAGCGACCAGCCTGTCATTTGGGGTTTGTCCTCCTGGATGCATGTCATGGCAATAGTGGTGGACGGGCTTAAGCGGTGCTGATGGGACGGGCCCTTTTTCCGTCCCCAAGAAAGTAAGGGACACCTAAATGGACACCTAAACGGAGCATTTAATGCGTTTGTCCTAAGACGTCAGTGATAAGCAAGTAAACACTGTAGCAACTTTACACCTCTTGTATGTACTGTACGCCACTGTTGGTGACCCCTTGGATGTATAAAAGGAGGCCCAAGGCATAGCTACATGGGGAGGACACTCTAGCCTATTCTGCATGCGTAGCTGCTGCTTGAACACACTGTTCACTGCGAGCGCTCCTGAAGCCTGGGCTTAATCACCCATAATAAACCAAAGCAGGAGTAGGGTATTACGCTTCTCAGTGGCCAGAACCTGGGTAAAAATCTCCTCGCGTTGATCGCTGGATCAGCTCTTTGTGCATACCTCTCTCCCTGCAGAACCGTAAAAGGGATCCACGCGATCCCATAGGTGTCTTTGGCGCGCCAGGTAAGGGGAGTAGGTTGCGCGAACCAGATCTAGCGATCAGCGCATCAGTCTGTTGATCATTTTCGTCGCCATGGCTCCCAAGAAGAAGGGTTTCGTGGCGGTTGGTCCATCCGCGTCCGGCTTGCCCGTGCCTTCACGGACGGGCGACGGCGTGGACGCAGGTGGAGGAGGTGGAGGTCTTGAGCTTCCACACCATTCTGGCGATCAAAGCCAGGCGAGCGGCGTTGTTCGCAGCGGCGACAACAACCCGCACACCTCCAGGTCTAAGGACGGAGCCGTGCTGCCTACGGGTGGCGCAGCAAACTCCAAGGACGGGATGGCGCCTTCTAGGACACCCGCGCCGGCGCATGCGCCGCGGCCTTCTCAGGTCGTGCGCGACGAGCAGCGCCATGACGTCAGTGGTTCTAGTCGTCCCCAAGGAAAGACTCCTGTGCATCATTCCCGAGATGCGCGGGGCCAGCATGCACGCCAAGATGCCGGTGGAAGCACGGCGCGGTTGCGGGACCGTGGTGGAGCTCCTTCTAACACGGTTAGGGGTCAGAGCACCTCACTTTCCTCGCACCTTATGCCACCGCCCACACCAGCAGAAGCGTTGGCGTGAGCGCAACTGCTCCTGGATTCCCATCCGGCTCCCGAGAAGCTTGAAGAATGGAGAGCTGCTATTCAGAGCCTCATCGGCCTTGCCAAAGGAGATGGGCCGCAGTAGGCGGAGCCTTCGCGGCGGCGGTCCATCGAGCCGGCACGCGCCGATGGCGAAAGGACTGGAGGTGGTATAGCTACGGTGCACTCTCCTCCATGACAGCAATAGCGGTCGCTAACTCGGTGGACCAATGTCTATGATGACGATTCCACGACATCGTCTGATCTGCGAATGCGCCGCGATCAACGTCAAGTTCTTCGGTTGCGAAGCAAAGAAGACGCTCGAACTACCATCGAGCGGCGACGGGAAGTGCGCTAGCAATCTGATAGACATGCGGGGCCCACTATAGACAAGCCTGTGCCGGGGTATTCCGGTGACTTACCTTATGAGGTGGGTTGTCCAGTGTTTACCCATGAGCTGCGGCGAGTCCAGTGGCCCAATTCTTGAACGTTCAAACCGGAGGTCTCGGAGAAATACGACGGCAAGACTCACCCGTCGGAGTTCCTGAGCATCTACACCATTGATGTGCAGGCTGCCATGGCTCAAGATGACAAGGTACTCACCAACTACTTCCCATTGGTGCTCAATCCCAACGTCAGGTCGTGGTTGATGCACCTGCCGCAGAATTCCATTTCTTCCTGGGCAGACCTGTGTCACCAGTTTGTTGGCGCCTTTACTGGAGGCCACCAAGCTCCTGGCCTGGAAAGCGATTTGCATCTCATCCCCCAGAAAGAGGGCGAGCCCTTGCGCAAGTACATACAGAGATTCAGCCATATATAGCACAATATCCCAGACGTTCATCCTGCCGCTATTATTAGCGTGTTTCATTAGAACATGTGCAACCGCAAGATGCGAGAAGAGCTGGCGATGAACAAAGTCAGGGATATTGCCGAGCCCTATGCTCTGGCGGACAAATGTGCTTGGGCTGAAGAGGAAAGGAGACTCCCCGGCGAGGATGCTGGAGCAGGAATCGACTCTGAAGGTGAAGATGCCACCGCCCCGACAAGGAAAGGTCGACGGCATAACAAGAAGTGCAAGGGCAAGGCTGTGCTTGCCGTCGAGGAATCCGGCAACCCTGGCACCGCCAAGAAGATCAAGGTTGATGGTCCCGGCAAGGAGGTTGCTAGGTGTGCCTCCTGCTAGGCCTTGGCGGCTGCCGACAAGACGGAAGGCTCCGATAAGCAGTACTGCAAGATCCATCGCACTGAGGGCCATGATCTCCAAAACTGCCGACAAGTTGAGCAGCTTGTCGAGAGGCAGAAAGTTGAGTATGAAAGGCGAGACAAGGAGAGAGCCCAGGATGGTGCTGAGGGGTCTGGCAAGAAGCGCAGTAGCCGAGGAGGTCGCCGCGGCAAGGCCAAGCAACAGAACAAGAGGCCTGCTCGAGGCCGCGACAAGGAAGAGGGGGTGACGATGACAATGAAGAGGACGACGAGTCCAGCGAGCACGAGTTCCAAAAGGCTACAGAAGCTATGTGCGTTGATGGAGGCGCCTCGTTGCATTCTTCTCATCGCCAACTTAAACAGTGGGTGCGCGAGATTAATGCGACAGAGCCGTCAGTTGATGCCCGGAAGCCTCTGAAATGGTCCAACACGCCTATCATTTTTTACACTGAGGATCACCCTGATCGCACAACCGCGGTTGGGTGTTTGCCATTGTTGGTTTCACCAATGATTCGCAACCTCAAGGTGACAAAAATGTTAGTTGACGGTGGGGCCGGTTTGAACTTGATCTCGCCTAGTGTAATCAAGAGGTTGCAAATTCCTGATGAAGATCTCGAGGAAACGGGCATGTTTCAAGGAATCAATCCCGGAAGGAGCCAGCCGAAGGGAAAGATCACACTGCCGGTGACATTTGGCAGTGAGCTGAACTACAGAACAAAAAAGATCATTTTCGACGTCGCCAAGATCCCGCTGCAATATAACGGGATTCTTGGCCGTTCGGCGCTGGCCAAATTCATGGCGGCATCGCACTATGCTTATAATGTATTGAAGATGCCCGATGAGCGTCATCACTGTCAAACTCCGACAAGAAGGATGCGCTTATCTGTACCGACCAACTCTACCGGGAGGCAGTTGCAGCATCTGCCGCCAAGGCACTTGCTCCTACCACTGAAGCTCCCAGGGGGAAGAAGTCCGGCAAGACCTCTAGCACACACTCCGGCAAGCGCACCTCCTCGGAGTGCTGCGCTCCCGTCGAGGATGTGCAGCAGAGCTCCATCGGCAAGAGCAAGAAATCCAACGTAGCTCCACCAGAAACTAAGAAGGTGCCCGTCAAGGAGGATGGTATGGGAGGAACTTTCACCATAAGTTCCACCCTCGATGACAAATAGGAAAGCGCGCTCATTGCTTTCCTGCGGGCGAATATCGATGTGTTTGCATGGCAACCATCTGATATCCCCGGCGTTCCCAAGGAAGTAATTGAGCACCATCTTGCTGTCTATCCTCATGCACGGCCCGTCAAGCGGAAAGATAGGAAGCAGTCTTTGGAACGGCAAGAATTTATTGCTGAAGAGATCAGGAAGTTGGAAGCGGCAGGTTTGGTCAGAGGAGTGCTCCATCCGACGTGGTTGGCCAATCCAGTTGTAGTGCGCAAGGAGAATGGAAAATGGAGGTTGTGTATTGATTATACAGATATCAATAGAGTCTGTCCAAAAGATCCTTTCCCCTTGCCGCGCATCGACCAGATTGTGGACTCCATTGCCGGCTGCGATCTGTTGTCATTTCTCGACGCCTATTCAGGGTACCATCAGATTTTCATGGCAAAGGAAGACGAAGAGAAAACCGCATTTATCACCCCGTGTGGTACGTATTGTTTCTTACGTATGCCTTTCGTGTTGAAAAGTGCTGGTTCAACATTTGCGAGAGTGGTGCAGATTGGTTTTGAGCCTCAGCTACATAGAAATATGGAAGCTTATATGGATGACATAGTGGTTAAAACCAAGGACAAAGCAACACTCATACAAGACTTAGAAGAGACATTTGCAAATCTGCGTAAGATCAATCTGAAGCTCAATCCCGAGAAGCGTGTGTTTGCCGTTCCATCCAGCAAGCTTCTCGGGTTCTTTGTATCTCAGCGTGGGATCGAAGCAAATCCCGACAAGATCATGGTAATTGAGCAGATTGAAGCACCAAGACGCGTCAAAGATGTGCGTCGGCTTGCCGGCTGCATCGCTGCTCTGAGCAGGTTCATCTCCAAATCTGCTGAGCGCGCCCTGCCCTTTTTCAAAATCTTGAAGAAGGCGGGTCCGATGAAAGGGAATCCGGAACCGGAGGCGGAGGCGGCGCTGCAAGATTTGAAGAGGCACCTCTATTCTCCGCCGATAATAGACGCTCCTAAACCACAAGAGCCGTTGCTGCTATATTTAGCGGCGACAAATCAAGTGGTTAGTGCTGCGTTAGTAGCGCAGAGAGAAGTTGACGAAGAAGCAGCGGCAGCGGCAAGACCGTCAAATGACGAGCTGGGATCTTCCTTGGCAGGGTTTGGTGCCGACATGGCAGAATCTACAAGGTTAAATGAAGCAACATAGAGGAAGAAGATGGTGTAGCGCCCGGTTTATTTTGTCAGCTCCCTTTTGCAGGCGGCTAGTTCAAGATACTCTAGCATGCAAAAGTTGCTCTTCGGCCTCCTTATGGCCTCGAGGAAGCTGCGCCATTATTTCCAAGCACATGAGATCACCGTCGTCACCCAATTCCCGTTGCAGCGGATTTTACGAAATCCAGATGCGACCGGCAGGATTGTGGAGTGGTTGTTGGAACTGTCAAGCTTTGGCCTCAAGTTTGAAAGCACTTCAACAATTCAGAGAAGAGCCTTAGCGGAGTTCATTGCAGAATGGACCCCAACACCAGACGAAGAAAGCCAAGAGACAACTCTCCCCGGCAAGGAAACAGATCGAGAGTGGATTATGTATTTTGACGGGGCTTTCTCGTTGCAAGGCAGCGGTGCTGGCGTGCTGCTTGTCGCACCCACCGGAGAGCACCTCAAATATATAATTCAGATGCACTTTCCCCGGGAGAGATCAATGAACAACACTGCAGAATATGAAGGGCTGCTTGCCGGTCTCCGGATCGCGGTGGACCTTGGAATTAAGAAGCTCATCATTAGAGGTGATTCATAGCTTGTCGTCAAGCAAGTGAACAAAGACTATCAGAGCCCGTTGATGGAAGAATACATAGATGAAGTGAGGAAATTGGAGGAGCGCTTTGACATTCTGTAGACAGTGCATGTTCCTCAAGCAAAGAACAACATTGCTGATGACCTGTCAAAGCGTGCTGCCCTCCAGTTACCTTTGGAACCAGGTACTTTTGTGCTCCGATTAACTCAGCCATCCGTAACACCATCAGCGAGGCAAGATAAACGAAGCAGGTTGAATTCCGGCCAGTACTTTCCCGCAGAGCTCCCAGAGGCCGCTGACAAGGAAATTCCTGGGAACAACGTCAAGCTTGTCGGGGAGCAACAGGCTCCGGCAAGGCCTCAAGCCCTTGCCGTAGAGACAAACGCACCCGCGACAGAAGATATGCCTTTAGTCCTTGCTGTCGAGCCTCAGGCTCTAGCATGGGCACAGCACATCGTCCAGTTCCTCCAAATAGGGGAACTCCCCGAAGAATAGGAAGAAGCGGAGAAAGTAGCCCGTCGGTCTAGTATGTACCAATTCATGGACAATGTCTTGTACAGAAAAGGACCGAACAGCGTGAAATTGAAGTGCATTCCTCGGGAAGATGTATTGGAGCTGTTGGCAGAGATACATGGAGGCATATGTGGCCCCCACATAGGCTCAAGGGCTCTTGTCGGTAAGGTATTCTGGCAAGGTTTCTTTTGGCCCACTGCCCTTCAGGATCCAACTGCACTAGTAACCAAGTGTGAAGCGTGCCAGTTCCATTCAAAGAAATTGCATCAGCCAGCTCAGGCTCTTCAGACAATCCCTCTTTCCTAGCCATTTTCGGTCTGGGGGCTTGACATATTGGGCCCTTATCCCCGTGCTACCGGGGGCTTTGAGTACTTGTATGTCACAATCGACAAGTTCACAAAGTGGCTGGAAGTGGAAGCAGTGAGAAAGGTGACAGCATAGTCAGCCGTCAAGTTCTTCAAAGGACTAGTTTGCCGTTTTGGTGTGCCAAACAGGATCATCATCGACAACGGCACATAGTTCACGAGCCACACCTTCATGCAATACATCCAAGACCTTGGTAGCAAAATCTGTTTTGCTTCTGCTGCTCATCCGAGAAGCAACGGCCAAGCGGAAAGGGCAAATGCTGAAGTGTTGCGAGGTCTAAAGACAAGGACTTTCGACAAGCTGAAAAAGTGCGGAAGACGCTGGATTGATGAGCTACCGGCGGTTCTTTGGTCAATCAGAATGACACCAAATCAAGCCACTGGCCAGACACCCTTCTCCCTAGTGTACAGGACAGAAGCAATTCTCCCCACGGAACTCATATACGGCTCACCTCGAGTGCTCGCTTATGATGAGCTTGAGCAAGAGCAGTTGCGGCAAGATGACGCTACGCGCCTTGAGGAAGATCGTCTTCAGGCTGCTGTGCGAGCTGCACGCTACCAGCAAGCCTTGCGTCGCTACCATAGCCGCAAGGTTCATGCCTGAAGTCTTGAGGAAGGCGACCTTGTTCTTCGGCGCGTTCAGTCGGCCAAGAATTCCAACAAGTTGATGCCGAAGTGGGAAGGCCCTTATCGGGTAGTACGAGTCACCAGGCCTAGCACTGTCCGCCTGGAGACTGAGGATGGCATTCCAGTGAGCAATTCCTGGAATATCGGGCATCTTTGTAAGTTCTACCCATAAGGCGTGGTTGCCGGGTCCCCCGGTAACCACCTTTTGTACGAATCTTGCCGGCAAGGCATGTGATCCTTTGTACAAAGCTAGGCGCAGACCCTGTGCATAGTTGAATAAGCTTAAGTGTTTTACAATTCCTGCCGATTTTCATGTTAATCTATATGCATGCTTGTCTGAGATATTGTATTACACTTGCTTCCGCTAAGCGTTAAATGAACCGCCAAGGTTCCATATCCTTGTTTTCTCTTCTTTCTTTTTCTCAAAGGATAGAAGGTTCCCTCGCATGCAAGTTTGCCGAGGGGAGTGATGGTATGGATACCGACATGCGACGTTCAAGGTTTACATCTTGCAGGAAGGAGTTGAGCAACAAAAAGCTAAGTTGCAGAACTTTGAGTAAATTTTTTACTTTAAGGTTATTTTCCTTGAACGATTTCGGCTTTTGTATGGAAAACCTGCACGCGAAGGAACCTTGTCATGATCGGTTGCGCCCTTACTCTGTTTTGAGTCCGCTCAATAGCTTAGGTGGCTGCACTGAAAAAGTCAACGTATCTTGCCGGTAGCGACACCTCCAGCAGGCTGCTAAGGATCCGTTCCTCAAAGCGCTCGCGACAAGGGTGTGCGCACCGGCAAGTTTTCCAATAAGCATAGGGCATGCACCATACAGAAAGAAATCCGACAAGAGAAATAGCGTGCATTCATCCAAAACATAGTAAGTTATATAACATTGATAGTTGCCGCGATTCTAACTAAAGATGAAATTGTCTTTGGCATGGAATGGTGACGACAAGAAGAAGCGAAGCGGCTAGTCCCTGCGCTGGCCTTCGACCCTCTTGACTTGGATTACCTTGTCGATGATGGGCGCGACAAGCACTTTGAGTGCTTCGAGGTTGACATTCTCTGGCAAGCTGTCGAGAAAGTTGGTGAGGTTGATGCCAGGGTTCTTGTGCACCACTTTGACGAGCACCTTGAGGAGGACGGCCCGGCAGAGTTTGCAGATTCGTTGGCCAGATGGGTTGCTCGTTTATAATGGAGCAGCTTCAGGGCATCAACGATGCCCTTGAAGAACATGGTCAGCTTGGCGCTCGAGGACACTCTGTCGTCACAAGAGTAGTTGAAGTTCTGCAGGCCCATGGTGGACAGTTCTACTGCAAGCCTTTCCGCAACATCAACAAGGCGCTTGGTCCAGATCTTCACACCTTTCTCAAAGTCATTATAAGAGGCGTTGGCGCTCTTCAGCAGGTCCTTCTCATTCTGGAGGTCTTTGATCAAAGCCTTCTCACGAGCCTTGCCATCCTCGAGGGACTTCTCCAACATGGCCAGCTTCAATTTCAGATCAGCGATGGATTCATTGGCTGAGGTGAGCTTTTTGATCTTGTCGAACATGGAGGTTTCCATCTACACCAAGCTGTAGAGAGTCTTCTCTCTATTGGCTTTGAGTGTCGAGAGCTCCTTGCCATGATCCTCGAGATCCGCCTCCAGCCTCTTTACTCTGTCGCCCAGCTCATTCTTGGCGGCCTCTGAAGCTTTGGTGGCATCGATGGCCTCCTTCAACTTGCCAACATGATCTATGGTAGAACTTCGAGCGTCTCTTTGTGTTTCTGCTCCAACTCCTGGGTTTGCTATGCGACAAGCCTTTCGATCTCCTTGTCATTGCTACGGAGCTTGGTGGCAAGGACCTCCTCGCGAGCGGTAAGGTCTTCTTCAAGAGCATCAAGCCTGATGCGGCGTTTCATCAAGCGAGCTTCCTCTACAGCGGCCTGCTGTGCGGCCTCTTCCTATGCCTTCTCGGCGTCGGACTACCTCAAGAGGAACTCGCTCCAAATTTGACTCAGTTGTTCCCGGCCAGTCATCAGCTCTTGGAAAGCCTCAGCGTACCAGACTTGAGTTTGCTCGACGCGCTTCTGGAAATCTACCTCTGCTGCTTCAACAACTGCTGCCCTGGAGTCCAACTTTTCCTTTCGGGTGCGGTGAAGCGCCTGGAGCTTCTGGAAGTTGCTGCTCATGGCTTGGAGGAGCTGTTCTTCCTTGGACTTGCTGCTGCTGGCACATGGCTCGTCAATGATCTCAAGTCCGGCAGCGGCGATGACATCTTCATAAAAAATTTCCCCTTCGGTTGGCACCCCAGTGCTTGCCGTCCTTGGTATGCTGACGAATAGGTTGTCTCCAACCTTAAGGTATCTGCTTGACGGGGGGACCTCGGATGCTGACGGTTGGTCTTCGACAATCACCTCGCCGGCAACTGGGGTCTCTGTGACCGGCGCAGCGCCAGACGCTCCTGTGGCAGGAATGCCATCAGTATGGTCACCGGTCTCCTTGCCGGCCCTCTCAGCAGATCCCTTGGCGGTTTCCTCCTGTGCAACCTTGACGGCCTCGTCAGCAGCGATCCTGTCGGCCTCGGCAGCAGCATCCTTGGCGATCTCCTCGATGACGATATCAACATCCATTTTTTCCATCGTGGGGAGATCTGAAGACCGAGAAAGAAACAAGATGAGACCAAGGTTGAAGTTCAAGAAGACAAAAACAAAGAAAGAATGACAAGTACTCAGAGGCAAGTGGTTTACCTGTGTCGAGCTATTGAGAGGTGGTTTCTCCTTTCCCGGCAAGATTGGTTGCCGATGTAGGACTGCCAGTGCCCGTGCTTGCCGGCTCCTCTTCGACACGAATGGGCTCGCCAGCGGAAGCCCTTGCCAGAGATTCATCTCTGGGCGGCATGGTTGACGGAGGCGGCACGTCAGGGATGGCCTCAGATGGCTCTCCTTGTTGTCGTTCTTCTCCTGCAAGCCCGGTTATGTCAGTAGCAAAGATAAACACCTGAATGCCCTCCAGCGGAAAATGGGTAGTGGACTCACGCTGGGGGCTAAGTTGGGGGCTGCGTTGAGGACTAAGCTCGGGGCTAACGACGATGAGCTCTGGGGCACCTACGGTACTTGCCGGGGGCTCGTCACCCGTTGAAGTCTTTGCCTTCTTCGCGATCCTTTGCGCAAATGTTTCCGTATCACTGCAGAGACAGGCCAAAGCAAGACCGATGAATTAAGCAAATCAGGAACTCAAAAGTTAAAAGATCCGGTAGGACCCTTACTCTTCTCTTTCCGGGCTAAAAGCAGAGATGTCGAAGTCAACATCCACTGCAGTGTCCGTGTGAGGGGGCGGAGAAGGGGTCCTGGGTCGTTTAGCTGCGGCAGAAGCAGCGGGTCGATGTGACTCTGTTGCTCCGGCTGTTGGTGCTATCGTATGAGATGCCCCCACCGCTCCAGTTGTTGCCGCGGTCATGCGTCTCGTATGTCGCTCGGGTTGCTGTTGAGCTTCTTGCCGCTGCGCAGCCTTTTCGGCCGCCTTCTTGCCGGGAACTTCACCGCAAGAGGAAGGTTGATGTACTGGGACGCCAGAGGCGGCTTTCCGCAGCACATGCTTCTTCTTCTCTGGAGCTAGGGGCTCCTCGTGCAGCTGCTCCTCGGTTGTGTGTTCGACAGAAGGGCTCCCAGCAGCTGTGCCACTCTGCTCCCCGGCAGTCTCACCCTGCCCGGCAAGATTTTCCTCTGACATCACTTCTTCTTCGCTGGCTTCCTCTTCCATGAAGCCAGGGCTGCCGGCCTCCGCGGCAAGATTCGCCTCTTCCGCCCTACGGGCGATATACACCACTTCCTTGTCAGTAGTGGGGCGGATGAGGTTTGTCTCTTCCTGGATGGCTCTCTCTGACAGATTGTCAAAGAACCCTTGTGCTTGCTCTGCGGATGGCTCGACCCAAGTTCCGTCAAGGTTGTGAGCATTACATGCTGGCATCATGGCGATGATTGAGGTCAGTGCGGAGTTGTTGCATAGAGGAATTATGCTCGCCGACAACTTATATTTCCCACCGGGTCTGAACAGTTTGTGGCAGAGAGCTGTGTGCTGTATGATTGTCAAGTTGTTGTTCAGCCCAGGACGCCGCCTCATAATATCTGCTGCATTCCAAAACTCCCAGGCTGGTCTCCCTTTGTTATGCACAGGGGTGATGCGGCGGTGAAGGAAATCAGCGCCGACCATTTCTATTGTGAGCCCGGCAACCCTGAGATGGTGGATCCTAGTAATCGCGATTGTGAGCTTCTCATCTTGGGGATCGAGAGCGCTCCAGTTGTTGTCACGGACCACTTTCGTTTGTCGGGGCAAACAGAAAGGCTAGGGATCTTTCTCCTTAATCCAGCACCATTCGCCGCGGCAATCTTCCCACTTCGTACGGTAGAGCCCTTCTGGGTATATCTCTTTATTCCATGCCCTTGGAATCCAGGCGATAGAACCGGAAAGGGCGTCTCCTTTTTCGATACGGGGAATTAAATAGTGGCGAAAGAGGGCTGTGCTGGGCTAACTCCGGCAAAATTTTCACAGAGACGGGCGAAGACTAACATGCATGTCACAGCATTCGGCATGAAATCCAAGAGACGGAAGTCGTATGTGTACATGATGTCGATGAAGAAATCAGAAAACGGAGGGCAGAGACCACAATAAAAGTATGCGACAAAGAAAGGGAATTTTTCTGGGCCACCCTCGGAGGAAGCCTTTGTCTCCCTCCCCCACATGCACAGATATCGATCCTTCAGGGCGCTCGCATCGAGCGTCGGGGCGAAGACGACGTGCTCCTTCCGCATCTTCACCAGCTCGCTCTCCTCCGCCTGTGCACCCGAGCAGACAGCTTTCACCTCTTTGCCCTTGCTCACTTTGGGTGGCATGGCGACTGAGGAAGCAGGGGCCGAGGGCGATGCGAGAGTGCAGGCAGTGAATGGATGGGAGAGGCTCTGCTTTGAGTTCGAGGAAGAAGGCGACGGCGGTTTCCGGATTGGAAAGGATGTGAGGTAAATGAACGGCGCCTCTGCGGATTCCTTTTTATGGGGAAGGCGCGGAACTGCCTCCTTTCTAATCAATGTGAATGCGCTTTCACGAGTGCGCTGCTACAGCGGTTGTTCCGCGCACATATCCCATGTCGTGCATTCAATATGTGCCGTGGGGAAGCACGGTAAGCGAGATAATCATGATAGCTAACTCCTGCCACGCGTGCCCATGCACTGTTTGGGCCTAGCCCAACAACGCCTCCCACCCATGTATGGCCTAGGCCCGGGGGCTCCTGTCGGTGTACAAAAGTTTGGGTCCTTTAGTACCCCATACTTGTGCACGGACAATTGTAGCCATACCAGTGGCAAGGCCTGCCGGGGGATAGCTGGAAGCAAGTGCAAGACTTTCAAGAAGGCATTCAAACCAGTGACCAGAAGAGAGAAGCCCAAAGGCCGAATCCCCGGCAAGATCCTTGCCGGGATGGCTTGCGAAGGCCCGACAAGACTTGCACCCAGCAAGATCACGCCACTCTGCCACCGCTCCAGCATAGCGACCAGCCTGTCATTTGTGTTTTGTCCTCCTGGATGCGTGTCATGGCAATAGTGGTGGACGGGCTTAAGCGGTGCTGATGGGACGGGCCCTTTTTCCGTCCCCAAGAAAGTAAGGGACACCTAAACGGAGCATTTAATGTGTTTTTCCTAAGACGTCAGTGATAAGCATGTAAACACTGTAGCAACTTTACACCTCTTGTATGTATTGTATGCCACTATTGGTGACCCCTTGGACGTATAAAAGGAGGCCCATGGCGTAGCTACAGGGGGAGGACACTCTAGCCTATTCTGCATGCGTAGCTGCTGCTTGAACGCACTATTAACTGCGAGCGCTCCTAAATCCTGGGCTTAATCACCCACAATAAACCAAAGCAGGAGTAGGGGATTACGCTTCTCAGCGGACCGAACCTAGGTAAAAATCCCCTCGCGTTGATCGTTGGATCAGCTCTTTGTGCATACCTCTCTCCCTGTTGAATCGTATAAGGGATCCACGTGATCCCATTGGGTTCGTACGCCGACAATAGTATAACGACAAGACAATCATCAGCAATAACATTTTCTTTACCCTTCTTGTGTTTAATGACATGAGGGAAAGTCTCAATGAATTCAACACATTTAGCATGTCTATGGTTCAGTTTTGCTTGACTTTTAATGTGTTTCGAAGATTCATGATCAGAATGTATAACAAATTCTTTGGGCCATAAATAATGTTGCCATGTTTCTAAGGTCCAAACAAGAGCATATAATTCTTTATCATAAGTAGAATAGTTCAGACTAGGCCCATGCAATTTTTCAGAAAAGTATGCAACAGGTTTGCCATCTTGTAATAACACACCTCCTAATCCAATTCCACTAGCATCACATTCAAGCTCAAAAGTCTTATTAAAATCAGGAAGTTGGAGTAAAGGAGCATGTGTCGACTTATCTTTCAATACCGTGAAGGCTTCTTCCTGTGCGGTACCCCAAACAAAAGGCACATCCTTCTTTGTAAGCTCATTGAGAGGTGCAGCAATGGTGCTAAAATCTCTCACAAAATGCCTATAGAAACCAGCAAGTCCAAGAAAACTCCTCACTTGTGTAACCGTTTTGCGCTACGGCCAACACTCAATAGCTTCAATCTTGGCTTTATCAACTTCAATTCCCCATGGAGTAACAACATAGCCAAGTGTAAGTGCATCTAGTGCCACCCCTAGTTGGTTTTGGAGTATTGACGACAAAAATGGTTGAGGGACTAATGTGTTTGTGAGAATTGCAGAATAACACAGGTAGAAGTCCCTCATTGATTCGGTTTTCCTACCAGAGATGACCCCTAAAAATGTATGAAGACATTGAAGACAATGGTGGTTCGTGAAGACATTCATGTCGAAGATAATGACGTGTGAAGACATTCACTTGAAGGCTATGGAGTGTGAAGACATAGTTTCTTTTGTAGTTTCATTTTCTTCTTTCTTGAGTCATAGGAACCACCGAACTGTTAAGTGGGGTCCAAGTGAACAAAGTTAGAAAACTGACGTGATGCTCAACCAAAATCCTATGTCTTTGAGTGAAGACAATGAGAGTAAATCTTATCCAGAGTTGGATGAGTCCGCTTTGCTTGTAGCCCAAGTCAAGCTACCCCGTGTGCTTGAAATCCGACCGTTGGACACGTGTCGGTTCCTTAGTGACCAAGGGTCATTTCGGAGATATCATGTCGGGTTGCCTCCTGGCTATAAATAGCCCACCCCTACACCATAAATTGGTGGCTACTCAGAGTTAGTGCACGGCTTTTGGCGTTTGAGAGCAACCCACCTCCGAAGCCTTTTAGAGAGAAATCCTTGCGAGGACAAAACCCAAAACACCCAAAGCCCAAAGAGTGTTAGCATCACTGAAGTCTTTCTGTCCGCATGATCTGAAGACTTATTACACTTGAGGACTGTGTATCCTCCAGCAGGTTAGGCGTCGCGTTCTGAGGATCCAAGAGTCATTGTGGATCGCCGGTGAACGAAGTCTGTGAAGGTTTGGAAGTCTACCTTGAAGACTTACCTGAGTGATTGGGTGAGGACTAAGTGTCCTTAGCTCAAGGGGAATAAGGTGAAGATGTGGTCTTCTGAGTTCAATCTCAGCCTCCCTAACCATACGTACAGTTGTCACAGCAACTGGAACTGGTCTACCAAATCCTTGTCTTCACCAAGCAATTGGTTTTATCCCCTACCTCATTTACATTTCAGTTTGTCTTCGTGAAGTCATTGCTTGCTTGCCTAATCTGTTTGACTTCATTGTGTGAAGACCTTCATGAGTTTGGCTTCATACTGTCTTCCCATTCTGATCTGTTGTACCTAGCTGCTATTAGTCTTTGTGCTTTCATTTTACTGTTTACTTGACTATGGCCTGTCTACCGTAGCTTATCTTTCGATGCATATCGTATAGGTGCTGTTTGGTTGTCTGTCTTTAAAGATCTTGCATCTTTCAAATACTTTCATAAAAATCGCCCATTCCCCCCTTAGTCGATAACTAGCACTTTCAATTGGTATCAGAGCAAGGTGCTCCCTTGTTCTGTGTGATTCGGTTTAACCATTTGGAGTTTTAGCTATGTCGACTGCAGGGATAATCAAGGTCTCCGCTGCGTGCGCCGTCTTTGATGGCACTGATTACCACTACTGGCAGAATAAGATGCGCATGCATCTTGAAGCCATTGACAATGACCTCTGGTATATCGTCAGGACTGGCATTCCCAAAGTCGGTGAAGGCGTCACCACCGCTGATGTCAAGAGGTTCACGCAACTGGACTCAACCGCCAAGAACATCATCTGTGGTCATCTGACCAAAGGGCAGTATGGCCGTGTGAGTGCTCTGGAATCTGCGAAGCTAGTCTGGGACTGGTTGTCCAAGGTCAACGAAGGCGTCTCAACACAAAGAGATTCAAGAATCGATGTGCTTCACAATCTCTTCAACCGATTCAAGAGGAATGACAATGAGAATGTCCAGCTCACTTTCGACCGCCTCACTGATATCACAAATCAACTTCGTGCTCTCGGTGCCACTGAAATCACCAAGCATGAAGTTGTGAAGAAGCTACTGAGATCACTTGACTTCTCATTTGACACTCTAGCATTGATGATCCAAGAACGCCCTGACTTCAAAGATCTCGATCCATCTGACATACTTGAGAGGCTCAACACACATGAGTTCCAGCTATCCGAGAAGAGAGATATCTATGGCCCCAATTATGGCTGATCCCGTGCTTTGAAGGCAAAAGTTGTTTCCTCATCTGAAGAAGAATCTGACTGTAGTTCTGATGATCCTGAAGAAGTTGGCAAAGAACTAGCAATGCTCATTAGAAAGTTCCAGAAGTTCTCTAAGAAGAATCGCTTCAGAAAGTCTTCAAGATCCAGTTCCAAGAATGACGAGGCTTCCACTCGTGACTACAAGAAGAGAACATGCCACAAATGCAAGAAGCCAGGCCACTACATATATGAATGTCCTCAATTTGACAAGGAAGCAAAGAAAAAGAAGAAGAGCAAGGAATATGACTCCGGCGAGAAGAAGAAGAAGAAGAAGAAATCCTCAACGTCTTCTTCAAAGTCTTCATCATACAAGAAGAGCTCATCTGGCAAGGCTCGTGCATTCATTGGCAAGGAGATGGGTTCAGAGAAGGAGTCTGCTTCTAAGGAGGCGGAGGTGGAGTCTGAGGAGGAGTCTGATTCAGGCGTGGCAAGCCTGGCTCTGGCTTCAGCATTCGTCGCCAAGTCCATCTTCAACCCTGAAGACAATGGTCACGACACCGACGCTGAAGCAAATGATGATGACGATTCTGCTCCCACCTACTGCGTCATGGTAAGAGGTGCTAAGGTAAACTCACGTGATGCTTACTTTCAGACCTCCAGTGAAGATGACTCTGAATGTGAATCCAAACCCAGCTATAAGACACTTGCTGAAATTGCAACTGAACAACAAACAGCCATGGAAAAGATTCAAAAATTGCTAGACAAAAGCGATGACCTGCTGGACGAGGAAATGAATCAAACCCAGTCCTTAATCAAAAACATCAAAAATCTTCACGTTAAGTACGAGGAACTTGAAAATCATCATGAAACCCTCTTAGCTACTCATGAGAAGCTTTCCTATGATTATCTTCAAAGGAAGCAAGATCTAGAGAAACTGAGAGTGTCTCATGAAGATCTTCAAAAGGAAAATGATTCACTACTCGCTCAACAGATCAGTTCTACTCAGGAAGATTTTGTGCCACCTTGTTTAAAATGTCTTGAGCATAACAATGTTGTCTCTATTGCTGAATGTTCTACTACTTCTGAAGCTGCAATATCTTCAACTGCTGATGTGGTGACTAACCCCTCTTTTGAGGATGCCACTACTATTGCTGATGTGAATGCCAGGTTGAAGACATTGCTTGAAACAGGCATGTGCAAAAGCCTCAAAGGGCATCAGACACTATGTGATGTCCTCAAGAAACAGATTTTGAACCGAAACCCTAGGAAAGAGAGTGTTGGTTTTGAGAGGAAAATGAATGATGATGGTTCTTACTGGAAGCCCGAGAAGTACCCCAAAACCACATGGGTTGCTACACAGGGCCCTTCAGTGGATCCATCCACCTTATCTGGCTTCACTTGTGCTAACCCTGTTATCATTGATGAGTCATTTGACTCAAACTATAAACTATTCAAGAATCAGAACGGTGAAGTGTTTGCCAGGTTTATTGGAACTAACTGCAGGAATGGGTCACCTATGAAGAAGATCTGGGTTCCTAAAAGTTGTCTTGAAAATCTTCCTGTGAATGTCGTCATGACGCCAGCAGGGAAGAAGACAAACCCCAGACCAAAAGCTTCATATGGCCCAAAGGCTTCATAAAGACAGAGAACCTCATCTGGTCACCCTAACGCCAATGTTTTGCAGGGAAACTATCATCAGACTCATGAATATCAGCGGGTCTAATCAAACCGCTATGTTCACAAATCAAAGAATTTTTTTGCATATTCTTTTGAGTATAATTTACCTCCTGCAAAACTATTTGCTAGGGCTCCAAAGCCAAAGTTCTCAGATGCTGCACTTAGACTCATTGCTTCTAAGCCACCCCTTCAGATGTGGGTGGTTAAGAAGAATTAACTTCTCCTACAGGGAAAGGTCTCCAGCCAAAAATCATTGACTTCTGAAGACAATGTTGGGGACCTAAAACATCTTGTGGGACGGAAGATAAAATGCCAAAATGGTCTTACCATTTATTTTGTGCCTGGATTTCGTGATGAACATCCTATATTACCATCCAACAATCTTAACTTTGATAGTATGCTTGTTCGCCAAATGTTTATGCTTTACAATACTCTTGGTGAAGCCTATCCTACTAACTGCACTGTAGGGTACAACTCCGAAAGCTACTGAATGAATATGGACAGCGGATGCACTAACCACATGACTGGTGATCGAAGTCTTCTCATGGATTCAACTCTTCGTCCATCTACTAAAAGCCACATCACAATTGCTGACACTGGTAAAAGCAAGGTATTGGGTCTAGGTAGAGTTGCTATCTCAAAAGATCAACACATGGATAAAGTGATGCTTGTTGAATCCCTTGGATACAACTTAATGTCTGTCTCAATGCTTTGTGATCTTAATATGATCATGATATTTGGAAAGTTTCGATGCCTTGTGCTTATGGATTCTGACAAATCTCTAGTCTTCGAAGGTTATCGAAGAGGTGATCTGTATATGGTAGATTTCTCCACAGGACCACAGCTTGTCGTATGTCTTCTAGCAAAAGCTTTAGAGTGTTGGCTTTGGCATCGAAGGCTAGGACATACGGGCATGAGGAACTTGCACACTCTCGTGAAGAAGAAGCATATCATTTGCATCGAGGGCGTCAAGTTCAAGAAGGATCATCTATGTGGTGCTTGTGAAGCCGGGAAGATGACTAGGGCAAAGCATCCCTCGAAGACAATCATGACGACTTCACGTCCCTTCAAGCTGTTACACATGGACTTATTTGGCCCTACTCACTACTCTACCCTTACTACCACTACACATCTTTATGGCTTCATCATTGTTGATGATTACTCTCGATACACTTGGGTGCACATAATTCTCTATAAGAGTGAAGTGCAAGATGTCTTCAGACGACTCACCAATCGAGCCATGACTAACTATGGCATCAAGATCAAGCACATCAGGAGTGATAATGGCACGGAATTCAAGAACACAGGCCTCGACACTTATCTTGATACACTAGGCATCACTCATGAGCTCTCTGCTCCATACACACCTCGGCAGAATGGCGTTGTGGAGCACAAGAATAGGACTCTCATTGAGATGGCTCGTACGATGCTTGATGAGTACAAGACTCCAAGAAAGTTCTGGCCTGAAGCTATCGACACTGTATGCCATATCATCAACCAAGTTTATCTTCACAAGTTCTTCAAGAAGACATCTTACGAACTACTCACTGGTAAGAAGCCAAATGTATGCTATTTCAATGTCTTTGGTGCCAGGTGCTGGATCAAGGATCCACATCACACTTCCAAATTTGCACCTAAAGCACATGAAGGTTTTGTGCTTAGCTATGGAAAGGATTCGCACACCTACAGAGTCCTCAACCTCTTTCACTATAAAGTGGTTCAAACTATAGATGTGCGGTTCGATGAGACTAACGGCTCACAAAGAGAGCACCTGCCAAATGTGCTAGATGAAGCTTCTCCTAGTGAATCTCTCAAGCTAATGGGAACTGGAGAAATCATACCCACCGAGGAATAGGCTGAAGAGGAAATTGTCATTCTAGCTCCTACTCAACATGAAGACAATGCTCAGCCTGAAGACAATGCTGAAGGCGAAGACAATGATCAGCAAAACCAAAGTCTTCGCCCTGTTCATCCTCGCGTGGCCAATGAAGTTCAGATTGAGAAGATTCTTGATAGTATCAATGCACCTGGTCCACTTACTCAATCAGGAGCTATGCAACTAGCAATCTTCTATGGGCACTTTGCTTTCGTCTCCATATCCAAACCCAAAAAGTTGATGAAGCCTTCATGGAACCTGAATGGATTCAAGCTATGCAAGAAGAGCTTCAACAATTTGAGCTCAACAATGTCTGGGAGCTAGTCAAGCGTCCTGATCCTCGCAAGCACAACTTATTGGCACCAAATGGATCTATCACAACAAGCAAGATGAACATGGACAAGTTGTTAGAAACAAAGCTCGTCTCGTTGCTCAAGGTTACACACAAGTAGAGGGAATTGACTTTGATGAAACCTTTGCTCATGTGGCTAGGCTTGAAGCCATTCACATACTGATAACCTACGCTAAACACAACAACATCCTCCTATATCAAATGGATGTGAAGAGTGCCGTCCTCAATGGAAAAATTGAAGAAGAAGTATATGTAGCTCAACCACCTAATTTTGAAGATCCAAAGCATCCTGATATGGTCTACAAGCTCAACAAGGCATTGTATGGCCTCAAACAAGCACCACGTGCTTGGTATGACGCACTCAAAGACTTCCTGAAGAGCAAAGGCTTCAGACCTGGTTCTCTAGATCCCACTCTCTTCACGAAGAGATATGTTGGAGAACTGTTTCCATGCCAAATCTATGTGGATGACATTATCTTTTTTTTGCGTGGATGACATTATCTTCGGCTGCACTGACAAAAGATACAGCGATGAGTTTGGGCATATGATGCAAGAGCAATATCAGATGTCCATGATGGGGGAGCTGAAATTTTTCATGGTCTTCAAATCCGTCTACGGAGAAATGGCATCTTCATATCTCAAGAAAATACCTCAAAGATTGCCTGAAGAAGTTTGGAATGCAAGACTGCAAAGGGTACATGACGCCAATGCCAACCAAAGGTCAACTGGGCCCCGACGATAATGGTAAAGAGTTCGATCAAAAGGTATACTGCTCCATGATTGGTTCTTTATTGTACTTATGTGCATCTAGGCCAGATATAATGCTTAGCTTTTGCATGTGTGCCTGATTCCATGCAGCACCAAAGGAGTCGCACCACCTCACGGTGAAGCGAATACTTCGATATTTGGCTGACACCCCAACGCTAGGATTATGGTATCCAAAGGGCTCAGAGTTTGATCTAGTTGGATTCTCAGATGCTGATTATGCTGGTGACAAGGTTGATCGCAAGTCTACATCAGGCACTTGTCATTTTCTTGGACGATCTCTTGTCTATTGGTCTTCAAAGAAGCAGAACTGTGTATCGCTCTCCACTGCTGAATCTGAATACATTGCTGCTGGATCTTGTTACGCCTAGCTTCTCTGGATGAAGCAAACCCTCAAGGACAATGGCATCAACAATAAGAAGGTGCCTCTCTACTGTAACAATGAAAGCGCCATCAAGATTGCTCACAATCCAGTTCAGCACTCGAAGACAAAGCACATTCAGATCCGTCATCACTTTCTCAGAGACCATGTGTTGAAGGAAGACATTGATATCATTCACGTCAACATTGAAGAGCAATTGGCAGATATCTTCACAAAGCCCTTTGATGAGAAAAGGTTTTGCAAGCTGCGGTGTGAGCTAAATATCTTAGAATCCTCGAATGTCCTGTGTATGGACATACATCCTAACGCTTATGCATATTGATGACTTAGGTGCACAACACACAAAGTAACGTATGTCTTCAATTCATGAAGACATACACTTTAAGTGTGAATACATTAATGTGGAAATTGACTTCGGAGCGACACGATAATTGTGCTTCGTGTCTGGGTCTAATACTTCGTATGCGGTGGGTAACGCCACCACCAACCTTTCTTGAAGATTTTTGTTTGGTGTCATGTCGCATTATCTTCAAAGTTGGTTTGTCTTTAACATTGTTTGTCTTCATGATTTATCTTCCCAATGTTGTTTTATCTTCACAATGTTGTTTTGGTCTTCATTACTTATCAATATATATGTATATATCTTCTGTCCTCTATAGCATTTACTTATAGCTATGTCTTCAAGCTGCCATTTTCTGCACTAAGTGAATGTATATATCTTCGGAAAGTTGTTTCCTCACTTCCAAATCTGGATCTTTACTTCTATGCATCTCATGACTCGCAAGTACTTTCACTTATGCTTCATTACTAGTTAGATTCCTCACTTGTAATTATTCATGGATTCGTACAAATCTGGAACCAACTCACATCTATAAGTGAATGTCTTCGCGCTATAAGGTCAATGTCTTCAAACTGATTTATCTTCAAAATCCTCTGAGAATGCATACGACCTCTTCCCCTTCCCTTGCATCTCTAATGCTGTCACAGGTACATGTCAGCGGGAGAGCCCCTTGGTTCTCATAGTCTGCATTCATTTGAAGAATTCTTACAACATCATATCGAATCGCCTGAAGCCAGTTCTTGTCTGACAAGCAGACTGAAGCCTCACACAGTTGTGAAGCCTTTCAGTCTGAAGCCAATGGCAGGTGGGAAATCTGCAAAGAAAGGCGGCAGACAGTGCTGTGACAACACTGCCAAAGACCTGCCACCAGATCTCTATGAGATGTATAAATCTGATCCTAATGAGAGCTATGGTGAACGCAAATCTCATGTCCAATGGAGTCGAAGATATTGGGAAGAGCAGTGGTTCCTGTATCATTTTGTGACTCCAGAGTATGCAGACAAGAACGCTGTGAGGCCACCATGGGCTGATATCATATACAAGAAGCTTCAACCCAAGACCAAGGCGGAAGCCATTGAGAAAGGCTTCTTTCCTTGCATGGTCAGAGGCCCTATGCCTGAAGATGCCGACCCATCCAGTCTTTGACGGTGTCGAGAGGATGATCTGTTTGAAGCCAATCTCCAATTCGCCAAGGCTTCAGTAGCTTAGAACAAGGACTTTGGGATTGACTTCAACCCAGGACCAGCTGCCCCAAGGCCAAATGGCAGTTGTGAGGCTGAACCTAATCTTGTTGGTCCCTTTGATGACTTCAACTCATTCCTAGCACATTGTGCTGCACAAAGGGCCAGCATTGAAGATACTGCTGAGGATGCAGAACAAACTGCAGCTCCAGAACCCCTGAAGCCTATGAAGAAGGCTAAGACTTCAAAGTCTTCTGTTGCACCAAAAGCCTCACGAGCGAAGCCTCTGAAATCTGCACCTCCTGAATCCAGTGTGCAGTCTGAAGACATGTCTCGTACTTCAATGAGGTGTAAGAAGTTCTCAGGGCAAGGCCTTACTCCAGCAAGCATCCTACGAAATGATGAAGATATAGTCGATCTATCTAGCGATGAAGATCTTGCTGATGATGCCCTTGAGCTGCTGATCAAGAGCAAATAGGAGGCTAAAATCTTCAATGATCTGCCTCTTTTTTATGCTGATATTCTGAACAACTTCATTGATGAATGGTTTGAAGACACCTCTCTTACCATTGATGATCTGCAGCTTCCCATTGGCATCAGTGTGACGTTTCAAGCCTATATTGCCAAAGCGCTTGTCATTGCTCAAAAGGTCATTGAGCAGAAAAACAAGATTGACCATGAAAAGGCTGTCTTCAAGAAGCACATGGCCAAGCTTAGTGTGACTGAAGTGCAGAATTTCAAGCAGATGATGACTGATCTCAAGGCTGAATTTGTCAAGCGTCGTGATGAAGCCAAAGGCTCTCGAGAGCGCCTCAAGCATTATGCTAAGAAATGTGTTCAGGCTCACAATGAAGCCTTGAAGAGGAAATCACTTGGGCGTCTAGGCATTGACCCTAAACTGGCTGCTAAGAAGAAGAAGCCAATGCAAGCTGAAGCTAAGGCTACAAGGAAGGAAAGGCCTAGCATTATCTTCCCCTCCAGCATAACTGGCTTGAAGCCAAAGGTCACATCAACCGCTTCTAAGGGAAAGAAGACAAAGCGGGTTGAGGCTGAAGCAAGAAAGCACAAGCATCACAAAGCCTCTGATGCTGCTCCGTCCAAGAAGAACATGAAGACAAAATCTTCAAAGTCTTCAAGAAAACATCAAGTTGCACCTCCAGAGCCTCTGATAGTTGAGCCAATTTTTCTTGCACTACCAGCTTCGTCCAACAGAGATCGGCGTCTGACTGTTCATGAGCCTACTTCCACAGAGGCCCATGACTCTGAAGAGATTCCAGCTGCTGACACCATCGCAGCTGAAGACATTGGTCATGAAGACAATGTAGATGATGATGTAGTCCTTCCTCAGATTCCCCAGATCATGCCAAAACCGGTATCATCGCCTGCTCCCACGACTAGTGAACAGATCAGCATTGGCGGTCCTCCGACGCTAATCACTCATGATGATTTCTGGGAAGAGCAACACCCCAATACTCCACTCCATGAAGTCATTCCACGCACTCCACCAGCTCGAGTCACCACTCAAGTGCTTGAGACTCCCCAAGGAACTCCTGAAGACATGGAGAAGACCACTCCCTCACCCCAGGCGTCGCCCTCTTTTCGACGGCTTCACCGAGGCTCAAGGCCAACGGTCTCCATGTTGAGCATTCCTGAAGAGGATGTGCATACCACAAGCTTAGTTGCACGTCAAGTGTTTCCTGAAGCCATCCCCTCAGAGTCTGCTCATGAGTTTGAAGCTAAAGAGGCTGAAGACATTCCGGCTGCATCAGCCGAAGAAAAAGCAGAAGAAGAACAAGCTGTTATTCCTCCCACTGAACCAACCGTGATTCCAGATGTGATTGTGCCAGACCCCCCAGTTATTGAAGCTACTAAAGACACTGTAGATGTTGCTGCTACTACCACTCATACTGAAGCCAATAACGTGGTCATGGCTGAAGTCAATGAGCAGCCTGAAGTCACTCTTCAGTTTGAAGCCCTTGATGCCACCAAAGCCATTCAGCCATCCATCTCAGATGTGGCTGCTGCTCCACCAGTACCTCACACTATGGAAAAGGTTTTCTATGGTGGTGAGCTCATCAGCGTCAGATGGCCCATTATGGCACCTCCTGTTGCTCCTGGTCCCCGGCATGATTACCATGTTGAGGAAACGCCTCAGACGCAGAAGCCAAAGCCCAGATTGCCAAGGCTTCCTAGTGTTGCAACTACTGAAAGATCATTCAGTGTCTTAAGCTTCAGAGAGCACAACACATTCTTTGACAAGGCCAAGAATCCCTGCAAGAAGCCCAAGATATCTTCAGACAAGTTCTGGAGTCATCAGCAAAGAAGCTATTACTCGTGCATCTTGTACAACCAGGACAGGATCTTCCCTCACAAGCTCCTGTGTTGTGATGCCATTGTTGGACTCCCTTGCCTTGAAGAAGCTCTTGATTGCTTTCGTGAAGTTGGCTTGCTCCCTTTTGTCATCGACAAGGAGCACTGGAATGAAGAGCTCCTGCTTCAATTTTATGCTACTCTCCATATCTCAGGCTACAACAGGGATCCGAAGACATGGGTGCTTGAGTGGATGTCAGGTGATGTACACCATGAAGCCAAAGCTCAGGATATCGTCGAGCTCACTTCCCTGCCCACTCCTAGTGATCTCTAAGAACCAGGTTGTCAGTGATATGAATAGGAACTTCAGAGCATCTTCCAGAAGCCAGAGCCCAACATGAGCCAAATGTTAAGCATGATGAAGCCCTTGCTAGTGGATGCTAAATACCCCAAGGAATTCTTTGTAAATGACCTCGAGTACTTGCCCGGCACCATATATCATATACTAAGGCATACTCTATGGCCAATCAAAGGGCATTCTCCTCACACGAAGATTGAAGTTACTATGAAGACATTGGTCTTCTACATCATCAATGGCATCAGGTTCAATACTCAAGATTTCTTCATCCGCCAGTTGGCAGCTTTAGGCATTGATTTGTTTGGCCTCAAGTTCTATGCTCCATGGGTCATGCGGCTGATCAAGCTTCACTCCACCATCAATTATCAAGCTTCATCATGCAACCATGTTGTCTTTCTGCCTGAAGTGGATATGTCCCACGAAGCCATATATCCCGAGCCTACCAAGGAACCTGTTCGTGAAGACAATGCTGCCTTCCAAAGCTTCTCCCAACCACTTGAAGGCGTCCATGTGCCAAATCCACCTGCTATTGCTGGTCCTCTTGCCGGTCAGCTTCAGTTGCCGCATCGTGCTTCCACTGATGCTACAGCCAGCACAGTATCTCAAAGGCCTCAGAAGCGTGCTCGTGTGCTGAATGACAGAGAGCTTCTTGTTTTTCTTCATCAGAAACATGATAGGCATCATGACTGGATGAAGCGTCAGATGCAAAGTCTTCTTGTGGATGTCAATCGCATACGCAACCTGATAGAGGCAAAGGTGTCCCGTCTTTGGATTAGATGGTGATTATCGTTTTGGAGGAGTAGACTTTGATGATCTGACTACGAACATGTCGTTGTAGAACACGACCACCTATGAGGCCATCGGCCCCTTTGTGATTCGGCAGGGGGGAGGATGCATTACACAAAGAGCAGAGGCTGTAGGACAGCATGGCAGTGGTGACACTGGTGGTTTATACCCAGGTTCGGGCTGCTGAGAAGCGTAAAACCCTACTCCTGCTTTGGAGGATTGGTGTGGAGACCGTGAAGAACGCACGGCGCTCAAGGCCAGCAAGGTCACCTTAGGGGAAGAGCAGCTACGCGCGTATGAGTACACGAAGGTCCGAATCCTTTCTAAGGTTGCCACGGTCCTCCTTTTATAGGCCAAGGGGTTACCACAATGGCAAAATGGTCATTACCAAGCGATTAGATAGCTAATAGTGCTATCATATCTAACTCTGGCAGTTAGGACAAAGCGCATTCAATGCGCTGCCATGTGTCATGCTGTGGATGCGGCCCGACAGGCCTGTCGCGCCGCTTTAGTCATCTTCCACTTGTTTGCTTGACACGCCTCTGGACGGGTGTCAAATGGGGGTGATCTTCCTCCAAAATAGTTGCCACGTGCCAAATGACAGCCACTTAGTTATCTGGGGGCTTGACACCGCACCGATGGGTGACTTGCGTTGCGATGTGGTGGAGCAGTGGGTACTTGGCGGAGATGCAGGCCGCTACCGGCCCCAGAAATCCTTGCCGGGGAAGTCTTGGGACTTGTCTTCGGGGTGGCCTCGACCCGACCGGGCTCGCCTGCCTGGCAAGGGAGGTTTTTCCTTAGTGATATCTTGTTGTCTCGGCTTGTCATGGTCTTCTTGATCCGCCCTTTGATTCCTCAAAGAGCCCTCTCTCCCTGGCATGGTTCTGTCTTGAATGCTTGGTGTTGCCGATCGGAGGCCTACTGTCCGTGCACAAGTCAGGGGAAACATATACCCCTGTTTGTGTACCCCGACAGAAGCCCCCAGGCCTGAGCCATACGTCTCGCCGGGCATGTTGGGTTAGGCCCCAAACAGTGCACGAACACGTCCACTCCGCGCAATTACCGCAGGTCGTGGGGGCGTGGGACTGTAGCAGTTAACGTAAAACGGTAACTTCCTGAGAGGAAGCAGCGAAGAGCCATCCTCCCCCCCCCCCCACGTTCATTCCTCATAAAAGAGAAAATCATGAAGGGGCCCTGCTCATTCGTATTGGTTTTACCCTCCATCATCTTCCTCCTCAAGCCAAGCGACTGCTCCCGCGCCCACATTCACTTCCGATCTCCCACCCGGCCTTCCACCTTCCACGCAGCCCCGAAGAATGGGGAAGAAAGCCGCCGGAAGGGGAAAGCGGCCGGCTGCCGTGAAGGAAACCGCAACGGAGGGGAAAAAGAAGAAAGCAACGGAGTTGGACAGGAAGCGGTGGGAAGATGTAGTGTTCTTCCCGTCGAGCTTGGATAGCAACACCCTAGCCGTGAGGTACACATACATGTGGGGGAGAGAAGTCCCGAAAGGGCATGGTGCTCCTGCGGTTTTGGCGGAGGGGAAAGAGGACCCGCCAAATTCATATCACTTTTTCTGCGCATATTTCCTTTGCGGCCTCAGCCCTCATTTCTATGATTTCTTTAAGGCAATAATGGTGGTATACAGATTCCACCTTTTGGATTTCACGCCAAATGCAATGGCGTGCATGGTGATTTTCGCCCATCTGTGTGAGAACTTCGTCGGAGTAGCCCCCAGCGTGGATCTATTTAGGCACTTTTTCGTCCCGCGGGTTGAGGACAAGAATCTTCGCTCAGGAAATATAAGCTGGATCCCCCGGGTGGCGAGGAATGCTTGGGATTATCTTCCTGGTCAGCAGCGTGACAGATGGGAACAGTGGAGGGCAGATTGGTGCTGGATTCGGGATGCAGATGCTCCAGAGTACTGCCGGGCACGGACGGAGTGCGTTGTGCGCGGCAAGGATTGTGGGAAGCTAGGCCTTACCGACGATAGGCTTTGATCAGCTTTGAATAGGATTGCTTGCCTCAAGGCTGCCGGGCTAACCATCGAATTGGTGGTGGCTGACTTCCTCCGACGCCGCATTGCACCGCTGCAGCAAAGGGACATGTTTGCCTGGCGGTATGAAGATGCAGGGGATAGGATGCGCCTGTACCCAGGCCTCAGCAACAACCTGACAGTTTACGGTCATGCCTGGCTATGCGAATAGCTATTCGGTAGTCTTGGGCCATTCAAAATGCCGGCAAAGGTCATCCTGCTGAATATCAATTCCGCCCTGGACCAGATTTTGAAGTGGATGCGTGATTGCAACACTTACGGAGTTGCGGATGATTGGCAACTGCCGGAGCTTGACGAGGAGATGGAGTGGGTCTCTGGTCTAGAGGAAAGGGCCTCTAGAGTGGAGAGCAACATGTTCAAGTGCACCTCCAAGGCGGAAGCAGAGTATATCAAGAGGCGGATCGAGGAGGACAAGGCGCTTCGAGCGGCTGGGAAGGCAAAGCCCAGAAGGGTGGAGGAGGAAGCCAAAGACGAGGGTTCTTCTCTTGGCAGGAGCGAGGGGCATGCCACGGAGGAGGTTGCCGGGGACGAGCCTGCCGATGGTGATCTTGCCAGGGACGAGCCTTCCGGGATCAAAGCCTTGTACGCGGCGGCAGCGGAAGCCCAGGAAAAGGACGAGGCCGACGAGGTGGAGCAGCCCAAGGAGGAGTGGCTTACTGCGGGCCCTCAAGCCCCTGAACCAGACCTCGAGCTTTGTCCCCACAGGCGGCCTGGCCAGGGAACCGTGGCCCCCATCCCTGTGCCCGTCACCAAGAGGGAGAAGAAGACCATCTCTAAGGGCGATGTGCCGGACATGGTGCGCCGCCATTCTTCTTGTCTTTCTGGGGCCAAGACCCCTCCCACCAAACGGCGAGCACTCATAGGGGTCGACCCCAACTCTGAATCAAGCTTGAGCTCTTCACGCAGCTCGTCCTCGCGGGAGCCCCCGGTCTCCTCAAAAGGCTTGGAGCTGCCGGGAAGCACCGCTCCTCCACCCCTGAAGAGAGGCAGAGCGACTCCACCGCCTATAGAGTTCGCGCTGGGCTCCATGCTCATTGAATCAGAGTAAGGAAAATGCCATCTCTTCTTGTTGATGTATCATGCACTTGTAGGTTGCTGACCCAATCTTGCTTTGTCGTTTTTGGCAGAGATGAGGGGGAGACCCTCGCCCACCGGGCCAAGCGAGCCAAGCAAGTGGATGCGTCGGGGCCTTCGGAGGGCACGGGCTTGGCGGGAGGCAAATGGATGACCCCGCGCCAAGCCCCCGGCCCAATCCCCTAGCATGAAGGTACGGGGCGGACCCTCCCCGCCAGCGAGGGCATGGGAGAGCGAGTCCCTTCTTCCATCAAGGGAAAGGGTGAGCTCGTCCAGATCGAGGCGCCCCAGGAGGGGCTCACCCTACCCGACGTCCAAGTCGAGAAATCCCCGACAAGGGCCTCCGCGGAAGGATCAGCCCATGCTGACGTAGTGACTACCGGGGAAGGGCGTGTGGGTCATATCCCGGCAATGGGTGTCACTGGGGAAACTGATGCCCTTCCACGGCAAGCATCTCCAGGTAATCTGCTCGCTCTTCGCCTTCTATTGTTCGTTTCATTTTTGCTTCAAGTCTCTGACTTTCCGATGCATATTATTTCTTTGCCATTCCTTACTGATCTTGCATGTAGTCACAGTGGCCGAGGAACCAGAGTTGCTGGAGGAGGTTTCCAGTATTGGTAAGGACGCCGCCGAAGAGGCCGCCAAGATCGCTACCGCGGAGGGCCAGGAACATACTGTCGGGGATATCCGAGAGGCCCCAAGGAAGGCCTCCGGCAGTGCGCCCGGACTGGGGGTAGTGGTCAAAGAGAAGATTCCTCTTCAGACCATGAGCCCTCCTCTCCAGTTTGGCACCTCGGCCATGGCCCCGCAACCATCTTCGATAGTCTGGCGCTGGTCCTTGCCCAACCTGGTCTTGGAGCTCCTGGTTCGTCCGCGACAGTAAGTGCTGACCTCGATGAAGAGATCCAGCGCATCATGGGACCGTTGTCCCAGCGAATTGAAGAGGCTGACGACATGGTTAGCGCGGTCTTGGACCTGTCCTTGTTGGAGTCCGTGGCAGCAGGCACCAAGGAGATGCAAAACAGGTACAACCAGAAGGGGCAGGCACTCAAGGAGCAACGCAACTCTGCCAACCTCATGGATCAGAAGCTGAGGGGCAAGAACAATGAACTGCGTGAGTGGCACGGCAAGCAGTTCCAAATCCTTCTGCGGCAACAAGAGGTGATAACCATGGCTAAGGAGGATGTCACCGCCCGGGAAGCTCGTTTGGCGGAGCACACAGCGCTTCTGGACGCCAAAGAGAAGAAAATCTCTTCCCGGGAAGAGAACCTCAGAACCACCCTCCGTCACAAGGACGAGGAGCTGAAGGTCCTTGTCCAGAAGCATACCAAGGATCTGGAGGACAAGCACAAGGTGGCCCTCGACACGCTCACCCATGATTTCGCTGCCCAACTGAAGAAGATTGCTGATGACCTTGCTGACGTGTCCACCGCCAAAGCTGATCTCGACCAACAGGTGGCCAAACTGATAGAGGAGCTTGCCGGGAGCACCAAGGAGACCACGGCCCTCAAGGAGGAAGTGCAGAAGGTAGAAATCCTCCTAAAAGAGGTGCAATCGCAGCGTTCATCCAAGAGCCAGGATCTTAACACTGCCAACATCTCCATTACTGACATGAAGGCACGACTTGGCACCCTGGAAAGCAAGATTGAGTCTGCCGACGCCCGTGAGAGGCAGCTGACGAAGGACCTGGACAACGCAAAACTTCACCGAAAGGATGTAGAGGACAAGCTGGTGAACCAAGTTGGGCAGCATGACCTCTGGATCAAGAATCTGGTGGGTATTGCCGAGCGCCTCTCTGCCCAGATCGCAACAATGAAGATGAAGAGCTGGGCTTTCTCCGTGGGCCAACATGAGGTTCCCAGTGTCAAGCTGTCGCTCTTCTTCGAGGGGTTGATCAAAGGGTTGAAGACGTATGAGGACGAAAGGGATGGATGCTTCATCCATGAGTCCCGAAAGCTCGCCCGCAACGCCCTCTTCATGGTCTTGAGCAATCTCGCTTTCCGCCATCCGGACCTCGATCTTGCTGATGGCTTCAGGAGGCTGCTGGCGGGTGCTGATGTTTCTGCTACCGAGGAGAAAGCTTCTCCCTTCGCCGACAAGGTTCTTTCTGTCCCCAAGGTCTGAGAAGACCGCCAGGCACAGCCACGAACCATTCTTGTTGCCGTGGTGCCCTGTAACAAAAACATAATGCATGTCTCATGTTTAGGCCCCGTACTATATTTGCTTTTGCACTCATCGAATTGGTATTTAATTAAGCATAAGCGTGTGTTATCCCCCTTGTGTTTTACCCATGGATGTTCTTATGGTTGTCTTCTTTTTGTGTGTTTTGGCTGCCCGCCAGTAGCATGCTGCCACGATTGCTGTGAGGAATGGGTCCTTAGCATTCAGCTGGCGGGGACATGCCCCGGCAGGTTTTTCCTTAGGAGTCTTTGACGTAGCCGCCCACTCGTTGAGCAGGCTCGAAACAAAGCTGGGGCGCGGACAAATCTGGCAAGGTGCCATCACACGAAAGATTCAACCATACAAAGAAATCTTGGGTGTCCAAGGGATAAGCAAATGCATAGCTCTGGAGAAAGAGTTGGTGAGCATATTGACTTAGCTTTTTTTTGTCCATGTTTCCCTCCTTCTGTTGTCGTGGCTGTTTATCACGCCCGCATACCTCAAGGGGACAGCATCCGCGCATCTACCTCAAGTCTACTGAATCAACATGAAATATGCGCGCAAGAGGGAAACTTGGCGGTTTATTAGTTGCGTGCCCGCCCCCGGCAAGGGCCGGAGGGGAATAATCGAAAGCCTACAGATGACAACGCATAGCGAAAAAGGAAGGGTTGACTCATCTCCCTTTTGCAGTCGATGATACCATGGCTGTAGGCATAAGGTCACGCTGGCACGGACGGCCCTACCGGAGCGTGCTTGCCGGGGTGTCAATCAACGGATTTGCACCAGTGCTTTACTCAGGATTTTCCCTCATCGGGGTAAATGCTGGACCGAGTTCTGCGTGGGCCTATCGATGTTGAGGATGCCACCCCATGCACATCTTCGATCAATGACGAGCGTAAGTGGAGGAGGAGGAGGCCACATACCATGCTTTCTGCTTGCCTTAATGATTTTCTCAGTCACCGGGCCTACTTGGCGGGAACCCGCCAGGAGGACGGCGTCACCGTGCATCTCGTTCCTCTCCTTGGGATGGGGGCAGTGCGATGGTCACGCCACCTGAGCGGCTCAGGACCATCGCACCGCTCCCGCCTCCCGTTTCTGCCGCCGCCGCGGTTGCGGCGGGTGCGGGCGATAGGGCTCGGGCAAGGCGGACCGAGTGAGTTGCGTCGCCCCTCTTCTCGGGAGCCACTGATGATGCGAGCATCGATGCTGACGCCGATGTAGCTTGACGCGCTGATTATGACCTCGGGTTCGCACGAGCGCGCCCCCTACCTCGTGCACCAAAGATATCGTGGTAGAACACGGCCACCTATGAGGCCATCGGCCCCTTTGTGGTTCGGCAGGGGGGAGGACGCATTGCACAAACAGCGGAGGCCGTAGGACAGCACGGCAGTTGTGACACTGGTGGTTTTTACCCAGGTTCGGGCCACTGAGAAGCATAAAATTCTACTCCTGCTTTGGTGGATTGATGTGGAGACCATGAAGAACGCGCGGCGCTCGAGCCCGGCAAGGTCACCTTGGGGGAAGAGCAGCTACACGCGTATGAGTACACGAGGGTCCAAATCCTTTCTAAGGTTGCCATCGTCCTCCTTTTATAGGCCAAGGGGTTACCACAATGGCAAAATGGTCCTTACCCAGCGATTAGATAGCTAACATTGCTATCATACCTAACTCTGGCAGTTAGGACAAAGCGCATCAAATGCGTTGCCATGTGTCATGCTGTGGATGCGGCCTGGCAGGCCTGCCACGCCGCTTTAGTCATCTTCCACCTGTTTGCTTGACACGCCTCTTGACGGATGTCAAATGGGGGTGATCTTCCTCCTAAATGGCTACCACGTGCCAAATGACAGCCACTTAGTTATCTGGGGGCTTGACACCGCACCGATGGGTGACTTGCGTTGCGATGTGGTGGAGCGGTGGGCCCTTGGTAGGGATGCAGGCCGCCAGCGGCCCCGGCAATCCTTGCCGGGGAAGTCTTGGGACTTGTCTTCGGGGTGGCCTCGACCATGCCGAGCTCGCTTGCCCGGCAAGGGAGGTTTTTCCTTAGTGATATCTTGTTGTCTCGGCTTGTCTTGGTCTTCTTGATCCGCCCTTTGATTTCTCAAACAGCCCTCTCTCCCTGGCATGGTTCTGTCTTGAATGCTTGGTGTTGCCAGGTCGGAGGCCTACTGTCCATGCACAAGTCAGGGGAAACATATACCCTGTTTGTGTACCCCGACAGAATGTGTGAGGACATCGTGCCTTAGCAATCGCTAAAGCAACTCTGAGAGGTTATTGACCACGCCGGAGCACGATCAACATGACCACGAAGGTCTATTTCCTGCAAGCAAACAAAGAACAAGCAAGGAACTAAGATTGCAATCTAGATATTGCGAGTATAAGATGAAAGCTTTATTGATCAAGGTGGGGTTCTGGACGCCTTGGTCTGGTCGTTGAACACAAACGAAGTACGCGAAGTTGCAGCTATGGCGAACTTTTAATCTAAACAAAACAAAAAGTCTAAACTGTGCTTTAAGGGCTGTTTATATGGAGGAAGAGGGGGAGAATTTTGTGGCCCTTGGAGGAGGGGTCCGAAACCAACCCTATCTCTTGTTTCCCCACACATACGGACTCTAAAAACAGCCTATACTCAAGTATTTCGAAATTATATGGGCCTGGCCCAATAATAAGGCTACACAGCAGCTATAATAGCCTCTGGACGAAATTTAGGAAGTGGCATCTTGTATATTTTGTCCAAGCCTTCATGCACTCATTATGGTGGCTTCAAAGTCCTGAAATCATCACTTGTAACTCCGTTCTTGTTCCCCTTGCGCATGCCATCATCTCCATGCTTGATCTTGCTCCAATGTTCATCCTTCTTGTCCAAGCTAGGCCCTTCATTTGTAAGCAACACAAATGTATCCAATTTAGGCAGCATCATATTCTCATGAACATTAGAATCATTACCAAGAAACGGAAGTACCTGATAATTTAATTGGTGTGCGCGAGCTCTAGTAATTGGTCCAGTATGTATAGCAGCAGGGGTTGTGGGTGTAACAATGGTATTGATGTCCTCATCATCCCCCACCCCTTCTTGAAATGAAGTCGTCCTCGACGGAAGCTCATCTTCCTCACCCAAACAAGGCTTCAAATCTGCAATGTTAAAAGTGGGACTAACCCCAAAATCTGCAGGCAGCTCAAGTTTATATGCATTATCATTTATTTTCTCTAACACCTTAAAAGGACCATCAGCACGTGGCATTAGCTTTGATTTGCGCAAATCAGGAAATCTATCCTTACGCAAATGTAACCAAACAAGATCTCCAGGTGCAAACACAACATGTTTTCTACCCTTGTCTCCAGCAAGTTTATATTTAGCATTCATACGCTGAATGTTCTCCATAGTTAACTCATGCATTTTTAAGATCAATTCAGCACGTTGTTTAGCATCAAACTTAACCTTCTCCGAAGATGGAAGAGTCAACAAGTCAATAGGTGCACGAGGTAGGAAACCATATACAATTTCAAATGGGCACATCTTAGTAGTAGAATGCAGCGAACGATTATAAGCAAATTCAATATGAGGCAAGCATTCTTCCCACATTTTCTTGTTGTTCTTCAAAACAGCCCTGAGCATAGTAGACAATGTTCTATTGACTACTTCTGTTTGTCCATCAGTTTGGGGGTGACAAGTAGTACTAAAAAGCAGTTTAGTCCCCAACTTAGCCCATAAACATCTCCAAAAGTGGCCAAGAAATTTAGTATCATGATCTGAAACAATAGTATTTGGCACACCATGTAAGCGAATAATTTCACGAAAGAACAAATCAGCAACATTAGAAGCATCATCACTTTTATGACATGGTATAAAGTGTGCCATTTTCGAGAACCTATACACGACAACAAATATGCTATCCCTCCCCTTCTTTGTTCGAGGTAATCCTAAAACAAAATCCATAGATATATCCTCCCAAGGAACACTAGGTATAGGCAAAGCCATATATAAACCATGAGGATTGAGTCGTGACTTAGCTTTTTGACATGTAGTGCAGCGAGCAACAAAACGCTCAACATCCCGTCTCATCTTTTCCCAAAAGAAATGTCTAGCAAGTATATCCTCCGTCTTCGTCACGCCAAAGTGTCCCATTAATCCTCCTCCATGCGCCTCCTGCGACAACAAAAGGCTAACGGAGCTAGATAGAATGCATAGCTTGTTAGCACAAAACACAAATCCATCATTAACGACGAACTTGTTCCATGTTCTCCCTTCTTTACAATTCTGCAATACATCTTTAAATTCAGCATCATGCACATATTGTTCTTTGATGGTCTCCAAACCAAATATTTTAAAGTCAAGTTGTGAAAGAATAGTATAACGACGAGATAATGCATGAGCAATAACATTTTCTTTACCCTTCTTATGTTTAATGACATAAGGGAAAGTCTCAATGAATTCAACCCATTTAGCATGTCTACGGTTCAGTTTTGCTTGACTTTTAATGTGTTTCAAAGATTCATGATCAGAATGTATAAAATATTCTTTCGGCTATAAATAATGTTGCCATGTTTCTAAGGTTCCAACAAGAGCATATAATTCTTTATCATAAGTAGAATAGTTCAGACTAGGCCCACTCAATTTTTCAGAAAAGTATGCAACAGGTTTACCATCTTGTAATAACACACCTCCTAATCCACTTCCACTAGCATCACATTCAAGCTCAAAAGTCTTATTAAAATTAGGAAGTTGGAGTAAAGGAGCATGTGTCAACTTATCTTTCAATACCGTGAAGGCTTCTTCCTGTGCGGTACCCCAAACAAAAGGCACATCCTTCATTGTAAGCTCATTGAGAGGTGTAGCAATGGTGCTAAAATCTCTCACAAAACGCCTATGGAAACCAGCGAGTCCAAGAAAACTCCTCACTTGTGTGACCGTTTTGGGCTGCGACCAACTCTCAATAGCTTCAATCTTGGCTTTATCAACTTCAATTCCCTGTGGAGTAACAACATTGCCAAGAAAAGAAACTCGGTCAGTGCAAAAGGTGCACTTCCCAAGGTTACCAAACAAACATGCATCACGTAGAGCAATAAAAACATCACTTAAATGTTCCAAATGTTCTGCCAAAGATTTGCTATAAATCAGTATATCATCAAAATAGACTACCACAATTCGTCCAATGAAAGCACGTAAAACTTCGTTCATTAATATCATGAAAGTATTAGGTGCATTAGTTAACCCAAAAGGCATGACTAACCACTCATATAAACCAAACTTAGTTTTAAATGTTGTTTTCCATTCATCTCCCAATTTCATACAAATTTGATGGTATCCACTATGCAAATCAACTTTGGAGAATATTGTAGAGCCACTCAATTCATCAAGCATATCATCTAGCATAGGAATAGGATGACGATAACAAATTGTAATATTATTAATACCTCTATGATCAACACACAAACGCGACGTACCATCCTTTTTTCGCACTAGTATAATAGGAACAGCACAAGGACCAAGAGATTCGTGTATATAACCTTTGTCAAGCAGCTCCTATACTTGACGCATAATCTCCTTCGTCTCCTCTAGATTGGTATGGTATGGTGCACGGTTTGGCAACGAAGCACTGGGGATTAAGTCAATCTGATGCTCAATCCCGCGAATTGGTGGTAATCCCGGTGGCACGTCTTGTGGAAAGACGTCAGCGAACTCCTGCAAAATGTTAGTGACAGTAGGAGGCAAAGAGGAAGGCTCGTCCTCGAATGAAAGTAATGCCTCTTTGAATACAAAAGCATAGCAAACAGATTTGCTGAAATCTAGATCATCAATATCAGATTTGGTGGCAAGTAAACATGCACTTTTCAATTTAATTTTAGAAGCAACACTAGATGGTTTATTATTAGGCTTCATTTGTTGCTCAAATTCTTTTGCCACAATGTGATTTTCACTCTTATTTTTCTCCTGTTTTGCTTTATTAGCTCTATTAATATCATCTTTCAAAATGGAATCAGGAGACATAGGAAGCAAAGTAATATGTTTATCCTTATGAACAAGAGTATACTGATTGTTTCTACCATGGTGTACATAATTTTTATCAAATTGCCATGGTCTACCAAGTAATAAGGAACATGCTTGCATGGGTACCACATCACAATCAACATAATCGGCATATGTAGAGATACTAAAATGCACACGAACAGTACGTGTTACCTTAACCTTGCCACTTTTGTTGAACCATTGGATGTATTAAGGATGTGGATGTGGTCTTGTGGTGAGAGATAGCTTCTCCACCATCTCCATGCTAGCCAAGTTGTTGCAGCTCCCTGCATCTATGATGACACGAACAGGACGTTCCTTGAAAACTGCCTTCGTATTGAACAAATTATGCCTCTGATTTTGCTCAGCTTGTGTGACCTGCACACTCAAAACACGTTGAGCAACTAAACTTTCATACCAGCCAGCATCTTCAGAAGCCATGTATTGCGTCTCATGATCAGAATCATCTCCACCGTGTTCTTCACTTGTAATAAGAGCCAAAGTCTCCTCATCATGGTCACTAGCAGACTCATACCCACCATCCTCAGTAGCAATCATAACACACGTAGATTGGAATTCTCTCGCATAATGACCTCTACCCTTACAATGACGATAAATAAAATCATGTGTGTGCCCTGTTGATGCCATGGATGAAGAAGAGCTCTGTGCAGGCCCGGTAGGTGTGCTCTTGGCAGATTGTGGTGGTAGTGCCTGCTTTCTTGTATCACGGCTGGAGGTGGCAGCTGACGGAGGTGCCGGTGTAGCAGAACGTGTGGAAGTAGAAGATGCATGTGGTGTCCATGATGAAGGTCGACCTACAGAAAAATTTGTCCGCGCCAATGCCTGTCGATCCTGCACTTCACGTTCAGCTTTGCAAGCAAGATGGAATAAACGAGTGATATTTTTATACTCCTTATACTCTAAAATGGTCTGAATCTCTCTATTTAATCCACCTATAAAACATGCAAGCATAGCTTCATTATCCTCAACAATACCACAGGTAATCATGCCAGTTTGTAATTCCTGATAATACTGCTCTACAGAATTTTTTCCTTGTCTCGAACGCTGCAGTTTTTGAAGTAATGCATGTTGATAATATGGTGGTACCCAATGAGTACACATAGCAGTTTTCAAAGCAACCCAAGTAGTAGGGATATTATCATGATATAATCTACAATGTTCAGACCACCAAACAGAAGCAAAACTAGTGAATTCACAAACAGCAGCAGCAACACGTCTATCCTCAGGATATTGTAAGCATGTGAAACGTTGTTCATTTTCTAACTCCCAAGTAGGATATACGTCAGGAATGTATCTACCCTTAAACGGTGGAATATTCAATTTCAGCTTAGGAATATGGTCATAATCTCGTACCTGAGATGGTGCTGTAGCCCTACCATTGAGATTATATGCATGAGGTCGACCTGGTGCTAGTGGTGCTGGTGGTTGCACGTAGTTCTGATTTTGATTAATCTCATCCTCATATTAGTCCTCCACCTCTCCAGTAGCAGCAGGAGCTACAGAAGCATCAACAACAGCAGCAGCAGCACCAGAAGTTTGTCCTGGCTCAAGAGGAACATGCTATGCTCGCCCTGCTGGATCGCGGCGTGGAGGTGGTTGTTGATGTTGTTGCAATGGTGTAGCAGATGCGGGTGGTGGCTGTGGTAGACGTACGAGTACTTCATTGTCGGGGTACGACACCTATGGGATCCCGAGAGACCCCTTTACGATTCGGCGGGGGGAGAAGTATACGCAAAGAGCAGAACCAGTGATCGACGCGGGAAGTTTTTACCCAGGTTCGGGCCGCTGATCAGCGTAAAACCCTACTCCTGCTTTGTGTTCTTATTGATGTTCTTGAGCCCAGCCTTCAGGAGCGCTCGCGATGAACAGTACGTTCAAAGAGCAGCTACGCATGCAGAATGGGCCAGAAATTCTCCCCCTCTGTAGCAGTCGCCTTGGGCCTCTTTTTATATGCTCAAAGGGGTCTCCACAGTGGCAAAATGTACATACATTGAGGTGTAAAGTAGCTACAGGGTATCATACCTAACCCCTAACGGATTAGGACAAACGCATTTAATGCACCGTGAGGTGTCCGTTTAGGTGTCCTCACTTTCTCGGGGGTGGAAAAAGGGGCCATCCCATCAGCACCGCTTAAGCTCTCCTCCACTGGTGCGTTGCCACGCATCCATGGAAGGAGCCAGAATGTCAGACTTGTTACTATGCCGAAGCGGTGGCACAGTGGCAGAATCTTGCCGGGCGCCGAGCCTTGCTGGGAACCAAGCCTTGCCGGGCGCCGAGCCTTGCCGGGCTCCACGGCCATCCCGGCAAGAATCTTGCCGGGGAAGCTGGCCTTCGATTTCCAGCTTTGCTTATCTGCTGACCCCCAGATCTCTGACTTTACGATTTTCCTTGACGAGTTGAGTCGACCTCGAGCTGATCCCGGCAAGCCTTGCCGCGAAGATGGCTACAACTGCCCGTGCACAAGTACGGGGTACTAGTGGCCCAATACTTAGTACACCGACAGGAGCCCCCGGGCCTAGGCCATACACGAGTGCGAGGCGTTGTTGGGCTAGGCCCAAACAGTGCATGGGCACGTGTGGCAGGGAATTAATCTGCTCGTGAATATCTTGTTTTACTGTGCCCCCCACTACGCGCACGGAGCGCGCGACATGGGAAGCGTGCCAAAAAGGCTGCAAACTGTTTCGCGCCCATAGAGGCGCATTCATATTGGGGGATAAACAAGGCGGCCCCGCTCCTTCCCCATAAAAAGGAGAAGTTGTGCAGGCGCAAACCTATTCACCCCCCTCTTCTTCCCAATCTAGCTATCGCAATCGCCTTCTTCTGCTCGAGCTCAGAGCGAGACCTTTTTTTCTCTTCTGCCCGCTGCTCCCGCGCTCGCTCCGCCCCCGGCCTCCATCTCCACAGTCGCCATGCCGCCCAAGGCCAGCAAAGGCAAGGGCACGAACAAGGAGGCGAAGGCTGAAGTTCCGGAGAGCGAACTGGTGAAGATGCGGAAGAGGCTCGTCGTCTTCCCTCCGACGCTCGACGCCGAGACTTTGAAGGGGTGATACCAATGCATGTGGGCGAAGGGAACACAAGCTCACCCTGACACACGCGTAATCCCAGGTGCTTGTTCCAAAGGCGGATCGGAGAGATACCCCTTCTTCACTGCGTATTTTTATTGCGGGCTCTGTCCACCCTTTTCCGATTTCTTCAACGACATCATGTATACATACGGCTTCCGCCTTCTTGATTTCACGCCGAACGCCGTATTTTGCATGTCGATCTTTGCCCACCTTTGTGAGAATTTCGCTGGCGTGATCCCCAATTCTGCTCTTTTCCGCCACTATTTCTATCCTCGAATCCAAAAAGGAGAGGCTCTCTCTGGATCGATTGCTTGGATTCCAAGGGCCTGGAACAAAGAGATATACCCAGATGGGGTTTACCGCGAAAAGTGGGACGAGTGGCGGGCCGAATGGTGCTGGATCCAGGAAGCAGATCCTCATCCTTTTTGTCATCCCCGGCGACAGGAGGTGGTCCGCGGCAAGGATTGGGGCGATCTCGCCGCAGAAGACGAGAAGCTCACAATCGCCACTACCAGGATCCTCCGCTTGAAGGCTGCCGGGCTGACAATGGAGATGATCGGCTTCGACTTCCTCCGCCGCCGCATCGCCCCTCTGCAGAATAGGGGGAGGCCAGCCTGGGAGTATAAGAACGCAGCGGATGTCATGAGGCTGCGCCCTGGGCTAAACAATAATCTGACCACTATGCAGCTTGGCGCTCTCCGCCAGAAGTTATTCTAGCACGAAGACAAGCACCGGCTGCCTGCAAGGATCGTCCCCTTATGCAACAACTCTGCATTGGGGTCGATCATTGTCTTCTTGCCGATGTTTAACGCCCACGGCCTTGACCCGACCTGGGTAGAGCCAAGCGAGGAAGAAGCGCAGAAGTTCTTCGACAATCTGACGGAGAAGCCTGTCCGGCAAGAGTCAGATCTTATTCGCGCCACCACAGATCAAGAGGTAGCATACATGGCTACCAGAGTGGAGGAAGCGAATCTTGCCGTGGAGGCCGGCAGCATTGGCTTCACAGAGTGGGAAGCCAGCGATGCAGAGGTGGTAGTGGAGGCAAAACCAGCCGAGGAGAATAAGGTTGCCGGGGAAGAAGGCGGCGCAGCCGCTGAGAACTCATCCGACGAAGACACGGCCGAAGAGGAGACGCGAGAAGAGCCCTCGCCCCCGAAGAAGGCAAAGCGTGTCCTTCGGAAAGCTGCATCAGGCGTCCCGGCGAGCCAACCCACATCGAGCGGCGACTCCCCCGGCAGGAAAGTGGCCGGCAAGACCGGACCACGGCAGGGGGCCCGGCAACAGCCCGCGCGGCGCGCGAGACCCACACCAGCGACCACCGCCGGAGCGGCAGGAGGGTCTCACGCAACCGTGCCGGAGGTTGCCCCGGTGCCTGCCACAGCCAAGCGGCCCATGACCCCTCCTCCGCCTCCCCACTCAGACATCGCAACGGAGGTCGACTTTGACATCTCCGGCTTCAGTCCAGAGCGGGAGGAAGAAGAGTGAGTATCTGCCACAACTTCCACCTTCCAATCTGTATCAATCTTACTGACTTGCTTGTATTGTTTCTGCAGTGACACAGAAACCTTGCTGGAGAGAATGGCGAAGAGGTTAAGGACTTCTACGGGTGACGAGCCCCCGGCAGGCTCCACTAGCGTGCCAGAAACCGTCATCGTGAGCCCGGAGCCTAGCCCTCAACGCAGCCTCCAGCGCAGCCCCCAGCACAGCCCCCAGCGTAAGTTCATTATCCCTTTTTCTGTTGGCTGGTGCCGAGGCTTTCACTCTTGTCGCTGATGTCTTTGGGTTCGCAGGAGAAGAACGGCAACAAGGAGAAGACATTCCCATTGTGCCTCCTTCATCGACCGCTCCGCCCACAAGCACGTCCCCGGCAAGAGATCCTGCCGACGAGCCCGTCCGAACTGAGGGGGAGCTGGCAAGCGCGGACTCCGGTGACACGCCCCCGGCAACCGGAGTTGCCGGGAGGGGTGAAGCCACCTCCCGACAGCCCGACGCAGGTACTCGATTGCCTCAGAGTGCTTGTTATTCTTTTTCTCTTATCTCTCTGTCTACGGTTACTTCAAACTTCAACTTTGATCTTATTCTGTTTTCCTCCTTCGCCCTTCAGAGTTCCCTGTGATGGAACATATGGACGTGGACGTCGTCATCGAAGAGACCGCCAGGGATGCCGCCGCCGAAGCGGACAGGATCGCTGCCAGCGAGGCCACCAAGGATGACGTTGCCGGGGCTGGTGATGCTCTTGACGGGAAGGCCGCCAAGACAGCACAAGAGGAAATCGCCGAAGGACCTGCTGAAGAGGGCGACAGGGAGGTTGAGGACCACACTGACAGCATTCCTGCCGTAGGAGCGCCAGGCGCTGCACCGGCCACAGAGCCCCCTGTCACTGGTGAGGCGGCCACTGAAGACCAGCCATCAACATCTGAAGAGCCCTCATCCAGCAAGTATCTCAAGGTTGGCGAAAATCTATTCATCAACTTGCCAGGGACGGCAAGCACAGAGGCACCAGCCGAAGGAGAAATTTTTGAGGAGATTATTGCCGCTGCCGGGCTTGAAGTTGTTGACGATCCCAGTGCTAGCAGCGGCAAGTCTGAAGAGGATCAGCTCCTTCAGGCCATGGGCGAGAACTTCCGCAAACTCCAGGCTCTCCATCGTGCCCGAAAAGAGAAAGCGGACTCCAGAATGGCAGTTGTCGAGGCAGCCGAAGCGGATTTTCAAAGGCGCGTCGCACAAATGCAAATCTGGCACGCCGAGGCCCTTCAAGAGCTGGTTGCCGGCCGAGAACAAGTGAGCCAGCAGTGGAATGAGGTCCTCCTGAAGCAATCCGATATGGAGAAGGCGCATGATGAAGCTGCTCAAAGGATTCCTACTGAAGATGCCCTCCTGACGGGGCGCCGCATTGCTCTTGATGCTTATGAAGAAGATCTCACCGCACGAGAGCAGGCGCTCGCCGCCAAGCTTCGTAGCAAGGATGAAGACATTGAAAATCTCGTCGCGCGGCGAACCCAGGAGCTGGAGCAGAAGCACAAGGAGGCGCTCGAAGCTCTAACTGTCAGTCACGCCGGCAAGCTCAAGGAGGCCGTCGATGATGCCGAAGCTACAAAGGCCGCCAAGAATGAGCTGAGCGACAAAGTGAAGAGGCTGGAGACAGATCTCGACGAGCACGGCAAGGAGCTCTCGACGCTCAAGGGGGACAGGGAAAAAACCCTCCACTCCTTGGCGGAGATGCAAGTCGCCCTATCCGACAAGACCAAGCAGCTCTCCTCTGCGGCTGATAGTATTGAGGTTCTGGAGCTGAAGCTAACCACGCTGCAGAAGTCTCTCGAGGCCGGCAGGGCCCGTGAGAAGGCTCTACTCAAGGATCTCCAAGGAGAGAGGAACCTGCTCAAGAGCGCTGCCGCCGCCTAGGCTGATTATGAAAAGGGAGTGAAGATCTGGACTGGCCGTCTCATCGCCACCGCGGAGAAGCTTACCGCAGAACTGTCAACCATGGGCTTGTCGAACTTCAGATATTCTTCCGAGGAAAGAATATCTCCAAGCGCAAGGTTGACGATGTTCTTTGAAAGCATCATCAACGCGTTGAGGGTGCTCCAGTCCAGCCGGGCGACCCAACTGGCGAACGAGACTCGCCGGCTTTGCCGGGCCGTCCTTCGCAAGGTGCTCCTCAAGGTGGTGCACAGAAATCCCGGCATCGACCTCTCCAGCGCACTCGGCCACCTGCCAAAGGATGCAAATGTTGAGGCGCTTGAGAAGTGCATCGCGCCAATCCTAGAGAAGGTGGACTCCATCAAAAGGATCGAAGGCTAGCGCAGGGATTGAGTGCTTCTCTTTTATTCTTGCCACCATCATCCCATGTAAAAGACAATTAAGTCTCAAGTTAGAACTGCGGCAACTTATGGATGCAATATAATTTGACTATGTTTAGGCTCATGCTAGCTACTTTCCTTGTCCGATTCCTTTATGTATGGAGTTCATCCTACGCTTACTGAAAAACTTGCCGGTGCGCAACCTGCCGCGAGCGCTGGGTGCGGGACTTCAGCAGCCTGCCGGAGGCGCGGCGGCCGGCAAGACTCTTTGGCGTTCTCAGTGCAGTCACTTAAACCGTTGAGCGGACTCGAAACAAAATAAGGGCGCAACTAATTACAACAAGGGTTCCTTCGCGTGCAGATTTCCCATACAAGAGTCGGAATCGTCCAAGGAAATAACTTGGTATTAAAACAAAAACTTGCTCTAAGTTTTAGGACTTAGCTTTCTGGCTTTGTTCTTCCTCCGGCAAGCCTTCTGGCTTTGTTCTTCCTCCGGCAAGCATCGATTCTGAACGTCACCAACTGGTACCCTTCCCCCCCGGCAAATGTGCACGCGAGGAATCCTTCTGTCTTTTGAGAAAAAGAAAGAAGAGAAAATAAAGGGATGAAACCTTGGCAGTTCGTTAGAACTTACCGGGATCAGGTGTCATACAACATCTTAGACAAACATGCATATATGAATGTGAACATGAGAATCAATAAGGGAATGTACAACCCTTAAATTTATTCATCTGTGCTCAGGATCTGCGCCCGGCTTTGTACAAAGGATCACATGCCTTTCCGGCAAGACTTGTACAAAAAGGTGGTTGCCGGGAGCCCCCGGCAACCGCGCCTTCTGGATAGAACTTGCGAAGATGTTCGATATTCCAGGAATTACTCACTGGAACGCCATCTTCGGTCTCCAGGCGGATAGCGCCGGGCCTGGTGACTCGTACTACCTGATAAGGGCCTTCCCACTTTGGCGTCAACTTGTTTGAATTCTTGGCGGACTGAATCCGTCGAAGAATAAGGTCGCCTTCCTCAAGGCTTCGGGCATGAACTTTGCGGCTATGGTAGCGGCGCAAAGCTTGCTGGTAGCGTGCAGCTCGCACAGCAGCCTGAAGACGATTCTCCTCAAGGAGCACAGCGTCATCTTGCCGTAGTTGCTCTTGCTCGAGATCATCATAAGCGAGCACTCGAGGAGATCCGTATATGAGTTCCGTGGGGAGAACTGCTTCCGCTCCATAGACCAGAGTGAAGGGCGTCTGGCCGATGGCTCGATTTGGTGTCGTTCTGATTGACCAAAGAACCGCCGGCAACTCATCAATCCAGCGCCTTCCGCACTTTCTCAGCCTGTCAAAGGTTCTGGTCCTGAGACCACGCAGCACTTCAGCATTAGCCCTCTCCGCTTGGCCGTTGCTTCTTGGGTGAGCAACAGAGGCAAAACAAATCTTGCTGCCAAGGTCTTGGATGTACTACATGAAGGTGCGACTTGTGAACTGCGTGCCGTTGTCGGTGATGATTCTGTTAGGCACACGGAAACGGCAAACAATTCCTTTGAAGAACTTGACAGCCGACTGCGCTGTCACCTTCCTCACTGCTTGCACCTCCGGCCACTTTGTGAACTTGTCGATAGCAACGTACAAGTACTCAAAGCCCCCGGTAGCACGGGGAAAGGGGCCCAGTATGTCGAGCCCCCAGACCGAAAATGGCTAGGAGAGAGGGATTGTTTGAAGAGCTTGAGCTGGCTGATGTGATTTCTTCGAATGAAACTGGCACGCTTCACACTTGGTTACTAGTGCAGTCGCATCCTGGAGGGCGGTAGGCCAAAAGAAGCCTTGCCGGAATGCCTTTCCGGCAAGCGCTCTTGACCCTATGTGAGAGCCACACATGCCCCCATGTATCTCTGCCAACAACTCTAGTCCATCCTCCCGAGGAATGCACTTCAATTTCACACTGTTTGGTCTCTTTCTTTATAGGACGTCATCGACGAACTTGTACATAACAGACCGACGGGCTACTCTTTCCGCTTCTTCTTGTTCCTCAAGGAGTTCACCTGTCTGAAGGAAATGGACAATGTGCTGCGCCCGTGCTGGAGCCTGAGGCTCGACAACTAGGACTAGAGGCATCTCCTCTGCCGGGGGAACAGTTGTCTCGACAACGAGGGCCTGAGGTCCTGTCGGAGCCTGTTGTTCCCCGGCAGGCGTGTCGATCCCGGCAACTTCCTTGCCGGCGGCTCCGTGGAGCTCTGCCGGGAAGTACTGGCCAGAGTTCAACTTTCTTCTCTTTTCTTGCCGCATCGATGGCGCCACGGATGGTTGAGTCAATTGGAGCACAAAAGTTCCTGGTTCCACAGGCTACTTGAGGGCAGAACGCTTTGACAGGTCGTCAGCAACACTGTTCTCGGCACGAGGAACGTGCTCCATCTGCAGACCGTCAAAGCGCTCTTCCAATTTCCTCACTTCATCTACGTAGGCCTGCATCAATGGGCTTTGATAACTCTTGTTAATCTGCCTGACGACAAGTTGTGAATCGCCTTTGATGACGAGCTTTCCGATACCAAGGTCTGCCGCGATCCTGAGACCGGCAAGCAAACCCTCGTATTCTGCAGTGTTGTTGGTTGAACTCTCCCGGGGAAAGTGCATTTGGACTACGTACTTGAGGTGCTCCCCGGTGGGTGCGACAAGCAGCACTCCAGCACCGGCGCCTTGCAGCGAAAAAGCCCCGTCAAAGTACATAACCCATTGCTGACCGGTTTCCTTGCCGGGGAGACTTGTTTCTTGAACTTCTTCGTCTGGCGTCGGGGTCCATTCTGCAATGAACTCCGCCAAGGCCCTGCTCTGAATTGTGGAAGTGCTTTCAAACTTAAGACCGAAGCTGGATAGCTCCAACGCCCACTCCACGATCCTGTCGGTTGCCTCCGGATTTTGCAAAATCCGTTGCAATGGAAAGCGAGTGACGACGGTGATCTCATGTGCTTGAAAATAATGGCGCAGCTTTCTCGAGGCCATAAGGAGGCCGAAAAGCAACTTCTGCACACCAGAATATCTTGACCTAGCTCCTTGTAACAGAGAGCTAACAAAATAAACTGGGCGCTGCACCACCTTCTTCTTCTGCACAAGTTCTTCTGTTTGCGCAGATCCTGTCTCGCCGGGATCAACCCCTGCCGGGAAAGATCCTGCCGCGTCACTTGGCGGTCCTGTCGCTGATGTTGCCTTCTCATCAGCTTCTCTCTGCGCCACCAGCGCAGCACTAACCACTTGATTTGTTGCCGCCAGATACAGTAGCAACGGTTCTTGTGGTTTAGGTGCGACTAGCGTCGGCGGAGAAGAAAGGTATTTCTTCAAATCTTGCAGCGCCGCCTCCACTTCTAGAGTCCATTTCATTGGACCTGCCTTCTTCAAAATTTTGAAGAAGGGCAGGGCACGCTCAGCAGATTTGGAAATAAACCTGCTTAGAGCAGCAACACAGCTGGCAAGACGACGCACATCCTTGACGCGTCTCGGCGCTTCAATTTGCTCAATGGCTTTGATCTTGTCGGGGTTCGCCTTGATTCCCCGGCAAGATACAAAGAATCCGAGGAGCTTGCCGGAAGGAACACCGAACACGCACTTCTCAGGATTGAGCTTCAAGTTGATCTTGCGCAAGTTTGCAAATGTTTCTTCTAAGTCTTGAATGAGCGTCGCTTTATCCTTAGTTTTGACCACTATATCATCCATATATGCCTCCATATTTCTATGGAGTTGTGGCTCAAAACCAATCTGGATTGCTCTGGCGAATGTTGAACCAGCACTTTTCAACCCGAAAGGCATCCGTATAAAACAATACGTACCACATGGGGTGATAAAGGCGGTCTTCTCTTCATCTTCCTTTGCCATAAAAATCTGATGATACCCTGAATAGGCATCAAGGAAGGACAGGAGATCACAACCAGCGGTGGCATCCACAATCTGGTCGATGCGCGGCAAGGCAAAAGGTTCTTTTGGACAAGCTTTATTGATATCTGTATAGTCGATACAAAGCCTCCATTTCCCATTCGCTTTTCGCACTACAACCGGATTGGCCAACCAGGTTGGATGAAGCACTCCTTTGACCAGTCCTGCCTCCTCCAGCTTCTTAATTTCTTTGGCAATGAATTCTTGCCGCTCCAAAGCCTGTTTCCTCACCCTTTGCTTGACGGGCCGCGCATGAGGACAGACAGCAAGGTGGTGCTCAATCACTTTCCTGGGAACGCCGGGGATGTCAGACGGTTGCCACGCAAACACGTCGACATTCGCCCGCAGGAAAGCAACGAGCGCGCTTTCCTATTTGTCATTTAGGGTGGAACTTATGGTGAAAGTTCCCCCCGTTCCGTCCTCCCTGGCAGGCACCTTCTTGGTTTCCGGCGGGGCGGCCTTGGACTTCTTGTTCTTGCCGGTGGAACTCTCTGGTACGTCCTCGACGGAAGCGCAGCACGCCGAGGAGGTGCGCTTGCCGGAGTTTGCGCCAAGGTTCCTGCCGGTCTTCTTCTTCCCCCCGGGAGTTCCAGCGGTAGGAGCAGATGCCTTGATGGCAGGTGCTGCAACTGCTTCCCTGTAAAGTTGGTCGGCACAGATGAGTGCATCCTTCTTATCGGAATGGATAGTGATGACGCTCAACGGCCCGGGTATCTTCAAAACATTGTAGGCGTAGTGTGATGCCGCCATAAACTTAGCCAGCGCTGGCCGACCAAGGATCCCATTGTATGACATGGGGATCTTAGCGACATCAAACACCACCTTTTTGGTCCTGAAGTTAAACTCGCTGCCAAATGTTACCGGCAGCGTGATCTTGCCCTTAGGCTGTGTTCTTCCCGGGTTGACCCCTTGAAACGTACCCGTTTCCTCGAGGTCTTCGTCGGGAATCTGAAGCTTTGTGAGCACATCTAGTGAGATTAAGTTTAGGCCGGCCCCGCCGTCAACTAACATCTTCGTCACCTTGAGGTTGCGAATTGTTGGGGAAACCAACAATGGCAAGCACCCGACCACAGTTGTGCGATCAGGGTGATCCTCGGCGTCAAAGATGATAGGCGTGCTGGACCACTTCAGAGGCCTACATGCATCGGGGGATGGCTCTGCCGCATTAACCTCCCGCATCCACAGTTTAAGTTGGCGGTGGGAAGAATGCAGCGAGGCACCCCCATCAATGCACATAGCCTCCGTAACCTTCTGGAATTCCTGCTCACTGGACTCGTCATCTTCCTCATCATCATCTCCTTCTTTATCTCGTCCCCGAGCAGGCCGATCCTTCTGTTGCTTGGCCTTGCCGCGGCGACCCCCTCGGCCACCGTGTTTCTTGCCAGACCCCTCAGCACCATCATGGGCCTTCTCCTTGTCTCGCCTCTCGTATTCGGCCTTCTGCTTCTCGGCAAGCTGCTCAACTTGCCGGTAGTTCTGGAGATCGTGGCCCTTAGTGCGATGGATCTTGCAATACTGCTTGCCGGAGTTCTCCGACTTGTCGGCAGCCGCCAATGCCTGACAGGAAGGGCACCTGGCAAGATCCTTGCCGGGGTCACCAACCTTGGCCTTCTTGGCGGCGCCAGGGTTGTTGGATTCCTCGACAGTAAGCACGGCCTTGCCTCCGCGCTTCCTGTTCCGCCGTCGGCCTTTCCTTGACGGAGCCGCGGCATCTTCTTCTTCTGAGTCGCCTGCCGCACCAACAGCCTCACCGGGGAGTTTCCTCCCCTCCTCAGCTCGAGCGCACTTGTCGGTCAAAGTGTAAAGCTCGGTGATACTCCTGACTTTGTTCATTGCCAGCTCTTCCCGCATCCTGCGGTTACGCACGTTCTGATGGAACGCGCTAATGACAGCGGTAGGATGAACGTCAGGAATATTGTATTGCACCCGGCTGAATCTCTGCATAATCTTGCGCAGGGACTCGCCCTCCTTCTGAGGGATGATGTGCAAATCACTTTCTTGGCCAGGAGCTTGGTGGCCTCCAACAAAGGCGCCAACAAACTGATGGCACAGATCCGACCAGGAAGAAATAGAATCCTCCGGCAGATGCATCAACCATGACCTAACGTTGGGTTTGAGCAACAACGGGAAGTAGTTGGCAAGTATCTTGTCATCTCGGGCCCCGGTAGCTTGCACCGCAATGGTGTAGATGCTCAGGAACTCCGAGGGATGGGTCTTGCCGTCATATTTCTCCGGGACCTCTGGCTTGAAGGTTCGGAGATTGGGCCACTGGACTTGCCGTAGCTCACGAGTAAACGCTGGAGGTCCTACCTCATAAGGCAAGTCTCCTACGTTCCCTGGCGCAGGCTCGTCGACAACCGGCCCCGCGCGCTTATCAGACTGATAGCGCGCTTCCCGTCGCCGCTCGATGGTTGTTCGAGTGTCCTCCTTGCCTCGTTCCTGGAGAACCAGACGCTGATCACGGCGCATCCGTGGATCGGACGACGCCGTCGAAACTTCTTCATGGCGGTCGACTTGCTGAGTCGTCGGCCGCTGCTGACGCCGTGGAGGAGAGTGCACTGTAGTTGCACCACCTCCGGTTTTCTCTGCACCGGCTCGCATCGGATTGATGGGCCTCCGCTGAGAGGGCCCTGCCTCTTGCGGTCCATCCTTGTTAGCGAAGCCGATAAGGCTCTGGATAGTAGCTCGCCACTCCTCCATCTTCTCCGGGGCGGGAGGAAAATCGAGGAGCAGCTGTGCACGTGCCAAGGCTTCCGCTGGCGTAGGTGGCGGCGACAAGTGCGAGGTACGTGAGGTGCTCTGACTCCTAACCAAGTTAGAAGGAGCACCGCCACGGTCACGCGACCGTGCACCACCTTCACCGGCAGCTTGGTGTGCATGCTGGTCCCGCGCATCTTGGGATCTATGCGCCATGATGTCGCTCATCTCGCACGACCTGGGTAGGTCGCGAGGCTTGCGCCGGCGTGGGAGCTCCAGCAGGCGCCCTTCGATCCCTAGAGTGAGTTGTGCCACCCGTAGGCAACACAACACCATCTCTAGATCCAGCGGCGCGCAAGTTACCACTGCCACTGCGAACGATACCGCTCGCCTGGCTTGGGTCACCAGAACGCCGCGGGGGTTCTAGTCCTCTTCCTTCTGCACCCACACCACCGCCTGTCTGCGAAGGTGCAGGCAAAGCAGATCCGGACGGTTGTGCTGTCGCAGCGTTCTTCTTATTGGGCGGTATGACGATGAAGATGATGAAGGAACTAGGGCGTCTACCACCAGATTAGGTTCACGCAACCTTCAATCCCCCTACCTGGCGCGCCATAGATGTCGGGGTACGACACCTATGGGATCCCGAGAGACCCCTTTACGATTCGGCGGGGGGAGAAGTATACGCAAAGAGCAGAACCAGTGATCAACGCGGGAAGTTTTTACGCAGGTTCGGGCCGCTGATCAGCGTAAAACCCTACTCCTGCTTTGTGTTCTTATTGATGTTCTTGAGCCCAGCCTTCAGGAGCGCTCGCGATGAACAGTACGTTCAAAGAGCAGCTACGCATGCAGAATGGGCCAGAAATTCTCCCCCTCTGTAGCAGTCGCCTTGGGCCTCCTTTTATATGCTCAAAGGGGTCTCCACAGTGGCAAAATGTACATACATTGAGGTGTAAAGTAGCTACAGGGTATCATACCTAACCCCTGACGGAATAGGACAAACGCATTTAATGCACCGTGAGGTGTCCGTTTAGGTGTCCTCACTTTCTCGGGGATGGAAAAAGGGGCCATCCCATCAGCACCGCTTAAGCTCTCCTCCACTGGTGCGTTGCCACGCATCCATGGAAGGAGCCAGAATGTCAGACTTGTTACTATGCCGAAGCGGTGGCACAGTGGCAGAATCTTGCCGGGCGCCGAGCCTTGCCGGGCGCCGAGCCTTGCTGGGAACAAAGCCTTGCCGGGCGCCGAGCCTTGCCGGGCTCCACGGCCATCCCGGCAAGAATCTTGTCGGGGAAGCTGGCCTTCGACCAGCTTTGCTTATCTGCTGACCCCCAGATCTCTGACTTGACGATTTTCCTTGACGACTTGAGTCGACCTCGAGCTGATCCCGGCAAGCCTTGCCGCGAAGACGGCTACAACTGCCCGTGCACAAGTATGGGGTACTAGTGGCCCAATACTTAGTACACCGACATTCATCGAACTTGGCGTCCAACTTGGTGTCAATTGTCTTCTCAATGTCATCAATCCTCTCCAGTGCCTTTCCAAAGGTGGCCATCACGTCTTCCACCTGTTGACTCAACATTTGCTGAAATTTATCATGAAGCTCCTTCTTCGTCATGTTCTCCCAGTCAATCTCGTCGGCTTGTGGTCCTGCCATGGATAGCAGCAATAGAAACACACAAGAATATGATCCTACAGACTACTAAAAAGTGGTGGGGTGTCACAAATCCGTCAAGCAAATCTCAAATTCTTACCAGTTCTTACCCAGCAGTAGGTGGTGATCGGCAACCGTTGTATTCAAAACTCTCAAAGCTTGGACAGAGCGATTGCCAGCTGGTGTCAAATGCACGTTGTAGATGTATGTGGAGCTGGGAAGGCTTATGATATGGTAGCAAAAATGTCAGCAATAATCAATTCAGAGATGCAAAGTTGAATAAATGCTCAACGATGGTACTGTGCTGGTCCTAGGCAAGACCGTGCTAGAGACGCGAGCCTAGAACACTAACAAAATCATGGCGCTGCACGTAAACAAGGAAGGAGCACACTCTGAATCTCTATTTTTTTTATTTTTTTTTGCAGTTTTTTTCCCTTTTTTTTTGCTCCGCAACAATTTTTTTTCCGAAAAAGTATACAAATGGTCTAAAAACTGCCTAGCCAGAATTTTCCAGACTTAGTTTTTTATTGAAACTGGAACTATTTTCCAGGGTGGTGGAACACGAACTGGTGGCGAATCTGTGATGGAGGTGGACTCGGATTAGCGTGATGGCGGTGGATATGTGGTATATGGCAGTGGTGATGACGATGGTGGTATATGGAAGTGGTGACGCTGATGGTGGTATATGGTAGTGGTGATGATGATGGTGGTATATGGCAGTGGTGATAACGATGGTGGTATATGGCAGCGGTGATGACGATGGTGGTATATGGCAGCGGTGATAACGATGGTGCGGCAGCGGCGTGACAACCTATGAACAGAAATCGAAACTCTAAGGGACTAGACGCTAAGACCAGCAACTTGACACGACGATGCAACCGCAAATTCAACAAAGCAAATACAGAAAAGATTATGCAAAGGCTCAGACTGGTTCAGATATGATGAACTAACCCTAACTTTTTTTGGCTTTTTCGTGGACTATTGGTATGAAGAACAGACTCGATCTAAACTACGAAAAACTGTACAATCTCACCGAGCAACCTGGAAATCTGATACGACTTGATAGAGGCAAAGGTGTCCCGTCATTCGATGAGATGGTGATTATCGTTTTCGGAGGAGTAGACTTTGACGATCCGACTACGAACGTGTGAGGACGTCGCGCCTTAGCAATCGCTAAACCAACTCCGAGAGGTTATTGACCACGCCGGAGCACGATCAACCTGACCACGAGGGTCTATTTCCTGCAAGCAAACGAAGAACAAGCAAGAAACTGAGGTTGCAATTTGGATATTGCGAATATAAGATGAAAGCTTTATTGATCAAGGTGGGGTTCTGTCACATCTTGGTCTGGTCGTTGAACACAAACGAAGTACGCGAAGTTGCAGCTATGGCGAACTTTTAATCTAAAGAAAACCCTAAGTATAAACGACGCCCTAAGGGCTGTATATATGGAGGAGTAGGGGGGAATTTCGTGGCCCCTTCACTACTGCAGAATGCTGCTAACGTGACACTACGATCAGAGACCCTTTGACAAAACTGTGTGTGATGCATTAATCGCAAACGGTGATGTAAAAAAACGGTCAAAAAAGATGCAAAACGTTTGCGATGAAGGATACATCGAACATGGTTCCGATTTTAGTTGCGTGTGTGATGCGGGGCATATGGTTGGTCCATACGAACTGTTTGCGATGAGACAGAACAACAGAAATGGGCAGCCAGATCAAGGTGTGTGCGATATACGGCATACAATTCGCTCCAATGAACCGTTTGCGGTGATCGAGTTGAACACAAATGATTCGGCGTAACAAGATGTGTGTGATACCCGGCAATCAGGTCGGTAATCAGAATTGTGTGTGATCATTATAGACAGCCCTTACGGTCTTTTTTTGTGAATTGTGTGCTTGTCAGGGCACACAGTTCAAGAAACCAACCTGTGGGCGATAATGTAGAAGATCTCTGTCGAATAAGTATTACTAACCGTCTGTGATGAGATTGACAGGATAAACAGAGATAACAAATTAATATGAGAGAACGGAAACAGAGATATATACAGTCTTCTTAATTTAGTCCTTCTTCTTGTTGTTGTTGTTGGATGGCCCCGTGACATCGTCTTCGCGAGGACGCTTCTTGCCGCTGACCGTTGGCTTTTCATCACCGCCGCCGTCGTCATCGTCGTTGCAATCGTCGTCGTCCTCCTCCTCGTTCGACCATTCCTCCTCATCATCATCGTCGTCCTCTTCTTCGTCCTCTGACGGCTCCTCGTCCGTCTGGTTGTCGTCTGATGACTCCGGAGGCGGCGTCCCTTCCATGATCCGGATATAATCAAGGTCTGGGCTCGATGCCGGACTCATGCAAGACGAGCGGGATGATTCCGATGTTGACCTATCATCGGGTGTCGATGCAATAAAGCCTGGTGTAGGTTGTCCTGACTCTACATAGGCTCAAGGGCAAGGTTCCAGCATCCAAGCTTCACCAAGGCCAAGCAGGAGAGATAGCTCTTTGAAGAATCAAAGGGCGGATCAAGAAGATCAAGACAAGCCTAGACAGCAACATATCACCAAGGGAAGAAAGCCTCCCTTGCCGGGCAGGCGAGCCTGGTCCTGTCGAGGCCACCCTAAGAGCAAGTCCCAAGACCTCCCCAGCAAGGGTTGCCAGGTCGCTGGCGGCCTGTTATCCCGCCAAGGCTCCACTGCTCCACCTCACAGTGATGCAAGTCGCTTATTGGTGCGGTGTCGAGCCCTCAAGTGAATAAGTGGCAGTCATTCAACACATGGCAGCCATTCCTGAGGAAGATCACCCCTAAATGACACCCATCCATGGGCGTGCCACGCAGATAGGCGAGAATATGGTTGAATGGCACGGCAAGGCTTGCCGTGCTGCATCCATGATGTGACACTAAGCGGTGCATTTAATGTGCCTTGTCCTGTCTGCAGAGTTAGGTATGATAGCACTATGGCTATCTAATCACTAGATAATGATTGTTTTGCCACTGTGGTAACCCCTTTACCTATAAAAGGAGGGCCGAGGCAACCTTAGAAAGAATTCGTACCCTTGTACACTCATATGCGCGTAGTTGCTCTCCCTGAGGCGACCTTGTGGGGCTTGAGCACTACGCGTTCGCCATGGTCTACCACTCAATCCACCAAAGCAGGAGTAGGGTTTTACGCCTCGTGGCGGCCCAAACCTGGTTAAAAACCACCCGCATCACCATTGCCGTGTTGTTCTACAACCTCTGCTCTTTGTGCAACGTGCCCTTCCCCGTTGCCGAACCACAAAGGGGCCGATGGCCCCATAGGTGATCGTGTCGAACAAATGACATATTTGGCGCGCCAGGTAGGGGGCAGCGCTTGTGCGAACCCGAGGATGTAAACAGCGCGTCGATCTTCATCACCATCTCCTTTGACTACGGCGTCATCACCCATGGCGCCCAACAACCCGTCCTTCCACTTCGAAGGCCCCCTCGCACGAAGCCACCGATACCATGGGGGCTACGGTGGCGTCGGGGGACGCAAACGCCGCGGGGGACGCGACCAGCGCAGGCGGCGCCGTCGTCGTTCCTCTCACGGCTGAGGTGGGAGCGGGAGGCGCCGGTGGAGGAAAGCGTCAACAACATCCTAGCGGCCACACTCCAAAAGATACGGGAGGGGAGAACATCCAATTCCCGCCTCTCCACCTGACTGGAGAACGCAGCCGCAGCGATGGCGCCGGATCCGGCGTGAACCGCAACCTCCTAGCTGCCCCAGCTACGGGTGCAGCTATGAGACATACGCCTTCCCCAGGACAAGGCAATCAAGACGAAGCGCCGAACGGAGCCGTCAACCGCCAAGCGCGTTCTTCTCGTCATCACGCCGCCCTCGCGACTGGCTCGCGACGACGAGAGCGCGATGGCGCCACGGCTGGTATCGTCAGGAGTCGGGCGACATCGCGATCTGCATCATCATCCATGCCAAGCACTACTTCGGAGGCCATGGCTCGAGCCCAACTCCTGTTGAGATTCCCGCCAGCTGCCGACCAAATGGATGAATGGGGAGCCACCATTCAATGTTTGTTTGGTTTCGCTGAGGCACGGGGATCGCAACGGGCGGGCTCGCCATGGCATCCGCAGGCAGCGGCAACGGCCTGAGCCGCTGGTCATGCTGAAGGGGCCAATCGCACGGTGCAGTCCCCCCGCGACAGCAACCGCAGGGGTCGCAGCTAGAGCCGCGCGACCAGGAACACGATGAGGTGTCAATGGCTTCATCTGATCCTCGAGCCCATCGAGATCAGCGGCAGGTCCTGGAGGACAGGCGAAGGGAAGCCGCGCCCGTCACCATAGAACGGCACCGCGAAGCCCACCACCAGTCCGACAGGTGCAATGGCGCCAACATCGACGATCCTGCGCCCGGTGGAGACGGATACCTACCCTTCGAGGTTGGGTGTCCTACCTTCACTCTTGAGCTGCGGCAAGTCCGTTGGCCATCTGCCCGTACGTTCAAGCCAGAGATACCGGAAAAATACGATTGAAGACTGAACCCGACAGAGTTCTTGAGCATCTATACCATTGTTGTTCAAGCTACCGGGGGAAGAGATGAAAAGATATTCGCCAACTACTTCCCTTTGGCACTCAAGCCAAATGTGAGGTCGTGGCTGATGCACTTGCCGGAGAACTCCATCTCGACTTGGGCTGATCTGTGACACGAGTTTGTTGGTGCCTTCACAGGCGGCCATCAAGAACCAGGGCGGCCCAGCAATTTGTAGCTCCTTCCACAAAAGGAAGGGGAGAGTTTGTGGACAGGAACATTCCAGATATCCACCCGGCAGTTGTGATTGCCGCGTTCCAGTCCAATGTGCGCAACCGCAGGATACGTTCCAAAATGAACGTCCGGTTGCCCAAGACTGAGAATGAGCTTTACACCTTGGCGGATTAGTGTGCCTGTATGGAAGAGGGGAGGAGTCTCCCTGGAGAAGAGGACGGCGTCGACATCGACTCAGAAGATGACGATAATGCTGCCAGCCAGAAGAAGAAGAACAAGAAACACAACAAGAAGCGCAAGGACAAAGCAGTGCTGGCTGTTGAAGGATCAAGCACTCCAAGTACCAGCAAGAAGGCCAAGACCGAGGCTCCAGGAAAGGAAGTTGCCGCGCGCACTGTTTGCTGGGAAGCTGCGGCTGCCGAGAAGGCTGGGAAGGCAGACGAGCCATACTGCAAGATCCATTGGACCAAGGGTCATGATATCCATGAGTGTCATCAAGTTGAGCAACTCGTCAAGAAGCAAAAAACTGAGTACGAGAAGTGTGACAAGGAGAGAGACCAAGATGGCATTGGCGGGAAGGGCCGAGGCGGCCGAGGAGGTCGCCCCGACAAGGTTCCCCAATGTCAAGAGAAACCTGCTAGAGGTCATGAGAAGAAGGAATGTGGTGACGAAAGCGATGAGGGGGATGAAAAGGAAACCAACGAGCAAGAGTTCCAGAAAGCCGCTAACGCCCTATGCATTGACGAGGGTGCATCCTTGCACTCCTCTCACCGCCAGCTGAAACAATGGGCGCGTGAGGTCAAAGTTGTGGAGCCAACGGCAGATTCATAGAAACCGCTCAAATGGTCTCACACGCCCATCATCTTTGACGAAGAGGACCACCCTGACCGCACCACTGCGGTAGGGTGCTTGCCGTTGTTGGTTTCACCAACGATCCGCAACCTCAAGGTCACAAAGATGTTGGTTGACGGTGGGGCTGGGTTGTATCTGATTTCCCCCAAGGTGCTCAGCAAGCTACTGATAACAGATGAAGAGCTCAAGGTTACTGGCATGTTTCAAGGAATCAACCCCGGCAGGAGTCATCCAAAGGGAAAGATCACGCTGCCGGTGACATTTGGAGGGGAATTAAACTACCGGACTGAGAAAATTGTCTTCGATGTGGTTGAGCTTCCGTTGCCATAGAATGGGATACTTGGATGACCTGCCCTGGCAAAATTCATGGTGGCATCCCACTATGCCTACAATACCTTGAAAATTCCAGGACCAATGACTGTTATTTCTATCCCATCAGACAAGAAGGACGCAATCATATGCGTGGACAAGATGTACCGGGATGAGGTCGCTGCCGAGGCCGCGGAGGCCGCAGTCCCCACCAAGGAAAACAAACAAGGGAGAAAAGCTAGCAAGGATGCCGGCAAGGAATCCGGGAAGCGTGCCACTCCAGAGTACGCTGTACCCGTCGATGATTTGCCGGAGAGTTCTACTAGCAAGAGGTCCAAGGTTGCTGCACCCGCTATGAAGAAGGTCCCGGCAGGGCTGGTTGGCGCTGATGGTACATTCACTATCAGCTCCACCCTTGACGACAAATAGGAAAGCGCGCTTGTTGCCTTCCTACGGGCGAATGTCGATGTGTTTGCTTGGCAACCATCTGACATCCTCGGTGTTCCCAGGGAGGTAATCGAGCACCACCTTGCTGTCTGCCCTCACGCCTGGCCCGTCAAGTAGAAGGTCCGGAAGCAAGCCTTGGAGCAGCAGCAGTTCATTGCCGAGGAGATCAAGAAACTTGAGGCAGCTGGTTTGGTCAGAGGAGTATTGCACCCAACATGGTTGGCGAATCCAGTGGTGGTGCGCAAGGCGAATGGGAAATGGAGGCTTTGCATAGATTTCACGGATCTGAATAAAGCATGCCCGAAGAACCCATTCCCCTTGCCGCGCATCGACCAGATCGTAGATTCCACCTCCGGGTGTGATCTGCTTTCCTTCTTGGATGCCTACTCCGGGTACCACCAGATATTCATGTCCAAAGAAGATGAAGAGAAGACAGCGTTCATAACACCCAGTGGCACGTACTGCTTCATACGGATGCCCTTCGGATTAAAGAGTGCTGGAGTCACTTTTGCAAGAGCAGTACAAATTGGTTTTGAGTCCCAGCTGCACAGGAATATTGAAGATTACATGGATGACATAGTGGTCAAAACCAAGGACAAGTCAACTCTCATTCAAGACTTGGAAGAGACCTTTGCAAATCTGCGCAAGATCAACTTGAAGCTAAACCCAAAGAAGTGTGTGTTTGGCGTTCCTTATGGCAAGCTACTTGGCTTCTTCGTGTCCCACCGGGGGATAAAGGTCAACCACGACAAGATCAAGGAGATCGAGCAGATTCAAGCACCCAAGACAGTTAAAGATGTGAGGCGTCTGACTGGATGTGTTGCCGCGCTAAGCAGGTTCATTTCCAAGTCTGCCGAGCGGGCCTTGCTGTTCTTCAAAATCTTGAAGAAGGCAGGGCCCATGGAGTGGACCTCGGAAGCAGAAGTTGCGCTGCAAGATTTGAAGACCTATCTTTCCTGTGTTCCCACCTTGGTCGATCCTAAACCACAAGGACCGTTGCTGCTATACCTAGCAGCAACCAATCAAGTGGTTAGTGCAGCACTGGCGGCGTAGTGGGAGGTAGATGAGGGAGCAGCCGCGGCTACCGACCTCTCTGGAGGGGAAGGTGAACTCGTCCCGACAAGGTCAGATGAAGACCAGGGCAAAGGGGAGTGAAGTAACGGAGACAATTCCAGGATCTCGGCAAGGAAGAAGGTGGTGCAGCAGCCAGTGTACTTTGTCAGCTCTCTACTGCAGGGAGCTAGGTCAAGGTACTCTGGCATGCAAAAGTTGATTTTTGGCCTCATCATGGCATCAAGGAAACTGCGCCATTACTTCCGAGCCCACGAGATCACAATCGTCACCCGATTCCCTTTGCAACACATACTGAGTAACCCTGAAGCCACCGGCAGAATAGTGGAATGGGCTTTGGAGTTGTCAAGCTTTGGTTTGAAGTTTGAGAGCACATCAACCATTCAGAGCAGAGCACTAGCAGAATTTATTGCGGAGTGGACACCTACCCCAGACGAAGAGGCACTAGAAATGGTTATCCCCGGCAAGGAAGCACCCCAAGAATGGATCATGTACTTTGATGGTGCCTTCTCACTACAAGGTGCAGGAGCTGGCGTGCTCCTCGTCGCACCCACTGGAGAGAACCTCAAGTATGTGGTCCAGATGCATTTCCCCCGGGAAAAGGCAACCAACAACACTGCAGAATATGAGGGACTCCTTGCCGGGCTCAGGATCGCGACAGAGTTGGGGATTAAGAAGATGATCATATGAGAAGACTCGCAGCTTGTGGTAAGGCAAGTGAACAAGGATTATCAGAGTCCATTGATGGAGGCTTATGTGGAGGAAGTGAGAAAGCTGGAGTAGCACTTTGACAGATTGCAAACAGAGCACATACCCCGTGCGGAAAACAGCATTGCTGATCATCTGTCAAAGTGCGTTGCACAAAAGCTTCCTGTGGAACCAGGGACTTTTGTTCTCCACCTGACTCAACCCTCCGTATCCCCGACAAGAATGGCCAGAAAGAGGAGGAAACTGGACTCTGGCAAGCCTCTCCCGGCAGTGCTTCCGGAAGCCCCTGGCAGAGAGGTTGGCAGGAACAACTCCACTTCGCTTGGCGAGCAGCACCCTCCTGTCGAACTACCAATCCTCGCGGTTGAGGCATGCGCTTCCACAAATGAGGAGGTTCCATTGATCCTTGTTGTCGAGCCTCAGGCTCCGACTTGGGCGTGACACATAGTCCGTTACCTCCAAACAGGAGAACTTCCCGAAGAGCAAGAAGCAGCTGAAGGAGTAGCCCAGAGGGCCAGTATGTATCGGTTCGTCGATGACGCACTATACATAAGGAGGCCCAACGGTGTGAAATTAAAGTGCATTTGCCGGGAAGAGGGGAAGGAACTGTTGGCAGAGATACACGGAGGCATGTGCGGCTTGCATATTGGATCAAGGGACTTGGTTGGAAAAGCTTTCCGGCAAGGTTTCTACTGGCCCACGGCCCTCCAAGATGCAATCGAGCTAGTTACCAGATGTGAAGCCTGCCAGTTCCACTCCAAGAATATCCATCAACCTGCTCAAGCTCCCTAGACGATCCCTTTGTCATGGTTCTTTTTGGTCTGGGGGCTCGACATCTTGGGCCCCTTTCCCCGTGCTACTGGGGGCTTTGAGTTCTTGTACGTCGCCATCGACAAGTTCACAAAGTGGCCGGAAGTGGAGCCCGTGAGGAAGGTGACCGCACAGTCAGCTATCAATTTCCTGAAAGGACTAGTGTGCCGCTTTGGAGTACCCGCCAGGGTCATCACTGACAACGGCACCCAGTTCACGAGCTGCGCCTTCATGCAATACGTTCAAGCCCTCGGAAGCAAGGTTTCATTTGCATCTGTTGCTCATCCTAGAAGCAATGGACAAGCTAAGAGGGAGAACGCTGAAGTGCTGCAAGGACTCAAGACAAGAACATTTGATAGGCTGCAAAAATGCGGCAGGTGCTGGATTGATGAGCTGCCGGTGGTTCTTTGGTCCCTCCTTACGACACCAAATCGAGCTACCGGCCAGACTCCCTTCTCCCTAGTCTATGGGGCAGAAGCAGTGGTCCCCACATAACTCATATACGGGTCACCTTGAGTACTTTCCTATGATGAAGTAGAGCAAGAGCAGCACCGGCATGACGATGTCATGCTCCCCGAGGAGAACCGTCTCCGGGCTGTTATGTGTGTTGCACGCTATCAGCAAGCCCTGCACTGCTATCACAGACGCAAGGTTCATCCCCAGAGCCTTGAGGAAGGCGACCTTGTCCTTAGATGCGTTCAGTCCGCCAAGGGTACAAACAAGTTGACGCCGAAGTGGGAAGGCCCTTACCGGGTGGTACGAGTCACCAGACCTGGCGTAGTCCATCTGGAGACCGGAGATGGCATTCAATTGCAGAACTCATGGAATATTGAGCATCTCCGTAAGTTCTACCCATATGGCGCGGCTGTCGGGCCCTGCCCCGGCAGCCACCCTTTTGTACAAACTTTGCCGATGCTGCATGTAACCCTTTGTACAAAGCCAGGCGCAAGCCCTGAGCAGCAGATAAATAAACAAAGCGCTGGGGGCCCAAAAACTTGCATGCATGCATAGCATAACATGAGCATGGCATGATCATGTTGATAAGAGCATATGTAGCATTGTTTTCCTCTGCATTTAATCACAGGGCTCTTGCTGCGGACTCGGTCCCAAAGAGAAGAAACGAAGTCAATCCTACATAACGGTACCCGACAAGCCAAACAGATCAGTTCCTTCTTGTCCATAAATGTTCTATAAGATGAAAACTTGTGCATACGAAACCTTGTCGCCTTCGAAGCATAGGTGCTCCCATCCTTTATCCTGATTGTTGCTTCGGTCAAGGTGGTTCTAGTGGCCTTTGACGAAGGAGGTTCGCCAAGGGGCTGGTCCCTTTCCATAGTTTTGAGCTCGGCAGGCTAGGCCCCGCGGCAACAAATGGAAGGAACCGGCAGGATAGCTTGCCGGAGATAACTTGTTTACTTGAATGTATAGAGGCATCTCACCTCTGCATGAATGTAATACATGCACAAGTACCCGGCAAAGCTCGTCTTTTTCATTAATATGCGGATAAACAAGTACAGACCTTACAAAACACAAACATGGATAAAGAAGATTACATATCTGAGACTAAAATTTGGCAGATGCCTACATATCTTAGACTGAAAAAAGATAAGTTCCCCGTAAACCCTCTCTTATCCCTCTCCTCCTAGGAACTACCGTGGGAGGCGAAGAGGGTGAAAGAAGTGCCTGGGCAGAACCCAGCCCGACCCCATCAGGACCTGCCGGGTGCAACCTGACAAGATCGGGAGTGTCGAGGCTACGAAGGAAGGGGACAGAGAGAGCAGCTCGGTGGTGCCCTGGTCACCACCACCATGGACAGCAAGGCATCCCAGCATAGGCGCCAGCAGGGAGAGCCTGCCGGAGCTCAGCTGGAAGACTGCTGGAAGAGGCGAAGGCAACAAGAGAGCGTCCCCCTCCCTGGCAGCCGTCCAGAAGAGGCCGGTGATGATGGTGCCGGGGAGGGAGGGGAAGAGCGAAAAGATGAGGTAGCGGGCCGGCAATACGAGACGAAGGCGTCGATGCCATCGTACTCCGACCTGACGGCCTGCCACCCGCCTTCTCCGTCTTCCCTCATTTTTTCCTCATCACCATCGCTCCAGGAGAGCGCTGACCCCTCGGCCCGTCACCTCCCTCGGAGAAGCGGCAGACAGCGGCGGCGTCCGAAGCGTGTGAGGAGCGCCACTCCCCACCTTGGCAAGCAGAAAGGCACCGCCATCTTCAGTGTCAACCCCGACCTCGCTGGAGAGGGCAGTGCTGGGATTATCATGGATCCCGAGCACGGCACCACAGGCGGGCGCCGGAGGCCCCAGGGACCTCGCCGACGGGATGACAAGCCTCGACGACTTGCGGCAAGGGCAAGTACTCCCCTCCAGGCGGCTGGCTTGTGTGGGGGAAATGAGCGCTCCACCATTTTGGAGGAGCGCAACGCGTCCTACACTACGGTCGATTCGGCGCGCATGTCTACGACAGCCGCATCTCCTACAACCCCGACCAGACTCACTCCCAGAGCGTCAACACGAGTGTTCGACATCGCCACCCCCGGACTAGAGCCTGGGGCCTGGCCCCAGTCTCCCTCCCTCGACATAACAAAGAGGGAGGCAATAAGTGAAAGGGAAGAGGTGCATGGATGGATGCCTCCATTTCCTCTCGCACCCCCTTTTTATAGGCGGGCTGGGGCTGGGGGCTGATCCTTCACCTCCACCCCGGAGGGCTCTTTCTGATCCGACCCATTCAAGCTACCACCGACGGCCGGGTCCGATTACCGCTTGATACATCTCCGTCGTATCTATAATTTTTGATTGTTTCATGCCAATATTATACAACTTTCACATATTTTTGGCAACTTTTTATATGATTTATTGGACTAACCTATTGATCCAGTGCCCAGTGCCAGTTCCTGTTTGTTGCATGTTTTTTGTTTCACAGAAAATCCATATCAAACGAAGTCCAAACACGATAAAAATTTACAGAGAATTATTTTAGAATATTTATGATTTTTGGGAGGTGGAATCAACGCAAACGGGGGCCCACAGTGACCACAATCCACCAGGGCGCGCCGGGCACCCCCTGGCCCGCCCAGGTATCTTGTGCCCTCCTCGAACGTGGGTTGGGGCCCTTATGCTGGCGCAAGAAAGATAATTTATGGAAAAAATCGTGTAAAAATTTCAGCACAATCGGAGTTACGGATCTCCGGGAATTTAAGAAACGGTGAAGGGCCAGATCTAGAGAACGCGAAACAGAAGAGAACAGAGAGGGAGATCCAATCTCGGGGGGGGGGGCGCCCCTCCGTCGCCATGGAGGCCATGGACTAGAGGGGGAACTCTCCTCCCATCTAGGGGGGAGTCCAAGGAAGAAGAATAAGGAGGGGGGCTCTCTCCCCCTCTCTCTTGGTGGCGCCGGAACGCCGCCGGGGCAAGGATTGTGACGGCGATCTACATCAACAATCTTGCTACTGTCAACACCAACTTTCTCCACCTCTATGCAGCGGTGTAACATCCCTTCTCCCCACTGTAATCTCTACTTAAACATGGTTCTCAACTCCATATATTATTTCCCAATGATATTTGGCTATCCTATGATGTTTGAGTAGATCCGTTTTGTCCTATGGGTTAATCGTGATCTTGGTTGGTATGATTGTATATTTTATTTATGGTGCTGTCCTATGGTGCCCTCCATCTCGCGCAAACGTGAGGGACCCCCACTGTAGGGTGTTGCAATATGTTCATGATTTGCTTATGGTGGGTTGCGAGAGTGACAGAAGCTTAAACCCGAGTAAGTGGGTTGTTGCGTATGGGATAAAGAGGACTTGATACTTAATGCTATGGTTGGGTTTCACGACGTTAAATGATCTTTAGTAGTTGCGGATGCTTGCTAGGGTTCCAATCATAAGTGCATATGATCCAAGTAGAGAAAGTATGTTAGCTCATGACTCTCCCTCATATAAAATTACAAGAATGATTACCGGTACTTATTATCGATTACCTAGGGACAAATGACTTTCTTGTTGACAGAAGCTATCCACTTTTATTACCTTGCAATTTATTCGTAGTTTTATTCTCGCAAAGTACTCGTGGCTTTATTCTTGCAAAATAGTTTCATACTTGTTTTAGGTAAAGCAAACATCAAGTGTGCGTAGAGTTGTATCGGTGGTCGATAGAACTTGAGGGAATATTTGTTCTGCCTTTAGCTCCTCGTTGGGTTCGACACTCTTGTTTATCGAAGAAGGCTACAAATGATCCCATATACTTACGGGTTATCAAGACCTATTTCTGGCGCCGTTGCCGGGGAGCAATAGCGTGGGGTGAATATTCTCGTGTGTGCTTGTTTGCTTTATCACTAAGTAGTTTTTATTTCCTGTTCTAAGTTGTTCTCTATCTTTAGTTATGGATATGGAACACGAAATACCAAAAAAATTAGTTGTACCCGCTAAACCAATGGTTGAAGAACCACTCCAAATCTATCATACTACTGAATCTTTCTACTTGGATCATCTTCGATCCATTTGTGCTCGTGCTGAAAACCCAACTAGCTTAGTTGAGGGAAAATCATTAAATGAGCATGCTTATTATGTGCGACACCGCTTATCTCAAAAAGGGAAACTTTTATGGCATCATATTAATAGTTTGTATTGCTATGCTTTGAATTTATGTGAAATACATGATTTTACTTGTTGTTCTGAAGACCCTAAAAAACACCTTCCCTTCCAATGTGAGTTTAAGGATAATGGAATCGTATCTTCTTATGCCAAAGGTGTTTATAATTACTATGATGTTGAACAAATTGAAGAATTTGTTGCTTTTAAGGGTGCTTATGAAATTGCTTCTTTGATTGAAAAGTATGATGCTACTCTTTACAAATCTGAAAATTTTGCCATACTTAAACATTGCTATGAAAATTATGCATCCAATGCTTATGTTAAAGAATATATTGAGTACTTCTCCGCTGTCCATGTGGCACCCCGGCTCAGAGTAAACCGGAACACCCCGTATTCCAGCCCAAGAACGAGTCTTATGGAATACGGCTCTGTTGGCATAGAACAAATCAGCTCTTTATTACTATGGATAAGGTTACAAAGGGTACATGGATGACATCGGCACGGCGACACTACGCCTGCCCGGGGTAGCTCTATGCTAACAGCGGACTAACTCTCTCGGCAGCGGAACAACGACGACGGTGATGGACTCCACTCCGTAGGGACTCTGGCTAGAACACGTCTCCTAGCTCGCGAACTCAGAATCCTCGACAAGCAAGCAATCATGGCATGACCTGCAAACTGGCATGACACGCCAGGTGAGTACTTTGAATGTACTCGCAAGCTCACAGCAAACATCAGCATTAAAGCAAGACAACATCATAGCAATCCAAAATTAACCAGCATGGTTATCTAGCAAGGTAGCTACTGAAATGACTGCAGTAAGGTAAAGCGTATTAAATCCATACTTCAAATAATCTCAGGCTCCAATCCGAACCTATACCAAGTCCAATCCCCAAGCATGTGGTCATCCGACCACTCAACTCACAGCCACCCCATGGCTAACATATCAAATACCTGATTCCATCTGCACGACAAGTCTGACAAACTTACTCTCCTCCGGGTTGTCTCACAACCCTCAGAATACTCATGAACCACCGAGTACTTCTGATCATACGACGAGTTCTTCCATCATTATCATCACTACCATGGTTGACCACCTAGTGAGGTCTGGACGGACTGTCCAATACCGTGGACACGGCTATTCGAATAGATTTTACACTCTGCAGAGGTTGTACACTTTACCCACACCACGGAACTCATGGCCTCGTACTCCCATTCGGGTGGACCAACGACGTTCCGACGAAACCTGTCTGACCCGTGACTCTCCCATCGTACCACCGGCAATCGCACTCCCTCAGAGTCAAGCCTTGGGTGGCCCCTTGTCACCTCGTGACACCTGCCACCATCGTGGCCAAACTATATTGTCCCAAATGGGGACGCCGGCACAAAACTCACTGGGCTCACAAGGTTATCGCCGCCTACCGGGCCAGGGTAGCGCGCACGCATAACCTTCCCTGTCGGGCGGTACCGGTGAAAGAGCACGCGATCAGACCAAGTCAAGGCCGTCCCATACCGGCAAATGTGGCTGCACGGATAAGTCCGGACAGGTGACTCAAGGTCAACCATGAAATATCTAATCCTCGAACAATCTCTGTCATGGCTGACACTCCGATATCATAGCAATCCAATAACCAATATGCTTAAGCCACTGCTACTAATTCATCTCTACGAACTGCCGGATGAACTCCAAAATAATCATAGACAGTGATCTCAACATCACAGTATCAACAAGTGTAAACTACTAGTCACTACTAATCCGGTACTCCACATGGTAGTCACCTATCCAAGAATTAACTCGATCATTGCATAATCCAATTCATTTCACAGATACTCATACTTGCTGGTAAAGCAAATAGTCAAACTATGACATTGCAATGTGATGATGCAGATGAGAGTTGTGGCTTGCCTGGGGGTGAAGGAATCATCGGAAAGGAGTGCGGAATGGTCGCGGAGTTGACTGCCGGAAACAGTTCTCTCTCGGAGGGGCTGTTTACGGACAAGGGCAAAAGGGTCATTTCCGCTGTGTGTAAACATTATGAAAATGACTCCATCGGAACGGGCTTGACGAGACGAAGACGTGGGCGTTGGATTCACCTCGATCGGAGTTGTGGATAAAAAGTTATAAGGGTTTTTCTGCTAGGGACTAATCTGCAGAAATAATAATTACATTTAGGTCCCTGGGTAGAGCAGCTGGTCGCGCACTTAGGCAGAATGCGCCTTCCAGTGAGGGAAATGGAAAGGCGGCGGGGCGCGTCCACTTATCCGAGCTGGCGGGTGCGGGGTCGTGCTCTGTGCAGCTGACCGGTGGGGCCCGCGCAGCTTCTCTCTCTCTTCCCTCGCTCCTTCTTCTTTCTCCGACAGAACAGAGAGGAGAAGCGCGACAGAGGCGGGGCCGGCGCCGGCAGCGGCGACTCCGGCCGTCTCCGGCCGTGCTCAGGCCACCGGAGGAACCAGGGGACGACGCCGCGCTCGGGGTAGGCCAAAGGAGCGGCGGGGAGCGAACATGGCGACGGGTACCGTGGGGAACCGAGGCGGGCGCCGGCGAGAGGCGCGGGCGGCTCCGGCCACCTCTCGCGGTGCTCGGCACACCAGCGTGCTCGGGGAGGAGTGGAGCATCCATCCCCGCATCACACGGATGCCGAGGAGCACCGAGATGAGTGGGGCGGCGACCGTGGCGGACGACGGCTCCAGCGAGATTGGGCGCGGGTGCCACGGTGGTGGAGGGGAGGGGCTGAGGCTACGGGGAGGTTATACGAGCTCCGGGTGGTCCTTTGGTGGTGGTTAAAGGGAGAAGGGGTGCCCAGCTCGCCGGAATTGCAGAAAGCAGAGGCAGCGGCCATGGCGACAGATGGAGGCAAGGAGGGGCTCTGGGGTTCGGCTGAGCGGCTGGGGAGGGGTGGTGAGGTGAGGTGGAGCGGCTGGTGTGGACTAAAGGACTCGGGGGGGAATATATATAGCCGCGGGGAGGAGGGCTCGCGATGGTGGCCAAAGCACCGAGACGCACGGCCACGGCGGCGATCTTAGCCACATACTGGAGCTTGCAGGCGAGCTAGCTGGACGGTAGCGTTGCCGACCTGACGAGCATTCAATGCACCACGATGGCTCGGGGAGGAAGAAGCCAGAGAGGGAGGTGACAACTCGGGTCACGGGCGAACAGAGCCGCGACGGCGACCGTCATGGCGTGGAGAGGAGGTAATCAGAGGGGAGAAGGGTCGGGAGAGGGGCAGGTGGAAGCCGCGGAGCCGTAGGACACACCCGGACGAGCAGAGGCCGGCCGGAGATGACCGGACGGAGCTCACAGAGAGCAGAGCGCCGTTTTGGCATGCTCTCTGCGTGGTCACCACATGCATATGATGACACGGCCATGTCTTTGACACTAAATCTTGTCCAGTGTGTAGTCCCTCCAGGATACATTGCAAATGAGGTGATAGATCGATGAGATGAGCTGTAGGTAGACGGGAGTGGTCACTGGAAGTTTGCTGTAGCAAACTTGACCACACCACTGCGATGAACAGAAAAGTGATATGGTTAAAATGAGATGTCTGGGAGGTCTCGGGTAAGAAGGACTACAGTCCTGGAGGTTTTGGAAGGAATTGGACCAATATACATCATAGTTGCTTTGCAACAGCACAATTGGTCCAGAATCAAGATCATGATGGTGCACTCAAATGAAGAAGCCATTTGAGCTGAAATTTGGCAAGGCAGAGTTATTTGGACATATGAAGATTATGTAAAAATTTAATACCAAATGGACATGCCAAAATGGTACTTCCTTCACAGCTATCCTCTCTGTCCAGAAACTTGGAATAATTCTAGAGAAATATTGGAAAGATGAATTGAGTCCAAATTTTGTGGAGAGGTGTTATATAGGTAGGAGAATGCTCTGGTAAATTTTCAGCAATTATGGAGCAAAATAAAATATAGTTGCTTCACAATGTGAAAATCTGACCAGAAAGCAAGATTTGAGGCTGTGCTCTCATAGATGATTGGATATGGTTGAAACTTGGTGGAGAGTCATGATTCGAGCATATAAAGATGCTTGAAAAATTTCAACTCATTTGGATACTCCTGGCTGGTACTTGCTTCACAAAGTTTCCAGTTGACCAGAAACTTTGGAAATTAGCCAAGGGAGATTTATTATCCAAATAAAGCTGAATTTTGGCATGTGGCAATGATATGGACAGGAAAGAGTTCACAAAAAGTTTGAGAGCAAGCAAGCAAATATAAAGGGTACTTGCTTCTCAATCTGACAGATAGGGCAGAATCAGAAAAGGAATATTTAGGAAATAATTTTGAACATGGCAAGGAAGGATTTGACATATTTGTGGAATATCTGACCCAACCAATTTATGAGAATTATTTGCGAATTTTGGGAATGATAGAAATATGAGTTGCTTTACAACTCAGGGCAAACATGGTTATTCCTTTAATAGAAAAAGGAATATTCCGAAGAAAAAGAATATTGGGAGTTGGTCCAAGATGGAAATGACATGGTCTTGGGATAGTTTTGAAGTTGGCAAGCCACTCGGGAAGAAAAATGAAGGGTGATCCATCCAGGTTTCAAGACCACTAAGTCACAGAAAAGCAAATCCGGACCAAAATTAAAAGCAAAAGAAAATGGGCAAAATCCAGGGTGTTACAGTCCAAGAAGAGACTAATATTTTACAGGAGTCTATGGAAGAAGAAATTAATGAAACTGTGAGCTCATTGGATGAAAAAGATGATGAGGAGAGCGAAGAACAAAAGGAGGAAGAGCGGATTAGCTACCCGTGCCCACCTTCTAATGAGAGTAACCCTCCAACTCATACATTGATTAATTTCCCTTCGTGCTTACCGAAGGATGAATGCTATGATAATTGCTATGATCCCGTTGATTCTTTTGAAATATCCCTTTTTGATGAACTTGATGCTTGTTATGCTTGTGGCCAAGATGCCAATATGAATTATGCTTACGGAGATGAACTTGCTATAGTTCCTTATGTTAAGAATGAAATTGTTGCTATGGCACCCACACATGATAGTCCTATTATCTTTTTGAATTCTCCCAACTACTCCCTCCGTTCGGAATTACTTGTCTCGGAAATGGATGTATCTAGAACTAAAATACGTCTAGATACATCCATTTCTGCGACAAGTAATTCCGAATGGAGGGAGTACATTATATCGGAGAAGTTTGCACTTATTAAGGATTACATTGATGGGTTGCCTTTTACCATTGCACATGGTGATTTTGATGAATATAATATGCATGTGCTTGCTGCTCCTACTTGCAATTATTATGAGAGAGGAACTACATCTCCGGCTCTCTATGTTTCCAACACGAAAAAATTGCAAGAAACTTCTCATGCTATGTATTGGCCTTTACTTGATGTGCATGAATTGTTCCTGTATGACATGTTGATGCATAGGAAGAGAGTTAGACTTCATCATTGCATGATATATGTTGCTTTGTGCTCACTACTAAATTCCAAATCATTGTTAATTAAAATTGGCTTTGATATACCTTGGGATTCGGGTGGATTCATTACTTGAGCACTTTAGGCCTAGCTTAATGGCTTTAAAGAAAGCGCTGCCAGGGAGACAACTCGGAAATTTTAGAGAGTCGTTTTATTCTGTTGAGTGCTTTTATAAAGTTTAAAAACAAAAAAATATAGAGGGGAACTTTAAACTTCACAAAAAGAGAAGCGATTGAAAGATGATGCATTGGAGAAGTGAGGGTCGACCTTGAACACTTTTGTTCATGCTCATGGAAACAATGTAAAATTTTCATGAAGATTCTCACAAAAATAATTGCCCCCTTGTATAAATCCATTGTATTATAAAAATAATGTGCCAAGATTTGCCTTTATGATGATTAGATTGCTTGTTGGTATGTGCGGTGCAGAAACAAAAACTTTGGCTGTAGTTTGCGATTTTACATTTTTTACTGGAACGTCAAAAGTTTCTGAAACATTTTGCACAGTATTTCTATACAAATTATTTATTTTTTCCTAATGTTTTAGAATTTTTGTAGTACAAGAAGTATGGTAGGTGTTCAGATTGCTACAGACTGTCCTGTTTAAGACAGATTCTGTTTTTGATGCATTGTTTTGCTTGTTTTGATGAAACTATCGATTTTTATCGGTGGTATAAGCCATGGAAAAGTTATAATACAGTAGCTACAATGCAAAAACAAAATAGGAATTGGTTTGCAACAGTACTTAGAGTAGTGATTTGCATTATTATACTAACGGATCTTACCGAGGTTTCTGTTGAGTTTTGTGTGGATGAAGTGTTCAAAGATCAAGGAGGTCTCGATATGAGGAGAAGGAGGAGAGGAAAGAGCTCAAGCTTGGGGATGACCAAGGCAACCCAAGTAAATATTCAAGGAGACTCAAGCATCTAAGCTTGGGGATGCCCCGGAAGGCATCCCATCTTTCTTCAACAAGTATCGATATGTTTTCATCTTCGTTTCGTTCATGTGATATGTGTGAATCTTGGAGCGTCTTTTGTGTTTATTTTTCATTTTTATTTTATGCACCATGCTGGTATGAGATAGTCCATGGTTGATTTATAGAATGCTGATTTCACTTCACTTATATCTTTTGAGTGTGGCTTTATAGAATGCTTCATGTGCTTCACTTATATCATTTGAAGTTTGGATTGCTTGTTTCTCTTCACATAGAAAACCGTACTTGGAGAATGCTCTTTTGCTTCACTTATATTTATTAGATCTTGGTATTTTGTAGAAAGAATTAAAACTCTCATGCTTCACTTATACCTATTTAGAGAGTCAACAGGAATTGGTCAATTGCAAGGTTAGTCATAAAATCCTACATAAAACTTGTGGATCACTGAATATGATATGTTTGATTCCTTGCAATAGTTTTGTGATATAGAGATGGTAATATGTGGGAGGTACTAGTAAACGGTTGTGGTTAGTAAGAATATTGGTGTTAAGGTTTGTGATTCTCGAAGCATGCACGTATAGTCTCTCGTTATGCTATGAAGTTGGAGCATGATTTATTATTGATTGTCTTCCTTATGAGTGGCGGTCGGGGACGAGCAATGGTCTTTTCCTACCAATCTATCCCCCTAGGGGCATGCATAGTAGTACTTTGCTTCAAGGGCTAATAAACTTTTGCAATAAGTATAAGAGTTCTTTATGACTAATGTGAGTCCATGGATTATACGCACTGTTACCTTTCCGCAATTTTCTAGCCTCTACGGTACCGTGCATTGCCCTTTCTCACCTCAAGATGTGGTTCAAACTTCGCAGGTGCATCCAAACCCCGTGATATGATACGCTCTATCACACATAAGCCCTATTATATCTTCCTCAAAACTGCCACCATACCTACCTATTATGGCCTTTCCATAGCCATTCCGAGATATATTGCCATGCAACTTCCACCGCTTCCATTTTGATGACTTGAGCATTCATTGTCATATTGCTTTGCATGATCGTTAGATAGCTAGCATGATATTTCCATGGCTTGTCCATTTTTTGATATTGTTGTTATGCTAGATCATTGCACATCATGGTACATTGCCAGAGGCATTCATATAGAGTCATACTTTGTTCTAGGTATCGAGTTGTAATTTTTATTTCTTTTGAGTTATAAGTAAATAGAAGTGTGATGATCATCATTATTCATTATTAGAGCATGTCCCAGTGAGGAAAGGATGATGAAGACTATGATTCCCCCACAAGTCGGGATGAGACTCCGGACAATGTGAAAAGAAAAAAAAGAAAAAAAAGAAAAAAAGGAAAAAAAAAGAAAAAAAAGAAAAAAAGAAAAAAGAGAGAAGGGGCATTGCTACTATCTTTTACCACACTTGTGCTTCAAAGTAGCACCATGTTTTTCATATAGAGAGTCTCCTTTGTAGTCACTTTCATATACTAGTAGGAATTTTTCATTATAGAACATGGCTTGTATATTCCGATGATGGGCTTCCTCAAATGCCCGAGGTCTTCATGAGCAAGCAAGTTAGATGCACACCCACTTAGTTTTCATATTGAGCTTTCATACACTTATAGCTCTTAGTGCATCCGTTGCATGGCAATCCCTACTCCACGCATTGATATCAATTGATGGGCATCTCCATAGCCCGTTGGTTAGCCGCGTCGATGTGAGACTTTCTTACTTTTTTGTCTTCTCAATATTTACCCCTATCATCATACTCTATTCCACCTATAGTGCTATATCCATGGTGTCGGTGTACTAAGTATTGGGCCACTAGTACCCCGTACTTGTGCACGGGCAGTTGTAGCCGTCCTCGCGGCAAGGCTTGCCGGGATCAGCTCGAGGTCGATTCAAGTCATCAAGGAAATCGTCAAGTCAGAAATCTGAGGATCGGCAGACAAGAAGAGGTGGAATTCGAAGACCAGCTTCCCGGGCAAGATCTTGCCGGGGTGGCCTGCGGAGCCCGCCAAAGATCGGCGCCCGGCAAGGCTTGGCGCCCGGCAAGGCTTGGCGTCCAGCAAGGCTTGGCGCCCGGCAAGTTTCGGCGCCTGGCGGGATTCTGCCACTATGCCACCGCTCCAGCATAGCGACAAAGCCTGACATTCTGGGTCCTTCTCTGGATGCGTGGCAACGCGCCAGTGGAGGAGAGCTTAAGCGGTGCTGATGGGATGGCCCCTTTTTCCATCCCCAAGAAAGTGAGGACACCTAAACGGACACCTCACGGTGCATTAAATGCGCTTGTCCTAATCCGTCAGGGGTTAGGTATGATACCCTATAGCTACTTTACACCTCAATGTATGTACATTTTGCCACTGTGGAGACCCCTTTGAGCATATAAAAGGAGGCCCAAGGCAACTGCTACAGAGGAGGAGAACTTCTGGCCCATTCTGCATGCGTAGCTGCTCTTTGAACGTACTGTTCATTGCAAGCACTCCTGAAGGTTGGGCTCAAGAACATCAATAAGAACACAAAGCAGGAGTAGGGTTTTACGCTGATCAGCGGCCCGAACCTGGGTAAAAACTCCCCGCGTCGATCATTGGCTCTGCTCTTTGCGTATACCTCTCCCCCCGCCAAATCGTAAAGGGGTCTCTCGGGACCCCATAGGTGTCGTACCCCGACATCTTTGCCGCGCCAGGTAGGGGGATTGAAGGTTGCGTGAACCTGATCTGGTGGTCGGCGCCCTAGTTCCTTCATCATCTTCATCATCATGCCGCCCAAGAAGAAGAACGCTGCGACAGCACAACCATCCGGGTCCGTTTTGCCCGCGCCTTCGCAGACAGGCGATGGTGTGGGTGCAGAAGGAAGAGGACTAGAACCCCTGCGGCGTTCTGGTGACCCAAGCCAAGCGAGCGGTATCGTTCGCAGTGGCAGTGGTAACTTGCGCGCCGCTGGATCTAGAGATGGTGCTGTATTGCCTACGGGTGGCACAACTAACTCTAGGGATCGAAGGGCGCCTGCTAGAGCTCCCACGCCGGCGCAAGCCTCGCAACCTACCCGGGTCGTGCGAGATGAGCGACATCATGGCGCCGGTGGTTCGGGGCGTCCCCACGAAAAGGCTCCTGCGCATAGATCCCAAGATGCGCCGGACCAGCATGCACACCGAGCTGCCGACGAAGGTGGTGCACGGTCGCGTGACCGTGGCGGTGCTCCTTCTAACTTAGTTAGGAGTCAGAGCACCTCACGTACCTCGCATTTGTCGCTGCCACCTATGCCAGCGGAAGCCTTGGCGCGTGCACAGCTGCTCCTCGATTTTCCTCCCGCCCCGGAGAAGATGGAGGAGTGGCGAGCTACTATCCAGAGCCTTATCGGCTTCGCTAACAAGGATGGACCGCAAGAGGCAGGGCCCTCTCAGCGGAGGCCCATCGATCCGACGCGAGCCGGTGCAGAGAAAACCGGAGGTGGTGCAACTACAGTGCACTCTCCTCCGCGGCGTCAACAGCTGCCGATGACTCAGCAAGTCGACCGCCATGAAGAAGTTTCCATGGCGTCGTCCGATCCACGGATGCGCCATGATCAGCGTCTGGTTCTCCAGGAACGAGGCAAGGAGGATGCTCGAACAACCATCGAGCGGCGACGGGAAGCGCGCTATCAGTCTGATAAGCGTGCGGGGCCGGTTGTCGACGAGGCTGCGCCAGGGAACGTAGGAGACTTGCCTTACGAGGTAGGACCTCCAGCGGTTACCCGTGAGCTGCGGCAAGTCCAGTGGCCCAATCTCCGAACCTTCAAGCCAGAGGTCCCGGAGAAATATGACGGCAAGACCCATCCCTCGGAGTTCCTGAGCATCTACACCATTGCGGTGCAAGCTGCCGGGGGCCGAGACGACAAGATACTTGCCAACTACTTCCCGTTGGTGCTCAAACCCAACGTCAGGTCGTGGTTGATGCATCTGCCGGAGGATTCTATTTCTTCCTGGTCAGATCTGTGCCATCAGTTTGTTGGCGCCTTTGTTGGAGGCCACCAAGCTCCTGGCCAAGAAAGTGATTTGCACATCATCCCTCAGAAGGAGGGCGAGTCCCTGCGCAAGTTTATGTAGAGATTCAGCCGGGTGCAATACAATATTCCTGACGTTCATCCTGCCACTGTCATTAGCGCGTTCCATCAGAACGTGCGTAACCGCAGGATGCGGGAAGAGCTGGCAATGAACAAAGTCAGGAGTATTGCCGAGCTTTACACTTTGGCCGACAAATGCACTCGAGCTGAAGAGGGGAGGAAACTCCCCGGTGAGGCTGTTGGTGCGGCAGGCGACTCAGAAGAAGAAGATGCCGCGGCTCCGTCAAGGAATGGCCGGCGGCGAAACAGGAAGCACGGAGGCAAGGCCGTGCTTGCCGTCGAGGAATCCGGCAACCCTGGCGCCGCCAAGAAGGCCAAGGTTGGCGACCCCGGCAAGGATCTTGCCGGGTGCCCTTCCTGTCAGGCCTTGGCGGCTGCCGACAAGTCAGAGAACTCCGGCAAGCAGTATTGCAAGATCCATCGCACTAAGGGCCACGATCTCCAGAACTGCCGGCAAGTTGAGCAGCTTGCGAGAAGCAGAAGGCCGAATACGAAAGGCGAGACAAGGAGAAGGCCCAAGTTGGTGCTGAGGGGTCCGGCAAGAAACGTGGTGGCCGAGGGGGTCGCCGCGGCAAGGCCAAGCAGCAGAAGGATCGGCCCGCTCGGGGCCGAGATAAAGAAGGAGATGATGATGAGGAAGATGACGAATCCAGTGAGCAGGAATTCCAGAAGGCTACGGAGGCTATGTGCATTGATGGGGGTGCCTCGCTACATTCTTCCCACCGCCAACTTAAACAGTGGATGCGGGAGGTTAATGCGGCAGAGCCATCCCCCGATGCGTGTAGGCCTCTGAAGTGGTCCAGCACGCCTATCATCTTTGACGCCGAGGATCACCCTGATCGCACAACTGCGGTCGGGTGTTTGCCATTGTTGGTTTCCCCAACAATTCGCAACCTCAAGGTGACGAAGATGTTAGTTGACGGCGGGGCCGGCCTAAACTTAATCTCACCAGATGTGCTCACAAAGCTTCAGATTCCCGACGAAGACCTTGAGGAAACGGGTACGTTTCAAGGGGTCAACCTGGGAAGAACCCAGCCTAAGGGCAAGATCACGCTGCCGGTAACATTTGGTAGCGAGTTAAACTTCAGGACCGAAAAGGTGGTGTTTGATGTCGCTAAGATCCCCATGTCATACAATGGGATCCTTGGTCGGCCAGCGCTGGCTAAGTTTATGGCGGCATCACACTACGCTTACAATGTTTTGAAGATACCCGGGCCATTGAGCGTCATCACTATCCATTCCGATAAGAAGGATGCGCTCATCTGTGCCGACCAACTTTACCGGGAAGCAGTTGCAGCACCTGCCATCAAGGCATCTGCTCCTGCCGCTGGAACTCCCGGGGGGAAGAAGAAGACCGGCAGGAACCTTGGCGCAAACTCCGGCAAGCGCACCTCCTCGGAGTGCTGCGCTTCCGTCGAGGACGTACCAGAGAGTTCCACCGGCAAGAACAAGAAGTCCAAGGCTGCCCCGCCGGAAACCAAGAAGGTGCCTGCCAGGGAGGACGGAACGGGGGGAACTTTCACCATAAGTTCCACCCTAGATGACAAATAGGAAAGCACGCTCGTTGCTTTCCTGCGTTCCCAGGAAAGTGATTGAGCACCACCTTGCTGTATGTCCTCATGTGCGGCCCGTCAAGCAAAGGGTGAGGAAACAGGCTTTGGAGCGGCAAGAATTCATTGCCGAAGAAATTAAAAAGCTGGAGGCGGCAGGACTAGTCAAAGGAGTGCTTCATCCAACCTGGTTGGCCAACCCGGTTGTAGTGCGGAAAGCGAATGGGAAATGGAGGCTTTGTATCGATTATACAGATATCAATATAGCTTGTCCAAAAGATCCTTTTCCCTTGCCGCGCATCGACCAGATTGTGGATGCCACCGCTGGTTGTGATCTCCTGTCTTTCCTCGATGCCTATTCAGGGTATCATCAGATTTTTATGGCAAAGGAAGATGAAGAGAAGACCGCCTTTATCACCCCATGTGGTACGTATTGTTTTATACGGATGCCTTTCGGGTTGAAAAGTGCTGGTTCAACATTCGCCAGAGCAATCCAGATTGGTTTTGAGCCACAACTCCATAGAAATATGGAGGCATATATGGATGATATAGTGGTCAAAACTAAGGATAAAGCAACGCTCATTCAAGACCTAGAAGAAACATTTGCAAACTTGCGCAAGATCAACTTGAAGCTCAATCCTGAGAAGTGCGTGTTCGGTGTTCCTTCCGGCAAGCTCCTCGGATTCTTCGTATCTTGCCGGGGAATCGAAGCGAACCCCGACAAGATCAAAGCCATTGAGCAAATTGAAGCGCCGAGACGCGTCAAGGATGTGCGTCGTCTTGCCGGCTGTGTTGCTGCTCTAAGCAGGTTTATTTCCAAATCTGCTGAGCGCGCCCTGCCCTTCTTCAAAATTTTGAAGAAGGCAGGTCCAATGAAATGGACTCCGGAAGCGGAGGCGGCGCTGCAAGATTTGAAGAAATACCTTTCTTCTCCGCCAACGCTAGTCGCACCTAAACCACAAGAACCGTTGCTGCTGTATCTGGCGGCAACAAATCAAGTGGTTAGTGCTGCGCTGGTGGCGCAGAGAGAAGCTGATGAGGAGGCAACATCAGCGGCAGGACCGCCAAGTGACGCGGCAAGATCTTTCCCGGCAAGGGTTGATCCCGGAAAGACAGGATCTGCACAAACAGAAGAACTTGTGCAGAAGAAGAAGGTGGTGCAGCGCCCAGTTTATTTTGTTAGCTCTCTGTTACAAGGAGCTAGGTCAAGATATTCTGGTGTGCAGAAGTTGCTTTTCGGCCTCCTTATGGCCTCGAGAAAGCTGCGCCATTATTTTCAAGCACATGAGATCACCGTCGTCACTCGCTTTCCATTGCAACGGATTTTGCAAAATCCGGAGGCAACCGGCAGGATCGTGGAGTGGGCGTTGGAGTTGTCTAGCTTTGGTCTTAAGTTTGAAAGCACTTCCACAATTCAGAGCAGGGCCTTGGCGGAGTTCATTGCAGAATGGACCCCGACGCCAGACGAAGAAGTTCAAGAAACAAGTCTGCCCGGGAAGGAAACCGATCAGCAATGTGTTATGTACTTTGACGGGGCTTTTTCGCTGCAAGGCGCCGGTGCTGGCGTGCTGCTTGTCGCACCCACCGGGGAGCACCTCAAGTACGTAGTCCAAATGCATTTTCCCCGGGAGAGTTCAACCAACAACACTGCAGAATACGAAGGTTTGCTTGCCGGTCTTAGGATCGCGGCAGACCTTGGTATCAAAAAGCTCGTCATCAAAGGCGATTCACAGCTTGTCGTCAGGCAGATCAACAAGAGCTATCAAAGTCCATTGATGCAAGCCTACGTAGATGAGGTGAGGAAATTGGAAGAGCGCTTTGACGGTCTCCAAATGGAGCATGTCCCTCGTGCCGAGAACAGTGTCGCTGATGACCTGTCAAAGCATGCTACCCTCAAGTTGCCTGTGGAACCAGGAACTTTTGTGCTCCAATTGATTCAACCATCCGTGGCGCCATTGATGCGGCAAGAAGAGAGAAGAAAGTTGAACTCTGGCCAGTACTTCCCGGCAGAGCTCCCCGGAGCCGCCGGCAAGGAAGTTGCCGGGATCGACACGCTTGCCGGGGAACAACAGGCTCCGGCAGGGCCTCAGGCCCTTGCTGTCGAGACAAATGTTCCCCCGGCGGATGAGATGCCTTTAGTCCTAGTTGTCGAGCCTCAGGCTCCAGCATGGGCACAGCACATTGTCCACTACCTTTAGATAGGTGAACTCCCTGAGGAACAAGAAGAAGCGGAGAGAGTAGCCCGTCGGTCTGTTATGTACAAGTTCGTCGATGACGTCCTGTACAGAAAGAGACCAAACGGTGTGAAATTGAAGTGCATTCCTCGGGAGGATGGACTAGAGCTGTTGGCAGAAATACATGGGGGCATGTGTGGCTCTCACATAGGGTCAAGAGCGCTTGCCGGAAAAGCATTCCGGCAAGGTTTCTTTTGGCCTACCGCCCTCCAGGATGCGACTGCACTAGTAACCAGGTGTGAAGCGTGCCGGTTTCATTCGAAGAAATAACATCAGCCAGCTCAAGCTCTTCAGACAATCCCTCTCTCCCGGCCATTTTCGGTCTGGGGGCTCGACATACTGGGCCCCTTTCCCCGTGCTACCGGGGGCTTTGAGTACTTGTACGTTGCTATCGACAAGTTCACAAAGTGGCCGGAGGTGGAAGCGGTGAGGAAGGTGACAGCGCAGTCGGCTGTCAAGTTCTTCAAAGGAATTGTTTGCCGTTTCGGTGTGCCTAACAGGATCATCACCGACAATGGCACGCTGTTCACAAGTCGCACCTTCATGCAGTACGTCCAAGACCTTGGCGGCAAGATTTGATTTGCCTCTGTTGCTCACCCGAGAAGCAACGGCCAAGCGGAGAGGGCCAATGCTGAAGTGCTGCGCGGCCTCAGGACCAGAACTTTTGACAGGCTGAAAAAGTGCGGAAGACGCTGGATTGATGAGTTGCCGGCGGTTCTTTGGTCAATCAGAACGACACCAAATCGAGCCACCGGCCAGACGCCCTTCGCTCTGGTCTATGGAGCGGAAGCAGTTCTCCCCACGGAACTCATATACGGATCTCCTCGAGTGCTCGCTTATGATGAGCTCGAGCAAGAGCAACTGCGGCAAGATGACGCTGTGCTCCTTGAGGAGAATCGTCTTCAGGCTGCTGTGCGAGCTGCACGCTACCAGCAAGCTTTGCGCCGCTATCATAGCCGCAAAGTTCAGGCCCGAAGCCTTGAGGAAGGCGACCTTGTTCTTCGACGGATTCAGTCCGCCAAGAATTCAAACAAGTTGACGCCAAAGTGGGAAGGCCCTTATCGGGTAGTACGAGTCACCAGGCCTGGCGCTGTCCGCCTGGAGACCGAAGATGGCGTTCCAGTGAGTAATTCCTGGAATATCGAACATCTTCGCAAGTTCTATCCATAAGGCACGGTTGCCGGGGGCTCCCGGCAACCACCTTTTTGTACAAGTCTTGCCGGCAAGGCATGTGATCCTTTGTACAAAGCCAGGCGCAGACCCTGAGCACAGATGAATAAATTTAAGTGTTGTACATTCCCTTATTGATTCTCATGTTCACATTCATATATGCATGTTTGTCTAAGATGTTGTATGACACCTGATCCCGGTAAGTTCTAACGAACCGCCAAGGTTTCATCCCTTTATTTTCTCTTCTTTCTTTTTCTCAAAGACAGAAGGATTCCTTGCGTGCACATTTTCCGGGGGGGAAGGGAGACATGAATGCCAATTGGTGACGTTCGGAATCGATGCTTGCCGGAGGAAGAACAAAGCCTGGAAGCTAAGTCCTAAAAACTTAGAGCAAGTTTTTTCTTTTAGTACCAAGTTATTTCCTTGGACGATTCTGACTCTTGTATGGGAAATCTGCACGCGAAGGAACCCTTGTTGTAATCAGTTGCGCCCTTATTTTGTTTCGAGTCTGCTCAACGATTTAAGTGGCTGCACTGAGAACGCCAAGGAGTCTTGCCGGCCGCTGCGCCTCCGGCAGGCTGCTGAAGTCCCGCACCCAGCACTCGCGGCAGGTTGCGCGCCGGCAAGTTTTTCAGTAAGCGTAGGATGAACTCCATACATAAAGGAATCAGACAAGGAAAGTAGCTAGCATGAGCCTAAACATAGTCAAATTATATTGCATCCATAAGTTGTCGCAGTTCTAACTTGAGACTTAATTGTCTTTTACATGAGATGATGGCGGCAAGAATAAAAGAGAAGCACTCAATCCCTGCGCTGGCCTTCGATCCTTTTGATGGAGTCCACCTTCTCGAGGATTCGCGCGATGCACTACTCAAGCACCTCAACATTTGCATCCTTTGGCAGGTGGCCGAGTGCGCTGGAGAGGTCGATGCCGGGATTGCTGTGCACCACCTTGAGAGCACCTTGCGAAGGACGGCCCGGCAAAGCCGGCGAGTCTCGTTTGCCAGTTTGGTCGCCCGGCTAGACTGGAGCGCCCTCAACGCGTTGATGATGCTTTCAAAGAACATCATCAATCTGGCGCTTGGGGATATTCTTTCCTCGGAAGAATATCTGAAGTTCGACAAGCCCATGGTTGACAGTTCCGCGGTAAGCTTCTCCGCGGCAGCAATGAGACGACTAGTCCAGATCTCCACTCCCTTCTCGTACTCGTTCTGGGCGGCGGCAGCACTCTTGAGCAGGTTCCTCTCTCCTTGGAGATCCTTGAGTAGAGCCTTCTCACGGGCCCTGCCGGTCTCGAGAGATTTCTGCAGCGTGGTCAGCTTCATCTCCAGAACCGCAATATTATCAGCCGCAGAGGAGAGCTGCTTGGTCTTGTCGGACAGGGCGACTTGCATCTCCGCCAAGGAGTGGAGGGTTTTTTCCCTGTCCCCCTTGAGCGTCGAGAGCTCCTTGCCGTGCTCGTCGAGATCTGTCTCCAGCCTCTTCACTTTGTCGCTCAGCTCGTTCTTGGCAGCCTCTGCAGCTTCGGCAGCATCGATGACCTCCTTGAGCTTGCCGGCATGACTGACAGTTAGAGCTTCGAGCGCCTCCTTGTGCTTTTGCTCCAGCTCCTAGGTCCGCCGTGCGACAAGATTTTCAATGTCTTCATCCTTGCTACGAAGCTTGGCGGCGAGCGCCTGCTCACGTGCGGTGAGATCTTCTTCATGAGCATCAAGAGCAATGCGGCGCCCCGTCAGGAGGGCATCTTCGGCAGCAATCCTTTGAGCAGCTTCATCATGCGCCTTCTCCATATCGGATTGCTTCAGGAGGACCTCATTCCACTGCTGGCTCACTTGTTCTCGGCCGGCAATCAGCTCTTGAAGGGCCTCGGCGTGCCAGATTTGCATTTGTGCGACGCGCCTTTGAAAATCCGCTTCGGCTGCCTCGACAACTGCCATTCTGGAGTCCGCCTTCTCTTTTCGGGCACGATGGAGAGCCTGGAGTTTGCGGAAGTTCTCACCCATGGCCTGAAGGAGCTGATCCTCTTCAGACTTGCCGCTGCTAGCACTGGGATCGTCAACAACTTCGAGCCCGGCAGCGGCAATAATTTCCTCGAAAATTTCTCCTTCGGCTGGTGCCTCGGTGCTTGCCGTCCCTGGCAAGTTGATGAATAGATTTTCGCCAACCTTGAGATACTTGCTGGATGAGGGCTCTTCAGATGTTGATGTCTGGTCTTCAGTGGCCGCCTCACCAGTGACAGGGGGCTCTGTGGCCGATGCAGCGCCTGGCGCTCCTGCGGCAGGAATGCTGTCAGTATGGTCCCCAGCCTCCCTGTCGCCCTCTTCAGCAGGTTCTTCGGTGATTTCCTTTTGTGCTGTCTTGGCGGCCTCCCCGTCAAGAGCATCACCAGCCCCGGCAACGTCATCCTTGGTGGCTTCGCTAGCAGTGATCCTGTCCGCTTCGGCGGCGGCATCCCTGGCGGTCTCCTCGATGACGGCGTCGACGTCCATGTGTTCCATCGCAGAGAACTCTGAAGGGCGAAGGAGGAGGTCAGAATAAGATCGAGTTTTTGGATTTTGAAGTGACTAAAGATAAAGAGGTAAGAGGAAAAGAATAACTAGCACTCTGAGGCGATCGAGTACCTGTGTCGGGCTGTCGAGAGGTGGCTTCGCCTCTCCCGGCAACTCCGGCTGCCGGGGGTGGGTTGCCGGAGTCCGCGCTTGTCGGCTCCTCCTCAATCCGGACGGGCTCGTCGGCAGGATCTCTTGCCGGGGATGTGCTTGTGGGCGGAGCGGTCGATGAAGCAGGCACAATGGGGATATCTTCTCCTTGTTGCCGTTCTTCTTTTGCAAACCCAAAGATATCAGCGGCAAGAATGAAAGCCTCGGCACCAGCCAACAGAAAAAGGGACAATGAACTTACGCTGGGGGCTGTGCTGGGGGCTGCGCTGGGGGCTGCATTGAGGACTAGACTCCGGGCTCACAATGACGGTTTCTGGCACGCTAGTGGAGCCTGTCGGGGGCTCGTCGCCCGTAGAAGTCCTTGACCTCTTCGCCATCCTCTCCAGCAAGGTTTCTGTGTCACTGCAGAAACAATACAAGCAAGTCAGTAAGATTGATGCAGATTGCAAGGTGGAAGTTGTGGCAGATACTCACTCTTCTTCCTCCCGCTCTGGACTGAAGCCGGAGATGTCGTAGTCGACCTCCGTTGCGATGTCTGAGTGGGGAGGCGGAGGAGGGGTCCTGGGCCGCTTGGCTGTGGCAGGCGCCGGGGCAGCCTCCGGCACGGTTGTATGAGACACTCCTGCCGCTCCGGCGGTGGTCGCTGGTGTGGGTCTCGCGCGCCGCGCGGGCTGTTGACGGGCCCCCTGCCGCGGTCCGGTCTTGCCGGCCACTTTCTTGCCGGGGGAGTCGCCGCTCGATGTAGGCTGGCTTGCCGGGACGCCTGATGCGGCTTTCTGAAGGACACGCTTTGTCTTCTTCGGGGGCGAGGGCTCTTCTCGCGTCTCCTCTTCGGCCGTGTCTTCGCCGGATGAGTTCTCAGCGACTGCGCCGCCTTCTTCCCCGGCAACCTTGTTCTCCTCGGCAGGTTTTGCCTCCACCACCACCTCTGCATCGCTGGCTTCCCACTCTGTGAAGCCAACGCTGCCGGCCTCCGCGGCAAGATTCGCTTCCTCCACTCTGGTAGCGATATATGCTACCTCCTGATCAGTGGTGGCGCGGATAAGATCTGACTCTTGCCGGACAGGCTTCTCCGTCAGATTGTCAAAGAACTTCTGCGCTTCTTCCTCGCTTGGCTCGACCCAGGTCGGGTCAAGGCCGTGGGCGTTAAACATCGGCAAGAAGGCAATGATTGACCCCGATGCAGAGTTGTTGCACAAGGGGACGATCCTTGCTGGCAGCCGGTGCTTGTCTTCGCGCTGGAATAACTTTTGGCGGAGAGCGCCAAGCTGCATAGTAGTCAGGTTATTGTTCAGCCCGTGGCACAGCCTCATGACATCTGCTGCGTTCTTGTACTCCCAGACTGGCCTCCCCCTATTCTGCAGAGGGGCGATGCGGCGGCGGAGGAAGTCAAAGCCGATCATCTCCATTGTCAGCCCGGCAGCCTTCAAGCGGAGGATTCTGGTAGTGGCGATTGTGAGCTTCTCGTCTTCTGCGGCGAGATCGCCCCAATCCTTGCCGCGGACCACCTTCTATCATCGGGGATGACAAAAAGGATGAGGATCTGCTTCCTGGATCCAGCACCATTCGGCCCGCCACTCGTCCCACTTTTCGCGGTAAACTCCATCTGGGTATATCTCTTTGTTCCAAGCCCTTGGAATCCAAGCAATAGATCCAGAGAGGGCCTCTCCTTTTTGGATTCGAGGATAGAAATAGTGGCGGAAAAGAGCAGAATTGGGGATCACGCCAGCGAAATTCTCACAAAGATGGGCAAAGATAGACATGCAAAATACGGCATTCGGCGTGAAATCAAGAAGGCGGAAGCCGTATGTGTACATGATGTCGTTGAAGAAATCGGAAAAGGGTGGATAGAGCCCGCAATAAAAATACACAGTGAAGAAGGGGTATCTGTCCGATCCACCTTTGGAACAAGCACCTGGGATTACGCATGTGGCGGGGTGAGCTTGCGTTCCCTTCGCCCACATGCATTGGTATCGCCCCTTCAAAGTTTCGGCGTCGAGCATCGGAGTGAAGATGACGAGCCTCTTCCGCATCTTCACCAGTTCGCTCTCCGGAACTTCAGCCTTCGCCTCCTTGTCCGTGCCCTTGCCTTTGCTGGCCTTGGGCGGCATGGTGACTGTGAAGATGGAAGTCGGGAGGCGGAGCGAGCGCGGGAGCAGCGGGCAGAAGAGAAAAAAGGTCTCGCTCTGAGCTCGAGCAGAGGAAGGCGATGGTGATGGCTAGATTGGGAAGAAGAGGGGGGTGAATAGGTTTGCGCCTCCGCGACTTCTCCTTTTTATGGGGAAGGAGCAGGGCCGCCTTGTTTATTCCCCAATATGAATGCGCCTCTATGGGCGCGAAACAGTTTGCAGCCTTTTTGGCACACCTCCCACGTCGCCCGCTCCGTGCGCGTAGTGGGGGGCAAAGTAAAATGAGATATTTACGAGCAGTTAATTCCCTGCCACATGTGCCCGTGCACTGTTTGGGCCTAGCCCAACAACGCCTCGCACTCGTGTATGGCCTAGGCCCGGGGGCTCCTGTCGGTGTACTAAGTATTGGGCCACTAGTACCCCGTACTTGTGCACGGGCAGTTGTAGCCGTCCTCGCGGCAAGGCTTGCCGGGATCAGCTCGAGGTCGATTCAAGTCATCAAGGAAATCGTCAAGTCAGAAATCTGAGGATCGGCAAACAAGAAGAGCTGGAATTCGAAGACCATCTTCCCCAGCAAGATCTTGCCGGGGTGGCCTGCGGAGCCCGGCGAAGATCGGCGCCCGGCAAGGCTTGGCGACCGGCAAGGCTTAGCGTCCGGCAAGGCTTGGCGCCCGGCAAGTTTCGGCGCCTGGCGGGATTCTGCCACTATGCCACCGCTCCAGCATAGCGACAAAGCCTGACATTCTGGGTCCTTCTCTGGATGCATGGCAACGCGCCAGTGGAGGAGAGCTTAAGCGGTGCTGATGGGATGGCCCCTTTTTCCATCCCCAAGAAAGTGAGGACACCTAAACGGACACCTCATGGTGCATTAAATGCGCTTGTCCTAATCCGTCAGGGGTTAGGTATGATACCCTGTAGCTACTTTACACCTCAATGTATGTACATTTTGCCACTGTGGAGACCCCTTTGCGCATATAAAAGGAGGCCCAAGGCAACTGCTACAGAGGAGGAGAACTTCTGGCCCATTCTGCATGCGTAGCTGCTCTTTGAATGTACTGTTCATTGTGAGCGCTCCTGAAGGTTGGGCTCAAGAACATCAATAAGAACACAAAGCAGGAGTAGGGTTTTACGCTGATCAGCGGCCCGAACCTGGGTAAAAACTCCCCGCGTCGATCATTGGCTCTGCTCTTTGCGTATACCTCTCCCCCCGCCGAATCGTAAAGGGGTCTCTCGGGACCCCATAGGTGTCGTACCCCGGCACATGGCTTGCGCTCATGTATTGCGTGAGGGTTGAAAAAGCTCAAGCGCGTTAAAAAGTATGAACCAATTGCTCGGCTTGTCATCGGGGTTGTGCATGATAAATACTTTGTGTTAAGAAGACCGAGCATGACAAGACTATATGATTTTGCAGGGATAGCTTTCTTTAGCTTTGATATTTTGAAAGACACGATTGTTTGTTGGGATGCCTGAGTATTAATGTCTTTATGTCAAATTATAGACTATTCCTTTGAATCACTTATGTCTTAATATTCATGCCATGATTAGACATATGATCAAGATTATGTTAGGTAGCATTCCACATCAAATATTATCTTTTTTATCATTTACCTACTCAAGGACGAGCAGGAATTAAGCTTGGCGATGCTGATACGTCTCAGTCGTATCTATAATTTTTGATTGTTTCATGCCAATATTATACAACTTTCACATATTTTTGGCAACTTTTTATATGATTTATTGGACTAACCTATTGATCCAGTGCCCAGTGCCAGTTCCTATTTGTTGCATGTTTTTTGTTTCACAGAAAATCCGTATCAAACAAAGTCCAAACGCAATAAAAATTTACGGAGAATTATTTTGGAATATTTATGATTTTTGGGAGGTGGAATCAACGCAAACGGGGGCCCACAGTGACCACAACACACCTGGGCACGCTGGGCACCCCTGGCGCGCCCAGGTATCTTGTGCCCTCCACGAACGTGGGTTGGGGCCCTTCTTCTGGCGCAAGAAAGATAATTTATGGAAAAAAAATCGTGTAAAAATTTCAGCGCAATCGGAGTTACGGATCTCCAGCAATTTAAGAAACGGTGAAGGGCCAGATCTGGAGAACGCGAAACAGAAGAGAACAGAGAGGGAGATCCAATCTCGGAGGGGCTCCCGCCCCTCCACCGCCACGGAGGCCATGGACCAGAGGGGGAACTCTCCTCCCATCTAGGAGGGAGGCCAAGGAAGAAGAATAAGGAGTGGGGCTCTCTCCCCCTCTCTCTTGATGGCGCCGGAACGCCGCCGGGGCCAGGATCGTGACGGCGATCTACATCAACAATCTTGCTACCGTCAACACCAACTTTCTCCACCTCTATGCAGCAGTGTAACATCCCTTCTCCCCACTGTAATCTCTACTTAAAAATGGTGCTCAACTCCATATAGTATTTCCCAATGATATTTGGCTATCCTATGATGTTTGAGTAGATCTGTTTTGTCCTATGGGTTAATCATGATGTTGGTTGGTATGATTGTATATTTTATTTATGGGGCTGTCCTATGGTGCCCTCCATCTCGCGCAAACGTGAGGGACCCCCACTATAGGGTGTTGCAATATGTTCATGATTCGTTTATGGTGGGTTGTGAGAGTGACAGAAGCTTAAACCCGAGTAAGTGGGTTGTTGCGTATGGGATAAAGAGGACTTGATACTTAATGCTATTGTTGGGTTTCACGACCTTAATGATCTTTAGTAGTTGCGGATGCTTGCTAGGGGTCCAATCATAAGTGCATATGATCCAAGTAGAGAAAGTATGTTAGCTCATGCCTCTCCCTCATATAAAATTACAAGAATGATTACCGGTACTTGTTATCGATTGCCTAGGGACAAATGACTTTCTTGTTGACAAAAGCTATCCACTTTTATTACCTTGCAATTTATTCGTAGTTTTATTCTCACAATGTACTCATAGCTTTATTCTTGCAAAATAGTTTCATACTTGTTTTAGGTAAAGCAAACATCAAGTGTGCGTAGAGTTGTATCGGTGGTCGATAGAACTTGAGGGAATATTTGTTCTGCCTTTAGCTCCTCGTTGGGTTCGACACTCTTATTTATCAAACAAGGCTACAAACGATCCCATATACTTGCGGGTTATCACCGCCCTCTTACACCAATCCAAGAAGACCAGGCCTTTGACATGACGCTCTTTCCCACGCCACGCACCTCCGTTACCTACCCTACTCGGTGCATGCAGCATACATGGCAAAGGATAAGGGCGTGGTGGGATGAGTGAATTGGCAGTTACTCCCCCGTGGGCTAAAGCCATTCACGGGCCATTACAGAAATGGCCCCACCACAATTGGCATCACGCAACGCATAGAAAAACCGGAAGATATCACCAAGGGAAGAAAGCCTCCATTGTCGGGTAGGCGAGCGTGGTCAGGTCGAGGCCACCCTAAGAGCAAGTCCCAAGACCTCCCTGGCAAGGGTTGCCGGGTCGCTGGCGGCCTGTTATCCCGCCAAGGCTCCACCGCTCCACCTCACAGTGACACAAGTCACTTATCAGTGCGGTGTCGAGCCGTCAAGTGAATAAGTGGCAGTCATTCATGCAGCCATTCCTGAGGAATATCGCCCCTAAATGACACCCATCCATGGGCGTGACGCGCAGAAAGGCGAGAAGATGGTTGAATGGCACGGCAAGGCTTGCCGGGCTGCATCCATGATGTGACACTAAGCGGTGCATTTAATGCGCCTTGTCCTGTCTGCAGAGTTAGGTATGATAGCACTGTGGCTATTTAATCACTAGATAATGACTGTTTTGCCACTGTGGTAACCCCTTTACCTATAAAGGGAGGGCCGAGGCAACCTTAGAAAGGATTCGGACCCTTGTACACTCATACGCGCGTAGCTGCTCTCCCCGAGGCGACCTTGCCGGGCTTGAGCATTGCGTGTTCGCCTCGGTCTACCACTCAATCCACCAAAGCAGGAGTAGGGCTTTACGCCTCGCGGTGGCCCGAACCTGGGTAAAAACCACCCGCGTCACCATTGTCATGTTGTTCTACGACTTCCGCTCTTTGTGCAACGTGCCCTTCGCCCTTGCCGAACCACAAAGGGGCCGATGGCCCCATATCGGGCGCTAGACTGCTGGCCGAACTGTCGTCCTCGCTGTTGCTCGACATGGCTACGGTCATATAAAAACCGGGAGAAAGCAATATTGCAGAGTGTGTGCAAGTGTGTAGCACGACCTGCCAGGGACAATGAAGATGTTGGACACTTAAGCGGGGTATGCAAAGAAGAGGAATGCCAATTGAAGCGGGGGTTGACGTATTATATAACCGCTGATATAATCAACCGCAATTATTTGTACCTAGTCGCTCCAAATTCCCGGGGTTGCACAGTTCTCAATGTGATAATTAATTATGCACACGCGTTGGAGGGTCCAAATATGAAACAAGCATTTTTCGTACTCCCTCCGTCTAGGTGTGTAAGTCATCTTACGAAAACCAAATAATCCCAAAACACTTCGGCAGAGTTCATTAACTCCCTCCTTGTTTCTTGTTTTGTGACATATCAACTAATAAGAGATGTGGACCGTGCATGTTTCAATGACTTGAGACTACCAAACATGACATGCAGTGGTTAATTCATTGCATGCAATGCTATTAGCTAGCAAAAAAACATTAAGTTCTCTCGTTTTTCCTTCGCCTTGGTCGCGATGCACAAACTAAGATGACTTATACACCTAGACGGAGGGAGTAGTACTTCTACACCCTCCATATCGGCGACCTAGGTGGGGGAAAAATGAGAGAACTTGATAATTACTCCCTCCGTCCCAAAATAAGTGACTCAACATTGCACTAACTTTAGTCCAAAGTTGAGTCACTTATTTTGGGACGGAGGGAGTATTTGGTAATCAATACCATTGCGTGCAGAGAATTGACCATTGCATGCATGTTATGCTAAGTAGTCTGAAGTCATTGAATGCATACTAGCCGCAGGACTCCTATTGGCTGATTTCTTTTTTAAGGACAAAAAACAAGGAAGGAGTTTTGGGATTATGCACTGGTACCGGTACGAACGGAGTAGGACAGTTGGCAAGCAATACATTGAGCTCTTCTTATTGATGAAGCCAGTAATAATCAAACTACAAAGGAAAAGAAAAAAAAGGCAAAGGAAAATATCTGCATGAATCTTCGCGTAACATCATTGGCATAGGACCTAGATGTGCATTACTTAGAGCACATCTAGATGTGCTTTAGCAATACTGTCAAACAAAACCCCTAATCATCATTGCAAACAGCGCATAGAACATGGCTAATGCGACAACCACAACTACACATGCTAGTTCCTTCTTGTCTCTTGCTTTCATCTGTTGCCTACGATTGATTCTTTCTTGCTTCATCGTACTGATTGTACATTCCAGATCAGCCAGTTTCTTCTTCAGCTTTACGTTATCTTCTGCGAGCTTGGTGATAACACTCTGAGCCCTGCCATGCCATTCTTCATCCAGCCAGTTAACAAAGGCACAAGCCTCATACCCCTGCCAATGTTAAATACTATTCAGGATGAGAAGTGGCATTAACTCAAGTAAAATGATGAACTTAGCACTAACCTCTAAGGGGCAACTGAGAAACCGCCTGCCAATGTCGAATCCCTCCGTGCATACACGTTGAGCGGGAGTGTGCCCGTGCCCGTGCACACAACTCAGCTTTTGGTACTTCTCGGTGGCGCAAAACTCGGAGTCGAACTCGTGTTGCGGGAGTCTGGAGTCATGCTTCGGATCCGGTGGTAGATCGCTTTCCTGGGGGGGGCGGGTCATTCAGGATGGATTCAGCAAGGAGCTACTTTGGACATGCTAAAAAAGATCAGGATAGATTGGAACCTGACAGGACAATTCTGATCCGTAGTACACTTGCCTTCTGATGACCTTAGGCAAGTGCTCGGCGGCGACCGCCGTCATGGCGGCGCTGCCGATAGCGGCGATACGAGCAGGAGCAGCCACACCAAAACCATCAGCACCACTCGTTTGCATTCCCCCAATGTCAACGCCATGCGAGGGAATTTGGAGGCTATCTAGGGATTTGGTGGAAATGGGGAAACTGTGGGGATAAGCTAACAGTCGGGAGCTACTTATGGCACTATATGTTGTATACGGCACACTGTTTAGACATGTCGTTTATGTTAGGTATTACAACTTCACACACGATTTCCACACCAAACCATGTGAGAAGACAACGTAGGTGAGACACGATTGCCGTGGCATAACCGTATGTGATGTACTACCATGTACATATAATTGAGTTACAGTGATACCATTTAAAGAGCCGCTCTGCGGATATCCGTCAAAAAATAAAACAGCCGCTCTGCGGATAGAGATGGCGGCGGCGGCGGCCTAGGCAGCGGCTATTGGATAAGAGGTCAATCCTCGATCGATGGGCAGTGTCGGCATCATAGGAGGTCAATACTCGGTCTATGGAAGGAGGTAGGAGGAGCTCAACCATCGAGGTCAGCGGTAGCGTGATTGGAGCACATCCAACGCGGTCGATGGCGAGATAGTGGAGGTCAAACTTCAGGCGGCAGCCGCACTAAGCTTTGCTCCTCGACCCTGCTGTCTCGGCGTGCCGCCGCATGGCGCTTCTTTGTCTATTGGGTGGAGGTCGCCGCGCGGCTAATTAATTAAGGTATTCTTTTCGTGAGTGGCTTAATTAAGGTATTCAATTCCTAAGGGTAGTGTTGTAGTACTCTGCGTATAAATTGACTGGCCATTAATTTTTCTCATTGCACATCTGGATAATAATATGGAGCGCCCTCAGTAATTATGAAAATAAAACCTTGTGATTTATGCATGCATCTTTGGGCATCAGTTAAGTCATGTATTAATGTTGTTGTTTTGTTTTTAATTACCATTCGTGTGGTGCAGATGGAACGATCTCAATGGATGAAGAATCGGAGAACCACAGATTTTATCAGTGGCGTGACAGAGTTCATGAATTTGGTTGAAAGTACAAAGAGGAGAATTGGTGATGCAGATTACATCCTGTGTCCATGTACTCATTGTGCCAATACAGAGTCAGATCAAATTGCAGATGTCCAGTTGCACTTACTCTCTCGGGGATTCATGGATGGATATACACGTTGGACCAGACATGGTGAAGAGCAGGTCATGGATGAATATACCCAGGGCTACGAGATGCCAAACCTCGGTCAGTGTCACATGGATGTTGAATCTAACATTGGGGCAGAGGCGTCAAGCTACCAATGGAACACCGAAAAGCCGAAACACCCACTGGAAAACCAAGTGGGTGACACAGATGACGATGATCTTGATATGCCAGATTTTGCTGCTATGATTGCAGATTTCAAGGGCCCAAAAAAGGATATGATTGGGTACAAGGATCTGCCAACCATTGATGCGGACTCCAAGAAAGAATTGTATCCAGGTTGCAAAAAGAAATATTCCAAGTTGAGTGCCACCCTGGCGCTTCTCAGATTTAAAGCAGCAAACGGTCTATCAAACAAGGGCTTCACAGAGATGTTATGTCTTTTCAAAGAAATCCTTCCAGAAGATAATGTGCTCCCCAGAAGCACGAACGAAGCGAAGAAAATTGTTTGCCAATTGGAACTTGAAGTACAGAAGATACACGCTTGGGTGAATGATTGTATATTGTACTGTGGTGATTACAAAGATTTGCGTGCATGTCCCACATGCAAGCATGCACGATACAAGCACAGGAGAGCAAAGGACAAGTACCAATTGGTTGACGAGATCAAGACAGGAATCCCGTTCAAGGTTGTTTGGTACTTGCCTTTAATTCCAAGGTTGAGGCGTTTGTTTGCAAACCCTAGAGAGGCAAAGAGGTTGCGGTGGCATCATGATGAGCGAACTGCAGATAAATATATGAGGCACCCAAAAGATGGGGCCCAGTGGGAATTTATCGACAACAAGTTTGAAGACTTTGCCAAGGATCCTAGAAGTATAAGGCTCGAGGAGTGTACTGACGGGATGAATCCTTTTGGCGACATGAGCACCAATCACAGCACATGGCCGGTGCTTCTGTGCATATATAACCTAGCTCCTTGGCTGTGTATGAAGAAAAAATACATTATGATGTCAATGATTATCCAAGGCCCAAACCAACCTAGAAATGACATCGACATTTACTTTCAGCTACTGGTAGAAGAACTGCTGACAGTGTGGATAGATGCGTCCACTGTAAAATGTTATGATCAAGGTAGTCAGAATCCTGACTCGACTCCTAGAATCCTACGACTTCACGACCCTATGGAAGCATGTCGATGCAAGTCCCACTATGAATCCGGATCTGGTAGAATCCATGTTGAGTCACGATCCAAATCATAGAATCCTATACAAAACTGTAGAATCCCGACTATGCTATGGACTATGTCCGATTCTAGTAATTTGTCTAAGCTTTTGTTTAGTGCAAAAGAATAGTATGCCATCATCCGAACCCCTTTTCACATGCCTCATGGCCCTTTATTCCCCTCGCAAACTCAAACGCTCAGCCACCGACACCTTTGATCTAGCTCTCAGAAACCCTAGGTCAAAACTGAGGATCAGGCTTGTCGACGAATGGAATTGGCGTGAGAAGGAGGACGCATCAAGATTGATCAAAGAAGATGAGCAAGACCCTTCAAGGCTCAACACTTCAGGTGAGCTATACAAGTCATCGGCTATTCACATACTCTAAAAGAACCTCCAAACTAAATTTTGTGCGTTGAAGACTTAAATGTTCTATATATTTCCCTCTCATATATGTTCCATACATGCAAGCTAGATAGTAGGTTAGCCATAAAAATAAGTGGAATACAACTAGCATTGATGTGTATGTTTTTTGCTCTATATTTAGTGTTAAAACTCTATAGAACCCATATAAATTTCTGGCGTGGATACAAAATATCTTATTTAAGTATATCTAGTAGCATCCTCGATTCCACGACTCGATACTATGACTCGATTCTGCCGAAGGAAAATCAATTCGACTCTGAATCCTGACTCTGACTACCTTGGTTATGATGGTTACAAAAAGGAGATTTTCGATCTACATGTGATGCTGCTGCACACCATTCAAGATATGCCGGCATTAGGCAACACATCGGGGCAGAAAACAAAGGGAGATGTAGGGTGTGTCACATGCATGGATAGGACAGCTAGCAGATTTCTTCCCAACTCACGCAAAACCATGTATTTGCATCATCGTAGGTTCTTACGGAGAAATCACCCATACCAAAAGATGAAAGCTGAATTTGATGGTACGGTAGAGGTAGATGTGGGCCCAAGACCCTATGATGGGGAGGTGGTCCACAACATGGCTAAACAAATTAATGTTGTGCTTGGCAAGAAGCATGCTTTGACGGTGAAACAAATACCCAAGGATCAAGTGTTTAAGAAGAAATCGGTGTTCTAGAAATTACCTTACTAGCAGATTCTATGTGTATGTCACTTCATCGATGTCATGCATGTAGAGAAGAACGTATGTGAAAGCATCCTTGGTACTCTGCTCAAGATTAAAGGTAAAACAAAGGATGGTGATGGTGCACGGCTCGATATGCTTGCTAATCAATCAAAATGCAAGAGTGAAGTAGAAGATGATAACAAATTCACCAACGCTTGCCAGAGTTACAATTTCAGTACAGAAGAAGCAACAGAGTTCTTGACCTATTTGTTGTCAGTTAAGACACCCTCTTCCTACTCCACAAACATCAGAAGTCTCGTGGATGTGAGCTCAGGTAAAATGAAGTTGGGACACATGAAGTCACATGATTGCCATGTAATGTTGACACAAATCCTCCCGGTGGCCATCAGGAATCTGATGGACAAAGATATAAGAAACACACTCATTGAGCTCTATGATTTCTTCAACCAACTATGGCAGAAAGTTGTAGATCCTGAAGAGTTGGATCATATGCAAGATGATATTGAGAATATTGTCCAACCTAGAGATGTTTTTCCCACCGTCATTCTTTCATGTCATGGTCCATCTCACTGTGCACCTTGTCGACGAGATAAAGTATTGTGGTCCTATGTTTGTTCGCAACATGTATCCCTTCGAGCGGTTCATGGGAATACTGAAGCGCTATTGTCGGAACCAAAACCATCCAGAGGCAAGCATCCTACAAGGTTATACCGCGAAGGAGGTGGTTGAGTTTTTCACCGAATACTTGAAACAAAGACCTACAGGTTTGCCCCTCTCTCGCCACGAGGGAAGGCTGAAAGGTAAGCCAGTCCTTGCTAGCACGCAAAAGGCTGCACCAGGAGAATTGGCAGAGAACGCCCATTTGATGGTACTGCTTAGCAGCCCAGTTCTCAGCGCTTATGCCGAAGAACACTTGTCGGAGATATGCCAAAGCTTCTTACCAATGGTGCCTTCATCAGATGTGGAGATGAAGGAGCACACTAAGAACTACGCCGAATGGCTGAAGAATCGTTTGGCACAAGGATCCATCGATGACATTGCTACGTGGTTGGCATAAAAGCCATCACCTACGGTGCTGACGTACCAAGCATATGACATAAATGGCTACATGTTCTACACTGAGGAATGTGATGAGAAGACCTCATATCAGAATAGCTCTATTCGAATAGAATGCATGACTGTAGATGAAGCTAATAAAAGGGTATAATATGGAACCATCAAAGAGATTAGGGAGCTTAACTATGTGGAAGTTAAGGTGGCATTATTCAGGTGCACATGGATCCCTCTTGGTTAGGTAAAGTTGATGATTACAGGAAGACCTCTGTTAATAGGACAATGATGGCATATCACGCGGACCCATTCATTCTTGCCAGCGATGCTACCCAGATTTTCTATGCGGAAGACCCCTTGCATAAGAACTGCCATGTAGTGATGCATGGGAAGAGGAGGGTACTTGGTGTCGACGATGTTGCCGATGAGGATGAGTACGATGAATTTTCTGAGTTGCTAGCCAAGGGATCATGCACCCCTCTAACAGAGAAGCGTAAAATCATCAGAAAACCCAAGTTCATTCGGGGTCAACGTAATGATCCTAGTTCCCCCATGTACATGGGAATTAAGCCATAAGACTAGTCTTTATGCCTACCCTGCAACTTAATTCATTCAATTTAGAACTGTCGCGTGTACTGAATTTGTGAGTTATACCCGGTTTTCTGTTGATATAAGAACCGTTATATATGTTGACCATGATATGCTGTCAGCTCAGACAATGAATATGAACTGTTTATTATTATTATTATACCATAGAGGTAGCACACTCAATTGATCTCACTCATATATGAACAAAAGATATGCAATCTAGTTTGCGAATAGGACACGGTTCGTTCATGAAAGCCGTGTGCCGACCAAACCGCGCGCGCGATCTGAGTCGTGCGTTCTGATTGGCCAGAACCCAAACCCCACGGATCATACGTCTACACCGTTGGATGCTTCCAGATCGAACGGCAATCCTCATCCCTTTCGACATCAAATGCAGTTTCGGATGTAATTTTATTTATATGCACAAAATGCACGTTGAACTCAAAAAATGTCTTAAATATAGCTAACGATACCTGAAATGCGCCAGAAAATCAAACCCGTGGTATAATGGTGATTGCGTACCATGGATATTTTTATGAGGCCAAAGGATGAAGTCACCGGCCACAGGAGTTTGAATTGACACGTCTCCTTTTGGAAACCATGATCCTTCTTATGAGATGCTCCAGTTTGGAAGGAGCGGTCATCAAAACTTGTGCCAAACTTTACCAAAAAATTTCCACGGGGTCGTGAGAGCACACCACAGGTAAACATTGATTTTGATGATGTCCGGACTCCATCTGAATTTCCTGTAATTAAAATACCAACTACGCCTACGCTGGTGGCTGCATCTCCCGGCCGAAATGTTTGAAACTTCTCACCGCTTCTCGGACAAATGGATGAAAACTCGCAAAGCAACGCACAAATGATTTGTACACCTTCTTTGCTAAGGGTGGCCATAGTGGGGGTATCATAGCCGGTATCATGCACTCGGGAATAACAAATAAGATGATGTGGCAAAGAATTAAAGAAGGGAGAGTGGGTTAGAGTAACATAGGTAGATACCGTAACATAATAAATGCTATTCTACTTTGTGTCATGAATGGCCATTAATACGGTCATCTATGATACTACTCTATGATACTATGCACTATGGCTAGTCATAGTGGGGAGTAACTTAGAGTAGTAACATGTAAATGTTACTAGTCTATGTTACTACCTTCATAGTGGGTAGTAACATAAGTGTGATAACATATAGATCTTCATTTATTGCTTTGTTGACTCATTTTGCATTGGGAAACGCTATGTGCTGGTACCATATTATGTTACTCTATTTGCCTCTCTCCTCATTAATTACTTGACACATCATCCTCTTTGCTTAGGTGGCATGTATGTTACTACCTATGTTACTCCCACTATGAGCAACTATGAAGGTAGTATCATACACTAGTTTCATATGCATGATACTAGTATATGATACTCCGCACTATAAGTAGCCTAACTAACAACCACATGTAGTTGTAGTAGGGTTTTGACTTTATATGCACTAAATGCAAGGTAAGTGCAAAAAAATGACTTAAATACAGCAGACGAGACCTGAAATAGGCCAGAAAATCAAACCAAGGGTATATCCGTGATTGTTTACCATGATTTGTTTTTTGAGGCGGAACAGTGTAGTCACTGACGATTTGGAGTCCGAAGTGCCACGTCTCCTTTTGGAAACTATGATCCTTCTTGTGAGATGCTCCGGTATGGAAGGTGCGAGCACCAAAACTTGTGCCAAACTTTACCAAATTTTTTCCATGCGATCGTGAGAGCACGCCACGGTGACACACTGATTTTCGTTATTTCCAGACTCTATATGCATTTCCTGTAATTAAAATACCAACAAGGCCTACGCCTCTGGCCACACCCAGCGGCCGAAATGTTTGAAGTTTTTTCCCGTTTCTCGGACAATGAATGAAAACTCGCAAAGCGACACACAAATGATCTTGCTAACACCCACGTGTAGTTGCGACTATATATATATATGTGTGTGTGCAAAAAATGACTCAAATATAGCAAATGAGATCTCAAATGCAACAGAAAATTGAACCATAGGGTAAAATGGTGATTTCTTACCGTGGAAAAAAATTCGAGGCGAAACGATGAACTCATTTTTTCATTCAAACGAAAATATGTCGTTAGTTCATGTAAATGTTTTCAAATAGCACATGGTGCACTCACGAAAGCCGTGTGCCTACTAAACCGTGGCCGATGCCCCCGTGCCGTGCGCGCGATCTGAGTCGTGCGTTCTGATTGGCCAGAACCCCAACCCCATGGATCGTACGTCTGCACCGTTGGATTCTCCTTGATCGAACGGGAATCATCATCCCTTTCGACAGCACATGCAGTTCCAGTTGTGATTTTATTTATATCCACAAATTGCACGTTAAATTGAAGAAATGTCTTAAATATAGCAAACGACACCTGAAATGTGTTAGAAAATCAAACCCGTGGTATAATGGTGACTGCATACCATGAATTTTTTTATGAGGCCAAACGATGAAGTCACCGGCCACTGGAGTTTGAATTGACAAGTCTCCTTTTGGAACCCATTATCCTTCTTGTGAGATGCCCCGGTTTGCAAGGAGCGATCATCAAAACTTGTGCCAAACTTCGCCATTTTTTTCCACGGAGTCGTGAGAGCACGCCACAGGCACACGCCGATTTTGATGATGTCTGGACTCCATCTGAATTCCCTGTAATTAAAACACAAACTAGGCTACGCCGGTGGCCGCACCTCGCGGCCGAAATGTTAGAAACTTCTCCCCATTTCTCGGACAATGGATGAAAACTCTCAAAGCGACACACAAATGATATGTACACCTTCTCTGCTAACTAACACCCAGATGTAGTTGTAGTACGATTTTGATTTTATATGCGCTAAATGCAAGATAAGTGCAAAAAATGACTTAAATATAGCAGACGAGACATGAAATGCGCCAGACAATCAAATCTGGGGTATATACGTGATTGTTTACCATGAAAAAAATTCGAGGCGGAACGATCTAGTCACCGACGATTGGAGTCCAAAGTGCCACTTCTCCTTTTGGAAATTATGATCCTTCTTGTGAGATGCTTCGATTTTGGAAGGTGTGAGCATCAAAACTTGTGCCAAACTTTACCAAAAGTTTTCCATGGGATCCTGAGAGCACGCCACGGTGACACACCGATTTTCGTTATTTCCGGACTCTATATGCATTTCCAAACTGTCGGTGCAACAAACCCTGTGTTCGTTACCTAGACTATGCACAGGCCCAAGGACAAGATTACAACACCAAGGTCAGATCAAAGCACGAGGGATCAATTCTTTGGCAGGACCAAAGTGCAGATCAAGAAGACCAAGATGAGCCAGAGAAGCAAGATATCGCTAAGGAAAGAACCTCCCTTGCTGGACAGGTGAGCCTGGCAAGGTTGGGTTTGCCCCGGAAGCAAGTCTCCAGATCGCCCCGGCAGGCCTGCCGGGGCTTACGGAGGCAAACCACTCCAACGCACCACCTCATCACGACGCACATCGTCAATCAGTGCGGTGTCAAGCTCCAAAGTGACTAAGTGGTTGCTATTGGCCACATGGCAGCCGCTTCCTACAGAAAATACCCCCAGGCGACACCCGTCCTGAGACGTGTCAACCAAGCGGGCGCGAAGCTAGCAAAACAGCCCGGCAGGGCCTGCCGGGCAAGCTGAAATGTGACATTGAGCAGCGCATTTAATGCGCTCTGTCAGCCTGCAGAGTTAGGTATGATAGCATTGTTTGCTATCTAATCAGTATGTAATGACTGATTTGCCACTGTGGTGACCCCTTGATCTATAAAAGGAGGCCCATGGCAACCGTAGAAAGGGTTGGCTGATCCGGACCCTTACACACTCATACACGCGTAGCTGCTCTCGCCCCGAGGCGACCTTGTCGGGCAAGAGCGCTGCGTTCATCCACCATTTTTCCACCATCAATCCACCTAAGTAGGAGTAGGATTTTACGCCTCACGGCGGCCCGAACCTGGGTAAAAACTGCCCGTGTGATCCCTGCCGCACTGTGTGACACTTCTCCGCTCTTTGTGGAAAGTGCCAATCCCCCCGCCGAACCAAAAGGGGCTCATGGCCCCATAGGTGGCCGTGGTTTCCCACGACTTCTTTGGCGCGCCAGGTAGGGGTTACACTTGCGCGAACCCGAGAGCGTCAATAGCGCGTCATCTTCATCGCCATTCTCATCATTGACGACGTCATGAACTATGGCGCCCAAGAAGAAGTCCGGAGCCGCAAATCACCCGTCCACCTCGAAGGCTCCGCTGCCCGCGACTGCCGACATCGCGGGGAGTGTGGGGACACGCGAGGATGTGGACGCTGCGGGGGATGTGGTCGGTGCAGGCGGCGTTGTTACCACCTCCCCCATGGCCGAAGCAGGAATGGGAGGCACCGGGGAAGGACAGCATCAGCAACATCCCGCGGCCATGCTCCACAAGGTATGAGTGGAGTGCTTATTCTGCCTGCACCTCTTCCCCTCGCCGAAGGGCACAGCCGCAGTGGTGGCGCTCGTTCTGGGGCGAATCGCAACCATCCGGCCGCCCCCGCTGCGGGCGCGACCGTAGGGCATGCGCCACCTCCGGAACGAGCGGACCCAGTTACTGTGCCCAGCGGAGCCACTGGCCTTCAAGCGCCTCCCCCGCGTCACCATGCCATCCAAGCGGCTGGTTCGCAACAACGAGGGCGTGGCGCGGTCACTACCGGCACTGTCAGACGCCGAGCGACACCGCGATTTACATCATCATCACCTATGCCCAGCACTGCCTCAGAGGCCATGGCACGGGCTCAACTACTGTTGAGATTCCCGCTGGTAGTCGATCAGATGGGTGAGTGGCGAGCCACCATCGAAAGCTTAATTGGCTTCGCCGAGGCGGGCGGATCACAGAGAGCTGGCCCGCCATGGCCTCCCCAAGCAGCGACGACGGCCCGTGCTGCTGGCCGTACGGAAGGGGCCACCGCCACGGTGCAATCCCCACCACAGCAGCCAGCGCGGGAGCCACGAAACCAAGAACCAAATGACGTCTCGATGGCCTCTTCTGACCCTCGAGCGCGTCCAGGCCAACGACGAGCCCCGGAGGACGAGCGGAGGGAAGGCGCGCGCGTCGTCGTCGAGCGACACCGCGATAACCACCGTCGGTTCAATGGGTGTAATGGCCTCGACATCGACGAGCCCATACTCGGAGACGGCGGGTGCCTGCCTTTCGAGGTTGGGTGCCCTGCTTTCATCCATGAGCTGCGGCAAGTCCGTTGGCCATCCGCTCGCACGTTCAAGCCAGAGATTCCAGAGAAGTATGATGGGAGGCTGAACCCGGCAGAGTTCTTGAGCATCTACACCATCGCTGTTCAAGCTGCCGGGGGAAGAGATGAGAAGGTATTCGCCAATTACTTCCCTTTGGAACTCAAGTCAAATGTGAGGTCTTGGCTGATGCACTTGCCGGAGAACTCCATTTCGACCTGGGCTAACCTGTGCCATGAGTTCATTGGCGCCTTCATGGGTGGCCATCAAGAACCAGGGCGACCCAGCGATTTGCAGCTTCTCCAGCAGAAAGAAGGAGAGACTCTTCGAAAGTACTTGCAGAGATTCAGCTGAGTACACAGAAATATCCCAGATATCCACCTGGCAGCTGTGATAGCCGCTTTCCAATCCAACGTGCGCAACCGCAGGATACGCTCCAAGATAAATGTTCGGCTGCCCAAGACTGTGAAGGAGCTTTACACCTAGGTGGACAAATGTGCTCGGGTGGAGGAAGGGAGGAAACTCCCTGGAGTGGAAGATTGCATCGTCATCGATTCAGAGGAGGACGATGAGTCCACCAGTCAGAAGAAGAAGAACAAGAAGCGCAACAAGAAGCGCAGTGATGACCGTTGAAAGATCGGGCACGCCTAGTACCGGCAAGAAGGTTAAGACCGAAGCCTCCGGCAAGGAAGTTGCCGTGTGCACTGACTGCCGGGAGGCTGTGGCTGCCGAGAAGGCTGGGAAAGGCGATGGGCTGTATTGCAAGATTCATCGGTCCAAGGGCCACGATCTCCAAGAGTGTCACCAGGTTGAGTAGCTTGTCAAGAAGCAGAGGGCTGAATATGAGAAGCGTGATAAGGAAAAGGGTCAGAATGGTACTGGCTGGAAGGGCCGGGGTGGTGAAGCAAATTGCCTCGGCAAGGCTCCTCGGAACCAAGGAAAACCCACCAGGGGCCGAGAGAAGGAGGATTGCAATGCTGAGAGTGATGGAGGGAAGGAAGAGGAAACAAGCGAGCAGGAATTCCAGAAGGCCACTAACACCTTGTGTATTGATGGGGGTGCATCTTTGCACTCCTCTCACCACCAACTTAAACAGTGGGCATGTGAGGTCAATGCCGTGGAGCCAGTGGCAGATTCTCGGAAGCCGCTCAAGTGTTCATGCATGACCATCATCTTTGATGAAGAGGACCATCCTGACCGCACCATTGCGGTAGGGTGCTTGCCGTTGTTGGTCTCACCAATGATTCGCAACCTCAAAGTCACAATGTTGGATGACGGCGGGGCCGGGTTGAATCTGATTTCCCCAAAGGTTATCAGGAAACTCCAGATAGCAGAGGAAGAGCTTAAGGTTACTGGCACATTTCAAGGAGTCAATCTCGGCAGGAGTCATCCTAAGGGAAAGATCACGTTGCTAGTGACATTTGGAGGGGAGTTGAACTACCGGACTGAGAAGGTTGTGTTTGATGTGGTCGACCTCCCCCTGCCATATAATGGAATCCTTGGACGCCCAGCTTTGGCAAAATTCATGGCGGCATCCCACTATGCCTACAACACTTTGAAGATGCCAAGGCTAGTGGGTGTCATTTCCATCCCATCAGACAAGAAGGACGCAATTATTTGTGTGGATAAGATGTACCAGGACGCACTCGCGACAGAGGCCACGAAAGCCGCAGTTCTCGCCAAGGAAATCAAAGGAAAGAAGAAGGCTAGCAGAGACACCCGCAAAGAGTCCGGGAAGCGTACCTCTTTGGGGTATGCTATGCCTGTGGATGATGTGCCGGAAAGTTCCAACAACAAGAAGTCCAAGGCTGCTGCACCCCATGTGAAAAAGGTCCCGGCAGGGCTGGCTGCCGCTGATGGTACTTTTACTATCAGTGCCACCCTTAACGACCAATAGGAAAGCGTGCTCATTGCCTTCATGCGGGCGAATATCGATGTGTTTGCCTGGCAACCATCTGATATCCCCGGTGTTCCCTGGGAGGTAATTGAGCACCACCTTGCTGTCTGCCCACGTGCCCGACCCGTCAAACAGAAGGTCCGGAAGCAGGCCTTGGAGCGGCAACAGTTCATTGCCAAGGAAATCAAGAAACTTGAGGCAGCTGGTCTGGTCAGAGGAGTACTACACCCAACATGGTTAGCAAACCCAGTGGTTGTGCGCAAGGCTAATGGGAAATGGAGGCTTTGCATAGATTTCACGGATCTGAACAAGGCATGCCCGAAGGACCCATTCCCCTTGCCGTGCATCAACATAATTGTGGATTCCACTTCCGGGTGTGATTTGCTATCCTTTCTGGATGCATACTCTGGGTATCATTAGATCTTTATGTCCAAGGAAGATGAAGAAAATACCTCATTCATCACCCCATGCGGCATGTACTGCTTTGTGCGCATGCCTTTCGGGTTGAAGAGTGTCGGGTCCACTTTTGCAAGAGCAATCCAGGTTGGTTTTGAACCACAGTTGCATAGGAACTTTGAAGCTTATATGGATGATAGTGTGCACAAAGGACAGATCAACCCTCATCCAAGATTTGGAAGAGACATTTGCTAATCTGCGCAAGATCAACTTGAAGCTGAACCCAGAGAAGTGTGTGTTTGGTGTTCCCTCCGGCAAGCTACTTGGTTTCTTTGTGTCCCACCGCGGGATCGAAGCCAACCCAGATAAGATGAAGGCTATCGAGCAGATTCAATCACCCAAGACAGTTAAGGATGTGAAACGTTTGATGGGGTGCGTTGCCGCGCTTAGCAGATTCATCTCCAAGTCTGCCGAACGCGCCTTGCCGTTCTTCAAAATTTTGAAGAAGGCAGGACCCATGAAGTGGACCCCGGAAGCAGATGCGGCGCTGCGAGATTTGAAGGCCTACTTGTCCTCTGTGCCCACTTTGGTTGCTCCCAAACCACAAGAGCCGTTGCTACTATATCTGGCGGCAACCAATCAAGTGGTTAGTGCAGCACTGGTGGCGCAGTGGGAAGTAGAGGAAGCAGTAACCTCAGCTAGTGTCCCATCCAGGAAAGAGAGAGAAAGCAGCTCGGCAGGGTCAGATATGGATCAGGATAAAGAAGAGCACGACAGTGAAGGCAACCCCAAGGACACGGCAAGGAAGAAAGTAGTGCAGCGCCCAGTGTACTTCGTCAGCTCCCTATTACAGGGGCTAGATCAAGGTACTCTGGTGTGCAAAAGTTGATTTTTGGCCTTATCATGGCCTCAAGGAAACTGCACCACTACTTCCAAGCCCATGAGATCACGGTTGTCACTCGCTTCCCGTTGCAAAGGATACTTCGAAACCCAGAGGCTACCGGCAGAATAGTGGAATGGGCATTGAAGTTATCCAGCTTTGGCCTGAAGTTTGAAAGCACATCAACGATTCAGAGCAGGGCATTGGCAGAGTTTATTGCAGAATGGACGCCAACCCCTGATGAAGAAGTGCTTGAAACAGTTATCCCCGGCAAGGAAGCACCCCAAGAATGGATCATGTATTTCGATGGTGCCTTCTCCCTACAAGGTGCGGGGGCTGGTGTGCTTCTCATTGCTCCCACTGGAGAGCACTTGAAGTACGTCATCTAGATGCATTTTCCCCGGAAGGAGGCGACCAACAATACAGCAGAGTATGAAGGGCTCCTTGCCGGGCTCAGGATTGCCACCGAATTGGCAACCAAGAAGCTGATCATTCAAGGAGACTCGCAACTTGTGGTGAGATAAGTCAACAAGGATTACCAAAGCCCATTGATGGAGGCATACGTTGAGGAAGTGAGAGGATTAGAGGAGCACTTTGACGGATTGCAAACAGAGCACGTACCCCGTGCGGAAAACAGCATCGCTGACCATCTGTCAAAGTGTGCTGCGCAAAAGCTTCCTATGGAACCAGGAACTTTTGTTCTCCATCTTACTCAGCCCTCCGTATCCCCGACAACAATGTCCCGAAAGAGGAGGAAATTGGACTCCGGTAAGCATCTCCCGGTAGAGCCCCTCGGGGCACCTCGCAGGGACCCTACCGGAAAGAACTCCCCTTCGATTGTCGGGCTGCGCCCTCCTGCCTGGCCATTGGTCCCCGCGGTCGAGGAACGTGCTCCCGCAGATGAGGAGGTGCCACTAGTCTTTGTTGCCGAGCCCCAGGCTCCAACTAGGGCAAGGCACATAGTCCATTTCCTCCAAACCGGAGAACTTCCCGAAGAGCAAGAAGAAGCTGAAAGAGTTGCCCGGTGGGCCAGTATGTATCAGTTTATCGATGACACACTATACAGAAGAAGGCCCAACGGTGTGAAATTGAAGTGCATTTGCCGGGAAGGAGGAAAGGAACTGCTGGCAGAAATACACAGAGGCATGTTCGGCTCCCACATTGGATCAAGGGCTTTAGTTGGGAAAGCATTCCGGCAAAGATTCTATTTGCCCACAGCCCTCCAAGATGCGGTCGAGCTAGTCACCAAGTGTGAAGCCTGCCAGTTCCATTCCAAGAACATCCATCTGCCTGCCCAAGCTCTTCAGACAATCCCTTTGTCATGGTCATTTTCGGTATGGGGGCTCGATATCCTCGGCCCTTTCCCCCGAGCTGCTGGGGGCTTTGAATTCTTGTTCGTTGTAATCGACAAGTTTACAAAGTGGGCGGAAGTAGATGCCATGAGAAAGGTGACTGCTTAGTCAGCTATCAAGTTCTTGAAAGGATTGGTGTGCCGCTTCGGGGTCCTTGCCCGGATCATCACCGACAATGGCACCCAGTTCACGAGTCGTGCCTTCATGCAATATGTTCATGCCCTCGGAAGCAAGATCTCATTTGCCTTTGTTGCACATCCCAGAAGCAATGGATAAGCTGAGAGGCCAACACTGAAGTGTTGCAATCGACAAGAACATTTGATAAACTACAGAAGTGGGGCAGGCGATGGATCAACGAGCTTCCGGTGGTTCTCTGGTCCCTCAGAACGACACCAAATTGAGCTACTGGGCAGACTCCCTTCTCCCTAGTCTATGGGGCAGAAGCAGTTATCCCCACGGAACTCATTTACGGGTCGCCTCGAGTGCTTGCCTACAATGAAGTAGCGCAGGATCAGCACCGGCGTGACGATGATGTGCTTCTCAAGGAAAACCGTCTTCGGGCTGCCACGCGTGCTGGACGCTATCAGTAAGCCATGCGCCACTATCACAGCCGCAGGGTTCATGCCCGGTGCTTTGAGGAAGGCGACCTTGTCCTTAGGCGCGTTCAGTCCGCCAAGGGTACAAACAAGTTGACGCCGAAGTGGGAAGGCCCTTACTGGGTAGTACGAGTCACTAGACCTGGCGCAGTCCGTCTGGAGACCGGAGATGGCATTCAATTGCAAAACTCATGGAACATTGAGCATTTCCGCAAGTTCTACCCGTAAGGCGCGGCTGTCAGGCCCTGCCCGGCAGCCACCCTTTTGTACAGGCCTTGCCTCAGTTGCATGTAACCCCTTGTACAAAGCCAGGCACAGACCCTGAGCAACAGAGAAATAAATGAAGCGCTGGGGGCCCCCGACAAGTTGCATGCATGCATAAGCATATCATGAGCATCGCATGTTCATGTAGATAAGATCGCATCTGGCATCATTTTCATCTGCATAAACTGCAGGCTCCTATAGTGGATTCAGCCCAAGAGGAGATAACAAGATGAGCCTACACTGCGATCTCCGGCAAGCCAAATAGATAAGTTCTTCCTTGTATCCATACATGTTCTGTAAGTAAAGACTTGTGCATGAGAAAACCCTGCTACCGTTTGAAACTTAGGTGCTCCCGCCCTTCGACTCGAACATTGCTTCGGTCAGGGTGGCCACAGTGGCCTTTGTTGAAAAAGGACTGGTAGGGGGCTGGTCCCTCTTCATGATTTGTGCCCGGTAGACCTAACTCCCCAGCAACAAAACAGAGGGTACCGGCAGGGTAGCCTGCCGGGGGAAACTCGTTTACTTATAAATATAGAGGCATCTCACCTCTGCATGGACATATACATGCACGAGTCCCCGGCAAGGTTTATCTTTTTCATTAATATGCTTCAAACAAGTACAGACCTTACAGGACACAAACATGGATTCAAGAGATTACATTATTTCAACTAAATATTGGCAAGTGCCTATAGATTTAAGATTAAAAAAAGATAAGTGCCCCGTAATCTCCTCTTTTCGTTTCCCTCCGCCAGGTATTGCGGTGGGAAGAGAAGAGGACTAAAAAGGGGGCACCAAAGCAGGAGCCCACCTCGATCCCGTCAGGGCCTGCCGAGCGCAGCCTGACAAGATCGAGAGTGGCGAGGCTGCAAAGGAGGGGCACACGAAGCAGCTCGCCGGTGCCCTGGTCACCACCTCCAGGGCCAGCAAGAAGCCCTAGCTCGAGTACCGGTGGAGTCATCCACCAAAGCTCAGCTGGAAGACCGCTGGAGGGGGACGAAGACACCAAGGGAACATCCCTACCCGGCTATCACCCGAAGAGGCTAGTGATGATGGTGCCGGGGAGGGAAGGGAAGAGCGGAAAGATGAGGCGGTAGGTCGCCAGAAGGAGACGAAGGCATCGGTGCCATCGTACTCCGACCTAACGCCCTGCCACACGCCTTCTCCGTCCTCCCTCATTTTCCTGCCATCACCACAACTCTAGAAAGACGCCGAGCCCCTTGCCCGACACCTTCTCCGGAGAAGCGGTCGATGGCCAAGACGGCCTGGGGGTTCAGGGTGCGCTGCACCCCACCTTGGTGTGCAGGAAGGCGCCCCCCTCTTCAGCATCGGCCCCGGTTCTGTTGCAAGAGGCAGTGCTGGGATTACCAACGGCCCCAGGCCCTATGCCCCGAACGGGCGTAGAAGGATCCGAGGACCGGGTCGCCAGGACGACGGGCTGCAGTGGCTCACGGCAAGGTGCCACGCTCCCCACCAGACGACCGGCCGAGACAGAGGAGGCAAGCATTCCACTACAATGGGAAAGCTTGATATCTCCTGCACCACGGATGGTCCGCCCACTGCGCTACCTCTGGACCTGGACCAGACTCACTCCCCAAGCATCAGCCCGAGCATTTAGCATCACCAGCTCTAAGCTAGGGCCTGGGACCTGGCCCCAGGCTCTCCCTTTTGGCATAACCTGAAGAAATCAGGAATGGAGAAGGAAAGGAGTGTCGATGAATGCCTCCGCTCCTCCCCCACTCTTCCTTTTATAGGCGAGCTAGGGGTGGAGGCTGATTCCCTGGCGGATAATCACCGTCCTCCCCCACCAATCCAAGAAGATCGGGCCCCTGCCTAGATGCTCTCCCGCACCACGCGCCTCCGTTACATACCCCACTTGATGCATCCAGCATACGTGGCTACAGATAAGGGCGTGGTGGGAAGAGTGAATTGGCAGTTACTCGCCCGTGCGTTAAAGTCATTCACGGGCCATTACCAGAGTGGCCCCACCGCAATTGGCGTTATACGACGCACGGGAAAATAGGAAACTGACCCAAGCTCGGGTTAAGGAAGAAGCAAAGAAGATCTCAAAGGGCAAAGCCACCCTTGCACTCCTGCCTATGCACTGGGTAGGACCTACCCTGATGACGCCCAGCAGCGCGTTCGTGCCAGGCCCGGGGGCTCCTGTCGGTGCAACAAACCCTGGGTCCATTGCTCAGACTGTGCACAGGCCCAAGGACAAGATTACAGCACCAAGGTCATATCAAAGCATGAGGGATCAATTCTTTGGCAGGACCAAAGTGCAGATCAAGAAGACCAAGATGAGCCAAAGAAGCAAGATATCACTAAGGAAAGAACCTCCCTTGCCGGACAGGCGAGCCTGGCAAGGTTGGGTTTGCCCTGGAAGCAAGTCTCCAGATCATCCCGGCAGACCTGCCGGGGCTTACGGAGGCAAACCACTCCATCGCACCACCTCATCACGACGCACGTCGTCGATCAGTGTGGTGTCAAGCTCCAAAGTGACAACGTGGCTGCTATTTGCCACATGGCAGCCGCTTCCTACAGAAAATACCCCCAGGCGACACCCGTCCTGAGACGTGTCAAGCAAGCAGGTGCGAAGCTGGCAAAACAGCCCGGCAGGGCCTGCCGGGCAAGCTAAGATGTGATGTTCAGCGGCGCATTTAATGCGCTATGTCAGCCTGCAGAGTTAGGTATGATAGCATTGTTTGCTATCTAATCTGTATGTAATGACTGATTTGCCACTGTGGTGACCCCTTAATCTATAAAAGGAGGCCCATGGCGACCGTAGAAAGGGTTGGCTCATCCGGACCCTTACACACTCATACGCGCGTAGCTGCTCTCGCCCCGAGGCGACCTTGCCGGGCAAGAGCGCTGCGTTCATCCACCATTTTTCCACCATCAATCCACCTAAGCAGGAGTAGGGTTTTACGCCTCACGGCGGCCAGAACCTGGGTAAAAACTGTCCGTGTGATCTCTGCCGTGCTGTGTGATGCTTCTCCGCTCTTTGTGCAACGTGCCCATCCCCCCGCCAAACCAAAAGGGGCTCATGGCCCCATAGGTGGCCGTGGTTTCCCACGACACAAACTTTACCAAAATACCAAAAAGGCCTACGCCTCTGGCCGCACCCTGCGGCCGAACTGTTTGAAATTTTTCCCGTTTCCCGAACAATGAATGAAAACTCCCAAAGCGACACAGAAATGATCTTGCTAGCACCCACGTGTAGTTGCGACTATAGCAAACGAATCAAATATAGCAAACGATACCTCAAAGGCACCAGAAAATCGAACCAGAGGGTACAATGGTGATTTCTTAACGTGGAAAACAATTTGGAGGCGAAACAATGAACTCATGTTTTCATTCAAACGAAAATATGTTGTTAGTTCATGTAAATGTTTTCAAATAGCACACGGTTCACTCACGAAAGCCGTGTGCCTACCAAACCGTGGCCGATGCCCCCCTGCTGCGCGTGCGATTTGGGTCGTGCGTTCTGATTGGCCAGAATCCAAACCCCACGGATCGTACGTCTGCACCGTTGGATGCTCCCAGATCGAACGGCAATCCTCATCCTTTTCGACAGCAAATGCAGTCCGGCTAGGATTTGATTTATATGCCAAAATGCATGGTAAATGCCAAAAAATGTCTTAAATATAGCACACGAGACCTTAAATGCGCCAGCAAATCAAACCTGTGGTATAATGGTGATTGCTTACCATGGGGGAAAATTAGAGGTGAAACGATGAACTCACGTCTCCATTTCAAAATTAGCACGTCTTCATTTCAAACGAAATTATGCTCTTTGTGCACACGAGCGCTTAGAGGCAACAGTTTGCATAGGCCTTTCCGCGCGGCGACCGGGGATATTTTTTCACCCTTTTCACCTAGGCCGCCAACACCCCCCCACCGCCCGCCCGCGTTTCACTCAATTAGTCCACCCAATCTCCATCGCCAGCTCCCCCCTCCCCCAGATCCACAGCAGAACCCTCTCCGGCGCTGGCGTGCTCACCCGGGCCATGTGCCCGCTCTTCAGCGTCAACCCTACCTCCACTGCCATTCCCAACACGTGGCTGGCCGCGCCTCACCGTCTTCGTTTGCGAGCCAGCCACCCTCGAGCATATCGATCCTGTAACCCTCGCCTCTCCTGTGGTCCTGCCGTGTTTGCATTAAGAAACCTGTTAGTTACTGCTCTCCATCGCGGTGAGGCATATTTCCTCGCAATCCCTCTTCCTATTTCGTTCCGTATGTTCCCAAATTGGCTATAAAATAAAGGAGGGCGTATATATGTTCATTATCTACCTTCCTAACTAGTACATATAAGTTGTATTTCTTCCAATAAGTTACTGCCGATTTACAGATCGTGGGTGCTCGAGTCACACAAACTTAACAAATAAGCCGTACATTTTCTAAATTATTGCATGACATATTTAGACAGCTTGATACCAAGTTGTTAGTTTTATGCTTATCCTCCTTTCCTGAGTTTCGCATGTGTTCTTTGTAGACACCGAGTAGCAGCGACTACGCTCATGCTTCAGGTGATGTATCTTCATCTGATTTCGACAACCCTAGGTCTTCAGCAGATGGTGAGGGATCAAGTAATCTTGAACGGGATAGAGCTACAGCAATTACCCTTCCAGTCAGGACACGGAGAAACGCTACAAGGAAGCCCACACACCAGCCTAAAGGTGTATATGAAGTAACCGAGATCGATTTGAAGTCTTGGGCTCCAACTAAAACAGATGAAGCACGCACGAGGTTCAGGAGTGTGTGTGGATTTGTAGGCAGGGCAAGGCTCAACATTAATTTGCCGGGGTTTCGGAACGCCGACACAGAAACACGATAAAGGATAGTCCGGGAGATCATGGATCACTTCAACGTTCCTAAGCAGTGGAGAATGCAGGTGGAACACGCTGCACTGAAGAAGGCTAGGGATGCTTGGAGAAACTGGAAGCATGTGCTGTACAAGAAGTACTTGAGTGAAGGCAAGGACCCAATCCCTGCATACCCCCAAATTACAAAGGCAGACTGGGCAGAATTCAAAAGGGTCAGGGCAACTATAGAGTTTGCTGAGAAGAGTGCCAAGCAATCAGAACTTCAGAAGAGGAACACACACCCCCACCGTATGGGTGTGGCAAGATACGACGGCATGAAACCGATATGGGACGAGGAGGACAAAGAAGCAGTAGCTGCGGGTGGGAAACCGACCTTTAGTGAAATCAGGGACGAACGCGCTAGAGACTACTTGCAGGCACGTGCAAGGAGGCGTGATGATGGAACTTATTGCTTTGAAAACTCACATGATGAAGAACTGTATCGTGTGATGTTAAAGGCTTCCAAGATCCCTAGAAGGTTCTACAGGAACTCAGGGCCATGTGACATTCTGTCCGATGCTCTGGAAAAAAGAGAGCCCCCTGGCCGTGCAAGGGTATAGTTGTTAATGTCCCGCACAAGAGGGCTTTCCCACTCAGCAAAGAAGAGGCTCAACATGAAAAAAGCGAGGAGTGAAATGAAGCAGAATGAATTGTATGAAAGGTTGAGGAAGGACATGTATCCGGCTGTTCGAAAGGATATTGAGGAGTCAATGATGATGCAGAAGACTCTAACACTGACAAATAGCTAGAAGATGGGAGGGGAGGCGGGCATGGAGGATGCTGGTTATTGTGCGACAACACCGCACAAGAGTAGCTGTGCATCAGCTGACCCCAGCAACACTGAGACTGCAGCTGCTCATGATGATGCTATATCTGATCTATCTGGAATGAAAGACAGACTGAAGGGCATGCTTACACATTATGAAGGTACATTAAAATGTACAACAGCCTGGGTTTGCCCACCCTTCTTGGATGAGGGCCTCTTGTTGGATAATGTGCCATTGAAGCCGGGCTGTGTGAAGTGCTACGTGACTGAAGTAAAGCCTGGATTCCATGAATTTTCCTAGAAGAATGTCCTAGGAGACTTTGATCAGCAAAGGACCTTAGGACAAACACTGTTACGTCACATCCAGTGGCCATGAAAGGAAATACAATTCATGGATGAGATCCCTAAAGCCCCACCAAGAGCAACCAATGTCGCCCCTCAACCGGTGACGCTCTCCTAGCCACAGCAACTATCGCGTGCTTCCCCCAAAGAACCTAATACTCGTAATCTGACTGCTGATGCATCAACCTGTGATCAACCGGCCCGACTTTGTGCCGTACAGGCCATGTCATTGTCCGCCCCAGAGCAGCCAGTGGCAAGGCCTACAACTTCTAAAGACGCACCACCGGTTCAGATGCCGGCCGCTGAAGCAGCGGGGGGAGACCCAGCTGCAGCACATGCTCAGCACACCAACCTGGTGGAACGGACTGCTAAGCACTCTGATGCTTCGAAACCGCCTGCTAAGCAGTCTGTAGGTCTGGAACCGACTGCTCATTAGTCCTTCAGTCCGCAGCCACGTCATCAGCATACCAATGCGTCAGCACTTCTTGCTCAGCAAACCAATGCGTTGGCACGGCCTCCTCAGCACATCGACAAGTTGGCACCAACTACGCAGAAACCCGACATAGCTTCAATGCATCGTCAGCAGTCCGATGCCTCTGCTCCTACAGCCTAGCAGTCCATCACAGTAGCACCGCCAGCTCAGTAGTCCGACATAGCTAAACCATCTGCTAAGCAGTCTGTTGAAGCTTCACCGTCTGCTAAGCAGTTCATTGAAGCTTCACCGTCTGCTCGGTAGCCTGCCTTTCAGCCAACCAGATGTTGTACCAGAAGTGCTTCAAGTACCAAGAAGGAAGCGGGCAAAAAGGCTGCACCTGTGAGGAAGCACGCCATGAGAGCGAAGAAGAAAGAGAACGATTGCCTCTTACTTAAAGCACTCATTGCCAAGAACCAAATTAACAAGTTGTTCGAATCGGGGAGTAATATTATTTCTGACGGTATGGATGATGAAGAAATAACTTTGCTGCTTGCTAAAAATAAAGCAGACGTACTTGAAGCATGCAATTACGTCCATGGCCAGCCATTTCTTGTTGGCGAATACTTTGATGAGTGTAGCTCCAGTTGCCGCGAGTTACATAAATATTGCATGGATCAAATGTCAGCAGGTCATCATGTTCTGCTAGTCCACTACAATAGAGATCATTTCCGACACGATGCTGGTTCCATTAGTGTGAGTTTTGAGGACTTACATCTCTTCTTCAACTTCAATGAGCTTGATGCCACTCTTGTTAGATGCCTGATTTTGTAAGTACTTAACAAACTCTGATGAACTTCTCCACACAAGGCTGTAAATGATAAACAACTAACTGCATTTTATTCCTGTTAGGTGATTGAATGCACAAAGAAGAAAAAGGGAGAGTGTGTATTTCATAGATCCTGCATTAGCAAATGGCACAACATTAGATGGTAAGGATGCACGGATGTGGGCCATTAACACAGTCGTCCGTATCTTCGAAAACATGTCCCATGCAGAATCATTTCTCTGGCCATATCATTAACAGTAAGTCAAGTAAACAACCAAGCATACACTGATTGTCTTTCAGATTTCAACATAATTCGTAAGCTCATGGCTTTCTTAATATGTAGCAATCACTGGATATTGGTATTCATTGTTCCAAACAAGAACACAGTTTACTACATGGATTCTCTCAGAGAGTCAACAAACGCTCAGGATCTGACGCATCTTCAACAATTGATGGATAGGTATTGAATTCTATGATGTTGAAATTAAATTGCATTCATATCTGGTTCAATAATTGATGTTGTGAAAATTCATCTTCATTTGCAGTGTGTTCGCATTATGGAAAACTAAAACCAGGGAACCTGTTCAAGAGGGAACTACCTCTGTAGCACGAGATCGTTTCTCTGGTAACACACCAAAATCCGCTATTTTTGGAAAATGTATCCAATAGTCTGCAAGTACCTGTTTTTACACTAGTCAAATGTTAAACTTCTAAACAAACCTCTTTCTATTTCTGTCCAAAGAAAAAAAATACATCTAACACCGGTTAGGTTGTTCCTAACAGGACAAATACATGACTAATTGTGTACAAAAAAATTTAGTGTCCTCACCAACAAGTAGGGACCAACCTTTGTGGATACTATGTTTGCTGACACATGATCTCCATCTGCAAATCTGCTGATAGTTGTGAAGATGCTCGCGAATTAGTACCAGTAAGTCTATCTTGATTAATATCTTCTACTCCACTCATATGACACATTCTGATCTTAAAAATACTGCAGCTCATCTTAGAACCGAGGACACCTAAAACGCTCCTCGCTGGTGAATTGCTGATGGTTCGGAGATTTATCAGCGACTTCTTCTTGAATCACTACATCAATCCCACTCATGATAATGAAGATTTCAGCATGCGTTCTCCTGAAACATTGAGTAAGAGTTAGCCGCTAAACATATACGCATGGATCCATTGTTTTCCATCTGATGAGGTCTTCATATTTTGTACACTATGATTAATTATGTAATGCATATATATGTCGACAAATCATTGGAATTTAGCTACCATTTGTTCAATTGCAATTGTTGCGAAATCTGATGAATGTTCTTCCTGTGGACACTATTTGTTCAATTGATATTCGTTCTATTGAATATTGTGGCGAATTTTCTTTTTGCAAGCCGATTCAAATGGGATATTTTTTTTAACGTGGCAATTGCTCCGCACATGGTTCAACTAAATGAGTGTGTGCGATCCACATCGGAAAGCATACGTCAATCGTAGCTGAACCGTCGGTGATACACAGCAGATCACAAACGATTTGCAGCACTACTACGTGTGCGTAGGGGCTCCGGAACCATTTGTGGTATCACATTATCGCACACGAGAGCTTGGAGTAAACCGTGCCCAATGTAAAATACAATCCCAGTCGTAAATTTTTCAGGAAACATGTGGGATCCCAAAGGAAAAGCACACGTCACTCTTGCCGCAACCGTCGGTGATACACAACAAATCACAAACAGTCTACAACACTTGTATGTGTGCGAAGAGGCTCCTGAACCATTTGTGATAGAACATTATAGCACATGGTAATTGTTGGGAAACATGTGCGATGGAGTCTTGCATGGCAGACGGGTTCCGCAGAAAACTCGTGTGCGATGGGGCACATATCGCACATAATTCATATGTTGGCCCGTGTTTGTTACATATTGTTTCCCAAATGGTTCATTACAACACACCGTTTGGTTTCACTGCGTCATTATGCACATTTAATCACCGATCCCGCATGTGCAAAATAATTTAGTGTGTGCTGCATCGCATACGATTACATTTGGCAAGGCCTCTAGATCATGGCTTCCTATCCCCGACGGTTTCTGGGTCGTGTGGGAAGGACCCCCCATATCACAGTCACTCACTTGGCGACGGTTCAAAATGCCGTCACGAAAAGGGGTTAAAAATCGTGTTTATAGCACCTCGCTGTACCAGTGCTTGTAGGAGGGGTCCAAAACCAATCCTAACTTTGTTTCCCCACACATACGGACTCTAAAATAGCCTATACTTAAGTATTTCGAAATTACATGGGCCTGGCCCAAAAATAAGGTGGCGTAGCACCTAAAATAAGCTATGGACGAAATTTATGAAGGGGCATCTTGTATATTTCGTCCATGTCCTTGTAGGTCATCACGAAGGCTTCCAAGTGCTCAAATATGCACTAGAAACGCCATTCTGGATCCCTTCACGCGTGCCTTCATCTCCTTGCTTGATCCTGCTCCAGTGTTCATCCCTCTTGTCTATGCTAGGCCCTTCATTAGTAATCAACACAAATGTATCCAATTTAGGCAGCATCATATTCTTATGAACATTAGAATTGTCACCAAGAAACAAAAGTACATGGTAATTCAATTGGCATGCGCGAGCTCTAGTAATTGGTCCAGTATGTATAGCAGCAGGGGCTGTGGGTGTAACAATGGTATTGATGTCCTCATCAACCATCATCATTGTTCGACTTCCGGAAGAGGCGAAGAGCCAAGCGCAAGGTCACCTACTCATAGTATAACCAGCCGTGTTTGCATGAATTTGTTTACATACAATCTGAGTGGATTGCTCCAGTGGTCGTCACACGTGAGCCAATCGATTTGCACCCTTCCACGCTCCATTTTGTCTTGCGTTACTTCCTCTATCCAGCACGCTGACAAGTGGGCCCCATGCTCACATATGCCAATGTGGTAGTCAATTATTTTGTCAGAGTCAGCTATCACACCCTTCCGGTGCCACATCAATGAATCCACTAGAAACAAGTCTAGACGTGTTCGGTTCAACCGCCTCCCTAGGTGTTTGGAGAGGAATTGGCCGGCGCGAGACAGTTCTATAGGTGGGCAGGCGGCAAAAAATAGGAGAAAACGCGGGAACCAGCTAGACGAGGGAGGGAAGCTTCTACATTCGCGGGGGACATGGCATTTGCCATTGGGCGGTAACAGGCGGTCATCCGTGTACGCCATAAAGGATGTGAAGACGCATCCTATATCAGCAAGGACCAGCTTCCATACCGATAGCTCATCTAACACAACTCCCAAGTTAACTGTGCTGAGGCTCGAGTAGTCATCAGATGGGTGACCAGATGGGAAGTGGCCTCGATGTTAAATTAACTGATGGGATGGGTCACTGTAAACATTTAATTGTTTTAAATGTATATAGTGCTCCGTCCTATTAGTTGAATTAACCTCGAGGTCCTTGTTTTGTAATTTTTGACATTTTTTGTTTTTCGAACACATGTTAATTGGATTGAAAGAAGGTCTATCACGTTACTTTACGACATGTTTCCAAAAAAAGTGATATGACTTCTGTCAACTTATAAGTCATGTATGTCAAATTAACCTCTGTGTACTTGTTCTCAAATTAACCTTTGGGTCTTGCAGGAGTGCTGCAATGTGTCAGCGTTAATTGCAAGATGAGCCAGCAAGCTAGAAGTGGAGTTGCCAACATGCTCAAAGTGCACGCAACATTGAGTAGAAAGAAGCATGCCCAGGAAATCAATGCGTGCTTAGGGAGGCCCTTTGCTCAAAGAGCAAGTATAATAAGGTACAATCAACAGGCTATAAGGACGAGGAGCGAGAAGCGATATGGGCTGCTGGATATACTATAACTAGGTGTCGCACGGAGGCCGAGGAATATGGTGAACGCATGAGGAGGGCCATGTATGATGTGTTTCAGACTCTTTCGGTTACTAGTAAATTGCACGTGCTTTGCACATCAATTATCATACAGAAACATATACCTAATTAAAATACACATGCCAAACCTATAGATGTTTTTTTCCAATGATATAGAGATGCTGTTACACCTTATTACACATTTTATTATTATTTAATTGCAGGTAACATTACACGTGCTTTAATCGGTTTTACGTGTTTATAATGGTATTATCATTGGACTGCCATGTAGGATAAATGATGAGGTGGATGAGAGAGACCATAAGAAATTGCATGTCTTCTCTTGATTAATAGATGATCTCTTAGCAACAATGTGTCTCACCAAATATTTAGAAATATCGTGTTATCAAAGAAAAGACTAAAAATAACCCACTACAACATATTTTAATGTCTCCTCTAGATTACGTGGCAGGCTTAAGATAAAACTGTCTTATCAAGCACTATGCATGCTCTAAATAGTAACAAATTAACATTTGGGTAGTCGATAATAACATGTGAGATTATGAGTATATATTTTTGCAAATATATCAGAACAAAATGTTCTTTTTTTCCGGTAAAAAAGAATGTTCAATGTAACCGATTAGCTCCATGATGGTTTTGACTACTTTAATTTAAAAATGAACCACGTGTTTTCTTTGGTAACACAAAATTAGTAACTAAATGGAGATTGGACACCATGTCCTGCGACGTACGTAAGTGCAGCAAGAAAGATTTATTCATGTACAGGGCAGGCTTGTACTTCTTAGAGAAAAGTAAAGAAAAGAAATAGGGAAGCTCACTATGATAGCATGTGAATTTGTGAACCCACATGTTGCATGAGCATGTACCGTGCAAGTCTCCACGGCTTGCATGAATGTTCGGGATGGTTCACCAGATAGCATGGTAGTTTCTGTGGTGCAGCAGGATGTGCAAGGTAGCAACTACTCCACTTCGGGACTTGCTTGCTAGGGTTGCTATCTTCTTCTCACTCTCTCACCCTCTCCATATATAAACAAGATGGTGATGTCCACTCTCTTTGTCTTTCTCTCTCTCTTCTCTCCGGTTGTCACAGATCCGGCTGGATCCCTTCCGCTGGTGGTCGCCGGTGGCGAGGGAGGAAGCCGACACGCGCTGTCTTCTCTGACCTGGCACCGGCATGGGAGGTCCTCTGTACCCTTGCTCCCCGCCGTCTTGTTGACAGATCCTGCCACCAGCCTTGCCACATCCCGCCAACCGGAGGTATAACATCTTTTAGAACCGGCCTTGTTCTAATGGCCCAGCTCCCCACGTTGCTGCGTCCCTTTTTTCATCAAGTTAGGATTGCTCCCCACGTTGCTGCATCCTGCATGTGGATATTCTTCTAGTATTACAAAGCTCCCCATGTAGCTAGCTCTGTCGGCTTGTCGAACACTTGAACACCACCTAAATTTTTACTATTAGAGGAAAAAAGGTACTGTAGATACTGGCTAATGAACCAATCTCTTGGTTGGAAAGGGAAATAAAGATGCTGGCTTGGCCGGTCTCTTGGTCGAAAAAGGACAGAAAGTGGGGGGGGGGTGTTGGGTGAACAATGCAACCGAGAATGAGCACGTCTAGATTTCCTGTGGTCACATAGGAAAGGTCACTGACAAGAACAAAAAATGCACAAATCCAGACATGTTGTGCATTTTTGCTGCACTCGACAACACCTCTGCCTCACCACTTTATGCCTCGGTGGATGTAAAACGTGCTTGTGCCTCCCCTGTCCCTATGCCCTTACTGCTGCTGTTAATCTAACATCACATGTAAAATGAAACAATGCCACTATTAATGAGATTTTGCTGTTAAGTAATGCTACTGTCAATCTATTGCCATTAATAAACTAAATCAATGCCACCACTATTTTATGAAATGCTTCTGTCTTGCTTTATTTCTCATAAAGAGTGTTTTGGGACATTACACTAAAATCTGACACCGGTAACATAGCTGCATCTCCATGGAACTGCACAATGGTTGACACGATGATGTGTTTCTCCTTTCTGCATCACCCTTTGTTAGAATGATCATTCCTGTTAACCGTGCACGTACGTACTGATCAAGTGCTACTCTCAATCTGTCATCATAGAGTAATAATGCAAATGTTATGCATGTTAATGTAAGCCCCGTTAATCTAGTGCCAGTGTTGATTTGATGTGATGGCACTTCTTAGTTATTGGCACCTTTTCAAACTGTCAGTGTAATGCCATTGATAACATATGAGATGCTGCTGTTAATCATATGCCACTGCAAAAAAATTACACTACTTAAATAACCCTCTTACATATTTGTGCAAATAGGGTTGTCTATCTCCATATGGTGTCTATTTGTGCAAACGGAAGAACAAACCTCAATTTTAGTGGAACCTGCTGTCAGCTGACCTCACGGTGCTCCAGGTATTCCTACATTCGTAACTAGGTAGAATGACCAACGCGAGATGAAATAAGCTTATTCGTATGTTGATTTACTGATTGCAGTGTGGAACAAGCCTGTCATGTGTGGAGGAGCAAACAAGCACTGTAGTCGCGCCATCAACGCAAGATAAAGGAGACTGAGTCATTGATGGCTTGGCCGGCGAGTAGGGGTTGTGCAAACAGCGGTGCATTATTGTAGTGGAACTACACAAAAAAGATATAGGGGTTAGTCGGACAAATTTTCTACAGCCACACGGAAGGAATTACACTCACCGATTGCACAGAATTTCCTCTGTGCCATCATAGGAGATCCCAAGGTGGAAATCAACAAACCACCTATAAAATTATGCATAATCTTCCTCACGAAGGTCAGTATCCCCTTCGTCCAGATGATCGTGTTTTGTCATGCCGAGCTATTGATATGTGCTACTGTTTTGCGACATCGTTTAAGTACAGCGCTTTCCTATCTTTTCACATTCAGGACAATGAAGATGATTTCAGTGGAGCTACACAAAATGGTTTGATGTTGAGTGATCTCTATTGCCTCCTCTGTTTGCTGCAATGTGTCAGCGTAAATTGCAAGATGAGCCATCAAGCTAGCTGTGGAGTTGCCAACATGCTCAAAAGTGCATGCAACATTGAGCAGAAAGAAGCATACCCAGGAAATTAATGTGTGCGTAGGGAGGCCCTTTGCTCAGAGAAGCATCGATCATTTTTTCTTTATTTCTACACCTTCTCACAGCTTTGTCTTGGTTATAGTCTTGTGAATCATATAGATGCGTAAACATGCTGAACTTAAGTGCTTGTGAATGTTAGATAGTATGCATACCGTATCTTGTGAAGCCTAGTTTAGTGTGAATGTTGACTAGCGTGTCAACCTTTACAATCTATATTGTGGGCCTATTATTTGACCCCTCATTTTGCCACGCTACGACCAGTGTGAGTGTCTACATGCAGCATCGCATCCTATAATTTGGGGATGCCAAGCCAGCCCGAGAAGGAGCTATACCTTTTTTTAAGTTGAAAAATGTTACCGATGAGGAGCCATAAGCTAGAGGCATTTCTTTTTTCTTTCGAATCGGCAATAAGCTGGAGAGTTGGAGAGTGTGTCTAATGGGCTTCTTCTAGTGTTAAGGCCGTCCAATACGAAACATGGGCAGCCGACTAGACCGATACAAAAGCCTATCCATCTTAATGCCCATTTGTTTTTGTTTTTTGCGAGGAAAAGCCCATATTTATTGAAGAGGGGCGATCCCAGAAAAACCCTCCTTCCTACTCGCTTCCACTTATACTGCAGCTCGCTGGACTCTCCTGCTTTTGTCGCTCCCCAATTCCCCCCGCTCCCCATCTCCCTCACTCGTCCAGAAAAGCCCCGCTCACCTTCTTCCTCACTCGTACAGAAAACACCTGCTCCTCTTCTTCCTCACTCCTACAGAAAACCTCAGCCCTCCTTCTTCCCCACTAGCACTACCACTAGGCTCGTCTGTCGCTACTCTGCTCAAACCGGTGAGCTCAGCGCGTCGCCCACAAGGAAAATGGAGTCGGCTGGCCCCAGTGCCAAGAAGATGAGGCTCCCGCCAGCGGCGACACCGGTTGTAGATCACGCACTCGACAGCGGGGGGAGAAGCGGCAGCCCCCCCACAGGATCTGAGGAACCCGTAGAATCTCGGGTGGACCGCGTCAGCCATCTCCCGGATGCCATCCTTGGGGAGATCATCTCGCTTCTCCCGACCAAGGATTGCTGTCACACCCAAGTCCTCTCAACTCAGTGGCCCCTCTGTGGTGCGCCACGCCCCTTAATCTCGACTGTTGTCAGCTATCTGTTGTTCATGATTTTGAACTCCTCAGAGTCATCATCTCCTCCCACTAGGGCCCCGGTCAACACCTCTGCATACCAACACGCTACCTGCTGTCCATACCCTGCATGATGGATGCTTGGCTGACATCCACTGAATTCAAAAAACTTCATGAGCTTGATGAGGACATTAATACCATTGTTACACCCGCAGCCCCTGCTGCTATACATACTGGACCAATTACTAGAGCTCGCGCACGCCGATTGAATTACCAGGTACTTTTGTTGCTTGGTGACAATTCTAATGTTCATGAGAATATGATGCTGCCTAAATCGGATACATTTGTGTTGATTACTAATGAAGGGTCTAGCATGGACAAGAGGGATGAACACTGGAGCAGGATCAAGCATGGAGGTGAAGGCGCGCGCGAAGGGATCCAGAATAGCGTTTCTAGTGCATATTTGAGTACTTTGAAGCCTCCGTGATGACCTACAAGGACATGGATGAAATATACAAGATGCCCCTTCATAACTTTCGTCCATAGCTTATTTTAGGTGCTGCGCCACCATATATTTGGGCCAGGCCCATGTAATTTCGAAATACTTAAGTATAGGATGTTTTTAGAGTCCGTATGTGTGGGGAAACAAGGTTAGGGTTGGTTTCGGACCCCTCCTACAAGGGGCCACGAAATTCCTCCCTATTCCTCCATATATACAGCCCTTAGGGCGTCGTTTAGACTTTGGGTTTTGTTTAGATTAAAAGTTCGCCATAGCTGCAACTTCTCGTACTTTGTTTGTGTTCAACGACCAGACCAACACGTCACATAACCCCACTTTCATCAATAAAGCTTTCCTCTTATATTCGCAATATCCAGATTGCAATCTCAGTTGCTTGCTTGTTCTTTGTTTGCTCGCAGAAAATAGACCCTCATGGTCAGGTTGATCGTGCTCCGGCGTGGTCAATAACCCCTCAGAGTTGGTTTAACGATTGCTAAGGCGCGATGTCCTCGCACGTTCATAGTCGGATCATCCAAGTCTACTCCAACCAAAACGATGGCCACCATCCCATCGAAAGACGGGACACCTTTACCTCTATCAAGTGGTATCAGATTTCCAAGTTGCTCGATGAGATTTTACAGTTTTTCGTAGTTTAGATCGAGTCTGTTCTTCATACCTATCTGAGCCTTTGCATAATCTTTTTAGAGTTTTGCTTTGTTGAATTTTCGGTTGCATCATCGTGTCGAGTTGCTGGTCTTAGCGTCTAGTTCCTTTAGAGTTTCGAGTTCTGTCACAGTTTGTCACACCGTCGCCGCACCATCTTCATCACTGCTGCCATATACCACCACCGCTGCCATATACCACCACCGCTGCCATATCCTACCACCGCTGCCATATCCTACCACCATATATCCACCACCAATCCGAGTTCTTTTCATATTAGGTTTGTTTTTGAGATCCATCTATTTTCCGATTCATGTTTCCTTGCATGAGTAGGTTTCGGAAAAAAATTGTCAGGTGAAAATATTTTTTCCCTATCCTGTTTTCAGGCTTTTCTCAGTCTTTTGAGACACGTGCCATCATAGTGATTTTGTATCGCACTTTTTGGTCGTCACTGCCCTGATTTCTGAAAAAAATATAGTCAAAAAATTCGTGCCTATCCTGTTATTTTGACTTGGAAAGAGTTTTGAGACACTTGCCATTATAGTGATTTTCGGCCAAAAAAAGGAGCGCCAAAAAAAATAGCGCAATTTTTTTTCGGAGTGTGCTTTTCCATTGTTTACGTGTTGCGCTGTGATTTTGTTAGTGTTCTAGGCTCGCGTCTCTAGTACAGTCTAGCCTAGGACCAGCACAGTACCGTCGTTGAGCATTTATTCAACTTTGCATCTCTGAATTGATTATTGCTGACATTTTTGCTACCATATCATAAGCCTTCCCAACTCCACATACATCTACATCGTGCGTTTGACACCACCTGGCAATCGCTCTGTCCAAGCTTTGAGAGTTTTGACTACAACGGTTACCGATCACCACCTGCTGTTGGGTAAGAGCTGGTTAGAATTTGAGATTTTCTTGACGGATTTGTGACACCACCACTTTTTAGTAGTCTGTAGGATCATATTCTTGTGTGTTTCTATTGCTGCTAACCATGGCAGGACCACAAGCCGACGAGATTGACTAGGAGAACATGACGAAGAAGGAGCCTCATGATAAATTTCAGCAAATGTTTAGTCAACAGGTGGAAGACGTGATGGACAGCTTTGGAAAGGCACTTGAGAGGATTGATGACGTTGAGAAGACAATTGACACCAAGTTGGACGCCAAGTTTGATGAAGTACTCGCGTGTCTTCCACAACCACCACCCGCATCTGCTGCACCATTGCAACAACATCAACAACCACCTCATGCCGCGATCTAGCAGGGCGAGCGCAGTGTGTTCCTCTTGAGCCAGGACAAACTTCTGATGTCGCTGCTACTGCTGTTGATGCTTCTATAGCTCCTGCTGCTACTGCAGAGGTGGAGCACTATTATGAGGATGAGGTTGATCAAAATCAGAACTACGTGCAACCACCAACACCACCACCAGCAGGTCGACCTCATGTATATAATCGCCACGGTAGGGTTGCAACACCACCTCAGGTACGAGATTATGACCATATTCCTAAACTAAAATTGAATATTCCACTATTTGAGGGTAGATACATTCCTGATATATATCTTACTTGGGAGTTAGAAACTGAACAAAGTTTCACATTCTTACAATATCCTGAGGATAGACATGTTGCTGCTGCTGTTTGTGAATTCACTAGTTTTGCTTCTGTTTGGTGGTCTGAACATTGTAGATTATATCATGATAATATCCCTACTACTTGGGCTGCTTTGAAAACTGCTATGCGTACTCGTTGGGTTCCACAATATTATCAACATGAATTACTTCAAAAACTGTAGCGTTTGAGACAAGGAAATTTTTTTCTGTAGAGGAGCATTATTAGGAATTACAAATTGGCATGATTAGATGTTGTATTGTTGAGGATAATGAAGCTATGCTTGCATGTTTTATGGGTGGATTAAATAGAGAGATTCAGGCCATTTAAGAGTATAAGGAGTATAACAACATCGCTCGTTTATTCCATCTTGCTTTCAAAGCTGAACGTGAAGTGCAGGATCGACAGGCATTGGCGCAGACTAATTTTTCTGTAGGTCATCCTTCATCATGGACACCGCATGCATCTTCTACTTCCACATGTTCTACTACACCGGCACCTCCGTCAGCTCCCATCTCCAGCCGTGATACAAGAAAGCAGGCACTACCACCACTATCTGCCAAGAGCACACCTAGCGGGCCTGCACAGAGCTCTTCTTCATCCATGGCATCAACAGGGCACACACATGATATTATTTATCGTCGTTGTAAGGGTAGAGGTCATTATGCGAGAGAATGCCAATCTCCGCGTGTTATGATTGCTACTGAGGATGGTGGGTATGAGTCCGCTAGTGACTATGATGAGGAGACTTTGGCTCTTATTACAAGTGAAGAACACGGTGGAGATGATTCTGATCATGATACGCAATACATGGCTTCTGAAGATGCTGACAGGTATGAAAGTTTATTTGCTCAACGTGTTTTGAGTGTGCAGGTCACACAAGCTGAGCAAAATCAGAGGCATAATTTGTTCCATACAAAGGGAGTTGTGAAGGAACGTTTTGTTCGCGTCATCATAGAAGGAGGGAGCTGCAACAAATTGGCTAGCATGGAGATGGTGGAGAAGCTATCTCTCACCACAAGACCACATCCACATCCTTATTACATCCAATGGTTCAACAACAGTGGCAAGGTTATGGTAACACGTACTATTCCTGTGCATTTTAGTATCTCTACATATGCTGATTATGTTGATTGTGATGTGGTACCCATGCAAGCATGTTCCTTATTACTTGGTAGACCATGGCAATTTGATAAAAATTCTGTACACCATGGTAGAAACAATCAGTATACTCTTATTCATAAGGATAAACATATTACTTTGCTTCCTATGACTCCTGATTCCATTTTGAAAGACGATATTAATAGAGCTAATAAAGCAAAACAGGAGAAAAATAAGAGTGAAAATCAGATTGTGGCAAAAGAATTTGAGCAACAAATGAAGCCTAATAATAAACCATCTAGTGTTGCTTCTAAACTTAAATTGAAAAGTGCATGTTTACTTGCCACCGAATCTAATATTGATGACCTAGATTTCAGCAAATCTATTTGCTATGCTTTTGTGTGCAAAGAGGCATTATTTTCGTTCGAGGACGTGCCTTCCTCTTTGCCTCCTGCTGTCACTAACATTTTGCAGGAGTTCGCTAACGTCTTTCCACAAGACATGCCACCGGGATTACCACCTATTCGCGGTATTGAGCATCAGATTGATTTAATTGCCGGTGCTTCACTGCCAAACCATGCGCCATACCGTACCAATCCAGAGGAGATGAAGGAGATTATCCGTCAAGTACAGGAGGTGCTCGACAAAGGTTATATACGCGAATCTCTTAGTCCTTGTGTTGTTCCTATTATACTAGTGCCAAAAAAGGATGGTACGTCGCGTATGTGTGTTGATTGTAGGGGCATTAGTAATATTACTATTCGTTATCGTCTTCCTATTCCTAGGTAGATGATATGCTTGATGAATTGAGTGGCTCTACAATATTCTCCAAAGTTGATTTGCGTAGCGGATACCATCAAATTCGCATGAAATTGGGAGATGAATGGAAAACAACATTTAAAACTAAGTTTGGTTTATATGAGTGGTTAGTCATGCCTTTTGGGTTAACTAACACACCTAGTACTTTCATGAGATTAATGAACGAAGTTTTACATGCTTTCATTGGATGATTTGTGGTAGTCTATTTTGATGATATACTGATTTATAGCAAATCTTTGGAAGAACATTTGGAACATTTACGTGCTATTTTTATTGCTCAACGTGATGCACGTTTGTTTGGTAACCTTGGGAAGTGCACCTTTTGCACCGACCAAGTATCTTTTCTTGGCTATGTTGTTACTCCACAGGGAATTGAAGTTGATAAAGCCAAGATTGAAGCTATTGAGAGTTGGCTGCAGCCCAAAACAATCACAAAAGTGAGGATTTTTCTTGGACTCGCTGGTTTCTATAGGCGTTTTGTGAGAGATTTTAACACCATTGTTGCACCTCTCAATGAGCTTACAAAGAAGGATGTGCCTTTTGTTTGGGGGTACCACACAGGAAGAAGCCTTCACGGCATTGAAAGATAAGTTGACACATGCTCCTTTACTCCAACTTCCTGATTTTAATAAGACTTTTGAGCTTGAATGTGATGCTAGTGGAATTGGATTAGGAGGTGTGTTATTACAAGATGGCAAACCTATTGCATACTTTTCTGAAAAATTGAGTGGGCCTAGTATGAACTATTCTACTTATGATAAAGAATTATATGCTCTTGTTCGGACCTTAGAAACATGGCAACATTATTTATGGCCCAAAGAATTTGTTATACATTCTGATCATGAATCTTTGAAACACATTAAAAGTGAAGAAAAACTGAACTGTAGACATGCTAAATGGGTTGAACTCATTGAGACTTTCCCTTATGTCATTAAACACGAGAAGGGTAAAGAAAATGTTATTGCTGATGCATTGTCTCATTGTTATACTATGCTTTCACAACTTAACTTTAAAATATTTGATTTGGAGACCATCAAAGATCAATATGTGCATGATGCTGAATTTAAAGATGTATTGCAGAATTGTAAAGAAGGGAGAACATGGAACAAGTTCGTCGTTAACGATGGATATGTGTTTCATGCTAACAAGCTCTGCATTCCAGCTAGCTCCGTTCGTCTTTTGTTATTGCAGGAGGCGCTTGGAGGAGGATTAATGGGACACTTTGGTGTAAAGAAGATGGAGGATATACTTGCTACACATTTCTTTTGGCCAAAGATGAGACGGGATGTTGAGCGTTTTTTGCTTGCTGCACTACATGTCAAATAGCTAAGTCACGACTCAATCCTCTTGGTTTATATATGCCTTTGCCTGTACCTAGTGTTCCTCGAGAGGATATATCTATGGATTTTGTTTTAGGATTACCTCGAACAATGAAGAGGAGGGATAGCATATTTTATGTCGTGGATAGATTTTCGAAAATGGCACACATTATACCATGTCATAAAATCGATGATGCTGCTAATGTTGCTGATTTGTTCTTTCATGAAATTATTCGCTTGCATGGGTGCCAAAAACTATTGTTTCAGATTGTGATACTAAATTTCTTAGCCACTTTTGGAGATGTTTATGAGCTAAGTTGGGGACTAAACTACTTTTTAGTACTACTTGTCACCCCAAACTGATGGACAATCTGAAGTAGTCGATAGAACATTGTCCACTATGCTTAGGGCTGTTTTGAAGAATAACAAGAAAATGTGGGAAGAATGCTTGCCTCATATTGAATTTGCTTATAATCGTTCGCTGCATTCTACTACTAAGATGTGCCCTTTTGAAATTGTGTATGGTTTCCTGCCTCATGCATCTATTGATTTGTTGCCTCTTCCATCTTCGGTGAAGGTTAATTTTGATGCGAAACAACATGCTGAATTGATCTTAAAAATGCATGAGTTAACTAAGGAGAAAATTGAGCTTATGAATGCTAAATATAAACTTGCTGGAGATAAGGGTAGAAAACATGTTGTGTTTGCACCTGCAGATCTTATTTGGTTACATTTGCGTAAGGATAGATTTCCTGATTTGCGCAAATCAAAGCTAGTGCCACGTACTGATGGTCCTTTTAAGGTGTTAGAAAAAATAAATGATAATGCATATAAACTTGAGCTTCCTGCAGATTTTGGGGTTAGTCCCACTTTTAACATTGCATATTTGAAGCCTTATTTGGGTGAGGAAGATGAGCTTCCGTCGAAGACGACTTCATTTCAAGAAGGGGCGGACAATGAGGACATCAATACCATTGTTACACCCACATCACCTACTGCTATACATACTGGACCAATTACTAGCGCTCGAGCACGCCAATTGAATTACCAGGTACTTTTGTTTCTTGGTGACATTTCTAATGTTCATGAGAATATGATGCTGCCTAAATTGGATACATTTGTGTTGATTACTAATGAAGGGCCTAGCATGGACAAGAGGGATGAACACTGGAGCAGAATAAAGCATGGAGATGAAGGCCCGCGCGAAGGGATCCAAAATGGCGTTTCTAGTGCATATTTGAGCACTTTGAAGCCTCCGTGATGACTTACAAGGACATGGACGAAATATACAAGATGCCCCTTCGTAACATTCGTCCATATCTTATTTTAGGTGCTGCGCCACCTTATTTTTGGGCCAGGCCCATGTAATTTCGAAATACTTAAGTATAGGCTGTTTTTAGAGTCCGTATGTGTGGGGAAACAAAGTTAGGGTTGGTTTCGGACCCCTCCTACAAGGGGCCACGAAATTCCCCCCTACTCCTCCATATATACAGCCCTTAGGGCGTCGCTTAGACTTTTGGTTTTGTTTAGATTAAAAGTTCGCCATAGCTGCAACTTCGCGTACTTTGTTTGTGTTCAACGACCAGACCAAGACGTCAAATAACCCCACTTTCATCAATAAATCTTTCCTCTTATATTCGCAATATCCAGATTGTAATCTCAGTTTCTTGCTTGTTCTTCATTTGCTCGCAGGAAATAGACGCTTGTGGTCAGGTTGATCGTGCTCCGGCGTGGTCAATAACCCCTCGGAGTTGGTTTAGCGATTGCTAAAACATGACGTCCTCGCACGTTCGTAGTCGGATCGTCAAAGTCTACTCCACCAAAAACGATAGGCACCATCTCATTGAAAGACGGGACACCTTTGCCTCTATCAGAGCTGGAGTTCTACCATTACTATGAAAAATACATACCGCGACCCGAACGCCATGTGTTTGTGCCCACACCACCGTTGTACATCTTGTGGTTTTCCTCCTCTCTCCACACCCTCACCATAGCCCGGTGCCATCTACCAGGCAATCTGGTACTAATGGTTCAAATCCCAGTACTAAAAATACTTTCGATTGTGGTGGTTGATCTGTCGGAGGCCTCACTACACAACATCATCCACTCTGGTTGCCCTGCCCTGGAGCGCTTGCTGCTTGTTTTTGGATTAGAAATCGGTATCCATTGTCTCCAAATAAAGTCGCCTCACCTTAAAAAGCATTGGAATTTGTTTTGAAGGATAGCAGCTCATCATCGAAGATGCCCCTTCACTTCAAAGGTTGCTCCTTGATAATTGTTATAAACCTTCGCAAATAACTGTCATCTGTGTGCCTAAACTTGAGACCTTGGGTGTAATTCGTGATCCGTTTAAACATCACGACATGGTGTTTGGCTCCTCACTTATTCAGGTACTTTATATTATCATCTACACTTTTGTAATCACAAGATGCATTTTTCATTTGTGCGCATAAGTATTATATCATCTTGGAGTACACTTTGGATACTAATATTATGTTATATGCTCAAAGAAGAGTTAGTCCATCGATAGCCTATCAATGGTGCTGGATTCTGTCAAGATCTTATATATCAGAATGTTTAGTATTGACTTGAACAAAATTATTGGCTTGCTGGGATGCTTTCCATGTCTGGAGAAGTTGTACATAAAGGTGATTATTTCATGCACAAATAAAGCCCATATATATTGTACTAGAATTACCGTTCATCTGTCGCTCTTTCTACACTCTCTTTTTTAGACCTTAACTGTTTTCAATCTTCATATCTATGTAGGCACTAACACATTGAGAAAAACAAATAACCAATCAGTGGCATAATAAGCACCGAGATTTTCTCAATTCACATGACATTCGGTTGAGGACAATAACAATGGTCACATTCTTCCTGTTGAATGCGAGGTTACTATTGTCAATGAGGCTTAAGTTTTTCAGCAAGAAATTTCTCACGGATGGATATGTTGAACAGCAAAAAAAACTTTCGGGTGGACAAATGGGCTTCTAAACGCGCTCGGCTTCTATTTACAACAACTTGTGGTCATATTCCAGTAAACTTTTTGGCACAGGATGTTGATTTTATGGATCAGACCGATCCATTTGTTTGTGGCTGCCAAAAACCGTGGTTGGGTTAGATGTTATTGCCATGTTCAGTCTGGGTTTTGTCTAAGCCTGATGAACAATCGATCTTGGGCTTTTGTACCTTTTGTAAGCTTGACTTAGATGTTGTTGCCCTTTTCAACTCGGCTGTGACTGTCATAATTTCTTTGAAATAAGGCAAATGGCTTGGCATTTCCTTTATTAAAGAGAGAAATATTGTAACAACAGGGACCCAGCAGCTCGCCCAGTTATAGAGACGGAGCAGGTTATCAACTGCGCTGTCCGGGGGCTATGGCCCGTCTAGCCCAGGCTTTTATTTAAGCACATGACAAGCCCAGTTGATATCTTTTTTATTTCTTAAAAAGGCTAGCCCAGTTCTATTTTTTTGGACAATACCCAACCCAGGCCTACTTGCTTTTCTAAGTCCTGCTGGGTTGCAAATCTTTAAAGACGAGGAGGGATGTATTCGGCTTCCCCAAAAAATGGGCTATAAGTAGTAAGAAATGGGTTGAAAATTTGAAAAACACAGAAAACCAGCACCTAGATTCAAATTTTGTTTTTTCAGGATTGCAAGATTTTAAATTTCATTGTCTTTTTTGCGGGGAAAATTTCATTATATTTTAATTTGAAAAAAAATTATTTTTAATGTGACTCAAAATTTCGTGATTAAAAGAGTTTGGACCCCACCAAAATATGCAAAATTTTGTTGAATTTTTTAGCGGTGGCCAGAATATGGTCTGTAATGCTAAGAAAAAGAATATGGGCTTCAAAATATATGTAAGAATTAGCAAATGGCCTGTAAATTATTAAAAATAATGGCAAATGGGTTGTATGCTGTTTTCCACAGATTTGGAGGCTCACTTGTGGGCCTACTAGGTTGACGATGACGTAGTCCTAAAAAAAATCCATGCGTATGCAAGGCTTTGTCAACTTACTCAACACAAAGCAGTGACTGTTGGATGTCCATCCAACCGCCATCGTGCTTCTTCAATCTCTGACCTTCCTGCTCCAGCCGCCCAAACCAGCGCCGCGCGGGACTGCCTGCTCCCTCCTTCCGTGGCCGGCTGTGCTGCCGCGCAGGCCTCACCGGCCAACCCTACTTCCACCGCTGGCCAGGCCATCCCTCTACCCACCCGCACCTCCTGTTATATTCCGGCGACGGCAGCCTCACCCCGCAACCGACCAGTCAGCACTCATACTCCCCTCAGCGTGGGCATCCACTCATGTGGCTTCACCTGCTCCGGGTCGTTCCCTTCCTGGGCCTCACCATCGTCCACCGCGTTAGTGCTCTCGGCTTGGCGTGGTCAACAAATGACAGCCATCGGAAGAGGGATGTAAGTGAAGAGGCTGACAGTAGGGACCCACACAAGCAAGTGCCTCCTTATTACGCGAAAAAATCATTGCTCCTGCTGACAGCTGGGACCCACCGGCAAAATCTTCGCACGAAAGGAAGTGCCTCCTTATTATGCGAAAAAACTATTCCTCCCAATGATAGCTGGGACTTGGCAGATTTGGTGGCTGACTTGTGGGCCTACTAACCTGATGCGTACGCATGGCTTTGTCAACTTAGTCAACAAATGATTCTAGCAGCTGGACCGTTGGTTGTTAATCCAACAGCCGTGTTGCTTCTTCAACCTCTGACCTTCTTGCTCCAGCCGCCCAAACCAGTGCCGGCGGGACCAACTGCCCCTGCCTCCCGTGGGCAGCAGTGCTGCCGCGCAGGCCTCACTGCCCCACCCTAATCCAACCTCCGGCCAGGCCTTCCCTCTACTCACCCACACCCTGTGTTATTCTCTGGCAATGGCAGCCTCATACCGCAGCAGAACCAGTGAACCCTCATACTCCCCTCCGCGTGGGCGTCCACTGCCTCGTCTTCTTTGGCTCCGCATTGTTCCCTTAGCAGACCTCACCGTCGTCCACTGCCTTGGTGCTCTTGGCACGGCGTGGTCAATATTGTCAACGAACGACAACCATCGGAAGATGAGTATACACGGTGAAGCTGCCAGCTAGACCCACCAGCTACATCTTCGCACACAAGGAAGTGCCTCCTTATTATGCACAAAAAAATGATTCCTTCCCCTGACAACTAGGACCCACCACATATATCTTCACACGCAAGGGAGTGCCTCCTTATGCTCCCTGACAGGTGGGATCCACCCGGTCGAATAGTACATAGGGTTGTCTGTTTGGTCGCGAATGTGTATCTATATACTAGTTGATCGGTCTCTCTGCAAGGATGAACCATGGCCGAGTAAGTAGCGGCACGTGTCGTAGTAGAGCCTCCGAGGTAGCAGTTCAGGTTGTCCCTTCTAAATCGTGTACGCGTACCTATAGCCACACGGCAAAAAATACGGCCATGTACGTACATACGGGCGGGGTCTCGAACGCATACAGCAACTGCGTCCTGTTCATTGGCAGCCAACTGGCTGGGTCGGAACAGAGAAATAGCACCGTGTTCATTGGGAGGCAACCGACTGGGTCGGAACGTGTCCTGTTCATTGATCGGGAGCCAACCGGCTTGGACGGAACAACCAAAACGGGTTCCTTCTCATCGGGAGGGGTTTGGCGTACCGCAAAACGGAGGAAACGGCCTTCTATTCGACCGTCTACGGTCGAAACGGGGTCCTGTTCATTGGCTCGGGGTGTGGCGTACCGCAAAATAGACAAAATGGAATTATCTTCGACCTCCGACGGTCGAAACGGGGTCCTGTTGATCGGGAGGGGTGTGGCGTACCGCAAAACGGAGGAAACAGACTACTCTTCGAGCGCCTACGATCGAAACGGGGTCCTGTTCATCGGGAGGGGTGTGGCGTACCGCAGAACAGGACTCCCGGGGCTACTATTCATCACCGTCTACCGCCTCGCTCCAGCCTCCACAGGCTACTGTTCATCCACCATCGACCTCCTCTAGCCTCAACCAGCTACTGTTCTTCCAGCCCTCCACGGGGTCCTGTTCATGCACCCCCAACCGGCTGGGCTGTGGCGGCCTCCTCGTGGTCCTGTTCATCCAACCCCCTTCGGTAACTGTTCATCGACAGCCAACCAACCGGCTCGATCGATCGATACATCTCGACTCATGTCTACTTTGTATCGCGTGCGAGGCAGCAACGGGCACTGTTCATCGAGAGGCAACCCAACCGGCTACATCTCGCACGTACGGGTGCCTTCGGCTTCAGTAAGCAGCGAGAAGGATTGATCGGGTTCAGTTAGGCAGCGAAGGAATCGCTCGAGTTCAGTTAGGTAGCGAAGGCTCGATCGGCTTCAGTGGCTAGAGGTGGTGCGAGGGCGAGATCGATGGCTCGGGTTTAGTAAGCGAACGCCTCTCCATCGCGCTTGGGTTCAGTTAGCGAACGCCTCACACACGCGCGCGCGTACGAGAGAAACGCGCAAACCACACTGCATCGCTCGGCCCCGACCACCCACCGTGACCGGGAACTCCGAGAAAATTTCCTCACCCTCACTTCTACCATGATTTTTTCTATCATGGACGGCCCAAAGAATGTCATGCAGGTGCGTCCCTGGCCCGCCCAGGAGGAAAAGCGCATTTTCTGTCATGATTTTTTTGTCATAGAAGTAGGAGCCCACCACATATATGATGATATGTGTTTTTGTCACAATTATCATCATAGAAGTGTCATAAGCATGACAAAAAGAATTCGTTCAGGCCATAATGTCATGGATGTGTCTTTTCTTTGTAGTGGTAGTAGTACAGTCTACAAGACTAAATAGTATAGATATAGAGAGAGATGTGTACTGCGATATATAGTGAAGTTCGTGCTATATGCACGTACTTACAAATGCGTACGGATACAAAAGGTTTCCAAACTTTTACTTTTACATACTTAATTAAGGATGCTAATAATTCCCGAACATTCAGGATTTACCATTTCCGTCCCAGAACTAATGGGATCACCTCATGACAATAAATTATTCCTAATAAAAGCCATGGCGCTCGTTGGAGCGCTTGTGATGCGCCATGAGTGCCTTGGTGCGCGGCCGTTTCCCAGCGCGGTGACAGAACACCTCTTCCTCGGCCTAGCAACTCGCGAGGTGCTGATTAGCGGCTTGCCGACGGGCGAGCGCGATCTCATCGGTCTGGTGATCCGACGCCTACTGGTACTCCTCCTCACTGGAAGCATGCACCCGGTCCATGTACCGCCAAGCGTAGATGAGGCGCTTGGACCGGCTTGGACGAAACAACCGAAACGGGGTCTGGCGTACTGCAGAACAGAAGAAACGACCTTCTGTTCGACCGGCTATGATCAAAATGGGATCCTGTTCATCGGGAGGGGTCTGCCATACCACAAAACGGAGGAAACAAACTTCTCTCCAACCGCCTATGGTCCAAACAGGGTCCTGTGTCATCTAGAGGGGTGTGGCCTACGGCAAAACAGAGAACACAAACTTCTCTCCAACCGTCCACGGTTGAAACAGGGTCCTGTTCATCGGGAGGGGTGTGGCGTACCGCAAAATGGGACTCCAGGGCTACTGTTCATCCACCATCGACTTCCTCTAGCCTCCACCTGCTACTGTTCATCCACCATCGACTTCCTCCAGCCTCCACCAGCCAATGTTCATCCACGGGCTACTGTTCATCCGGTGATAGAGGCGAAGGTGTCCCGATGTTTCGATGAGATACCTATCGTTTTCTGTGGGAATCGACTTTGACGATCCGACTATGAACATGCGAATACATCGTGCCTTAGCAATCGCTAAACCAACTTCCGAGGGGTTATTGACCATGTCGGAGCACGATCAACCTGACCACGAGGGTCTATGTCCTGCAAGCAAATGAAGAACAAGCAAGAAGCTGAGATTGCAATCTAGATATTGCGAATATAAGATGAAAGCTTTATTGATCATGGTGGAGTTCTATGACGTCTTGGTCTAGTCGTTGAACACAAACGAAGTACGTGAAGTTGCAGCTATGGTGAACTTTTAATCTAAACAAAACACAATGTCTAAACGACGCCCTAAGGGTTGTATATATGGAGGAGTAGGGGAGAATTTTGTGGACCCTTGTAGGAGGGGTTCAAAACCAACCCTAACTTTGTTTCCCCACACATACGGACTTTGAAAACAACCTATACTTAAGTATTTTGAAATTACATGGGCCTGTCCCAAAAATAAGGTGGCGCAGCACCTAAAATAAGCTATGGACGAAATTTATGTAGGGGCATATTGTATATTTCGTCCATGTCCTTGTAGGTCATCACCGAGGCTTCAAAGTGCTCAAATATGCACTAGAAACGCCATTCTAGATCCCTTCGCGCGCGCCTTCATCTCCATGCTTGATCCTACTCCAGTGTTCATCCCTCTTGTCCAAGCTAGGCCCTTCATTAGTAATCAACACAAATGTATCCAATTTAGGCAGCATCATATTCTTATGAACATTAGAATTGTCACCAAGAAACGAAAGTACCTGGTAATTGAATTGGAGTGCGCGAGCTCTAGTAATTGGTCCAGTATGTATAGCAGCAGGGGCTGTGGGTGTAACAATGGTATTGATGTCCTCCGTGAGCCTTGCATTGATATCAATTGATGGGCATCTCCATAGCCTGCTGATTAGCCGAGTCGATGTGAGACTTTCTTACCTTTTTGTCTTCTGTGTGTTTACCCCTATCATCATTCTCTATTCCACCCATAGTGCTATGTCCATGGCTTGCACTCATGTATTGCGTGGGGGTTGAAAAACTTGAAGCGCGTTAAAAAGTATGAACCAATTGCTCAGATTGTCATCGGGGTTGTGCATGATAAATACTTTGTGTTAAGAAGATGGAGCATGACAAGAGTATATGATTTTGTAGGGATAGAGTTCTTTAGCATTGATATTTTGAAAGACATGATTGTTTGTTGGGATGCCTGAGTATTGATGTCTTTATGTCAAATTATAGACTATTGCTTTGAATCACTCGTGTCTTAATATTCATGCCATGATTAGATTACATGATCAAGATTTTGCTAGGTAGCATTCCACTTCAAAAATTATCTTTTTTATCATTTACCTACTCAAGGACGATCAGGAATTAAGCTTGGGGATGCTGATACGTCTCTGTCGTATCTATAATTTTTGATTGTTCCATGCCAATATTATACAACTTTCACATACTTTTGGCAACAATTTATATGATTTATTGGACTAATATATTGATCCAGTGCCCAGTGCCAGTTCCTGTTTGTTGCATGTTTTTTGTTTCACAAAATATCCATATCAAACAAAGTCCAAACGCGATAAAACTTTACGAAGATTCTTTGGAATATATGTGAATTTTTGGAAGAAGAATCGACACAAGACGGTGCTCGAGGGGCCCACTAGGCACCAGGGCGCGCCGGGGGGGGGGGCAGGCGCGCCGTGATGGGTAGTGGGTACCTCGCGAGGTGGTTGCTGACCTTCTTTCTCCAGAAGAAAGATAATTTATGGATAAAAATCCCCTCAAAATTTCAGCCCAATCAGAGTTACAGATCTCCGGGAATTTAAGAAACAGTGAAGGACCAGAAAACAGGAACGCGGAACAGAAGAGAACAGAGAGAGAGAGATCCAATCTTCGAGGGGCTCTCGCCCCTCCGCCACCATGGACGCCATGAAACAGAGGTGAAACCCTCCTCTATCTAGGGGGGAGGCCAAGGAAGAAGAAGAAGGAGGGGGCTCTCTCACCCTCTCTCCCGGTGGCGCTGGAGCGCCGTCGGGGAAAACATCGTGATGCCGATCTACACCAACAACTTCACCGCCGTCAACACCAACTCTCTCCCCCTCTATGTAGCGGTGTAACCTCTCTATTCCCGCTGTAATTCTCTACTTAAACATGGTATGGTTCTCAACACTATATATTATTATCCAATGATATGTGGTTATCCTTTGATGTTTGAGTAGATCTATTTTGTCCTATGGGTTGGTTGATGATCATGATTGGTTTGAGTTGTATATTTTATTTTGGTGATGTCCTAAGGTGTCCTCTGTGTCACGCAAGCGTGAGGGATCCCCGCTGTAGGGTGTTGCAATACGTTCATGATTCACTTATGGTGGGTGGCTAGAGTGACAGAAACTTACACCCGAGTAAGGGGGTTGTTGCGTATGGGATAAAGAGGACTTGATACTTAATGCTATGGTTGGGTTTTACCTTAATGATCGTTGATAGTTGCGGATGATTGCTAGAGTTCAATCATAAGTGCATATGATCCAAGTACGGAAAGTATGTCATCTCATGCCTCTCCCTCATATAAAATTGCAATAATGATTACCGGTCTAGTTATCGATTGCCTAGGGACAAAATCTTTCTCTTGTTTACCAAAAGCTTTCTACTAAACTACTAAATTTATTATCTTGCAATTTATTCATAGTTTTATTCTCGCAAAGTACTTCTAGTTTTATGCTTGTTCTAGGTAAAGCGAATGTTAGAGTGTGCGTAGAGTTGTATCGGTGGTCGATAGAACCTGGCTCTGATACCAACTTGTAGCGCCCAAGATGCGATTCTATCCCAATCACATGATGAATTCATGATTGGGGCACAACCACATTTCGAGCGCATAGCAAGGTGGATACCATTACAACATACCATGTACTGAATAGATGAGAATACAAGATAAAGGCTTGCACTCGCCACAAACTACATCATGAATACATGAATACATCAATACATAGCAATCATCATACAGAAGAGCAGGATCCGACTACATATGAAACCAAACGAAAAAGAAGAATGACATCCACCCTGCTAATCCCAGGCTCCCGACCTAGAACCTATCCCTTGATCGAAGAAGAAGAAGAAGCAGAAGAACTCCAAAACAAGCAAGCATCGCTCTCACATCAAAGCATCGCTTTACCTATACCTGCAACTGTTATTGTAGTAATCTGTGAGCCACGAGGACTCAGCAATCCCATCACCATGGGTATCAAGACTAGCAAAGCTTAATGGGTATGGAATGGATAAGTGGTGAGGTTGTAGAAAGCACTAAGCATTGTATGGTGGCTAACTTACGAGTATAAGAGTAAGAAGAGTAACTCCGCATAACGGTCGCAAACTAGTAATGATTAAGAAGTGATCCTGAACTACATACAAGTCAAACATAACCGCCACCGTGTTCTCTTCTTGAACACACTCGAAAAGAGACGGTCACGGTTACGCATGTGGTTGGTGTATTTTATTTCGGATCTGGTGTCAAGTTCTCTACAATCGGATATTATAAATTTCCAATCTGCCACATAACCGTGGGCACGGCTCTCGAAAAGATTAAACCCTGCAGTGGTGTCCCAACTTAGTCCATTATAAACTCTCATGATCCACGGAGGAAAATCTCCATCTCGGGACAATCCGATCAAACTCGGAATCCCGGTGCACAAGACATTTCGATAATGGTAAAACAAAACCAGCAAGACCTCCGGACGTGCCGACACCCTGATAGGAGCCGTGCGTATCTCGTCTCAGGCCACGATCGGATGAGCAGTCCGTACAACTAAAACCTGTCCTCGAGTTTCCTCGCGGTGGCACTGCAAGGTGCTCTAGTTTGGACCAACACTCATGAGGAGCACTGGCCCCGGTTTTTGATTAAGTGTCCTCGGGTGCTAGCTGGTCCCTATGCAAGTTTTAGTTATTATTAGGCAAATGGTAAAACCAAAGTTGGGCCTTGCTGGAAGAGTTTTATTCAAAGCGAACTGTCAAGGGGGGCCCATAAACCCCGACGGTGTAAGGAACACAAATCAAGGAACATAACACCGGTATGACGGAAACTAGGACGGCAAGAGTGCAACAAAACACCAAGCAAAAGGCTAAGCCTTCCACCCTTTACCAAGTATATAGATGCATTAATTAAATGAGAGATATTGTGATATCCCATGATATCCATGTCCCAACATGGAACAACCTACAACTGCACCTGCAGCTAGCAACGCTACGAAGTCTCCGATATCACCGAGGTGGAGCACGCCCTTGACGGTCGCGAGGAGTGCGCACTCACTGGCCACGCGGAGGACAACGTGATCTAGCGGCTCGCCCCCGTCGTCCACGAGGGGGAGCGCGTGCTCCAACAGCATGCCCTGGTCGGTCACAAGGAGGTGCATCGCGTCCTCGCTGCTCACAAGGTGGACGAGCGCATTCTCCAGCAGCATCCTGCGAGCATCGCATCCTCGCCGCTCTCGACGTGGATGAGTGCGTGCTCCGGCAACACGCCCACTAGCATCTTATCCTCACCGCTTAGGCGCACAAGCGTGTGCTCCAACAGCATGGCTGCAAGCATGGCATCCTTGCAGCTCACAAGGTGGATGAGCGCGTGCTCCAGGCAGTACCCCAGGAGTCGGGACGTGAGCACCGCGCCCCCTGTGACGAGGAGTACTACATGGTGCCCATCGCGGTTCAGGAAAATCCCCTGATTCTGCCGTGCCCTGGAGGAGCGCAAGCTCCTGTGCGTGCTCGAGGAGTCCGACGCCGATATGCAGGCGGAGGTGGACGTGCATGATTATCCTTGGAGCTCTCCTCCTCCTACGAAGACGCCTCCAAGGCCCCGTCGCACGTCCTGTGCCTCGGCTATGATTGACCTTTGGAGTTTAGTTGTATGAAACATTAATATTTGGATTAATTATACCACTACCAAAATGTGAAGGATCAAGACTAATGCAAAAAAAATCTATGACTAACAAGCATGACTAGATGATGCAGTGCATCCTATGGACATCACCATGTCAAGAGTCCGTTTGGCAAGTGACACGTGCGACCTCTACTTCACATACATAAAGGTGAATCATCTCCTTTACACGTGCTCACTTGACCCCTTCGAGGATGGTATACTACTTGACATTCCTCTTGTGTGCATGCATAGGTATTGCTGGAGCTTCACGGACGATGAGGAGTGCAAGCGCCAAGGAACCACTACACCATCCGCGAGGGAAGCGTGGAAGCAAAGATGGAAGAAGACGCAGCTGCGGAGTCTACAGCGGCCGGACGTCCGACGTGCCACCGGACGTCCGACACTCTACAGCGCCCGGACGACCGACGTCCACTAGACGTCCGACGTGACCACGCCCAGACCAGCCAGGAGATCTACAGTGGCCGGATGACCGACAACCTCCGGACGACCGACAAGTCCCAGCCTCCGGATGTCCGACGTACACCGGATATCCGACGCCACCTGTATAGAGAAGAAACGTCGGACTTTTGATGCGCGCCGGACGACCGGTCCCCCACGAGCCGTCGGACGTCCGACACCGACCGGACGTGCGGTACCTGCCTGTGCGCAGCCACGGGCTTTTGGCCTTGTATCGCTCTTCCACTTACCCCTTCGTGGCTTAGACTATAAATAGAACTCCCCCTTCTCCTTTCTAGGGTTAGCAAAGTGATAGCTCATTTGTATGTGAGCTTTGCTTCTACCTTCTCCTCTGGAGAGAGAGAGACTACTCCATTGGAGGCCAAGGCCTTTTCGGAGAAGATCCCGAGGTATATCAAGACCCCTTCGGGGAAGGATCTATCTAGATCATCAAGCCCCCATATCCTTTGGATTTGGGATGAACTTTACCTTGTATCTTTCCTTTTGTTGTTCATGTAACCTTGTGGATCTTGTGTGTTTGATTGTCTAGTGGATGTGTGATTGGACTTGTTCTTGAGTGTTCCTCTCATTTTCCCTCGTGTTTCCCCTCGTTTTCTTCGTGTTCTTCGCGGGATCCCCTCCATTTCGTGAAAGATCGGGCATCTAGGGTTCTACCCTACATCATCTTGGATCAGAGCCAGCTTGCTCATGATCATCTTGGTATCATGAGCCACGTTGATCACGAATTTGGAGCCCCTACCCCTCATTTTCTAGCCTAATTTTGTTGTGTTCTTCCCCAATTTCAAAAATCCCCACCAAAAATAGCCCCATTTTTTTTGTGATTTGTTGGTTTGATGATGTTTTGTTGAATTTGATCCATGGATTTGCTTGGTTTCAAGTGGATCTAGCATCTCCCCAAGTTTCCCCATCTTTCATCCATTAAATCTCCTCAATTTTGACACAATATCCCCAATTTCCGCCCAAAATCGCGTCTCGGATCTAAATCCCGAGTTGACCCAGACCCACCTGACGACCGACGTTTTCTCGGACGTCTGACGCCCCCGGAACCACCGGACGTCCGACACTTACCGGACGTCCGACACCCCCCATACAGAGACAAAACCTCGGATTTCCGGCCTTTTCCGGACGTCCGTTTCGCCCAGCCCTCGGACTTCTGACGTTTCTCGGACGTGTGACACCTGTAGATATCGACTTCATTTGATTTTTGTTTCGGCCATAACTAATTCATCCGAACTCCGATTTTGACGTTCTTTAGCTCGTTTTGAAGCTCTTAACATCCCCCACACCACAAAAATACTTCCAACATCATTTGAATCCATAAATTTTTTGGAACTTTGGCATCTTTGCCTAGGGCCTTCACCATAACTTCCGCATAACCTTGCCCACCATACACTTCCGCCACCCCAACTTAACCCAATTTTGTTTGAGCTTGTTTGAGTTGTGAGTTGTGTCTCCTAAGGTGTTTCGGCTACTTAGGGACGGTCACTTCAACTCCGACACCGTGTATAGTCCACCAACATAACCTCCACTTCCGCATTGCGTACTCCATAACCCATCATTGCATTTCCGCAATCCCTTTGAGCTCCCGCAAAACCACCACCACATTCCACTACCACCATTTGACATTTGACATTTGAGAGTTTGAGTTCGCGGTTTTTCCGTTTCCTAAGGTGTTTCGGCCAATTAGGGATGGTTCTACATCATCTTGGTATCTACATCAAGAACACCGCCACTCATCATCGCCACAGACGGTAACCTCCATATCATCTTGGTATCGTGGTATCCCGTCATTGTACATTCTTGCCATTGCATTGATAACCCCTAGCCCATTTTGCGTCACTTGCCTATCAAGAATAGCCATTTGAGTATTGCCGGGCCACGCTACTTGTGCACATTAGTGATCATCGATCCGCCCTTCCATTGCGTACATACCATATCATATTGGTATCATCATATCATCTCTTGTGTCACAAAGGTTATTCCCGCATATACACAATTGCTATCTTGGTTTGTGCATTTCGCATAGTGGCCATATAAAAAAAAGAGAATAAGCTATTAAGCAAAAAGCTTGTAAGCAAGAGCCATCGCATCATACCACATTACATATAAGATCATCTTGGATCATCTTGAAAGAAACACCGGAACATACATACATAGCATACTTGGGATAGAAAGTTTATCCATTTTGCATCTTATAGGTTGTGCACAAGTGTCGTATCCGCCTATTGAGCAATCGTGCTAGCGTCTCTCTTGAGTTGTGCAACACGAGCGTTTTCCGTGGATTCCACATTTTGTGCTCATTCCTTGGTTGCACGACCCCATTTATCTATCCGTGTGTGTGTTTCCGTGTGCCACATATTGCTATTGGTCTACTTGTTTCACTTGCGAATTTGTGAATCTTTTTCAACATTATTGACTCTTGCTAACATTTTACATCAAATTTTTTGTGCCACTATCCTCACCAAGCTACTCCATAAGCTTTACTTGATAGGTGTGAGTGAACAAGTCCGGTACCAATTCCACTATTCTTTCATTTCACATCGAGTGAAACGGGATACATCCTCAACTTCGGGAAAAGGTAACTTGGTATTGTTTATCTCATTTCCTACTCACTTTTGCTCGAGTCTTGTGATAGATAGGCAAAGCACACCTCCTTCGGTCTACAACAACGATGAGTTCGATGCCACGAACAACAACTTCGATGCCAAGATGCAAGCTCAAATGGAGGAGATCAAAGCCCTCATCAAGTCCAACAAGAGATCTTCCTCATCTTCGAGAAGACGCTCAAGTGCACATGCTTCCGAGCTACCATCTCTGGCAAGATCACATCGGCATCGACACCACCACCGACAAGAATGTGAAGGTCAAGAGCTCAACACCAACAACCGCTCAACGACTTCACCATCTCCCTTGGCATCTTCGCCAAGTGACTTCAAGGCATCTTTGCCTACGGACATACGGCATCTTCGCCAACAAGCACCTGAAGACTATGCTCAAGAGAAGCTCCCCAAGCTCAAGTCCGTGACTTCCACGAGCTACTACGACCTCGACACTGACCACGAGATTCCTTTCTATGGGACTCTAGAACCCGAGGAGTATCTCGAGTGGGAGCGCTTGATGGACGACTACCTCAAGCTACATCAAGTCTCTTCCGAAGTTCAAGTGAAGTGCGCGACAAGAAACTTCCACGACTACGCATCGGCGTGGTGGCTTCACACACCTTCGGAGAGCTATGACATGAGTTGGTCCAAGACGAAGAGAGCTTTGCGGCGAGAGTTCATGCCTCCAACCTACACGGAACAACTTCTACGCCAATTGGAGAACACCACCCAAGGATCCAAGTCCATCGATGCGTACTTCAAGGAGATGAAGAATGCCTTGCGACAAGCCGGCGTGGACGACCCCATTTCAATGAAGTTCCACTTCATGATGGCATTGCACAATGACATATCCAAAACTATCTTCCTCGAGAACTACAAGTCCCCCGACGACTACTACATTGGTGCTCTCAAGGCGGAACAAGAACTCATGAAGGCCAAGGCTTCTCTACCCCAAGAACACTTCTCGAAGACCAAGCTCAACGACAACGAGCATGAGGCTAGTACCACGACGATGTCCAAGCCCGATGAGCTCCAAGAAGACGCTCCCAAGTTCAACTTCACCGCCATCCCTCTTTGTGGCATTGATGGTGCCGAGTCTACTTTGACTCTTTTTCAAGACGGTGCGGCGATGACTACGACTATGGAGTCTCTCATGGAACATGCTTTGGAGGCGAGCGACACGGTGGCGAGCAAGGATTATGCTTCCATATTAGGAGGCGCGAGTGATGATGTGCCATCTTCGGCCTTCATCCACGGCGACGGTGACGAGATGATCGAGCATGGGATTTTCCCTTCGGTCATGGAGGATAGTGATGATGTGCCATCTTCGGCCTTCATCCATGGCGACGACGATGAGATGGTTGAGTATTTCACCTCGACCACGGCGACGTATGATGACTTGAGTGACTTTTGCCACGATATTAAGAGTGAGAGTGACTTCACCACTAGCCCCATATATGATGTGTTGCCACAATTTCCATGTGAGGAGAGCCACAACCCCCACCACTTGAGTGAGATGAGTGACTCCACCATATGTGAGCTTGAGTGCACCTATTTTGAGGGAGTGAGTGAACCACCGTATAGAGAGAGTGAGATAGTTCATAGGTCTTGTGAGGCCAATTTCAACACTAATGACCTGACCTCTACCTTTATTGTGTCTTCTCATTTGGTGCTAGGTCCCATATATGATAACGCGCCAATATATGATGACTTCGTCCTCCCTTTGGACAAGACGATGGCCATGGTGGAATATGATGCACCCCCCACATGGTTCCATCAAGATGATGATATTGACCACCATTTGGTCTTTGCCACCTCACCTATACCACATGAGTGGAATGAAAAGGTAACATAGGTGAAGGTGATGCTCTAGTCCCACTAGTGGACATTCTTGACATTGATTGCTTGCATGATGTTGATCCACCTATTCCCATGCTTCATGCTAGTGCAACTTTCCCATGTGATGATTTACCCATTTATGATGAGTATGATGATTCTCATGTGGAGTCTATTAGTTGTGATGCTATGTTACATCGGATTTCTTGCGACAATTCTTTAGGTCACATCATGTTTGACAATCCACTTGACTTGTCATATGCTATGCATGAGATCAAACATATGTCATGTTTGCAATCTCATCGTAGTGACTATGCATATACCATTAAAATTAACCCAATTTGCACATATGGCATAGATGACAAGCCCACACTACTGGAAGCAGCTGCTTTGCCGTCTGCCAAAGCAGACGGCAAAGGCACTGTTGGCGGACGGCAAAGGCTTTGCCGTCCGCCAGCAGACGGCAAACACTCCGGCAAAGCCGATGCCGGTAAAGGCCGCTTTGCCGTCTGCTGGCGGACGGCAAAGAAGGAAAGTTCTTTGCCGTCTGCTAGCAGACGGCAAAGCTTGTGGACGGCACAAAAAAGGTGACAGCCCCGTTAGGGGGCTAACGGCGCTCTTTGCCGTTTGCCAGCAGACGGCAAAGAGCTTTCCTTCTTTGCCGTCTGCTGGCAGACGGCAAAGAGCCTGCTCCTTTGCCGTCTGCCGGCAGATGGCAAAGACCCTTCTCCTTTGCCGTCTGCTGGCAGACGGCAAAGAGGCCAAATAGGCCAGACCAGGTGAACAGCGTGCTGCCACGTGGCCAATTTGCCGTCTGCTAGCAGACGGCAAATTGGCTATATAGCCCCTGTTTTTTCTTAAATTCAATCAATATGGTTATTGGCATTTGTTTTTCTTGTGATGATATTGATATGCTCCCTTTGCATCATTCATCTCATATGCCATGCCATGACCACCTAGCTTCGGATATGCATTGTTTTGGATGTTGTCCATTTTCTCCATATGATCTTTCCAATATTGCTCATGAGGAGACCCCCATAGTTTCCTCATACATGTTAGGAGATTTTGATCCATCCCATCCATTGCATGATCCAAATACTCGTGTGCACAATATGCTCCCCATGAATAAACATGCTATTGATGTGCCATATACTTGCATTCTCAATTTGTGTCCCCATCATGTTATACATAACAACTATTCTTTCATGATGGATGACATGTTCTTATACCATGCCTCAAATTTCTTTGAGCGATGCTTGTCTTGTGCTAACTCACACGTGCACATACACATCATGATGGATGATGTGTACATTTACCACACACACAATTTCTTTCATTTGTGTCTTTGTTGTGTAGGTACCCATGAATACGTGTCAACCTCACAATCCCATGAGTTGACAGAACGAGCTCTAGAGAGCAATGATGACTTGGGAGCCCATGGATTGTCTTTCCCACCGCTCTCTTCGCACCAAGAATTCGCGCATTTCTTCTACATGGCCCTCACATGGTTATGGGTTATTGTCCATTACATATTCTATGTCCATCTTGCCATGTTCACTTTGCATGATATGCTCAATCCTATGCCTTTCCCATGCACTTGTGACCCATGCTTTGCATTCAAATGTTGATTGATTCTAGTACTTGTATGTGTATTTGCAAGCTTGGTGGAGATATTGCTTGTTATTGCCATGTTCCACCTATGACCCATTCCTATGATGATACTATGATCTTGCTTTGTGTTCGTGCTTGCGATATGTCATGTGCATTGCCTATGCCTATTATTTGCTCACATGACATGATTGCCATGATTTCCTCTAGTGTGTTGCATCTTCACTCCACTAGTTTGCACAACATGATTTCTATGCTTGATTATGTTGCATCACCAATGATTCATACTTGCTCACTTCATGCGGTTGATGACAACCATTACCATGCTTTGCACATGATTCATATTGCTTCTTGTCACATATCTCCATATGTTGCATCTCTCATGCTAGATGATTTGCCATGTATTGATAGCAACAATGATTATAGTCTTGCTCATGAGATTGCCCCCATAGCATTCTCGCATATATTTGGAGATTTTGACATATTTCTTGTGAAGCATGCTTCTCTAACCTCTTTGCACCATATACCTAGTGCCATGAATATTTCCATTGTTGCATCATATTATTCATGCACTTGTGCTTCTAATGGTTATGTGTAAGAGAAGAGAACCATCATGATGGATGATGTGTTTATCTACCATGCACATACGTTCTTTCTTTTGTTGTGTGCATGTGTAGGATACTTGAACTTCGTGTCGACTTCCACTTCACGTGAGTTGACCATTCGAGCTCTTGAGAGTAAACCACCTTCTACCACGACGATTCTACATCGCATTTGCTTGCGCTTCGGCATTGTGAAGAATGCACAAGGACATGCCTTCAAGGTGACATCTTTCTTGAGCATGAATATTGTGGATCCTACTTCATGTGTTGCTTTCACCTTGACATATTGCACACATGCTAGAGATCTTGCTTCGACTTATCAATGCCACATTGCCATTCTTCATGACATATATACCTTGTGTGTTGCATCCAATTCTTGGATTACTTGCTCCTATCATATGTTTGGTTGCAACAATGTCATTTCTCCACATATGCCATGTCCCATTGCCTGTCACATGATTGACTTGATTGCCTCACACATGATGAACAATTGCTCTTTCTATTGTGTTGAGTGCCATACTATCTTCACTACACCCTATGCACGTTATGCTTGGATTGTCTTGCACTTGACCCATGTGTTTAGACACTTCATTTTATTTGGTGTTGTGAATATTTCCTATGCCTACCATAGACCTTTCATTGAGTGCTTGATGCATCATTGCTATGACCTCGAGGTAGATACTTATTCTATTGACACACATATTTGCATCACTACCTCACAATTGCATACTTGTCCCCATGATATCTTTGCTTGTGCTCGATTGATGTGCTTACATGCCATTTCGCAATCCTTTGTCACACCTTATGTTATGCTTGATAACGACACTTGTGGGGTGAATCACCTCTTGAATGCTTCGTTTTGCACTAATGCTAACCACATTTGTTTTTCCAAGTGTTTGTTGTCCTTGCTCCTTTTGAAGGAATCACTAGACGGTGCGACATTGGAGAGTGCCCATTGCGAGCTTCAAGATGATGAGTACTTGGTGATTGTCCACTTCTACATGGCGAAGCCATCTCTTTCCCATGGTGATTTGGTTTTCGATTCAAGGTCGGATCTTTCCCAAGGGGGGGGGAGATGATGCGGAGCATCCTACGGACATCACCATGTCAAGAGTCCGTTTGGCAAGTGACACGTGCGACCTCTACTTCACATACATAAAGGTGAATCATCTCCTTTACACGTGCTCACTTGACCCCTTCGAGGATGGTATACTACTTGACATTCCTCTCGTGTGCATGCATAGGTATTGCCGGAGCTTCACGGATGACAAGGAGGAGTGCAAGCGCCAAGGAAGGACTACACCATCCGCGAGGGAAGCGTGGAAGCGAAGATGGAAGAAGACGAAGCTGCGGAGTCTACAGCGGCCGGACGTCCGACGTGCCACCGGACGTCCGACAGTCTACAGCGCCCGGACGACCGACGTCCACCGGACGTCCAACATGACAATGCCCAGACCAGCCAGGATATCTACAGCGGCCGAACGACCGACAAGTGCCAGCCTCCGGACGTCCGACGTACACCGGATATCCGACACCACCTGTCCAGAGAAGAAATGTCGGACTTTCGACGGGCGCCGGACGACCGGTCCCCCACGAGTCGTCGGACGTCCGACACCGACCAGACGTCCGGTACCTGCCTGTGCGCAGCTATGGGCCTTTGGACTTGTATCCCTCTCCCACTTACCCCTTCATGGCTTAGACTATAAATAGAACTCCCCCTTCTCCTTTCTAGGGTTAGCAAAGTGATAGCTCATTTGTATGTGAGCTTTGCTCCTACCTTCTCCTCTTGAGAGAGAGAGACTACTCCATTGGAGGCCAAGGCCTCTTCGAAGAAGATCCCAAGGGATATCAAGACCCCTTCAGGCAAGGATCTATCTAGATCATCAAGCCCCCATCTCCTTTGGATTTGGGATGAACTTTACCTTGTATCTTTCCTTTTGTTGTTCATGTACCCTTGTGGATCTTGTGTGTTTGATTGTCTAGTGGATGTGTGATTGGACTTGTTCTTGAGTATTCCTCTCGTTTTCCCTCGTGTTTCCCCTCGTGTTCTTCGTGTTCTTCGCGGGATCCCCTCCATTTCGTGAAAGATCGGGCATCTAGGGTTCTATCCTACATCAATAGATGATATGGCAGCATTGCATGCTGGAGAGTAATGCAAGTATATTGCAATTTATGGATTGCATGCATGACTACCGTATGTGGCATGGTTGCATGGCTAGGAAAGGCTAGAGAAAAGTAAATAGATAATGTGTTTAGAGTGCACTCCAATATATTGGAGCACGTAAAGATCTTTAGAGTACACTCCAAATTTTTTCAGATGCTTAGGTGCACCGGATGCCATGCCATGCTACAAAATGTTAGAAAAAAAATCTGCTCCAACTTTTTAAAAACCTATTATTATCTTGAAAGCAGCCACACCCGTCCCTCACCTCATCAAAACAGGCCGAGGAATATATTTTGAGTGAAACATAAGTTAATTTTTATTGATATATGTATATCAAAACTAGAGTGTTTTATTTCAAGTTTGTGAACTAGAATTATTCTACTACTTTTAGATCCATTGCAATGCATGGGCCAGCACATTCTTAGTAGTAAGAAACAAATCTCGAGTTTGGCACGAGTTCGTGCAACGGTAGCACCACAAGGCTGGGTGTAGGAGTTACATTTCCCTCTCAGGGCCCGCCGGACTGAGCTTCAGCGCCTTACTAAACCTGCCTTTCAGTCCATGACATGTGGACCCGATAGGTGGCTGGCCCACATGTCATGCTCACAAAGGTAGAGGGCGATGGGGCCGAGAGGGGTGAGGCGTAGGTTAAGGACGTGGTGTCGTGGGTTCGAGCGGTGTCGTGGGAATTGCGTGTGGCTGTGGTAGAAACTTGATGGTCACCGTAGTTCAGCTGGCCCACATGTCATGCACACAAAGGCAAAGGGGCGGTGGGGCCAAGAGGAGTGAGGCACACGTCGGGGGACGTGGTGTCATGGGTTAGAGTGGCGTCGTGGGAATTGCGTGTGGTAGTGGTAGAAACGTGATGGTCATTGTAGTTCAGATTCCATGGACAAGCTGTCATGTCTACTGACACATGCATTGCATACCGATCACTGCAAGGAGTAGTAGAGAAAACTAGGTGGATAAATAGTTCATTATATTCAAGCTGACCTATGCCACTACACTTGTTCCAAAGACATGCACACCAGCGAAATAGTTCATTTATCAATATATACAGAGAGGAAATATATTTTTTCGAATAAGAGAGGAAATAGTTCATCCATCTATAATGCCCTGCTGCTGCTGCAGCTTCTTCTTCTTCTTCTTCTCATTTTCTATGGCAGACAGCTTCACTACAAGCTCTTTCGACCTTGCAGCTATCTCGTAAATCACACGGGCATTAAGGGAAGCATATTTTATCCGATCGTAGGTCAAGGGATAATTCTCCCATCCAGACAACCTTAATCCCAGCGTCTCATCACCCTTCTCAAGATTTTCTATGAGCATAGAATTTGCTACGCCGCATAGGGATGGTGTCGGTTTATCACAACCGTCTACAGGAAATTTGGTTTGTGGGTCTGCGATGTTGTTCAAATCAAGGTTGTACGGCGCCAGCTTTTTTTTGTCCCCTTTGATGGCTGCCCCACAGAAGAATATGTCCTCCCGAGACATGAAATCATGGAGCTCACCGGATATGCAGGGCACGTGTATGATGTGATACACCAAAACTTCATCTTCAAGGCACAGCTGAAGGACGGCGGGGCGTTGGATCTTCCCAGTGGAATGCTCCGTATAATCTGCGTCGAGACCGATGACCTTCATCTCCACCTTTTTGTGGGAGTTGGATACATTGTTGATCCACTCCCGAACAACCCTTGGGTGGTCATTGACGGTGGCAGCTATGCTCAACGAGCCTTCGCTGAGGACATGTTTGACGCTAAAAAGCTGCATAGGGATCTCTTTCGCCATATGGAACCGCTGGACCGGAGGGCTATGGTTTGGAGTATTAGGATTAGGTGGCTAGTCTAACTAGAAGAAGATGATTATTTAAAGGAGCTTCGGAATTACTCCAGGTGTGTCTGAAGAGGTTAAAATAGTATGAATCCAGTGGGGTCTGAATGCAAATGAAGGAGAGGTGAATAAGCCGAGGAAATTCGGTTCGCGCTGGAGAAGTAAATGGGAGAAGTGGCATGCAGGCAGTTGATTAGACAACTAGGTAGACCAACCTGCAAAACAAAAATCCTATGCGGTTACCATACTGATTATTATTCAACGGTAGGAGTGGTACGTGTCCGTGTATGTGCCCATCCTTCTATCGCTACATGTGCCACTGGCTAGTTGAGGTCACTCTTTTGAATCACCGTGGCGAAACATTTTATGATTCCTTTTTATTTCTGCACCCCTCTTGACAGGTGAGACAAATGCAAAACCCACTTGGGTGGATGAACAGATATACAAACATATCCATCTCTTTGCATAAAAAAATGTGTCGTAGCTGGTTCGAATGGATATTGGCGCTTGCGCGTGAGGCACAACCTTTTCTAGTTAAGGAATATGCGGTTATCCTCAAAAAAGAAAAAGTCCTTCGCGCTTCCACATGCATGAGAATTTGGTTCACTTGCAATATTTATGCTACCTGGAGGATGAAGTGATCCTAGAGGCATGCAAGCATGACCTCTTTCCGCTATACAGTACTACTCTGTATGTTACTACTAGTAGTAGTACAACCGTAGTGCACTTGTTGGTCAAAATATTATTCATCCGGTCATCATAGTGAAGTGGCAAGACCCGGCGCCCGAGGTGACACTAGTCCAAACGGCATGTTCGGGTTACCAAAGTCAGCCTCACCCTGTGCAGTCACTGTCACCGTTGTTGTATAGCATGCCTCGCCTCGTCTCCCTCTCCCTAGCACCACTTCATCTCCATCTCCATCTCCATCTCGCCGGAGATCCTGAGGTCACTCTTCATCATCTCACCGTGCCCCCGCGTAGTCATAACCCACAAGTATAGGGGGTCGTTTGTAGCCTTTTTCGATAAATAAGAGTGTCGAACTATAACAGGCCGAGACCAACGCTCCAGGCGCCTCCCAGTTATTTCGTTGTTGCCGTGTGTTTCATTTGTTTGTTGCATTCATTATCACATCATTCTCATTGCATCGGCACTCTATTGTCGTCATTTTTTAAAAACTTGCATCCGTTTGTAGTTGTCGCTTCTTCCTCGCCTCTGTTGACCTTTCTCAGACCCCTTCGCAACGATGTCCCAAACTTCCCCGTACCTGAACCGCACGGTCATGACCGTTGGGTCCGGATCAACCTCAAACATCCCTCAAACATCTTTGGTTTCTTATTTTGGCTACCTAACCTATTTATCTCGGGTCATCCGATCGCGATCTGATGATCAAATTTGCTCCAAATCCCCTCTAGTCCATATGCTATTTATAGTAGATGACACCCTAACCAAATCTGCCCCAACCCTAAATTCTAGGAGATTTGTCCCTGCCGCCGCCACACTCATCTCCCACCTCGGGATCCGTCCCCATCCAATCAGTGCCTACATCCCCGATCCAAATCCCCTCAGACTTCACTCGCTGCCAACCACCGCGTCCCCGCAGCTTGCAGCCACCGAGCTCTCAGTCACCCGCAAACCCAGCTAGTGGACGCGTCCAGAATAGCAGCCCCACGCGCCCGTGGATCCCCTCTGCCTTGCCAGAGCTCGCCGGGGAGCAGAGCACCACAGCGCCTGATCTCCTGCGCCTCCCCTCGTCCCCTTGACCAGGAGCAGCAGCTCCTCTGCTGGAGCCCCACCATGCTCGGAACATTGGACAAGTCCTCAAGTACATGGATGAAGAAGCTCGATGAAGAAGGACGTCAAGGTGCTACAGGACCCGGACATCCGGCCCCTGGAGATCCCGACTACAGCAGCAGCCTATTCGAAGAGCACCTACAGGCACCAGACATCTGGCCCCAGCCCGGACATCTGGCCCAGCCCGGCCATCCGGCACAACACCCGGAAATCCGGCTACACCTATCCAGAGAGCATCTGTTCGGGCCGAACCCAGCCCGGACATCCGGCCAAAGGCCCGGACATTCGGCTCTTCGTGAGTCGCCAGACATCCCGCTCCTGGCCCGGACATCTGGCCCCTGCCGGCGCACAAGTGATTGGGCCTCCGGCCCTTGTACCCCTCCAACTCGTCCCAACTTGTACTAGCACTATAAATAGACCTCCTCCTTCCCTTTTCTACGGTTAGCATTGGTTTAGTTCATTATGGAGATAGAGCTTTGCTCATCCACTTGGTACTACTCCTCGGAGAGACCACGGCCTCTTCGGAGAAGATCCATCCTTGGATTCAAGACCCCCTCAAGGGAGGACCACCCTTCAAGACCTCCTCATGGAGATGAACTAGTTACCGATTGTATCGTTGTCGGAGTAATTGGCCACGGGTACCCCGAAGACGGCGAGACAATATTTCCATACATCAGGGCTAGCGAAGCCCCTCAGTCCGACTGCTCAGGCCACCCCAGGCGGCCCCCTGTCCGACTGCCCCGGCCAGACGGCTGCCGACTGCGCCGACCAGTCGGCTGCCCGAAGTCGACCGCTGCACCGACAAGACACCGACAAGACGGCTGTACCGCGACGTCATCTACAGTGTATCGTGTCCCCTGGGCATTGATTTATAAAATGCCCCAAAGGACAAGCATGACCTGCACCATGCCTAGCCCATGCCACTACATAGCTTGGTTTGTAAGCTACCCAAGGTAGCTTACAACCAACGCCACCACCACTCATGCCTACTCCTATATATATAGACACCCATCTATCCATCCAGGGGGGCTCCCTGGACTCACACGCACACACAAAAGCAAGCTAGCTAGCTAGCCATCCATCCACTCCCACGGGCAAGCATGCCCAAGCACACCCATACGGCCAGAGGCAACGGCCACCATACCACATACATATGCAAAGCTAGATGCCTATGGCACTGAGCTTAGATACAGCTCCAGGAGCACTCTGTACTGCAGATATACCACATACATACAGACATGCAGGAGTAGGGGTGTTATCTCTCCGGAGAGCCCCGAACCTGGGTAAACTAGCGCGTGCTACTCGCATACCCGTCCTCGGATATTCCGGCAGCAGTCTTGCCCTCACACAAAGCCACCCTGTGGCATATGTCGTCTCGCACCCCCCCCCCCCCCCCCGTGAGAATACCACGACATTTGGCGCCCAGCATGGGGCAAGCTGCTGCTGGTTTCGCAGTCCGGGCGGGACCCTTTTTTCATCACCTTCGTCGCGGCGTCGCGCCGTCTCTCCGAAAGTGCTCGGGGGCTCGACATCGACCCTCCCCCGGAGCGGCCACGCGGGACGGCGCGTCCTCGTCGGCGGCCTCGGCCCCTTCATCCCCACCGTTGCGACACCGGCCGTCCGTCCGCGCGCGCGCGGCCTCGCTTCGGTCGGCCGTGTCCATACACGCGCCGCTCGCGCCTGCTCCCCTCCGTGTTGCGCCTTGCTCCGGCAGAAACACGCTTTCGCTCCTCTATACACCATCTATGCAAGCTAGCTAGATGCAAGTCATACAATGGTCAAACCATGACCATACGCTAGCAAGCAAACAAACACCCTGGCAGCTCGATTGATTCTGTAGCTAGCTAGCTCTACGTGCGTATGTACGTGCTATCCCACTTCTGCGTCGCCAGCCACGCGGTCTCCACGCGTGTGCACCGCCCAGCGCTCGCCTCGCCGTTGCTGCTCTCTCTCCCCGCGCCTCACACGCGACTCTCGCCTGCGATAGAGCCGCCCGTGGCTCCCTGCCCGCTGCTCCTCTCCACCAACCGCGCTACGTACCAGCGCTCGGCCGTCGCCACTCCTCCAACTACGAGGGCCGGCTCCTGCTACGCCGCGCCTCAGTCCATGCTCCCGCGCAGGCCGGCTCCCGCTCGGCCTCCTGCGTTCGCCCGCGGCTCCACCCCATCCGGCTTCCGGGCTATGCGCGCGGCCGGGAGCGCCTGGCCTCTGGCCCGTCCGCGCTGGCTCCCGCACCTCAGTCGGCGTCCCGTCCGGCTCCCGCGCCCATCGCCTGTGCCGCCTGCGCCCGCCTCCGACTGCGCCTTCACAGCACCCGGCCTCCCCAGGCCGGCTCCGGGTCGCCGCCTCGCCCACAGCCGGCCCGCGCATCTGCGTCGCTCGCCGCCTCGTGGCTGCCGGCTTCCCAGCACTATGCCGACTCCGCCTCCGCTCCGCGCGCCCGGCCAAAGCCGACTCCTGCGCCGCCCGCCGGATCCCGCCCCCGACGTCGCCAGCGTCTGGCCGCCTCCTTGCTCGGCCGGCTGGCTCCCGCGCGCCCGTTGGCCGGGTCACCGCTCCCAGCCGGCGTCTGGCTCCGCACCCGGCCGCCCCCGCGGGCCGGCCCCGCCTGCTCGCCGCCCCGTGCCTCCGGCTCCTCCCCGCGGGCGCCCCCGCGGCCGGCTCTTCGCTCCACCCCCGCGCGCGCGTCGGCCGGCTACGTCCGTGTGCTCTTGGGCCGGCTGAAAAGTAAGAAAGAAAAAGGGCCGGCTGACCAAGTCAACGGCCGACTGCCTCCTATCCGGCTACAGAAAAAAGCGGGGGGCCGGCTGCCCAAGAAAAGAAAGAGAAGTGTCCGGGTGAAAAGAAAGAAAGAAAGTCCGACTGCCCAGCCGGATGAAAAAAGAAATGTGCGTCCGGCCGCCCACGGGCGGAGAAAAAGAAGAAGAAAAAAGCATCAACTTCAACAAAGAAGGCAAAGTAGTCGCCGAGAGATCCGGTCCGACTGCTCAGCAGTCGGCCCGAATCTCGGGGGCTACACCCAGCGGGTGCGCTGACGCGCCCCCGCGAGGAAGAAGACAAAATAGTTGCCGGGAGATCCGGCCCGACTGCTCAGCAGTCGGCCCGAATCTCGGGGGCTACACCCAGTGGGTGCGCTGGCGCGCCCCCACGGAAGATTGCAAGAAACAAAAAACAAGAGACAAGAGAAGAGTTTTGTCCGGCTGCCAGGAGCCGGTAGAAGAGAAGTAAGAAGAAAAAGGGCGCTGCCAGACGCCTCGCCGCCTGGCCGGCTGTGCCAAGCCGGCTCGGCCGCATCCCGCCTCGACGCCTGGCCGGTCAAGCCCGACCGGCTGGACCCTCCTCGAGTGCCCGGAGGCTCGAGGTCTACACCCAGCGGCCACCATACCACATACATATGCAAAGCTAGATGCCTATGGCACTGAGCTTAGATACAGCTCCAGGAGCACTCTGTACTGCAGATATACCACATACATACAGACATGCAGGAGTAGGGGTGTTATCTCTCCGGAGAGCCCCGAACCTAGGTAAACTAGCGCGTGCTACTCGCATACCCGTCCTCGGATATTCCGGCAGCAGTCTTGCCCTCACACAAAGCCACCCTGTGGCATATGTTAGTCTCGAACCCCACCCCCCCCCCCCCCCCCCCCCCCCCCCCCCCCGTGAGAATACCACGACAATCGTCCTTTGTTGCGGTTGAATCTTGTACCACTCTTTATGTTCATGGATCTAGCACATGTGTGATGGTTCCCGTTGATTTGAGTGTTTTCCCCTCGTGTTCTTCGTAGGATCCTCATTTTGTGAAAGATCGGCCTTAGGGTTTCCACCCTACATCTTCTTAGTATCATGAGCCACGTTGATCATGAATTTGGAGTCTTCCCCGTCCGTTTCTAGCCTTCTTTTGCTTGATTTCGTCCTAAATTTCGAAAATCCTCACCAAAAATAGCCCCAATTTTTTTTGTGATTTGTTGGTTGGATGAAGTTTTGTTGATTTTGATCCATGGATTCTAAGTGTCTTGAGTGGATCTAGCTTTCCCCCAATTTTTCCCACTTTCCATCCACGAAATCTCCTCAATTTTGCCCCCGAAATCATCAATTTCCGCCTCCAAAATCAAGTACCTCGAGTTCATCCTCGGATTTGGAGCCCGGACATCCAGCACGTAACCCAGACATCCGGCTCCTGGAGCGCATTTTCGCGTGCGGTTCTGGACATCAGGTCCCGGATTTCGGGCCTAGCCCCCGAACGTCCGGCCCCTGGGATTTCAGTCTCCCGTGTTTCACGGTTTTGACCATAACGAATTCATCCGGAGTCCGATTTTGACGTTCTTTAGCTCATTTTGAAGCTATTGGCATCCCCCATACCAAAAAAATACTACCATCATTATTTAACTCCATCAAATTTTTCAAACTTTGGCATCTTTGCCTAGGGCTTCCACCACATCCTCCGCTATACCACCACCGACTTCCGCAACCTAACCCATTTTGTCCCCCATCGCATTTGAGGTTGTTTGAGTTGTGATTCGAGTCTCCTAAGGTGATTCGGCTACTTAGGGACGATTGCTTCTTCATCAACCACCACCATAACTTCTGCATAGGCTTGCCCAGCATACACGTCTGCCACCCCAACTTAACCCAATTTTGTTTGTGTTGTGAGTTGTGTCTCCTAAGGTGTTTCGGCTACTTAGGGACCGTGCTGTCAACTCCGACACCGTGTATAGCCCATCATACCCTTCCGCCACCTTAACCCATTTTGACCGGGTTTCCACCAATACTTTCACAACCACCGCCGCATTTCCACTACCACCAATTGACATTTTCCCTTGAGCTTTTGGGTCACGGTTTTTCTGTTTCCTAAGGTGTTTCGGCTAATTAGGGACGGTTCAACATCGACAACACCGCCACTCAACTTCGACAAGCATTCGATATTGACCACCTTCACCATTTTGACACCCTAACTGTAAGCAAGTATGGTAACCTCTATATCACCCTTGGTATCGTGGTACCCATCATTGTACATTCTTCTTGCCATTGTATTGTTAACCCCTAGCCCATTTTGCGTCACTTGCCTATCCAGACTAGCCATTGAGTATTGTCGGCAACGTTACTTGTGCACATTAGTGATCATCGATCTACACCTTCCATTGCATACATACCATATCATATTGGTATTATCTTGGTATCATAGTACCATTACTTGTGTCACAAGATTGTTCCCGCATATACGCAATTGCTATCTTGATTTGTGCATTTCGCATAGTCGCCATATAAAAAAAAGCTTTTAAGCAAAAGAGAAAGAGCAAAGAAGCTTGTAAGCAATTGCCATAGCATCATACCACATTGCATATAAAATTGTCATATCCGACCATCTTGGATTGCTGAGGACATGATGACCTTGGATATCTAGTGCAAACTATGCAATAATTTATTTATGTTATCCAGGACAAAAATACTTCACACACTTTTGTGCCATGCCTAATTGCAGGTGTATGGGACATTTGTACAATCCACATATGATGATAAGGGAAAAAGAGAAGTTTAGGTGCTGTTCAAAAAGTCCTCTCACGTCACTTTTTGGCCAACAGAAGATAGAGTCCAAGTCTCCCATGTTCTGGACTCAGATTCGGAATGCACAGACATACCTAACTCAAAACACCAAGATCTCTTTCATCCGGAATCCGAATTGGGTGATTCTTTTTTGTTGGAAAGTAGATTTCGTGCTCTTTCCAACCCAATTGGATTCACCTTCAAATTCGTCCGGAGCATTGAGATATTAACGAAACAATCTGATGTTGCAGCAGAATCCGAGTCAAACTATAAGTCCATAGGTGTTGCATCACCTCCACTTGGGCCCATTGGCCTAGTATGACCTAGGGTTAGTTTTAGGCTTCCTTGGGACGTCCTCCCACCTCCTTGGCCGCCACCCCTTGCTCCTATATAAGTAGATCAATCTAGTAGCTTTTTCCTTGGGTTTTGTTTAGATTAAAGTTCGCCATAGCTGCAACTTCGCGTACTTCATTTGTGTTCAACGACCAGACCAAGACGTCACAGAACACCACCTTGATCAATAAAGCTTTCATCTTATATTTGCAATATCCAGATTGCAATCTTAGTTTCTTGCTTGTTCTTTGTTTGCTTGCAGGAACTAGACCTTCGTGGTCAGGTTGATCGTGCTCCGGCGTGGTCAATAACCTCTCGGAGTTGGTTTAGCGATTGCTAAGGCGCGATGTCCTCGCACGTTCATAGTCTGATCGTCAAAGTCTACTCCTCAAAAACGATAATCACCTTCTCATCAAAAGACGGGACACCTGCACCTCTATCAAGTGGTATCAGTTTTCAGGTTGCTTGGTGCGAATTTCCAGTTATCTGTAGATTAGATTTATTTTCTTACCTACTATCCAAGAAAAGCCATTAAAAAGTTAGATCCGTTCATCCTTTGTCCAAGCCAGTGTGAGCTTTTGCAATTTTCTTTTCATTGCTTGCATAGTTGGATTATCGGTTGCATCGTCGTGTCGAGTTGCTGGTCTTAGTGTCTAGTTCCTTTAGAGTTTCGAGTTCTGTTCACATTAGTCACGCAGGCACTGCATCATTATCCCTTCGGCTGTCCACCACCGCATTCATCAATTTCTACCATGTGCTACCCATCGTTCATTATCATAATCATAGCTGAGGTCGTTCAATCTTCGCTTGATCCAATCTGCATCTTATCTAGTTTGTTTTGAGAAAAAAAGTCAAAAAAAAGGATAGGAAGAAAAAGGAAAAAAAGTGTGAGAAAAAAAGAGAAGAAAAAACAAAATTCGGATCTATCTAGACTTAATCTCGTACCTGAATTCGGATTAGAATCTGTTTTGTGCAATGTTCAGTAAAATAGGCATATCTTCCTCATATGAAGTCCGTTTTGGCTTCGCGAGTATTCAAATTAAAGCTATCGAAGAGCCGCATCTGAGTAGTTACATAAGCTTATTCAATATTTGACACCTCAACATCAGCTTCTAAATAGGTCATTTTGCCCTTCGAAGTTTGCGAACACAGCTTGTTTCAGTTTTTCAAGCCAATTTTAAAGTTTTTTGACTCCTCATATGAACTCGGAATTGAGTGATTCTTTTTGCGTTTGAAAGCTTGAGTCAGTAGCATTCTATAGAAAAATTATTAGAAAATTCGCAGAAACTTTTCCACAGGAAAGTTGGAGAGAGAGAGTTGTTGGTATATCCTAATTGGCAGTTGCTTCTCACCATTATCTTTACTGCCATTGTGATTTTCACTTATATCTTGCTGTCCAGAGCTACTTCATATTCTTTATTGATGCTAGTTGTGCTACGTCGTGACCTCATTAGTGTTCTATGCTCACGTCTCTAGTCCGGTCTAACCTAGGACCAGCAGAGTTCCGTCGTTGAGCGTTTATTCAACATTGCATCTCTGAATTGATTATTGCTAATCTTTTGCTACCAAATATTTAAGCCTTCCAAGCTCCACATATTTCTACACCGTGTATATGTACGTTCCCCTAGCAATCGCTTTACTCAATCTTCGGAGTTATTTGACACCGCTGGTTGCTTGTCACCACCTGCTGCATGGTAATAACTTGTAAGATATTGATATTTGCTTTACTATGAGCGCTTTACCACCACATCCTAGTAGTTTATAGGAACATTATTCTTGAATTTTGTTTCTTGTGTCTACTAATCATGAGAGGTTCCGGAGATAGAAGTTGTTGGACGACGGATACATCTTCACCATCACGAGAGGTGGGACAACACACACAGGCACAAGGTCAGGTTATCTCGTTACCATCATTTGAGGGTAGATTTAATCCTGCTATTTATCTATCTTGGGAGCTTGAAGTAGAACAAGTTTTTAGTCACCATGATTTTTGTGAACTTGAGAGAGTACGAGCTGCCACTGGAGCATTTACTGGTTTTTCTTCTGTTTGGTGGAGTGTACATTGTAAGAAAACATTGATAACCAACCCATAACTTGGAAAGATTTGAAAGTTGTAATGAGACAACAATTTTTTCCTCCTTACTATCGTCGTGAATTGCTTCATAAATTGGAACAATTAAAACAAGACAGTAACACTGTTCATGCTTACTACCAAGAGTTCAAATCTTATATGCATCATTGTGACATAGAAGAATCTGAGGATGAAACGATGCATAGATTTTTTGGTGGTTTGAACCATGATATTCGCGCAAGATTTCAGAATATTCCTCGTTGCATTACTGGTATGTATGTTCGCGCTTGTACCTTTGAGAGATAGATACATGAGGATGCATTGGGTGACTACAACAACTACTATTCTAGTTCATGCTCACCACCACCGGTTGATTCCTCCACCGTTGCACCTACTAGAGCAGCCACACCTCAGATTGTGAGCACGACATCATCTCAAGTGTATGGTACATTGTCATCACCCGTACCTACATCTACTACGTCTTTGCGACAAGGTAACAGTAAAGGTATTGATGATATAACTTCACATGAGAATGATGCATGCCTAGTTAACTTGAATACATCATGTGTTGAGTTACTTGTTGATTTGAGCACACCACCTATTTTAAAGAATCATGTTACTATCATGAATGTGTCATGTGATCAAACAGCTGAACTACCAACAATTTTGAGTGCACCCATTGAATTAAACAGCTGAACTACCAACAATTTTGAGTGCACCCATTGAATTAACTGTTGATGCAAAAGAACCAATGTTTAATCATTTTGATATGACCTCTAATCTTGGTGATGATTCTATGTCAAATGAATTATTGCATGTTTGCTTATTTAAGCATGTTGTAGCATGTAAATTTGATGCAAGTAAGGTTTATTCACCAATGATGGGATGGTTTAATGATGAACATTGTCAATCTTTTGATATGAATAAGAGCTTCATTTATATGTGCAAATTGAGTTGCAATATTTTCATGCCTTCTATTTCTTGCGATAATATTTTGGCTTTATATTTTATGAACTATGAAAGTCACTCATGTATACATGTGTCATATGTGCAAAAACCAATAGAAGTAAAAATGGATGACATATACATATACAACATGTACACCTTGTCTCTTTTGTTAGCCATATTTCAGATTAAGCAACGCCGAGGACGGCTTTTTTTCAAGAAGGGGAGGATGATGAGGACATGACTACCTTGGATATGACCAAAAATATTGCATACATGCATATTTGTGAGGTAATTTCTAATGCAAACTATGCAATAATTTATTTATGTTATCTAGGACAAAAATACTTCACACACTTTTGTGCCATGTCTAATTGCAGGTGTATGGGACATTTGTACAATCCACATATGAAGATAAGGGAAAAAGAGAAGTTTAGGTGCTGTTCAAAAAGTCCTCTCACGTCACTTTTGGGCCAACAGAAGATAGAGTCCAAGTCTCCCATGTTCTAGACTCAAATTCGGACTGCACAAACATACCTAACTCAAAACGCCAAGATCTCTTTCATCCGGACTCCGAATTGGGTGATTCTTTTTTTGTTGAAAAGTAGATTTCATGCTATTTCCAACCCAATTTGGTTCACCTTCAAATTCGTCCGGAGCATTGAGATATTAACGAAACAATCTGATGTTGCAGCAGAATCCGAGTCAACCTACAAGTCCATAGGTCTTGCATCACCTCCACTTGGGCCCATTGGCCTTGTATGACCTAGAGTTAGTTTTAGGCTTCCTTGGGATATCCTCCCACCTCCTTGGCCGCCACCCCTTGCTCCTATATAAGTAGATCAATCTAGTAGCTTTTTCCTTGGGTTTTGTTTAGATTAAAGTTCGCCATAGCTGCAACTTCGCGTACTTCATTTGTGTTCAACGACCAGGCCAAGACGTCATAGAACCCCACCTTGATCAATAAACCTTTCATCTTATATTTGCAATATCCATATTGCAATCTTAGTTTCTTGCTTGTCCTTTGTTTGCTTGCAGGAAATAGACCTTCATGGTCAGGTTGATCGTGCTTCGGCGTGGTCAATAACCTCTCGGAGTTGGTTTAGCGATTGCTAAGGCGCGACGTCCTCGTACGTTCGTAGTCGGATCATCAAAGTCTACTCCTCAAAAACAATAATCACCTTCTCATCGAAATACGGGACACCTTTTCCTCTATCATGGATCATCTTGACAAACACCGGGAACATCATATATAAATAGCATACTTGGGATAGAAGTCGTTGCATTTTTGTCTCTTATAGGTTGTGCACAAGTATCGTATCTCGGCTATTGAGCAATCGCACTAGCGTCACTCTAGTGTTGTGCAACAAGAGCATTTTTCGTGGCTTCCACATTTTGAGCTCATTCCTTGGTTGCACGACCCCATTTATCTATCTCTGTGTGTTTCCGTGTGCCACATATTGCTATTGGTCTACTTGTTTCACTTGCGAATTTGTGAATCTCTTTCAACATTATTGACTCTTGCTAACATTTTGCATCAAATTTTTGTGCCACTCTCCTCACCAAGCTCCACCAAAAGTTTTACTTGTGTAGGTGTGAGAATTGACAAGATCTGGTACCAATTGTGCTATTTCCATGCTACACTATTGAGTGATCATTGATCCATTTTCAACAGTGGATAAGGTACATTGGTCTAGTTCTTTCCTTTCTCCCACTCACATTTTCTCTAGTCTTGTGATGGATAGGCAAAGCATTTCATGTCCGGTCTTCGACGACAATGATGACGTGAACAACTACATCATCTCCGGACTACAACGACAAATGCAAGGTGCACAATCTACCTTGCGAGAGCGCATCGAGAACCTCGCCATCGACATCCGTCACTCCAAAGCAAGGAAAAGGAACTACTTCGACAACAAGCTTTCCGCACAAAAGAAGGAGAGCGATGCAAGGATGGAGGAGATTCGGGCCTTGTTGGTCAACCATTCTTCCCCATTGTCATCCTCAAGGCGGCGGCGAGCGAGTCGCAAATCTTCGGAGCGCCCATGCGATGCAAGCGCAATTCGTCCATGTCCACATCTACATGGCGACCATCATCACATTCGTGATCCACATCGTCATGAAGGGCAAGTCACCTCCAAGCATCATGTTGTCGGTGCAACAAACCCTGGGTCTATTCCCCTGACTGTGCACAGGCATGAGAACAAGTTTACAACACCAAGGCCGGTTCAAGATACAAGAGACCAAGATCTTCGAAGAACCAGCAGGCAGATTAAGAAGGCCAAGACCAAGACAGAGAAGCAAGACACCACCAGGAGAAAAGCCTCCCTTGCCGGGCGGGTGGACCTGGCAAGGACAAGGGCTCCCCCGGGAGAAAGCATTCAAGACGTCCCTACAGGGCTTGCCGGGACTCACGAGGGCAAAGACACCTCACCAAGCCGTCTCACCATGACCCACGTCGTTGATCAATGCGGTGTCAAGCTGCAAAGTGACTAAGTGGCAGCCATTCGCCACATGGCAGCCTCTTTCTACAGGAAATACCTACAGATGACACCCGTCCTGCAACGTGTCAAGCAAGCAGGCATGGAGCTTGCAAGAGGAGCCCGGCAAGGCTTGCCGGGCGAGCAACGATGTGACGTTGAGCAGTGCATTTAATGCACTCTATCAGCCTGTAGAATTAGGTATGATAGCACTGTTTGCTATCTTATCAGTGCATAATGACTGTTTTGCCACTGTGGTGACCCCTTAACCTATAAAAGGAGGCCCATGGCAACCATAGCAAGGGATGGAAAGTTGAACACCCCCACACTCATACGCGCGTAGTCACTGCCTTCCCAGGGCGAGCCTGCCGGGCAAGTGTACTACGCTCCACCACCACTTTTCCAACATCAATCCACCAAAGCAGGAGTAGGGTTTTACGCCTCACGGTGGCCCGAACCTGGGTAAAATTACCCGTGTGATCTCTGCCGTGCTGCCCCACGTTCTTTTGCTCTTTGTGCAACGCGACATCCCCCCTGCCGAACCAGCAAGGGGCCCCTTGGCCCCATAGGTGGCCGTGGTTTCCCGCGACATCTTTGGCACGCCAGGTAGGGGGATCGCTTGTGTGAACCTGAAAGCGTGTGCAGCGCGTCATCTTCATCACCATCTTCGTCTTTGACGGCATCGTCAGCAATGGCGCCTAAGAAGAAGTCTGGTGTTGCTGCTCACCCATCCACCTCGAAGGCGCCGCCACCCGCAGCCACCAATGCTGCGGGGGACGCGGAGGCGCACGAGAGTGTGCACGCCGCAGGGGGTGTGGTCGGGGCAGGTGGCACTGTCACCACTTCCCCGGCGGTCGAAGCAGGAGCAGGAGACGCCGGAGGAGAGCAACATCAGCAACACCCCGATGGCCACGCTCCACGAGTTACGGGTGAAGGGGCTACTCCCTCGACACTCCTTCCCCTCGCCGACGGGCACAGCCGCAGCAATGGTGCTCGGTCCGGGGCGAGTCGCCGCCCTCTGGCCGCCCCCACCACAGGGGCGGCCACAGCGCGTGCACCTCCCCCGGGACGAGTCGACCAGGCTGCTGCGCCTAGTGGAGCTGCTGACCCTCAAACGCCATCACTGCGCCACCATGCCATCCAGGTGGCCGCCCCGCAACAGCGGGAACGTGATATGGTCGCTGCTGGCCCCGTCTGGAGCCGGGCAATGGCGCGATCTGCGTCATCATCGCCCATAACAAGTACTGCTACGGAGGCCATGGCGCAGGCTCAACTGCTGCCAAGGTTTCCGCCAGCGGCCGAGCAGATGGATGAATGGCGTGCCACCATCCAGAGCTTACTCGGCTTCGCCGACGCGGGGGGCTCGTAGCGAGCTGGCCCGCCACGGCCTCCCCAAGCGACGACAACGGCCCGTGCTGCTGGTCGTACGGAAGGGGCCACCCGCACGGTACAATCCCCGCCACGGCAGCTAGCGCAGGCGCAGCAGAATCAAGAACCTGATGGCGTCTCGACGGCATCTTCTGACCCTCGAGCGCGTCCAGGCCGGCAGCGTGCCTCGGAGGACAGGGGGAGGGGAAACACGCGCGTTGTCGTTGAGCAACGCCGCGACGCCCACCGCTGGGCCAATGGGTGTGACGGTCCCGACGTCGACGAGCCTGCACTGCCTTTACTCGTGAGCTGCGGCAAGTCCGTTGGTCGTCCGTCCGCACGTTCAAGCCAGAGATACCCGAGAAGTACGATGGGAGGCTGAACCCGGCGGAGTTTCTGAGCATCTACACTATCGCTGTTCAAGGTACCGGTGGAAGAGATGAGAAGGTATTCACCAACTACTTCCCTTTGGCTCTCAAGTCCAATGTGAGGTCTTGGCTGATGCTCCTGCCAGAGAACTCCATTTCGTCATGGGCTGATTTCTGCCATGAGTTCATTGGCGCCTTCACTGGCGGCCATCAAGAACCAGGTCGGCCCAGCGATCCGCAGCTTCTTCAGCAGAAAGAAGGAGAGTCTCTCCGGAAGTATTTGCAGAGATTTAGCAGAGTCCACAGAAACATCCCAAATATCCATTCGACAGCTGTGATAGCCACCTTCCAGTTCAATGTGCGCAACCGGAAGATTTGTTCCAAGATGAATGTACGGTTGCCCAAGACTGTGAAGGAACTTTACACCTTGGTGGATAAGTGTGCTCGGATGGTTGAGGGAAGAAAACTGCCCGGAGAGGAGGATTGCATTAATGTTGATTCAGAGGATGATGATGAGTCCACCAGTCAGAAGAAGAGCAAGAAGCGCAATAAGAAGCGCAAGGATAAGACGGTAATGTCTGTTGAAGGATCGGGAATCCCTAGTACCGGCAAGAAGGTTAAGGCCGAAACCCCCGGCAAGGAAGCTGTCATGTGCTCTAACTGTCGGGGGGCTGCGGCCGCCGAAAAGGCCGGGAAAGGTGATGGACCATACTGCAAGATCCATCGGACCAAGGGCCACGACCTTCAAGAGTGTTCTCAGGTTGAGCCGCTTGTCAAGAGACAGAAAGCAGAATAAGAGAAGCGTGACAAGGAAAAGGGACAGAATGTTGCTGGCTGTAAGGGTCGTGGTGGTGAAGTAAATCGCCTAGGCAGACCTCTTCGGAACAAAGGAAAACCCACCAGGGTTCGAGAGAAGGAAGCCTGCGGTGATGAGAGTGATGAAGGGGATGAAGAGGAAACCAGTGAGCAGGAGTTCCAGAAGGCCACTGATGCCCTGTGCATTGACGGGGGTGCGTCCCTACACGCCTCTCACTGCCAACTCAAGCGGTGGGCGCGTGAGGTTAATGCCGTGGAACCAGCGCCAGGGGCCCGGGAACCACTCAAATGGTCACGCACGCCCATCATTTTTTTATGAAGAGGATCATCCTGACCACACCACTGCGGTAGGATGTTTGCCGTTGTTGGTCTCTCCAACAATCCACAACCTCAAGGTCACGAAGATGTTGGTGGACGGCGGGGCCGGGTTGAATCTGATTTCCCCAAAGGTTATCAGCAAGCTTCAGATAGAAGAGGATGAGTTAAAAGTCACCGGCATGTTTCAAGGAGTTAATCCCGGCAGGAGTCATCCTAAGGGAAAGATCATGTTGCCTGTGACGTTTGGGGGAGAGCTGAACTACCAGACTGAAAAGATGGTGTTTGATGTGGTTGACCTCCCCTTGCCGTACAATGGAATACTTGGACGCCCAGCCCTGGCTAAGTTCATGGCGGCATCCCACTATGCCTACAACGTCTTGAAAAAGCCAGGGCCAGTTGGAGTCATTTCCGTCCCATCAGATGAGAAAGACGCAATCATTTGTGTGGTCAAGATGTACCGGGACGCAGTCGCGGCAGAGGCAGCAGCAGCAGTGGCGGCAGTTCCCGCCAAGGAGAACAGAGGGAAGAAGGATATTAAGGGCTCCGGCAAGGAATTCGGGACGCGCGCCTCTCCGGAGTGCGCTGCGCCTGTTGATGACTTGCCGAAGAGTTCCAACAGCAAGAGATCCAAGGTTGCTGCTCCACAAGTGAAGAAGGTCCTGGCAGGGCTGGCTGGCATTGATGGTACTCTCACCATCAGCGCCACCCTCGATGACAAATAGGAAAGCGCGCTTGTTGCCTTCCTGTGGGCAAATATCGATGTGTTTGCCTGGCAACCATCTGATATCCCCGGTGTTCCCAGGGAGGTAATCGAGCACCACCTTGCTGTCTGCCCACATGCCCGACCTGTCAAGCAGAAAGTCTGAAAGCAGGCCTTGGAGAGGCAGCAGTTCATTACAGAGGAGATCAAGAAACTTGAGGCAGCTGGTTTGGTTAGAGGAGTGCTGCATCCAACATGGTTAGCAAATCCAGTGGTTGTCCGGAAGGCCAATGGGAAATGGAGAATTTGCTTAGACTTCACAGATCTCAACAAGGCTTGCCCGAAAGACCCATTTCCCTTGCCGCGCATCGACCAGATCGTGGACTCCACTTCAGGCTGCGATTTGCTCTCCTTTTTGGATGCATCTTATGGGTATCATCAAATCTTCATGTCCAAGGAAGACGAAGAGAAGACCTCGTTCATCACCCCGTGTGGTACGTACTGTTTTATCCGCATGCCTTTCGGATTAAAAGTGCCGGGTCTACTTTTGCAAGGGTAGTCCAGATTGATTTTGGGCCACAGCTGCACAGAAACATTGAGGCTTATATGGATGATATTGTGGTCAAAACCAAGGATAGATCAACCCTTATCTAGGATTTGGAGGAGACATTTGCCAATTTGCGCAAGATCAACTTGAAGCTCAACCCGAAGAAGTGTGTATTTGGTGTTCCCTCCGCCAAGCTGCTCGGGTACTTTGTATCCCATCGGGGGATCGAAGCCAACCCCGATAAGATCCAAGCCATCGAACAGATCCAAGCACCAAAGACGGTCAAAGATGTTAGGCGTCTGACAGGGTGCATTGCCGTGCTAAGCAGATTCATTTCCAAGTCTACCGAGCGCGCCTTGCCGTTCTTCAAAATCTTGAAGAAGGCAGGGCCCATGAAGTGGACTCCAGAAACAGATGCGGCTTTGGAAGAGTCGAAGGCCTACCGATATTCTGTGCCCACCTTGGTTGCTCCCAAACCGCAAGAGCCGTTGCTGTTATACTTGGCGGCAACCAATCAAGTGGTTAGTGCAGCCTTGGTGGCGCAGCTGGAAGTGGATGAAACAGAGAGTGAGCAAAGACCGGCAGAGTCAGATAGGGATCAGGACAGAGGTAAGCACGGCAGCAAAGACAACCCCAAGGACACGGCAAGGAAGAAAGTGGTGCAGCGCCCAGTGTACTTCATCAGTTCCCTGCTACACGGGGCTAGATCGAGGTACTCTGGCGTGCAAAACTTGATCTTTGGCCTCATCATGGCCTCAAGGAAACTGCACCACTACTTCCAAGCCCATGAGATCATGGTTGTCACTCGCTTCCCGTTGCAAAGGATACTCCAGAACCCTGAGGCTACTGGCAGAATAGTGGAGTGTGATTTGGAGTTATCCAGTTTTGGTTTGAAGTTTGAGAGCACATCAACAATCCAAAGCAGGGCATTGGCAGAGTTTATTGCAGAATGGACGCCAACCCCTGACGAGGAAGTGCCAGAAACAGTTATCCCTGGCAAGGAGGTGCTTTTTCCCTACAAGGTGCAGGGGCTGGCGTGCTTCTCGTCGCTCCCTTCGGGGAACACTTGAAGTACGTCGTCCAGATGCATTTTGCCCGGGAAGAGGAAACCAACAATACAGCAGAGTATGAAGGGCTCCTTGCCGGGCTCAGGATTGCCGCAAAATTGGGAATCAAGAAGCTGATCATTCGAGGAGACTCACAGCTTGTGGTGAGACAAGTCAACAAGGATTACCAAAGTCCATTGATGGAGGCATATGTTGAGGAAGTGAGAAGATTGGAGGAGCGCTTTGACGGGTTGCAAACAGAGCACATACCTCGTGCAGAAAATAGCATAGTTGATCACCTGTCAAAGTGTGCTGCCCAAAAGCTTCCTGTGGAACTAGGAACTTTTTTTCTCCATCTTACTCAGCCCTCCGTATCCCCAGCAACAATGGCACGAAAAAGGAGAAAGCTGGACAACGGTAAGCATCTCCCGGTAGAGCCATCCGCTCCTGGTTGGGACCCTGCCAGAAACAACTGCTCACAACCTGCCGGACCGCACCCTCCAGCCGGACCCATGGTGCCTGCGAACGAGGAATGTGCCCCCGTAGTTGAGGAGGTGCCGCTAGTCTTTGTTGCCGAGCCCCAGGCTCCAACTTGGGTAAGGCAGATTGTCCACTTTCTCCAAACCGGAGAACCCCCCAATCACCAAGATGAGGCTGAAAGAGTAGCCCGGAGGGCCAGTATGTACCAGTTTATCGATGACACTCTGTATAGAAGGAGGCCCAACGGTGTGAAATTGAAGTGCATCTGCCGGGAAGAAGGGAAGGAACTGCTGGCTGAGATACACAAAGGCATGTGCGGCTCCCACATTGGATCAAGGGCGCTGGTTGGGCAAGCGTTTCGGCAAGGATTCTATTGGCCCACAGCCCTCCAAGATGCGGTTGAGCTAGTCACCAAATGTGAAGCCTGTCAGTTCCATTCCAAGAAAATCCACCTGCCTGCCCAAGCTCTTCAGACAATCCCTTTATCATGGCCATTTTTGGTATGGGGGCTCGATATCCTCGGCCCTTTCCCCCGAGTGATCAGGGGCTTTGAATTCTTGTTCGTTGCTATCGACAAGTTTACAAAGTGGCCGGAAGTTGCTGCCGTGAGAAAGGTGACTGCTCAATCAGCTATCAAGTTCTTGAAAGATTTGGTATGTCATTTTGAATCCCGGCAAGGATCATTACCGACAATGGCACCCAATTCACGAGCCGCGCCTTCATGCAATATGTTCATGCCCTCGGAAGCAAGATCTCGTTTGCTTCTGTCGCACATCCCAGAAGCAACAGGCAAGCTGAGAGGGCGAACACTGAAGTGCTGCGGGGACTCAAAACAAGAACCTTTGATATGCTGCAGAAGCGCGACAGGCGGTGGATTGATGAGCTGCCGGTAGTTCTATGGTCCCTCAGAACGACACCAAATCGAGCTACCGGGCAAACTCCTTTTTCCCTGGTCTATGGGGCGGAATCAGTTATCCCCACGGAACTCATTTATGGGTCGCCTCGAGTGCTTGCCTATGATGAAGTAGCGCAAGATCAGCACCGGCATGACAACGTTGTGCTACTCGAGGAGAACCGTCTTCGGGCTGCTACGCGTGCTGCACGCTATCAGCAAGCCCTGCGTCGCTATCATAGCCGCAGGTTTCATGCCCGGTGTTTTGAGGAAGGCGACCTTGTCCTTAGGCGCGTTCAGTCCGCCAAGGGTACAAACAAGTTGACGCCGAAGTGGGAAGGCCCTTACCGGGTAGTACGAGTCACCAGACCTGGCGCAGTCCGTCTGGAGCCCGGAGATGGCATTCAATTGCAAAACTCATGGAATATTGAGCATCTCCGCAAGCTCTACCCGTAAGGCGCGGCTGTCGGGCCCTTCCCGGCAGCCACCCTTTTGTACAGGCCTTGCCTCAGTTGCATGTAACCCCTTGTACAAAGCCAGGCGATGACCTTGAGCACCAGAGAAATAAACGAAGCGCTGGGGGGCCCCCGACCAAGTTGCATGCATGCATAAGCATTCCAAGAGCATTTGCATAAGCATTTCATGAGCTTTTATATATGCATATAGACAGGATCGCATCCTGTATCATTCTCATCTGCATAAAGTTGCAGGTTCCTGCCGAGAACTCGGTTTCTGCAAAAAGATGGGGAGATGAACCAACGCTGCGATCCCTGGCGAACCAAACAAATAAGTTCTACCTCTTGTCCATAAGTGTTCTGTAAGCTAAAACTTGTGCATAAGAAAACCCCGCCACTCTTCGAAACTTAGGTGCTCCCATCCCTGGCTCGAACGTTGCTTCGGCCTGGATGGTCGTAGTGGCCTTTGATGAAAAGAAGTTGGCGGGGGGCTGGTCCCTCTATTTCTTGCCGGTAGGCTCAGTTCCCCGCAAAGAAGAAAGGGTACCGGCAGGATAGCCTGCCGGGGAAAACTCGTTTATTTAAAATAAAGAGGCATTTCACCTCTGCGTGGACATATACATGCACGAGTTCCCGGCAAGGTTCATCTTTTTCATTAATATGCTGGTCATACAAGTACAAACCTTACAGAACACAGACATGGACTCGAGAGATTACATTATTCGAACTAAAATTTGGCAAATACCTATGAGTTTAAGATTGAAAAAAGATAAGTGCCCCGTAATGCCTTTGCCCTTGTCCATCTCCTTCAGGAAAAGGTCGAGGAGGCCGGTGGCGAACCCAGCTGGGATTCGGCGCCTCCCCAGGACCACGGTGGTACCATCCCTCGGCAAGGAGGAAGAAACCGGAGGGCAGGCGCAGATGGTGACACTGCCGAAGGACCAGATGGGGAACACAGAGTCACTGGCAAACACGGCTCATCGGAACAGTCTTCCCCATTCCTGACGCGTCGTGGGTTGCCGCCGCCATCCGCATCGCTACCACCCGAAGACCTCAGCACGAAGCAAGCAGGCATGGAGCTGGCAAGACGAGCCCGGATAGGCTTGCCGGGCGAGCAACGATGTGACGTTGAGCGGTGCATTTAATGCACTCTGTCAGCCTGCAGAATTAGATATGATAGCACTGTTTGCTATCTTATCAGTGCATAATGACTGTTTTGCCACTGTGGTGACCCCTTAACCTATAAAAGGAGGCCCATGGCAACCGTAGCAAGGGTTGGAAAGTTGAACACCCCCACGCTCATACGCGCGTAGTCACTGCCTTCCCAGGGCGAGCCTGCCGGGCAAGTGTACTACGCTCCACCACCACTTTTCCACCATCAATCCACCAAAGCAGGAGTAGGGTTTTACGCCTCGTGGTGGCCCGAACCTGGGCAAAATTGCCCGTGTGATCTCTGCCGTGGTGCCCCACGTTCTTCTGCTCTTTTTGCAACATGACATCCCCCCTGCCGAACCAGCATGGGCCCCTTGGCCCCATAGGTGGCCGTGGTTTCCCGCGACACATGTGCACGATGACGACGAACGACATCTACTACGAGCTCAAGCACGACAGCGACATCATGAACATGAAGATGCTTGACACGCGTTAACATACAAGTCCCAACAAGCTCTACATCTAGCTACGGCCAACCTTAATGAGCACAAGAGAAGACTGCGAGACAAGCACCACCAAGAGGAAGCTACGGCTACCACCACAACTTCAGCATCTTCGCCAAGTGTTGTCAAGGCATATTCACCTTTGGACGTACGACATCTTCACCTACTTCCCATGAGTACGCCTACATCGACATCATCAAGTCCAAGGCGACCACCAACAAGCGAGGGTGGCACTTCCATCTTCGGAAGCCCCTCAAGGAAGATGACCAAGCATGGGAAATTCCCTTCGGTCATGGAGACGAGCTACAAGGTGCCACATCATATGGGCCTCCTACAACAAGACGGCGACAAGATGGTCGAGCAAGGTCCATCCCCTTCGATCGCGGCGACGAGTGCGAACCTCTTCAACAACATGAAGCTGGCGCCCCAATGGGACTCATACTCCGAGTCTAGCTACGAGACCACACATGAGACACTCTCTTTGGTCTCGGAGGCAAGCGATGATTTGCCACTTCCTATGACATTCATCTTTGGAGGCGTTATGGATGAGGAGGTTGAGCATGGGACTATCCCTTCAACCAAGGCGGCGATAGGAGTTGAGCATGGAGACATTTGCACCTACATCTCTCCGACACCCACATATGATGAGATGCCCCAATTGCCATGTAAGGAGAGCCACCACCCCATGAGTGAATGAGTGACTCCACCATATATGACATTGAGTTCATTTCCTATGAGAGGATGAGTGTGACCACCACTAGCCCCACACTTGAGAGCATGCCACACATCCTATGTGAGGTTGAGAGCCATTTGAGTGACTCCACCAATCATATGAGTGAGAGCATCCTTGAGGGAGTGAGTGAGCCACAACACTTAGTGAGTGAGGTAGTTGAGACGACACGTGAGGCCACTATGATTTCTAATGACTTAGCCTCTACTCTGAGTGTACTTTCCTTTTTGGTGCTAGATCTCCAACAAGACGAAGCGCCAATCCTCAACGAGTCCATACCTCCAATGGGCAAACCAATGGCTATGATGGACGATATTGCACCCCCACATGGTACCCTCAAGTTGATGAAGCTATTGACCAAGTGTCATTTTTTATCACCTCACCTACAACACATGAGCGGACCTCTAAAGGTAACATAGGTGATGGTACTTCTATTGTCCCACTAGTGGACTATCTTGCAAATGATTGCTTGCATGATGATGATCACCTTATGGATTCATCGCTTACTATGTCATGTTTCGATATGCCACCCATTTATGATGAATATGATGATGAGCATGTTGAATTGTCTAGTTGTGATGCTATGCTCCATAGGATATCATGTGAAAATTCTATTGGTCCCATCGTGTTTGAAAATCCATTAAACATGTCATATGCTATGAGTGAGATCTATCTCAACATAGTAACTATGCATGCCCCATTAAAATAAATCCCATTTGCACTTATGGCATAGATGAAAATATCATGGTTATTGGATTTTGTTTCTCTTGTGATGATATTGCTATGCTACCTTTGCAAAATTTGTGCAATTCATCTCATATGTCATGCCATGAAAATTATTGTGTATCGCATGATTCCATCCCTTATGTGCACCATATGCATACCATTCATGACAATGCTCTACATATCGCTAGTGATGCATTACACAATTTGAGTCTCCATTATGCTATATGTAACAACAAACCTATCATGATGGATGACATGTTTCTATATCATGCATCTCATTTATTTGAGCATTGGATATTGTGTGCTAACCAACACATGCACGTGCGCATCATAATGGATGATGTGTCCATATACCATGCACACACAATTTTCCCATTGCCTTTGTTTTGTGTAGGTATTTATGAACACTCGTCAACCTCACAATCCCATGAGTTGACGAAACGAGGTCTTGAGAGCAACAATGCATTGGGATTCCTTGGAATGCTTCTTCCACTGTTCCTTTTGTGCAAGGACTTCGCACATTACTTTTACTTGGCTCTCACACGGCTATGGGCTATATACCATTTGTCATCTTATACCCATTTTACCCTGTTCACTTTGCATGTTATGCCTCTTTATATGCCTTTGCCATGCAATTGTGACCCTTGCTTGCACTTACATGTGATTCGCCATTATACAACTTCAATGTGTATTTGCATGCTTGGTGGAGATCCTTGTTGCTATTACCATGTTTTCCTTGTACCTCATGCTTGTGATATGTCATGTGCATTATGTATGCTCACTATTTGCACACATGACATTATTGCCATGATTACCGCTAGTATGTTGCATCTTCACACTACTAGCTTGCATGACTTGTTTACTATGATCGCTTGCTTTGTCGCATCGTCCATGATCCATTCTTGCTCGATTCATTGGGTTGATGACATATATATTCATGCCTATCACATGATTTACCTTGATGATTGTCACTTGTATCCATTAGTTGCATCTCTCATATTCACTTGTAGTGAGTGCAACAATTCTATGCTTATTAATCTTGGAGACTTGGATACCTTACATGTGACGCATGCTTATTTTATTGAGCTTCTTATCTTTGGGTGTTCTCGCATCTTATGCCTACATACCATGCCCTACACCCTTGTACATTCTTATGATCAGAATGATGAAAACACTTGTTGGGTATTTCATCACACGGATGTTTGGTTTTGCATTTCCGCTAACCTCGTTTGTTTTTTCAAGTGTTTGTCATTCTCTTTCATTTTGGAGGATTCACAAGGCGGCACCATCATGAGACAACTTGGTCATGTGAAGGCGTACATGATGTGCGACCCATCATTTTTGTGACACTACTTAAGGTGAACTCCTTCCCTTTGAGCCATCCTCACATATGCATATTGGATGGGTCACTCTTTCATTGTTGTTTCCTTCTTCTTGTCTACATGATACATATATTGGATGGAGGACCAACATTGGAGATGGACCCTATGGACCTTCAAGTTGAGGAGCACCATGACATCGAGCTATGGTACAACACCACCCATAAAAAATTTGCATCTTATGCATGGATTGACTCACATTATGATTGCCTTGTTGCATCTTGTATTACCATGTCATCCATAATATATGAGCTTGTGCACTTTCTTAGAAAATATGATGTGATCTTCCTTGATGGCATATTATTACATCATGATCATATTGCCCACCATCAATTGCATGATAACATAATCATATTGAGCATCCATTGCCATGTTCATGCTCTTGATAAACCATCGTTTTCGGGGTACAACACCTATGGGATCCCGAGAGACCCCTTTACGATTCGGCGGGGGGAGAGGTATACGCAAAGAGCAGAACCAGTGATCGACGCGGGAAGTTTTTACCCAGGTTCGGGCCGCTGATCAGCGTAAAACCCTACTCCTGCTTTGTGTTCTTATTGATGTTCTTGAGCCCAGCCTTCAGGAGCGCTTGCAATGAACAGTACGTTCAAAGAGCAGCTACGCATGCAGAATGGGCCAGAAGTTCTCCTTCTCTGTAGCAGTTGCCTTGGGCCTCCTTTTATATGCTCAAAGGGGTCTCCACAGTGGCAAAATGTACATACATTGAGGTGTAAAGTAGCTACAGGGTATCATACCTAACCCCTGACGGATTAGGACAAGCGCATTTAATGCACCATGAGGTGTCCGTTTAGGTGTCCTCACTTTCTTGGGGATGGAAAAAGGGGCCATCCCATCAGCACCGCTTAAGCTCTCCTCCACTGGCACGTTGCCACGCATCCAGAGAAGGACCCAGAATGTGAGGTTTTGTCGTTGTGCTGGAGTAGTGGTACAGTGGCAGAATCTCGCCGGGCACCGAAACTTGCCGGGCACCAAGCCTTGCCAGGCGCCAAGCCTTGCCGGGATTATCTTGCCGGGGCTCATCAGCAAGAATCTTGCCGGGGCTCACCAGCAAAGAATCTTGCCGGGGCTCACCAGCAAGAATCTTGCTGGGCCTCACCAGCAAGAATCTTGCCGGGGCTCACCAGCAAGAATCTTGCCGGGGCTTCGGCCTTTGGCCTTCTGCCTTCCAATTATTTACTCGAATGCTTTTTGGATAGTCTTGTGCTTGTTCCCAGTTGTCTTCTCCCAGGAAGGCTCGCTCCCCTGCCACGCCTTTCCCGCCTGGGGGGCTGCAACTCGCCGGTGCGTGTCCAGGGGTAATGAACACCCCCTATTCACTACACCGACAGGAGCCCCCAGGCCTGGGCCGGACAAACGCGCACAGTGTTTGTCTGGGCTAGGCCCAAAAACATGCACCAGTACACGCGCGGCGAGAAGTAACCATTACTCTTTACTTTTAACTGCATGCTGGTGATGACGCAAGAGAGCTTGCGGTTTGCTGGGCCTTGGGCTTGCCGGCAGCGTGGGCAGACAAAGCAGGACGGCAACAGGAGTCGTGTGCCCGAAAGGAAGTGCCACACTGTGCGACGAGGAGCCAGTCCCCGAGCTTTCCCCATATAGGGTACTGCGGGTGCGGTGCTCGATCTATATAGTCACCCCTGCTGCCGCAGCCGTCTACCGTGAATGTCTCACTGCCGTCTTGCCGGCCTGTTGCTGCAATGGCTCATATAAAGAAGCAATTTATCTTAGTTAAATCAATCTTTATGCATGCAATGCATGTTACTTTATGCTGAATGAATGTATGCTTCCCCCTTGATTAATTCAATCCTTGCACTTATTTTAGTCCCTACGCTGTCTGGAAACCTTGCCGGTGCGCACGTTTGCCGCGAGCGCTAGATGCGGGTCTTTAGCAGCCTGCTGGAAGCGCCGCCGCCGGCAAGGCGACTTGCCGGGCCAGAACGCAGCTGCTAAGCTTGCCGAGTGGACTCGAGGCAAAGCTAGAGCGCGGGCTAACCACGACAAGGTTCCTCCGCATGCAGGTTGATGTACAAGGACAAAGAATTAATCAAGGCGACCCACGCTCGCCGGAAAGCTTTCCGGTGCGCATGCTCCAGTCGGCAGTGCTTGAGGAACGGGTCCTAAGCAACTTGCCGGGAACGCTGCCTCCCGGAAAGTTTACCTCCTTGGTGCTTATGCAGCCACCTAAATTGTCGAGCGGACTCGAGACAACTAGGGGCGCAATTAGCCCCGGGAGGGCTCCTTCGCGTGTAGGTATAAGAAGCAAGTGAGGATAGCAAAATGAATGTAATAAATCTTGGCAACTTAGCTTTTCTTGCGAGGGCGCTGCCAGCCCCCGAGCTTATTTTTAGCTCAAAGGGTGGTTGTCGGGAAACTTTTGACTTTACCGGAGAACTTTGATATTCTCGACGCTAGCTTCCGGCAAGGAGTTGCCGGGAAAGCTCATGACGGAGGACTTCGTCGTTCTCGATGCTGGCTTCCGGCAAGCTTGTTGCCAGGAAGGCTTATGGCGGAGAACTTCATCGTTCTCGACATCAAGAAGATTGGTCCAGAGGACGCTGCCAGCCCCCGGGCCACAACTGCGTTTAAATACGACAAGTTAATTAGCATCTTAAAAGCATTTTAACTTGTGCGTAACTTTATTTAGAGCTCTTCTCCACATGTTTTTGTTTTTGCATAGTTGTCCCCTACGCTTGCCGGAATGCATCTCGATCGCGCACGTCCTAGTCAATGGCGCTTAGGAATGGATCCTAGTTAGCAGCCTATCGAGGACGCCGCCTCCTCGAGAGCTTCACACTCCAAGAACAAACGCGGCTGCACAGGTGTTGCTAGGCAGACCCGAACAACCCAGAGCGCAGAATGTCTCAAGAGTGCTCCTTTGCGCACAGGTTATGTGCAAAGAACATCATCATGGATAAAATCAAATCAGCAAAAAGCATTAAAGTTTTAGAACTTAGCTTTCTGTATGTGGAGCGAAGTCGCCATGGACGATGAAGCTGACGCACCTACCGCTGGATCAGGTTCGCGCAACCTCGATCCCCCTACCTGGCGCACCAAAGATGTCGGGGTACGACACCTATGGGATCCCGAGAGACCCCTTTACGATTCGGCGGGGGGAGAGGTATACGCAAAGAGCAGAACCAATGATCGACGCGGCAAGTTTTTACCCAGGTTGGGGCCGCTAATCAGCGTAAAACCCTACTCCTGCTTTGTGTTCTTATTGATGTTCTTGAGCCCAGCCTTCAGGAGCGCTCGCAATGAACAGTACGTTCAAAGAGCAGCTACGCATGCAGAATGGGCCAGAAGTTCTCCTCCTCTGTAGCAGTTGCCTTGGGCCTCCTTTTATATGCTCAAAGGGGTCTCCACAGTGGCAAAATGTACATACATTGAGGTGTAAAGTAGCTACAGGGTATCATACCTAACCCCTGACGGATTAGGACAAGCGCATTTAATGCACCGTGAGGTGTCCGTTTAGGTGTCCTCACTTTCTTGGGGATGGAAAAAGGGGCCATCCCATCAGCACCGCTTAAGCTCTCCTCCACTGGCGCGTTGCCACGCATCCAGAGAAGGACCCAGAATGTGAGGTTTTGTCGTTGTGCTGGAGTAGTGGTACAGTGGCAGAATCTCGCCAGGCACCGAAACTTGCCGGGCACCAAGCCTTGCCGGGCGCCAAGCCTTGCCGGGATTATCTTGCCGGGGCTCATCAGCAAGAATCTTGCCGGGGCTCACCAGCAAAGAATCTTGCCGGGGCTCACCAGCAAGAATCTTGTTGGGCCTCACCAGCAAGAATCTTGCCGGGCCTCACCAGCAAGAATCTTGCCGGGGCTCATCAGCAAGAATCTTGCCGGGGCTTCGGCCTTTGGTCTTCTGCCTTCCAATTATTGACTCGAATGCTTTTTGGATAGTCTTGTGCTTGTTCCCAGTTGTCTTATCCTAGGAAGGCTCGCTCCCCTGCCACGCCTTTCCCGCCTGGGGGGCTGCAACTCGCCGGTGCGTGTCCAGGGGTAATGAACACCCCCTGTTCACTACACCGACAATCGTACTACGACATCATCTTACACAATGGTAGATTTTGCTTTGTGCACCGTGAAAATTACCACACTTTTGTGTGCGCATCAAATGCTTTTGCTCACATGAATGCTTTACATATCATTCTATATCATTTGGCTAAGCTTCATGCACCTTGTCATGATCAATCTTATCGGACGAACACATGCTTACTTGATGGATACCTAGTGTGTGCTAACCATTGTATTTCCAAGTGTCATTTGTGTTTGCTCTTTTTGCATGTATACCACTCCGGCGACACCTTGGAGTACTTGGATTCCTCCATGTTTTCAACTCCGTCCAACTGCAAGTTCGTCCACGACAACCATTTGCATGGTGATGAGGGTTTACGATCCGAGGTCGGATCTTTCCCAAGGGGGCGGGGGGAGATGATGCGGAGCATCTGTCGGTCATCCCTATGTACACTACGACTACTCCCCAAGCCCCAAGTGGACACATGATGAGACCTCGACCATACACCATTGAACACAAGGTGAACCCGCTCCTAGATGCTTCCCCTTTCCATTCATGCGAGACATGGTTGCGACCTAATGCAAAGACACTATATGTGCTTAGGAACCGAGGAGACGACCATGGAGATGCTCAGAACATTGGACAAGTCCGCAAGTACATGGATGAAGAAGCTCGACGAAGAAGAACGTCAAGGTGCTACAGGACCAGGACATCCGGCCCCTGGAGATCCCGACTATAGCAGCAGCCTATCTGAAGAGCACCTACAGGCACCAGACATCCGGCCCCAGCCCGGACATCCGGCCCGACCCCCAGAAATCCGGCTACACCTATCCAGAGAGCATCTGTTTGGGCCGAACCCAGCCCAGACATCCGGCCAAAGGCCCGAACATCCGGCTCTTCGTGAGCAGCCGGACATACGGCCCCTGCCAGTGCACAACTGATTGGGCCTCCGGCCCTTGTACCCCTCCAACTCGTCCCAACTTGTACTAGCACTATAAATAGACCTCCTCCTCCCCTTTTCTAGGGTTAGCATTGGTTTAGCTCATTATAGAGATAGAGCTTTGCGCATCCACTTGGTTCTACTCCTCGGAGAGACTGCGGCCTCTTCGGAGAAGATCCATACTTGGATTCAAGACCCCCTCAAGGGAGGACCCCCCTTCAAGACCTCCTCATGGAGATGAACTAGTTACCGATTGTATCGTCCTTTGTTGCGTTTGAATCTTGTATCACTCTTTATGTTCATGGATCTAGAACATGTGTGATCGTTCCCGTTGATTTGAGTGTTTTCCCCTCGTGTTCTTCGTAGGATACCCTCCATTTCATGAAAGATCAGCCTTAGGATTTCCACCTGTCGCGGGAAACCACGGCCACCTATGGGGCCAAGGGGCCCCTTGCTGGTTCGGCAGGGGGGATGTCGCGTTGCACAAAGAGCAGAAGAACGTGGGGCAGCACGACAGAGATCACACGGGCAATTTTACCCAGGTTTGGGCCACACGAGGCGTAAAACCCTACTCCTGCTTTGGTGGATTGATGGTGGAAAAGTGGTGGAGCAGCGTAGTACACTTGCCCGGCAGGCTCGCCCTGGGGAGGCAGTGACTACGCGCGTACGAACGTGGGGGTGTTCAACTTTCCAACCCTTGCTACGGTTGCCATGGGCCTCCTTTTATAGGTTAAGGGGTCACCACAGTGGCAAAACAGTCATTATGCACTGATAATATAGCAAATAGTGCTATCATACCTAATTCTGCAGGCTGACAGAGTGCATTAAATGCATCGCTCAATGTCACATCATTGCTTGCCCGGCAAGCCTTGTCGGGCTTGTCTTGCCAGCTCCATGCCTGCTTGCTTGACACGTCGTAGGACGGGTGTCATCTGTAGGTATTTGCTGTAGAAAGAGGCCGCCATGTGGTGAATGGCTGCCACTTAGTCACTTTGCGGCTTGACACCGCATTGATCAATGACGTGGGTCGTGGTGAGATGGCTTGGTGAGGTGTCTTTGCCCTCGTGAGTCCTGGCAGGCCCTGCCGGGATGTCTTGAATTCTTTCTTCCAGGGGAGCCCTTGTCCTTGCCAGGTCCGCCTGCCCGGCAAGGGAGGCTTTTCTCCTGGTGGTGTCTCGCTTTTCTGTCTTGGTCTTGGCCTTCTTAATCTGTGTGCAGGTTCTTCGAAGATCTTGGTCTCTTGTATCTTGACATGGCCTTGGTGTTGTAATCTTGTTCTCGTGCCTGTGCACAATCAGGGAAACAGACCCAGGGTTTGTTGCACCGACAGAAGCCCCCAGGTCTGCCCCGATCGCACTGCCGGGCGTCGTCGGGGTAGGTCCTAATAAGTGCACAGGCATGGGCGCTGAAGAGGCTGATCTCTTGGAGTCTTCTTTGCTTCTTCATTAATCTCGACTTTGGGCCAGTTTCCTGTTTTCCCACTCTTCGTGCGTAATGCTGCAGAAAACTTGGACTATGGCCCGTGGATTGCCCACGCCCCACGATCACGGGGCGGAAACTGCCATCCCACTTGCTCCCCGCCTCGCGCGCACCTGCCACATGTTCCGCATGCATTGGTCGTGGTAGGTGGTGGATGCGGAGAGCGCGAGGACGAGTGCCACGGTTGAGAACCAGGCGTTGATGGTTGGGGCAGAGGGTCGGCCTTGATTCTTTGGGCCGCAGAAGGTGCCGGGAGGCCGCATTGGGGGAACGGGGCGGCCGTTTCCTACGCAAAAGGCTAGCCCCCCGCTCCATCCTTCTATAAAAAGGGGGGAAGAGCAGTGCATTTTCACTCACACCTCTTCTCCCTTCTTGCAATCTTCCTCCACTCGCCGTGGTGAGAGGACGAGGGCGCGGCGGCACTCCAGTGGCGGCGACGAGGGCTTCTACTCGACAGTGCATCCCTCCTCCTCCTGATCCCGTGATAGAGGAGCCCACCATGAGAGGAGGAGGGAGGGGGCGAGGCCGAGGTCGCTGCGGTGCTCTAGGAAGAGGGGGACGGGGTGATGCCTTAGCCGAGCCCCCGCTGGTGGTCCTCCCTCCAATGGACGGCCATGTCGGGGATCAGCCTCGAGAGTTCATCATCAGGTTGTACAAACCCCCATGCGGCCATCTTCGCCTCCCTACTCCATTTGCACAGGAAATGGAGCTCGAACAGCCACACGCTCTGAGGTTGCACATGAGGGGCTATGGGAACGGTGGTATGTGGGTTGATGTCGACTTCCCTGCTCCTCATGTGATGTACCTCCGTCGTGGTTGGAAGACCTTTGCTCGTGCCCATGGTTTCTTGGAAAGGCACGTTCTCCAGTTCAAATTAATGGAGAGCAGCCTGCTCTCCGTCAAGATCTTCGGGCGCTCAGGAGCTCACTTAGGGTGCTGCACGGAGAGCTCAACCGACGACGAAAGCTCTTCCTCGAGCGAAAGCGACAAGGAGGACAGTGACGGCGATGACGACGGTAGCGCGCGGGAGGGCGACGACTCTGGCTCTGGCTAAGCGTCGCCCGCACCATCTTTATCAGGCGGCAGCACCATCATCTGCATCTGCCTCTACTTCCTGACAAGGTGATTTGCCGAGGAGTTGGATGCAGGGGTGGGGATGGTGCCGCCCGGCTTCTTCCAGCAGTCTTCCAGCTAGACCCCAGCAGGCTTCCTCTCGGACTGCAGCTCCATTAGCCCTGCCGTGTCCTGCTGGCCTTGGTGGTGGTGGTTGGCGGGTTGCCTCCGTCATGCTCTCCATCGATGCGTTCCCCGGTGCTCCCCCGTCCCCGTCAGGCTACCTCTCCTGGAGCCCAATGGGAACGGGCCGGGTATTCTCCTCAGGCACTCCTTTTGCCCTTCTCACCTTCTACTGCTGTGCCTAGGAGGAGAGGGACAAGAAAGGGCAACACGGGGCACTTATCTTTTTTCAATCTTAAACTCGTAGGCATTTGCCAAATTTTAGTTCAAATAATGTAATCTGTTGAGTTCATATCTGTGTTCTATAAGGTTTGTACTTGTATAACCAGCATATTAATGAAAAAGATGAACCTTGCCGGGAACTCGTGCATGTATATGTCCACGCAGAGGTGAAATGCCTCTTTATTTTAAATAAATGAGTTTTCCCTGGCAGGCTATCCTACCGGTACCCTTTCTTCGTTGCCGGGGAACTGAGCCTACCGGCAAGAAATAGAGGGACCAGCCCCCCGCCAACTTCTTTTCATCAAAGGCCACTACGACCATCCAGGCCAAAGAAACGTTCGAGCCAGGGATGGGAGCACCTAAGTTTTGAAGAATGGCGGGGTTTTCTTATGCACAAGTTTTAGCTTACAAAACACTTATGGACAAGAGGTAGAACTTATCTGTTTGGTTCATCGGGGATCGTAGCGTTGGTTCATCTCCCCATCTTTTTGCAGAAAACGAGTTCTCGGCAGGAACCTGCAACTTTATGCAGATGAGAATGATGCAGGATGCGATCCTATCTATATGCATATGAAAATGCTCATGAAATGCTTATGCAAATGCTCTTGGAATGCTTATGCATGCATGCAACTTGGTCGGGGGCCCCCCAGCGCTTCGTTTATTTCTCTGGTGCTCAGGGTCATCGCCTGGCTTTGTACAAGGGGTTACATGCAACTGAGGCAAGGCCTGTACAAAAGGGTGGCTGCCGGGAAGGGCCCGACAGTCGCGCCTTACGGGTAGAGCTTGCGGAGATGCTCAATATTCCATGAGTTTTGGAATTGAATGCCATCTCCGGGCTCCAGACGGACTGCGCCAGGTCTGGTGACTCGTACTACCCGGTAAGGGCCTTCCCACTTTGGCGTCAACTTGTTTGTACCCTTGGCAGACTGAATGCGCCTAAGGAGAAGGTCGCCTTCCTCAAAACATCAAGCATGAAACCTGCGGCTATGATAGCGACACAGGGCTTGTTGATAGCGTGCAGCACGCGTAGCAGCCCGAAGACGGTTCTCCTCGAGTAGCACAGCATCGTCACAACGGTGCTGATCTTGCGCTACTTCGTCGTAGGCAAGCACTCGAGGCGACCCGTAAATGAGTTCCGTGGGGATAACTGCTTCCGCCCCATAGACAAGGGAAAAAGGAGTCTGCCCGGTAGCTCGATTTGGTGTCGTTCTGAGGGACCATAGAACTACCGGCAGCTCATCGATCCACCGCCTGCCTTGCTTCTATAGTGTATCAAAGGTTCTTGTTTTGAGTCCCCGCAGCACTTCAGTGTTCGCCCTCTCAGCTTGCCCGTTGCTTCTGGGATGTGCGACAGAAGCAAACGAGATCTTGCTTCCGAGGGCATGAACATATTACATGAAGGCGCGGCTCATGAATTGGGTGCCGTTGTCGGTAATGATCCTTGCCGGGATTCCAAAACAACACACCAAATCTTTCAAGAACTTGATAGCTGATTGGGCAGTCACCTTTCTCACGGCAGCAACTTCCAACCACTTTGTAAACTTGTCGATAGCAACGAACAAGAATTCAAAGCCCCCAATTGCTCGAGGGAAAGGGCCGAGGATATCGAGCTCCCAGACCAAAAATGGCCATGATAAAGGGATTGTCTGAAGAGCTTGGGCAGGCAGGTGGATTTTCTTGGAATGGAACTGATAGGCTTCACATTTGGTGACTAGCTCAACCGCATCTTGGAGGGCTGTGGGCCAATAGAATCCTTGCCGGAATGCTTTCCAAACCAACGCCCTTGGCCCAATGTGTCAGCCGCACATGCCTTTGTGTATCTTAGCCAGCAGTTCCTTCCCTTCTTCTCGGCAGATGCACTTCAATTTCACACCGTTGGGCCTCCTTCTGTACAGAGTGTCATCGACAAACTGGTACATACTAGCCCTACGGGCTACTCTTTCAGCCTCATCTTGGTCATTGGGGAGTTCTCCGGTTTGGAGAAAGTGGACTATGTGCCTTGCCCAAGTTGGAGCCTGGGGCTCGGCAATAAGGACTAGCGGCACCTCCTCAACTGCGGGGGCACATTCCTCGTTCGCAGGGACCATGGGTCCGGCTAGAGGGTGCGGTCCGACAGGTTGTGAGGAGTTGTTTCCGGCAGGGTCCCTGCCAGGAGCGGATGGCTCTACCAGGAGAGGCTTACCGGAGTCCAGCTTTCTCCTTTTCCGGGCCATTGTTGCTGGGGATACGGAGGGCTGAGTAAGATGGAGAACAAAAGTTCCTGGTTCCACAGGAAGCTTTTGGGCAGCACACTTTGACAGGTGATCAGCTATGCTATTTTCCACACGAGGTATGTGCTCTGTTTGCAAACCGTCAAAGCGCTCCTCCAATATTCTCACTTCCTCAACGTATGGCTCCATCAATGGACTTTGGTAATCCTTGTTGACTTGTCCCACCACAAGCTGTGAGTCTCCTCGAATGATCAGCTTCTTGATTCCCAATTATGCGGCAATCCTTAGCCCGGCAAGGAGCCCTTCATACTCTGCTGTATTGTTGGTTGCCTCTTCCCGGGCAAAATGCATCTGGACGACGTACTTCAAGTGTTCCCCGGAGGGAGCGACGAGAAGCACGCCAGCCCCTGCACCTTGTAGGGAAAAAGCACCATCAAAATACATGATCCATTCTTGGGGCGCCTCCTTGCCGGGGATAACTATTTCTGGCACTTCCTCGTCAGGGGTTGGCATCCATTCTGCAATAAACTCTGCCAATGCCCTGCTCTGGATTGTTGATGTGCTCTCAAACTTCAAACCAAAACTGGATAACTCGAAAGCCCACTCCACTATTCTGCCAGTAGCCTCAAGGTTCCGGAGTATCCTTTGCAACGGGAAGCGAGTGACAACCGTGGTCTCATGGGCTTGGAAGTAGTGGCGCAGTTTCCTTGAGGCCATGATGAGGCCAAAGATCAACTTTTGCACGCCAGTGTACCTCGATCTAGCCCCCTATAGCAGGAAACTGACGAAGTACACTGGGCGCTGCGCCACTTTCTTCCTTGCCGTGTCCTTGGGGTTGTCTTCGCTGCCATGCTTATCTCTATCCTGATCCCTATCTGACTCTACCGGTCTTTGCTCACTCTCTGTTTCATCCAGTTCCCGCTACGCCACCAAGGCTGCACTAACCACTTGATTGGTTGCCGCCAAGTATAACAGCAACGGCTCTTGCGGTTTGGGAGCAACCAAGGTGGGCACAGAAGATAGGTAGGCCTTCAACTCTTGCAAAGCCGCATCTGCTTCTGGAGTCCACTTCATGGGCCCTGCCTTCTTCAAGATTTTGAAGAACAGCAAGGCGTGCTCGGCAGACTTGGAAATGAACCTACTTAGCGCGGCAACGCATCCTGTCAGATGCCTTACATCTTTAACCGTCCTTGGTGCTAGGATCTGTTCGATGGCTTGGATCTTATCAGGGTTGGCTTCGATCCCCCGATGGGATACAAAGTACCCGAGCAGCTTGCCGGAGGGAACACAAAATACACACTTCTCCGGGTTGAGCTTCAAGTTGATCTTGCACAAATTGGCAAATGTCTCCTCCAAATCCTGGATAAGGGTTGATCTGTCCTTGGTTTTGACCACAATATCATCCATATAAGCCTCAATGTTTCTGTGCAGCTGTGGCCCAAAACCAATCTGGAGTGCCCTTGCAAAAGTATACCCGGCACTTTTAATCCGAAAGGCATGCGGATAAAACAGTACATACCACACGGGGTGATGAACGAGGTCTTCTCTTCGTCTTCCTTGGACATGAAGATTTGATGATACCCAGAATATGCATCCAAAAAGGAGAGAAAATCGCAGCCTGAAGTGGAGTCCACGATCTGGTCGATGCGTGGCAAGGGAAATGGGTCTTTCGGGCAAGCCTTGTTGAGATCTGTGAAGTCTATGCAAAGTCTCCATTTCCCATTGGCCTTCCAGACAACCACTGGATTTGCTAACCACGTTGGATGCAGCACTCCTTTGACCAAACCAGCTGCCTCAAGTTTCTTGATCTCCTCTGTAATGAACTGCTGCCTCTCCAAGGCCTGCTTCCGGACTTTCTGCTTGACAGGTCGGGCATGTGGGCAGACAACAAGGTGGTGCTCGATTACCTTCCTGGGAACACCGGGGATATCAGATGGTTGCCAGGAAAACACATCGATATTCGCCCATAGGAAGGCAACGAGCGTGCTTTCCTATTTGTCATCGAGGGTGGCGCTGATGGTGAGAGTACCATCAACACTAGCCAGCCCTGCCGGGACCTTCTTCACTTGTGGAGCAGCAACCTTGGATCTCTTGCTGTTGGAACTCTCCGGCAAGTCATCAACAGGCGCAGCGCACTCCGAAGAGGCGCGCTTCCCGAATTCCTTGCCGGAGCCCTTACTGTCCTTCTTCTTCCCTCTGTTCTCCTTGGCGGGAACTGCCGCTGTTGCTGCCTCTACCGCGACTGTGTCCCGGTACATCTTGTCCAAACAAATGATTGCGTCTTTCTCATCTGATGGGACGGAAATGACTCCAACTGGCCCTGGCATCTTCAAGAGGTTGGAGGCATAGTGGGATGCTGCCATGAACTTAGCCAGGGCTGGGTGTCCAAGGATTCCATTGTACGGCAAGGGGAGGTCAACCACATCAAACACAATCTTTTCAGTCCGGTAGTTCAGCTCTCCCCCAAATGTCACAGGCAACGTGATCTTTCCCTTAGGATGACTCCTGCCGGGAATAACTCCTTGAAATGTGCCGGTGACTTTTAACTCATCCTCTGCTATCTGAAGCTTGCTGATAACCTTTGGGGAAATCAGATTCAACCCGGCCCCGCCGTCCAGTAACATCTTCGTGACCTTGAGGCTGCGGATTGTTGGAGAGACCAACAATGGCAAACATCCTACCGCGGTGGTGCGGTCAGGATGATCCTCTTCGCCAAAAATGATGGGCGTGCGTGACCATTTGAGTGGTTCCCTGGCCCCTGGCGCTGGTTCCACGGCATTAACCTCACGCGCCCACCACTTGAGTTGGCGGTGAGAGGCGTGTAGGGATGCATCCCCGTCAATGCACAGGGCATCAGTGGCCTTCTGGAACTCCTGCTCAGTGGTTTCCTCTTCATCCCCTTCATCACTCTCATCACCGCAGGCTTCCTTCTCACGATCCCTGGCGGGTTTTCCTTTGTTCTAAAGAGGTCTGCCAGGGTGATTTGCTTCACCGCCATGACCCTTACCGCCAGCAACATTCTGTCCCTTTTCCTGGTCTCTCTTCTCATATTCTGCTTTCTGTCTCTTGACAAGCTGCTCAACCTGATAACACTCTTGAAGGTCGTGGCCCTTGGTCCGATGGATCTTGCAGTATGGTCCATCACCTTTGCCGGCCCTTTCGGCGACCGTGGCCTCCTGGCAGTCAGAAAACATGGCAGCTTACTTGCCGTGGGTTTTTTCCTTAACCTTCTTGCCGGTACTAGGGATACCCGACCCTTCAACAGAGATTACCGTCTTATCCTTGCGCTTCTTATTGCGTTTCTTGCTCTTCTTCTGACTAGTGGACTCGTCATCATCCTCTGAATCAACATTAATGCAATCCTCCTCTCCGGCAGTTTTCTTCCCTCCTCCATCCGAGCACACTTATCCACCAAGGTGTAAAGTTCCTTCACAGTCTTGGGCAACCATACATTCATCTTGGAATGAATCTTCTGGTTGTGCACATTGGACTGGAAGGCGGCTATCACAGCTGCCGGATGGATATTTGGGATGTTTCTGTGGATTCTGCAAAATCTCTGCAAATACTTCCGGAGAGTCTCTCCTTCTTTCTGCTGAAGAAGCTACAGATCACTGGGCCGACCTGGTTCCTGATTGTCGGGGCACGACACCTATGGGATCCTAAGGGACCCCTTTACGATTCGGCGGGGGGAGAGGTATGCGCAAAGAGCAGAACCAACGATCGACGCGGGAAGATTTTACCCAGGTTTGGGCTGCTGATCAGCGTAAAACCCTACTCCTGCCTTGTGTTCTTATTAGTGTTCTTGAGCCCAGCCTCCAGGAGCGCTCGCAGTGAACAGTAAGTTCAAAGAGCAGCTACGCATGCAGAATGGGCCAGCCATTCTCCTCCTCTGTAGCAGTTGCCATGGGCCTCCTTTTATATCACCAAGGGGTCACCACAGTGGCAAAATGTACATACATTGAGGTGTACAGTAGCTACAGGGTTACCATACCTAACCCCTGACGGACTAGGACAAACGCATTTAATGCACCATGAGGTGTCCGTTTAGGTGTCCTTACTTTCTTGGGGATGGAAAAAGGGGCCGTCCCATCAGCACCGCTTAAGCTCTCCTCCACTGGCGCGTCGCCACGCATCCAAAGAAGGACCCAGAATGCCGGGTTTGTCGTTGTGCTAGAGCGGTGACACAGCAACAAAACCTTGCCGGGCGCCAAGCCTTGCCGGGCTCCGCAGGCCACCCCGGCAAGATCTTACCGGGGAAACTGGCCTTCGGATTCCAGCTCTTCTTATCTGCTTATCCTCAGATCTCTGACTTGATGATTTCTTTGATGGCTTGAATCAACCTCGAACTGTTCCCCGGCAAGCCTTGCCGCGAGGATGGCTACAACTGCCCATGCACAAGTATGGGGTACTAATGGCCCAATACTTAGTACACCGACAAGAGCCCCCGGGCCTAGGCCATACACGAGTGCGAGGCGTTGTTGGGCTAGGCCCAAACAATGCACGGGCACGCGTGGCACAGGATTAACTGCCCGTAAATATCCCGTTTACTGTGCCCCCCACTACACGCGCCGAACGCGCGACGTGGGAAGCGTGCCTCAAAAGCTGCGACTGCAACGCGCCTGTAGAGGCGCATTAACATTGGGGAGTAAAAGAGGCGGCCCCGCTCCTTCCCCATAAAAAGGAGAAGCCGCAGAGGCATAAGCCTATTTACCCGCCTCTTCTTCTCAATCTGGCCGTCGCCATTGCCTTCCTCCTCTCGAGCCCAGAGCGAAACTTTCCCTCTTCCGCCCGCCGCTACCACGCTCGCCTCATCCCCGGCTTCCGCCCTCATAGCAGCCATGCCGCCCAAGGCCAGTAAAGGCAAGGGTAAGGAGGCAAAAGCCGACGTCCCGGAGAGCGAACTGGTGAAGATGCAGAAGAAGTATGCCGTCTTTGCCCCGTCGCTCGACGCAGAAGCTCTGAAGAGGCGGTACCAATGCATGTGGGCGAAGGAGACGCAGGCTCACCCCGCCACACGCGTGATTCCAGGTTCTTGTTCCAAAAGTGGGTCGGACAGATACCCCTTCTTCGCTGCCTATTTCTATTGCAGGCACTGCCCCCCATTTTCCGACTTCTTCAATGATATCATGTACACATACGGCTTTCATCTTCTCGATTTCACGCCGAATGCGGTACTATGCATGTCCATCTTTGCCCATCTTTGTGAAAACTTTGCCGAAGTGATTCCCAACACTACCCTTTTCCGCCATTACTTCTTCCCCCGCATCCAAAAAGGAGAGGCCCTCTCTGGTTCTATCGCCTGGATTCCTAGGGCTTGGAATAAGGAAATATACCCAGAAGGAGTTTACCGCGAAAAGTGCGACAAATGGCGGACTGAGTGGTGCTGGATCAAGGAAGCAGATCCCCATCCATTTTGTCTGCCCCAGAAACAGAAGGCGGTCCGTGGCAGTGGCTGGAGCAGTCTAGCCGCTGACGACGAAAAGCTCACAATCGCCACCACCAGGATTCTCCGCCTGAAGGCTGCCGGACTGACAATGGAGATGATTGGCTTCGACTTTCTCCGCCGCCGCATCGCCCCCTTGCAGAACAGGGGAAGGCCAGCTTGGGAGTATCGAAACGCGGTGGATATTATGAGATTGCGCCCCGGGTTGAATAATAATCTGACTACTATGCAGCTTGGCGCTCTCCGTCAAAAGCTGTTTCAACGCAATGACAAGCATCGGCTGCCGGCAAGGATTGTCCCTTTGTGCAACAATTCTGCTCTGGGGTCAATCATCGCCTTCATGCCGATGTTCAATGCCCACGGTCTTGACGCGACTTGGGCCGAGCCAACCAAGGAGGAAGCACAGAAGTTTTTTGATAACTTGACGGAGAGGCCCGTCCGGAAAGAGGCAGATTTCATCCGAGCCACCACCGACCAAGAAGTAGCATACATCGCCACTAGGGTGGAGGAGGCAAATCTTGCCGTGGAGGCCGGCAGCGTTGGCTTCACAGAATGGGAAACCAGCGACGCAGAGGTAGTAGTGGAGGTAAAACCTGCCGGGAAGGACAAAGCTGTCGGGGAACAGAGCAGCACAGCCGCTGAGAGCTCGTCCGACGAGGACACGGCCGAAGAAGAACCGCAAGAAGAGCTCCGAGCCCCGAAAAAGACGAAGCGTGTTCTTCGGAAGGCTGCATCTGGCATCCCGGCAAGCCAGCCTTCTTCGAGCAGCGAGGCTCCCGGCAAGAAAGTGGCCGACAAGACTGCACCGCGCCAAGGGGTTCGTCAGCAACCTGCGCGGCGCGCGAGACCCACACCAGCAGCCACTGCTGGAGCGGCAGGGGTGTCTCGCACTACCGCACCGGAAGCTGCCCCGGCGCCTGCCACAGCCAAGCGACCTAGGACCCCTCCTCTGCCTTCCCACTTAGATATCGCAACGGAGGCTGATTTTGACATCTCCGGCTTTAGTCCGAAGCGAGAAGAAGAAGAGTGAGTGCCTTTCCACAGCCTTCATCTTCCAATCTTGGATCAACCTTGCTAACTTGCTTATATTGTCTCTACAGTGATGCAGAAACCTTGATGGAGAGGATGGCAAAGAGGACAAAGACTTCCACGGGCGACGAGCCCCCGGCAAGTTCCACGAGCGTGCCAGAAACCGTCGTCGTCAGCCCGGAGCTTAGTCCTCAATGCAGCTCCCAGCACAGCCCCCAGCGCAGCCCCCAGCGTAAGTTCACTATTCTTTTTCCGCTGGCGGGTGCTGAGGCTTCCATTCTTGCCGCTGATATCTTTGGGCTCGCAGGAGAAGAACGGCAACAAGGAGAGTTGTTGGAAGACGTCCCCGTCGTGCCACCTCCATCGACCACGCCGCCCACAAGCACGTCCCCGGCAAGAGATCCTAGCAACGAGCCCATCCTAACTGAGGAGGAGCCGGCAAGCATGGACATCGGCAACCCTCCCCCGGCAACTGAAGTTGCCGGGAGGGGCAAGGCCACCTCTCAACAGCTCGACGCAGGTAATCGATTGCCTCAGAACGCTTGTTACTCTTTCCCTTATCTCTCTATCTTTGGTCCCTTCGAACCTCGATCTTGATCTTATTCTGTTTCCCTCCTTCGTCCTCCAGAGTTCCCTCTGATGGAACACATGGACGTCGATGTTGTCATCGAGGAGACCGCCAGGGATGCCGCTGCTGAAGCAGACAGGATCGCTGCTAGCGAGGCCGCCAAGGATGCCACTATCGAGGCCGGTGGTGCTCTTGGTGAGGAGGCCGCCAAGACTGCACAGGAGGAACCCGCCAAAGAGTCTACTGAAGGGGGCGACAGGGAGACTAATGACCGTACTGACGGCATTCCTGCCGCAGGAGCGTCAGGCGCTGCACCGGCCACAGAGCCCCCTGCCACTAGTGAGGTGGCTGCTGAAGACCGACCATCAACATCTGAAGGCCCCTCATTCAGCAAATATCTCAAGGTTGGCGAGAACCTGTTTGTCAACTTGTCGGGGACGGCAAGCATTGGGGCACCAGCCGAAGGAGAAGCCTTTGACAAAGAAATCATCGCTGCTGCCGGGCTCGAGGTTGTCGATGATCCCATCGCTAGCAGCGGAAAATCTGAACAGGATCAGCATCTTCAGGCCATGGGCGTGAATTTCCGCAAGCTCCAGGCTCTCCACCGCGCCCGGAAAGATAAAGCGGATTCCAGAATGGCAGTTGTCGAGGCGGCCGAAGCAGATTTCCAGAGGCGCGTCGAACAAATGCAAGTCTGGTACGCCGAGGCCCTCCAAGAGCTGACTGCTGGCCAGGAACAAGTGAGCCAACAGTGGACAGAGATCCTCCTCAAGCAATCTGATATGGAGAAGGCGCAGGCTGAAGCTACTCAAAGGATTGCTGCTGAAGATGCCCTCCTGACGGGGTGCCGCGTTGCTCTTGATGCTCATGAGGAAGATCTCACTGCACGTGAGCTGGCGCTCGCCGCCAAGCTTTGCAGCAAAGATGAAGATATCGAGAAGCTTGTCGCGCGGTGGACCTAGGAGCTGGAGCAAAAACATAAAGAGGCGCTCGAAGCTCTAACTGCAAGTCACGCCGGCAAGCTCAAGGAGGCTGTCGATGCTGCCGAAGCTGCAGAGGCCGCCAAGAACGAGCTGAGCGACAAGGTAAAGAAGCTGGAAGCAGATCTCGAAGAGCACGGCAAGGAGCTCTTGACGCTCAAAGGTGATAGGGAAAAAACCCTCCACTCCTTGGCGGAGATGCAAGTTGCCCTGTCCAACAAAACCAAGCAGCTCTCCTCTGCGGCTGATGCTATTGCAGTCCTGGAATTGAAGCTGACCACATTGCAGAAGTCTCTCGAGGCCAGCAAGGCCCGTGAGAAGGCTTTACTCAAGGATCTCCAGGGAGAGAGGAACCTGCTCAAGAGCGCTGCCGCCGCCCAAATCGATTACGAGAAGGGGGTGGAGATCTGGACTGGACGTCTCATCGCCGCTGCGGAGAAGCTTACGGCAGAACTGTCAACCATGGGCCTGTCAAACTTCAGGTATTCTTCCGAGGAAAGGATATCTTCAAGTCCCAGGTTGACGATGTTCTTTGAAAGCATCATCGACACCTTGAGGCTGCTTCAGTCTAGCCGGGCGACCCAATTGGCCAACGAGACCCGTCGGCTTTGCCGGGCCGTCCTCCGCAAGGTGCTTATCAAAGTGGTGCACAGCAACCCCGGCATCGACCTTTCCAACGCGCTCGGCCATCTGCCAAAGGACACAAATGTCGAGGCGCTTGAAGAATGTATCGCGCCTATCCTTGAGAAGGTGGACTCCATCAAAAGGATCGAAGGCCAGCGCAGGGATTAAGTGCTCCCCCTTTTCTTGCCGTCGTCATTCCATGTCAAAGACAATTAAGTCTCAAGTTAGAATTGCGGCAACTCATTAATGTAATATAACTCGCTGTCGGGGATGAATCCGCGATCACCTATGGGACCCAGAGAAGGACCCCTTTACGTTCGGCAGGGAGGGACGGTCGCGCGAAGAGCAAATCTAGCGAAGAACACGACAGTGCACGAGAGAGATTTACCCAGGTTCGGGCCGCACGGATGCGTAAAACCCTACTCCTGCTTTTTGGTTATTATCTGTATGATTGTTCTAGCTCCAGGAGCGCTACAGTACCGAGTAGCTGCGTACAATACTGGAGTTCTCCCTCTTCCAGTTCCTCCCCTTTCACGTTGCCCATGGGCCTCCTTTTATACGCACAAAGGGGTCTCCAACAGGTGGCAAACAGTAAAGGTAGAGGTGGAAAGTTGCTACAGTAAGGCCACTATTACCAGGATGACATGTCCTACCTACCACTGACGGCAGGGGACAAGGGCATTAAATGCCCATGCCTTTGCTGTCCAGATACATGTACCCGGACGTCGTGGACGTGGGAAAAGCCTATCCCACCTGCTGCTGCACCGCCGTCTACACAGTGCCCTGCCACGCACGCTTGGAAGGACCCAGAGCGCCACGCTGGCAGAGGCACCGGAGCAGCACAGTAGCACAGTGGTACAGTAACGCTTGCCGCGGCAAGACCTTGCCGCACCTGACAGCTTGGCGCAGCCCATAGTTGGCATGCAAGGTAACTTGCCGGGGCAAGTACCTTGCCGCAGCCGCTATCTTGCCGCAGCCAATACCTTGCCGCCACCAATACCTTGCCGCAGCCAATGACTTGCCGGGGCAAGTACCTTACCGCGGCAAGTACTCTGCTTCAGCAATGCCCAGGCTGGGCCTCAGCTGTCCCTCCCGGCAAGCTCCTCTTGCCGGGGCCTTAACTCTTGCTTTGTATACTTTGTTCTTGAATGGCTTAATAATCTTGAGCTTCTCTCTGGCTGTCCTCCCGCAAGCCTGGCCGCGGGATGCTACTACTGCTCGTGCACAAGTACGGGGTACTAGGGTACCCCTATTCTAGTACACCGACAGGAGCCCCCGGGCCTGGGCCACACACGGTGCCGGGCGTTGTTGGGCCAGGCCCAAAAAATGCATGGGCACGCGTGGCTGGGATAAGCCGAAACGTCTCTATGCTGTTTAATTGCACGCTCTCCCACGCGTCGCGCGTTGAATGCAGAGCGTGGGAAGCGTGCGCAGTTATCTCGAATGACGAAGGGGCGGATGGTTCCTCATCTTTCCCCATAAAAGGAGGGACCTGCAGAAGCACTCGCACACCCCTCTCACCATTCTCGATCTTCAAATCTCCGCCTTCTTCTTCCTCCGCTCTAAAACAAAGGCGGTTTCCCAATCCTCCGCCACCGCGCGCGTCCGTATCTCCCTCGGTCCTCAGCTCCGCCTTCGCCATGCCTCCCAAAGGAGAAAAGGGGAAGACGGGGAAGTCCTCAAGGACGGAGACCCAGGCGCAGATGAAGAGGCAGAAGTACGCGCTCTTCGCTCCGACGCTCACGGGGGCGGATCTGAAGGCCAAGTTCCAAGGCATGTGGGCCGCGAGGACCAAGGCGCATCCGGCCACCCGCGTCCGCCCAGCCACCGACGAGAGCGAAGTGAGCAAGTACCCCTTCTTCGCTTGCTACTTCTGGTGCGGGCTCTGCCCACCGTATTCGGATTTCTTCAGCGACGTCATGTACACCTTCAACCTCCGTCTGCTGGATCTCACACCGAATGCCGTATCCACCATGGCAATATTTGCGCATCTGTGCGAGAACTTCGTCGGCGTCGCACCCAACACCGCGCTGTTCAGGCATTACTTCACTCCCCGTGCTGAAAAGGGGGAGCCTCTCACTGTTGGCGTCTCGTTCGTTTCAAGATTGGGCACCAAGGAGCATTATCTGAAGGGGGATCTCCGCCCAAGATGGGGAGAAATCCGGTCTGAATGGTGTTGGATCATTGACGACGATCCGCCACCATACTGTGAGCTTCGCAAGACCCCAGCGGCGCGTGGCACAGACTGGAGCGATCTGGATCCCCAGGACAAAAAGCTGGAGATTGCCGCTGCCAGGATCATACGGCTCAGGGAGGCCGGGCTCACCATAGGGATGGTTGGCGCAGACTTCCTCCGCCGCCGCATTGCTCCTCTGCAGCAGAGAGGAAGGCCGGCCTCTGATTGGAAGAACCCAGCCGATATCATGCGGCTGCGCCCTGGACTGATCAACAACTTCACAGTTCTGCAGCACGACTTTTTCATGCGAGAACTGTTCAAGCAAGAGACAGATCCAGAAAAGCGCGACAAGGCGTTCACGCTGCCGAAGCACATCGTGCCTCTTTGCAACAACTCCGCATTGAGTGCAATCATCGCTATGATGCCGCTCTGCAATGCGCACAGCGTTGAAGCAACTTGGGACGTGCCGCTCGAAGAAGACGTGCGGCGATTCTTTGACTCCACGGTCGAAAAGCAGGTCCGGGTGGAAGAGTGGCTCGTCCGCAACACCACTGAGCAAGAAATAGAATTCATTGCTTGAAGAGTGGAGGAGGACAGGCTCGCCAGGGAAGCTGGCGATTTTGGTTATACTTTGGCGGAGCTCGACGAGGCACAAAAGGAGAGCCTTGCCGAGCAGGGGATGCTTGCCGGGAAGGGCGAGCTCGCCGCACCCGGCAAGGATGTCGGGCCAAGCCAGCCTGCCGATGAGTCAGGCAGCTCGGAGGATGAGGGCTCCTTTTCCGAGGAGGGCACCGAAAGCCCACCGCAGTCAGAGTCCCCAGCCCCTCTGAGGAGGAAACGCCTTCGCAGGCTTGGCAAAGTGGCTGAGCGGCAAGAAGTTCAACAACCGCCGGAGCGCCGTTCGACGCGCTCAACCGCGGCAAGGGCTGGTGCTGCGGGAGTGTCTCACGCGGCCCCGGCAACTGGAGCAGGGTCATCAAAGACCGCTGCTACTACCCCCGCCAAGCGGCCAAGGAGCCCAGCTCCCCCTCCTCCCCCTCCTCACACGGAGGCGGATTTTGATTTTTCCGCCCTCAGCGAAGAGGACGACGAGGAAGAGTAAGTTCCCTTGCCGCGACCCTCAATCTTTGTAAGGTTTTGTTTCTGTCCTCACTTGTCGCGCTCCGGCCTTGCTTCCGCAGGGAGGAAACTTTGGCAGAGAGGACAAGGAAGAGAGCTAAGGTCTCGACGAGCAAGACCATGGTGGTCGTCGAAGATGAGCCCACGGCAACCACCGGGAGAGCGTCTGAGACCGTCCCGGCCAGCTCGGAGCCCAGCCCTCGTTGCAGCCCCCAGCGCAGCCCCCAGCGTAAGTATTTCAACTACCTTTCGCTGGCGGTCGCTGAGGAACAAGCATTTTGTTACTGACATCTTTGGGCGTGTAGGAGAGGAGCAGCAAGTGGAGCCATCTGAAGGTGCTCCAGAAGTACCACCCCCCTCGACCACTCCGCCAAGGAGAAGATCTCCTGTAAGGGCTCCCACTAGCGAGCCGAGCCACGAAGAGGAGCCGGCAAGCGCCGAAGCGCCAAGCACCAGCGCTGGCGACCCCACCCCAATGACAAACGTTGACGGGGGAGGGGAGCCCACCGCTCCTGAGCTCAACACGGGTAAACCCACTTGCTGCAAAACTCTTTCTGCTTTCTTTCTTTTGGCTTCTTGAATTTCTTCCTGAAGCTCTTTTTGCTTTACTTCTCGGGTTGGCAGAGCCCTCCTCGGTGGAGCCAATGAACATTGACTCTTCTGCCGAGGAGAACACCGCAGGGGCCGTCGACGACGAGGCCGCCAAGGCCGCCGCTGCCAAGGCCGACAAGCTGGCAGCCGACAAGCTTGCCGACGAAGAGGCTGCCAGGGCTGCCGAAGAGGCCGGCAAGGCCGCCGAGGATAATACCGCCAAGGCGCCCACCGATGAAGCCGCCAAGGCTGCTGAAGCTGAGGCCGCCCAGAAGGCTGCTGAGGAGGCCGGCGAGGGAGCCGGTGGTCGTACTGACGGCCCTGAGGCCACAGGAGCGCCAGGCGCTACTCCGACCACGGGTCCCTCAACCACTGACGAGGCGGCAGGACCCAACTCGCCTCCGCCAAGCAAATACATCCGGGTCGGCGAGAACGTCTACGTCAGCCTCCCCTAGACGGTGTGCTCCAGAGTGTCAACCGAGGAGGATGTTGTGGACGAGGAGATCCTTGCCGTTGCCGGGCTCCAGCTTGTGGATGCGCCAGGCGCCAGCAGCAGCAGCACGTCTGAAGAGGAGCAACTGCTCCAAAAGCTGCTGAATCTTCATCGCGCCCGACGGGAGAAGCTAGCTTCCAGGGAGGCGCTCATCGAGAAGGCCGAAGCTGACATGTTGAGGCGCGCGGAGATCTTGGCGGATGTCCGTGCGCGATCTCTTAATGCGTTAGAGGCCAAGCGGGCACAGCTAGCCGAAGAACGGCAGGCCCTCCTCCTGATGAAGCAAGACATTGAACAAAAACAGGAGGAGACCGCCAAGGAGTTGTCTGCTCGGGCCGGTGATCTGAACCAGCGGAAGGTGGACCTTGATGCCCACGAAGAAGAACTTGCCGAGCGCAAGAGGAAACTTGCCGAAACCCTCCGACAGAAAGACGAGGAGGTGGCAAGACTTGTCGCAGAGCGGACCCAGGGGCAGGCACAAAAACACCAGAAGGAAATCGAAGCCTTGGCCCAAGAGTACGCCAGCAAGTTGGTGGAGGCCACCAACGCTGTTGCTGCTGCAGAAGTGAACAGGAAGGAAACGGAGGAGAAAGTGGCAAGACTAGAGGCCGCCCTCAAGGCAAACGGTGACAAGCTCTCAACGCTCGAAAGTGAGAGGGCAAAGGTGACCCACACTTTGGCGGAGATGCAAGTTACCATAGCCAAGAAGAACAATCTGCTTGCCGCCCCCAATGACTCCAGAGCAGACCTGAAGCTGAAACTGACCACGCTGAAGGAGACGCTCGACACCACCAGAAAGCGCGAAGGGCTTCTAATGGCAGAGCTCCAGAAGGAGAAGGGTCTGCTTCAAGACGCTATTGCAACCCACAAGAAGTTCAGGGATAACGTGGGGATCTTCACAGACAGGCTTGCCAGTGCAGCCGAGGACATCGACAAGGAGCTGACTGCCCTGAAGGTGCCGGACTTCGGGTACTCCACCGACAAGAACACGCAAACTAGCGTCAAGCTAGCCGAGTTCTTCGACGGAGTAGTAGAAGCACTCCAACAGCTCCAAGTCAATCACAAGGCTCAACTAGCCGACGAGTCACGCAGGCTTTTACCGAGGAGTTCTCCGGAGGTTGCTGGTGAAGATAGCATACAGAAACCCGGGCGTCGACTTCAGCAACATCTTCAAAAGCTTGCCGAAGGGATACGACCCCGCACCACTAGAGGCCCTTGTCGCGCCCATCGTGGAGAGGGTGGACCAAATCCAAAGAGTCGAAGGCGAGCACCGCAATTAGAGAGCCCATTCTTCTCCCTCCTTGCCGCCGCTAGACATGTTAAAGAACAATCTGTTTAAGCCGCGGCAACTTATCTTGTAATATAACATGCAATATTTTGAAGTTAATGCATGTCATCTCCCTTGAGCAATTTCTTTCTTTATGTGTACTTGCCCTACGCTTATAGGAAACTTGCCGGTGCGCGCACCATCGCTGCGAGCGCTGGGTACGGGACTCCAGCAACCTGCTGGCGGTGCCGCTGCCGGCAAGCGACCTTGTCGCGCTCAGTGCGGCCACTTAGGTTGTTGAGCGGACTCGAAACAAGGTAAGGGCGCGACCGATTACGCTTAGGTTCCGTCGCGCACAGGTTTTCCATACAAAGAGTAGTATCGTTCAAGGAAAATAACCTTGAGAATAAAAAAGAATTTGGTTATTCAAACTTTGGCACTTAGCTTTGTCGCTGATCTCTCCGCGGCAAGGTCTTGTCACTGCTTGCCGCTGCCTTCTACCCGGCAAGGCAAAGTTTCTTTGAACGACGCCTGGTCCATATCATTATCCCATCCCCCCCGGCAAACTTGTGCGCGAGGGAAGCTTCTGTCTTTTTGAGAAAAAGAAAGAAGAGAAAATAAAGATATAGGAGCTTGGCGGCTCGTTAATGCTTACCGGGGAGGCTGTACTGCACAGTATGTCAGATAATCATGCAAAATAAAAGTAAACATGAAATCGTCAAAAACTGCGAAATACAAAAGCTTTATGTATGCACAGGGTCTGCGCCTGGCTTTGTACAAAGGATTACATGCAACAGCGGCAAGACTTGTACAAAAGGTGGTTGCCGGGGAAGGGCCCGGCAACCGCGCCTTCTGGAAAAACTTACGGAGATGCTCAATGTTCCAGGAATTGATCACTGGAATGCCATCCCCGGTCTCCAGGCGGACAGCGCCGGGCCTGGTGACCCGTTTCACCCGATAAGGGCCTTCCCACTTTGGCGTCAACTTGTTTGAATTCTTGGCCGACTGAACGCGCCGAAGAACAAGGTCGCCTTCCTCGAGACTTCTGGCATTAACTTTGCGGCTATGGTAGCGACGCAAAGCTTGCTGGTAGCGAGCAGCTCTCACAGCAGCCTGAAGACGATCCTCCTCGAGGAGCACAGCGTCATCTTGCCGCAGTTGCTCTTGCTCAAGCTCATCATAAGCGAGCACTCGAGGTGACCCGTATACGAGTTCCGTGGGGAGAACTGCCTCTGCTCCATAAACTAGAGCAAAAGGCGTCTGGCCAGTAGCTCGATTTGGCGTCGTCCTGATCGACCAAAGAACCACTGGCAGCTCCTCGATCCAGTTTTTGCCGCACTTGCGCAGCCTGTCGAAAGTTCTCGTCTTGAGCCCACGCAGCACTTCAGCATTTGCCCTTTCAGCTTGACCGTTGCTTCGGGGGTGAGCAACAGAAGCGAAACAGACCTTGGCGCCAAGGTCTTCGACATACTGCATGAAGGCGTGGTTCGTGAACTGGGTACCGTTGTCGGTGATGATCCTGTTAGGAACACGAAAGCGACAAACAATTCCCTTGAAGAACTTGATGGCTGATTGTGCTGTCACCTTCCTCACTGCTTCCACTTCAGGCCACTTCGTAAACTTGTCGATGGCCACATACAAGTACTCGAAGCCCCCGGTGGCACGGGGAAAGGGGCCGAGGATGTCGAGCCCCCAGGCCGAAAATGGCCAGGAGAGAGGGATTGTCTGGAGAGCTTGAGCTGGCTGATGAATCTGCTTGGAATGAAACTGGCACGCTTCACACTTGGTTACTAGTGCAGTTGCATCCTGGAGGGCGGTGGGCCAAAAGAAACCTTGCCGGAATGCCTTTCCAACAAGGGCTCTTGACCCTATGTGGTGACCACATATGCCTCCATGAATCTCCGCCAACAGCTCCTGTCCTTCTTCCCGGGGAATACACTTCAATTTCACACCGTTTGGTCTTTTTCTGCACAGCATGTCATCGACAAATTGATACATATTGGACCGTCGGGCTACTTTCTCCGCTTCTTCCTGCTCTTCGGGAAGTTCTCCTGTCTGAAGGAAACGGACGATCTGCTGCGCCCACGCTGGAGCCTGTGGCTCGACAACGAGGACTAAAGGCATTTCTTCTGCTGCGGGAACATCAGGCCCTACGGGAAGAGCTCGTCGCTCTACCAGAGCCTGCCGTTCCCCGATGAGCTTGGCGGGAACAGCCGTCTCAACGACAAGAGCCTGGGGCCCTGCTGGAGCGTGCTGTCCTTCAACAAGCTTGTCGGGAGCAGTTGCTTCAACGACGGAAGCCCAAGGCCTCGTCGGAGCATCTTGCTCCTTAGCGCTTCGATCAGGAGCGCCTGCTTCAACAACAAGGACCTGAAGTCTTGTCGGAGCAAGTTGCCCCTTTGCCTCTAGCCTAGGAGCACCCGCTTCAACGACAAGAGCGCGAGGCCTTGTCGGAGCAAGTTGCCCCTCTGAATCTTTGGCGCTGGCTTTGGCAGCCTTCTTGCCGGCGGCTTTGGGGAGCTCTGCCGGGAAGTAGTCGCCAGAAGCCAACTTCCTCTTCCTGCCTTGCCCTACTGATGGCGTCACGGATGGCTGAGTTAGTTGGAGCACAAAAGTGCCTGGCTCCACAGGCAATTTGAGTGCGGCGCGCTTTGACAAACCATCGGCAATGTCATTCTCAGCACGTGGGACGTGCTCCATTTGTAGGCCGGCAAAGCGTTCTTCCAACTTCCTCACCTCATCTACATAAGCTTCCATCAATGGGCATTGGTAGTTCTTGTTCACTTGCCTGGCGACAAGCTGCGAATCTCCCCTGACAATAAGCTTCTTGATCCCAAGGTCTGCCGCGATCCTGAGACCGGCAAGCAACCCCTCATATTCTGCAGTATTGTTCGTCGCCTGTTCCTTGGGAAAGTGCATTTGGACCACGTACTTGAGGTGCTCTCCGGTGGGTGCGACAAGCAGTACGCCAGCACCGGCGCCTTGCAGCGAAAAGGCACCATCAAAGTACATAAGCCACTCTTTGCTTGTCTCCTTGCCGGGGAGAGTCATCTCTGGGATTTCTTCGTCTGGCGTTGGTGTCCATTCTGCGACAAACTCTGCCAAAACTCGGCTCTGTATGGTTGATGTACTCTCAAACTTGAGGCCAAAGCTCGACAACTCCAACGCCCACTCGACAATCCTGCCCGTCGCTTCTGGATTTTGCAAAATCCTTTTCAGCGGGAAGCGAGTGATGACGGTAACTTCATGTGCTTGAAAGTAATGGCGCAGCTTTCTCGAGGCCATGAGAAGGCCAAAAAGCAGCTTCTGCACACCAGAATACCTTGACCTAGCTCCCTGCAGAAGAGAGCTCACAAAGTAGACCGGGCGCTGCACCATTTTCTTCTTTTGTATCACTTCACCTGACTGCGCAGACGAATCCTTGTTGGCAGCAAAACTTGTTGCCCCCAGCTTGTCGCTGGTCGTGCTTGCCGCAGTTACTGCCTCCTCATCCACCTCTCTCTCCGCTACCAGCGCAGCACTAACCACTTGATTGGTTGCCACTAGATACAGCAACAACTTCTCTTGTGGTTTAGGCGCGACAAGTATTGGAGGAGAGGAGAGGTATCTCTTCAAGTCTTGCAGCGCCGCCTCCGCCTCCGGAGTCCATTTCAATGGACCTGCCTTTTTTAAGATTTTGAAAAATGGCAGGGCGCGCTCAGCTGACTTGGAGATAAACCTACTGAGGGCAGCAACACAGCCGGCAAGTCGTCGAACATCCTTGACGCGCTTCGGTGCTTCAATTTGCTCAATGGCTTTGATCTTGTCAGGATTGGCTTCAATTCCACGTTGAGACACAAAGAACCCGAGAAGCTTGCCGGAGGGAACTCCAAACACGCACTTCTCGGGGTTGAGCTTCAGGTTGATCTTGCGCAGATTTACAAAAGTTTCTTCTAGATCTTGAACCAAAGTAGCCCTGTCTTTGCTTTTGACCACTATATCATCCATATAGGCTTCCACATTTCTGTGCAACTGAGGCTCAAAAGCAATCTGGATGGCTCTTGCAAATGTCGAACCAGCATTTTTCAAACCAAACGGCATACATACGAAACAGTATGTGCCACAGGGTGTGATAAATGCGGTCTTTTCCTCATCTTCCTCAGCCATGAAGATTTGATGATACCCTGAATATGCCTCAAGAAATGAAAGCAAATCACATCCTGCCGTGGAGTCAACAATCTGGTCTATGCGGGGCAAAGGAAATGGGTCTTTGGGACAAGCTTTATTGACATCAGTGAAATCAATACAAAGCCTCCATTTTCCATTCGCTTTGCGCACGACAACCGGATTGGCCAACCACGTAGGATGGAGCACTCCTCTAACGAGGCCTGCTGCTTCCAACTTCTTGATTTCTTCCGCAATAAACTCTTGCCGCTCCACAGCTTGCTTTCTGGCTTTCTGTTTGACGGGCCTCGCGTGGGGACAAACGGCAAGGTGGTGCTCAATTACTTTCCTGGGAACACCGGGGATGTCGGATGGTTGCCATGCAAATACGTCGACATTCGCCCGCAGGAAAGCAACGAGCGCGTTTTCCTATTTGTTGTCAAGTGTGGCACTGATGGTGAAGGAACCACCAGTGCCATCCTCCTTGGCGGGCACCTTCTTTGTCGCCGACGGAGCGGCTTTGTTCTTCTTACACTTGCCGTGGAGCTCTCTGGTGCGTCCTCGACGGTAGCGCAGCACTCCGAAGAGGTGCGCTTGCCGGAGTGGGCACAGGAGCTCTTGCCGGACTTCCTCTTGTTCTCCCGCCCGAGAGCTTCAGCGGCAAGTGCCTTGGCGGCAGTTGCGGCAGCTACCTCCCGGTAGATCTTGTCGGCGCAAATAAGCGCATCCTTCTTGTCGCAGGGAACTGTGATAACACCTACTGGACCTGGCATCTTCAACACGTTGTAGGCATAATGAGAGGCTGCCATGAACTTGGCGAGCGCTGGACGGCCAAGTATCCCATTATAAGGTAATGGAATATCGGCAACATCGAAGGTGACCTTCTCGGTCTGGTAGTTCAGCTCGCCGCCAAATGTCACTGGCAGCGTGATCTTCCCTTTCGGCTTACTCCTTCCTGGATTGACTCCTTGGAAAGTACCAGTTTCCTCAAGCTCGCCGTCAGAGATTTGAAGTTTCCGGAGCACAGCGGGCGAAATCAGATTCAAGCCGGCCCCACCGTCAACTAACATCTTCGTGACCTTGAGGTTGCAGATCGTTGGTGAAACCAACATCGGCAAGCACCCGACCGCCGTTGTGCGGTCAGGGTGGTCCTCAATGTCAAAGACGATAGGCGTGTCGGACCACTTCAGAAGCTTTCTGGCGTCAACAGATGGTTCCGCCGCATTGATCTCTCGCGCCCACTGTTTAAGTTGGCGGTGAGAAGAATGCAACGAAGCACCACCGTCAACACACAAGACTTCTGCGGCTTTCTGAAATTCGTGCTCACTGGATTCTTCATCATCTAGATCATCATCATCATCATCTTTGTCGCGGCCACGAGGAGGCCTGTCTCTCTGCTGCTGCTGCTTGGCCTTGCCGCGACGCCCTCCTCGGGCAGTGCGCTTCTTGCCGGACCCGCCAGCACCTTCTGGGGCCTTTTCCTTGTCACGCCTCTCACACTCAGCTTTTTGCTGTTCGACAAGCTGCTCGACTCGTCGACAGTTCTGGAGATCGTGCCCCTTGGTGCGGTGGATCTTGCAATATTGCTTGTCAGAGCCGTCCTGCTTGTCGGCAGCCGCCAAGGCCTGACAGTTGGCGCATGCAGCAATCTCCTTGCCGGAGCCCTCGACTTTGGCCTTGTCGGCGCTGCCGTTGCCGCTGGACTGCTCGACGGCAAGCACAGCTTTGCCCTTTTTCTTCCTGTTGTTCCGCCGCCGGCCCTTCTTTGCCGGGGCGGTACCTTCGCTGTCAGAGCTCCCCCCTGCGCCAACACCTTCACCGGGAAGTTTCCTTCCCTCTTCAGCGCGCGCACACTTGTCGGCGAGAGCATATAGCTGGCCAATGTCTCTGACCTTGGTCATTGCCATTTCCTCCCGCATCTTGCGGTTACGCACGTTCTGATGGAACGCGCTAATAACCGCAGCGGGGTGAACATCTGGGATGTTGTACTGCACGCGGCTGAACCTTTGAATGTATTTGCGCAGGGGCTCTCCTTCCTTCTGGGGGATGAGGTGAAGATCACTCTCCTGGCCATGAGGTTGATGACCGCCAGTAAAGGCACCAACAAACTGATGGCACAGGTCCGCCCATGAAGAAATGGAGTTCTCCGGCAAGTGCATGAGCCATGAGACGACGTTGCGCTTTAACACGAGCGGGAAGTAGTTAGCAAGAATCTTGTCGTCTCGTCCCCCGGCAGCTTGCACCGCAATGGTGTAAATGCTGAGGAACTCCGACGGGTGTGTCTTGCCATCATACTTCTCCGGCACGTCAGGCTTGAAAGCCTTGCGATTGGGCCACTGGACCTGCCGCAGCTCACGGGTGAACGCTGGACAACTTACCGCGTACGGCAAGTCGCCAGGATCCCCTGGCGCATGCATGTCAACAGCGGGCCCTGCGCGTCTGTCGGACTGACGATGCGCTTCTCTCCTTCGCTCGATAGTGGTACGAGCGTCTTCTCCTCTGCGTTCCTGAAGAACGAGGCGCTGGTCATGACGAGCTCGCGGGTCAGACGACGCCGTGGAATCATCGCCACGGGCGTCGTTTCGACGTGTCGGCGATCGAGGCCGTCTAGGTGGGGAGTGTACGGTTGTTGCCCCCTCGCCGTTCTTGTTGGTGACAGCATCGTCACCAGTTCTCCTGTCGGCCGCGCGCACTGGGTCGGCATCAGCGAAGCTGAGAAGGCTCTGAATGGTTGCCCTCCACTCGTCAAGCTTATCTGCTGGTGGAGGGAAGTTCAGGAGCAGCTGCGCACGCGCCAACGCTTCTGCTGGTGAGGGAGGTATCGAGTGGCGTGAGGACTGTGGGATGCTCTTACTCCTAACGGTGTTAGAAGGAGCATTTCCACGCCCAGGCGACCGCGCCTCGACCCCGCCAACGTGTTGTTGCGTATGGTGACCCCGCGCATCTCGAGATTGATGCGCAAGTTCATTATCCAGGGAGCGCCTGGCACCTGGGGCGTCAGGACGCTGCCTGTCACGGGCTTCTTGCGAAGGCCGCGGCGTCTGAACCGGCGCAGGCGTTCCAGAACGCGCAGCACCGTTTCTGGAGCTTGCAGGGCCAGCAGCAGCGAGCAGCGCTGCGTTCCCAGACCCAGCAGCGCCAAGATTGGCGTTGCTGGCCCGGTTTTGGACAGATGGAGGTAATAGGAGCTCTCGCTCTCCAGTCCCCCCAGCAGCCGCAATCATGTCGGCACCCTCCTGCACGGGAGCAGTCGGGTTGGATGTGGACGCACCGATGGCTGAAGTCTTCTTTTTTGGAGCCATAAGACGGAGAATGGCCCAAAAACTAGCGCGCAAATTGCTAGATTAGGTTCACACAACCTCCTTCCCCCTACCTGGCGCGCCAAAGATGTCGGGGACGAATCCGCGATCACCTATGGGACCCAGAGAAGGACCCCTTTACGTTCGGCAGGGAGGGACGGTCGCGAGAAGAGCAAATCTAGCGAAGAACACGACAGTGCACGAGAGAGATTTACCCAGGTTCGGGCCGCACGGATGCGTAAAACCCTACTCCTGCTTTTTGGTTATTATCTGTATGATTGTTCTAGCTCCAGGAGCGCTACAGTACCGAGTAGCTGCGTACAATACTGGAGTTCTCCCTCTTCCAGTTCCTCCCCTTTCACGTTGCCCATGGGCCTCCTTTTATACGCACAAAGGGGTCTCCAACAGGTGGCAAACAGTAAAGGTAGAGGTGGAAAGTTGCTACAGTAAGGCCACTATTACCAGGATGACATGTCCTACCTACCACTGACGGCAGGGGACAAGGGCATTAAATGCCCATGCCTTTGCTGTCCAGATACATGTACCCGGACGTCGTGGACGTGGGAAAAGCCTATCCCACCTGCTGCTGCACCGCTATCTACAGTGCACCGCCGTCCACACAGTGCCCTGCCACACACGCTTGGAAGGACCCAGAGCGCCACGCTGGCAGAGGCACCGGAGCAGCACAGTAGCACAGTGGTACAGTAACGCTTGCCGCGGCAAGACCTTGCCGCACCTGACAGCTTGGCGCAGCCCATAGTTGGCGTGCAAGGTAACTTGCCGGGGCAAGTACCTTGCCGCAGCCGCTATCTTGCCGCAGCCAATACCTTGCCGCAGCCAATACCTTGCCGCAGCCAATGACTTGCCGGGGCAAGTACCTTGCCGCGGCAAGTACTCTGCTTCAGCAATGCCCAGGCTGGGCCTCAGCTGTCCCTCCCGGCAAGCTCCTCTTGCCGGGGCCTTAACTCTTGCTTTGTATACTTTGTTCTTGAATGGCTTAATAATCTTGAGCTTCTCTCTGGCTGTCCTCCCGCAAGCCTGGCCGCGGGATGCTACTACTGCCCGTGCACAAGTACGGGGTACTAGGGTACCCCTATTCTAGTACACCGACAGGAGCCTATGTTTAAGTACATGCTCGCTATTTTCCTTGTCTGATTCTTTTATGTATGGAGTTCATCCTACGCTTACTGAAAAACTTGCCGGCGCGCAACCTGCTGCGAGCACTGGGTGCAGGACTTCAGCAGCCTGCCGGAGGCGCAGCAACCGGCAAGACTCCTTGGCGTTCTCAGTGCAGCCACTCAAATCGTTGAGCGGACTCAAAACAAAATAAGGGCGCAACTGATTACAACAAGGGTTCCTTCGCGTGCAGATTTTCCATACAAGAGACGGAATCGTCGAAGAAAATAACTTTGCAATAAAAGAAACTTGTTCTAAGTTTTTAGAACTTAGCTTTCTGTCGCTATCCTTCCTCCGGCAAGCGTCGATTCCGAACATCGCCAACTGGTACTCATATCTCCCTTCCCCCCCGGCAAATGTGCACGCGAGGAATCCTTCTGTCTTTTAAGAAAAAGAAAGAAGAGAAAATAAAGATATGAAACCTTGGCGGTTCGTTAGAACTTACCAGGAGTAGGTGTCATACAACATCTTAGACAAACATGCATATATAAATATGAACATAGGAATCAATAAGGGAATGCACAACACTTAAATTTATTCATCTGTGCTCAGGGTCTGTGCCTGGCTTTGTACAAAGGATCATATGCCTCGCCGGCAAGACTTGTACAAAAGGGCGGTTGCCGGGAGCTCCCGGCAACCGCGCCTTATGGGTAGAACTTGCGAAGATGTTCGATATTCCAGGAATTGCTCACTGGAACGCCATCTTCGGTCTCCAAACGGACAGCGCCGGGCCTGGTGACTCGTACTACCCGATAAGGGCCTTCCCACTTTGGCGTCAACTTGTTTGAATTCTTGGCGGACTGAATCCGCCGAAGAACAAGGTCGCCTTCCTCAAGGCTTCGGGCGTAAACTTTGCGGCTATGGTAGCGGCGCAAAGCTTGCTGGTAGCATGCAGCTCGCACAGCAGCCTGAAGACGATTCTCCTCAAGGAGCACAACGTCATCTTGCCGCAGTTGCTCTTGCTCAAGCTCATCATAAGCGAGCACTCGAGGTGATCCGTACGTGAGTTTCGTGGCGAGAATTGCTTCCGCTCCGTAGACCAGAGCGAAGGGCGTCTGGCCGGTGGCTCGATTTGATGTCGTTTTGATTGACCAAAGAACCGCCGGCAACTCATCAATCCAGCGTCTTCCGCACTTTTTCAGCCTGTCAAAGGTTTTGGTCCTGAGACCGTGCAGCACTTCAGCATTGGCCCTCTCTGCTTGGCCGTTGCTTCTCGGGTGGGCAACAGAGGCGAAACAAATTTTGCCGCCAAGGTCTTGGACGTACTGCATGAAGGTGCGACTTGTGAACTGCGTGCCGTTGTCGGTGATGATCCTGTTGGGTACACCGAAACAGCAAACTATCCCTTTAAAGAACTTGACGGCTGATTGTGCTGTCACCTTCCTCACTGCTTCCACCTCCGGCCACTTTGTGAACTTGTCGATAGCAACGTACAAGTACTCAAAGCCCCCGGTAGCACGGGGGAAAGGGCCCAGTATGTCGAGCCCCCAGACCGAAAATGGCCAGGAGAGAGGGATTTTCTGAAGAGCTTGAGCTGGTTGATGCGATTTCTTCGAATGAAACCGGCACGCTTCACACTTGGTGACTAGTGCAGTTGCATCCTGGAGAGTGGTGGGCCAAAAGAAACCTTGCCAGAATGCTTTCCCAGCAAGGGCTCTTGATCCTATGTGAGAACCACATGTGCCTCCATGTATTTCCGCCAACAGCTCTAGTCCATCCTCCCGAGGAATGCACTTCAATTTCACACCGTTTGGTCTCTTTCTGTACAGGACGTCATCGACGAACTTGTACATAACAGACCGACGGGCTACTCTTTCCGCTTCTTCCTGTTCCTCCGGGAGTTCTCCTGTTTGAAGGAAATGGACGATGTGCTGTGCCCATGCTGGAGCCTGAGGCTCGACGGCTAGGACTAAAGGCATTTCCTCCGCCGGGGGAACATTTGTCTCGATAGCAAGGGCCTGGGGCCCTGCTGGAGCCTGTTGTTCCCCGGCAGGCATGTCGTCGATCCCGGCAACTTCCTTGCCGGCGGCTCCCGGGAGCTCTGCCGGGAAGTACTGACCAGAGTTCAACTTTGTTCTCTTTTCTTACCGCATTGATGGCGTCACGGATGGTTGAGTCAAATGGAGCACAACAGTCCTTGGTTCCACAGGCAACTTTAGGGCGGCACGCTTTGACAGGTCATCGGCAATACTGTTCTCGGCACGAGGAACGTGCTCCATTTGCAGACCGTCAAAGTGCTCTTCCATTTTTCTCACTTCATCCATGTAGGCTTGCATCAATGGGCTTTGATAACTCTTGTTAACTAGCCTGACGACAAGCTGTGAATCGCCCTTGATGACGAGCTTTTTGATGCCAAGGTCTGCAGCGATCCTAAGACCGACAAGCAAACCCTCGTATTCTGCTGTGTTGTTGGTCGAACTCTCCCGGGGAAAATGCATTTGGACTACGTACTTGAGGTGCTCTCCAGTGGGTGCGACAAGCAGCACACCAGCATCGGCGCCTTGCAGCGAGAAAGCCCCGTCAAAGTACATAACCCATTGCTGATCGATTTCCTTGTCGGGGAGAGTTGTTTCTTGAACTTCTTCGTCCGGCGTTGGGGTCCATTCCGCAATGAACTCCGCCAAGGCCCTTCTCTGAATTGTTGAAGTGCTTTCAAACTTGAGGCCAAAGCTCGACAACTCCAACGCCCACTCCACGATCCTGCCGGTTGCTTCTGGATTTTGTAAAATCCGTTGCAGCGGAAAGCGAGTGACGACGGTGATTTCATGTGCTTGAAAATAATGGCGCAGCTTCCTCGAGGCCATAAGAAGGCCGAAAAGCAACTTCTGCACACCAGAATATCTTGACCTAGCTCCTTGTAAAAGGGAGCTACCAAAATAAACTGGGCGCTGCAACACCTTTTTCTTCTGCGATGGTTCTCCTGACTACACAGATCCTGTCTTGCCGGGATCAATCCTTGCCGGGGAAGATCCTGCCGCGTCATCTGACGGTCCTGTCGCTGGTGTCTCTTCCTCATCGGCCTCTCTTTGCGCCACTAGCGCAGCACTAACCACTTGATTTGTCGCTGCTAGATACAACAGCAACGGCTCTTGTGGTTTAGGTGCGACTAGCATCGGCGGAGAGGAAAGGTATTTCTTCAAATCTTGCAGCGCAGCCTCCGCTTCTAGAGTCCATTTCATTGGACCTGCCTTCTTCAAAATTTTGAAAAAGGGCAGGGCGCGCTCAGCAGACTTGGAAATGAACCTGCTTAGAGCAGCAACACAGCCGGCAAGATGACGCACATCCTTGACGTGTCTCAGCGCTTCAATTTGCTCAATAGCTTTGATCTTGTCGGGGTTCGCTTCGATTCCCCGGCAAGATACAAAGAATCCGAGGAGCTTGCCGGAAGGAACACCGAACACGCACTTCTCAGGATTGAGCTTTAAGTTGATCTTGCGCAGATTTGCAAATGTTTCTTCTAAATCTTGAATGAGCGTCGCTTTGTCTTTGGTTTTGACCACTATATCATCCATATACGCCTCCATATTTCTATGGAGTTGAGGCTCAAAACCAATTTGAATTGCTCTCACAAATGTCGAACCAGCACTTTTCAACCCGAAAGGCATTCGTATAAAACAATACGTACCACATGGGGTGATAAATGCGGTCTTCTCTTCATCTTCTTTCGCCATGAAAATCTGATGATACCCTGAATAGGCATCAAGGAAGGACAGGAGATCACAACCAGCGGTGGAATCCACAATCTGGTCGATGCGAGGCAAGGGAAAGGGATCTTTTGGACAGGCTTTATTGATATCTGTATAATCGATACAAAGCCTCCATTTCCCATTCGCTTTTCGCACTACAACCGGATTGGCCAACCAGGTTGGATGAAGCACTCCTTCGACCAATCCTGCCGCCTCCAGCTTTCTGATTTCTTCGGCAATGAATTCTTGCTGCTCCAAGGCTTGTTTCCTGACCCTCTGCTTGACGGGCCGCGCGTGAGGACAGACAGCAAGGTGGTGCTCAATTACCTTCCTGGGAATACCGGGGATGTCAGATGGTTGCCATGCAAACACGTCGACATTCACCCGCAAGAAGGCAATGAGCGCACTTTCCTATTTGTCATCTAGGGTGGAACTTATGGTGAAAGTTCCCCCCGTTCCTTCCTCCCTGACGGGCACCTTCTTGGTCTCCGGCGGAGCAGCCTTGGATTTCTTGTTCTTGCCGGTGGAACTCTCTGGTGCATCCTCGACGGAAGCGCAGCACTCCGAGGAGGTGCGCTTGCTGGAGTTCGCGCCAAAGATGTCGGGGAACGACACCTATGGGATCCTAAGGGACCCCTTTATGATTCGGCGGGGGGAGAGGTATGCGCAAAGAGCAGAACCAACGATCAACGCGGGAAGATTTTACCCAGGTTCGGGCCGCTGATCAGCGTAAAACCCTACTCCTGCCTTGTGTTCTTATTAGTGTTCTTGAGCCCAGCCTCCAGGAGCGCTCACAGTGAACAGTACGTTCAAAGAGCAGCTACACATGCAGAATGGGCCAGCCGTTCTCCTCCTCTGTAGCAGTTGCCATGGGCCTCCTTTTATATCACCAAGGGGTCACCACAGTGGCAAAATTTACATACATTGAGGTGTAAAGTAGCTACAGGGTTACCATACCTAACCCTTGACGGACTAGGACGAACGCATTTAATGCACCGTGAGGTGTCCTTACTTTCTTGGGGATGGAAAAAGGGGCCGTCCCATCAGCACCGCTTAAGCTCTCCTCCACTGGCACGTCGCCACGCATCCAAAGAAGGACCCAGAATGCCGGGTTTGTCACTGTGCTAGAGCGGTGACACAGCAACAAAACCTTACCGGGTGCCAAGCCTTGCCGGGCGCCGATCCTTGCCGGGCTCCGCAGGCCACCCCGGCAAGATCTTGCCGGGGAAACTGACCTTCGGATTCCAGCTCTTCTTATCTGCTTATCCTCAGATCTCTGACTTGATGATTTCTTTGATGGCTTGAATCAACCTCGAACTGTTCCCCGGCAAGCCTTGCCGCGAGGATGGCTACAATTGCCCGTGCACAAGTACGGGGTACTAATGGCCCAATACTTAGTACACCGACATTGATGGCCGCCAGTGAAGGCGCCAATGAACTCATGGCACAAATCAGCCCATGACGAAATGGAGTTCTCTGGCAGGTGCATCAGCCAAGACCTCACATTGGACTTGAGAGCCAAAGGGAAGTAGTTGGCGAATACCTTCTCATCTCTTCCCCCGGCAGCTTGAACAGCGATGGTGTAGATGCTCAGAAACTCTGCCGGGTTCAGCCTCCCATCATACTTCTCAGGTATCTCTGGCTTGAATGTGCGGACAGACGGCCAACGGACTTGCCGTAGCTCATGAGTAAAGGCAGGGCACCCAACCTCGAATGGTAGGTACCCGCCAGTATCGAGTGCAGGCTCGTCGACGTCAGGACTGTCACACCCATTGGCCCGGTGGTGGGCGTAGCGGCGTCGCTCAACGACAACGCGCGCGTCTTCGCCTGTCCTCCGGGGCATGCTGCCGGCCTGGACGCGCTCGACGATCAGAAGAGGTCATCGAGATGCCATCAGGTTCTTGATTCCGCTGCGCCCGTGCTAGCTACCGTGGCGGGGATTGTACCGTGGGGGTGGCCCCTTCCTTACGACTAGCAGCACGGGCCGTTGTTGTTGCTTGGGGAGGCCATGGCGGGCCAGCTCGCGGTGAGCCCCCAGCCTCGGTGAAGCCGAGCAGGCTCTGGCTGGTGGCACGCCATTCATCCATCTGCTCGGCCGCTGGCGGAAACCTCAGCAGCAGTTGAGCCCGCGCCATGGCCTCCATCGTAGTACTTGGTATGGGCGATGATGACGCAGATCACGCTGTCGCTCGGCTCCTGACAAGGCCAACAGCTACCGTATCACGTCCCCGCTGTTGCGGGGCGGCCACCTGGATGGCACTGTGGCACGGTGATGGCGCTTGAGGGTCAGCAGCTCCACTAGGCGCAGCAGCCTGGTCGACTCGTCCCAGGGGAGGTACATGCGTTGCGGCCGCCCTTGTGGTGGGGGCGGCCGGAGGGCGGCGATTCGCCCCGGACCGAGCGCCATTGCTGCGGCTGTGCTCGTCGGTGAGGGGAAGGAGTGTGGATAGAGTAGCCCCTTCACATGTACCTCGCGGAGCGTGGCCATCGGGGTGTTGCTGATGTTGGTCTCCTCCGGCGTCTCCTACTCCTGCTTCTACCTCAGGGGAAGTGGTGATGGTGCCGCCTGCCCCGACCACACCCCCAGCGACGTCCACACTCTTGTTCGCCTCCGTGTCCCCCGCAGCATTGGTGGCTGCGGGCGGCGGCGCCTTCGAGGTGGATGGGTGAGCAGCAGCACAGGGCTTCTTCTTGGGCGCCATTGCCGACGGCGCCGTCGAAGATGAAGATGGTGATGAAGATGACGCGCTGCACACGCTTTCAGGTTCGCACAAGCGATCCCTCTACCTGGCGCGCCAAAGATGTCGCGGGAAACCACGGGCACCTATGGGGCCAAGGGGCCCCATGCTGGTTCGGCAGGGGGGATGTCGCGTTGCACAAAGAGCAGAAGAACATGGGGCAGCACGGCAGAGATCACACGGGCAATTTTACCCAGGTTCGGGCCGCCGCGAGGCGTAAAACCCTACTCCTGCTTTGGTGGATTGATGGTGGAAAAGTGGTGGTGGAGCATAGTACACTTGCCCGGCAGGCTCGCCCTGGGGAGGCAGTGACTACGCGCGTACGAGCGTGGGGGTGTTCAACTTTCCAACCCTTGCTACGGTTGCCATGGGCCTCCTTTTATAGGTTAAGGGGTCACCACAGTGGCAAAATAGTCATTATGCACTGATAAGGGAGCAAACAGTGCTATCATACCTAATTCTGCAGGCTGACAGAGTGCATTAAATGCACCGCTCAACATCACACCGTTGCTTGCCCGGCAAGCCTTGCCGGGCTCATCTTGCCAGCTCCATGCCTGCTTGCTTGACACGTCGCAGGACGGGTGTCTTCTGTAGGTATTTCCTGTAGAAAGAGGCCGCCATGTGGCGAATGGCTGCCACTTAGTCACTTTGCGGCTTGACACCGCATTGATCAACGATGTGGGTCGTGGTGAGATGGCTTGATGAGGTGTCTTTGCCCTTTTGAGTCCCGGCAGGCCCTGCCGGGACGTCTTGAATGCTTTCTTCCGGGGGAGCTGTTGTCCTTGCCAGGTACGCCTGCCCGGCAAGGGAGGCTTTTCTCCTGGTGGTGTCTCGCTTCTCTGTCTTGGTCTTGGCCTTCTTAATCTGCCTGCTGGTTCTTCGAAGATCTTGGTCTCTTGTATCTTGACATGGCCTTGGTGTTGTAATCTTGTTCTTGTGCCTGTGCATAGTCAGGGCAACAATCCCGGGGTTTGTTGCACCAACACCACCCTACATCAAGTTGTCCATTTGGTTGCCATGTGATGGTGATCCAATCTTTGGATGAGAGTGGGGATAAGTATCGATTTGGTGGATTTTGACGTTGACAATCCAGTTATATCGTACCCGGTGATACAAATCGACAATCGCTAACTAAACCAATATCCGATGGTAAATCATCTTCTCATATGCACAAAATCAACTTGAATAACGAGATCAAGTTCCTCAAAGCAACTAAAGAACTGACAAGAACTAAGATAATGCAATCTAAATTGCCAATATGAATTAAATAAGGATAATGGTGGGGTTATTGATATAGGATATGAGCAAGGTGGTAGTTCTACATATCCTGCAGATGCAAATTATAGCGAAGCACAACAATGTGTAAACAAAAAAGCGAGTTTTAACCTAGAAAAAAGGTAGTAGCTTTATTTCTATATCTATAGACTATATTACTATATTTTTTACTTCTGTAGTTATACCTATATCTATACCACTCTCTCCATTTTAATTTACTCCGCACATAGCTTTGACTGCAGCCAAACTTTATAAAGCTTGACCAAGTTTGTTGAAAACAATATGAATATTTACACTAACAAATTTACATGATGTGGAAATATAAGCAATGATGAATCAAATGATATGTATTTGGTTGTGTATATGTTAATATATTTTTCTAGAAACTTGTTGAAAGTATACAAAGATTGACTTTAGAGAAACCTAATATGTTATATTATGTATTATATATTTTGTATTCATTATTTTTATATAGTCAATGTGTGTATTTGCACATACACCATATAAACCGTTGACTGATGTTGATCCAGTGGTCCAGGTGGCTGGGATTCATTTCTACTGTAAGCTAATTGTACCCACACACATTCTTTCCGAACTAGCACCATGACAGTGTGATTGATCCACATAAGAAGCTCTCAACAAAACCTCCAAACGTGCCACGTTGCTTCATTGGTGCCCCCCACATCACATTATTCATACTATATTGACTGAAAAGAGAGATAAATCACCTAAAAACAAGATCTTGCCTGTTTTTTGTTCCTATGATGTTGTGCCATGCATGTACTTAGTTGTATAGTGATAGTAGTACAAACTACGTAGGAGTAGTACGTAGTACTCCTACTATATCAACGAGTCCCATCTAGCACCAGATTTCTTGGCGTCCATGCTACAGATAGATCTTCCCCTCCACGCTTCTGATTTCCAACGCGGCGGGCGGGCTGCAGTTTGCTGATAGTTGGTTTGCTCAACTGTGGTACCACATGAAAGTGAAAATGATAGGTAACACGCCTTCCCTAGCTATGTGGTGTACCGGACCGACCATGGAGTACTCCCGATTCTCTACCGTGTGGGGGTGCGATGCAAACGCGCCAGGCATTTTCATTTTAAAAAACTTTGTAAATTGTAACATTTGATTCTGCTCCTTAGCACGATCGATAGATAGAAAGAGCGATTGGAAACGCTTGGGCGGGGCTTTTCCCGCCTGATAAGCGGAGTAGTACTAGTTATTAGTTAGTTTGGCTCCTTGCTGGTTTGCTCACATGCGGTCCCACATGTTGTAGTGATATAAAGCCTAGCCAATGCACGTTGACCGATTGACCGGAATGACCGTGTGGGCTGCGATGCGAGCAGGACATGCTTGATGTACGTGTTCAAGCTATTTCTCATTTTGAACTTGCAAACGTGACAGGCGTCCTTCATGAGTAGTTTTGAATTTATAAGTTCGGTCATAGTTTTGAATTTACGAGTAGCTCGGTAGGTTGGGTGAAGCATCGTACGTAAATTACGAAGTTGGTGCAAAAGGTAAGCACAACGTCCGTCCTAGCTTGTTGGTCCCATTTGTGCCATAGTTTAACCATAGATTTAACTAACAAAAAATTAATGCATGTCAACAAAAAATATATTGTTCGATTCATAGTTCAACATAGTTTCCAATGATATTATTTTTTGTGACATGCATTAACGTATTGTTGTTTAAGTCTAAAGTCAAAATTTGGCACATACACACGAAGGGGCCAATAAACCCGCACGGAGGAGTACTACTAGTTAGAGTGATGCATATAATTGACGCCAAATGTTAGCAAAGGGATCACACGTGTCTTTCCAGATGAATCAGACCTGACACAACTCTAAGCAATAACAAGCATGGCATGGATGAAGTAACAACATGCCTCAAGCAGCTCCTAATCATGCTAGGAAGGTTTAGCAATTTACTGTGACAATGACAGGTCATGCAGAGGAATGGGTTCAACTGCCGCAACAAGTAATAGTTGAATCATTGTTGTCCTAATGCAATAAAAGAGAGCAGGAGCGAGAGAGTGGGATTGTATTGGAATGACAAGGGGCTTTGCTTGCCTGGCACTTCTAAAGATAAAATTGTTCTCCATAGGTTTCAATGATCACAACATCGGAATCATCTTCTATCGAAGGAACAAACACCGGCAAACAAAGGAACAACATTCAATTCATGGCAATGATGCACAGGTACTGAATTCACCTAATGCAATGGTTAGTCATATCAGTTGAAGTGGAATTCAAACCTATAGCAAATTCCAACTCCAAATCTATTTACAAAATTTGCCCTAAACATGATTTTCCCTAGTTGGTGATGTTAACTTGTTCAAACATGCATGATCATGGCATAAACAGATTCTTCATATTTTTCTGATAATTTTCCCTATATAAATTATTTTTATCTGAGTTATGGTTGAGTTTCTATGAATTTTTGAAGTTTAGGCAAATTTTTGAAATTTGTTAAATCATTTCCAATTTATTAAATACCAGAAAAGTAGTTATGACATGAGTGTTATGTTAGTATGGCATCAGTAGGTCAAACCGGTCAAACTTAGCTGTGGGACCGATGTGTGATTCATACAGCTACTTAACAGGGGATTGGGTTTAAGTAGACTACATTAGCAGGGGCCTGGGACCCGCCAATCATTGACCCAGAAGTTATCTAATGGGTGGTTAGAGCCTAATCTAATGGTTGCTACGTCAGCATCATCGACGTTTAGCCGCCGGCGACGAACAGGGGCGGCGGAGGTGTTGGAAACGCTACTCCGGCGACCCAACGAAGCGCGGTCAGGCGCGTTTGTCGGCCCATGGGACTGGGGGTACCTAGCCCATCTCCTGTGGCCCATGACGCGGCGCATATCCCGGGCCTAGAGCGCGGCCCACCATTGGACTTCATGAGTAAGATTGTTGTAGGGTGAAATCCTAAGATGGATCTTTTCACACTTGGAGGGGGAAAAGGGATGAACACCAAGAACACAAAGAGGAATTCACTCCAACAAAACTCAATCACACATCCACTAAAATAGCAAACACATAGATCCACAAGATTACAAGCACAATCAAAGGAAACAAGCACTAGCTAAAGTTCTTCCCACTCCTAAGAGATGAGGTCTTGATGATGGTAGTCTTCTCCAAGAGGAGGTCTTGAAATCCACAAGTGGATCCTCTCCTAAGAGGCCTTGATCTCCAATGTAGTGGTAGAAGGAGCAAAGCTCTCAAAATATCTCACATATGTCTTTGCTAACCCTAAACATAACCCTAGGTATGGAATATATAGGTTTGGGGGCGAGGTGGATGAAGAGGAGGTCCAAAACCCGATCTCAGCCGGCCATCCTGTAGGGCCCGTGCGCACGAGGTAAGTTGGGCCCGTGCGCACGGGGTCCCGTGCGCACGGGGTGCTACAGTCGTAGCTCCCTGTGTAACCTGTGGACACGGGGTCTCGGGGGCCCGTGCACATGGGGTCGCCTGGGACTTCCTGTCCAGCTCCTGTTGGGTTCCTTCTTCCTCCGTGCAGACTTGAGGTGGTTCTCCTACTCCTTGGGGATGCTCCTTAGCTGCTTGGGGGTGTTCTTCTTCATACCTAATGATACATAGTGCATTTTGGTGAGGTAGCAACCAAGTTCCATTCATGTCCATATGCATGTCAATTAGGAAGGAGTTCACCTCGGTTTCCATTGCGCGTGCTCGAGCTCTTGTCATAGGTCCACGTGGTGCTTTATGCGTTGGTGTAGAGTCCATGGGGATGATGGAAGGATGCTCTGCATCATCTCCCTCCCCCCTTGGGAGAGATCTGTCCGCGGATCATGATCTTCATCACCATGGTACTTGGTCAAGTCCTTGACATTGAAGATGTCGCTTACGTTGTACTTGTCGCATGGGATGTCGATCTTGTAGGCGTTGTCATTGTAGAGTGCTAGCACCTTGAATGGTCCATCGGCTCGTGGTAGTAGCTTGGACTTTCGCTCGTTGGGGAAGCGGTCCTTGCGAAGATGAATCCGTACGAGATCTCCTAGTTGGAACACCATTGGTGTCTTGTTGTTGTTGAGCTTGGTGGCGATGCGATGTACTTGACGCTCGATCGTTGCCCTTGTAACTTCATGTATCTTCTTGATAAAGCTTGCCCTTGCGCTCGCATCTATGTTTGCGCATTCTTGGAGTGGAAGAGGTTGAATGTCCAATGGGGACAATGGGTTGAAGCCATAGACAACCTCGAAGGGGGACTTGCCGATAGTAGAGTGTCGAGCTCGATTGTAGGCGTACTCGGTGATGGGTAAGCACTCCTCCCACTCCTTGATGTTCTTCTTTATCAACACGCGTAGGAGATTAGATAGCGTCCGGTTGGTGACTTCCGTTTGGCCATCATTTTGGGGATGATAGGCCGTTGAGAATAGTAACTTGATGCCGAGCTTGGCGCATATGGTCTTCCAAAAGTAGCTTAGGAACTTGACGTCGCAGTCCGACACAATGGTCCTTGGCACTCCATGGAACCTCAAGATGTTGGTGCAACAAACCCTGGGTCCGTTGCCCAGACTGTGCACAGGCCCAAAGACAGGATTACAACACCAAGGTCAGATCAAAGCACGAGGGATCAATTCTTTGGCAGGACCAAAGTGCAGATCAAGAAGACCAAGATGAGCGAGAGAAGCAAGATATCGCTAAGGAAAGAACCTCCCTTGCCGGACAAGCGAGCCTGGCAAGGTTGGGTTTGCCCCGGAAGCAAGTGTCCAGATCGTCCCGGTAGGCCTGCCGGGGCTTACGGAGGCAAACCACTCCACCGCACCACCTCATCACGACGCACGTCGTCGATCAGTGCGGTGTCAAGCTCCAAAGTGACTAAGTGGCTGCTATTTGCCACATGGCAGCCGCTTCCTACAGAAAATACCCCTAGGCGACACCCGTCCTGAGACGTGTCAAGCAAGCAGGCGTGAAGCTGGCAAAACAGCCCCGTAGGGCTTGCCGGGCAAGCTGAGATGTGACGTTGAGCGGCGCATTTAATGCGCTCTATCAGCCTGCAGAGTTAGGTATGATAGCACTATTTGCTATCTAATTAGTATGTAATGACAGATTTGCCACTGTGGTGACCCCTTGATCTATAAAAGGAGGCCCATGGCGACCGTAGAAAGGGTTGGCTGATTCAGACCCTTACACACTCATACGCGCGTAGCTGCTCTCGCCCCGAGGCGACTTTGCCGGGCAAGAGTGCTGCGTTCATCCACCATTTTTTCACCATCAATCCACCAAAGCAGGAGTAGGGTTTGACGCCTCACGGCGGCCCGAACCTGGGTAAAAACTGCCCATGTGATCTCTGCCGCGCTGTGTGACGCTTCTCCGCTCTTTGTGCAACGTGCCCATCCCCCCGCCGAACCAAAAGGGGCTCATGGCCCCATAGGTGGCCGTGGTTTCCCATGACATCTTTGGGGCGCCAGGTAGGGGGGTCACTTGCGCGAACCCGAGAGCGTCAATAGCGCGTCATCTTCATCGCCATTCTCGTCATTGACGGTGTCATCAACTATGGCGCCCAAGAAGAAGTCCGGAGTCGCAAATCACCCGTCCACCTCGAAGGCTCCGCCACCCGCAACCGCCGACGTCACGGGGAGTGCGGGGACATGCGAGGATGTGGACACTGCAGGGGATGTGGTCGGCGTAGGTGGCATTGTTACCACCTCCCCCACAGCCGAAGCAGGAACGGGAGGCACCGGGGAAGGACAGCATCAGCAACATCCCGGCGGCCATGCTCCACGAGGTACGAGTGGAGGGCTTATTCCGCCTGCACGTCTTCCCCTCGCCGAAGGGCACAGCAGCAGTGGTGGCGCTCGTTCTGGGGCGAATCGCAACCCTCCAGCCGCCCCCGCCACGGGCGCGACAGCAGGGCGTGCGCCGCCTCCGGAATGAGCTGACCCGGTTACTGTGCCCAGCGGAGCCGCTGGCCTTCAAGCACCTCTCCCGCATCACCATGCCATCCAAGCGGCTGGTTCGCAGCAACGAGGGCGCGGCACGGTCGCTACTGGCACCGTCAGAAGCCGAGCGACACCGCGATCTACATCATCATCACCTATGCCGAGCACTGCCTTAGAGGCCATTGCATGGGCTCAACTACTGTTGAGATTCCCGCCGACAGCCGATCAGATGGGCGAGTGGCGAGCCAGCATCCAAAGCCTGATTGGCTTCGCCGAGGCGGGAGGATCACCGCGAGCTAGCCCGCCACGGCCTCCCCAAGCAGCGATGACGGCCCGTGCTGCTGGCCGTACGGAAGGGGCCACTGCCACGGTGCAATCCCCACCATGGCAGCCAGCGCGGGATCCGTGAAACCAAGAACCAAATGGCGTCTCGATGGCCTATTCTGACCCTCAAGCGCATCCAGGCCAACGACGAGCCCCGAAGGATGGGCGAGGGGAAGGCGCGCGCGTTGTCATCGAGCAACACCGCGACAACCACTGCTGGTCCAATGGGTGCGATGGCCTCGACGTCGACGAACCCGCACTCAGAGACGGCGGGTGCCTGCCTTTCGAGGTTGGGTGCCCTGCTTTCACCCGTGAGCTGCGGCAAGTCCGTTGGCCATCTGCTCGCACGTTCAAGCTAGAGATTCCAGAGAAGTATGATGGGAGGCTGAACCCAGCAGAGTTCTTGAGCATCTACACCATCGTTGTTCAAGCTGCCGGGTGAAGAGATGAGAAGGTATTCGCCAATTACTTCACTTTGGCACTCAAGTCAAATGTGAGGTCTTGGCTGATGCACCTGTCGGAGAACTCCATTTCGACCTGGGCTGACCTGTGCCATGAGTTCATTGGCGCCTTCACGGGTGGCCATCAAGAACCAGGGCAGCCCAGCGATTTGCAGCTTCTCCAGCAGAAAGAAGGAGAGACTCTTCGAAAGTACTTGCGGAGATTCAGCCGAGTACACAGAAATATCCCAGATATCCACCCGGCAGCTGTGATGGCCGCTTTCCAATCCAACATGCGCAACCGCAGGATACGCTCCAAGATGAAGGTTCGGCTGCCCAAGACAGTTAAGGATGTGAGACGTTTGACGGGGTGTGTTGCCGCGCTTAGCAGATTCATCTCCAAGTCTGCCAAACGCGCCTTGCCCTTCTTCAAAATTTTGAAGAAGGCAGGACCCATGAAGTGGACCCCGGAAGCAGACGCAGCACTGCGAGATTTGAAGGCCTACTTGTCCTCTGTGCCCACTTTGGTTGCTCCCAAACCACAAGAGCCGTTGCTACTATATCTGACGGCAAACAATCAAGTGGTTAGTGCAGCACTGGTGGCACAGCGGGAAGTAGAGGAAGCAGCAACCTCAGCTAGTGTCCCATCCAGGAAAGAGAGAGAAAGCAGCCCGGCAGGGTCAGATATGGATCAGGATAAAGAAGAGCACGGCAGCGAAGGCAACCCCAAGGACGCGGCAAGAAGAAAGTAGTGCAGTGCCCAGTGTACTTCGTCAGCTCCCTATTACAGGGGGCTAGATCAAGGTACTCTGGTGTGCAAAAGTTGATTTTGGCCTTATCATGGCCTCAAGGAAAACTGCGCCACTACTTCCAAGCCCATGAGATCACGGTTGTCACTCGCTTCCCGTTGCAAAGGATACTCCGAAACCCAGAGGCTACCTGTAGAATAGTGGAATGGGCATTGGAGTTATCCAGCTTTGGCCTGAAGTTTGAAAGCACATCAACGACTCAGTGCAGGGCATTGGCAGAGTTTATTGAAGAATGGACGCCAACCCCTGATGAAGAAGTGCTTGAAATAGTTATCCCCGGCAAGGAAGCGCCCCAAGAATGGATCATGTATTTCGATGGTGCCTTCTCCCTACAAGGTGCGGGGGCTGGTGTGCTTCTCGTTGCTCCCACTGGAGAGCACTTAAAGTACATCATCCAGATGCATTTTCCCCGGGAGGAGGCGACCAATAATACAGCAGAGTATGAAGGGCTCCTTACCGGGCTCAGGATTGCCACTGAATTGGGAATCAAGAAGCTGATCATTCGAGGAGACTCGCAACTTGTGGTGAGACAAGTCAACAAGGATTACCAAAGCCCATTGATGGAGGCATATGTTGAGGAAGTGAGAAGATTAGAGGAGCACTTTGACGAATTGCAAACAGAGCACGTACCCCATGCGGAAAACAGCATCTGTCAAAGTGTGCTGCGCAAAAGCTTCCTGTGGAACCAGGAACTTTTGTTCTCCATCTTACTCAGTCCTCCGTATACCCGACAACAATGGCCCGAAAGAGGAGGAAATTGGACTCCGGTAAGCCTCTCCCTGTAGAGCCCCTCGGGGCTCCTGGCAGGGCCCCTGCAGGAAACAACACCCCTTCGATTACCAGGCTGCACCCTCCTACCGGGCCACTGGTCCCCGTAGTGGAGGAACGCGCTCCCGCAGATGAGGAGGTGCCACTAGTCCTTGTTGCCGAGCCCCAGGCTCCAACTTGGGCAAGGCACATAGTCCATTTCCTCCAAACCGGGAAACTTCCTGAACAGCAAGAAGAAGCTGAAAGAGTAGCCCAGAGGGCCAGTATTTATCAGTTTGTCGATGACACACTATACAGAAGAAGGCCCAACGGTGTGAAATTGAAGTGCATTTGCCGGGAAGGAGGAAAGGAACTGCTGGCGGAAATACACAAAGGGATGTGCGGCTCCCACATTGGATCAAGGGCTTTAGTTGGGAAAGCATTCCGGCAAGGATTCTATTAGCCCACATCCCTCCAAGATGCTGTCGAGCTAGTCACCAAGTGTGAAGCCTGCCAGTTCCATTCCAAGAACATCCATCTGCCTGCCCAAGCTCTTCAGACAATCCCTTCGTCATGGCCGTTTTTGGTCTGGGGGCTCGATATCCTCGGCCCTTTCCCCCGAGCTGCTGGGGGCTTTGAATTCTTGTTTGTTGTAATTGACAAGTTTACAAAGTGGCCAGAAGTAGATGCCGTGAGAAAGGTGACTGCTCAGTCAGCTATCAAGTTCTTGAAAGGATTGGTGTGCCGCTTCGGGGTCCCAGCCCGGATCATCATCGACAACGGCACCCAGTTCATGAGTCGTGCCTTCATGCAATATGTTCATGCCCTCGGAAGCAAGATTTCATTTGCCTCTGTTGCACATCCCAGAAGCAATGGACAAGCTGAGAGGGCGAACGCTGAAGTTTTGCGAGGACTCAAGACAAAAACATTTGATAAGATGCAGAAATGCGGCAGGCGATGGATCGACGAGCTGCTGGTGGTTCTCTGGTCCTTCAGAATGACACCAAGTTGAGCTACCGGGCATACTCCCTTCTCCCTAGTCTATGGGGCAGAAGCAGTTATCCCCACGGAACTCATTTACGGGTCGCCTCGAGTGCTTGCCTACGATGAAGTAGCACAGGATCAGCACCGGTGTGATGACGCTGTGCTTCACGAGGAGAACCGTCTTCGGGCTGCTACGCATGCTGCACGCTATCAGCAAGCCCTGTGCCGCTATCATAGCCGCAGGGTTCATGCCCGGTGTTTTGAGGAAGGCGACCTTGTCCTTAGGTGCGTTCAGTCCGCTAAGGGTACAAACAAGTTGACGCCGAAGTGGGAAGGCCCTTACCGGATAGTACGAGTCACCAGACCTGGCGCAGTCCGTCTAGAGACCGGAGATGGCATTCAATTGCAAAACTCATGGAACATTGAGCATCTCCGCAAGTTCTACCCATAAGGCGCGGCTGTCGGGCCCTGCCCGGCAGCCACCCTTTTGTACAGGCCTTGCCTCAGTTGCGTGTAACCCCTTGTACAAAGCCAGGCGCAGACCCTAAGCAACAGAGAAATAAATGAAGCGCTGGGGGCCCCCGACAAGTTGCATGCATGCATAAGCATATCATGAGCATCACATGTTCATGTAGATAAGATCGCATCTGGCATCATTTTCATCTGCATAAACTGTAGGCTCCTATAGTGGATTCAGCCCAAGAGGAGATAAGAAGATGAGCCTACACTGTGATCTCCGGCAAGCCAAACAGATAAGTTCTTCCTTGTATCCATACATGTTCTGTAAGTAAAGACTTGCGCATGAGAAAACCCTGCTACCCTTTGAAACTTAGGTGCCCCCTCCCTTCGACTCAAACATTGCTTCGATCAGGGTGGTCGTAGTGGCCTTTGTTGAAAAAGAACTGGCAGGGGGCTGGTCCCTCTTCACGATTTGTGCCCGGTAGGCCTAACTCCCCGGCAACAAAACAGAGGGTACCGGCAGGGTAGCCTGCCGGGGGAAACTCGTTTACTTATAAATATAGAGGCATCCCACCTCTGCATGGACATATACATGCACGAGTCCCCGGCAAGGTTTATTTTTTTCATTAATATGCTTCAAACAAGTACGGACCTTACAGGACACAAACATGGATTCAAGAGATTACGTTATTTGAACTAAAATTTGGCAAGTGCCTATAGATTTAAGATTAAAAAAAAGGTAAGTGCCCCGTAATGCCCTTTCTTGTCCCTCTCCTCTTAGGCACTGCGGCAGGAGGGGAAGAGGGCAAAAGGAGTGCCTGGGCAGAAGCCCAGCCTGACCCTGTCGGGCTCCAGGAGAGGTAGCCTGGCAGGGACTGGAGGGCACCGACAAAGGACATGATGAAGAGCGTGGCAGAGATGACCCGTCAACCTCCACCACCAGGGCCAGCAGGACGCGGCAGGGCTAACGGAGCTGCAGCCCGCGAGGAAGCCTGCCGGGGTCCAGCTGGAAGGCTGCTGGAGGAGCCGGAGGCACCACCTCCACCCCTGCTCCCAACTCCCCGACAAATCACCTTGCCGGAGAGGGGATGCAGATGCAGATGGTGCTGCCACCGCCTGACGATGACGGTCCGGCTGATGCTCAGCCAGAGTTAGAGTCGTCGCCCTCCCGGTCGGTGTCGTCGTCATCGCCATCACTGTCCTCCTCGTCACTGTCGCTCGAGGAGGAGCTTTTGTCATCGGTCGAGCTCTCCGCGCAGCACCCTAAGCGAGCACCCGAGCTCACAAAAACCTTGACGGAAAGGAAACCGTCCTCCATTAACTTAAAGTGGAGGAGGTGCCCTTCCGACAAGCTATGGGCACGAGCAAAAGTCTTCCAACCTCGACGGAAGTACATGACATGAGGGGCGGGGAAATCTACATCCACCCGCATGCCACCATTCCCGCAGCCCCTCATGTGCAGCCTCAATGCTCATAGATGTTCGAGCTCCATCGCCCTTGCAAATGGAGTAGGGAGGCGGAGGCGGCCGCGCGGAGGCTTATATAGCCCGATGACTAACTCCAGAGGTTGGTCTCTGACGTGGCCCTCCAACGGAGGAGGAATGTCTGCTGGGGGCACGATCAGGACGCCGCCCCGCCCCCTCCTCCGCGAGCGCCATGACGACCGTGACCTTGTCCTCTTCCTCCTCCTCTCACAGCGGGCTCCGATACCGCGGTTTCACGAGGAGGAGGGAGACGCTGTCGAGCAGAAGCTCTCGTCGCCACCACCGGAGTACCACTGCGCCCTCGTCCCCTCACCATGGCGAGCAAAGAACAATTGAGGAAGGGGAGAAGGAAAGTGTGTGAACAAACACACCGCTCCTGCCCCTTTTTATAGAGAAACAGGGCAGGGGGTTGGCTTCTCATTCAGAAGGTAACCGCCCTGCTCCTCTAATGCGGCTTCCCTGCGCCTTCAACGGCTCAGGGAATCGAGGCCGACCTTCTGCACCAATCTGCGACGCCTGGCTTTCTGCCATGACGCCCGCCCCCGCGCCCTCTGCTTCCGCCACCTACCCTATGCAATGCATGCGGTACACGTGGCGGATGCACCTGAAGCGGGAGGCGAGTGGGGCGGCAGTTTCTGCCCCATGATCATGGGGCACGGGCGATCCACGGATCATGGTCCGGTTTCTCCCATAACGTTGCGCACGACGCGCGGGAAAATCGGAAACTGACCCAAGCTCGGGTTAATGAAGAAGCCAATAAGATCTCAAAGGGTGAAGCCACCCTTGCACTCCTGCCTGTGAACAGGTTAGGGCCTACCCCGACGACGCCCAGCAGCGCTTTCATGGCAGGCCCGGGGGCTCCTGTCGGTGCAACAAACCCTGGATCCATTGCCCAGACTGTGCACAGGCCCAAGGACAAGATTACAACACCAAGGTCAGATCAAAGCACGAGCGATCAATTCTTTGGCAGGACCAAAGTGCAGATCAAGAAGACCAAGATGAGCCAGACAAGCAAGATATCGCTAAGGAAAGAACCTCCCTTGCTGGACAGGCGAGCCTGGCAAGGTTGGGTTTGCCCCGGAAGCCAGTCTCCAGATCATCCCGGCAGGCCTGCCGGGGCTTACGGAGGCAAACCACTCCACCGCACCACCTCATCACGACGCACGTCGTCGATCAGTGTGGTGTCAAGCTCCCAAGTGACTAAGTGGCTGCTATTTGCCACATGGCAACCGCTTCCTACAGAAAATACCCCCAGGCGACACCCGTCCTAAGACGTGTCAAGCAAGGAGGCACGAAGCTGGCAAATAAGCCTTGATAGAGGCAGAGGTGTCCCGTCTTTCGATGAGATGGAGGCTATCATTTTTGGTGGAGTAGACTTTGATGATCCGACTACGAACGTGCGAGGACGTCGCGCCTTAGCAATCGCTAAACCAACTCAAAGAGGTTATTGACCACGCCGGAGCACGATCAACCTGACCACGAGGGTCTATTTCCTGCAAGCAAACAAAGAACAACCAAGAAACTAAGATTTGCAATCTAGATATTGCGAATATAAGATGAAAGCTTTATTGATCAAGGAGGGGTTCTGTGACGTCTTGGTCTGCTCGTTGAACACAACCGAAGTACGCGAAGTTGCAGCTATGGCGAACTTTTAATCTAAACAAAACCCAAAGTCTAAACGGTGCCCTAAGGGCTATATATATGGAGGAAGAGGGGGGGATTTCGTGGCCCTTGAAGGAGGGGTCCGAAACCAACCCTATCTCTTGTTTCCCCACACATACGAACTCTAAAAACAGCCTATACTCAAGTATTTCGAAATTACATGGGCCTGGCCCAATAATAAGGTGACGCAGCACCTATGATAGCCTCTGGACGAAATTTATGAAGTGGCATCTTGTATATTTCGTCCAAGGCTTCATGCACTCATTATGGTGGCTTCAAAGTCCTGAAATCATCACTTGTAACTCCGTTCTTGTTGCCCTTGCGCATGCCATCATCTCCATGCTTGAACTTGCTCCAAGGTTCCTCTTTCTTGTCCAAGCTAGGCCCTTCATTTGTAAGCAAAACAAATGTATCCAATTTAGGCAGCATCATATTCTCATGAACATTAGAATCATTACCAAGAAACGAAAGTACCTGATAATTTAATTGGCGTGCGCGAGCTCTAGTAATTGGTCCAGTATGTATAGCAGCAGGGGTTGTGGGTGTAACAATGGTATTGATGTCCTCATCATCCTCCCCTTCTTGAAATGAAGTCGTCCTCGACGGAAGCTCATCTTCCTCACCCAAATAAGGCTTCAAATCTGCAATGTTAAAAGTGGGACTAACCCCAAAATCTGCAGGCAGCTCAAGTTTATATGCATTATCATTTATTTTCTCTAACACCTTAAAAGGACCATCAGCACGTGGCATTAGCTTTGATTTGCACAAATCAGGAAATCTATCCTTACGCAAATGTAACCAAACAAGATCTCTAGGTGCAAACACAACATGCTTTCTACCCTTATCTCCAGCAATTTTATATTTAGCATTCATACGCTCAATGTTCTCCTTAGTTAACTCATGCATTTTTAAGATCAATTCAGCACGTTGTTTAGCATCAAAATTAACCTTCTCCGAAGATGGAAGAGGCAACAAATCAATAGGTGCACGAGGTAGAAAACCATATACAATTTCAAAAGGGCACATCTTAGTAGTAGAATGCAACGAACGATTATAAGCAAATTCAATATGAGGCAAGCATTCTTCCCACATTTTCTTGTTATTCTTCAAAACAGCCCTAAGCATAGTAGACAATGTTCTATTGACTACTTCAGTTTGTCCATCAATTTGGGGGTGACAAGTAGTACTAAAAAGCAGTTTAGTCCCCAACTTAGCCCATAAACAACTCCAAAAGTGGCTAAGAAATTTGGTATCACGATCTGAAACAATAGTATTTGGCACACCATGCAAGCGAATAATTTCACGAAAGAACAAATCAGCAACATTAGCAGCATCATCGCTTTTATGACATGGTATAAAGTGTGCCATTTTCGAGAACCTATCCACGACAACAAATATGCTATCCCTCCCCTTCTTTGTTCGAGGTAAACCCAAAACAAAGTCCATAGATATATCCTCCCATGGAACACTAGGTACAGGCAAAGGCATATATAAACCATGAGGATTGAGTCGTGACTTAGCTTTTTGACATTCAGTGCAGCGAGCAACAAAGCGCTCAACATCCCGTCTCATCTTTGGCCAAAAGAAATGTGTAGCCAGTACATCCTCCGTCTTCTTTACGCCAAAGTGTCCCATTAATCCTCCTTCATGCGCCTCCTGCAACAACAAAAGACGAACGGAGCTAGCTGGAATGCATAGCTTGTTAGCACGAAACACAAATCCATCGTTAACGACGAACTTGTTCCATGTTCTCCCTTCTTTACAATTCTGCAATACATCTTTAAATTTAGGATCATGCACATATTGATCTTTGATGGTCTCCAAACCAAATATTTTAAAGTCAAGTTGTGAAAGCATAGTATAACGACGAGACAAAGCATCAGCAATAACATTTTCTTTACCCTTCTTGTGCTTAATGACATAAGGGAAAGTCTCAATGTATTCAACCCATTTAGCATGTCTACGGTTCAGTTTTGCTTGATTTTTAATGTGTTTCAAAGATTCATGATCAGAATGTATAACAAATTCTTTGGGCCATAAATAATGTTGCAATGTTTCTAAGGTCCGAACAAGAGCATATAATTCTTTATCATAAGTAGAATAGTTCAGACTAGGCCCACTCAATTTTTCAGAAAAGTATGCAACAGGTTTGCCATCTTGTAATACCACACCTCCTAATCCAATTCCACTAGCATCACATTCAAGCTCAAAAGTCTTATTAAAATCAGGAAGTTGGAGTAAAGGAGCATGTGTCAACTTATCTTTCAATACCGTGAAGGCTTCTTCTTGTGCGGTACCCCAAACAAAAGGCACATCCTTCTTTGTAAGCTCATTGAGAGGTGCAGCAATGGTGCTAAAATCTCTCACAAAACGCCTATAGAAACCAGCGAGGCCAAGGAAACTCCTCACTTGTGTGACCGTTTTGGGCTGCGGCCAACTCTCAATAGCTTCAATCTTGGCTTTATCAACTTCAATTCCCTGTGGAGTAACAACATAGCCAAGAAAAGATACTCGGTCGGTGCAAAAGGTGCACTTCCCAAGGTTACCAAACAAACGTGCATCACGTAGAGCAATAAAAACAGCACGTAAATGTTCCAAATGTTCCTCCAAAGATCTGCTATAAATCAATATATCATCAAAGTAAACTACCACAAATCGTCCAATGAAAGCACGTAAAACTTCGTTCATTAATCTAATGAAAGTACTAGGTGCATTAGTTAACCCAAAAGGCATGACTAACCACTCATATAAACCGAACTTAGTTTTAAATGCCGTTGTCCATTCATCTCCCAATTTCATATGAATTTGATGGTATCCACTACGCAAATCAACTTTGGAGAATATTGTAGAGCTACTCAATTCATCAAGCATATCATCTAGCCTAGGAATAGGATGACGATAACGAATAGTAATATTATTAATGCCTCTACAATCAACACACATACGCGACGTACCATCCTTTTTTGGCACTAGTATAATAGGAACAACACAAGGACTAAGAGATTCGCGTATATAACCTTTGTCGAGCAGCTCCTGTACTTGACGCATAATCTCCTTCGTCTCCTCTGGATTGGTACGGTATGGCGCACGGTTTGGCAACGAAGCACCGGGAATTAAGTCAATCTGATGCTCAATCCCGCGAATAGGTGGTAATCCCGGTGGCACGTCTTGTGGAAAGACGTCAGCGAACTCCTGCAAAATGTTAGTGATAGCAGGAGGCAAAGAGGAAGGCACGTCCTCGAATGAAAATAATGCCTCTTTGCACACAAAAGCATAGCAAACAGATTTGCTTAAATCTAGCTCATCAATATCAGATTTGGTGGCAAGTAAACACGCATTTTTCAATTTAATTTCAAAAGCAACACTAGATGGTTTATTATTAGGCTTCATTTGTTGCTCAAATTCTTTTGCCACAATCTGATTTTCACTCTTATTTTTCTCCTGTTTTACTTTACTAGCTCTATTAATATCATCTTTCATAATAGAATCAGGAGTCATAGGAAGCAAAGTAATATGTTTATCCTTACGAACAAGAGTATACTGATTGTTTCTACCATGGTGTATAGAATTTTTATCAAATTGCCATGGTCTACCAAGTAATAAGGAACATGCTTGCATGGGTACCACATCACAATCAACATAATCAGCATATGTAGAGATACTAAAATGCACATGAACAGTACGTGTTACCTTAACCTTGCCGCTGTTGTTGAACCATTGGATATAGTAAGGATGTGGATGTGGTCTTGTGGTGAGAGATAGCTTCTCCACCATCTCCATGCTAGCCAAGTTGTTGCAGCTCCCTCCATCTATGATGACGCGAACAGAACGTTCCTTCACAACTCCCTTTGTATGGAACAAATTATGCCTCTGATTTTGCTCAGCTTGTGTGACCTGCACACTCAAAACACGTTGAGCAACTAAACATTCATACCTGTCATCGTCTTTAGGAGCCATGTATTGCGTCTCATGATCAGAATCATCTCCACCGTGTTCTTCACTTGTAATAAGAGCCAAAGTCTCCTCATCATAGTCACTAGCGGACTCATACCCACCATCCTCAGTAGCAATCATAACACGCGGAGATTGGCATTCTCTCGCATAATGACCTCTTCCCTTACAACAACAACAAATAATATCATGTGTGTGCCCTGTTGATGCCATAGATGAAGAAGAGCTCTGGGCAGGCCCAGAAGGTGTACTCTTGGCAGATGGTGGTGGTGGTGCCTGTTTTCTTGTATCTCGGTTGGAATTGGTGGCTGAAGTCAGTGGTGCTGCAGTAGGACGTGTGGGAGTAGAGGAGGCACGCGGTGTCCATGATGAAGATCGACCTGCAGAAAAATTAGTTCGCGCCAATGCCTGTCGATCCTGCACTTCACGTTCAGCTTTACAAGCAAGATGGAATAAACGAGTGATATTATTATACTCCTTATACTCTAGAATGGTCTGAATCTCTCTATTTAATCCACCCATGAAACGTGCAAGCATAGCTTCATTCTCCTCAACAATACAACATCTAATCATGCCAGTTTGTAATTCCTGATAATATTCTTCTATAGAATGTTTTCCTTGTCTTAAGCGCTGCAATTTTTGAAGTAATTCACGTTGATAATATGATGGAACCCAACGAGTACGCATAGCAGTTTTCAAAGCAGCCCAAGTAACTGGAATAGGATATAATCTACAATGTTCAGACCACCATACACATGCAAAACTAGTAAAAGCACAAACAGTAGCAGCAACACGTCTCTCCTCGGGATATTGTAAACATGTAAAACATTGTTCAGTTTCTAACTCCCAAGTAAGATATATATCAGGAACATATCTACCCTCAAATGGTGGAATATTCAATTTCAGTTTAGGAAGATGGTCATGATCTCGTACCTGAGCTGGTAATGCAGCCCTACCATTGCGATTATTGGCATGTGGATGACCTGGTGCTTGTACGTAGTTCTGATTTTGATCAACCTCATCCTCGTAATCGCCCGCATAATCGTCCTCCTCAGCGGCAGCAGGAGCCATAGAAGCATCAACAGTAGGTGCAGCGGCACCAGAAGTTTGACCAGGCTCAAGGGGAACGCGCTGTGCTCGTCCCACTTGATTTGGAAGGCGACGTTGATGTTGTTGTAGGGGTGCGACAGGTGCAGCTGGCGGTGGTTGTGGAAGACGCGCGAGCAATTCATTAAACTTGTTATCGAGCTTTGTTTCGAACGTCTTCTCAATTCCATCTATCTTCTCCATGGCCTCTTCAAATCTGTTTCATTTGCTGAAATTTATCATGTAGCTGTTTGTTCGTCATGTTCTCCCAATCAGTCTCATCGGCTTGTGATCCTGCCATGGTTAGCAGCAATAGAAACACACAAGAATATGATCCTACAGACTACTAGGAAGTGGTGGTGGTGGTGTATCACAAATCCGTCAAGCGAATCTCAAATGCTTACCAGTTCTTACCCAGCAGCAGGTGGTGATCGGCCACCGTTGTAGTCAAAACTCTCAAAGATTGGACAGAGCGATTGCCAGGTGGTGTCAAACGCACGACGTAGATGTATGTGGAGCTGGGAAGGCTTATGATATGGTAGCAAAAATGTCAGCAATAATCAATTCAGAGATGCAAAGTTGAATAAACGCTCAACGACGGTACTGTGCTGGTCCTAGGCTAGACCGTACTAGAGACACGAGCCTAGAACACTAACAAAATCACGGCGCGGAACATAAACAAGGGAAGAGCACACTCTAAATTTTTTTTTTGTTTTTTTTTTGCGCTCTTTTTTTTTGCGCTCCTCTTTTTTTTGCAAAAAATCACTATAATGGCGAGTGTCTCAAAACTCTTCCCAAGTCAAACTATCAGGATTGGCACGAAATTTTTTTTGACAATTTTTTTTTTCGGAAATCAGGGCAGCGACGACGAAAAAGTGCGAAAAAAAATCACTATGATGGCGAGTGTGTCAAAACGCTCCCTGGGACCTAAAAATAGGATAGGGAAAAAAATGACTGCCGAAATTTTGGCCTAAAAACTGCCGGGGGTCTCCAGACTCTTTTTTTTTCCTTCGAAACCTACTCAGGCAAGGAAACACGAATCGGAAAATAGATGGGTCTCAAAAACAAACCTAATATGAAAAGAACTCGGATTGGTGGTGGATATATGGTGGTGGTATATGACAGCGGTGGTGGTATATGGCAGCGGTGGTGGTATATGGTGCGGCGGTGGCGTGACAAACTGTGACAGAACTCGAAACTCTAAAGGACTAGACGCTAAGACCAGCAACTAGACATGACGATGCAACCGCAAATTCAACAAAGCAAAAACCCTAAAAACATTATGCAAAGGCTCAGATTGGTTCGGATATGATGAACTAACCCTAATTTTTTTTGTTTTTGGCTTTTTCGTGGACTGTAGGTATGAAGAACAGACTCGATCTAAACTACGAAAAACTGTAAAATCTCACCGAGCAACCTGGAAATCTGATACCACTTGATAGAGGCAGAGGTGTCCCGTCTTTCGATGAGATGTAGGCTATCGTTTTTGGTGGAGTAGACTTTGACGATCCGACTACGAACGTGCGAGGACGTCGCGCCTTAGCAATCGCTAAACCAACTCCGAGAGGTTATTAACCACGCCGGAGCACGATCAACCTGACCACGAGGGTCTATTTCCTGCAAGCAAACGAAGAACAAGCAAGAAACTAAGATTTGCAATCTGGATATTGCGAATATAAGATGAAAGCTTTATTGATCAAGGTGGGGTTCTGTGACGTCTTGGTCTGGTCGTTGAACACAAACGAAGTACACGAAGTTGCAGCTATGGCGAACTTTTAATCTAAACAAAACCCAAAGTCTAAACGGTGCCCTAAGGGCTATATATATGGAGGAAGAGGGGGGGATTTCGTGGCCCTTGAAGGAGGGGTCCGAAACCAACCCTATCTCTTGTTTCCCCACACATACGAACTCTAAAAACAGCCTATACTCAAGTATTTCGAAATTACATGGGCCTGGCCCAATAATAAGGTGACGCAGCACCTATGATAGCCTCTGGATGAAATTTATGAAGTGGCATCTTGTATATTTCGTCCAAGGCTTCATGCACTCATTATGGTGGCTTCAAAGTCCTGAAATCATCACTTGTAACTCCGTTCTTGTTCCCCTTGCGCATGCCATCATCTCCATGCTTGAACTTGCTCCAAGGTTCCTCTTTCTTGTCCAAGCTAGGCCCTTCATTTGTAAGCAAAACAAATGTATCCAATTTAGGCAGCATCATATTCTCATGAACATTAGAATCATTACCAAGAAACGAAAGTACCTGATAATTTAATTGGCGTGCGCGAGCTCTAGTAATTGGTCCAGTATGTATAGCAGCAGGGGCTGTGGGTGTAACAATGGTATTGATGTCCTCATCAAGCCTGGCAGAAGCTGAGATGTGATGTTGAGCGGCGCATTTAATGCACTCTGTCAGCCTGTAGAGTTAGGTATGATAGCACTGTTTGCTATCTAATCAGTATGTAATGACTGATTTGCCACTGTGGTGACCCCTTGATCTATAAAAGGAGGCCCATAGTGACCGTAGAAAGGGTTGGCTGATCCGGACCCTTACACACTCATACGTGCGTAGCTGCTCTCGTCTCGAGGTTACTTTGCCAGGCAAGAGCGCTGCGTTCATCCACCATTTTTCCACCATCAATCCACCAAAGCAGGAGTAGGGTTTTCAGCCTCACGATAGCCCGAACCTGGGTAAAAACTAACCGTGAGATCTCTGCCGCGCTGTGTGATGCTTCTCCGCTTTTTGTGCAACGTGCCCATCCCCCCGCCGAACCAAAAGGGGCTCATGGTCCCATAGGTGGCCGTGGTTTCGCACGACACAAGATTTCCCTACAAAAAAGATTTGCCACATGTGAAGCATCGTCTATCTTATTGCATGGGATGAAATGTGCCATTTTTCAGAATCGGTCCACGACAACAAATATGAGCCCTTTCCATTTTGAGTCCTAGGCAAACCAAGCATGAAGTCCATGCTAATATCTTCCCATGGTTGATATGGAACTGGAAGTGTCATATGTAAACCATGAGATTGGGCTTTTGACTTAGCTTTGCGGCATGTAGAGCAACGATTAGTGAAGCGTGCCACGTCGTGGAACATCTTTGGCCAAAAGTACTTGAAGGAGAGTGTGGCAAAGGTCTTGTCGCACCTGAAATGTCCTATAAGTCCTCCGCCTTGAGCCTCTTGCAAAAGTAACAAATGAAGCGAAGACTCGGGTATACAAAGTTTGTTAGCGTGCATAAGGTAGCCATTCTTGAGGTAATAGTTCTCCCAACAAGTATGAGCAATGCATTTGCCATAAGGAATCGCAAATGTAGGATCATGTGCATAAAGGTCTTTAACATGCTCAAAGCCAATGACATTCAATTCAAGTTGCGAAACTAACATGCACTTGCGGGATATAGCATCCGCCACAACATTTTCTTTACCCTTAATGTACTTGATCACATAAGGAAAAGATTCAATAAATTCACTCCATTTAGCATGCCGTTTATTCAACTTGGTTTGACCTTTAAGGTACTTTAGTGTCTCATGATCGGTATGTATGACAAATTCATGTGGGCAAAGATAATGCTCCCAAACATGCAATACTCGCACTAAGGCATACAATTCTTTGTCATAGATGGGATAGTTGAGTTAAGCACCGAAAAGTTTTTCACTAAAGTAGGCAATAGGTCGCTTTTCTTCCATCAAAACTCCACCAATTCCATTACCACTAGCGTCACAATGAACTTCAAAAGTTTTGTTGAAATTAGGCAATGCAAGAATTGGGGCATGTGTAAGCAAAGATTTGAGTTCATCAAATGCGGTAGATTGAGATGGTCCCCAAACAAATGGTGCATTTTTCTTACTCAAAGCATGCATCGGTGCGGCAATAGTGCTAAAATCTTTCACAAAGCGATGATAAAAACCCGCTAGACCAAGGAAACTACGCACTTGTTGCAAATTATTGGGTCGGGGCCAAGTTTTAATTGCTTCAATTTTTGACTCATCAACGTGAACACCCGTGGAAGACACAACGAAGCCCAAGAAAACAATCTTGTCAACACCAAAAGTGCATTTTTCCATATTGGCATAAAGACCTTTTTTTCTAAGAGTTTGCAAAACGGCCCTAAGATGATTTACATGCTCTTTGAGGGATTTGCTAAACACAAGAATATCGTCAAAGTAGACCACAACAAACACTCCAATGTAAGGACGAAGCACATAATGCATAACACACATGAAAGTTCCTGGTGCTTCCGATAAACCCATAGGCATAACTAAACACTCGTATAGACCGAATTTTTTCTTGAAAGCGGTTTTCCATTCATCACCTTCTTGTATGCGGATTTGATAATAGCCACTTTTAAGATCAATTTTTGAGAAAATGGTGGCGCCGCTAAGCTCATCTAGCATATCATCAAGGCGTCGAATGGGATGCCTATAGCGAACGGTGATGGCATTTATTGGTCTACAATCGGAACACATGCGAAAGCTACCGTCTCTTTTAGGCACAAGAGTGACCGGTACAGCACAAGGACTCAAACTTTCACGCACATGTCTGTGGTCTATGAGATGTTGGACTTGCCTTTGTATTTCTTTGGTTTCTTTGGGGTTGACGTGGTAGGGAGCCTTGTTAGGGAGAGGTGCGCCAGGGATAAGATCGATCCGGTGTTCAATGCCATGTAGATGAGGAAAACCGAGAGGTAGCTCATCCGGAAATACATCCGCGAATTACTGCAACAAATCAGACAACACTAGAGGTAGAGGATTAGGAGTGTTAGTCTTTGCCACCTCATCTTTGCACACTAGGACATAGTGGATGACACTCGATGGGTTCTCACACACTTCTCTCATCTCTCTTTTTGTGGCTGCGAGGACTAAGTTTTTCTCTCTTGGCAAAGAGTCACTCAATTTGGGCTTGTGGTGCTCACTCTCTTTGTGGTGGTTCACTCTTTCACTAGTCTCTCCATGATGTGTGGATGCTTGCTTGTCGGCGATCACTTGGCTTGGTGACATAGGTCGTAGCACGTACTCCGTTCCCTTCATCTTGAAGCTATAGTAGTTTGTTCTCCCGTTGTGTATGATGTCACGGTCGAATTGCCAAGGTCTTCCCAAGAGAATATGGCACACAGACATAGGAACCACGTCACACTCAATGGTGTCCTCGTAGGCGCCGATCTTGAAAGAAACGTGCACGGTGTGCTCCACTTGAATGGTGCTGGAGTCGCTAAGCCATTGGACCTTGTAGGGGTGGGGATGCTTCTTCTAGACCAATTGCAGCTTGTAACATAGCTCGTCACTTGCCAAGTTGTGGCAACTTCCTCCGTCGATGATGACTTTCACGGAGCGTCCGCTGATGCCGGCCTTGGTGTGGAAGATGTGACACCTTTGGTCTTCGTCTTGTTGTTGTTGAAGTGTCAAGACTTTAGAAACCACGAGAGCGGGACTTGAATCATTGTCACAATAGACTTGAGCATCTTCTTCTTCGTTCACTTGACGGTGCATGGTGACGTGCTCGAGAGCTTCCATCTCATCTTCACTCATGGAGTCGTACGTTCCATCATCATTGGCGACCATAGTTCACTTGTTGATGCATTCGAAAGACTTGTGTCCACGGCCACCACATGTGAAACATTTGATAGAACTTGTCTTGACGGGATCGTCTGGTGGTGCCGATGAAGAAGATGTCTTGTTCTTGTAGTTGCTTTCTGGAGGACGAGTCGAGGAAGGCGTCGCTTGCTTGGAACTTGACTTGTCGCCGGTACTTGGTGATGCTCTAGTCGAGGTAGGAGGTGTCGAAGTAGAGGTAGGTTGAGTGTATGAGCCGTAGGTCTTGGATGAGTACTTGGCGTATTTGAAGTCTTCTTGCACATGTCGCTCCGCCTTGGTCGCTTGATGAACTAGCTCAAGTGCCTTCTTTGAGAAGTTGTAACTTCTTGAAGAGATCTCATGTGTAGTATGTGGGCACGAAGCGAGCTCGCATGACGTCCTTTATTTGTGCCCAAGTCGTGATGGGTGGCTCGTCCTTCTCACGGCGTCGCTCGATCACTTGCTCCCACCAAATGAGGACGTAGTCTTGAAATTCGAGGGATGCCATGGCGATCTTCTTTTCCTCATCATAGTTGTGAAGACGGAATATCTTGTCGACTTTCAATGCCCATGAGAGGTACTCCTCGGGATCATTGCTTCCGGAGAACTTGGGCATGGTGAACTTTAGCTTGCCGTAGCGGAGTTCTTCATCATAGTGACGGTGGTGATGGCGCCCTTGGTGTGGAAGAGGGTCTTCACGCGCTCGATCCGCTTGGTGTCGCTCTTGATGTGGAGGAGGATCTTCGTCGTGATTGTGCTTTTGGCGTAGAGGGGGTCAAAGCATATGTGCCCGGTTTCATCTTTCTTGTTGTTCTTCATGTCGTGTGGCTTCTTCTTGTCATGCTTGACGAAGTGCTTCCTCTTGCTCACGCATGTGACGCTTGCGTTGAGCAATAGCTGGAGTGGACTCTCGGAGGGCGTCTTGAGCCGCTTGAGCTTGAGCTTCATGACTTTGTTGCTCCTGCCAGATTGCATCGCCATCTTGAGATGCTTGACATGGACGATGTGGTGGTGGTTGCTCATGTTCCATGGCCCCTTGTTCCTGGCGTCGCGCCTGCTCATGTGCTCGAACTCGGTCTTGTAGGCCATTGCCATGGAATGGGTTTTCTTGCGCTTAGCGGTCTTGAGTGTCGTCGTATCGAGGAGGACTCGCATCGGAAGAGGAATATGACGACGAGTGGAGACTTGAGTGACGTCGTCTTGGTGAGGAGGTAGAGGACAATGCATGGCTCACGATCATGTTGCGGAATTCGTCCATTTGTTTGGAGATCTTGGCGTCCAAATAGTCCCGTTGTCTTGCTTCTGATTGTCGAAGGCCAGTGGCGAGTTGCTCGATACGATCACCCAAAGCTTCACTCTCTTGATGTAGAGCTCGTTGTGCGATGAAGAAGTGATTCTTGGTGACGTAGTCGTGTTCGTCATCTTGATCCTCGAAGAGGGGTTTGCCGAAGAGGAAGGCCTATCCATCATGTAGAAGTGGTGGTGAGTAGGAAAATGAGAGAACAAAACCAAAGTTACCTTTTCCCAAGATTGTGGATGTAACAAGTACGATCCCACGTGATGCTATAATAGTAGAATTGGTACCGGGTTTTGTTTCTCACACCTACAAGTAGAAGGCTTATGGAGTATCTCGGTTAGGAAGTGGCACAAATAATTCAAGCAAATGTTAGTCAATATGTTGAAAAAGTTGAAAAGATGCACAAAGCGCAAGTAAGACAAATAGATCAAACCCATGGATATCACTAGGAACACACACACGGAAGATAGATGGGATCCGCACAACCAAGGAATGAGCTCTAAGAGGTGGAACCACGGGAATGCTCGTGTTGTACGGATACTAGAGAGACGCTAGCTCGATTGCTCTAATGGGCTAGATACGCTAGTGCACCAACCTAAGAGAGAAACGGGTCGTCTACTATCCCAAGTATGCTTTTGGATGTATGAACCAAGATGATGAACTATGCTATGAGGCCCAATGCTATTCCTTACAAGCTCTTTGCCTCTCTTCTCTTGCTTATTTTGCTTAAAAGCTTTTTTTTACTATGCCACAATGCTTGATATGCGAGCCACAAAGCGAGGTAACAAGTAGTATATGCACGGGAGAGACGTAACACTAAAGGTGCACTATAAGCGTGGCCCAGCAATTCTCAACTTGCTAGTCTCGATGGGTAAGATACGCAAAAGAGGCTAAAGGCTATCAAGGTAATGGCAAGGGTAATACAATGGTGTCGGCGAGGTTACCGTCCTTGCTTACGGTTAGTATCAAGATGAAGTGGTCAATGTCGACGTGGAGTTTGAGTCAATGACGAGTGGCGGTGATGGTGAAGACAAATAGCGCCTAAGGAGCCGAAACACCTTAGGACACTTGAGAACTGCAACTCCAAAACTCAAACACTCACGAGAAGTATATGCGGAAGATCAAATGTGGTGGTGGAAAGGCAAAATGGAGAAAAAAGGAAATAGCCGAACTGCTCTGTATGGTCCGTGCGCATGGGGTAAGTGAGTCCCGTGTGCACGGGGTCCCGATGGCTCGTGCGCATGGAGTGCACTGCGAGCGGATGAACAGCTCCTGATCCGTGGGGATTTCGCGAAATTCGGCCAAAATCTATGGATGGAAGGGTGGTGAAAGATGGTAAGGGGTAGATCGACTTGTCAAACACCCAATTCGTGGATCAAATCAACAAAATCTCACAAGAACCAACAAATTGCAAGAAAAATTTTGGGGTTATTTTTGGTGGGGATTTTCAAATTAGGACGAAAGACAACAAAATCAAGCTAGCAAATGGGGGGTATGGACTCCAAGACGTGAATCATCCTTGCTCATGATACCAAGATGTTGTAGGGTGAAACCCTAAGATGGATCTTTTCACACTTGGAGGGGGAAAAGGGACGAACACCAAGAACACAAAGAGGAATTCATTCCAACAAAACCCAATCACACATCCACTAGAATAGCAAACACATAGATCCACAAGATTACAAGCATAATCAAAGGAAACAAGCACTAGGTAAAGTTCTGCCCACTCCTAAGAGATGAGGTCTTGATGATGGTAGTCTTCTCCAAGAGGAGGTCTTGAAATCCACAAGTGGATCCTCTCCTAAGAGGCCTTGATCTCCAATGGAGAGGTAGAAGGAGCAAAGCTCTCAAAATATCTCACATATGTCTTTGCTAACCCTAAACATAACCCTAGGTACGGAATATATAGGTTTGGGGGCGAGGTGGATGAAGAGGAGGTCCAAAACCCGATCTCAGTCGGCCATCCTGTAGGGCCCGTGCGCACGGGGTAAGCTTGAGCACGGTATATGCCCGTGCACACGGGATGCTACATCCGTTGCTCCCTGTGTAGCCCGTGGACACGGGGTTTTGGGGGCCCGTGCGCATGGGGTCGCCTGGGACTTCCTGTCCAGCTCCTGTTGGGTTCCTTCTTCCTTCGTGCGGACTTGGGGTGGTTCTCCTACTCCTTGGGGATGCTCCTTAGCTGCTTGGGGGTGTTCCTCTTCGTACCTAATGATACATAGTGCATTTTGGTGAGGTAGAAACCAGGTTCCATTCGTGTCCATATGCATGTCAAGTAGGAAGGAATTCACCTCGGTTTCCATTGCGCGTGCTCAGGCTCTTGTCATAGGTCCACGTGGTGCTTGATGCGTTGGTGTAGAGTCCATGGGGATGATGGAAGGATGCTCCACATCAAAGACCTCCCACCTCACGAGGTGCACATCAGCAAGCATCACCAGGAGCCTCGCGAGGCCCTCTCACGGGACGGTCTCCCGAGGCTGCCACCCGAGGCCCCTCGCGGAGGCAAGCGAGTCAAGAGCAACTCAGCAGAGTCACGTGATCCTGCGGCTTCACGTGGGTGATGCGCGCGATGACGAGCAGCACCAGAGGCCGTGCCAGTAGGCGCAGATAAGGAGGCTTTCCTCTTTCGTGCTTATGGAGCAAGACCAGCATGCTAGTTCTCAAAGCAACCCCCAAAGGTTGCCCGATCGGTGCAAGAAGACCAAGGTGATGGGCACGCCAGGACGGAGGTCATCATCCGCTCACTGGCGTGTCACGGCAGGAGGCTTTTGTAGGCAAAGACCACCTTTAGTCAGGATAAGCTGCGCCCCTGCCCCCCTTCAAACTAGCCGTTGTGGCGACCCTTCCCGCCAAGTGTTTTCGGGAGAAGAGGACCAGGGCTAGTATAAAAGAGGGCAGGGTGCTGCCGTAGGAGGAGATCGATCTTTTCCCCCACAACCCATGTACACTCGTTCGGCCTCTGGCCAAGCAATCTCAGACAAGCAGGAGTAGGGTTTTACACCGCAAGGTGGCTCAAACCTGGGTAACTGCGTGTCCACTATTCTTCCTTCCTAGTTCGAGCTCGCTGGAGCATCGCCGTGAGGATGAGTGGTAGAGTAGGGCAGTAGACAACGAGCACATCCTAGTGTTCAAACATCTTGGGTCCCCGGAGCCCCCATTGCGACATTTGGCGCGCCAGGTAGGGGTGCGCCGTTGTCCTCCTGCCCCGTTCAACTCGTTAGCTCCATGGCTGATGCTCGTCATTAACACGCGAGGCGCTGGGTGCTCGCCCTCGCTTGTGGGATGACCTCGGGCGGTGTGGGCTGCCAAGATTTCACCCACGAGCTTCGTTGGGTCGATTGGCCCACGAGGTTCTGGCCGGAGCTGCCGCCGCCTTACGGTAGCGCGCACAACCCCGCAGAGTTCCTATAGCTTTATGCGCGGAGCATCCTCACGGCAGGTGGCAACGACAAGGTCATGGCGAACTACTTCCCCATGGCCCTCCGGGGCGCCCCGCGCTCTTGGCTCATGGGCCTCCACAGGGCTTCGGTCCCTTCCTGGGACGTGCTCCGTGGCCGGTTTGTCGCGCGTTTCGCCCTGCCCGGTGGGAGCACCGGAGACCACCAGGGCCCTCGTGCGGTGGCATGCATCCTCGGTGGAGCTCAGGCCCGTGCTACCAGTCGCCACGTCAAACCACTCTCTCATAAGGTGAACGTCGCCATCCAGGGGCGCGCTGCCGCCTAGCTTGGCGTGGCGCGACATCACCTTCGACATCAGGGATCATCCCAAGTCCACAGTCGCCGCAGGCACACACCGCATGCTGTGCACCCCCACCATCAGCAAAGTTGCGGTCACCAAGACCCTCATCGACGGAAGCGCCAGCCTCAACGTGATCTCCATCGAGACCTTCGAAACGCTCCAAGTACCCTACGACCAGCTGATGCCGACCAGGCCCTTCTCCGGGGTGTCCGACGGCTCCACCGCCCCCCTGGGGCAAGTGCGCCTCCCCGTCATGTTTGCCACGCGTGACAACTACCGCACTGAGCTCATAGACTTCGACGTGGCACGCATCGGCCTACCGTACAACGCCATCCTAGGCTACCCAGCGCTTGCCAAGTTCATGGCAGCAACCCACCCCAGCTACAACGTCATCAAGATGCCCGGCTGCGGTGGCGTCATCACAGTCGCATGCAATGAGAAGGACGCGGTTTGCACCCTTGGGCACGGGTACAGGGCCGGTGCGACCGCGCACTCGGCTGTGGGGGATGAGGTCGCGCCTCCTGAAGGCGCGCCAACAAGGAAGAAGCAACTGTTCTCCCAGAACCGCGACGAAATGAATAAAGTGTCGGTCGATGACAGCGGCTCGGGCCCAACCTTCACCATCGGCGCCGGCCTCCCCCTCGAGCAGGATGGCGTGCTCGTCCCCTTCCTCCGGATGAACAAGGATGTGTTCGCATGGAAGGCGTCTGACCTCTCCAGGGTCCCGAGGGAGATGATCGAGCACCATTTGGCGGTATGCCCCAATGCGCGCCCCGTCAAACAAAAAGCGCGATGCCAGGCGCCAGAGAAGCAAAATTTCATCGTCCAAGAGGTGCACAAGCTGCAAGAGGCCGGGGTCATCCGAGAGGTACGCCATCCAGAATGGCTCGCCAACCCGTTCCTCGTCCCCAAGAAGGGCGGCAAGTAGCACATGTGTGTCAACTTCACGAGTCTCAACAAGGCCTGTCCCCAGGACCCCTTTTTGCTGCTATGCATCGACCAGATCATGGACTCCACCACTGAGTGTGACCTGCTGTGCTTTCTGGACGCCTTCTGAGGCTACCACCAAATCAAGATGGCCACAGAAGATGTGGATAGGACGGCCTTCATCTCCCCTTGCGGTGTGTTCTGCTACACCTGCATGCCTTTCGGCTTGAGGAGTGCTGGCGCCACCTTCCAGCGTCTAATGTGCATCATGCTTGGGCCCCAGCTAGGAAGGAACACGGAGGCCTATGTCGACGACATTGTGGTCAAGTCGTGCGAGGACAAGACACTCATCATAGATCTGGAGGAGACGTTCGCCTACTTGGGCAAGCTCAACCCCGACAAGTACGTCTTTGGGGTCCCCTCGGGCAAACTCCTCGGTTTCCTCATATCCCACCAAGGAATCGAAGCCAACCCAGAGAAGATCAGGTCCATCGATAGGATGCACCCTCCCCGGACCCTCAAGGAAATGCAGCGATTGGCGGGGGGTTTGGCCTCCCTAGGGCGCTTCCTCTCCAAATTCGGTGAGTGGGCATTGTCATTCTTCAAGCTCATGAAAAGGTCCGGTCCCTTTGAATGGACTACTGAGGCAGACGCGGCCTTCGAATACCTCAAGAGGTACCTCACAAGCCTGCCCATCATGGTCGTGCCGCGTCCTCGCGAGCGCCCGCTGCTGTACCTGGCGGCCACCCCCCAGACGGCCAGCGCGGCCCTCGTGGCGGAGCGAGAGGAGCGAGTTTGCGCCAAGAGGAAACCCGCCGTCCCCGAGAAGACATGGCCCGAGCCCATTGGGCCCCGACGATGCCTGCCGAGGGCCCATCTCAGGAGGCCTCTGCCCCCCCCCCCTCACGGGGCACCTGCCCTCTGGTATCCTGCTCCCGAAGGCCCCCACGGCGCCGCCCCCCGAGCTTTTCGACGAGTATGACATGGACACCACGGTCACGCGCCTCGCCGAGCATCCTGTGTACTTCGTCAGCACGATGCTGAGGGATGCGTGCGAGCATTACCCCATGCAGCAGAAGCTCCTCCTCGCGCTTCTCGTCGCCTCCAGGAAGCTGCGCCACTATTTCCAAGGCCACCCCATTAAGGTTATGTTGACACCCGATTTTGGCATGGTCAAGAACTTAATTAAGATGGCGTCAAATGGAGAAGTGATCTACATGAAAAAGTTCCGTCTTGTCGACATGAACATCTTTCAAGTTTGGGCCATCACCATCCGATCTCATCTCAGGGGTAGAAGTTATACTCGAAGTACTAGGATTTTGTATTCAGAGTACTGTTCGACCGATTAGGCCTCCAAGACAGTCTCATATGAGAAAAGTTTATATACGGATTGTCTACGCCTTGTCGAAATGATTGATTCTGATATAAAAATAGTCTCCATCCAAGGTCGTATACAAAAGTTGGAGCCAATGCACTGCCAACCTATCATGATTAAAAACTGGCCCGGGGCATCAGACACATGTGTGGGTGATGTCTGATGGTTCGCACGAGCGATTACTCAATCAAGATGGCCTCGAATCGAAAAACGTTCAACAGAAAGTTGTTCGCCTCGTCGAAACGGTTAAATTTGCTTTTGGGTGCATCTTCATCCGAAGTCATATTTGGCTTGTGAAACACAAAAACCGAACTGCTATCTCAGACATACCTAATCCGAGTTCGGCTAATTTTGGAAGGATTTGAACGAGATTTGGAGTCCTTTTCTTGTACGGGAAGTCAAGCCACCTCATAAATAGATAAGAGGTGACGGCCGATTGAACAACAGACAATCGATCAATTCATCTACCACTTTTTATCTTTTATCTTTTATCTTTTCTCCTTAACCCTAGTTCTTCTTCTTCTCGTTCTTCACTCGTTCTTCGTTTGCAGGGCGGTGATCCACGAGGCCCTAGGGGCGATCAAGTCAACCTAGGGCAGTCCATAGCTATCGCGCGCCCTGACAGGGTCCCTCTCGGGCGTGTGGGGTTCTGGGTCTTCAAAAGCGCCCGCCGGACTGCTTGCGTACTGTGCTTCTGGCTGGGTCTCCTTCGACGTGAGCTGCGGTGCATCACCCCCGGCATCGAGGGTACGAACACACTTTTTGGCGACTCCACTGGGGATGAAGCTTTGAATGGTCTCCAACCCATTTTTGCTATGAAGAGATCGTCATCTAGGGTTTGCAATCTACAAAGGTAATATGAATACCCAATTCCCTACTGCATATGCAAATAATTCATATGGTGTTACTAGATTGTTCAATGAGTATACTCTATCGTCCAGCCCTAGTTTTTTCAATCATGCATCTAATAACATGCAAAGGCCAATTCAAAGTAATTTACATGCTTCAACTTCTTATGATACTAGTAACATGCACCATATGTACTCCAACTCTCATGCATCGGCAACCCCACAAATCGTTATGCCGACGAACGACATGATGAGTTTGGTCGATCAAGTTGAAACACCTCGTGTAGGAACTTCCAATAGCATGCGGTAAAGTGTTTCACCTTTTCATTCATCGGCAACTAGTTTGCAATATACTAGTTCAACCATGCCGATGGATGGGAGAATTGGCCATGCTACTACTAGCTATTCGGCCAGTTACTCTCAACTGTCATATGCTACACTACATGTCAGTAATTTTTCAGCAGCACACACAACTTTAGATGTTCATAATTTGGCTTCATGCCTTCCTGGTCATAGCCGAATAAATGTAACTTTTACAGGAGCGGTTGTGCCCAATATTGTAGAAGATGAGGTAGTGGTGGCTGCATTGAAGAGTTTAGCCCAAAATAAGAGGATTAGTGCTCTTTGCCTTGAACACCATGAAAAGGAGCTATTTCCTGATTATGCGGCAATAAAAGCTAGAGTTTTGCAAGAAGATGAATCTTTGCCAATTTGATAAAAGTGGCGAGCAAAAATATGGTTTTACAACAATGCACATGCCTTCACCTAGTACTATATCATAGTATACACCCCCTACACAATTGCAAAGTTTCGGTAACACCTGTGTGTCATTGCCGAAAGAATCTAAAAGCATTTGGGGGCAATCATATCCGGAGTGGGCTGAAATTCAGAAAAAGCTTAAAGCAGATTTTGGCGCTCGCCACCAGAAACAAACAGAAAAAGAATTGGCTCAAATAAAAGAAGCATTGCCAATTGGTAGAATCAATGAAAAGAAGGATGATTCAGAACATGAAAGTGCTTTGGTTGAAAAAGCCGAATCAAGTAGGATATATTCTGAGTCCATCAAATCCAAAGAGGCAAGCATTATTGAGAAAGGGCATGGCAAGCATAGAAAAACGACCATGCTTGATTTTTCTGAAGTTAACGGAACCTACTTCCTGCCCTATGAGTTCCGTGGCACAGAAATTGACAAACCTCAAGGACAAGAACAAGTAGCCGAACAAAGTTCGGTTGACAAGGATGTTCAAAGTAACAATGCGCGGAATCAAGAAAAAGGTGATGAAAAGGTGTTGGGGAACCATCCAAAGACGGAGCAAGATATTGTTCAAGTCACACCACCATCATGCTCTCCCAACATATTTGAAGAGGTATGTCTAGCAAGTAATTTACCTGTTTCCAGATTTGGTCACAACTTTATTGTTAATGCATCTATTAGAAAATTTTCCATAAGTAATTTTGAAAGACCAATGAAGAAGGATAATTTAGTTGTTAGCAAGAAAATTGTTATAGAACATATCGGTCAACCCATTGCGCCATTTATAAAGACCGATAGTGACTTATCGTTGCAGTCAAGGCTTTCCCCATTGCTTTATCTAAAGTTCATATCTAATTGGGTATCTTTGCTTATATCTTACTTGGCTTACACTTGGTCTCAACTGAGATATGTGTCTTCTAACTATTTTCATTTCAGAAATTTAAAGTCAAGTTTAGATTCTTTTGAGAAAACCGATGCTAGTATAATATCTTACCCAAAGACATCGGAGATAGAGTGCAAAACACAATGCGTAGCCAAATGGGGTGATGCAAAATTTGAACCATTCGTTTGCTTAACTCCAAAGCCGTTCTCACAGCAAGATCGGCTAGAAAATAAAAATTATACCTTCAATTCAAACATGTGTGATCAAATCTTTGATTTGTTGTTGACAAATAATTATATTAGAATTCTAGATCACCATGTTGAGCCATCTATCGAAGGACGAATGTATTGTAAGTTGCATGATTCGTTCAAGCATAATTTTGAGGATTGCAACATGTTTCGTCAAATAGTTAAATCGACCATTGAAAAATGACGATTGAAATTTCTTGAAACACCAAGAGATGACCAGTCTATTCTGGTTGGTCCTGATGGCAAAAAGTTTTTGCATCGGATGCTTCAAGCTGATCCATTTAAAGAGAAGGTAAAAACTGCATGTGACGGGATCAAGCTTTCAAGTAAATAGGTGGTTAAAGATCATAATGAACATAATCTTGAGAGCGAGAATTCCATCGGAGTTACAATGAAGACGCCAAGGACTGGGGGGCAACAAGAAAATCCAATGATCAATGAAAGCAAACCAAAAGAAAACAAAGGCCGAAATAAGCACAAGTGAAAGAGATCAACAATCACCTTCGCTGAACTATTGGATAAATATCGAAAGAAGAGTGTAGAGAAGAATGCTTATTGGCCAAATCATGCAAAGAAACCAAGGTCACCCCCAAGGCGCAAATATGAGGATCGGTATTGGCAAAGTGAGAATTTTGATGCAACATATTCATATATTTATTTTGGGCCGCCAATGCTAATGCCATGGATGCCCCCCTATGCTCATGTAGATCCATATCCATCATGGGACACGTATGATACAAGGGCAGATTCTTCATCTTATTTTAGACCATCTCACCAATATTATGCAGCTCCAAGAAGATCAACATTTGAACAATCACATGTCAAAGACCATTTCAATCGTAAGGAATCGGTCCAGAGCTCAAGGACGAAGAAAGAGGTGGTCAAGCAAGTTTACCGCGTTAAAAGAGATGGTCGTAAGAGTGCTACTTCATATTTGATCTCAAATGAAAAAAACACCAACTGAAGTGTTGACATTGGATACTAAAGGCAATGAGATGAAGCAATTAATTGTTGAGAGTCAAAGTGTCAAATCTAAAGAAAAGAAGTTGAGAGTGCACAAGGCCAAAAAAGAATTGACATTGGTCAAAACAGAATCACAGCCGAGATGCCCATTCGGATTACCGTATTGGCAAAAGAAGGAATTACAAAATCTTACTGCACAAGAGCTGAGAAAGATGAACATGGTGTGCGTTCCCAAGAGGATCCAAATAAAAATGATGTGCAACCTTCTATTGCAACAAGTCTTACAGAAGTGAAGAAAGAAAAGAATGAAAGCAGTAAACAATTCAGCCAAAGGTTTCCATCACAACATCAAAATCTTCTGTTGGCCCATCATCCATTTTCTTCAACCATGCCATTGATGCCTTTGCCATGGAATTCATCCCTAGGTATGATTAATTACCGTCCATGGATTTATTTTCATCCATGGATGCAACATAATTATCTATATCATGAGAGTGTATTACCAAATCACTATACATTTGGTTAGTTACATTTTTGTTGCTAATACAAAGGGGCCAGAATATTTTATTGCAATTTCATTTGTTTATTTCGGCTATACATGCTTTGGTGGGTGAATTCTACATGGACCTCATGGTAATGGCCGATATTTATCTATCGCCCTAAGAATATGTCAAAGCATGGCCGATGTAGTATCCGAACATCGTCCTTAGTTCAATTGGAAAGCGAGACAAGCCTTTGGTTGCCATAGTTGCCACACATATTGAGGCGTTCGGTGATTCGTTATGAATATTGCAACAAATATCCAAGGGTTATAAATGTTTTGACGAATCACTTGTAATTTATCTTGAGGTATGCCTAGATGTAAAATTTACCTTGGGTTGCTTTAATACTGCTCATATATCTGGTCATGACAATTGAAGAGCAAATAAGTTGGCATAGCAAGCATCCGGCTACTATGTTGATCATGGTGTATTGCATATCTATCAATAGCCGATGCTTATTCTCGCCAACGTAGGTAAGGCTGAATTGGAACTCATCGCTTCAGCCACTAATGAAACTTTTATGCAGGCGAAACAAGGATTGGAGGAAATTCATTCCTGATTATCTATAAAATCTTAGCAAAAGATGAACAATATGGTTTGGAGGATGGCTTTGAGATACATATCTATGGAACTTTATCACCGGATTGTTATAGAAGTTGAGAAGTTTTCACCCAAGTTTGCATCAAGAGGTTCAAACAAGTAATGGCCAATATATACTCATCTTATAGACATGCAAATGGCTGATGGAGTTTTGACATCGTGCTTAGAACAAACTCCGTGCAAGTTATTTTTCGGCACACAAGTTTTGCCGAAAAATAGGGGGCATGTGTTGACACCCGATTTTGGCATGGTCAAGAACTTAATTAAGATGGCCTCAAATGGAGAAGTGATCTACATGAAAAAGCTCCATCTTGTCGATATGAACATCTTTGAAGTTTGGGCTATCACCATCCAATCTCATCTCGGGGGCAGAAGTTATGCTCGAAGTACTAGGATTTTGTATGCAGAGTACTGTTCGACTGATTAGGCCTCCAAGACAGCCTCATATAAAAAAAGTTTATATACGGATTGTCTTCGCCTCGTTGAAACGATGGATTCTGATATAAAAATTGTCTCAATCAAAGTTCATATACAAAAGTTTGAGCCAATGCACTGCAGACCTATCATGAGTAAAAACTGGCCCAGGGCATCAGACACCCGTGCGGGTGATGTCTGATGGGTCGCACAAGCGATTCGGCCATCAAGATGGCCTCCAATCGAAAAACGTTCAACACAAAAGTTATTTGTCTCGTCGATATAGTTTAATTTCCTTTTGGGTGCATCTTCATCCGAAGTCCTATTTGGCTTGTGAAACACAAAAACCCAACTGTTTTCTCAGACATACCTCATCCGAGTTCGGCTAATTTTGGAAGGATTTGAACTAGATTTGGAGTCCTTTTCTTGTACGGGAAGTACAGCCGCCTCATAAATAGATAAGAGGTGATGGCCGATTGAATAACACACAATCGATCAATTCATCTACCACTTTTTATCTTTTATCTTTTCTACTTAACCCTAGTTCTTCTTCTTCTCGTTCTTCGCTTGATCTTCGATTGCAGGGCGGCGATCCACGAGGCCCTAGGGGCGATCAAGTCGACCTAGGGCTGCCCATAGCTGCCACGTGCCCTGACAGGGTCCCTCCCAGGCATGTGGGTTTTGGGTCTTCAAAAGCGCACGCCGGACTGCTTGCGTATCGCGCTTCTGGCTGGGTCTGCTTTGTCATGAGCTATGGTGCATCACCCCCGGCGTCGAGGGTACACGATGACGTGTTCATGTGCGAATATGTTATTTTTGCCTACCCCCTAGAGCAAATCCTGCACAGCCCTGACGCCGCTGGGAGAGTCGCCGAGTGGAACATCGAGCTGCAGGCCTTCCAGCTGGAGTTCTGCACCACCAGGGTCATCAAGGGCACAGCCCTTGCCGACTTCGTGGCAGAATGGAAGAAACTGTACGAGGAGGAGCCTCGCGTAAACAAGTCCTTCTTGCCTGGGGATGGGTGCCCAGTGGCTGGGTCCTGTACTTCGACGGCGCCTTCTCCAGGCAAGGTGCGGGGGCTGGCGTCGTGCTCACCTCACCGGCTGGAGATAAGCTTTACTACGCGGTCCAGCTATGATTCAGCCACGGCGAGAAGGTCTCCAACAAAATCACGGAGTATGAAGGCCTCATCGTCGGCCTCAAGGCCGCCTCCATGCTCGGTGTCAAGCGCCTCGTCATCCAGGGCGACTCTCAGCTCCTTGTCAACTTCTCCAACAAAAAGTACAAACCCAAGGACGAACACATGTGATAGAGGCGAGGGTCCCGATCTTTCGATGAGATGATAGCTATCGATTTGGCGGAGTCGACTTTGACGATCCGACTACAAACGTGCACCCACCTTGCGTCTTAGCAATCGCTAAACCAATCTCCTGAAGTTACTGACGATGCCGGAAGCACAATCAGCCTGACCACGAAGGTCTATTCCTGCATGCAATCGAAGAACAAGCAAGAATATGATAATGCAATCTGAATATTGTGAATATATATGAAGTATTGATAAAAGTAGGGTTCTAAAAGCGGTCTTTGTCTGGTCATTGGACACAAACAAAGTACACGAAGTTGCATCAGTGGCTAACTTTTAACTAATTAAAACCTAAGTCTAAACGATGCCTTATGGGCTGTATTTATAGGGAAAAGAGAGGGGATTTCGTCCACCCTTGGCAAGGTGGGACTAAAACACCTCCTAAGTCATTTCCCCTACAATACGAACTCTAAAAATAGATTACATGGGTCTGGCCCAAAAATAAGATTGCGCAACACCAATAATAAGCTATGGACAAAATTTATGAAAGGTCATCTTGTATATTACGTCCATCTTCTTATATGTCATCATGGTGGCTTCAAAGTTTGGAAATCTCCACTAGAACCTCCATTCTTGTTCTCTTTGCACATGCCTTCATCTCCGTGCTTGATCATGCTCCAATGTTCATCCTTCTTGTCCGTGCTAAGCCCTTCAATTGTAAGCAACACAAATGTATCCAAGTTAGGCAGCATCACATTCTCATGAACATTAGAAACATTACTAAGAAACGGAAGTACCTGACAATTTAACTGGCATGCGCGGACTCTAGTAATTGGTCCGATAGGTATAGTAGCAGGGGTTGTGGGTGTAACTGTGGTGTCCTTGTCCTCATCATCCTCCCCTTCTTGAAAACAAAGCCGTCCTTGGCGTTGCTTAATCTGAAATGTGGCTAACATAAGAGACAAGGTGTTCATGTTGTATATGTATATGTCATCCATTTTTATTGATCTCAGTTGTGGCACATGTGACACAGTTATACAAAAGCACCCTTCAAAAGTCGTGAAATAGAAGGCCAATATATTATCATAAGAAGTCAAAGGCATGAAAATATTGCAACTCAGTTTGCACATATAAGTGAAGCTCTTATTCGTATCAAAAGATTGACAATGCTTATCATTAAACCATCCCAACATTGGTGAATAAACATTAATTGTTTCAAAATTACATGCGACCACATGCTTAAATAAGCAAAATTGCAACAAGTTATTCGACACGGAATCATCACCAAGATTGGAGGTCATATCAAAATGATTAAACATTGGCACAATTATTTTCAAACGTATTTGATCCAAATTAGAGTTATTCCCCGATTCACATTGTTCTTTCACATCAACAGTTAATTCAATGGGTGCACTCATAATTGTTGTTACTGCATTCGTTTGATCACATGGCGAAGTCAAATCATGAACATAGTCTTCGAAAATAGGTGGCGTGATCAAAGTAGTTGGTAGCTCATGACATGGCGCATTTAAATTGACTAGGCCTTTATCATACTCATGCGGAGGTGGAAGACTAATACCTTTGTCATTGCCTCTTATGGTCAACTCATATGATGTAGGCACTCTAGGCGGCGACAGGTCATGTGGTGGAGGTGATGTAGTGCTGACAACAATGGATGTTGTTGTCATAGTAGGCGCAGTGGTGGAAGGAACAACCATCACAACTCTTGGAGTTTGCACCTTCCACTTGTTTGTCTTCTGGGTAACACGTCTTGTTATCTCCTGTTCAGCTTTGCAAGCAAGATGAAACAAACGGTCCATAGGATAACACTTTTCATGAATTAGTATCTCCTGAATGTCACGGTTTAATCCTCCCCAAAATCTATCCATCAAAACTTCTACACTTTCTTCTAAAGAGGAATGTAACAAGGTAGTTTGTAAATCATCATAATATTTCGTTACGGTGTCACTACCTTGTTTTAAATGTTGCAATTTTTTAATCATGTCACGAGTATAATAAGCGGGTACAAATGTATGTCGCATGGCAAGTTTCAAATCATCTGAAGTAGTAGGTATATAATCAGGGTGTAACCGACAATATTCGCTCCACCAAACTAAAGCATAACTAGTGAATGAACCAACCGCGACCTTAGCTTTTTTACGGTCAGCAAATTTATGGGAAGCAAATATATTATTTATGTCGAACTCCCATTCAATACATAAAGCGGGTCTAAAACGGCCATTAAATGGTGGTACAGAAACATTAACCTGATCTTGTGCGTCTCTCGTATCGGTTGTGGTATTTGCTTCGGTGGTGGCATGTCTCCCATGATCGACAAAGCCCATGAATTGACTCTGGATCATGTCATGATTAGTAGAAACAGAACAAAATCAAAAAATAATGTTCCTATGAACTACTAGGATATTGTGGTAAAACGCTCATCGTATAGCAAGTATCAAAGTCTTACAAGTTCTTACCATGCAACAGGTGGTGACCGGTAACCAGCGGTATCAAATAACTCCAAAAGTTGATAAAGTGATTGCCAAATGAACGTATGTATACATGGTGTAGAAATATGTGGAGCTGGGTTGGCTTGATATATGTGGAAAAAAATGCTACAACCACGTTAGTAATGCAAGCTAAAAATTCGCTCAAAGTGGTTGAGTGTTGGTCCTAGGCTAGACTGATGTAGGGTCGAACCCTAGGGGCCGATCTTTCATGAAATGGAGGGGATCCCGCGAAGAACACGAAGAACACGGGGGGAAAGACGAGGGAAATCATGAGAGGAACACTCAAGAACAAGTCCAATCACACATCCACTAGACAATCAAACACACAAGATCCACAAGGTACATGAACAACAAAAGGAAAGATACATGGGAAAGTTCATCCCAAATCCAAAGGAGATGGGGGCTTGAATCCTAGAAGGATCTTCTCCGTGAGGAGGTCTTGAGTCCCTCGGGATCATCTCCTAGATAGAGGTCTTGGCCTCCAATGGAGTGTATCAATCTCTCTCTCTCTCTCTCAAGAGGAGATGGGGTAAGGAGCAAAACTCACATACAAATGAGCTATCATATTTGCTAACCAAAGAAACGAAGTGGAGGTGGTCTATTTATAGTCTAAGCCATGACGGGGTAAGTGGGAGAGGGATACAAGGCCAAAGGCCCGGCTGCCAACAGGCAGTGTCGGACATCCGAGGGACGTCGGTCGTCCGGTGGCTCGCGGGGGTCCAGACATCCGGAGGGCGTCGAACTTCCGACATTTTGGCTCTGGACAGGAGGCACCGGATGTCTGGTCGCGGTCGATCGTCCGGTGGCTGTAGTGTGTCGGACGTCCGGTGTCATGTCGGTCGTCCGACCGCTGTAGCGTGCGGTCGCCACAGTTCTTCTGGCTGGCCTAGGCGTGGTCGTGTCGGACATCCGGTGGATCGTCGGACGTCTGGTGGCTGTAGCTTTGCTTCGTCTTGTTCCGTCGTCGCTTTCATGCTTCCCTCGCGGATGGTGTAGTTGTTCCTTGGCGCTTGCACTCCTCCTCGTCATCCGTGAAGCTCCGGTAATACCTATGCATGCACACGAGAGGAATGTCAAGTAGTATACCATCCTCAAAGGTGTCAAGTGAGCACGTGTAAAGGAGATGATTCACCTTAATTTATGTGAAGTAGTTATCGCACGTGTCACTTGCCAAACGGGCTCTTGACATGGTGATGTCCGTAGGATGCTCCGCATCATCTCCCCCCCCCCTTGGGAAAGATCCGACCTCGGTTCGAAAAACAAATCACCATGGGATAGAGATGGCTTCGCCGTGTAGAAGTGGATGATCACCAAGCACTCATCATCTTCAAGCTCAGGATAGGCACTCTCCAATGTCGCACCGTCTCGTGGTTCCTTCAAAAGGAGCAAGGACAACAAACACTTGGAAAAACAAATGTGGTTAGCGTTAGTGCAAAACCAAGCACTCAAGCGGTGATTCACCCAACAAGTGTCATCATCAAGCATAACATAAGGTGTGACAAAGGGTTGTGACATGGCATATAAGCACACAAATTGAACAAAATCAAAGATATCATGGGGAAAAGTATGCAATTGTGAGGTCGAGATGCAAATATGTTTGACAAGTGAACTAGCATCTACCTCAAGGTCGTAGGAAACATGCATCAAGCACTCATTGAAAGGTCTATGGTAGGCATAGGAAGCATTCATGACACCAAATAAAATGAAGTGTCTAAACACATGGGTCAAGTGCAAGACAATCCAAGCATAACGTGCATATGGTGTAGTGAAGATAGTGTGGCACTCAACACAATATAAAGAGAAATTGTTCATCATGTGTGAGGCAATCAAGGCAAGCATGTAGCAATCAATGGGACATGGCATATGTGAAGTGATGACATTGTTGCGACCAGACATATGATAGGTGCAAGTAATCCACAAGTCGGATGCAACACACAAGGTATATATGTCATGAGGCATGGCAATGTGGCAATGATAAGTCGAAGCCATATCGCTAGTATGTGTGCAATATGTCATGGTGTAAGCAACACATGAAGTATGATCCGCAATATCCATGCTCAAGAAGGATGTCACCGTGAAAGCGTGTCCTTGTGCGTCCTTTGCAATGCCGAAGCACAAGAAAGTACGATGTTGAAGCGTCGTGATTGAAGGTGGTTCACTCTCAAGAGCTCGGATTGTCAACTCACATGACGTGGAAGTTGACATGAAGTCCAAGTTTCCTACACATACACACAACAAAACAAAGAACGTATGCGCATGGTAGATAAACACATCATCCATCATGATGGTTCTCTTCTCTTGCACATAACCATTAGAAGCACAAGTGCATGAATAATATGATGCAACAATGGCAATATTCATGGCACTAGGTATATGGTGCAAAGAGGTAAGACAAGCATGCTTCACAAGGAATATGTCAAAATCTCCAAATATATGCGAGAATGCTATGGGGGCGATCTCATTAGCAAGACTAAAATCATTGTTGCGCTCAATACATGGCATATCATCTAGCATGAGAGAGGCAACATATGGAGAGATATGACAAGAAGCAATAGCAATCATGTGCAAAGCATGGGAATGGTTGTCATCAACCGCATGAAATGAGCAAGTATGAATCATGGGTGATGCAACATAAGCAAGCATATCAATCATATTGTGCAAACTAGTGGAGCGAAGATGCAACACACTAGGGGAAATCATGGCAATCATGTCATGTGAGCAAATAATAGGCATAGGCAATGCACATGACATATCGCAAGCACGAACACAAAGCAAGATCATAGTATCATCATAGGAATGGGTCATAAGTGGAACATGGCAATAACAAGCAATATCTCCACCAAGCTTGCAAATACACATACAAGTATGAGAATCAATCATCATGTGTAATGCAAAGCATGGGTCACAAATGCATGGCAAAGGCTTAGGAATGACCATATCATGCAAAGTGAACATGACAATATGGGCAAAGGATACATAATGGACAATAACCCATAACCATGTGAGGGCCATGTAGAATAAATGTGCGAAGTCTTTGCGCGAAGGGATCGGTGGGAAAGACAATCCCTGGATCCCAAGTCATCATTGCTCTCTAGAGCTCGTATTTTCAACTCATGGGATTGTGAGGTTGACAAGTAAGCATGGGTACCTACACAACAAATACACAAATGAAAGAAATTGTGTGTGTGGTAAATGTACACATCATCCATCATGATGTGTATGTGCACGTGTGAGTTAGCACAAGATAAGCATCGCTCAAAGAAATTTGTTGCATGGTATAAGAACATGTCATCCATCACGAAAGAATAGTTGTTATGTATAACACGATGGGGACACAAATTGGAGCAAGTATATGGCACAACAATAGCATTATCATTCATGGGGAGCATATTGTGCACATAATTATGAGGATCATGCAATGGATAGGATGAATCAAAATCTCCTAAAATGTATGAGGAAACTATGGGGGCCTCCTCATGAGCAATATCGGAAACATCATATGGAGGAAATGGACAACATCCAAAACAATGCATATCCGAAGCTACGTGGTCATGGCATGGCATATGAGATAAATGATGCAAAGGGAGCATATCAATATCATCACAAGAAAAACAAATGCCAATAACCATAGGCTTGTCAACTATGCCATATGTGCAAATTGGGTTTATTTTAATGGCATATGCATAGTTACTACGAAGAGATTGCAAATATGACATATGGTTGATCTCACGCATAGCAATGACAAGTCAAGTGGATTGTCAAACATGATGTGACCAAGAGAATTGTCACAAGAAATCCTATGACTCCACATGGCAATCATTAAACTCATCATAAATGGGTAAAATCATCGCATGGGGAAGTCAAACTAGCATGAAGCATGGCAATAGGTGTATCAACATCATGCAAGCAATCAATGTCAAGAACGTCCACTAGTGGGACTAAAGCATCACCTTCACCTATGTTACCTTTGTCATTCCACTCATGTGGTGTAGGTGAGGTGGCAAAGACCAAGTTGTGGTCCTCTTCATCGTGATGGAACCATGTGGGGGTGCATCATATTCCACCATGGCCATCGTCTTGTCCAAAGGAAGGACGAAGTCGTCGAGGATCGGCGCGTCAACATAAATGGGACCTAGCACCAAATGAGAAGACACAATAGAGGTAGAGGTTAAGTCGTTAGTGTTGAAAGTGGCCTCACATGACCTATCAACCATCACACTCTCTTTATGTGGTGGCTCACTCACTCCCTCAAAGTAGGTGCACTCAAAGTCACATATGGTGGAGTCACTCATCTCACTCAAGTGATGGGGGTTGTGGCTCTCCTCACATGGGAATTGGGGCAACTCATCATATATGGGGCTAGTGGTGAAGTCACTCTTACTCTCAATATGGTGGCACAAGTCACTCAAGTCATCATACATTGCCATGGTCGAAGGGAAAATCCCATGCTCAACCATCTCGTCACCGTCGCCGTGGATGAAGGCCGAAGATGGCACATCATCGCTCTCGCCTCCAAAGATGGAAGCATCATCCTTGCTCGCCACCGTGTCGCTTGCCTCCAAAGCATGTTCCTTGATTGGCTCCATAGTCATAGTCGTCGCTGCACCGTCTTGAACAAGAGTCAAAGTAGACTCGGCACTGTCAATGCCACAAAGCGGGATGGCAATGAAGTCAAACTTGGGAGCGTCGTCTTGGAGCTCGTCGGGCTTGGAAATCTTGGTGGTACTACCCTTATGCTCATTGCCGTGGCGCTTGGTCATCGTGAAGTGAGCTTGGGGTGAATAAGCCTTGGCCTTCATGAAGTCTTTTTCCATCGTGGGAGCACCAATGTAGTTGTCGTAGAGGGATGTGTAGTTCTCGCGGAAGATAGTCTTGTGGATGTCCTTGTGCAATCCCACCATGAAGTGGAACTTCACCGAAATGGGGTCGAACATGCCTACTCGTCGCAAGGCTTTCTTCATCTCCTTGAATTACTTGTCGATGGACTTGGATCCTTGTATGGTGTTCTCCAATTGGTGTTGAAGATGTTCCATGTAGGTGGAAGGCACAAACTCTCGCCGCATAGCTTTCTTCGTCTTGGGCCAACTCATGTCGAAGGTCTTCGAAGGTGTGTGAAGCCACCATGTCGACGCGTAGTCGTGGAAGGTACTTGTGGCGCACTTCACTTGATCTTCGGAGGGGACTTTATGCAGCGTGAGGTAGTCGTCCATCTTGCGCTCCCACTCGAGATACTCCTCGGGGTCTTGAGTCCCATAGAAAGGAAACTCGTGGTCGGGGTCAAGGTCATAGTAGCTCGTATAAGTCGCGGACTTGAGCTTGGGGAGCTTCTCTTGAGCGTAGTCTTGAGGTGCATGTAGACGAAGATGCTGAATGTCCAAAGGCGAATATGCCTTGAAGTCGCTTGGCGAAGATGCCAATGTAGATGGTGAAGTCGTTGAGCGGTTGTTGGTGTTGACCTCTTGACCTTCACGTTCTCGTTGGTGGTGGTGTCGATGCCGATGTGACCTTATGTAGCGTGAGGTAGTCCTCCATCTAGCGCTCCCACTCGAGATACTCCTCGGGGTCTTGAGTCCCATAGAGAGGAAACTCGTGGTCGGTGTCAAGGTCGTAGTAGCTCGTGGAAGTCGCGGACTTGAGCTTCTCTTGAGCGTAGTCTTGAGGTGCTTGTAGGCGAAGATGCTGAATGTCCAAAGGAGAAGATGCCTTTAAGTCGCTTGGCGAAGATGCCAATGTAGATGGTGATGTCGTTGTGCGGTTGTTGGTGTTGAGCTCTTGACCTTCACGTTCTCGTCGGTGGTGGTGTCGATGCCGATGTGACCTTGCCGGAGATGGTAGCTCGGAAGGATGTGCACTTGAGCATCTTCTCGAAGATGAGGAAGATCTCTTGTAGGACTTGATGATGGCTTTGATCTCCTCCATTTGAGCATTCATCTTGGCATCGAAGAAGTTTTTCGTGGAGTCGAACTTGTCATTGTTGGTGTAGACCCAAGTAGATGTGCTTTGCCTATCCATCACAAGACTCGAGCAAAGGTGAGTAGGAAATGAGATAAACAATACCAAGCTACCTTTTCCCAAAGTTGAGGATGTATCCCGTTTCACTCAATGTGAAATGAAAGAATAGTGGAATTGGTACCGAAATTGCTCACTCACACTTATAAAGTAAAGCTTATCGAGTGGCTTGGTTAGGAAAAGTGGCACAAAAATTTGATGCAATTGTTAGTAGGAGTCAATAATGTCGAAAGAGATTCACAAATTCGCAAGTGAAACAAGTAGACCAATAGCAATGAATGGCACACGGAAACACACACACGGATAGATAAATGGGGTCGTGCAACCAAGGAATGAGCACAAAATGTGGAATTCACGGAAAACGCTCATGTTGCACAACTCAAGAGAGACGTTAGCACGATTGCTCAATAGGCGGATACGACTCTTGTGCACAACCTACAAGATGCAAAATGTATCAACTTCTATCCCAAGTATGATATTATGTATGGTGTTCCGGTGTTTCACACACGATGGTCCAAGATGATCAATATGGTAATATGATATGCAATGTGGCGATGCTATGGCTATTGCTTACAAGCTTCTTTGTTTTTCACTTTTTGCATAAAAGCTTATTCCTTTTTTTATATGGCCACTTATGCGAAATGCACAAACCAAGATAGCAATTGTGTATATGCGGGAACAATCTTGTGACACACGAGATGATATGATGTTACCAAGATGAGGATACCAAAATGATATGGTATGTATGCAATGGAAGGTGTAGATCGATAATCACTAATGTGCACAAGTAACGTTGCCGGCAATACTCAATGGCTGGTCCCGATAGGCAAGTGACGCAAAATGGGCTAGGGGTTATCAATACAATGGCAAGAAGAATGTACAATGATGGGATACCAAGATGATATAGAGGTTACCGCTCTTGCTTACGGTTATTGTGTCATGGTGAAGGTGGTCGATGTTGAATCCTTGGTGAAGTTGAGCAGCGGTGTTGTCGATGTTGAACCGTTCCTAGTTAGCCAAAACACCCTAGGAAACGGAGAAACCGCAAACTCAAAATCACAAAGGCAAATGTCAAATGGTGCTAGCGGAAAGCAGTGGTGGTTTTGCGAAAACTCAAAGGGATTGCGGAAGTGCAATGATGGGTTATGCGAGTCGAAGTTGAGGTCATCGTCCCTAAGTAGCCGAAACACCTTAGGAGACACAACCCACAACTAAAACAAGCTCAAACAAAATTGGGTTAAGTTGGGGTGGCAGAAGTGTATGTTGGGCAAGGTTATGTGGAAGTTATGGTGGTGGTTGATGAAGAATTAACCGTCCCTAAGTAGCCGAAACACCTTAGGAGACTCGAATCACTACTCAAGCAACCACTAATGCTATAAGGATCAAAATGGGTAAGGTTGCGGAAGTCGGTGGTGGTATAGCGGATGATGTGGTGAAGGCCCTAGGCAAAGATGCTAAAGTTCCAAAAATTTGATGAAGTCAAATGATGCTGGTAGTATTTTTGTGGTATGGGGGATGTTAATAGCTTCAAAATGAGCTGAAGAATGTCAAAATCGGAGTTCATATGAATTAGTTGTGGCCGAAACAAAAATCAGTTGAAGTTGATATCTACACGTATCGGACGTCCGAGAATTATCGGACTTCCGAGGTTTTGGGTCTAGTTAGGGGTGTCGGATTTCCAGTACGTACCGGTCGTCCGGTGGTTCGGAAGGATCCGGTCGTCCAGAAAAGTGTCGGACGTCCGGTGGGTCTGGGTCAACTCGGGATTTCAGATCCGGGACGCGATTTTGGGCGGAAATTGGGGATTGGGGGTCAAAATTGATGAAATTTCGTTGATGGAAAGTGGGGAAACTTGTGGAGATGCTAGATCCACTCGAAACATAGCAAATCCATGTAACAAATTCAACAAAACATCATCAAACCAACAAATCGTAAAAAATTTGGGGCTATTTTTGGTGGGGATTTTCGAAATTTAGGACGAAATCAACAAAATTAGGCTCGAAAAAGAGAGGTAGGGGCTCCAAATTCGTGATCAACCATGGCTATGATACCAAGATGATGTAGGGTGGAACCCTAGGGGCCGATCTTTCATGAAATGGAGGAGATCCCTCGAAGAATACAAAGAACACGGGGGGAAACACGAGGGAAATCACGAGAGGAACACTCAAGAACAAGTCCAATCACACATCCACTAGACAATCAAACACACAAGATCCACAAGGTATATGAACAACAAAAGGAAAGATACATGGCAAAGTTCATCCCAAATCCAAAGAAGATGGAGGCTTGAATCCTAGAAGGATCTTCTCCGTGAGGAGGTCTTGAATCCCTCGGGATCTTCTCCTAGATGGAGGTCTTGGCCTCCAATGGAGTGTATCAATCTCTCTCTTTCTCTCAAGAGGAGATGGGGTAAGAAGCAAAACTCACATACAAATGAGCTATCATATTTGCTAACCCTAGAAAGGAGGTGGAGGTAGTCTATTTATAGTCTAAGCCACGAAGGGGTAAGTGGGAGAGGAATACAAGGCCAAAGGCCCGGCTGCGCAGAGGCAGTGTCGGACGTCCGAGGGACGTCGGTCGTCCGGTGCCTCGCGGGGGTCCGAACATCCGGAGGGCGTCGGACTTCCGACGTTTTGGCTCTGGACAGGTGGAACCGGATGTCCGGTCACGGTCGGTCGTCCGGTGGCTGTAGTGTGTCGGACGTCCGGTGTCATGTCGGTCGTCCGCCCGCTGTAGCGTGCGGTGGCCACAGTTCTTCTGGCTGGCCTGGGCGTTGTCGCGTGGGATATCCGGTGGATCGTCGGACGTCCGGTGGCTGTAGCTTTGCTCCGTCTTGTTTCATCGTCGCTTCCATGCTTCCCTCGCGGATGGTGTAGTTGTTCCTTGGCGCTTGCACTCCTCGTCATCCGTGAAGCTCCGGTAATACCTATGCATGCACACGAGAGGAATGTCAAGTAGTCTACCATCCTCGAAGGGGTCAAGTGAGCACGTGTAAAGGAGATGATTCATCTTTATGTATGTGAAGTAGTTATCGCACGTGTCACTTCCCAAACGGGCTCTTGACATGGTGATGTCCGTAAGATGCTCCGCATCATATACTATACTAGAGACGCGAGCCTAAGACATAGATGAAAATTCACGCAGCGAAACCAAATTGAAAATGCTGAGCACTTGATCAGAAGAGGATAAAAAAAAACATTGCTAGCATACTTTTTTTTCTTTTCGTTGACAGACCGGACGATACACTCGTTCCACGCAGATGAGCGCCCTCCTTTTTTTTAATCAGTTCGGCTCTTTCCCTCCTATTCTTTATCTTTAATCTCCAAAATCGTCGCCATGGGAAACAGAATTTGGCAGGTGTCTTTTCCTACTTCTCTCTTGCACTAAAGACTAGTAGCACGTCCCAACCTTCCAAGTAGTAGCACGTCACGTCCTCCTTTTAGTCCAATATAGGTCAACAACTTGTTTTTTTACTTTCATGTTTCTCTCTCTCCAAAACAGAATCTTTCCTTACAAGATTACCTTTGATTTGCGTGCAGATTTCTTTTGCAATTAATTTGTCTCCTTCCAAAAACAAATACCTTACGCAAGATACTTTCCAAAGCCCAACTAATCTGCCTTTTTTTTGCTGATCCAAATTTTGTAGGACTTGGTTCCACGTGACTAGCAACAAAGGCAACTTTGCAACCGAAATTTCTTTGAAACAATTTCTTATTTAACACTATCTTAAATTTCGTTTCCTTATTTGACACTAAAATTTTTTTTTTTCCCTATCTAACAACGAGTCTAAATTTTATGTCTTTTATGACACTTTCGTCCATTTTAAACCTAAATGACACCTGAAAAGACTCTTTTGCCCCTCATATGGTATATGTGTGTGAAGAGCAGTAGCATACACACGCAACATCAATGTGAGGGTAGTAGCACACATATCAGCACATAAACACACGCAGCAACACACACATACGCGCACACATAGCAGCACACACGCATGCAACACACACATACGCGCACACATAGCAGCACACACGCATGCAACACTGTTAGGATTAAACCAGACGTCCGGTTACACGTTTGTGTACGTGTCCGTGTAGTACTGGAGTCCAGAACCGACTAGGTTTAGCTATAGGGTAGCTGGATCAGTATATATACGTGCATACCCCTTGTAATTAAACCAGACCAGATAGATCAACGAAAAAGTAATAAAGAAGTATTCAACAGGCGCGACATGCACCTGTGGCCATCAAATCGATTCAGCTTTTTGCGTCGTGAGTTCCCGGCGAGAGAGAGCCAATTCGCTGTGTTCCGTCGAGATCGATCCGATCCAATCCGAAGAGAAGCTAGCCATCCCAGGGCGTATACATACATAGCCAACGTGCACTGCTAGCTGTTCATCAATCAAGCAGCTTGCTTGCTTGCATAGCTTTGTACTTGTACGTGCTGCTTTTGGGAGGATACGTCTAGCGTTCTAAAACCAACAAACACACTCACAGGCAGCAGCACACACGCAAAAGCAAGCGCGCACACACACACGTACATACACATGCACTAGCAAACACACACGCAGCAGCGCACACACACAGCAGTAGCACACGGGTACACGCACACACACGCGCGCAATATCACACACACGCGCACACAAACATATAACATGAGGGCAAAAGGGTCTTTTCAGGTGTTATTTAGGCTCAAAATAGACAAAAGTTTTATAAAAGACATAATATTTAGACTTGTTGTTAGATAGGGAAGAAATTATTTGTCGATGTCAAATAGGGCATAAAATTTAGACACGATGTTAAATAAGGAATTCTCTCAATTTCTTTCCTTGTTCTTTTCTTCGAACTCTTTCTCTCTCTTGCCAAGTCAAACTCCTAGCACGTACAGATCTCTTCCCAAAAACCAAAATCTCTTTCCTTGGATACTGTTACAGCCTTCCAAAACTTGTGCGCGTGACTTCTCTCTCTTCCCAAAAATTCGGTCCAGCCCAAGGCAACTCTGATCTCCCTAGTTTAATGTGAACAACCGTACCTTTTTTTCTCCTAAAAAAAAATCAGGGATATATGAAACAGATCAACGCTTCTCCTTTTTTCACGTTGGCTGCTCCCTTATTCTTAGGAAATCGAGTCTAACTTCCCTTTTTATCTCCACGTTGGCTGCTCCCTTTTTTTAGTCAATCTCCAATAGATCCAAACTGTCCAGCCGAAGGAAAGAAACAAATCTGTTTTTTTATCCTTTCTCGTGTATCTTTGGAAACCGAACAAAGATCTCCAATCCAAGTAGTACTTCGTGGGAAAGTACTATTCTGATTTTTTCCTCTTTTCAATTATCTCTCTCTCTCTTAGAGAACCTATGCGATCAACACTTCCCTTCTTTTTATTTTGGCCGATCTAACTTGCCTCAAAAGATCTCTCTTTTTTTGGGATCTTTTCTCAAGTTTTTCTCTCCACGAGATGAATGATGCTCCAAGACGGCGACGAACGGCAGCAGCAGATGAATGATGGTGATGGCGGCAGTGGTGGCGAAGAAATAAGTGGCAAAGAAAGATCACAATGAAGTGGATGATGGTGTGAGCGGACGCGATGTGAACAAAACGTGACTAGAACTCGAAACTAGACACTAAAACCAGCAACACGACAAACGATGCAACTGAAAATTCAACAATGCAAAAACTAAGTGGCAATGGCAAAAAGGCTCAGACTGTCTGGGATATGATGAACTAATCTAACTTTTTTTGTGGTTTTTTCTTGGACTCTAGGTATGAAGGACAAATACAATCTAGACTACGAAAAACACATAAAATCTCACCGAGCAACCTGAAAACTGATACCACTTGATAGAGGCGAGGGTCCCGATCTTTCGATGAGATGATAGCTATCGATTTGGTGGAGTCGACTTTGACGATCCGACTACAAACGTGCAGCCACGTTGCGACTTAGCAATCACTAAACCAATCTCCTGAAGTTACTGACGATGCCGGAAGCACAATCAACCTGACCACGAATGTCGGATTCAGGGCTCCGCGGACCCAAGAAGGTTCGAACTCTGGAGCATGTGCGAAGAACTCAACCTCTCAAGCCTACCAACTCGTCGCCCCACAGCCTAGCCCGATTCGTGTGAGCAAGGAAGAAGATGAACACGGCTGTTTACCCAGGTTCGGGCCACATTGCGGTGTAAGACCCTACTCCTGCTTTGTGGTGGATTGGCCTCACGAGGGGCTGAGGATGAACTAGTACAGTGGATGAACAACCTCTAAAGTGGCGGGTAACCTATATTTATAGTGGCCTTGGTCCTCTTCCCCCAAAATGTAGGCAGGAAGGGATCCCATAGTGGACAATTTGAAAGGGGACAAATAGTACATCTTATCCTAACGAAAGGTGGTCTTCGCCTGCAAAGCTTCTGGTCGTGACGCAGCGGCGGGCTCGGCAATGACATCCGTCCTGCCGTGCTGGTGGTCTTGGTCTTGTAGCACAGGAATGGAAACCTTTGCCAGATTCCTCGGGAAGCCACGCCTGTCCTTGTCTCCTTAGCACCAAAGAGGAACTGCCTCCTCTGCGCCCGCTGGCGCCCGCCTGGTCTTGGTCGTCATGGCTTGCGTCATTGCAGCCTCATGAGGCTGGTACCTGCATAGGAATCTCCCCTCCTCGGGAGGCAGCCTGGGGAGGCTGCTCCCTCCGGAGGTCTTGGTGTCATTTGCCTCGCGAGTCCAGGGGGCCTTCGCGAGGGTCTTGTCTTGGCGGTCCTGTAGATGGGCCGTCCCAGGCCGTCAAAGGAGCCACGCCGTGGGCTGCAGGCAGGCAAGTCTGGGTACCCTGGTTCCCAGAACGCCGACAGTAGCCCCCGGGCCCAAGGCGCACTCGGGCTTGGCTTCGAGGCGAAGCCAAAGGGCAAGGGTGAAGCGCCGCGGGCCCCAATCGCCTGCGGGCCAGGCTGACGCATGGCGCTTGATGGGACGTGGGCGTCTCCACTTCCCACGTCGCCTCGTGCAACTGCCCAGGCTGACAAAAAACTGGCACCCGCTACCATGCTCATTGCTTCCCCTTCACCTTGCTCCAGATCCCCTTTCTCCCAGCAGAGAGCATCTCAAGATCCGGTCGCGTTCCTCCTTCCTCCTACACCTCTTCCTTCAAGATTTCACAAATGGTGTCCGGGAAGGCGAAACCTGCCGCGCAGGACGCAAGCTCCTCCCCCTCTCCTGCGCTGGCCCTTGGCACGTCCTCCATCACCGAGGAGAAGCACCTCGCCGTTGTGCTCCCACAGACGGCGAGCGATGACAATGAATGGAACGAGACCATTCTCCTGGCCGGCTCCGCCGAGCAAAGGACCTTGGCGCAGACAGTTTATCCCTTCTTCCTCCACATCGTCTACGTGGAGCTCGTCCCGCCTTTCTCCGAGTTCTTCACCGCCGTCCTTGACCACTACCAGGTCCAGGCCCTGCACTTTCAACCCAATTCCATCCTCCTCATGTCCTTCTTTGCCTTCTACTGCGAGGCATTCGTGGGCGTGAGACCCTCCGTGCCGCTCCTCCGGCACTTTTTCTCCCTGCGGCTGCACGATCCGACCCAGCGCTCCGGCTGCGTGTCCTTCGTCGAGGTCCATAAGAACAGCGTGCTCATCAGGGCCGGAAAGAAGGTGGAGAGCTTCCGGCGCCACTGGGTCTTCATGGACGCCAAGGGCCTCAACGCGCGGCTGGAACTACCCACCGCGCTGCCCGAGCGGCTCGAGAGGTGGAGCCACTAGAAGTTCTCCGACCCCCGGGCGGCGCCTGTCCTGAGGAAGGTGACTGCAGACATGGATGCCAGGGCGATGACGGGGGGCATGCTCGTGAAGGAGTTCCTGACGCAGCGCCTGGCTCCGCTCCAGTCGCGGCGGACGACACCAGGCTGCGCTCGGAGAACATGACAGGCGGGGAGATAGACAAGGCCATGAACACCCTGCTCGAGGGTGAGCCGGGGGACCTCCCGGAGGCCTATGCCCCACTGTACCACCGTGCCGACAGGGAAGTGCTGATCGCTGCCATGCCCGTCTTCAATGAGCTGGGGCTCGCGTCGCCTGAGCACCCCAACTCCCCGATGCCGATGTCCTCCGGCGACAGTGCCGGTGAGGAGGGCGAAGGGGACTCGGAGGCGACCGAGGACGATGTGGCGGAGATTCCTCCCCCCCCCGTCACAAAGCGAGCTCCTCCGAGGCCTCGCAGACGATGATGATGCCGACGAGCCCCTGGCCGCGGAATCCCCACGCTCCGCCGGGGTCCCCACGAGGTACGGGGCCACTCCCCAGGCCCTGCGAAGGTCAGGCCAGGCGACCCCGAAGAAGAGCGGGGCGGCACCCCTTCCTCAGGGCAACGCCTCCGCCTCGCCAAGCGTCGGTGCCGCACCGAGGCCGGTCCAAGAGAGCCCCGCAAACCCCCCAAGTGCGACAAAGGCCGCGACCAGGAAGAGCGGAGGTGCCCCAGCCCCGGCCAGGAAGAGGGCGTACATCGATCCCAACGAGTAAGTACCTTACATTGCTTTTTGTTTGGCACTGATTAGTATCGTGCCCACAGCACTCCACTCCTGATGACTAGGATGGGCGTCACGGTGAAGAAAAGGAAGGAAGGAGCCGGGACACCGGAAGCACCACCTCTGGCTGCAGCCGTAGCGACTCCGGCACAGGCGGAAGAGGCCGCCTCTCGTCCTCTCACTGCGCAACAGACCCTCCAGGGCGTGGCGGTGCAGCCTCGGGAGAAGCCTGCTCCCGCAGGCCGCGGGACCGTCCATCCCCGTCGCGCCTGAGGAGGGCTCGGACCCTCCAGTGCCCCAAGTTGTCCTCGCTACTGCCTCCTTGGCGATGACGCCAGCCGACGCGCCGGTGCCGCCTTCTCCCCAGGCCCTTGCGCTGGCGGACTGCGGCCCCCTCATCAGGCCAGGCGCCCTGGACGAAGCCTATGCCATGCTCGGTCAGCTCCGAGCCGACCTCCACGATGCCAACAGGTGCCTCGTGAGGGAGCGCCTCGGGCTTATCTCAGGGTGGCTCCAGGCCGACATGTCCGTCAAGATAGCCTGGGGTCGGGCCGAGGCCGCTGCCACCGAAGGCAGGAAGGAGGCCGCCAAAGCCAAGGAGGCTCGTGACGTAGTGTTGGCCAACACCGCATCTGCGGGGGAGCGCCGCGCTGAGGTGGAGGCCAAGCTGAAGGCCCTCCAAAAGGAGCAGGCCTCGCTCGCCCAACAGCTTCAGCAACGGGAAGAGGACCTGAGGGCCCGTGAAGCGAAGTCCGCCGATCGTGATGCCAAGCTGGCACAGGTGACCACCGATCAAGCCGCAGAGCGGGACCGCCTGGCCAAGATGAAGGAGGAGGTGGACAAGGCCCAAGCATCCCATGCTCAGCACATCTCCTAGGCAACAGCCCGGCTGGAGGCCAGGGAGAAGGTGCTTGCTGCCGCCGAGAAGAAAGCGGCCGTAGGACATGAGGCCTTCCTCTCCCTTGAGCTCGGATCTCGCGAGGCGCTGCGCTCCATCCACGAGGGAGGGTACGAAGAGCCACTGGCGACCCCCGAAGTGTGGCACCCCGGCTCAGAGAACCGGTTAACAGTGTTTCCAACCCAGAGATCAAGTCTTCTGGAAACACACAACAACTTGGAACAGAACATAGCTGAACTTTTATTGATAATAGTCAAGTACAAGCTTATATATTACATGATCATCGAGGCCAAAAGCACATCTAGTGCGATGACAATATCTACATTATTTATCTAACATATCAGGGCCTCGGTATTACTGTGGAATACTACAGCGAAAGACTACTGCGTAGCGGAACATGATAGTAACTCCATCCATAGGGACACTGCAGAGGACACATCCTAGGCATCGCAACACGGACCTTCGAGACCTCCGTCTCAGTCTTCTCCTGCATCTGGCATGATACGCCAGGTGAGTACTTTGAATGTACTCGCAAGCACATGACAACCAAGTATGCAGCAAATAATAGCATGGCAATCAACATGTTAAGTCTTAAATGTTCACTTACTGCTATTAACTAACTCATATCCGTGTTGTCTCACAACCCTCGAAATACTCGATGCCAACGAGTACTTCCGCTCATAAGACAAGTTCTTCCATCATTACTATGGTTATTACGGTTGATCACCTAGAGAGGTCTGGACGGGCTGTCCAATACCGTGGACGCGGCTATTCGAATAGATTTTACACTCTGCAGAGGTTGCGCACTTTACCCACACTATGGAGCACCTGACCTCGTGATCCCATTCGGGTGGACCAGCATTGCTCCAACGAAACCTGCCTGACCTGTGACTCTCCCATCGTACCACCGTCAATCATCCTCCCCCAGAGTCAAGCCCTGTGTGGCCCCGTGTCACCTCGTGACACTTGGCACCGTCGTGGCCTAACTAAACTGTCCCAAACGGGGACGCCAGCACAAAACTCAACTGGGCTCACAGGGTTATCACCGTCTGCCTGATCAGGGTAGCACGCACGCATAACCCTCCCTGTCTGGAGGTACCGGTGAAAGAGCATGGAGCCAGACCAAGTCAAGGCCGTCCCATACCGGCAAATGTGGCCGCACGGGTAAGCCCGGACAGGTGACTCTTGATCAACCAACTAAGTTTCTCTTAGCAATCAAGGTCATTCATCATATCAATTTAAGTTGTCAACATTAGGCATTTAAATACCTCCCTTGAATTATCTATCTTTAATTAAATGCAAGAAATGAATATGAATTATGCAATGCTATGAGATGCTTCATAATATGGATGTCCTGGCTTGCCTTGACCAGTTGGGTTGTTCAGAAACTCCTGGTCTTCAAATCCACAAGAATCTCCTTCTGAAAATATTTTTAAATGGCAAAGGAAAATGTCACATAAAGCCTTTTTATTCACCAACAATTCTGTGAGTATTGGAAAAATACCAAACTTGGTCAAAAAATAAAGAAGTTGAATATGAACACAATGCAAAAAGAATCAAGTCAATTGGACCTTTTAATAAAAAGTTATTAGTGGTCAAAGTGGCTGGTCAACTCTGTTTAAATAAACAAAATTCAGAAAAACAGAAAAACCTAGAATGGGCCACGTCGAAGGCGTAAAGGCCAAAGGCACCTTCACTTACCCCTTCGCGTGCGTGGCCGCAACCACTGACAGGTGGGGCCGGGCCCGTTTAAAACAGAGAGAGAGAGAAAGGCAGAGAGAGGGGCGGCTCATCGGCGCTGCTCGCCGGCGATAGTGACAACGGTTGGGCTAGGAGTTGACGGGGATCGATCGGGCACTCGAACACAGTCCTCCCTGTACCCGTAGCTCCCCCGGAGATGGACGGATGGCGTGGCGCCCTTCTTCTCCGATGGACGAGCGCTACGGTGGTCGACGGAGGTGGCGATTCCGGCGACTATTCGCTTGGGCAGGAGGTCGAGGAGCACCAGTGGAGTGCACTGAGCTCGTGGGCGCGGTCGGACGAGGCTGGGGTGGGATGGAGAGGGCTGGTGGTGGAGCTCGACTGGCGGCAGAACTTCGGCGAAGCTCGAGGCCAGAGGGCCTCTCGGCCTTGGCTCTTGCTTGGGGAGGCGATTGAGGATGGAGGGAGAGGTGTGAGGAGCTCAGTGAGGCCGGGTGGGCTATTTATGGGCGGGAGGAGGTGCTCGGCGATCTCTCTGGATCAGCGGCGACGTGGCTATGCCACTGGAGCAAGGACGGCGAGCTGGCCGTCTTGGCGCGGGGCGAAGCGACGGGAGTGAGCAGAGGCATTAAATGCGAGAGGGGATAGCTCGGGGAGAACAAGACGAGCAGCGCCACCACTGTGGCCGCACGGGAGGCACAGTGCTCACGGTCGTGGCGACCACCGAGGGCTTCTCTGGGGAGGGCGAAGGATCTGTAGGGGCTAGGTGGCGCATGGGAACGATGTCGGCACGCTTGGACAAGCCACTGCGGCGCAGGCGTCTCGCTCGGACGAGACCCGAGCCTGGCGCGGCACAGAGCGCAGCGACAAGCATGCCATCGCCATGCTCTCCACGGTGCTTGCCACCAGGAGGCCACGCAAGCCTGGAAAATCTTGTCCAACGTGACGACCATCGATCACTCGCTTCACCTGCACCCTTAGTTTGGCTTGGTTTGGTCTGAGATGAAGGGTAGCCTCAACAACAGTTCCTGACAGCAAAGAAGAGAGGGATCTGGAGAGGTGGAGAGCTAGGGATGGAGCAAAAAAGATTGTCTAGAGTGATCCTCGTTGGAAGGACTCCAAACTGGCCAAGTTTGAAAAGGTTTGGTTGAGATTTGAGGGTAGTTCATGTGTAACCTACTAATCTGGTCCAGAATCTGAATGTTGAAGTACTGCTCACTTGGATGATCTCTTGAGGCTGAAACTTGGTGGAGGGAAGTCATTTGTAGCTGTCCTCATGCCACAAAAATTTCAGAGCATTTGGACAAACCTAGCAGGTTCTTCCTTCACAAAGGTCCAAACTGACTAGGAACAAAAATGAATTGTTTTGCAAAATATTTAAACTAGGTCATGGAATATTTTTGGATATTGGGGCAAGATAGGGTCCAAGGTAATTTAGGGAATTATTTGAGAATTTTCTGGTCATCTAAACTATAGGTTGCTTCACAACCCACAATGGTGACCTAAATTCCCAAATAAAGAAAATGAGTTATTGGAAAAGATTTAAATTGGGATTTGGGTCCTAGAGATACTTGGCAGGGTTTTGGCAAGGTGATGAGGCTTTGGATTACTTGGAAAAGACTCAAAAGTTACCAAGACCAAATGAAAAGGTTCAAAAACCATTCCAATTTCAAATAAAGCCAAGAAAAGTTTGAAAAGAAAAAGTTGCCAAAATCAGGGTGTCACAAACCTACCCCCTTAGGATGAATCTCGTCCTCGAGATTCGGTTACTCAAGGAACAAATATGGATATGCGGATCTCAGAAAATTTTCTCTTTCCCAAGTGGCCTCTTCCTCATTGTGGTGCTCCCATAGCACCTTGTAAAATCTTATCACCTTACTCCTCGTGGTTCTTTCCATCTCATCCAAGATCCTGACAGGTTTTTCCTCATATGTCAAATCCTTAGCCAGCTCTAGCTCACTCATATCCGCTTGCTTGGCTGGGGGTGCAATGCATTTCCTTAACTGTGAGATGTGAAAGACATCATGAACGTCTGACAATGCTGGTGGCAATTCCAACTGATATGCGACTCTGCCCTTCCTAGAAATCACTTAAAAGGGACCGATATATCTTGGGGCCAACTTTCCCCGGGTGCCAAACCTCTTTACTCCCTTCATAGGGGTTACTCGCAAGTAAGCATAGTCTTCAGGCTCGAAAGTTACTTCCCGGTGTTTTGGGTTGTAATAGCTCTTCTGTCGGGACTTGGCTGCTCGCAGACGCTCTTGAGTATCCTTGACTTGCCTTTCAGCCTCTAGCATCAAGTCCATACCAAAGATGCGACTATCTCCTGTTTGGGACCAATTCAGCGGTGTGCGGCACTTCCGTCCGTACAATGCCTCAAAAGGCGACATCTTGAGACTTGCCTGATAACTGTTGTTGTAGGATAATTCAGCGTACGGCAGACTATCCTCCCATTTGGGTCCATGGGAGAGAGCACATGACTGAAGCATATCCTCTAATATTTGGTTCACTCGCTCGGTCTGTCCATCCTACTGTGGATGGTATGCTATGCTGTGTTTCAGCATGGTTCCCAGAGCTTGATGTAGCCGTAGCCAGAATGCTGAGGTAAATAGGGGACCCCTATCTGAAGTGATAGACTTGGGTACTCCGTGCAGACTGACTATCCGGGGCATGTAGAGTTGTGCCAGCTGATTTGCATTGAAAGTGGTCTTCACTGGGATAAAGTGAGCCACCTTCGTGAGTATGTCTACAATTACCCAAATAGCATCATTGCCTCTCGTGGACTTGGGCAGTCCCACAATAAAATCCATACATATGTCGTCCCACTTCGACTGGGGCACCGGTAAAGGTTGTAGTAGCCCAGCGGGTTTCTGATGCTCTGCCTTGACCTTGTTGCAAATGTCCTAGCAGGCGACATAGTATGCTATATCTTTCCGCATTCTAGACCACAAAAAGTTTCTCTCAAGTCCTGATACATCTTGGTACCTCCCGGGTGGATCGAATATGCGGACTCATGTGCTTCCTTGAGTATTTGTTGCCTCAAGTTGTTCTGATTCGGCACACAAATTCGTTTCTCGAACCACATGGTACACTGTTCATCTACACGGAAGGACTTGGCCTTCCCTTGCTGAATTAACTCCTTGATCTCTTGAATTTCTTTATCTGACTTCTGTGCTTCCTTGATTTCCTCCATGAGGGTTGGAGTAATTTCCAACGTGTCCGGGGTCATTGGGCCGCATAGCACCATATTGAGCTTGACAAACTCTTCTTGTAAGCTCGGATGCATACCCTCAACTAGTGCATTGACAGCAGCTTGTTTCCTGCTCAGGGCATCAACGACCACATTCGCTTTCCCTGGATGATAGTTTATCCCAACATCATAGTCCTTGAATAGCTTAAGCCATCTTCGTTGCCTGAGGTTCAGGTCGGGTTGAGTGAAAATATACTTGAGACTCTTATGGTCTGTGTATATTTCACATTGTTGTCCAATGAGATAATGCCTCCAAATCTTCAGGGCATGAACCACAGCAGCTAGCTCCAAGTCATGTGTGGGATAGTTCTCTTCATGAGGTCGTAGCTGTCGTGATACATAAGCTACAACCTTCCCCTCTTGCATTAGCACACATCCGATTCCACGCCAGGATGCATCGCAGTATATGTCGAAACTCTTGTGGATGTCTGGGAGGACTAAGACAGGGGCTGTGGTTAGCCTCGTCTTTAACTCCTGGAAACTGCTGTCGCACTTGGCTGTCCAGATAAACCTTTGGTTCTTTTTCAACAATTCTGTCAGTGGCTTGGCTATCTTAGAAAAACCTTCAATGAAGCGACGGTAGTAGCCTGCCAAGCCCAGAAAACTACGGACTTCGGTCACCGTGGCTGGTGTCTTCCAGTTCAAGACCGCAGTAACCTTACTGGGATCAACAACTATTCCTTTCTCTGACAGAATATGTCCAAGGAATCCCACCTCTTTCTGCCAAAATTCGCACTTACTGTACTTGGCATATAAGCGATGGGTTCTCAATCTTTCCAAGACAGCTCTGAGATGTTGCTTATGCTCCTCTTCATCCTTAGAGTATATCAGGATGTCGTCAATGAACACCACTACAAACTTGTCTAGAAAGTCCATGAAGACTTTGTCCATCATGCTCATGAAGTAGGCTGGAGCATTGGTTAATCCAAACGCCATAACCGTAAACTCATATAGTCCATATCGAGTGGTGAACGCTGTCTTGGGGATATCCTCCTTTCGGATTTTCAGTTGATGATATCCCGTTCTGAGGTCGATCTTAGAGAATACCCGTGCTCCATTCAACTGGTCGAATAAGTCATCAATTCGAGGGTGTGGGTACTTGTTCTTGATGGTAACCTCGTTAAGCTGGCGATAGTCTACACACATTCATAGACTTCCATCCTTCTTCTTGACAAATAATACTGGTGACCCCCATGGCGAGATGCTTGGACGAATGTATCCTTTTTGTAGCAACTCGTCTAACTGCTTCTTTAGCTCTGCCAGCTCTGGGCCTGGCATACGATAATATTTCTTGTATATTGGAGCTGTACCAGGAATTACTTCAATGGCGAACTCCAATTCTCGGTCGGGCGTCATTCCTGGTAATTCCTCAGGAAATACATCCGAAAATTCACCCACTACCGGGATCAGATTCATATCTGTAACAGTGGTCTGGTATGCCTTGCCCTTTCTTGTTATCATTCTGCTAGCCAAAAATTGGACGGTTTGTCCGACGGGGTTCACCAATGTCACCGTTCTGGTGGCACAGTTGATACACACTTGGTGCGGTGCCAACCAGTCCATTCCCAGTATTATGTCCAGTCCTGGGGATTCTAGGGCAACAACGGTAGCTGGGAATTTGACTCCATGGATTGAGATTTCCAGTCCCTTGTATATTATATTTGTTCTGAGCATAGAGCCAGGGGATTGTACCATCATGATTTTTTCCAAAAGTGAAGGAGAAAATTTGTGCAAGGTGGCAAAACTTCACGAAATAAACGAGTGGGAAGCCCTAGAATCAAATAAAATTATTGCAGGTATGTCGTTGACAAAAAACATACCAAGGACAATGTCTGGAGCCTCGCAGACTTCTTTGGCAGAGATGTGGTGGACGCATCCGTGGCTGAAGTTGTGGTTGGGGCGGCGTCCAAGGTGATTGATTTGTGGCTTGTGGTCAGCTGATTGCTTTCCGTTATTAGTAGGACACTGCTTGGCGTAGTGTCCACTCTGGCCACAAGTGAAACATGTGTTGTTATGGCGGCAGTCCTCTATGACTGGCTGCTTGCCGAAGGTCTTGCTCTGGTTGCCTGGCTTGCTGTTGTTGCCACCATTGTTCCACACAGGTTTGTTTTCAGATGGCCCTGGCTGCCAACTGCGCAGTTTTTGCGCATATGGTTCCCTGTTGTCCTTCTTAGGCTCGAACTTCCTCTTACGATCATCATTCCCAGACTTGTGTTCTCGTTCGGCGATGAAGGCCTTATCCACAAAGGTCTGGAAATCGGGGAAGTCCAACATGCATAGCTGAGATCGGATGGCGTGATTAAGTCCTCCGAGGAACCGTTCTATTTTCCTCTCTTCAGTAGCCACATCATGAGGAGAGTACCGGGCCAAGTTGTTGAACTTGTTTAGGTATTCTCCCACAGACATGTTTCCTTGTGTGAGAGCCAGGAATTCTCTCTGCTTCACCTTCATGATACCTGTGGGAATATGATACTTGCGGAACAGCTCTTTGAATTTCTCCCAGGAAATCTCTTCTCCAGCAGGCCACATTAACTTGGTGTTGTCCCACCATATGGCTGCCGGGCCTTCGAGATAATGGGTGACAAATGGGATTTTATCTGCTTCTTCACAACGAGCGATGTCCACTTTCTTTTCCATGGTTCTTAACCAGTCATCAGCCTCAATAGGATCCATAGCCTGACCAAAGCTGGGTGGTTTTGTGCACTGGAAGTCAGACAGTTTGCACCCCATTGCCATTGTTCTGACCTATTAATGTCTGCATACTCTTGAGAAATTCCATGAGGTCTTTGTTTTTCTTTTCCTCAAACATTCTCATAATCTGATCTGTGGTTGGTGCTTGAGGTGGTGGTGGTGGTAAGTCTTCGGGCGGTTGCCCTGCCTGCCTGGCAGATCGATGGACGGGATTTCCATCGCCGCCTTGACTGCTACTTCCTTTCTTCATCCTAATTTTTGTTCCCATGGCAAATACCGAATCGATGAGCAACATCCATAAGGAGAAATATAGTAATATGACACCGGAGAAAATTCATGACAAAGGCAAATAAAGAGAACAATATAATTATACAAGATAACCCAACATCATACATGGCAAGCTAGTAGGGGAATATCATGGCTAGACTGCTCGTACGGCCGTCGACATATGCAAAGATGCATGCATTACTACTCAAGCTCTAGTCTAGTGCGTCGGTGACACGAACACTGCCCATCTGAAGAGTCCTCGTCATCAGATCCTGAGTAAGAATCAGAACTGATGATGTGAGTCACTGGGTCAAAGGAGACGCGACGTCGTTGCTGAGATGGCTCTCCTTCTGTGGGAGAAACAGCACGTCGCCTCAACATCGGCAGAGTAGGAGTAGCTAGGAGTGAGGCCCACTCAGCTGGGGTCTCAAGTCGGCTACTAGACGATAAGCCTAATGGTCCAGAAAAACCAGAAGGGGTATCAAGCACACGCGGAGGTGGAACTGGTGGTGGATACCTAGGTGGAACTATAGGAGGAGGAGGTGCTGGAGTCACTACTGCAAGTGCCTCCTGAACACGACACAGCTCCTGAGCCAAGGAAATGATCATACAGTAACTCGTGTTCAGGTAGCGAGACAAAACACCAGCCGCATGATTACACGCCGGGTCGACAGGTGAGAAAAGGACTCGCCTTGTCGTAGGCAACAGAGTGGGATAGTGGCAGAAACCTGGATGGGTCTGCATCTCGACCTCGTGGAAGCGCAAGTCGGTAATAGCCTCCATGGCAGCAAACTGGATCGCCAGCTCCGGAGTAGAAGCCACTCCGCCCTTGGAAGAGCGAGAAGAGCTTCCAATATCCGAAGTCGCGGTCATGTAAGCCACTGCATGGTACTCATATACTGACTCGCCCAACTGTTCCTGAAACACCTGGTACACCGGGTCATCACCGTTGGGATACAGCCGAAGCCAGACGCTATGAAGCAGAGCTGGAAAAGTGTGGGTTTTTGGCTCATGATGAAAGTGATATGGAACTGGTACCATCTACACTCACAATGCCAAGGGTTAGTAACATAATGAATTATGATGCATGGGGCATGGCATGCAACAATCAAATGCAACAAGCAAGATGCACAGTCAAGGTCCTATGCTAATCGCAGTCCTAGCGCGGGTTACCTAGGATGTCCTACAGTCAGCCTGGCTCTGATACCAAACATTGTGGCACCCTGGCTTAGAGAACCGGTTTACCAGTGTTTCCAACCCAGAGATCAAGTCTTCTGGAAACACACAACAACTTGGAACAGAACATAGCTGAACTTTTATTGATAATAGTCGAGTACAAGCTTATATATTACATGATCATCGAGGCCAAAAGCACATCTAGTGCGATGACAATATCTACATTATTTATCTAACATATCAAGGCCTCGGTATTACTATGGAATACTACAGCGAAAGACTACTGCGTAGCGGAACATGATAGTAACTCCATCCACAGGGACACTGCTGAGGACACATCCTAGGCATCGCAACACGGACCTTCGAGACCTCCGTCTTAGTCTTCTCCTGCATCTGGCATGATACGCCAGGTGAGTACTTTGAATGTACTCGCAAGCACATGACAACCAAGTATGCAGCAAATAATAGCATGGCAATCAACATGTTAAGTCTTAAATGTTCACTTGCTGCTATTAACTTACTCATATCTGGGTTGTCTCACAACCCTCGGAATACTCGATGCCAACGAGTACTTCCGCTCATAAGACAAGTTCTTCCATCATTACTATGGTTATTACGGTTGATCACCTAGAGAGGTCTGGACAGGCTGTCCAATACCGTGGACGCGGCTATTCGAATAGATTTTACACTCTGCAGAGGTTGCGCACTTTACCCACACTATGGAGCACCTGACTTCGTGATCCCATTCGGGTGGACCAGCGTTGCTCCAACGAAACCTGCCTGACCCGTGACTCTCCCATCGTACCACTGGCAATCATCCTCCGCCGGAGTCAAGCCCTGGGAGGCCCCGTGTCACCTCGTGACACCTGCCACCATCGTGGCCTAACTAAACTATCCCAAACGGGGACGCCGGCACAAAACCCAACTGGGCTCACAGGGTTATCGCCGTTTGCCTGATCAGGGAAGCACGCACGCATAACCCTCCCTGTCTGGAGGTACCGGTGAAAGAGCACGGAGCCAGACCAAGTCAAGGGCATCCCATACCGGCAAATGTGGCTGCACGGGTAAGCCCGGACAGGTGACTCTTGATCAACCAACTAAGTTTCTCTTAGCAATCAAGGTCATTCATCATATCAATTTAAGTTTTCAACATTGGGCATTTAAATAACTCCCTTGAGTTATCTATGTTTAATTAAATGCAAGAAATGAATATGAATTATGCAATGCTATGAGATGCTTCATAATATGGATGTCCTGGCTTGCCTTGATCAGTTGGGTTGTTCAGAAACTCCTGGTCTTCAAATCCACAAGAATCTCCTTCTGAAAATATTTTTAAATGGCAAAGGAAAATGTCACATAAAGCCTTTTTATTCACCAACAATTCTGTGAGTTTTGAAAAAATACCAAACTTGGTCAAAAAATAAAGAAGTTGAATATGAACACAATGCAAAAAGAATCAGGTCAATTGGACCTTTTAATAAAAATTTATTAGTGGTCAAAGTGGCTGGTCAACTCTGTTTAAATAAACAAAATTCAAAAAAACAGAAACACCTGGAATGGGCCACGTCGAAGGCGTAAAGGCCAAAGGTGCCTTCACTTACCCCTTCGCGCACGTGGCCGTAGCCACTGACAGGTGGGGCCAGGCCTGTTTAAAACAGAGAGAGAGAAAGGCAGAGAGAGGGGCGGCTCACCGGCGCTGCTCGCCGGCGATAGCGACGGCGGCTGGGCTAGGAGTTGACGGGGATCGATCGGGCACTCAAAGACGGTCCTCCCTGTACCCGTAGCTCCCCCGGAGATGGACGGACGGCGCAGCGCCCTTCTTCTCTGGCGGACAAGCGCTACGGTGGTCGCCGGAGGTGGCGATTCCAGCGACTATTCGCTCGGGCAGGAGGTCGAGGAGCACCAGTGGAGTGCACTGAGCTCGAGGGCGCGGTCGAACGAGGCTGGCGTGGGGTGGAGAGGGCTTGTGGTGGAGCTCGACTTGCGGTGGAACTCCGGCGAAGCTCGAGGCCAAAGGGCCTCTCGGCCTTGGCTCTTGCTTGGGGAGGCGATTGAGGATGGAGGGAGAGGGATGAGGAGCTCAGCGAGGCCGGGCGGGCTATTTATAGGCGGGAGGAGGTGCTCGGCGATCTCTCTGGATCAGCGGCGACGTGGCTACGCCACTGGAGCAAGGACGGTGAGCTGGCCATCGTGGCGCGGGGCGAAGCGATGGGAGCGAGCAGAGGCATTAAATGCGCGAGGGGATAGCTCGGGGAGAAGAAGACGAGCGGCACTGCCACTATGCCCACATAGGCGGCACAGTGCTCGCAGTCGTGGCAGCCGCCGAGGGCTTCTCCGGTGAGGGCGAAGGATATGGAGGGGCTAGGTGGCGCATGGGAACGATGTCGGCACGCTTGGACAAGCCACTGCGGCGCAGGCGTCTCGCTCGGATAAGACCCGAGCCTGGCGCGGCACAAAGCGCGGCGACAAGCATGCCATCGCTGTGCTCACCACGGTGCTTGCCACCAGGAGGCCACGCAAGCCTGGAAAATCTTGTCCAACGTGACGACCATCGATCACTCACTTCACCTGCACCCTTAGTTTGGCTTGGTTTGGTCTGAGATGAAGGGTAGCCTCAACAATAGTTCTTGATAGCAAAGAAGAGAGGGATCTGGAGAGGTGGAGAGCTAGGGATGGAGCCAAAAAGATTGTCTGGAGTGATCCTCGTTGGAAGGACTCCAAACTGACCAAGTTTGAAAATGTTTGGTTGAGATTTGAGGGTAGTTCATGTGTAACCTACTAATCTGGTCCAGAATCTGAATGTTGAAGTACTGCTCACTTGGATGATCTCCTGAGGCTTAAACTTGGTGGAGGGAAGTCATTTGTAGCTGTCCTCATGCCACAAAAATTTCAGACCATTTGGACAAACCTAGCAGGTACTTCCTTCACAAAGGTCCAAACTGACCAGGAACAAAAATGAATTGTTTTGCAAAACATTTAAACTAGGCCATGGAATATTTTTGGATATTGGGGCAAGATAGGGTCCAAGGTAGTTTAGGGAATTATTTGAGAATTTTCTGGTCATCTAAACTATAGGTTGCTTCACAACCCAGAATGGTGACCTAAATTCCCAAATAAAGAAAATGAGTTATTGGAAAAGATTTAAATTGGGATTTGGGTCCTAGAGATACGTGGCAGGGTTTTGGCAAGGTGATGAGGCTTTGGATTACTTGGAAAAGATTCAAAAGTTTCCAAGACCAAATGAAAAGGTTCAAAAACCATTCCAATTTCAAATAAAGCCAAGAAAAGTTTGAAAAGAAAAAGTTGCCAAAATCAGGGTGTCACACGAAGATGGCCTTGCAGGGCTCTTCCCCAAGCTTGCCGAAGCTCTTAAGGGTGCCGCCGCTAAAGTGGACTCCTTCTTGGAGGAGGAGTGCTGCTCGCTCTTCACCGCGGCTGCGACGCGCATCTTCAGCCACCTCTACCTCTAGGACCCAGGCTTCAACCTCAGCGCACTGATCCACCCGGTGGCTCCTGAGTCCCGCGCCGCCGCCGGGGAGGCCATGAAGGATCAGGTAGACGCCCTACTAAAGAACTTCCTCTGTGTCCCCGATCCCGGGGCCCCGGCGACGGAGGCTGGCGACGACGAGGATGGCGGCAGCGACGTCCACGACGGGCTCCCGGCGACCAGGACAAGCGGCGGTGATGGCCAAGGCGGTGGTGGCGCTTCTTCCTAGTTTTATTCCTGTAATATTTACCATGCCTCGTGGAGGCGTAAGACTTCTGTTTGAATTTGCAGAACACTTGTGCTTGTAATAACTGTTAGGGCTCTGTGATTTCATTTTCATGCTTTGTAAGTGCATCTAGTGCCCCTTAGTGATTTTGGTGTATTGAAGACTTATAGGTTAAGGTCTAATGTGTTTGTGAGTGTACACATGTTATATAAGTCTCTGAGGAGTTTGATAAATCCGACGAATGTCGACCCCTAAAAATGAATATCCTCATTTGAAGATTATGGTTTTCTTGAAGACTTTGAAAATGAGGAAATTGGTGTGACCTTGAAGACATTGATATTGATGCGAGGATTATGAAGCGTGAAGACTTTTGTTTTCGTAGTTTCATTTTCTCTTTCTTGAGTCATAGGAAACACCGTACTGTTAAAGGGGGTCGAGGTAAAACTAAGGAAAAGTTTTCAAGTGATGCTCATCTCAAAGCCTACACATACCCAATCCTTCGAGTGAAGCCTTTGGAAATCTCATACAGTTCAGTCAATTTTTTCAGTGACAGAGATGAAGATCTTCTATTCTCTGAGGAATTTGTTCTGACTGAGGAGTTAGGAATTTGCCAGTGCGGATTGCCTACAAGTGAGGAACATGATAGCCCTGAGGAATTTGAGAGCTCAAATTTCCGACCGTTGCTGTGCTACGCGCCAGCTGTCCCAAATATCTTATCCACCTAACGGTCATATCATTGAAGGGCATTTATATCTTATCATGTCGGGCTGCTCCCTGGCTATAAATAGCCACCCCCTACAATCACTAGCTAGTTGGCTGCTCCGAGAGAAACTGACACTTGTCATTTAGAGCATCCCATCCTTCGAGGACTCTGAGAGAAAAATCAGTGAGGAAAAACCCAAAACCCAAACACCTACAACCCAAAGTGATTGAGTATCACTGAAGAGATTGTTCCTGTTTAGAACCGATGCTTGTTACCTTTGAAGACTGTGCATCTTCCAGACGGTTAGGCGTCATGGTCTAGAGCATCCAAGAGGAATTGTGGATTACCGAGTGACCAAGTCTGTGAAGGTTTGGAAGTCACCGTAAGACTTACCACGAGTGATTGGGCGAGGTATGTGTGACCTTAGCTCAAGGAGAATACAATAAGGACTGTGTGTCCTTTGGTTTAAATACCAAGCTGCTCCAACTAGATGTACAACTGTCACAGCAGTTGGAACTGGTCTACCAAATCATTGTCTTCACCGAGCTATTGGTTCTATTTCCTCAACCCCTTTCATTTCCTCGCTCATGTGTTGATGAAATTGATCGTTACTGTTTGAAGACTTTGACTGAAGACTTTCTCAATTTCCTCAATCCTATTTCTTCAGTCATCTTGTCTTCTGCCAACTTATCCTGTTTACACACTACCTGTGTTCTGTGTATGTTTCAGTTCATCATGATAACTATGCTACTGTCTTGTTATGCATGCACCTGAGTACTTATTCCGCTGCTTGTAGTTCGTCACTTAGCAAATTCCTCAAGTAGTATTTCCTCAGTGACGAATTTGTAAAAATTGCCTATTCACCCCCCTCTACTCGATATAACGCACTTTCATGATTGGTTTCCTCCTTGTTTGCTTTTGTGCTCTACGTTGGCAGGGCCCAGCCCCGCGCATACCTCGACCGCCGTTGGGCCGTCCGGATCGCCAGGACGACACCAAGGGGCGAGGGGCTACGTGACTAGTGAGGCCCCTGAGTCGCGGTGCTCCGGAGGTCCCCCTTGACGTGCGAGCAGCCCTCATGAAGGAAACGTAGGCAACGGCGAGGTTAATCCGGAGCCCCCATACCTTTCCTCAGCAGCTTTCGCCTGGGAGGGACGCGAGAAGACCAGGTACCCAGACCTGGTAGGGTGGCATGTGCCAAGCCTGGCCTGAGCACAGCCCTCATGTCCAGCACCCTCATGCGTACCTCCCGTGGGGAAATCTACATGATAAGACCGTTCGGCGAGCCGATAAGCCATCCTGAGGTTGGTGCAGCCATTAGGGCGCCCTCAGTTGTTTATTCACCAGCGCGGAGCATAGTGCTTCCACTTTAGCATGGGCATAGCCGCTCCTCGTCCGTGTCGTCCACCAGCGCGGAGTATGAGGCTTCCACTGGTGCGTTGGCATAGTCGCTCCTCGATCGTGTCGTTCGCCAGCGCGGAGCATGGGGCTTGCACTGGTGCGTGGGTGGGAGTTCCCTCAGGGGGAGACTCCGGGGCATGTACAGCCCCGTTCGTATAGGTGGCTAGCACGGCTGAACTGGAGGAGGTCTATCTGGGCACTCGTGAGCCAGCGCGGGACTCACGCGGCTCTACCTCAAGGCGGGTTGCGCCTGATTTTTGCGGCGCGGGGCGCGCTTAAGACACCTGTGGGGCGATGGGGGGTCCTGCGCCGAATGCCCCTCCGGAGGTTATTGCATGAGAAGGCCGGACACCAATGACCCCAGGAGGTGACATGAACGGGGCCGGCCCGCCAGACAGAGCTCAGCCATTGGTTTTATTGACGCTGCAGGGACGGACCCGAGCACTGATGCCATGCCAAGTCTTCTCATGCAATGATCCCACGGAAAACACCCGGCGCACGGCTCCCGCTACGGCGAAGCGCCGAACTGTGGTTGTAGGAACCGGGTCGCGCGCCCTTACTCACCCACACATGATTAGCTCATGCAATAACAAGGCGCCAAGGACCCCGGGAGGTGACGCGCAATGGAGCTGGCCCGTGGGACAGAGCTCGATCGCTTGAATTTGACAACGCTGCAGGGACGGACCCGAGCACAAACGCCGTGCCAGTCCTTAATCATGAGGCGGTCGCGGGCGGGTTTGCGATGGCGCAGCGATATCATAGTGATGAAGCACTGGACATGCAGTTGAAATACTTGGGAAATTCATAAAGCCAAGGCCAGTTCTGATACATATGCAAAACGATACAGGCTGCAGGGGTGGGCCCTAACAGCTTGAGGATAATGCAGCCCGGGGGGCGCCCTCAATCTGAACAAACCAAAAAGTCACCTGGCACCATTGTTGTAGAAGCGTTGGGGTAGCTGAAGATGCGTGTTGTAGAGATTGCTCTTCACGAGCCGACCGGCTCCTGAGGCCCGAGAGGCTCAGGAGGTCCGGGGAGCTCGCGAGGGTCCGACGCCTGGCCTCGTGGGCCGCCATGGCACCCTGTGCAAAGTGCTGGTATGAGGCAGCCACGTTCAGCAGGCCAAACGGCATGCGGACGTAGCTGCAGGGGTAGCCCCCACTCCGGCCGACGCGGGACGGCCAGAAGAGGTCCTGCGAAGCAGCCCTTTTGAGGCCTAGGATGTTGACGTAGACGCGCAGCTCGCCACCCACATCGGGGGGCAGGGCTGTACCCGGTGATGCGGGGTGACGCTTGCCACGCATGGCTCGCGCCTCCTGAAGCTCTTCGATTGACTTGGTGATGAACTCTTGCGCGCCTGGCACCTCGCGCCTTGCTCACGGAGGCGCGCGTCGAAGCACGCCTCCATGTGGTGCCCGAATGACTCCCTTGTCACGCTGGTCAAGTCAGAGGCCCTCCAGATGAGAGCCCCCGAGCCCGTCCTGAGGGGGGCGCCGGGCGCGCCTTCCTATGCGAGAGGGAAAGGCACCCCAGTAGTGGGCGCGGGGCTTGAGGCACCATCAGCAGGCGCCCCGGCCTCCTGACGGCCTTTGGGGAGGTGCTGCTTCTTCTTCTTGGGGATGGCCTCAGGAGGCAGGATGGCGCCCTCGTCGTCAGAGTTCTCGACCGCCGCGGCCTGGTAGACGCGCTCGAGGGAACACACCGCATCCTTTTTGTCGTAGGCAACCGTGATGATGCCGCCGCATCCTAGCATCTTGAGGACATTGTAACCATGGTGAGTTGCTGCCATGAACTTGGCGAGGGCCGGATACCCGAGGATGGCATTGTACGGGAGGCCGATGTGGGCAACGTCAAAGTCGATGAGCTCGGTGTGGTAGTTGTCGCGCTTGCCAAACGTGACTGGGAGGCGTACCTGCCCCAGGTGGATGATGGAGCCATCGGTCACCCCTGAGAAAGGCTTGGTGGGCAGGAGCTAGTCGTAGGGCACCTGGAGCGTCTCAAATGTCTCGACGAAGAGAACATTGAGCCCCGCGCCACCGTCGATGAGGGTTTTGGTAATGATGACGTTGCTGATGGTGGGTGTGCAGAGCATAGGGAGCGCACCAGCGGCGGCGGAGCACTTAATTTGGTCTTTGGAATCGAAGGTGATGGCGTGCTGCGACCAACTGAGGGGACGCATCGCCTCAAGCTTCGGGAGGGCCGCGTTCACCTGACGAGAGAATTTCTTGAAGATGCGGTGTGAGGCGAGGGCCTGAGCACCACCCAAGATGCAGGCGATCCCTCGAGGCTCCTGGAAGCCCCTAGCCCCATCGTCCTGCCGATTGTCATCATTTCTCCTTGACGGCGGTGGCAGCGAAGGGAGGTTGGCGTTGCCCTGAGGACGGTCCTCATGAGGTTGACCTCGCCATGGGCCATCACGTGGCTGACCCTGCCAGCGCTCCTCGCGAGGCTGATCACGCCAGTCCTGACGTGGGCCGCAGTTGTCGCAGCTGCCTCCGCCACGGCCTCCTCCATGGCCGTAGCCGCGGTCGCCGCGCTCGGGGCGACGACCGAGGCGCCCTTCTTGGATTGCCCTGAGCTCCTGGCAGTCATTGCTGTTGTGGCTGTGGATGTTGTGGAAGACGCAGAACGGGCGGTTGCCCCTGGGAGGCTCATCGTGGTCATGGCCACGCTTCATCTCGGGCTCCGCGGCCAGCACGGCGGGGCCCTTATGCTTTGCTTCCTTGGCCTTGTCCTTCTTATCTTTAGGGTCGGCCTCCGGAAGCTCAAGGAGGGAGAGTCAACCTTCCTCGGCCCTTGCGCACCTGGTCGCCAGGTTGAACATCTCCAGAGCCGAACACAGGTCCTCGTGGATGGCGAGCTCCTCCTTCATCTTGACATCCCGAACGCTATCAGTGAATGCCGAGATGATGGCCTTGTCCGACACCTTCTGGATCTTGAGGCGAACGCCCGTGAAGCGCTGGATGAATTTGTGCAAAGTTTCGCCCGCCTACTGCTTCACGCATCGCAGGTCGGCCACTGTGGGAGCGCGGTCGTGAGTGCCCTGGAAGTTGGCGATGAAGCGCTTGCGAAGCTCATCCCAGGAGGAAATCGACCCCTCCGGGAGGTTGAGGAGCCAGGAGCGCGCGCCGTCCTTGAGGGCCATGGGGAACCAGTTGGCCATAACCTTCTCGTCGCCATTTCCTGCTTCGATGTTCAGCGCATAGAGCTGGAGGAATTCCGCAGGGTCGGGGGTGCCATCGTAGCGCGGAGGCAGATCCAGCTTGAACTTGCCGGGCAAGACGACGCGGCGCAGCTCCGGGGTGAAAGCACGGCAGCCCGCCGCGCTCACAGCCGCAGCGCGCACGGGAGGAGCTCGGTCTTGTCGCCCACGTGCCATAGGCTCTGGCGGCCAAGGTTCTTGGTGCTGGCACTGAGGTGCCAGGAGCGCGCGCGCATCGGCCTGCGGCCGCTGCACCACCTGGCAGCTTGCTTCATCCCTTGCCGGCGCCCCGCGCCGTGGGTCGCATGGGGGCGTGTCGCGCCTGGGCTCCGGGTCCACATAGCTCCGAGAAGGAGGAGGAGGGGCACCGTGAGACACGTCGCCCGCCTGGGATGGTGGGGGAGGCAGCGAGCGGGACGGCGCAGGGGCCTCACCGGCAGCATTGACGAGCTTAGTGATGCGGCCGAGCCAGTCGTTGTAGAGGTCGTTGGCGGGGCGATAACGCAGGAGCTTGCGTGCCATGAACAGCGCAGCCTGTGCATTCGCCGGCCCACGGCGAGCATGGGAGGATGACGCCGTGGCAGGAGTAGGCGACGGAGTGGCGGTGCGGCCATCACGCCGCTCGGAAGGCGACAACGATGAGTCCTGCTGCTCGTGAGCAGCAGGGTCGGTGGCGGCGTTAGCCACGGGGGAGGCAGAGCGGCGAGGAGCGCCGTTGCCCGCGGGTGCCGTCTGGGTGACACAAGCGGCCCGGTGCTCGGCCCGGACGCGACGAGCGTCGGCCATGGGAGCGACGAAACAGAGGCGAAGCGAACGGTGGAAGAAGGACTTCGACACGCCCCTACCTGGCGCACCAAATGTCGAATTCTGCGCTCCGCAGACCCAAGAAGGTTCTAACTCTGGGGCGTGTGCGAAGAACTCAACCTCTCAAGCCTACCAACTCGTCGCCCCACAGCCTAGCCTGATTCACGTGAGCAAGGAAGAAGATGAACACGGCAGTTTACCCAGGTTCGGGCCACCTTGCGGTGTAAGACCCTACTCCTACTTTGTGGTGGATTGACCTCACGAGGGGCTAAGGATGAACTAGTACAGTGGATGAATAGCCTCGCGAGGGCTATGTTGGTGAGGGGGGAAAGGATCCGATCCCTCTGTACGGTGGTGGCTAACATATATTTATAGTGGCCTCGGTCCTCATCCCTCAAAATGTAGGCGGGAAGGGATCCCACAGTGGCCAATTTGAAAGGGGACAACTAGTACATCTTATCCTGATGAAAGGTGGTCTTTGCCTAGAAAGCTTCTGGTCGTGACGCAGCGGCGGGCTCGGCGATGACATCCGTCCTGCCATGCTGGTGGTCTTGGTCATGTAGCACCGGACTGGAATCATTTGCCAGACTCCTCGGGAACCCACGCCCATCCTTGCCTCCTTAGCACCAAAGAGGAAATTGCCTCCTCTGCGCCCGCTGGTGCCCGCCTGGCCTTGGTTGTCATGGCTCGCGTCATTGCAGCCTCATGAGGCTGGTACCTGCATAGGAATCTCCGCTCCTCGGGAGGCACCCTGGGGAGGCCGCTCCCTCCGGAGGTCTTGGTGTCGTTAGCCTCGCGAGTCCAGGGGGCCTTCACGAGGGTCTTGTCTTGGCGGTCTTGTAGATAGGCCGTCCCAGGCCATCGAAGGAGCCATGCCGTGGGCCGCAGGCAAGCAAGTCTGGGTAACCTGGTTCCCAGAACGCCAACAACGAAGGTCTATTCCTACATGCAATCAAAGAACAAGCAAGAATATGATAATGCAATCTGAATATTGTGAATATATATGAAGTATTGATAAAAGTGGGGTTCTAAAAGCGGTCTTGGTCTGGTCGTTGGACACAAACAAAGTACACGAAGTTGCAGTAGTGGCTAACTTTTAACTAATTAAAACCCAAGTCTAAATGATGCCTTAAGGGCTGTATTTATAGGGAAAAGAGAGGGGATTTCGTCCACCCTTGGCAAGGTGGGACTAAAACACCTCCTAAGACGTTTCCCCTACAATACTGACTCTAAAAATAGATTACATGGGCCTGGCCCAAAAATAAGGTAGCGCAACACCAATAATAAGCTATGGACGAAATTTATGAAAGGTCGTCTTGTATATTTCGTCCACCTTCTTGTATGTCATCATGGTGGCTTCTATGTTTGGAAATTTCCACTGGAACCTCCGTTCTTGTTCTCTTCGCGCACGCCTTCATCTCTGTGCTTGATCATGCTCCAATGTTCATTCTTCTTGTCCGTGCTAAGCCCTTCAATTGTAAGCAACACAAATGTATCCAAGTTAGGCAGCATCACATTCTCATGAACATTAGAAACATTACTAAGAAACGAAAGTACCTGACAATTTAACTGGCGTTCGCGGGCTCTAGTAATTGGTCTGATAGGTATAGTAGCAAGAGTTGTGGGTGTAACTATGGTATCCATGTCCTCATCAACATGGCGGACTACCTAGAGGAGGTACGTAAGCTTGAGAAGCGCTTCCTTGGCTTGGAGCTGCAACATATCCCGCGTGGCGTGAACAGGGAGGCGGATGACAACGCCAAGTGAGCATCTCGTCGCGAGCCCCAAAGTCTTAGCATCTTCGAAGAAAGGCTCTTCAGGCCGTCAGCCGCACTACCTGCCGTTGGCACGGCGCCGCCTCGTGAAGATCTTCCACCCACGCCGACCACGGACGCGCTAGACTACGGCCCAGCCTCAGGAGCCCGCCTGCTGCTGGCGCTGGAGCCCCAAGAAGGCAGCTGTGCCGCAGAATTCAAGGCTTACCTGCTTCATGGCACCCATCCCGCGGAGGATTCAGAAGCGGAACGCGTCATCCGGCAAGCCACCGCTTACTGCTTGCGAGATGATGAATTGTACCATAGGCACCCCAATGGCATCTTGTTGTGGTGCATCATGGAAGAGCAAGGGCGCGAGCTGCTCGCTGACATCCATGGAGGGGATTGCGGGCACCACTCTTCCTCGTGCACCCTTGCCGGTAAGGTATTTCGCAGTGGCTTCTATTGGCCTACCATGCTCCGCGACGCTATCGAGCTGGTCCAGTCCTGCGAAGCCTCTCAATTCCACGCCAAGCAGATCCACCAGCCAGCGCAGGGGCTCTAGATGATTCCACTTTAGTGGCCTTTCATGGTCTGGGGGCTAGACATCCGGGGCCCTTCCCTCGCGCGGCTGGCGGCTATTGCTACCTTTACGTCAACATTGACAAGTTCACCAGGTGGGCGGAGGTTGAGCCCGTGCGCACATCCCAGCAGCTTTAGCCGGGAAGTTCATCAAGGGCCTCGTGAGCCGGTTCGGTGTCCCCAACTGCATCATCATTGACAATGGCTCCCAGTTCACGAGTGGCCTCTTCATGTCCTACTGTGCCAGCCTAGGCACGCAAATCTGCTACACCTCGGTGGCACACCCGCGAAGCAACGGCCAGGCCGAGCGTGCCAACGCAGACGTCCTCAAGGGCCTCAAGACGAGGAGCTTCAAGAAGAAGCTCGAAGCCTACGACAAGGGCTGGCTGGACAAATTGCCGTCAGTGCTGTGGTCCATCCGCACGACGGCGACCAAGCACACAGGCGAGACCCCATTCTTCCTCGTCTACGGGGCGGAGGCGGTCCTCCCCTTGGACCTCGAGCTTGGCTCCCCATAAGTCCTGGCATTTGACGAGTCACGTTAGGACAGCTCGAGTGGGGCCGACCTGCTACTCCTAGAGGAGGCCCGCCGACAGGCCGCCCTTCGCGCAGCGAGGTACCAGTAGGCCTTGCGCTGTTACCACATTCGCCACATCGACCCTCGAACCCTCGAGGTCAGGGACCTCGTGCTCCGTCGGATCCTCTCCATAGAGGGGCTTCACAAGCCCTCGCCCATGTGGGAATGCCCTTTCAGGGTTTCCCATGTTTCCAGGCCAAGCGTTGCCCGCCTGGAGATGGAGAACGGAGTCCTGGTGCTTAACGCCTAGAACATCCAACACCTCTGAAAGTTCCACCCACGACCCTCTCACGTAAGAATGAGGTGGGGATGTACATGCCCCGGAGCCTCCCGATGCGACCGCTGAGAGGCCTCGCGAGAGCTCACGCCCACGCCCCAGTGGAAGCACCATGCTCCATGCTGGCGGAACGTTCGAACCGCGATCATGCCCACGCCCAAGTGCAAGCCCAATGCTCTGCGCTGGTGGAACAATCGAACTGCGATCATGCCCATGCCCAAGTGGAAGCCCCATGCTCCGCGCTGGCGGATGATGCTTGTAATCTGCGTTGGTATTTCCCTGAATAGGAGAGGATGATGCAGCACAACAGAGGTAAGTATTTCCCTCAGTTATGAAACCAAGGTTATCAATCAAGTAGGAGAACCAAGCAACACTATGTAAACAGCACCTGCACACAAACAACAAATACTTGCAACCCAACGCGTGAAGGGGTTGTCAATCCCTCAACGGTATTGAGATAGATTAAATTGTATAGGTTTTGATAAATACATCTAACAAAAATACAAAATAAAATATATAAAAGAAAATTGCAGCAAGGTATTTTTGGTTTTAATATATGATAGGAAATAGACCCGGGGGCCATAGTTTTCACTAGAGGCTTCTCTCGAGAAAATAGCATACGGTGGGTAAACAAATTACTGTTGGGCAATTGATAGAAAAGCAAATAATTATGATGATATCCAAGGCAATGATCATGTATATAGGCATCACGTCAAAGATTAGTAGACCAAAACGATTCTGCATCTACTACTATTACTCCCCACATTGACTGCTATCCAGCATGCATCTAGTGTAGTAAGTTCATGGAAAAACGAAGTAATGCAATTAGAACGATTACATGATGTAGACAAGATAAACTCATGTATGAATAAACCCCATCTTGTTACCCTTAATAGCGACGATACATTCGTGTAATGTTTCTTTCTATCACTGAGATTGAGCACCGCAAGATCAAACCCATCACAAAGCATCTCTTCCCATGGCAAGATAAATCAATCTAGTTGGCCAAACCAAACCAATAAATCGGAGAAGAAATACAAGGCTATAACAATAATGCATAAAAGAGTTCAGAGAAGACTCAAATAATATTCATGGATACATTTGATCATAAACTCACAATGCATCGGATCCCAACAAACACACCACAAAAAGAGTTACATCAAATAGATCTCCAAGAACATCGAGGAGAACATTGTATTGAAGATCAAAAAGAGAGAAGAAGCCATCTAGCTAATAAGTACTAACCCATAGGTCTGTGGTAAACTACTCACGAATCATCGAAGGGGCATCAAGGATGATGAAGAACCCCTCCGTGATTGTTGCCCCCTCCGACAGAGTGCCGGAAAAGGCCTCTAGATTGGATCTCCTGGTTCTGGAACTTGCGGCAGCGAAAAAAGTATTTCGTTGACTCCCCTAGGGTTTTTGGGATTTTAGAGTGTTTATAGAGGCGGAGGTGGGTCAAGGCGGTGCCCGAGGGCTCCACTACCCACAGGGCGCGTCGTGGGCCTCTAGCGTGCCCTGGTGCCTAGTGGGCCCCTCGGGCCTCCTCTCGTGGCCTCTAGAAGCTTCTAGGGTCTCTTCCAGCCAAAAAAATCTCCAAATAGTTTCGTGGCTTTTGGACTTTGTTTGGTATTGATATTCTGCAAAGTAAAAAACAAGTAAAAAACAATATCTGGCACTGGGCACTAAGTTAATAGGTTAGTCCAAAAAATGATATAAAGTTGCTAGTAAATGAATATAAAACATCGAAGATTGATAATATCACAGCATGGAACAATAAAAAATTATAGATACGTTGGAGACATATCAACATCCCCAAGCTTAATTCCTGCTCGTCCTCGAGTAGGTAAATGATAAAAACGGAATTTTTTGAAGTGGAATGCTGCCTATCATGTTCATCACATATTCTTTTCTTTTGTAGGATGGGTATTTGGACTTTAAATGATTCAAAGCAATAGTCTATATTTGACATGAAGAAATCAATACACAAGCATATCAACAAGCAACCATGTCTTTCAAAATATCAATGCTAAAGAAAGCTATCCCTAGCCCATTATGCTCAATCATTGATCCATTCTTGAAACACACTCAAATATTAGCTACATCCAATGCACAAGTATGATAATAGTGTTCCCTAGTTTGTGCTTTATAAGAGAAGATGGAGACTCAATAGAAATAAAAATTGCATAAAAGTAAATAGATAGGCCCTTCGCAGAGGGAAGCAAAGATCTGTAGAGGTGCTAGAGCTCGAAGCTTAAATTGAGAGATAAAATTGTTTTGAGAGGCATGCTTTTCCTGTCAACAAAAACGACCGAGAATTCCCAATATCTTCCATGTTAGATAAATCATAGGCGGTTCCCAAACATAAAATAAATTTTATTTCCTTTCCAACATTCTCACACAATCCATGGCTAGACGTATCCATGGGTGCCTTCCATACCAACACTTTCCAAGGAATTTATTATTGACAACATATAAATATTTTTTTTCATTTCGGGACTAGGCATCCCTATTACCTGCCACACTCTCGTGCAATGACAAGTGAATAAACACTCATCTTGAGCATAACATACCTAGCATGGAAAATATTGGCCACCCCCTGCCGCTTCATGAGCGGTACAGGCACACAAAAAGGAAATTCATTTTGAAAATTAGAGTTGGCACATACAAATTTACTTGGAACGGCATGGAAATACCGCATATAGGTAGGTATGGTGGACTCATTTGGCACAACTTTGGGTTTAAGGAGTTGGATGCACAAGCAGTATTCCCGCTTAGTACAAATGGAGGCTAGCAAATATATTGAGAAGCGACCAAACAAGAAACAAAAATGATCATAAACGAGCATTAAACATAACTAACACTAAATAATGCACCACAAGTAGGATATAACTTCATTGCATAACTATTGACTTTCGTGCTTGCATAGGGAATCACAAAACTTAACACCAATATTCTTACTAAAGCATAATTACTCACCAACATGACTCCCATATTACTATCTCCATATCGCAAAACTATTGCAAGGAATCAAGTTTATAATATCCAATGATCTTTATTAAAGTTTTTATTATATCCCCCTTGGATATCTATCACTTTGGGACCAAATTCACTTATTGTGTAATTTACCATTACTATTGTTAACTCTCAAAAAGATTTAAGTGAAGCACAAGAGCATAAATATTTCTTAAAAAATTTCAACTCTCAAAATAATATAAGTGAAGCATGAGAGCATATTTCTTTAAAATTTTACTAACTCTTAAAATAATATAAGTGAAGCATGAGAGCATATTTCTTCAAAATTTACTAACTCTCAAAATAATCTAAGTGAAGCAGGACAGCATATTTCTTCAAAATTTACTAACTCTCAAAATAATCTAAGTGAAGCATGAGAGTATTTCTTCAAAAATTAAACCACCACAGTGCTCAAAAAGATAAGTGAAGCACATGACCAATTCCCTAGCTCAAAAAATTTAAGTGAAGCACATAGAGCAATTCTAACAAATCATAATATCATTATGGCTCTCTTAAATAGGTGTGTCCTGTAAGGATGATTGTGAGAAACTAAAAAGCAAAACAAGCAAAGACTCATATAATACAAGATGCTCCAAGCAAAACTCATGATATGTGACGAATAAAAATATAGCTCCAAGTAAAATTACCGATGGTCGTTAGAAGAAAGAGGGGATGCCTTCCGAGGCATCCCCAAGCTTAATTGCTTGGGAGTCCTTGAACATTACCTTTGGGTGCCTCGGGCATTCCCAAGCTTAGGATCTTGCCACTCCTTATTCCTTCATCCGTCGTGATCTCACCCAAACCTTGAAAACTTCAATCACACAAAACTTAAGAAAACCTTCGTGAGATCCGTTAGTATAAGAAAACAATTCAGTACTTTAAGTACTGTTGCAACTCATTCATATTTGGTTATTGCATTATACCTACTGTATTCTAACTTTATCATGGCTTATACCCCCCCGATACAATCCATAGATTTATCAAAATAAGCACATAATGCAACGAAAATAGAATCTGTCAAAAACAGAACAGTCTTAAGAAAACTGAATTAATATCATACTTATATAACTCCAAAACATCTGAAACATTAGGACGACATGTGAAATTTGTATATCAATCATGTGTAAAAATTCAGAATTTTTCCACATTCCAACAAATTTTAACAATTCTTCTACTGGACGCGAAACCCTCTGTTTTCCAACAGGATCAAACAACTATTATCCAACATAATCCTAAAAGGCTTCACTTGGCACAAACACTAATCAAAACATAAAAACACAATCATAATAGTAGCATAAATGCAAATTTATTGAAAAATAGAAAAGAAAAAAAATTAAAGGATAACTATTGGGTTGCCTCCCAACAAGCGCTATTGTTTTACGCCCCTAGCTAGGCATAATGCATAGATTCAAGTGTTGTCTTCTTTGGTTTTTATAATCTTTGTAGGTGTTTTTTCAAATCCACGGGGTTCTTTACTCTTCCCATTATTCTCAGGAAATGAAGACATTTTAAGACCTAAAATATCCAATCGCTTATTACATAAAGTAATCAAAGTGTTCATGCGATTGAGGTTTCCACTAATATTTTGAAGGGTTTCGTTAGACTTCTGCAACACAATCATAGTTTTCTGCATATCACCTAATTTATCTAGTATTTGAACCCCATCTTGAGTAAAAGCAAATCCCTTCGGCGGTGGTGGAACCCCGAAAATTCCCTCTATTATTTCGCACGCAGTATTGGCATCACACTCAATAAAATTCCCTTTTGCAGCAAAGTCCAAAAGTTGTCTATGAGACATAGCTAGTCCCACGTAAAAGTTACGAAGCAAAATTTTTACATCCCCTTTTATATTGCAAACACGGTAAGATTCCATTAATCCATACCAGCCATCTTTGAAATTTTCTCCTTGTTTCTGTTTGAACTATAGAACTTCAAAATCCAGTGACAGAGGAGGGGTAATTATACTAGTCATAATGAGAAGGCGAGCAAAAAGAATCGAACAAGAAAAAGGCGAACGAAAAATATTTTTGTATTTTTATAAAAATGTTTTAGAAGTGGGGGAGATGAAAACGAGAGGCAAATGGCAAATAAAGTAATTGCATGGAGATGAGAGTTTATGCGTAGGTACTTGATAGATGTTGATGATGTCTCCCCGGCAACGGTGCCAGAAATTCTTCCTGATGCTTATAATCTGCGTTGGTATTTCCCCGAAGAGGAGAGGATGATGCAGCACAGCAGAGGTAAGAATTTCCCTTAGTTATGAAACCAACATTATCAATCCAGTAGGAGAACCAAGCAATACTATGTAAACAACACCTGCACACAAACAACAAATAATTGCAACCCAACATGTGAAGGGGTTGTCAATCCCTCAACGGTATTGAGATAGATTAAATTGTATAGGTTTTGATAAATAGATCTACCAAAAATAAAAAAATAAAATAAATAAAAGAAAATTGCAGCAAGGTATTTTTGGTTTTAATATATGATAGGAAATAGACCCGGGGGCCATATTTTTCACTAGAGGCTTCTCTCAAGAAAATAGCACACGGTGGGTAAACAAATGACTGTTGGGCAATTGATAGAAAAGCAAATAATTATGACGATATCCAAGGCAATGATCATGTATATAGGCATCACGTCCAAGATTAGTAGACCGAAATGATTTTGCATCTACTACTATTACTCCACACATCGACCGCTATCCAGCATGCATCTAGTGTATTAAGTTCATGGAAAAACGGAGTAATGCAATAAGAACGATGACATGATGTAGACAAGATAAACTCATGTATGAATAAACCCCATCTTGTAACCCTTAATAGCAACAATACTTGCGTGTCATGTCTCTTTCTGTCACTGAGATTGAGCACCGCAAGATCAAACCCATCACAGAGCACCTCTTCCCATGGCAAGATAAATCAATTTAGTTGGTCAGACCAAACAAATAATTCGGAGAAGAAATACGAGGCTATAACAATCATGCATAAAAGAGTTCAGGGAAGACTCAAATAATATTCATGGATAGATCTGATCACAAACTCACAATTCATCGGATCCCAACAAACACACCGCAAAAAAAGAGTTACATCAAATAGATCTCCAAGAACATTGAGGAGGACATTGTATTGAAGATCAAAAAGAGAGAAGATGCCATCTAGCTACTAACAACGGACCCGTAGGTCTGTGGTAAACTACTCACGCGTCATCGGAGGGGCAGCAAGGATGATGAAGAACCCCTCTGTGATTGTTGCCCCCTCCGGCAGTGCCGGAAAATGCCTCTAGATTGGATCTCATGGTTCTCGAACTTGCGGCGGCGGAAAAAGTATTTCGTCGACTCCCGTAGGGTTTTTGGGATTTTAGAGTATTTATAAGGAAGAGGTAGGTCAAGGCGGTGCCCGAGGGCTCCAATACCCACCAGGGCGCGCCAGGGGCGTCTCGCGCGCCCTGGTGCCTAGTGGGCCCCTCGGGCCTCCTCTCGTGGCCTCCAGAAGCTTCCAGGGTCTCTTCTAGCCAAAAAGATCTCCAAAAAGTTTTGTGGCATTTGGACTTCGTTTGGTATTGATATTCTGCAAAGTAAAAACAAGCAAAAAAATAGCAACTCGCACTGGGCACTAAGTTAATAGGTTAGACCCAAAAAATGACATAAAGTTGCTAGTAAATGAATATAAAACATCCAAGATTGATAATATAACAACATGGAACAATAAAAAATTATAGATACGTTGGAGACGTATCAGCGGAACGATCGAACCGTGATCATGCCCACGCCCAAGTGGAAGCCACATGCTCTGCGCTGGCAGAGCGATCGAACCGCGATCATGCCCACGCCCAAGTGGAAGCCCCATGCTCTGCACTGGCGGAATAACCAAACGAGGGCGCCCCACAGGCTGCACCAACCTCAAGATAACCCGTGTCGGACACGGCAGCTACATCTCTTTCTGGCTTGTGTAAATGAATTTGTCTTTTTCCTTTAAGTAAAGATTTGGTTTTGAGTCATGTTGTGTTTTGTTACATTTTTACCTCGCGAAGCCACGCGTGCTCGTAATCCTCCTCTTGAACCTCACTCGAGCGGGGGCTGGACATGGTGCCTATGCTCGGATCAGTCCTAGCAGCATTGAAAACCCAAGTAACCAGGCTCTGGCTCGCGGGCCTGCTCCCGTGCACGTCACCCCACTAAGGTCCTTGGTGTCTAATCTCCTCGCGTGACGCCCATGAGCCAGCCAATGAGCATGCGCCGCTCCCCCGAGGTAGAACCCCCTACGCATGGTCCATGTGTTTCCTTACGCGCGAGCTGGTTGTGCGTCAAAGGGCGGCTTCCCGAGCATCTCACCTCAAGAGCCCTTGCTATCCCCTGATGCCCCTTACCTCTTGGCCTTGCCCAGGCATCACGACCTGGATTACCAGCGACGGCTAAGTCCCACACGGTGCTGTGTCCTAACGACGTAGAACGCAAAAGCAAGCGTAAAGGAAAAACAAGCCTCGGGAGGAGGTCCTAGGAGAGCACAAACGTTATTACATCAGTAAGGGCTTAAGCAAGAGTCATTAACTTCACGCCCCCGCAGGGCCACAATCGAGTATCAGCAGGTGAATAAAGAGGAGACCTAAGGAGACGCATCGCCACGACCATCGCCGTCGTCGCCCTCATTTTCCTCGACTCCGCCCTCGCCCTCGTTGCTGTCATGAGCAAACTGCGCGTTAAGCGCATCCACATGGTCCTCCACCGCCTTCCCAAGGGCTTCATGGAGTTCCTTTGGGACAGGATCTATCACGGCCTTGAAGTCGAAGTGGGGGTCGGCGTGAAAGAGATGGCTGAAGAGGCACGTCGACGCCTGGGTAAGGAGGTCACGACACTCCTCCTCAACGATCTTACCCACCTTTTTGGTACCCTCTTCGAACCGCTCCACCACCTTGGTAAAAATGTCGAGGTAGCCAGCATCGTTGGTCACGATAGGGCTGGAGACGTCCTCCTTGCAGATAGAGCCTAGAGCACGGTGGGCCCGCAGCTTGAGGGCTTCGAACATCTTGGAGAGCTCATGCTGCCGCCTCTGAGCCTGGTTTGCTTTGTCCTTCGTCTGCTCCACGAGGGACACAACGCTCCCCTCTTGCTCCCGGAGCGACGCCAGGTCAGCCTCGGCAGTAGCTTTGGCTTCTAGTGCGGTCCTTCGTCGTCCTTCCACTTCAGTCAGCTTTTCCTTGAGGCCATCTATATCGCGCTTTAATTCTCCATGTCGAGCGCAGAAGCGGGTGTCCTGTAACTTTAGCTTTTTGCTATGCTCCTTGGTAAGTGCTCGGCGAGCGCTCACGATTTTCACATCGGCGTCCACCTGGATCTTTGCTCCCTTGGTCGCCATGGAGGCGTTGGCCTTTTCCACATGCTGGGCAAAAGAAGCTTGAGCGGCAGCCACCTGGCGGTCCAGCACCTCCAGTCGCTCACGCTCCAGACTCTGCTCGGACGCTGTTAGAGAAAGTTCTTGCTCGAGGGCCTTGAGGTCTGCCTCGCGCGTCGCCAGTCCCTCTTCACAGGCGGAGAGGGTGTTACTCCGTGCTTGGATTTGCCGCTCCAGGGCGGCGTTCGAGGTCATGAGCTCTCGCTCACGGGCCTCCGCTGCTTCGCGTCACCGGTCCGCCGCCTCAGCCTCCTGGAAAGTGTGCTCACAGGCCTTCTTCGCCTCGGCGACGGTTTTCTCGTCCCCCGAACGGGAGGTCTTGTGCTGGAGGCAGCTTAGCTTGATGGTGACTTCAAGTTGATGCAACCCACGCGCCACGCGCAACCGCTCCTCGGCGAGACACGATTCAACATCTTGGAGCTCCTCCCCAAGCTGGTTCAGCACGCCCACCGCGTTTTGCATGAGGCCGTGCCAGATTGTGGTCCGGCAGTTCACGAGCGCCAAGGCCCAGTCCGGACTGAGCCCCTCACCCTCATCAGCCGTCGTGGCCTACGAAGCCCCAGCCTCGCCCGTCGGGGGCTGGGAGCTAGACGATGCTTCCTCTGCCCCACCTGGGCGAGGCGACACACCCCTAGAGCTCGATGCCCTCTCAGAGGTGGCCAGGCTCCCTGGGCCGTCCCCGGCACCGTCATGGATGGGCGCGGTGGCTGACGGTTCCGCCTTCGCCGGCTTGGCGTCTGCCTCAGTGGTAGGTGTCCTGGAGGCCGGGGAATGGTCACCTAAGGGCACCTCCGGAGGAGTCGCCAGCACCCTCCCATGCTCGAGCCCGTCTTCGCCAGCTGGGGGGTGCTCGATCATCCCGCACCCCGCCCTCCTAGGAAGCGGCAGAGAAGTCCCGGCTGGGCCCAGGAGCTCTCTCTGTTTTTTGCTTGAGGATAACCTGCACGTAGAGAAGATTCGTGTTTGTGAGCCGCAAGAAGAGTGAAGGCAGGGCACTTACTCATCCATCGCAACCCAATTCCTCTTCTTCAGCACCCTTGGAAGGATGTCGTTGCAACCACCCACGCGGGGCTTCTTCCCGTAGTTGGCTAGGGGAAAGGAACCCGGGAGACCCGTGGTCCCGCCTCTAGCGCCAGGCCCCTTCGCGGAGGAGCCCTAGGAGTCGCCCCTCGCGCCGCCCCTGGGAGCCTACGGTTCGGCGGCCGCTGCCCTGTGACTGTTCGCGTCAGGTGGCACCTCGAGAGAGGTGGACATAGCCTCAGGCGGAGCGGGATTGCTGGCGCCTATGACCGTGGGGGCGGGTCAATGAGCGGGCCACCGGAGAGGGCGTCGCTGCCCCCCGCGATGTCAGTTGGCGCTCCACTCTCGCCAGGGTTCCCTGTACTGGGAGTCACTAGAAAGGGGCTGTCTCGGGGTTCCACGTGGCCTTCTGGAATCGGCCCCCACTGGTCGAAGTGCGGCATCGTGCCGACGAAGGCCTCCTTGCTCTTGTAACAGTATAGGGGGAGCCCTGCCTCAGGAGACTCGCCCACATCCTCGCCCGTCAGAATAAAGAGCACCTCACGCAGCACATCCGGGGGCAGAGCGCCCCTGTTGAGCCACATTGGATCCTGGGGCCCAGTAAACGCCCACATCGGGCGGGAGTGGCGCTGAAGAGGGGCGATGCACCGACGGAGGAACTCTCTCATGATGATATCCACCGTGACCCCCGACGCCCTCAAGACAGCCAGCCTCTTCCACACCTTTGTCAACCTTGGGTCGGCAAGCCTTTCGTGATCCCATCCTAAGCTCCACTCTACTGGGCTCGTAGGAGGCTGCAGCAGGGGGCTGAATTGGGCTGCATCCACGTATACCCATTGCCGCCTAAAGCCTTCTATTTTGTTTGCGAGCCTCATGTCGATGCCCTCATCTACAGTCGCGTCCACAGCACAGAGTGAAATGCACCCCGAGCGTTGGTTCGCCGCGGTCAATCACAGACAGAAGAAATGGCAAAGCAGCGCCACCGAAGGGGGCACACCCACAAAATCCTCACACAAAAAGGCAAAGGCCGAAAGGAGGACGATAGATTTCAGGTCAATGTGAAGCACATGGACCTGGGAGTGGGAGAGCACGGCGTCGAAGAAATTAGAAAATGGTGGCAGTAGGCTGGCAAAGAGCACGGGAAGGTGTATGGCGATGACGGTGGTGTCAAGCTCGAGAGCTGGGCACGACGCCGGCCAGATCTGGGTAGCCCCACACTCGTTGGAAGCGGCAGCGGTCATGGGAATGACCTTGGCGAGCCCCTCGGCGTTGACGACTGTGGAACGACCCAGGGCAGGCTCCGACGTCGTGCCCGAAGACGCCGTCATTGTTGCTCTCTTCTTCCTGTTAGGAGGCGCCATGGCAGCACAGACGAGGCCGGGAGCAGTGAAGCTGCGTTGGAAGGGCGAGGTCGTATGCAAGAAGGCAAGCGCTGGGAGGCGGCGGCGCAAGGGATGCAATGGAGGTCTCGCGCCCTATGCGGCAGGTTTATGTTAGCCCGTACGGTCGTTGAGGGGTCGTCGGAGAAGTGGGGTGATGAGGATATCAATACCATAGTTACACCAATAGCCCCTGTTGCTATACATACTGGACCAATTACTAGAGCCTGCACACGCCAATTGAATTACCAGGTACTTTTGTTTCTTGGTGACAATTCTAATGTTCATGAGAATATAATGCTGCCTAAAGTGGATACATTTGTGTTGATTAATAATGAAGGGCCTAGCATGGACAAGTGGGATGAACACTGGAGCAGGATCAAGCATGGAGATGAAGGCGCGCGCGAAGGGATCCAAAATGGCGTTTCTAGTGCATATTTGAGCACTTTGAATCCTCTGTGATGACCTACAAGGACATGGACGAAATATACAAGATGCCCCGTTATAAATTTCGTCCATAGCTTATTTTAGGTGCTGCGCCACCTTATTTTTGGGCCAGGCCCATGTAATTTCAAAATACTTAATTCTAGGATGTTTTTAGAGTCCGTATGTGTGGGGAAACAAAGTTAGGGTTGGTTTCGGACCCCTCCTACAATGGGCCACGAAATTCCCCCTACTCCTCCATATATACAGCCTTTAGGGCGTCGTTTAGACTTTGGGGGTTTTGTTTAGATTAAAAGTTCGCCATAGCTGCAACTTCACGTACTTCGTTTGTGTTCAACGACCAAACCAAGACGTCACAGAACCCCACCTTGATCAATAAAGCTTTACTCTTATATTCACAATATCCATATTGCAATCTCAGTTTCTTGCTTGTTCTTCGTTTGCTTGCAGGAAATAGACCCGCGTGGTCAGGTTGATCGTTCTCCGGCATGGTCAATAATCTCCCGGAGTTGGTTTAGCGATTGCTAAGGTGCAACATCCTCGCATGTTCGTAGTCGGATCGTCAAAGTCTACTCCTCCGAAAACGATAATCACCATCTCATCAAAAGATGGGATACCTTTGCCTCTATCAAGTGATATCAGATTTCCAGGTTGCTCGGTGAGATTTTACAGTTTTTCGTAGTTTAGATCGAGTCTGTTCTTCTTACCTATAGTCCATGAAAAAGCCAAAAAAAATTTAGGGTTAGTTCATCATATCCAAACCAGTCTGAGCCTTTACATAATCTTTTCTGTTTTTGCTTTGTTGAATTTGCGGTTGCATCATCGTGTCAAGTTGCTGGTCTTAGCGTCTAGTCCCTTAGAGTTTCAAGTTCTATTCACAGGTTGTCACGCCGCCGCCGCACCATCGTTATCACCGCTGCCACATACCACCATCGTCATCACTGCTGCCAAATACCACCATCGTCATCACCGCTGCCATATACCACCATCGCCGTCACCACTTCCATATACCACCATTGTCATCACCGCTGCCCTATACCACATATCCACCGCCATCACGCTAATCCAAGTCCACCTCCATCATAGATTTGCCACCAGTTCGTGTTCCACCGCCCTACATATATCCACCACCAGTCCGAGTTTCCACCAGATTCATCTCCGCCACCAGTCCTAGTCCGAGTCCAGTAATTGTTTCTTTGTTTTCGATTTCTAGATCACGCCATACTCTGAGTCGTGACGAAGTGGACTTCCCAACTTCCATACCGCCCACAGAAGAAAAATAGTTCCAAACTAAAAAAAACTAAGTCTGGAAAATTCTGGCTAGGCAGTTTTTAGATCATTTGTAGAATTTTTTGAAAAAAATTGTTGCGGAGCAAAAAAATAGAGGAAAAAAAGTGAAAAAAAGAAGAAAAAAAAGAGATTCAGAATGTGCTCCTTCCTTGTTTATGTGCAGCGCCATGATTTTCTTAGTGTTCTAGGCTCGCATCTCTAGCACGGTCTAGCCTAGGACCAGCACAGTACCGTCATTGAGCGTTTATTCAACTTTGCATCTCTGAATTGATTATTGCTGACATTTTTGCTACCATATCATAAGGCTTCCCAGCTCCACATACATCTACATCGTGCGTTTGACACCACCTAGCAAGCGCTCTGTCCAAGCTTTGAGAGTTTTGACTACAACTGTTGCCGATCACCACCTGCTGCTGGGTAAGAACTGGTAAGAATTTGAGATTTGCTTGAAGGATTTGTGCCACCCCACCACCACTTTTTAGTAGTCTGTAGGATCATATTCTTGTGTGTTTCTATTGCTGCTAACCATGGCAGGACCACAAGCCGACGAGATTGACTGGGAGAACATGACGAAGAAGGAGCTTCATGATAAATTTTAGCAAATGTTGAGTCAACAGGTGGAAGACGTGATGGCCAGCTTTGGAAAGGCACTCGAGAGGATTGATGACGTTGAGAAGACAATTGACACCAAGTTGGAAGCCAAGTTCGATGAAGTACTCGCATGTCTACCACAACCACCACCCGCATCTGCTACACCATTGCAACAACATCAACAACCACCTCTACACCGTGATCCAGCAGGGTGAGTGATACGTCTCCATCGTGTCTACTTTTCCAAACTCTTTTGCCCTTGTTTTGGACTCTAATTTGCATTATTTGAATGGAACTAACCTGGACTGACGCTGTTTTCAGCAGAATTGCCATGGTGTTATTTTTGTGCAGAAATAAAAGTTCTCGGATTGACCTAAAAATTTATGGAGAATATTTTTGGAATATATAAAAAATATTGGCGACAGAATCAACCAGAGGGGGGCCACCTAGAGGCCACAAGCCCTGGGGGCGCGCCCTGCAGGCTTATGGCCCCCCTGGAGCCCCTCCGACCTCAATTCCAACTCCATATAACCCTATTCGGGGAGAAAAAAATTAGAGAGAAGGATTCATCGCATTTTACGATACGGAGCCGCCGCCGCCTCCCGTTCTTCGTCGGGAGGGCTGATCTGGAGTCCGTTCGGGGCTCCGGAGAGGGGGATTCGTTGCCATCATCATCACCAACCTTCCTCCATCACCAATTTCATGATGCCCACCACCGTGCATGAGTAATTCCATCGTAGGCTTGCTAGACGGTGATGGGTTGGATGAGATTTATCATGTAATCGAGTTAGTTTTGGTAGGGTTTGATCCCTAGTATCCACTATGTTCTGAGATTGATGTTGCTACGACTTTGCTATGATTAATGCTTGTCACTAGGGCCCGAGTGCCATGATTTCAGATCTGAACCTATTATGTTTTCATTAATATATTTGTGTTCTTGATCCTATGTTGCAAGTTGTAGACACCTATTACATGTTATGATCCGCATACCCCAAGGTGACAATAATTGGGATTCTTTCCGGTGATTACCGTAGTTTGAGGATTTTATGTATTCACTAAGTGCTAATGCTTTGGTCCAGTTCTCTATTAAAAGGAGGCCTTAATATCCCTTAGTTTCCATTAGGACCCCGCTGCCACGGGAGGGTAGGACAACAGATGTCATGCAAGTTCTTTTCCATAAGCTCGTATGACTATATTCGGAATACATGCCTACATTATATTGATGAATTGGAGCTAGTTCTGTGTCACCCTAGGTTATAACTGTTGCATGATGAATGCCATCCGACATAATTATCCATCACTAATCCATTGCCTACGAGCTTTTCACATATTGATCTTTGCTAAGTTACTTTTCCGTTGCTACTGTTACGATCACTACAAAACTGCTACTGTTACTTTTGCCACCGTTACCGTTACTTCCATACTACTTTGCTACTAAAAACTTTGCTGCAGATATTAAATCTTTTAGGTGTGGTTGAATTGACAACTCAGCTGCTAATACTTGGGAATATTCTTTGGCTCCCGTTGTGTCGAATCAATAAATTTGGGTTGAATACTCTACCCTCGAAAACTTTTGTGATCCCCTATACTTGTGGGTTATCAAGACCTTTTTCTGGCGCCACTGCCGGGGAGCATAGCTCTATTCTCTGAGTCACTTGGGATTTATATCTGTTGATTAGCATGAGGAATTTCAAAGATAACAAAACCAAGATTTTTCCCTCTACTACGAGGGGAGGTAAGGAACTTCCATCTAGCTCTGCACTTGATTCACCTTCTGTTTTGAGTAAGCTTGCGACACCACCACCTGCTATTAATTCTAATATGTCAGAAGTAATTGATGATGCTACTTCTGCCATGCATGATGCTTATGATGATACTTTACTTGATAATATTGTGCCACGGGGTGAATTTCTTGATGAATAACTTGCTAGAGTTAATGTTGAAACTGATGATATTTCTGAAACTGATGAAATTATTGAAACTGAACACTTTGAGACACCTGCTAGACCTAGCTCTCCTAGATATGAATTGCTTGATATACCTGAGGGTTATGTTATGGATGGAGAGGTAGCTAGGGACTTTCTTGCTTGTAAGGATAGAGATGATCTTAAGAAATTACTATGCAAGTGGAAAGAAAAATATTTGAATGCTAGAATGCAATATGATCCTAAGTTTGCTACTTCACCTATCTTTGTTACTGATAAGGATTATGAATTCTCTGTCGATCCTGAGTTAATTACTTTGGTTGAATCTGATCCTTTCCATGGTTATGAATATGAAATTGTTGTGGCACACCTTACCAAATTGAATGATATAGCCACCCTATTTGCTCATGAGGACAAAATTTGTTACTACTATCTTCTTAAGTTGTTTCCTTTCTCATTAAAGGGTGATGCTAAGATATGGTTTAATTCTCTTGCTCCTGGTTGTGTGCGTAGTCCCCAGGATATGATTTATTACTTCTCTGAAAAATATTTTCCTGCCCATAGGAAACAAGCTGCTTTACAGGAAATATTTGACTTTGTGCAATTTGAAGAAGAGAGTCTCCCACAAGCTTGGGGGGGGGGGGGCTTCTCCAATTACTTAATGCTTTGCCTGATCATCGTCTCAAGAAAAATGAAATACTTGATATCTTTTATAATGGACTAACCGATGCTTCTAGGGACTTCCTAGATAGTTGTGCTGGTTGTGTTTTCAGGGAACGAACTATTGAACAAGCTGAAGTGCTATTGAATAATATATTGAGTAATGATAATGACTGGACTCTTCCTGAACCACCTCCTAATCCAACTCCGAAGAAAAGAGGTATTATATTTCTCAGTCCTGAAAAATATGCAAGAGGCAAAAAATCTATGAAAGAAAAGGGTATTAAAGCTGAAGATGTTAATAATTTACCTCCTATTGAAGAAATACATGGACTTAATATCCCAACACAGGTAGTAAAGGTAAATTCTCTCTATAGATTTGATGAAGGTGATATTCCTTATAATAAGTCTGCTAGTCAATGCTTGGATGAATTTGGTAACTTTATTGTTAAACAAGAAAATTTCAATGCTTATGTTAGTAGACAATTGAAACGTAATGCTTATATGCTTGACTACTTGGGAGACTACATGTGTAGAACTGTTAATGATCTCAAAATTATTAGTAAACATGCTTCCATGGTAAAAACTCAAGTAGAACAAGTTCTCAAAGCACAAAATGATTTGCTAAATGAGATGAATAATAAGAACAATGATCATACTGTTAGAGTTATGACTAGAGGTGGTAAAATGACTCAGGAACCTTTGTATCCTGAGGGCCATCCTAGGAGAGTTGAGAAAGATTCTCAGAGAATTAATACTGATGCACCTAGTCCTAGTAATAAAAATAAAAAGAAAACGGATAGGACTTTGTGATAGAGGCGAAGGTGTCCCGATGTTTCGATGAGATGGTGGCTATCGTTTTCTGTGGGAGTCGACCTTGACGATCCGACTACGAACGTGCGAGACGTCGCGCCTTAGCAATCGCTAAACCAACTTCCAAGGGGTTATTGACCACGCTGGAGCACGATCAACCTGACCACGAGGGTCTGTTTCCTGCGAGCAAACGAAGAACAAGCAAGAAACTGAGATTGCAATCTGGATATTGCGAATATAAGAGGAAAGCTTTGTTAATGAAGGTGGGGTTCTGTGACGCCTTTGTCTGGTTGTTGAACACAAATGAAGTACGCGAAGTTGCAGCTATGGCGAACTTTTAATCTAAACAAAACCCAAAGTCTAAATGGTGCCCTAAGGGTTGTATATATGGAGGAAGAGGGGGGATTTTGTGGCCCTTGAAGGAGGGGTCCGAAACCAACCCTATCTCTTGTTTCCCCACACATACGGACTCTAAAAACAGCCTGTACTCAAGTATTTCGAAATTACATGGGCCTGGCCCAATAATAAGGTGACGCAACACCTATAATAGCCTCTGGACGAAATTTATGAAGTGACATCTTGTATATTTCGTCCAAGGCTTCCTGCACTCATTATGGTGGCTTCAAAGTCCTGAAATCATCACTTGTAACTCCGTTCTTGTTCCCCTTGCGCATGCCATCATCTCCATGCTTGAACTTGCTCCAAGGTTCCTCTTTCTTGTCCAAGCTAGGCCCTTCATTTGTAAGCAAAACAAATGTATCCAATTTAGGCAGCATCATATTCTCATGAACATTAGAATCATTACCAAGAAACGAAAGTACCTGATAATTTAATTGGCGTGCGCGAGCTCTAGTAATTGGTCCAGTATGTATAGCAGTAGGGGCTGTCGGTGTAACAATGGTATTGATGTCCTCATCATCCTCCCCTTCTTGAAATGAAGTCGTCCTCGACGGAAGCTCATCTTCCTCACCCAAATAAGGCTTCAAATCTGCAATGTTAAAAGTGGGACTAACCCCAAAATCTGCAGGCAGCTCAAGTTTATATGCATTATCATTTATTTTCTCTAACACCTTAAAAGGACCATCAGCACGTGGCATTAGCTTTGATTTGCGCAAATCAGGAAATCTATCCTTACGCAAATGTAACCAAACAAGATCTCCAGGTGCAAACACAACATGTTTTCTACCCTTATCTCCAGCAAGTTTATATTTAGCATTCATACGCTCAATGTTCTCCTTAGTTAACTCATGCATTTTTAAGATCAATTCAGCACATTGTTTAGCATCAAAATTAACCTTCTCCGAAGATGGAAGAGGCAACAAATCAATAGGTGCACGAGGTAGGAAACCATATACAATTTCAAAAGGGCACATCTTAGTAGTAGAATGCAATGAACGATTATAAGCAAATTCAATATGAGGCAAGCATTCTTCCCACATTTTCTTGTTATTCTTCAAAACAGCCCTAAGCATAGTAGACAAAGTTCTATTGACTACTTCAGTTTGTCCATCAGTTTGGGGATGACAAGTAGTACTAAAAAGCAGTTTAGTCCCCAACATAGCCCATAAACATCTCCAAAAGTGGCTAAGAAATTTGGTATCACGATCTGAAACAATAGTATTTGGCACACCATGCAAGCGAATAATTTCACGAAAGAACAAATCAGCAACATTAGCAGCATCATCGCTTTTATGACATGGTATAAAGTGTGCCATTTTCGAGAACCTATCCACGACAACAAATATGCTATCCCTCCCCTTCTTTGTTCGAGGTAAACCCAAAACAAATTCCATAGATATATCCTCCCATGGAACACTAGGTACAGGCAAAGGCATATATAAACCATGAGGATTGAGTCGTGACTTAGCTTTTTGACATGTAGTGCAGCGAGCAACAAAGCGCTCAACATCCCGTCTCATCTTTGGCCAAAAGAAATGTGTAGCAAGTACATCCTCCGTCTTCTTTACGCCAAAGTGTCCCATTAATCCTCCTCCATGCGCCTCCTGCAACAACAAAAGATGAACGGAGCTAGCTGGAATGCATAGCTTGTTAGCACGAAACACAAATCCATCGTTAATGACGAACTTATTCCATGTTCTCCCTTCTTTACAATTCTGCAATACATCTTTAAATTCAGGATCATGCATATATTGATCTTTGATGGTCTCCAAACCAAATATTTAAAGTCAACTTGTGAAAGAATAGTATAATGACGAGACAATGCATCAGCAATAACATTTTCTTTACCCTTCTTGTGTTTAATGACATAAGGGAAAGTCTCAATGAATTCAACCCATTTAGCATGTCTACGGTTCAGTTTTGCTTGACTTTTAATGTGTTTCAAAGATTCATGATCAGAATGTATAACAAATTCTTTGGGCCATAAGTAATGTTGCCATGTTTCTAAGGTCCGAACAAGAGCAAATAATTCTTTATCATAAGTAGAATAGTTCAGACTAGGCCCACTCATTTTTTCAAAAAAGTATGCAACAGGTTTGCCATCTTGTAATAACACACCTCCTAATCCAATTCCACTAGCATCACATTCAAGCTCAAAAGTCTTATTAAAATCAGGAAGTTGGAGTAAAGGAGCATGTGTCAACTTATCTTTCAATACCGTGAAGGCTTCTTCCTGTGCGGTACCCCAAATAAAAGGCACATCCTTCCTTGTAAGCTCATTGAGAGGTGCAGCAATGGTGCTAAAATCTCTCACAAAACGCCTATAGAAACCAGCGAGGCCAAGGAAACTCCTCACTTGTGTGACCGTTTTGGGCTGCTGCCAACTCTCAATAGCTTCAATCTTGGCTTTATCAACTTCAATTCCCTGTGGAGTAACAACATAGCCAAGAAAAGATACTCGGTCGGTGCAAAAGGTGCACTTCCCAAGGTTACCAAACAAACATGCATCACGTAGAGCAATAAAAACAACACGTAAATGTTCCAAATGTTCCTCCAAACATCTGCTATAAATCAATATATCATCAAAGTAAACTACCACAAATCGTCCAATGAAAGCACGTAAAACTTCGTTCATTAATCTCATGAAAGTACTAGGTGCATTAGTTAACCCAAAAGGCATGACTAACCATTCATATAAACCAAACTTAGTTTTAAATGCTGTTTTCCATTCATCTCCCAATTTCATACGAATTTGATGGTATCCACTACGCAAATCAACTTTGGAGAATATTGTAGAGCCACTCAATTCATCAAGCATATCATCTAGCCTAGGAATAGGATGACGATAGCGAATAGTAATATTATTAATGCCTCTACAATCAACACACATACGTGATGTACCATCCTTTTTTGGCACTAGTATAATAGGAACAGCACAAGGACTAAGAGATTCGCGTATATAACCTTTGTCGAGCAGCTCTTGTACTTGACGCATAATCTCCTTCGTCTCCTCTGGATTGGTACGGTATGGCGCACGGTTTGGCAGTGAAGCACCGGGAATTAAGTCAATCTGATGCTCAATCCCGCGAATAGGTGGTAATCCCGGTGGCACGTCTTGTGGAAAGACATCAGCGAACTCCTGCAAAATGTTAGTGATAGCAGGAGGCAAAGAGGAAGGCACGTCCTCGAATGAAAATAACGCCTCTTTGCACACAAAAGCATAGCAAACAGATTTGCTGAAATCTAGCTCATCAATATCAGATTTGGTGGCAAGTAAACATGCACTTTTCAATTTAATTTCAGAAGCAACACTAGATGGTTTATTATTAGGCTTCATTTTTTGCTCAAATTCTTTTGCCACAATCTGATTTTCACTCTTATTTTTCTCCTGTTTTGCTTTACTAGCTCTATTAATATCATCTTTCAAAATAGAATCAGGAGTCATAGGAAGCAAAGTAATATGTTTATCCTTATGAACAAGAGTATACTGATTGTTTCTACCATGGTGTACATAATTTTTATCAAATTGCCATGGTCTACCAAGTAATAATGAACATGCTTGCATGGGTACCACATCACAATCAACATAATCAGCATATGTAGAGATACTAAAATGCACACAAACAGTACGTGTTACCTTAACCTTGCCGCTGTTGTTGAACCATTGGATATAGTAAGGATGTGGATGTGGTCTTTTGGTGAGAGATAGCTTCTCCACCATCTCCATGCTGGCCAAGTTGTTGCAGCTCCCTCCATCTATGATGACGCGAACAGAACGTTCCTTCACAACTCCCTTTGTATGGAACAAATTATGTCTTTGATTTTGCTCAGCTTGTGTGACCTGCACACTCAAAACACGTTGAGCAACTAAACATTCATACCTGTCAGCGTCTTCAGGAGCCATGTATTGCGTCTCATGATCAGAATCATCTCCACCGTGTTCTTCACTTGTAATAAGAGCCAAAGTCTCCTCATCATAGTCACTAGCGGACTCATACCCACCATCCTCAGTAGCAATCATAACACGCGGAGATTGGCATTCTCTCGCATAATGACCTCTTCCCTTACAATGATGACAAATAATATCATGTGTGTGCCCTGTTGATGCCATAGATGAAGAAGAGCTCTGGGCAGGCCCAGAAGGTGTACTCTTGGCAGATGGTGGTGGTGGTGCCTGTTTTCTTGTATCTAGGTTGGAATTGGCGGCTGAAGTCATTGGTGCTGCAGTAGGAAGTGTGGGAGTAGAGGAGGCACGCGGTGTCCATGATGAAAATCGACCTGCAGAAAAATTAGTTCGCGCCAATGCCTGTCGATCCTGCAATTCATGTTCAGCTTTACAAGCAAGATGGAGTAAACGAGTGATATTATTATACTCCTTATACTCTAGAATGGTGTGAATCTCTCGATTTAATCCACCCATAAAACATGCAAGCATAGCTTCATTCTCCTCAACAATACCACATCTAATCATGCCAGTTTGTAATTCCTGATAATATTCTTCTATAGAATTTTTTCCTTGTCTTAAGCGCTGCAATTTTTGAAGTAATTCACGTTGATAATATGGTGGAACCCAACGAGTACGCATAGCAGTTTTCAAAGCAGCCCACGTAGCTGGAATAGGATATAATCTACAATGTTCAGACCACCATACACATGCAAAACTAGTAAAAGCACAAACAGCAGCAGCAACACGTCTCTCCTCGGGATATTGTAAACATGTAAAACGTTGCTCAGTTTCTAACTCCCAAGTAAGATATATATCAGGAACATATCTACCCTCAAATGGTGGAATATTCAATTTCAGTTTAGGAAGATGGTCATGATCTCGTACCTGAGCTGGTAATGCAGCCCTACCATTGCGATTATTGGCATGTGGACGACCTGGTGCTGGTACGTAGTTCTGATTTTGATCAACCTCATCCTCGTAATCGCCTGCATAATCATCCTCCTCAGCGGCAGCAGGAGCCATAGAAGCATCAACAGTAGGTGCAGCGGCACCAGAAGTTTGACCAGGCTCAAGGGGAACGCGCTGTGCTCGTCCCACTTGATTTGGAAGGCGACGTTGTTGTTGTTGTAGAGGTGCGACAGGTGCAGCCGGCGGTGGTTGTGGAAGACGCGCGAGCAATTCATTAAACTTGTTATCGAGCTTTGTTTCGAACGTCTTCTCAATTCCATCTATCTTCTCCATGGCCTCTTCAAATCTGTTTAGCACATCTTGCACCTGTCCACTCATCATTTGCTGAAATTTATCATGTAGCTGTTTGTTCGTCATGTTCTCCCAATCAGTCTCATCGGCTTGTGATCCTGCCATGGTTAGCAGCAATAGAAACACACAAGAATATGATCCTACAGACTACTAGGAAGTGGTGGTGGTGGTGTATCACAAAACCGTCAAGCGAATCTCAAATGCTTACCAGTTCTTACCCAGCAGCAGGTGGTGATCGGCAACCGGTGTAGTCAAAACTCTTAAAGATTGGACAGAGCGATTGCCAGGTGATGTGAAACGCACAACGTAGATGTATGGGGAGCTGGGAAGGCTTATGATATGGTAGCAAAAAGGGTCAGCAATAATCTATTCAGAGATGCAAAGTTGAATAAACGCTCAACGACGGTACTGTGCTGGTCCTAGGCTAGACCGTGCTAGAGACGCGAGCCTAGAACACTATTAAAATCACGGCGCTGCACGTAAACAAGGGAGGAGCACACTCTGAATTTTTTTTCTCTTTTTTTTTGCACTTTTTTTCCTCTTTTTTTTTTGCTCCGCAATAATTTTTTTTCGAAAAAGTCTACAAATGGTCTAAAAACTGCGTAGCCAGAATTTTCCAGACTTAGTTTTTTTTTTGAAACTGGAACTATTTTTCTACTGCAGGTAGTACGAAAGTTCGGGAGTCCTACTCTGTCACGACTCGGAGTATGGCGTGATCTGGAAATCCAAAACAGAGTAACAAAATACTGGACTCGGACTGGTGGCGGAGATGAATCTGGTGGAACTCGGACTGGTGGCGGATATATGTTGCAGGTGGACTCGGATTGGCGTGATGGCGGCGGATAGGTGGTGGCGTATAGGGACTCGGATTGGCGGTGAATATGTGGTGGTGGTATATGGCAGCGGCGATGAAGTTGGTGCGGTGGTGGTATATGGCAGCAGCGATGATGATGATGATGCGGTGGTGATATATGGCAGCGGCGACGTGACAACCTGTGAACAGAACTCGAAACTCTAAAGGACTAGACGCTAAGACCAGCAACTTGACACGACGATGCAACCACAAATTCAACAAAGCAAATTCAGAAAAGATTATGCAAAGGCTCAGATTGGTTCGGATATGATGAACTAAGCCTAATTTTTTTTGGCTTTTTCGTGGACTGTAGGTATGAAGAACAGACTCGATCTAAACTACGAAAAACTGTAAAATCTCACCGAGCAACCTGGAAATTTGATACCACTTGATAGAGGAGAAGGTGTCCCGATGTTTCGATGAGATGGTGGCTATCGTTTTCTGTGGAAGTCGACCTTGACGATCCGACTACGAACGTGCGAGACGTCGCGCCTTAGCAATCGCTAAACCAACTTCCAAGGGGTTATTGACCATGCTGGAGCACGATCAACCTGACCACGAGGGTCTGTTTCCTGCGAGCAAATGAAGAACAAGCAAGAAACTGAGATTGCAATCTGGATATTGCGAATATAAGAGGAAATCTTTATTAATGAAGGTGGGGTTCTGTGACGCCTTTGTCTGGTCGTTGAACACAAACAAAGTACGCGAAGTTGCAGCTATGGCGAACTTTTAATCTAGACAAAACCCAAAGTCTAAACGGTGCCCTAAGGGCTGTATATATGGAGGAAGAGGGGGGGATTTCGTGGCCCTTGAAGGAGGGGTCTGAAACCAACCCTATCTCTTGTTTCCCCACACATACGGACTCTAAAAACAGCCTATACTCAAGTATTTCGAAATTACATGGGCCTGGCCCAATAATAAGGTGACGCAGCACCTATAATAGCCTCTGGACGAAATTTATGAAGTGGCATCTTGTATATTTCGTCCAAGGCTTCCTGCACTCATTATGGTGGCTTCAAATTCCTGAAATCATCACTTGTAACTCCGTTCTTTTTCCCCTTGCGCATGCCATCATCTCCATGCTTGAACTTGCTCCAAGGTTCCTCTTTCTTGTCCAAGCTAGGCCCTTCATTTGTAAGCAAAACAAATGTATCCAATTTAGGCAGCATCATATTCTCATGAACATTAGAATCATTACCAAGAAACGAAAGTACCTGATAATTTAATTGGCGTGCGCGAGCTCTAGTAATTGGTCCAGTATGTATAGCAGCAGGGGCTGTGGGTGTAACAATGGTATTGATGTCCTCATCACTTTGCATGCTTCTAGTGAACTTGTTGTAAACACACCTGAGAATCCAAATGATATTTCTATTTCTAATGCTGAGACACAATCTGGTGATGAACATGAACCTAGTGATAATGTTAATGATTATGTTCATGTTGATGCTCAACCTAGTAATGATAATGATGTGGAGAAAGAACCTGCTGTTGATCTTGATAACCCACAACCTAAGAATAAAACATATGATAAGAGAGACTTCATTGCTAGGAAGCATGGTAAAGAAAGAGAACCATGGGTTCAGAAACCCATGCCCTTTCCTCTTAAACCATCCAAGAAAAGGATGATAAGGATTTTGAGCGCTTTGTTGAAATGCTTAGACCTGTCTTTTTGCGTATGCGTTTGACCGATATTCTGAAAATGTCTCCTTATGCTAAGTATATGAAAGAATTTGTTACAAATAAAAGAAAGATACCGGAAGCTGAAATTTCCACCATGCTTGCTAATTATACATTTAAGGGTGGAATACCAAAGAAACTAGGAGATCCAGGAATACCAACTATACCATGCTCCATTAAAAGGAACTATGTTAAAACCGCTTTATGTGATCTTGGATCCGGTGTTAGTGTTATGCCTTTCTCTTTATATCATAGACTTGATTTAAATAACTTGACACCTACTGAAATCTCTTTGCAAATGGTTAATAAATCAACTGCTATACCCATCGATATTTGTGAGGATGTGTCTGTCGTAGTTGCTAATGTTACTATTTTAACGGACTTTGTTATTCTTGATATACCCGAGGACGACAGTATGTCGATCATCCTTGGTAGACCGTTTTTGAATACTGCAGGGGCTGTTATTGATTGCAACAAGGGCAATGTCACTTTTCATGTTAATGGTAATGAGCATACGGTACACTTTCCGAAGAAACAACCTCAAGTTAATAGCATCAATTCTATTGGAAAAATTTCAACTATTGCTATTGGAGGTTTTGAATTCCCTATTCCTACTGTCAAAAAGAAATATGATATTCTTATTATTGGGGACATGCATATCCCCGTTGAGGTAACCTAGTGTTATTCGAAAATTCTCCATTTTCATGTCATTGGGAAGAAGTTTGTTAATAAGACTTGATCAACCTTGTTAATGGATTCCTTTTGATGGGCATGAGATGGATGAATTTAGAAAGCACAACTTTCTTTACCCACTTTTTACTTTCTATTATTTAGAATAAATAAAGCAAAAATACTATTTTCTACCTATTTTCAGAATTATCCGTGCAATAAAAAATGTCCCGAAAATAAAAGTTCTCCAAATGCCCTGAAAATTTAGTATGCTTTTTTTATAGAATATTTAAGAATTTTTGGCACTGAGAACACACCAGGGGGCAGCACCAGTGGGCCACAAGGCCACAGGGCGGCCCACCCCCTGGGCGTGCCTGGGTGGCTTATGGGCCCCATGTGGGCTCCCTTCACTTATTCTGCACCCATCCACTTCGTCTTCCTCCAGAAAAAATCCCACCATTGCTCAAACCCGTGTTCTAGCTCATTTTGCTGCCATTTTCGATCTCCTTGCTCAAAGCTCCATTTGCAAAACTGTTTTGGGGGATTGTTCTTTGGTATGTGACTCCTCCAATGGTCCAAGTAGTTTTTGTTGTAGTGCTTTATATATTGAAATTTTTTGCTGCTGTGGTGACCTTGTCCTTAAGCTTGCAGTTCAAATTTATATGGTCCAAAGTAGTTTTTATGCATGATATAGCCTCTAGACACTTGTAGGAGTAGTTGCTATCAATCTTGTTGAGTTTTGTTCACTTTTATTTTGAGTCACTAAAAATTTCAGAAATTTTTCAGAGGAAGAAAAATGTTTAGGAGGATATACCAAGGGGGTTCCTCGACGAAGAAGGCCCCAGGACTGGCAATACGTGAGCCAGACCTTGAACCTCCAAGGGAAGCTCTAGTGCAGCCTTGTGAATGGCCGTCAGATTAGTTCATGGTTCATGCTGGATTTAAGGAGGAATTTGATGCATACGTACAAAATGCTGGCCTTGAAGACTTCGTGTCAGATAAGTGTCGGCAGTACTATCACCTCATTGATTCATTTTTGCGAAGATTTAAGTTTACATCTTAGCGCAATAGTCATTATGTTCTATTTGATCTTTATGACAAATCTTATACCATGGACCTAGAAGATTTTAGTGTTGCATGCAAAATTCCACAATGGGGTATTTATAGTGAGCCTTGTAAAATTGATTGTTCTGAGTTCCTTGCTAGCATCACCAGGGGAGAAACTAGAAATGTAACAAAAGCTACTATAGGGAGTATTCACTTTCCTGCTATACATTATTTTGCCCTCTTTATAGGTAGATGCATTAATGGTAAACATGATCATAGCCACCTTTGTGCGTCAGATCTTAGTGTCCTCAAGTGTGTGGTAAAGGGTGATAGACGATATAACTTGGGAGCAACTGTTGCAAGGCGGTTACATAAAAATGCTAAAGATGGAGATTTCTTTGGTGGGATTTACACCACTGGGTTAGCTAATTATCTTGGGGTACCCATTAGAGAAAATGATGTTGAGTTACCACCTGCTTATCTTGATAATGATCCTTTGGTCCGTTACTAGTTTCTTGAGAGGAGCGAACAGGCCCTCTTGTACTGACTGATTTTTGACAGGGAGCGTGTCTTCTATATTACGCTTCCTGCTCCTGCCTTCTTTAACTTTCAGGTAAAACGGAGATACTTCATAACCAGAGAGGAGGCAGACGAGTATGAGAGAGAGGGGGAGGCCGCTCACCTCCACGCTGCAGCCCTTCAGGCAGTGGCGGCCGCAGCTCAGTACAACCCCAACTATGATTTTGGATACTATCCAGGCCAGCCGTGGCCCTAAACCAACTTAGGCCAAAAGCCTAAGCTTGGGGAGTACGTATTTCTCACAGACATTACATTCATGTTCACACACTCATTTCAGTTGTCGGTGTTCATACTTTTTCATTGTATTATCCATGTTAGTTTATTTCTTTTTCTTGCCTTCTTCTTGTGTGTTTGAAAAACTTTGAGAAAATCCAAAAAAAATAGTTCTCGCTTCTTTTTTTAGTTCTTCTTTCTAGTTTAATTTAGTTGTAGTATTAAAAGAAAACCCAAAAATATTTCTTGTTCTTCTTTTGCTTGTTGGGAGCTTTCCTGTGTAAATAGTTTTTCTCGTTCTTGTTTTACTTTCTTCAGAAAAACAAAAAAAACTTCAAAAAATATATTTCAGTGTGTTTCTTTGAAATTCTTTTCCTTTTCTTTGGGTTGTAAGGAGAAGACCACGATGAAAATGTTGTGTGGTTCTCATATGCATTATTGTTGATCTAACAAAGAGCCCATATTACCTTGTCTTCTCTTTTGAATAAATGTTTGCAGATCCAGCTTAGTCCAACACATGTGCACTCTTATAATTATTCATACTGTTCGGTCGTGTAAGTGAAAGGCAATAATGACGATATATGATAAAATGATTGAGATGGAGAAAAGCTGGTACGAACTCGACCTATTTTGTTTCTGTAAATATGATTAGCTCATCGTTCCTGATTCAGCCTATTATGAATGAAACATGTTTGCAATGACAACTAGATATTATAGTTACTCATGCCATGCTTAATTAGCTAGTAGTTTATAATGGTTTGTCTTGAGTGCCAACATGAAAATTAAAATGGTTATGATGTAGTATGATAGGATGGTATCCTCCTTTGAATGATTTAAGTGGCTTGACTTGGCACATGTTTACGCATGTAGTTGAATCAAAATCAACATAGCCTCCACGATATTTATGTTCATGGTGATTTATATCCTACTCATGCTTGCACTCAATGTTGGTTAATCTCAATACATGTATATGACCATCGTCGCTCTCTAGTTGGTTGCTCCTCAATCTTTTGCTAGCCTTCACTTGTACTAAGCGGGAATACTGCTTGTGCATCCACTTCCTTAAACCCAAAGTTGTTCCATATGAGTCCACCATACCTACCTATATGCGGTATTTACCTGCCGTTCCAAGTAAATTTGCATGTGCCAAACTCTAAACCTTCAAATAATAATCTGTTTTGTATGCCCGAATCGCTCATGTAGTGACTGGGGGCTGTCAGTATCTTCCATGCTAGGTGGGTTATCCTCACGATGAGTGTTGGTTCACTTGTCATTCACGAGAAAGTGGCTGGAAACCAAGATGCCCAGTTCCATGCTCGAAATCAAATCAAAATATAAATTCAAACAAAACTCCCCCAAGATTGTTGTTGGTATGGACGACACCCGTTGTTTCGGATCAGCCGTGGAGTGTGATTGTTGGTGGAGGAGGAGTAAAAACTTTAGCATTCTGTTTGTGAACTGCCTATAATGTATCTAGCATGGAAGATAGTGAGATCTCTTGGTTGTTATGTTGACAATGAAAGCATACCGCTCAAAATTATATTCATCTCTGTTTTAAAAGCTCCGAGCTCTGGCACCTCTGCAAATCCCTGCTTCCCTCTACGAAGGGCCTATCTATTTACTTTTATGTTGAGTCATCATCCTCTTATAAAAAGCACCGTTAGAGAGCACCACTGTCATTTGTATGCGTTATTATTAATTCATATTGAGTATGATTGTGACTGGATCTCTTTTGCCATGAATTACAATGTCTAGTCAGTCCTAGATCTTCAGGGGTGCTCTGCATTTATGTTTTGCGGTCTCAGAAAGGGCTAGCGAGATACCATTTTTTCATATCATATCATGATTGTTTTGAAAAAGTGTTGTCATCCAAGATTTATTATTATTGCTCGCTACTTGATTATGCCATTGATATGAGTAAATGTGAGACCAAAATGTTATTGTGAATATGGTTAGTTCATAATCTTTGGTGAAAACCTGAATGCTGGCTAGACATATTGGCAACAACAAGATAAAACAGAGTTTGTAAAAGTTTTTCTTTGTCACTTTCAGTTTGTGTCGGTGTACTAAGTATTGGGCCACTAGTACCCCGTACTTGTGCACGGACAGTTGTAGCCATCCTCGCGGCAAGGCTTGCCGGGATCAGCTCGGGGTCGATTCAACACATCAAGGAAATCATCAAGTCGGAGATCTAAGGATCAGCAGATAAGCAGAGCTGGAATCCGAAGGCCAGCCTCCCCGGCAAGATCCTTGCCGGGATGGCCTTTGGGGCCCGGCAAGGCTTGGCGCCCGGCAAGGCTTGGCGTCCAGCGAGGCTTGGCGCCCGGCAAGATTCGGCGCCTGGTGAGATTCTGCCGCTGTGCCACCGCTTCGGCACAGTAACATGTCTGACATTCTGGGTCCTTCTCTGGATGCGTGGCGACACGCCAGTGGAGGAGAGCTTAAGCGGTGCTGATGGGATGGCCCCCTTTTTCCATCCCCAAGAAACTGAGGACACCTAAACGGACACCTCACGGTGCATTAAATGCGCTTGTCCTAATCCGTCAGGGGTTAGGTATGATACTCTGTAGCTACTTTACACCTCAATGTATATACATTTTGCCACTGTGGAGACCCCTTTGTGCATATAAAAGGAGGCCCAAGGCAACTGCTACAGGGGGGAGAACTTCTGGCCCATTCTGCATGCGCAGCTGCTCTTTGAACGTACTGTTCATTGCGAGCGCTCCAGAAGGCTGGGCTCAAGAACATCAATAAGAACACAAAGCAGGAGTAGGGTTTTACGCTGATCAGTGGCCCGAACCTGTGTAAAAACCTCACGCGTCGATCACTGGTTCTGCTCTTTGCGTATACCTCTCCCCCCGCCGAATCGTAAAGGGGTCTCTCGGGGCCCCATAGGTGTCGTGCCCCGACATCTTTGGATGCGCCGTGATCAGTGTCTAGTTCTCCAGGAATGAGGCAAAGAGGACGCTCGAACAACCATCGAGCGGCGACGGGAAGCGCGCTATCAATCTGATAAGCGCGTGGGGCCGGCTGTCGATGAGCCTGCACCAGGGGACGTAGGAGACTTGCCTTATGAGGTAGGGACTCCAGCGTTTACCCGTGAGCTGCGGCAAGTCCGGTGGCCCAATTCCCGAACCTTTAAGCCAGAGGTTCCGGAGAAGTATGACGGAAAGACCCATCCCTCGGAGTTCCTGAGCATCTACACCATTGTAGTGCAGGCTGCCGGGGGCCGAGATGACAAGATACTTGCCAACTACTTCCCGTTGGTGCTCAAGCCCAACGTCAGGTCGTGGTTGATGCATCTGCCGGAGAATTCCATTTCTTCCTGGTCAGATCTGTGCCATCAGTTTGTTGGCGCCTTCGTTGGAGGCCACCAAGCTCCTGGCCAAGAGAGTGATTTGCACATCATCCCTTAGAAGGAGGGCGAGTCCCTGCCCAAGTTTATGCAGAGGTTCAGCCGAGTGCTGTACAACATTCCCGACGTTCATCCTGCCGCTGTCATTAGCGCATTCCACCAGAACGTGCGTAACCGCAGAATGCGGGAAGAGCTGGCGATGAACAAAGTCAGGAGTATTGCCAAGCTTTATGCTCTGGCCGACAAGTGCGCTCGAGCTGAAGAGGGGAGGAAACTCCCTGGTGAGGCTGTTGGCGCGGCAGGCGACTCCGAAGATGAAGACGTCGCGGCCCCGTCAAGGAAAGGCCGGCGACGGAACGGGAAGCGCGGAGGCATGGCCGTGCTTGCTGTCGAGGAATCCGACAACCCCGGCGCCGCCAAGAAGGCCAAGGTTAGTGACCCCGGCAAGGATCTTGCCGGGTGCCCTTCCTGTCAGGCCTTGGCGGCTGCCGACAAGTCGGAGAACTCCGGCAAGCAGTATTGCAAGATCCATCGCACTAAGGGCCACGATCTCCAGAACTGCCGGCAAGTTGAGCAGCTTGCCAAGAAGCAGAGGGCCGAATACGAGAGGCGAGACAAGGAGAAGGCCCAAGATGGTGCTGAGGGGTCCGGTAAGAAATGCGGTGGCCGAGGGGGTCGCTGCGGCAAGGCCAAGTAGCAGAAGGATCGGCCCGCTCGGGGCCGAGATAAAGAAGGAGATGATGATGAGGAAGATGATGAATCCAGTGAGCAGGAATTCCAGAAGGCTACGGAGGCTATGTGCATTGATGGGGGTGCCTTGCTGCATTCTTCCCACCACCTACTTAAACAGTGGATGCCGGAGGTTAATGCGGCAGAGCCATCCCCCGATGCGTGTAGGCCTCTGAAGTGGTCCAGCACGCCTATCATCTTTGATGCCGAGGATCACCCTGATCGCACAACTGCGGTCGGGTGTTTGCCATTGTTGGTTTCCCCAACAATTCGCAACCTCAAGGTGACGAAGATGTTAGTTGACGGCGGGGCCGGCCTAAACTTAATCTCACCGGATGTGCTCACAAAGCTTCAGATTCCCGACGAAGACCTCGAGGAAACGGGTACTTTTCAAGGGGTCAATCCGGGAAGAACCCAGCCTAAGGGCAAGATCATGCTGCCGGTAACATTTGGCAGCGAGTTTAACTTCAGGACCGAAAAGGTGGTGTTTGATGTCGCCAAGATCCCCATGTCATACAATGGGATCCTTGGTCGGCCAGCGCTGGCTAAGTTCATGGCAGCATCACACTACGCATACAATGTTTTGAAGATGCCCGGGCCGTTGAGCATCATCACTATCCATTCCGATAAGAAGGATGCGCTCATCTGTGCCGACCAACTTTACCGGGAAGCAGTTGCAGCACCTGCCATCAAGGCATCTGCTCCTGCCGCTGGAACTCCCGGGGGGAAGAAGAAGACCGGCAGGAACCTTGGCGCGAACTCCGGCAAGCGCGCCTCCTCGGAGTGCTGCGCTTCCGTCGAGGACGTACCAGAGAGTTCCACCGGCAAGAACAAGAAGTCCAAGGCTGCCCCGCCGGAAACCAAGAAGGTGCCTGCCAGGGAGGACGGAACGGGGTGAACTTTCACCATAAGTTCCGCCCTAGATGACAAATAGGAAAGCGCGCTCGTTGCTTTCCTGCAGGCGAATGTCGACGTGTTTGCATGGCAACCGTCTGACATCCCCGGTGTTCCCAGGAAAGTGATCGAGCACCACCTTGCTGTCTGTCCTCATGCACAGCCCGTCAAGCAAAGGGTGAGGAAACAGGCCTTGGAGCGGCAAGAATTCATTGCCGAAGAGATTAAGAAGCTGGAGGCTGCAGGACTGGTCAAAGGAGTGCTCCATCCAACCTGGTTGGCCAACCCGGTTGTAGTGCGAAAAGCGAATGGGAAATGGAGGCTTTGTATCGATTATACAGATATCAATAAAGCTTGTCCAAAAGATCCCTTTCCCTTGCCGCGCATCGACCATATTGTGGATGCCACCGCTGGTTGTGATCTCCTGTCCTTCCTTGACGCCTATTCAGGGTATCATCAGATTTTTATGGCAAAGGAAGATGAAGAGAAGACCGCCTTTATCACCCCATGTGGTACGTATTGTTTTATACGAATGCCTTTCGGGTTGAAAAGTGCTGGTTCAACATTTGCCAAAGCAATCCAGATTGGTTTTGAGCCACAACTCCATAGAAATATGGAGGCATATATGGATGATATAGTGGTCAAAACTAAGGATAAAGCAACGCTTATTCAAGACTTAGAAGAAACATTTGCAAACTTGCGCAAGATCAACTTGAAGCTCAATCCTGAGAAGTGCGTGTTCGGAGTTCCTTCCGGCAAGCTCCTCGGATTCTTTGTATCTTGCCGAGGAATCGAAGCGAACCCCGACAAGATCAAAGCCATTGAGCAAATTGAAGCGCCGAGACGCGTCAAGGATGTGCGTCGTCTTGCCGGCTGTGTTGCTGCTCTAAGCAGGTTTATTTCCAAATCTGCTGAGCGCGCCCTGCCCTTCTTCAAAATTTTGAAGAAGGCAGGTCCAATGAAATGGACTCCGGAAGCGGAGGCTGCACTGCAAGATGTGAAGAAATACCTTTCCTCTCCGCCGACGCTAGTCGCTCCTAAACTACAAGAGCCGTTGCTGTTGTATCTGGCGGCAACAAATCAAGTGGTTAGTGCTGCGCTAGTGGCGCAGAGAGAAGCTGATGAGGAAGCAACACCAGTGGTAGGACCGCCGGATGACGCAGCAAGATCTTCCCCGGCAAGGGTTGATCCCGGCAAGACAGGATCTGCGCAAACAGAAGAACTTGTGCAGAAGAAGAAGGTGGTGCAGCACCCAGTTTATTTTGTTAGCTCTCTTTTACAAGGGGCTAGGTCAAGATATTCTGGGTTGCAGAAGCTGCTTTTTGGCCTCCTTATGGCCTCAAGGAAGCTACGCCACTATTTTCAAGCACATGAGATTACCGTCGTCACTCGCTTTCCGTTGCAACGGATTTTGCAAAATCCGGAGGCAACCGGCAGGATCATGGAGTGGGCGTTGGAGCTGTCCAGCTTTGGCCTTAAGTTTGAAAGCACTTCGACAATTCAGAGTAGGGCCTTGGCGGAATTCATTGTAGAATGGACCCCGACGCCAGACGAAGAAGTTCAAGAAACAACTCTCCCCGGCAAGGAAATCGATCAGCAATGGATTATGTACTTTGACGGGGCTTTCTCGCTGCAAGGCGCCGGTGCTGGCGTGCTGCTTGTCGCACCCACCGGAGAGCACCTCAAGTACGTAGTCCAAATGCACTTTCCCCGGGAGAGTTTGACCAACAACACTGTAGAATACGAGGGTTTGCTTGCCGGTCTTAGGATCGCGGCAGACCTTGGTATCAAAAAGCTCGTCATCAAAGGCGATTCACAGCTTGTCGTCAGGCAAGTTAACAAGAGCTATCAAAGTCCATTGATGCAAGCCTATGTAGATGAAGTGAGGAAATTGGAAGAGCGCTTTGACGGTCCCCAAATGGAGCATGTTCCTCGTGCCGAGAACAATATTGCTGACGACCTGTCAAAGCGTGCTGCCCTCAAGTTGCCTGTGGAACCAGGAACTTTTGTGCTACAATTGACTCAACCATCCGTGGCGCCATCGATGCGGCAAGAAAAAAGAAGGAAGTTGAACTCTGGCCAGTACTTCCCGGCAGAGCTCCCCGGAGCCGCCGGCAAGGAAGTTGCCGGGATCGACACGCCTGCCGGGGAACAACAGGCTCCGACAGGGCCTCAGTCCCTCGTTGTCGAGACAAACGTTCCCCCGGCAGAGGAGATGCCTTTAGTCCTAGTTGTCGAGCCTCAGGCTCCAGCATGGGCGCAGCACATTGTCCATTTCCTTCAGACATGTGAACACCCCGAGGAACAAGAAGAAGCCGAGAGAGTAGCCCGTCGGTCTGTTATGTACAAGTTCGTTGATGACGTCCTGTACAGAAAGAGACCAAACGGTGTGAAATTGAAGTGCATTTCTCGGGAGGATGGACTACAACTGTTGGCAGAGATTCATGGGGGCATATGTGGTTCTCACATAGGGTCAAGAGTGCTTGCCGGGAAAGCATTCCGGCAAGGTTTCTTTTGGCCTACCGCCCTCCAGGATGCGACTGCACTAGTAACCAAGTGTGAAGCATGCCAGTTTCATTCGAAGAAATTACATCAGCCAGCTCAAGCTCTTCAAACAATCCCTCTCTCCTGGCCATTTTCGGTCTGGGGGCTCGACATACTGGGCCCCTTCCCCCGTGCTACCGGGGGCTTTGAGTACTTGTACGTTGCTATCGACAAGTTCACAAAGTGGCCGGAGGTGGAAGCAGTGAGGAAGGTGACAGCGCAGTCGGCTGTCAAGTTCTTCAAAGGAATTGTTTGCCGTTTCGGTGTGCCTAACAGGATCATCACCGACAATGGCACACAGTTCACAAGTCGCACCTTCATGCAGTATGTCCAAGACCTTGGCGGCAAGATTTGTTTTTCCTCTGTTGCTCACCCGAGAAGCAACGGCCAAGCGGAGAGGGACAATGCTGAAGTGCTGCGCGGTCTCAGGACCAGAACTTTTGACAGGCTGAAAAAGTGCGGAAGACGCTGGATTGATGAGTTGCCGGCGGTTCTTTGGTCAATCAGAACGACACCAAATCGAGCCACCGGCCAGACGCCCTTCGCTCTGGTCTACGGAGCGGAAGCAGTTCTCCCCACGGAACTCATATACGGATCTCCTCGAGTGCTCGCTTATGATGAGCTCGAGCAAGAGCAACTGTGGCAAGATGACGCTGTGCTCCTTGAGGAGAATCGTCTTCAGGCTGCTGTGCGAGCTCCACACTACCAACAAGCTTTGCGCCGCTATCATAGCCGCAAAGTTCATGCCCGAAGCCTTGAGGAAGGCGACCTTGTTCCTCGACGGATTCAGTCCGCCAAGAATTCAAACAAGTTGACGCCAAAGTGGGAAGGCCCTTATCGGGTAGTATGAGTCACCAGGCCCGGCGCTATCCGCCTGGAGACCGAAGATGGCATTCCAGTGAGCAATTCCTGGAATATCGAACATCTTCGCAAGTTCTATCCATAAGGCGCGGTTGCCGGGGGCTCCCGGCAACCACCCTTTTGTACAAGTCTTGCCGGCAAGGCATGTGATCCTTTGTACAAAGCCAGGCGCAGACCCTGAGCACAGATGAATAAATTTAAGTGTTGTACATTCCCTTATTGATTCCCATGTTCATATTTATATATGCATGTTTGTCTAAGATGTTGTATGACACCTGATCCCGGTAAGTTCTAACGAACCGCCAAGGTTTCATCCCTTTATTTTCTCTTCTTTCTTTTTCTCAAAGACAGAAGGATTCCTCGCGTGCACATTTGCCGGGGGGGAAGGGAGATATGAATACCAGTTGGTGACGTTCGGAATCGATGCTTGCCGGAGGAAGAACAAAGCCAGAAAGCTAAGTCCTAAAAACTTAGAGCAAGTTTTTCTTTTTTTACCAAGTTATTTCCTTGGACAATTCCGATTCTTGTATGGAAAATCTGCACGCGAAGGAATCCTTGTTGTAATCAGCTGCGCCCTTATTTTGTTTCGAGTCCGCTCAACGATTTAAGTGGCTGCACTGAGAACGCCAAGGAGTCTTGCCGGCCGCTACGCCTCCAGCAGGCTGCTGAAGTCCCGCACCCAGCGCTCGCGGCAGGTTGAGCGCCGGCAAGTTTTTCAGTAAGCGTAGGATGAACTCCATACATAAAGGAATCAAACAAGGAAAGTAGCAAGCATGAGCCTAAACATCGTCAAATTATATTGCATCCATGAGTTGCTGCAGTTCTAACTTGAGACCTAATTGTCTTTTACATGAGATGATGGCAGCAAGAATAAAAGGAAAGCACTCAATCCCTACGCTGGCCTTCGATCCTTTTGATGGAGTCCACCTTCTCAAGGATTGGCGCGATGCACTCTTCAAGCGCCTCAACATTTGCATCCTTTGGCAAATGGCCGAGCGCGCTGGAGAGGTCGATGCCGGGATTGCTGTGCACCACCTTGATGAGCACCTTGCGAAGGACGGCCCGGCAAAGCCGGCGAGTCTCGTTCGCTAGTTGGGTCGCCCGGCTGGACTGGAGCGCCCTCAACGCATTGATGATGCTTTCAAAGAACATCGTCAACCTGGCACTTGGAGATATTCTTTCCTCGGAAGAATAATTAAAGTTCGGCAAGCCCATGGTTGACAGTTCTGCGGTAAGCTTCTCCGCGGTGGCGATGAAACGGCCAGTCCAGATCTCCACTCCCTTCTCGTACTCGCTTTGGGCAGCGGCGGCGCTCTTGAGCAGGTTCCTCTCTCCTTGGAGATCCTTGAGTAGAGCCTTCTCACGGGCCTTGCCGGCCTCGAGAGACTTCTGCAGCGTGGTCAGCTTCAGCTCCAAAACCGCAATACTATCAGCCGCAGAGGAGAGCTGCTTGGTCTTGTCGGACAGGGCAACTTGCATCTCCGCCAAGGAGTGGAGGGTTTTTTCCCTGTCCCCCTTGAGCGTCGAGAGCTCCTTGCCGTGCTCTTCGAGATCTGTTTCCAGCCTCTTCACTTTGTCCCTCAGCTCGTTCTTGGCGGCGTCTGCAGCTTCGGCAGCATCGACGGCCTCCTTGAGCTTGCCGGCATGACTTGCAGTCAGAGCTTCGAGCGCCTCCTTGTGTTTCTGCTCCAGCTCCTGGGTCCGCCGCGCGACAAGATTTTCGATGTCTTCATCCTTGCTACGAAGCTTGGCGGCAAGCGCCTGCTCACGTGCGGTGAGATCTTCTTCATGAGCATCAAGAGCAACGCGGCGCCCCGTCAGGAGAGCATCTTCGGCAGCAATCCTTTGAACAGCTTCATCATGTGCCTTCTCCATATCTGATTGCTTCAGGAGGATCTCATTCCATTGCTGGCTCACTTGCTCTCAGCCGGCAACCAGCTCTTGGAGGGCCTCGGCGTGCCAGATTTGCATTTGTGCGACGCGCCTTTGAAAATCCGCTTCGGCTGCCTCGACAACTGCCATTCTGGAATCCGCCTTCTCTTTTCGGGCGTGATGGAGAGCCTGGAGTTTGCGGAAGTTCTCGCCCATGGCCTGAAGGAGCTGATCCTCTTCAGATTTGCCACTGCTAGCGCTGGGATCGTCAACGATTTCGAGCCCGGCAGCGGCAATAATTTCCTCGAAAATTTCTCCTTCGGCTGGTGCCTTAGTGCTTGCCGTCCCCGGCAAGTTGATGAATAGATTCTCGCCAACCTTGAGATATTTGCTGGATGAGGGGCCTTCAGATGTTGATGGCTGGTCGTCAGTGGCCGCCTCACCAGTGACAGGGGGCTCTGTGGCCGGTGCATCGCCTGGCGCTCCTGCGGCAGGAATGCTGTCAGTGCGGTCCTCAGCCTCCCTGTCGCCCTCTTCAGCAGGTTCTTCGCCGATTTCCTCTTGTGCTGTCTTGGCGGCCTCCCCGCCAAGAGCATCACCAGCCCCGGCAACGTCATCCTTGGTGGCCTCGCTGGCAGCGATCCTATCCGCTTCAGCGGCGACATCCCTGGCGGTCTCCTCGATGACGACGTCGACGTCCATATGTTCCATCATAGGGAACTCTGAAGGGCGAAGGAGGAAGACAGAATAAGATCGAGGTTTGGATTTTGAAGTGACTAAAGATAAAGAGATAAGAGGAAAAGAATAACAAGCACTCTGAGGCGATCGAGTACCTGCGTCGGGCTGTCCAGAGGTGGCTTCGCCTCTCCCGGCAACTCCGGTTGCCGGGGGTGGGTTGCCGGAGTCCATGCTTGTCGGCTCCTCCTCAATCAAGACGGGATCGTCGACAGGATCTCTTGCCGGGGATGTGCTTGTGGGTGGAGCGGTCGATGAAGGAGGCACAATGGGGATATCTTCTCCTTGTTGCCATTCTTCTCCTGCGAACCCAAAGATATCAGCGGCAAGAATGAAAGCCTCGGCACCAGCCAGCATTAAAGGGACGATGAACTTACGCTGGGGGCTGTGCTGGGGGCTGTGTTGAGGACTGGACTCCGGGCTGACAACGACAGTTTCCGGCACGCTCGTGGAGCCCGCCAGGGGCTCGTCGCCCGTAGAAGTCCTTGACCTCTTCGCCATCCTCTCCAGCAAGGTTTCTGTGTCACTGCAGAAACAATACAAGCAAGTCAGTAAGATTGATGCAAATTGGAAGGGAGAAGCTGTGGCAAATACTCACTCTTCTTCCTCTCGCTCTGGACTAAAGCCGGAGATGTCGAAGTCGACCTCCGTTGCGGTGTCTGAGTGGGGAGGCGGAGGAGGAGTCCTAGGCCGCTTTGCTGTGGCAGGCGCCGGGGCAACCTCCGGCGCGGTAGTACGAGACCCTCCTGCCGCCCCAGCAGTGGTCGCTGGTGTGGGTCTCGCGCGCCGTGCGGGCTGTTGACGAGCCCCCTGCCGCGGTCCAGTCTTGCTGGCCGCTTTCTTGCCGGGGGATTAGCCGCTCGAAGTAGGCTGGCTTGCCGGGATGCCTGATGCAGCCTTCCGAAGGACACGCTTTGTCTTCTTCGGGGGCGAGGGCTCTTCTCGCGTCTCCTCTTCGGCCGTGTCTTCGCCGGACGAGCTCTCAGCGGCTGCGCCGCCTTCTTCCTCGGCAACCTTGTTCTCCTCTGCAGGCTTTGCCTCCACTACCACCTCTGCGTCGCTGGCTTCCCACTCTGTGAAGCCAACGTTGCCGGCCTCCGCGGCAAGATTCGCCTCCTCCACTCTGGTAGCGATGTAGGCTACCTCCTGATCAGTGGTGGCGCGGATAAGATCTGACTCTTGCCGGACAGGCTTCTCCGTCAAATTGTCAAAGAACTTCTGCGCTTCTTCCTCGCTTGGCTCGACCCAGGTCAGGTCAAGGCCGTGGGCGTTGAACATCGGCAAGAAGGCAATGATTGACCCCAAGGCAGAGTTGTTGCAAAAGGGGACGATCCTTGCCGGCAGCCGGTGCTTGTCTTCGCGCTGGAATAACTTTTGGCGGAGAGCGCCAAGCTGCATAGCGGTCAGATTGTTGTTCAGCCCGGGGCGCAGTCTCATGACATCTGCCGCGTTCTTGTACTCCCAGACTAGCTTTCCCCTGTTCTGCAGAGGGGCGATGCGGCGGCGGAGAAAGTCGAAGCCGATCATCTCCATTATTAGCCCGGCAGCCTTCAAGCGAAGGATCCTGGTAGTGGCGATTGTGAGCCTCTCGTCTTCTGCGGCGAGATCGCCCCAATCCTTGCCGCGGACCACCTTCTGTTGCCGGGGATGACAAAAAGGATGAGGATCTGCTTCCTGGATCCAGCACCATTCGGCCCGCCACTCATCCCACTTTTCGCGGTAAACTCCCTCTGGGTATATCTCTTTGTTCCAAGCCCTTGGAATCCAGGCAATAGATCCGGAGAGAGCCTCTCCTTTTTGGATACGAGGGTAGAAATAATGGCGGAAAAGAGCAGAATTGGGGATGACGCCAGCGAAATTCTCACAGAGATGGGCAAAGATAGACATGCAAAGTACGACATTCGGTGTGAAATCAAGAAGGCGAAAGCCGTACGTGTACATGATGTCGTTGAAGAAATCAAAAAAGGGTGGACAGAGCCCGCAATAGAAATATGCAGTGAAGAAGGGGTATCTGTCCGATCCACCTTTGGAGCAAGCACCTGGGATTACGCGTGTGGCGGGGTGAGCTTGCGTTCCCTTCGCCCACATGCATTGATATCGCCCCTTCAAAACTTCGGCGTCGAGCATCGGAGGGAAGACGACGAGCCTCTTCCGCATCTTCACCAGTTCGCTCTCTGGAACTTCGGCTTTCGCCTCCTTGTCCTTGCCCTTGCCTTTGCTGGCCTTGGGCGGCATGGCGACTGTGAGGACGGAAGCTGGGGGCGGAGCGAGCGCGGGAGCAGCAGGCGGAAGAGGAAAAAGGTTTCGCTCTGAGCTCGAGGAAAGGAAGGCGATGGCGATGGCCAGATTGAGAAGAAGGGGGGGGGGTAAATAGGTTTGCGCCTCTGCAACTTCTTTTCATGGGGAAGGAGCGGGGCCGCCTTGTTTATTCCCCAATATGAATGCGCCTCTATAGGCGCGAGACAGTTTGCAGCCTTTTTGGCACGCTTCCCACATCGCGCGCTCCGTGCGCGTAGTGGGGGGCACAGTAAAACAAGATATTTACGAGCAGTTAATTCCCTGCCACGCATGCCCGTGCACTATTTGGGCCTAGCACAACAACGCCTCGCACTCGTGTATGGCCTAGGCCCGGGGGCTCCTGTCGGTGTACTAAGTATTGGGCCACTAGTACCCCGTACTTGTGCACGGACAGTTGTAGCCATCCTCGCGGCAAGGCTTGCCGGGATCAGCTCGGGGTCGATTCAACCCATCAAGGAAATCATCAAGTCGGAGATCTGAGGATCAGCAGATAAGCAGAGCTGAAATCCGAAGGCCAGCCTCCCCGACAAGATCCTTGCCGGGATGGCCTTTGGGGCCCGGCAAGGCTTGGCGCCCGGCAAGATTCGGTACCTGGCGAGATTCTGCCGCTGTGCCACCGCTTCGGCACAGTTACGTGTCTGACATTCTGGGTCCTTCTCTGGATGCGTGGCGACGCGCCAGTGGACGAGAGCTTAAGCGGTGCTGATGGGATGGCCCCCTTTTTCCATCCCCAAGAAAGTGAGGACACCTAAACGGACACCTCACGGTGCATTAAATGCGCTTGTCCCAATCCGTCAGGGGTTAGGTATGATACCCTGTAGCTACTTTACACCTCAATGTATGTACATTTTGCCACTGTGGAGACCCCTTTGAGCATATAAAAGGAGGCCCAAGGCAACTGCTACAGGGGGGAGAACTTCTGGCCCATTCTGCATGCGCAGCTGCTCTTTGAACGTACTGTTCATTGCGAGCACTCCTGAAGGCTGGGCTCAAGAACATCAATAAGAACACAAAGCAGGAGTAGGGTTTTACACTGATCAGCGGCCTGAACCTGGGTAAAAACCTCACGCGTCGATCACTGGTTCTGCTCTTTGCGTATACCTCTCCCCCCGCCGAATCGTAAAGGGGTCTCTCGGGGCCCCATAGGTGTCGTGCCCCAACAGTTTGTCAACTGAATTGCTTGAGGACAAGCAATGGGTTAAGCTTGGGGCAGTTGATATGTCTCCATCGTATCTACTTTTCCAAACTCTTTTGCCCTTGTTTTGGACTCTAATTTGCAAGATTTGAATGGAACTAACCCGGACTGACGCTGTTTTCAGCAGAATTGCCAAGGTGTTTTTTTGTGCAGAAATAAAAGTTCTCGGATTGACCTGAAAATTTACTGAGAATATTTTTGGAATATATAAAAATATTGGTGAAAGAATCAACCAGAGGGGCCCACCCAGAGGCCACAAGCCATGGGGGCGTGCCCTGCAGGCTTGTGGGCCCATTGGAGCCCCTCAGACCTCAACTCCAACTCCATATAACTCTATTGGGGGAGAAAAAAATCAGAGAGAAGGATTCATCGCGTTTTACGATACGGAGCCACCGCCGCCTCCCGTTCTTCATCGGGAGGGCTGATCTGGAGTCCGTTCAGGGCTCCGGAGAGGGGGATTCATCGCCATCATCATCACCAACCTTCCTCCATCACCAATTTCATGATGCTCACCGCCACGTGTGAGTAATTCCATCGTAGGCTTGGTGGACGGTGATGGGTTGGATGAGATTTATCATGTAATCGAGTTAGTTTTGTTAGGGTTTGATCCCTAGTATCCACTATGTTCTGAGATTGATGTTGCTGTGACTTTGCTATGCTTAATGCTTGTCACTAGGGGCCGAGTGCCATGATTTCAGATCTCAACCTATTATGTTTTCATTAATATATTTGTGTTCTTGATCCTATCTTGCAAGTTGTAGACACCTATTACGTGTTATGATCCGCATACCCCAAGGTGACAATAATTGGGATTCTTTCCAGTGATTACCGTAGTTTGAAGAGTTCATGTATTCACTAAGTGCTAATGCTTTGGTCCGGTTCTCTATTAAAAGGAGGCCTTAATATCCCTTAGTTTCCATTAGGACCCCGCTGCCACGGGAGGGTAGGACAAAAGATGTCATGCAAGTTCTTTTCCATAAGCACGTATGACTGTATTCGGAATACATGCCTACATTATATTAATGAATTGGAGCTAGTTCTGTGTCACCCTAGTTTATAACTGTTGCATGATGAATGCCATCTGACATAATTATCCATCACTAATCCGTTGCCTACTAGATTTTCACATATTGATCTTTGCTAAGTTACTTTTCCGTTACTACTGTTACGATCACTACAAAACTGCTACTGTTACTTTTGCCACCGTTACCGTTACTTCCATACTACTTTACTACCAAAAACTTTGCTGCAGATATTAAATCTTTCAGGTGTGGTTGAATTGACAACTCAGCTGCTAATACTTGGGAATATTCTTTGGCTCCCCTTGTGTCGAATCAATAAATTTGGGTTGAATACTCTACCCTCGAAAACTGTTGTGATCCCCTATACTTGTGGGTTATCAGCGAGCGCAGCGTGTTCCTCTTGAGCCAGGACAAACTTTTGGTGCCGCTTCTACTACTATTGATGCTTCTGTAGCTCCTGCTGCTACTGCAGAGGTGGAGGACTATTATGAGGATGAGGTGGATCAAAATCAGAACTACGTGCAACCACCAACACCAGGTCGACCTCATGCATATAATCGCAACGGTAGGGCTGCAGCACCACCTCAGGTACGAGATTATGACCATATTCCTAAGCTAAAATTGAATATTCCACCGTTTGAGGGTAGATACATTCCTGATGTATATCTTACTTGGGAGTTAGAAACTGAACAATGTTTCACATGCTTACAATATCCTGAGGATAGACGTGTTGCTGCTGCTGTTTGTGAATTCACTAGTTTTGCTTCTGTTTGGTCATCTAAACATTGTAGATTATATCATGATAATATCCCAACTACTTGGGCTGCTTTGAAAACTGCTATGCGTACTCGTTGGGTTCCACCATATTATCAACGTGAATTATGTCAAAAACTGCAGCGTTTGAGACAAGGAAAAAATTCTGTAGAGGAGTATTATCAGGAATTATAAACTGGCATGATTAGATGTGGTATTGTTGAGGATAATGAAGCTATGCTTGCACGTTTTTTGGGTGGATTAAATAGAGAGATTCGGACCATTTTAGAGTATAAGGAGTATAACAATATCACTCGTTTATTCCATCTTGCTTGCAAAGCTGAACGTGAAGTGCAGGATCGACAGGCATTGGCGTGGACTAATTTTTCTACAGGTCGACCTTCATCATGGACACCGCGTGCATCTTCTACTTCCACACGTTCTGCTACACCGGCACCTCCGTCAGCTGCCACCTCCAGCCGTGATACAAGAAAGCAGGCACTATCTGCCAAGAGCACACCTATCGGGCTTGCACAGAGCTCTTCTTCATCCATGGCATCAATAGGGCACACACATGATATTATTTGTCGTCATTTTAAGGGTAGAGGTCATTATGCGAGAGAATGACAATCTACGCGTGTTATGATTGCTACTGAGGATGGTGGGTATGAGTCCGCTAGTGAGTATGATGAGGAGACTTTGGCTCTTATTACAAGTGAAGAACATGGTGGAGATGATTCTGATCATGAGACGCAATACATGGCTGCTGAAGATGCTGGCATGTATGAAAGTTTAGTTGTTCAACGTGTTTTGAGTGTGCAGGTCACACAAGCTGAGCAAAATCAGAGGCATAATTTGTTCCATATAAAGGGAGTTGTCAAGGAACATGCTGTCCACGTTATCATAGATGGAGGGAGCTGCAACAACTTGGCTAGCATGGAGATGGTGGAGAAGCTATCTCTCACCACAAGACCACATCCACATCCTTACTACATCCAATGGTTCAAAAATAGCAGCAAGGTTAAGGTAACACGTACTGTTAGTGTGCATTTTAGTATCTCTACATATGCTGATTATGTTGATTGTGATGTGGTACCCATGCAAGCATGTTCCTTATTACATGGTAGACCATGGCAATTTGATAAAAATTCTGTACACCATGGTAGAAACAATCAGTATACTCTTGTTCATAAGGATAAACATATTACTTTGCTTCCTATGCCTCCTGATTCTATTTTGAAAGATGATATTAATAGAGCTAATAAAGCAAAACATGAGAAAAATAAGAGTGAAAATCAGATTGTGACAAAAGAATTTGAGCAACAAATAAAGCCTAATAATAAACCATCTAGTGTTGCTTCTGAAATTAAATTGAAAAGTGCATGTTTACTTACCACCAAATCTGATATTGATGATCTAGATTTCAGCAAATCTATTTGCTATGCTTTTGTGTGCAAAGAGGCATTATTTTCATTCGAGGATGTGCCTTCCTCTTTGCCTCCTGCTGTCACTAACATTTTTGTAGGAGTTCGCTGATGTCTTTCCACAAGACGTGCCACAGGGATTACCACCTATTCGCGGGATTGAGCATCAGATTGACTTAATTCCTGATGCTTCGTTGCCAAACCATGCACCATACTGCACCAATCCTAAGGAGACGAAGGAGATTATGCGTCAAGTATAGGAGCTGCTCAACAAAGGTTATATACGCGAATCTCTTAGTCCTTGTGTTGTTCCTATTATACTAGTGCCAAAAAAGGATGGTATGTCGCGTATGTGTGTTGATTGTAGAGGCATTAATAATATTACTATTCGTTATCGTCATCCTATTCCTAGGTTAGATGATATGCTTGCTGAATTGAGTGGCTCTACAATATTCTCCAAAAGTTGATTTGTGTAGTGGATACCATCAAATTCGTATGAAATTGGGAGATGAATGGAAAACAACATTTAAAACTAAGTTTGGTTTATATGAGTGGTTAGTCATGCCTTTTGGGTTAACTAATGCACCTAGTACTTTCATGAGATTAATGAATGAAGTTTTACGTGCTTTCATTGGACGATTTGTGGTAGTCTATTTTGATGATATACTGATTTATAGCAAATCTTTGGAAGAACATTTGGAACATTTACGTGCTATTTTTGTTGCTCGATGTGATGCACGTTTGTTTGGTAACCTCGGGAAGTGCACCTTTTGCACCGATCGAGTATCTTTTCTTGGCTATGTTGTTACTCCATAGGGAATTGAAGTTGATAAAGCCAAGATTGAAGCTATTGAGAGTTGGCCGCAGCCCAAAACAGTCACACAAGTGAGGAGTTTTCTTGGACTCGCTAGTTTCTGTAGGTTATTTGTGAGAGATTTTAACACCATTGCTGCACCTCTCAATGAGCTTACAAAGAAGGATGTGCCTTTTGTTTGGGGTACCGCACAAGAAGAAGCCTTCACGATATTGAAAGATAAGTTGACACATGCTCCTTTACTCCAACTTCCTGATTTTAATAAGACTTTTGAGCTTGAATGTGATGCTAGTGGAATTGGATTAGGAGGTGTGTTATTACAATATGGCAAATCTGTTGCATACTTTTCTGAAAAATTGAGTGGGCCTAGTCTGAACTATTCTACTTATGATCAAGAATTATATGCTCTTGTTCGGACCTTAGAAACATGGCAACATTATTTATGGCCCAAAGAATTTCTTATACATTATGATCATGAATCTTTGAAACACATTAAAAGTCAGGCAAAACTGAACCATAGACATGCTAAATGGGTTGAATTCATTGGACTTTCCCTTATGTCATTAAACACAAGAAGGGTAAAGAAAATGTTATTGCTGATGCTTTGTCTCGTCGTTATACTATGCTTTCACAACTTGACTTTAAAATATTTGGTTTGGAGACCATCAAAGATCAATATGTGCATGATGCTGAATTTAAAGATGTATTGCAGAATTGTAAAGAAGGGAGAACATGGAACAAGTTCGTTGTTAACAACGGATTTGTGTTTCGTGCTAACAAGCTATGCATTCCAGCTAGCTCCGTTCGTCTTTTGTTGTTGCAGGAGGCGCATGGAGGAGGATTAATGGGACACTTTGGCGTGAATAAGACGAAGGATATACTTGCTACACATTTCTTTTGGCCAAAGATGAGACGGGATGTTAAGCGTTTTGTTGCTCGTTGCACTACATGTCAAAAAGCTAAGTCATGACTCAATCCTCATAGTTTATATATGCCTTTGCCTATACCTAGTGTTCCTTGGGAGGATATATCTATGGATTTTGTTTTAGGATTACTTGGAACAAAGAAGGGAGGGATAGTGTCACACCCTGATTTTCATGCCACAACACTTAAGCTAATAAATCATGATAAAAATGTGGTTAGACAAAAACTTTTGAGTGTTTTGGTCTTTGCTTTGATTGGATTTTGTCTGCTGTTTACAAGTGCTCTAAAAATCAAATAAATCCTCCAACTCTCATACTTCTCTCCCTTGATCTGAAACTTTGCCCAATGATCATGACATGTGTTTAGGACATAAATGTGTTTTCTTACAAAAATAATTTGGCCAAAAAGTATTTTCTAAATTAGGTTTTCCAAAAACCCCTGAGTTAAGGCTTGAACTACAAGTACTTAATTTAGTGTATGAAAATCCTTTCAAAAATTATATTTGACTCCTCTTAGATATAGGACTCCCAGAAACCACAAAAATATTATTTTAAAAGTTATTTTACTATTTTATTTAAAGGCTTTTTCTTAAGGCTGGAAATGGTCTTTAATAGGTTAGAATTATTTTAATGTTTCAAAAATATTTGAGAAAATTTAGGGAGACTCAGTGAACATATATTCTCCATATATATGAGTTTCAACACATGGTCATGACCAAAATATTGGTCAAATCACTCAAAAACCCTTTCTGGATATTTCAAGCTTTTTAAATATTTACAAAGGAAATATTCTCCATTAAATCCAAGAAAATTCCACCATGTCACAAATGGCCTACATGATGATCTTGACAAGTCTCATGTCATGGAGAACAGTATAACCTCACCAATACCCTGCAAAACCATTCCTGTCCAGACCCAAATTTGATCAACTCTACATTGCCAACTATCTCCTTTTGATCTTACGTTTTGTGGACATTCTCTAATACCTAAATGATGACACTAAACCAAGTGGTGCATCAAGGAGAATTTATTAGCTTAGCTAGATCTAAGAAAATCCATTTCTATTGATTTCTAGGGTTAGCCAAAGTTACATTGGCAACTTTCTCTGAATGAGCCCAAAATTCTACCACATTGTTACATGATCATGGCCATCACTCCTACCAAGTGGCACAAGAAGGAGACTAGTGCAACTAGCCCAAATCACCATCAAGCACCTTCTCCCATTTTGCTAGAATCACCATTTTGACCCCTTCCACTATTCTCCATGAGCTCAAATTTTTACCACAGCTGACCCTGATCACCTTCTACCTCTGGTAAAATTTGCAAGGCCATGGACCAATAATTGAGGGGTGAAATCCTCACTATCTCACTGTGGACAGCAAAGTTTTCTCTCTCTCTCTCTACCCCTCTCTCAGTCCAGAAGCCTCCTAGAGCATCCAAAGCCCTTTCCACATTGTTTACACCCCCCAGAGCTACTGGACACAAGTGGCCGCACCCACTTTGCCTATTCTATGCCATGGCATGCCAATGGCATGCTCTGGGGCGCGCTATAGTGCACTAGGGCACTGTAGCTGCCCTCTGCCCGATGCTCCCGTCTACCTTGGGCGCCGGGATCGTGTCTCCCGAGGTCGCCTCGACATCCACGACAAGCAACACTATCGGGCCCTTCCTCCCTTGCCCTCCTTCTCCCTCTGTGGAGCTCGCCGAGCATGCCCTAGACCTCGCCCACTGTGCACCAATGCCCCCTCTATATAGAGCCCCCCCCTGGAGCTCTCTCTGGCCTCCTCTCGCTCTCCCTCTCTCCCATAAGGCTCCCGGACAAGCCCCCTCTCCCCCTCGTGCCCTCCTTCCCTTTCCATGGCCGCAATTGGTCACTGTCGGCCTTCGCCCGGCTCTAGTGAACCAGGACCTATCCCCCTCCCCTTCAACCTCCAGGAGAACCACCGCTGGACGACGGAACTTCCCCGCTCCTCGCCGCTTCTTCCCGTGCCCCGTGTTGCCGGTGCCACCACCGCCCGACGGGGTCGTCCGCCACGGCCAGTGCCGAGCGTGCTTTGGTCATCCCCTACCGTCCCCAAGGGTTCCCCCTAACACGCCGCTGCACGGCAACCTCTCCGATGGCCGGAGCTTGGCCGGGGGTGGCCTGTGCCGCCAGGGGCAAGCGCCGGCCGCCGAATAGCCAAGGCTCGATCCCCTCTGTCGCAAGCGCAGGAGCAGGGAGACGACCCTGCGGTGGGCCCCATGGGTCAGGGACCCCGCCGCCCAGCCACATCATTCAAGTGGAGACGGCTCCTGCTTTTCCTGTCTCCCTGCGAAGGAACGCTCTCACGTGATAACTCCTTCGACGTCGCCTCCCTCGCCAGCACGGCTGAGCCGCCGGGCCGGCCCAGTGCGCTTCGGCACTAAGTTCCGCCCAGTGCGCGCTGCCGCCGCCGAGATCCAGCCCATTTTGGTAATTTCATTTCCATTTCTTTTTCTGTAAAGATTGGAAAATCCATAAACAATTCAAATGGACTCCAAATTTGATGATTCAAAATTCAAGTAGTTCATAAATTCATGCTCTATCCCATGGTGCAATTTGCACATTTTTTCAGAAATATTTTCTTCACAAGTATTTATCAAATCCTATTTTTCCATTTCTGTGATGAACTTTAGAAAATCACAGAGAGCTCATATTTGATCCAAATGCCTTGATTCAAATTCCTAGACTCTTCTAGGTTCATAACTTAGTTTGTGAACAATTTTCCCAATACTTTATCTACCACATCAAATATTGGTCCATTTCTCCATGTATAGCCAACTTTGCAAATTCCTAGGAAATTCATGTCAACTCCAAATCCAGTGAAACCAACTCCTATATGCTTCTAAAATCAAGCTTTGTTACATGGGTGCCTTTTCTCATTTTCCAAAATAATTCTTTTGTACACTTCTTGCAAATCCATTACTCTCTTGATTCCGTCATATTGGAATGTTCAAGAATGTCCATTGATCCAATCCCAATGAAACCACTTTGGTCATTTTTTTTTCATATGACCAAAGGTATCCTAGAAAAGTCCAATTCACATTTTTAGAGCACTTTTATTTTTGCCTTGTTGTGTTGCTTATTGTGATTGTTTCTGACGTTAGTTGATGAAGTAGACGGAATACTCGGAGATGGACCAGAAGGATTAAAGACCTTGTGGAGTCAGGCAAGCAGCCCTTTGACCATGATGAACCCTTTACATCATAAAAGCATTTTTCGTTGTTTCATCGAAAGCATGATATCTTGAATGGCAACTGTCGGTGTCAAAACCGGCGGACCTCGGGGTAGGGGGTCCCGAGCTATGGATCTAGGATCGATCGGTAACAAGGGACGACGAACACAGTGTTTACCCAGGTTCGGGCCCTCTCGAAGAGGTAATACCCTACGTCCTGCTTGATTGTATTGATTGTATAACGTGGTTTACAGAGTAGATCTACCTTGAGATCAGTATGAGCTAAACCCTAGGCTATGGGGGGATGAAGATAGCTCTCCCCCTAATGACTACAACCCTCGGTTTATATAGACACAGATAGCGTTAGGGTTACCGAAGATAGATTACAACAAGAGGGAAAGAGGTCTCGTCCATCCTTGACTTGGAGGGCACACCATGACTTCACAGGTCTCCGGTCACCACACGGCTCCACCAGTCCGGGCCATGCACAATGGGCCGTCGCCTCGAGGACCCCTTAGTCCATGACTCCCACAGTAGCCCCCGAACTTGCCTCCAACACCGAGACTTGTATCCGGTATCCATTCCGACCAGTATTCAGTTTGCGGGGCAAGTTCCTCAGCAAGTCTTCCCCCTGTTCGGTACCAAGTGATGTTCATAGTGTGAAATGGTTGTTTTACTTAACATAAAAGGTAGTAATAAAAATATCGCTCAAGTGCAAATAGTGCCTTTATCTGACAACCTTTTCTCCTTCAACGAAGAGTCGCTTCTGGCCATAAGACCAAGGAGTTACTATTTCTCGAAGCGCGGCTCGAGGCTGACGCCACGCTTGACACGTCCCTTCAACGTGGAGATCGTGTCTCACTTTTCGGGGGATATGGTTAATGATCTCGATTCCCCTCCCTGCTCATAACATTGCGGAGATATCTGGAAGTGGAGAGGCCAACGGCGTGAAAAAAGGGATCTCTGGCCTGCCCATAGTCTATAAAAGGGGGGCGCTATAGTCTGCATCCCACGCCTTCTCCTACCTTCCGCACTCGTGATCCTTCAGAGCTCCGGCGCCCTTTCTCCCTGCTTCCATAGCCAATCCCAATTTACCTCCTTCGACCATGGCCAGATCCAGCGCCAATGGGAAGTGGGAGGCCTCCTCCATCACCAACGAGGATATACTGAAGCTGAAGGAGGCCGGTTACTTGTTGGCCAACATCGCCCATCGAGCCCTTGAAGAGGGCCAGATCATCCCTACGCCCGAGCCGGGCGAAAGGGTAGTTTTTCTCCCCCATTTCCTTAGGGGGCTTGGATTTCCACTGCACCCCTTTGTGCGGGGCCTAATGTTTTACTATGGGCTATATTTCCACGATCTAGCCCCCAACTCCCTCCTCCACATTTCGACCTTCATCGTCATCTGTGAAGCGCTCCTCTGGGTCCAGTCGCACTTCGGCTTATGGCTGAAGGTGTTCAACGTGAATTCCAAGGTGGTCGGTGGCGAGCACGCGGACTACGGAGGGGCCATGATCAGCAAGCTGACACGGGTCTAGTGGCCGGACGACCACTTTGTCGACACCGTCCGGATGTGGCAGAAGGAGTGGTTCTATATCACCGAGCCGAGGGAGGCCGCATGGGGAGCAGCCCCCGCCTTCCGGTCCGGACCCCCCACCAGATTGGCCTCCCGGACCACCAAGAGTCCGGACTGGGGATGTGTTGCCGACACCAAAGCGCTACAGAAACGCGTCGACAATGTAATAGAGACTGGCGTGAAGCTGGTCGACGTGTTCCAGATCATGCTCCACCGCGGGCTCCTCCCCTTCCAAGACAGGGCCAAGCCCATGTGGGAGCATGAGCCCGAGGATCCGGCCACTATGCGGCACCTCTTCGGCATGACTCCTGACAAGATATGGGGCCCACTATTCCAGCCCCAAAAGGAGTGGCCGGCCGAGGGGAAGGACATCGGTCTTGACGCCGCGAATCCCCTAAGGGAGGTGAGTGGCATGTCTTTTCGAAGAGTATTCGGATATTCACATTACATGAGATTCGATCTAACCTGGTTATGTGGATTCTGCAAGGCTGGCTCGCCAAGGCCAAGAAGATCAGGGGCCCGGCGCCGCTGCCGAAGGGGCCCTGATCAGAGCAGCTGGAGAAGATGCTAGTCGTGGTGCCCTGCAAGGCGCCCGCTAAGAAGGGCAAGAAGCTAGAGGCACCGGAGGCCAGGGAGGGCCTCCACCGCAGGATCAGTTTGGGCAACCGGTCCGGAGATGCTGCGGCCTCATCCATACAGGATGGGGGTGAGGAGGAGGAGGACGAAGAGGGGAGTGCCTCTTCGCACTCCAAAAAGAGGCCGGCGTCCTAGGACGCCGAGGAGGTCCAACCTTCCTCGGCCCCAAAGAGACGACACCGACCTAAGCTGGTTATACCTGACAGCTCGAATGACGAGAAGTCCGAGGCGTCCGAGGAGCTCCCGAAGAAGGGATCCAAGGTCAAGCCCCCTACCAGCAGGTACGGTGTCTGTATTTTTAGCTATTATGCTTTCAGTAGTTTGTTCTAGTTGAAGGTTAAGCCCTCCGAATTGCAGTCCCCCGCATGAGCACCACACCGAGCAAATCTTGGAAGGGATGTCTCCGCCCGCCGAGCTGGCGGACAGTGGGTCTATGGCGCACTCCGCGCCTCCTTTGGTCCCCGAAGAGGCTGAGGAGGTGTGGTCCCAAAGAACTCCTCCTCTGAACACGAAGGGGGAGGTAGATGGCCGAGGTCAACACCTCAGTCACCGAAGACCAGGATGGAGCGTCCCTCATGGCCTGCGAGGGAAAAGAGTCCGGGCCATCTGGACCCCCTCCGTCGATCGCTCCCGAGCCTCTGAGGCCCTCGACGACACAGATTTCTCCCAGCGGGGAGGGGGCCGGGGAGCCAATGCCAGCGCCGAACACCTCCGCACGGGCGGTGGTGGGCTGGCTGGACACGCTGGAGGAGTTGGTGATCAACTCCGTCATCGTTGAAGGGCACTGCACCCTTATGGGTGCGGTTATGCAGAGTGTTCGGTCCATCCAATCTGGACTGAATGACGCTGTCCAAGGCCTACTAACAGGCTTTGAGGTAAGTCAAGTAATGATCCTTCCTCATAATGCGGTTATAGTTCTTAGTTTAAGTATGCCACATACATAGGAGCCCCCGAGACTCTGCCAGGATCTTCGAAGAGACCTGTAGAGGATCAAATTCGGTAGGTCGGTTAACAATGTCGACATTTCTGATGCTAACATAGGCATCTTTCGTGGCCGCGGCTGCTAATGCCACGGCGGTAGAGGAGATGGATTGGAAGCTCCAGCTTTCCGATCAAGAGCTGGACCTTGTCAACAAACGGCTTGATGAGGTGCAAGGTAAGCTATGTAAAAAGATGTGTATTTGCCAGATAGGGACTGGCCAGACCATTGACTAATCCTTTATCTTGATGATCTTGCAGCTGCTGCCGCTGAGGTCGAGGGCTTAAAGGAGGCCCTTAAGAAAGCTGAGGCCGAGGTGGCCGAGAAGAGGACAGCCACTGAGAGGGCGGTGCCCAAGCTTGAGCAGGCAAAGCGTGCTGCTAAGCAACATGAATCTCGGGTAACCGAGGTCCAAGGGGAGCTCCAGGATGCCGCTGAGAAGCTTGAGGCCCTTGAGAAGGCGTGGGAGGAGCAATCCTCCCATCTGTCCAAGGCGGAGAAAGAGCTCCAGGAGGCGAGGAGTGACGCTCGAGGTGTCCGAGAGGAGCTTCGGCAAGCCGCACAAATTGCCAATGGTAAGAAATATTTACTGCAGAGTGTGTTCGGAGGCAACAGATTCGCCCTGCTGAGGAGGGTCTGGCGCTCCGCAGGCGTCTTCACTGAACTCCCGAACAATGCGGCGGCCGCGGTGAGGCACTATGCCACTCACGAGGAGGATTCCACACAGCGGCTCTTTTGGTCACAGTTTCTGGACTCCGAACGTCCTTCCCTCCTCAGCGATCAAATGAAGTAGCTGATGGAGATGCATCGGATGTCCGAGCTGGCCTTGAAGGACCTCTGTGTCAGCCTGTGGCCGGCCGAGCCCATTTTGGACACCTACTTCGACCTTGTGCAAAGGCTGCGGGAGGCGCCGCTCCGGATTGACGCCGTGAAGCGGTCGGCGTGCCTTGAGGGGGCAAGGCTCGCATTTGCGAAGACCATGGTTCATTGGCCAAGGATTAATCCAATGGAGATGGCCACTGGTCCTCCGCCCCAGGGGAAGAAGCAACACCGCCCCGAGCAGTACTTCGTGCAGGTGATGACCGGAGCGCGGGCGATAGAGGGCCAGTGTTCGAAAAATGTAATGCTTGAGGAGATGTAGCAAGCTTGTACCAAGTGGGATTTATGCTTTATTATGCGCCCGGCGAACTTAGTGATTAAATTTTGACTCCTGTGTGGCCGTATGTTTAGTTCTGAAAGCTACTAGTCGTCGGCTTCAGCCCCCAAGTGAATATCACGAAGGGTGTTTTGTTTCCGCACTGTTACCCTTAGCCATCGTCTTGGTGCCCGGAGGCGGTAGTGCGGGAACGAAACCAGGCAATCAGACTATTCGGTTTTACTGCTTTCACTTAGCCTTAGGAGCTTGACGGTGGGGACTAGGGACTAGCCCCCGGTGTATTTGTGATGTACTTGGGGGTCGAAGCCTGCCCTTTCCGATCACATGGTTTGTGTTAAGACGAACCCTTCGTGTGACACGGCGAAATTGGCAGCGATATTTAGAGTCCAACCTCGTCATCGGATCGCAGACCCGTTCGTGCTTACTATGACGATCAATTTTTGGCTTTTTCCTCCTGAGGTACTTGACTGGGCGAACCAGTAGTATGATCGCAGGGGTTCTCCCTTTGCCCTCTTAGCCGAACAAGCGGAACATAAGGGGCAAACACAGGAGCCGGGCAACCCAACTATTGACCCAAGACATAGTTCAGAACAGATGCATATAGTGCAATATCCGAGAAGCCGGACACCTAACGGGAAGTGGTGCCGGACTTAAAGATATTGAGCTGATGTATAAATTGAACTCGTAAGTGATTAATATATTTTCATGCCAGGCTGTTCGAATAGCGAGGCGAGAATCGGAAAGGGACAGAAAAATTGCAAGATGCAGATATCCGAACACCATAAAGGGTATTTTTATTATTTCTCGTAAGCTCAAGACATCTAACCGTACAATTCGAACTACGAAGGCAGTACTTGCAAGAGAGAAAGAAAAAGAAAATTTACAGAGTAAAGGTTGACGTAGGGCCTTGATGCGTGAGTTGAAGCCTTCACTGTGCCCAGTTGCACGTCTGCGCCTTTGCTTCTGATAGGTGGGGGTTGGGACCTTCTATGAGACCTTGATGGGTGAGGGCCGTACTGATGAAGCTTTAAACTTGGGGGTATCCGGAATTGGTCTCCGAGTCGTCCGAAGATGAGGTAATTCCGAAATTCGGTTTAACCGAACATGTACTTCGGATTAATGTATGCCTCACGGCTGCCCATGGTATTTTGAGTGCGAAGTTGTGCTGACGAGGCACGTGGAGCGTGAAGAATGTGGGCGTGTCGTTGGGCGCGTATCCCTATTTGCGGTGAACGCATGCCGGTTCCCATGATGGGGAACGGGTTCGAACCCATTTACTGTTGTTGTCGGCCCTTATAGTGGGTCGGCATCTGGGCCTATATGGGCCGGTGTGGTCTTCGGCCGCTAGGGCCGCAGTGTGCTCTTCGGTTCGAAGTGAGCATTCTGTGTTGCCATTGATAGTTATGACGCCCGAAGGACCAGGCATTTTCAAGTTGACGTACGCGTAGTGCGGAACGACATTGAATTTAGCGAACGATGTTCGGCCGAGGAGTGCGTGATAGCACTGCGAAAAGGTGCAATATCGAAGGTCAAGTCCACGCTTCAGAAATTATCCGGAGATCTGAACACCACTTCGAGTGTCACAGTGCCCGTGCAGTGGGCCTCCACTCCCGGAATGACTCCCTTGAAGGTGGTGTTACTGGGTTTAATCCTTGATGGATCGATCCCCATTTTCTTCACTGTATCCTCGTATATCAAATTAAGGCTACTTCCTCCGTCCATTAGGACTCTAGTGAGGTGGAATCCATCGATGATGGGGTCCAGCACTAGGGCTGCGGACCCTCCATGGCATATACTGGTGGGATGATCCCTGCGATCGAACGTGATCGGGTAGGCTGACCATGGATTGAACTTCGGTGCTACTGGCTCGATGGAGTATACGTCCTGTAGCGCTCGTTTCCTCTCCTTCTTCGGTATGTGGGTTGCGTAGATCATGTTTACCGTCTTGACCTCGGAAGAGAAGGGTTTCTGTGTGACGCCCCCGGCTCAATCATGCACTAATCATACACGCAAATGCACACGATCAAGCTTAAGGTCTCACGGGAAGATATCACAACACAACTCTAAAACATAAATAAAGTCATACAAGCTTTATATTACAAGCCAGGGGCCTCAAGGGCTCGAATACAAAAGCTCGCATACAAGCGTCAGCGGAAGCATCAGATATCTGAGTACAGATATGAAACAGAAACAGAAAGGCCTTTAGAAAGGCGGGGCAAAATAAAACACTACGATCGAAAGGCGCAGGCCTCCTGCCTGGGACCCTCCGAACCTACTCCTGGTCGTCAGTCAACTCGTAGCAGTATCACCCTCGGGGTAGTAGCAGCGATCGCCAGCGGGGACAGCTGTCTCAGGGGCTCTATCATCTTGGTCACGACAAACTGATATGGGGAGAAAAGGAAAACAAAGCAACTGTGAGTACTCAGAAGTACTCAGCTAGCAAGGATCTTCACTACATATGCAACATTTTCAAAGGAAGGCTGTATATGTGGACTGGGCTGCAGAAATGCCAGAATAGAGAGAAGGCCTAGTCCTATCGAAGACTAGCATCTTCAGAGGTCTTTCAACATTAGAAGAGTGTAGACAGTACCATATAATGTAGCAGTATCATTAAGTCTCAACCTCACCCAGAGATCCTTTCTCGACTCCCTGCGAGAAAGCAATCCCAGAGCCATACAGTCATCAACCTCGTCCTGAGATCCCTTCTCGACTCCCTGCGAGAAGCAATCCCACAGCCATACTATCCAAGTATCCAGTTCTAATTGTATCAATCAGGATACAACTCCGAGTGTCCTTTACCGTAGGACCGGCTATCGATAGAAGTTTTCTTCCCTGCAGGGGTGCACCAACTTACCCAAGATTAACTCCGGCCGGACACACTTTCCTGGGTCATGCCCGGCCTCGGCCAAACGACACACCACAGCCCTACCTAGAGCTCAGCAGAGAGGTCCCCGTCGATCTACATCCTAAGAGCTCAAAGGTCTTGGGCCATCGCCCTGTGCACTCCGAGTCGTTGCGTGTAGGGGGAAGCTAGGCACCAGGGGGGCGCCGGTCCGTCCCGGCCGCAATGCTGAACTGGACGTCTGACAGAGCTTTCGGCTGATGCTACGATGCAGAACGCCCATACTATGCCCACGTGTTGGTTAGTGCAATCAGGCCAGAGGCCTGCTCGGATCAAATATCCAAATCGTTAGTGGACTAGGGCTTGCGGTAACGAGCAGAGACTCATGAAAGATGTGACCGTGTCGCCCCGTCTCGAGGACTTGCTGCAAGGGTTAAGAATGCCCGGCCGCACCTCGTATTCATCACTCGGGCACCATATAGGCAACCCGTCTTCACATCACACGCGGGTACCCCTCAGGGTCGACCCGCCTTTCCAAGTAACAATAATACAGTCCAAGTATCCGTGTGTCCATAACATCAGGGGAATCCGAGGTATCACCCTCGTTGGAATTCCTACTCGATGTATCCATCAAGGTGAACTCGGAGGAATCACCCTCGCTGGGTTCACACTTGAGGTGTTGTACGACGGCGTCGTTATCGGAAGCGGTGAAGGAGGAATCACCCTCGATGACCACGACCGAATAGCTACTCTACAGAGTTAACATCAGAAGTGCTACAGGAGGTTTCACCCTCGGCACTCGATAGTAACGCTGCAGTGTCGTTACAACTAAGGGGGGTGATGTGCGGTGTCGGGGCCTGGTCTTCAATCCCGTTGATCGGGTCTTCGGATAATCCAGCGGGGTAATCGGGATAAGTGGGGTCACTGATAGGTCTCTACCCAGCCTATACTAAGGAGTTTAGGATATGCAGGTAATTATCAACAGCAGGTTACAATAAACAGGCTATGCATCAGAATAGGTAAAGCAGCAGCAACAACAATTCTAATGCAAGCATGAGAAATAGAATGGGCGATATCGGTATGCTCAAGGGGGGAGGGGGGCTTGCCTGGTTGCTCGGCGGCAAGGGCAAGGTTGTCAATGGTGTCTTCGGGCTCCGGAGCTGCGTCGGCCTCAGGGACGACGTCGGTGTCGGGGGCTACCGAGAGAGAAGAGGGGGAGGAAACAGTAAATACTAAGAAACAAGTGCATGGCATGTCAATAAGAAGAGCTAGCGATGTTCTATCGTAGTGCTAGGTAATACCGGCGAAAGAGAAAAACATCCGGGAAAGTATTCCCGGTGTCCGGCATTTCGGACAGACGAAAAGAGGGGAACGGTTGCACGTTCTCTATGTTAGGGACGTGTGACAGACGAACGGACCGCGTGATTCGATTCGTCTCGTCGTTCTGAGCAAGTTTCATGTACAAAGTTTTTCCATCCGAGCTACGGTTTATTTTCTATTGAATTTCAAAGTTTAATCTATATTCTGAAATTCTAGGGTATTATTTTAAATCGAAAATAGTAACTGGAATTGCTACGTGCACCCGGTGCAGTGCACCAGAGAGGCACCAGAGGGGCTGATAGGTGGGGCCCCGTTGACCTGAGTCAACTGTCCAGTCAGCCGGTCAACTAGGCCAGTTGACCGGTCAACTGGGCCCGCGGGTCCCACAGTCAGTGGCACATAGAGCGGGCCCCAGCTGAGCCACGTCAGCGCCGGCGCCGGCGAGGCAAAACACAGCGACGATGGCCGGAGCTTCGCCGGAATCGCGCTACGGGCGGCCATTTTGGTCGCGGGTCACTCCTACGGGATCGCTGTGATGTGGCGCATCCAAAGGAGCGAGCGGCGGCAGCTGGGGATGGCCGGAGCTATGGCCGCGCTCGAGCTCGGCGATGGCCGGAGTTCGGGCTTCGGTGGGCGCACGCAATAGCTCGAATCCAAGCTCGAAAGGAGATGGGGAGGAGGCGGAGCTCACCGCGCGGGCTCACGGAGGCCCTCGATGATCGGTAGCGCAGGGGGAGGCAGCGAATCGACGGCGAGGGCTTGCGGTGTCCGGAGATGGGTTGGAAGAAGAATCAGCAGCAGCAGGCCTCCTTGGCTCCGTCTGGAGGCACCAGGAGGGGTGGTCGTCCGCGGCGGAGCTCATGGACAACACCAGCGAGTACGGGGCCGCTGGTGGCCACGTCGGCTGCGGCGAGCGGCGACGGTGTTCGACACAGAGAGGAGGAGAAGTAGGAGCGATGGAGAGGGGGAGAGACCAGAGGATCCAGTGGGGAGCCAGGGGGGCTCTTATCCACCCACGGCGAGCGGCGAGGCGCGGTGTCGAGCGAGGAGAAGGGGGGGGCCGGGGCGCGGCGCGCGGTGCGGGCGACAGCGGCGTGCGGTGGTGAACAGGGGAAGGGGACGAGAGGTGTTGGGCTGGGCCGGCACTGTGTTAGGCAGGCCGGTAAGTGCATAGTAGGCTAGGCCTTTTTCTTTTCTGTTTTTCTTTTTCTTTACTGTTTTGCCTTTTAATTTCATTCCAAAAAGACTTTTGCAAAATATGAGACATAGTCCAATAATATCAGTGCATTATATGCCACTGTTATAAAAAGGTTTTGAGTCCAAAGGTTTTCATTTGGGATTTTATTTAATTAAAAAGGTATGAAATAGTGATGTTTTACTTCTGTTTGAGTCAGTTAATTAATTTAGTGAATGTTGGTTATGATTTTAGAATTGTCTGTGGAATATTTGCCATTTAATGAACATTTTTGTTTCTGGGTTTGGACAACTTTTATTTTTACTTTAAGTTTGAATTTCCATTTGAATTTGAATTTGAAGAGAGATATGATACTAATGATGATTAAGCACTGTTAATCTTGGTGACTTGGCATAATCAAAATGGTGATTACTGTAGCCAAATACATGGGGTGTTACAAATCTCCTCCACTAACAAGAATTCTCGTCCTGAGAATTAAGAGGTAGAAGGAAAAAGTTCGGGGTATTCCGCACGAAGATTATCCTCGCGTTCCCAAGTGGCTTCATCTTCAGTATGATTTGACCACTACACTTTGAGGAACTTGGTAACCTTCCAACGGGTCCGACGTTCAGCTTCATCGAGAATGCGGATCGGATGCTCCTTATAAGATAGGTCATCTTGCAATTCGAGCACCTCGTGATCCACTGCTCGGTGCCGAGATTCCTTGAAGCATTTACGAAGTTGCGACACATGGAATACGTCGTGGATATGAGAGAATTGCGACGGCAACTCCAATTTATATGCCACCTGACCACGTCTAGCAATAATGCGGAAAGGACCAATGTAGTGTGGAGCTAACTTGCCCTTGATTCAAAAACGGTGAGTGCCCTTCATAGGAGTGACACGCAGATAAGCATGATCACCAGGTTGATAAGTCAAACCCCATCGTTTGCGATCATAGTTTCTCTTCTGGTGGTCCTGAGCCGCCTTGAGATTTTCCCTGACAATACGAACTTGCTCTTCGGCGTGTTGAATAATATCCGGCCCCACGAGCGGTCGTTCCCCAGTTTCTGACCAATTCAGAGGGGTTCGACACTTATGTCCATAGAGTACTTCGAAGGGGGCCATTTTCAAGCTGGCTTGATAGCTGTTGTTATACGAGAACTCAACATATGGGAGAGATTCTTCCCACTTCTTGCCGAAAGAAATAACACAAGCTCGTAGCATGTCTTCAAGCACTTGATTGACTCGTTCGACTTGGCCTTGGGATTGTGGATGATAAGCTAAACTCCAGGTAATATGAGTTCCCATAGCTTCTTGGAAACTTTCCTAGAACTTGGAAGTGAAAAGGCCACCACGGTCTGAACTGATCTCCTTCGGAATACCGTGGAGTGAAACAATTCTAGAGATATACAACTCTGCTAACTGACTAGCAGTGATAGTCTCTTTGACAGGCAGAAAGTGTGCAACCTTAGAGAGTTGGTCGACGATGACAAGAATAGCATCGTGACCCTTCTGTGACCTGGGAAGTCTTGTAATGAAATCCATCTGAAACTTATCCCATTTCCATAGAGGAATAGGAAGCGGTTGCAGAATTCCAGCTGGTTTCTGATGTTCTGCTTTAACGCGACGACACACATCACATTCAGCAACATAACGAGCAATGTCCTGCTTCATTCTAGACCACCAGTACCTTTGACAGAGATCACGATACATCTTGGTGCTACCTGGATGAATAGACAGCGGGGTATCATGTGCCTCCTTCATGACCTTGTCGGTCATAAGCTCGAAGCGAGGTATGACAATGCGGTTTCTGAAATACAAGGTTCCATCTTCAGACAGCGAGAAATCCCTGTACTTTTCAAGGTGAAGATTTTTCTTCATCAGATCAATTTCAGCATCCTTAGCTTGCGCATTCTTAACAGCTTTCTCAAGATCTGGTTGTATCACAAGGTTATTTAGAGAGCCTTGTCGAACAATACGCAGATTCAGCTTGCACAGTTCTTCAAAAAGACGAGGTTGAGCTCGCCTAACCATGAGGTTGTCGCAATAGGACTTGCGGCTTAAGGCATCAGCCATCACGTTAGCCTTGCCAGGGGTATAGGATATACCCAAATCATAGTCCGCAATGGCCTCCATCCATCTTTGCTGACGGAGGTTTAGAGATGGCTGAGTGAACAAGTACTTCAGACTTTTATGATCCGTGTAGATCTCGCAACGATTACCGAGAAGGTAATGTCACCACAACTGCAATGCATAGATGACAGCAGCTAGTTCTAGATCATGTACCGGATAATTCTCTTCATGTGGGCGCAACTGACGAGAGCCATAAGCAATCACTTTACGCTCTTGCATTAGGACACAGGCTAATCCTTCACGGGATGCGTCACAATAAATCACAAAGTCTTTGCGGGTATCTGGAGGAGATCGTACTAGGGCAGATGTTAGCTTGTCTTTGAGTGTTTGAAAACTTTCCTGGCATTTTTCGGTCCATTTGAACTTAACGCCTTTGTGAAGCAGATCAGTCAAAGGCTTAGCAATCTTTGAAAAATTCTCGACAAATCGACGACAATAGCTTGCAAGGCCAAGTAAACTTCTCACTTGCTTGACGTTCTTCGGAGGAGTCCAGTCAAGAATAGCCTGAACTCGTTCTGGGTTAACGACAATGCCATCTTTGGAAATCACATGGCCGAGGTATGTCACTTCAGAAAGCCAGAATTCACATTTGGAATACTTGGCAAACAACTGGTGTTCTCGGAGCCTTTCCAGTACAAGATGGAGGCGTTCAGCATGTTCTTCCTTATTCTTCGAATATACCAGAATATCATCCAGATATACCATGACAAATTTGTCGAGGTAATCCATGAAGATGTAATTCATCAGACGGGAGAATGTGGCTGGAGCATTTGTTAAGCCAAATGACATTACAGTGTACACATAAGAGCCATAGCGAGTAACAAATGTAGTCTTCGGAATATCCTCTTCACGAACACGGATCTGATGATAACCCAACCTCAAATCAAGTTTAGAGAATACCGATGATCCAGCAAGCTGATCATACAAATCATTGATCCGAGGAAGCGGATATTTGTTTTGAATTGTTGCTTGGTTAATGGGCCGATAATCCTGAACCAATCGGTTAGTTCCATCCTTCTTCTTAACGAAGAGTGAAGGTGCTCCCCAAGCAGAGGAACTGGGGCCGATGAAACCCTTCTTAAGTGACGTGTCGATTTCCTCCTTAAGTTCAAGAAGGTGGTGCGGAGGCATTTTATAAGGACGCTTTGCAATAGGAGTTGTGCCAGGTTTCAAGTCGATGACAAACTCGACAGCTCTAGCAGGGGGTATTCCTGGAAGTTCTTCTGAAAAGACGTCTTGAAAATCACAAACAACTGGAACATTCTCGATGCCTTCAAGGGGTGAGGCATTCAATGCATTCAAAACATATATTTGAGTCTCAGCATCCTGAGCTATTCGGGCTGAGTAATTGATCACCTGACCAGAAGGGTGTGTGAGCTGGACTGTCTTAGTAGCATAGTCAATCAAAGCATTATGGGCTGCCAACCAGTCCATACCGACAATGATGTCTATGTCGGAAGGTCCAAGAGCAATAAGGGAAGCAGAGAACATCAACCCTTCAATGCTGATCTGATTGTTGTGACTTACCATCTTGGTTTGCCACCTGGAACGGGGAGTGATAATCTCTAATGGTGTGGGCAATAACTCTAGAGGTAGCTCATGCCGCTGAGCAAATTGTTGAGACACAACGGAATGTGATGCCCCAGAATCAAAGAGAGCAGAAGCTGCAACTAAATTAACTGATAGAGTTCCCATCACGATTTTTGGAGACTCACGAGCTTCTCCCATTTTGACGTGAGTAACCTGGCCTCGGTCCATAGCAGACATCCTGGCCTTACGATTTCTGAAACGATGGGTTCGATGGCCCTTCTTACGACCATCAGGAGGACGTGGTGCAACCTGAGGAGAAGCCATAGTATTAGGCGGTCCATCATGAACCGTTAGCTGTCTCGGCGGTGAAGGCAGATGAGGTGCAACATAAGACGGCCTGAGTGTTGGAGCAGGTCGATGATGAACATTGTGTGGGATCCAGACTCGACGCTTCTGAATAGGCTGACCCGAGGATGAGCCAGCTTCATGAGTGCGCTTGAGCGACTCCTGGTACTCAGTCAGAGCTGTTTCAACATGGAAAGATTTGCTGACAAGCGTTGCGAAGTCTGTGAAATCATGGACAGCAAGTGCAAGTTTTATATCAGTACGTAGTCCTTCACGGAATTTCTCCTGCTTGCGAGTGTGGGTGTCGACGTCATCCGCAACATAGCGGGATAATTCAAGGAATTTCCTCTGATATTCATCCACAGTCATTTTACCCTAAGAGAGTTTACGGAACTCCTGCTTCTTCTGGTCCATCAGACCTTGAGGAATGTAATGTGCATGAAAAGCTGACTGAAATTCCTGCCAAGTGGTTACAGTCTCTGCAGGCAACATAGCCTTGTGGCTTTCCCACCATTGAGCAGCTGATCCCCTCAGGTGATACGTCGCATAGGTGACGTAACTGTCAGGGATAACATTGGCCGACTTCATCTGGAAGGCAATGTCACGGAGCCAATCATCAGAATCCATTGGATCAGTCGAGCTGCGAAAGGTGGACGGATTGAGGCGCACGAATTCTGGTAGAGTTATTGGTGTAGGCTGTTGATGAGCATTCTGGTTTGGGAACTGAGCCAATATTCCGGTCATAAACTGACGGTTAAGCTCAAACTGCTGACGGTTGAGTTCAAACTGCTGCATCATGGCAGCAATATAGGGTGGAGGTGGAGGATCGTCAGCCATCCTGCCAAATCAACAGGGGCAGTTTAGCAAGAAAACTGCATGTGTACGAAATGATTTAGGAAGTAACACGCACAAGAGAAGGAAGTGCAATAGATACTTCATCATATTCGCACTAGACATTCAAATCCACACATAGCCTCGGTTACAATCCGGCATTACGACAGTTGAAAGGGGAGGGCTAGACATCTAGGCGGCGCGCAGGCACGCGGTAGGGAAGTACACAACGAGACATAGCAAAGGCTACATCAACGTCGGAGAAAACTGTTGGAGCGAGGAATCTGCAAGTGACAACACAGGGTGCCCTCGATAAGAGGATCCTGCAAGCAGAACTTGGCCCGCAATCTTGAAGGAAGGTGGGAAATTTTCAGAACACCGGGTGGATGTGATCACGAGAACCTAATGTTGGAGTTAGTAAAATTTTAACCCGAATAGGAGAGAGATCAGAGTCCCAGAGTAAAGGTCGAGGAGTAGAAGATACTAATACCACCCATTTGGCGACGTGGGCCCGTAAGCCACACAGCCAAGTTAGTAAAACTGTTTTGGGCCACTAGACTCAATTTCGGCCAAGGAGTTGGAAAGGTGGATTCCTACAGGCAGTCGGATCTGATACCAACTTGTGACGTCCCCGGCTCAATCGTGCACTAATCATACACGCAAATGCACACGATCAAGCCTAAGGTCTCACGGGAAGATATCACAACACAACTCTAAAACATAAATAAAGTCATACATGCCTTATATTACAAGCCAGGGGCCTCGAGGGCTCGAATACAAAAGCTCGCATACAAGCGTCAGTGGAAGCATCAGATATCTGATTACAGATATGAAACAGAAACAGAAAGGCCTTTAGAAAGGCGGAGCAAAATAAAACACTACGATCGAAAGGCGCATGCCTCCTGCCTGGGACCGTCCGAACCTACTCCTGGTCATCAGTCAACTCGTAGCAGTATCACCCTCGGGGTAGTAGTAGCGATCGTCGGCGGGGACAGCTGTCTCAGGGGCTCTGTCATCTTGGTCACGACAAACTGATATGGGGAGAAAAGGAAAACAAAGCAACCGTGAGTACTCAGAAGTACTCAGCAAGCAAGGATCTACACTACATATGCAACATTTTCAAAGGAAGGCTGTATATGTGGACTGGGCTGCAGAAATGCCAGAATTGAGAGAAGGCCTAGTCCTATCAAAGACTAGCATCTTCAGAGGTCTTGCAGCATTAGAAGAGTGTAGACAGTACCATATAATGTAGCAGTATCATTAAGTCTCAACCTCACCCAGAGATCCTTTCTCGAATCCCTGCGAGAAAGAAATCCCAAAGCCATACAGTCATCAACCTCATCCTGAGATCCCTTCTCGACTCCCTGCGAGAAGCAATCCCAGAGCCATAGTATCCAAGTATCCAGTTCTAATTGTATCAATCAGGATACAACTCCGAGTGTCCTTTACCGTAGGACCGGCTATCGATAGAAGTTTTCTTCCCTGCAGGGGCGGACCAACTTACCCAACACGCTCGATTAACTCCGGCCGGACACACTTTCCTGGGTCATGCCCGGCCTCGCCCAAATGACACACCGCAGCCCTACCTAGAGCTCAGCAGAGAGGTCCCCGTCGGTCTACATCCTAAGCGCTCAGAGGTCTTGGGCCATCGCCCTGTGCGCTCCGAGTCATTGCGTGCAGGGGGAAGCCAGGCACCAGGGGGCGCCAGTCCATCCCGGCCGCAAAGCTGAACTGGACGTCTGACAGAGCTTTCGGCAGATGCTACGATGCAGAACGCCCATACTATGCCCACGTGATGGTTAGTGCTATCAGGCCAGAGGCCTGCTCGGATCAAATATCCAAATCGTTAGTGGACTAGGGCTTGCGGTAACGAGCAGAGACTCACGAAAGATGTGACCCCATCGCCCCGTCTCGAGGACTTGCTGCAAGGGTTAAGAATGCCCGGCCGCGCCTCGTATTCATCACTCGAGCGCCATACAGGCAACCCGTCTTCACATCACACGCGGGTACCCCTCAGGGTCGACCCGCCTTTCCAAGTAACAATAATACAGTCCAAGTATCCGTGTGTCCATAACATCAGGGGAATCCGAGGTATCACCCTTGTTGGAATTCCTACTCGATGTATCCATCAAGGTGAACTCGGAGGAATCACCCTCGCTGGGTTCACACTTGAGGTGTTGTACGACGGTGTCGTTATCGCAAGCGGTGAAGGAGGAATCACCCTCGATGACCACGACCGAATAGCTACTCTACAGAGTTAACATCAGAAGTGCTACAGGAGGTTTCACCCTCGGCACTCGATAGTAACGCTGCAGTGTCGTTACAACTAAGGGGGGTGATGTGCGGTGTCGGGGCCTGGTCTTCAATCCCGTTGATCGGGTCTTCGGATAAACCACCGGGGCAATCGGGATAAGTGGGGTCACTGATAGGTCTCTACCCAGCCTATATTAAGCAGTTTAGGATATGCAGGTAACTATCAATAGCAGGTTACAATAAATAGGCTATGCATCAGAATAGGTAAAGCAGCAGCAGCAACAATTCTAATGCAAGCATGAGAAATAGAATGGGCGATATCGGTATGCTCAAGGGGGGGGGGGCTTGCCTGGTTGCTCGGCGGTAAGGGCAAGGTTGTCAATGGTGTCTTCGGGCTCCGGAGTTGCGTCGGCCTCGGGGACGACGTCGGTGTCGGGGGCTACCGAGAGAGAAGAGGGGGAGGAAACAGTAAATACTAAGCAAACAAGTGCATGACATGTCAATAAGATGAGCTAGCGGTGTTCTATCGTAGTGCTTGGTAATACCGGCGAAAGAGAAAAACATCCGGGAAAGTATTCCCGGTGTCCGGCATTTCGGACAGACGAAAAGAGGGGAACGGTTGCACGTTCGCTATGTTAGGGACATGTGGCGGACGAACGGACCGTGTAATTGGATTCGTCTCGTCGTTCTGAGTAAGTTTCATGTACAAAGTTTTTCCATCCGAGCTACGGTTTATTTTCTATTGAATTTCAAAGTTTAATCTATATTCTGAAATTCCAGGGTATTATTTTAAATCGAAAATAGTAACTGGAATTGCTACGTGCACCCGGTGCAGTGCACCAGAGAGGCACCAGAGGGGCTGACAGTTGGGGCCCCATTGACCTGAGTCAACTGTCCAGTCAGCCGGTCAACTAGGCCAGTTGACCGGTCAACTGGGCCCGCGGGTCCCATAGTCCGTGGCTCATAGAGCGGGCCCCTGCTGAGCCACGTCAGCGCTGGCGCCGGCGAGGCAAAACACGGCGGCGATGGTCGGAGCTTCGCCGGAATCGCGCTACGGGCGGCCATTTTGGTCGCGGGTCACTCCTACGGGATCGCTGTGATGTGGCGCATCCAAAGGAGCGAGCGGCGGCAGCTGGGGATGGCCGGAGCTACGGACGCGCTCGAGCTCGGCGATGGCTGGAGTTCGGGCTTCGGTGGGCGCACGCAATAGCTCGAATCCGAGCTCGAAAGGAGATGGGGAGGAGGCGGAGCTCACCGCGCGGGCTCACGGAGGCCCCTCGATGATCGGTAGCGCAGGGGGAGGCGGCGAATCGACGGCAAGGGCTTGCGGTGGCCGGAGATGCGGAGGAAGAAGAATCAGCAGCAGCAGGCCTCCTTGGCTCCGTCTGGAGGCACCAGGAGGGGTGGTCGTCCACGGCGGAGCTCGTGGACAACACCAGCGAGTACGGGGCCGCCAGTGGCCGCGTCGGCTGCGGCGAGCGGCGACGGTGATCGACAGAGAGAGGAGGAGAAGCAGGAGTGTCGGGGTACGACACCTATGGGATCCAAAGGGACCCCTTTACGATTCGGCGGGGGGAGAGGTATACGCAAAGAGCAGAACCAACGATCGACGCGGGAAGTTTTTACCCAGGTTCGGGCCGCTGATCAGCGTAAAACCCTACTCCTGCCTTGTGTTCTTATTAATGTTCTTGAGCCCAGCCTTCAGGAGCGCTCGCCGTGAACAGTACGTTCAAAGAGCAGCTATGCAAGCAGAATGGGCCAGAAGTTTTCCTCCTCTGTAGCAGTTGCCTTGGGCCTCCTTTTATACGCTCAAAGGGGTCACCACAGTGGAAAAATGTACATACATTGAGGTGTAACGTAGCTACAGGGTTACCATACCTAACCCCTGACGGATTAGGACGAATGCATTTAATGCACCGTGAGGTGTCCGTTTAGGTGTCCTTACTTTCTTGGGGATGAAAAAAGGGGCCATCCCATCAGCACCGCTTAAGCTCTCCTCCATTGGCGCGTCGCCACGCATCCAAAGAAGGACCCAGAATGTCGGGTTTGTCGCTGTGCTAGAGCGGTGGCACAACAACAAAACCTTGCCGGGCACCGAAGCTTTCCGGGCACCAAGCCTTGCCGGGCGCCAAGCCTTGCCGGGCTCCGCAGGCCACCCCGGCAAGATCTTGCCGGGGAAGCTGGCCTTCGGATTCTAGCTCTTCTTATCTGCTGATCCTCAGATCTCTGACTTGATGATTTCTTTGATGGCTTGAATCAACCTCGAACTGTTCCCCGGCAAGCCTTGCCGCGAGGATGGCTACAACTGCCCGTGCACAAGTACGGGGTACTAGTGGCCTAATACTTAGTACATCGACAGGAGCCCCCGGGCCTAGGCCATACACGAGTGCGAGGCGTTGTTGGGCTAGGCCCAAACAGTGCACGGGCATGCGTGGCAGGGGATTAACTGCTCGTAAATATCCCGTTTACTATGCCCCCCACTACGCGTGTCGAACGCGCGGCGTGGGGAGCGTGCCTCAAAGGCTGCAACTGTGACGCGCCTATAGAGGCGCATTCACATTGGGGAATAAAAGAGATGGCCCCGCTCCTTCCCCATAAAAAGGAGAAGCCGCAGAGGCACAAGCCTATTTACCCCCCTCTTCTTCTCAATCTGGCCGTTGCCATCACCTTCCTCCTCTCGAGCTCAGAGCGGAACTTTTCCTCTTCCGCCCGCCACTTCCACGCTCGCTTCACCCCCGGCTTCCGCCCTCATAGCCGCCATGCCGCCCAAGGCCAGCAAAGGCAAGGGCAAGGAAGCGAAAGCTGATGTCCCGGAGAGTGAACTGGTGAAGATGCGGAAGAAGTATGTCGTCTTCCCCCCATCGCTCGATGCAGAAGCTCTGAAGAGGCGGTACCAATGCATGTGGGCGAAGGAGACGCAAGCTCACCCCGCCACACGCGTGATTCCAGGTTCTTGTTCCAACAGTGGATCGGACAGATACCCTTTCTTCGCCGCGTATTTCTATTGCGGGCTCTGCCCCCCATTTTCCGACTTCTTCAATGATATCATGTACACATACGGCTTTCATCTTCTCGATTTCACGCCGAATGCGGTACTATGCATGTCCATCTTTGCCCATCTTTGTGAAAACTTTGCCGGCATGATTCCCAACACTACTCTTTTTCGCCATTACTTCTTCCGCCGCATCCAAAAAGGAGAGGCCCTCTCTGGTTCTATCGCCTGGATTCCAAGGGCTTGGAATAAGGAAATATACCCAGAAGGAGTTTACCGCAAAAAGTGGGACGAATGGCGGGCTGAATGGTGCTGGATCCAGGAAGCAGATCCCCATCCGTTTTGTCTTCCCCGGCAACAGAAGGTGGTCCGTGGCAGCGGTTGGAGCAGTCTTGCCGCTGATGACGAAAAGCTCACAATCGCCACCACCAGGATTCTTCGGCTGAAAGCTGCTGGGCTGACAATGGAGATGATTGGCTTCGACTTTCTCCGCCGCCGCATCGCCCCCTTGGAGAACAGGGGAAGGCCAGCTTGGGAATACAGAAACGCGGCAGATATCATGAGATTGCGCCCCGGGTTGAATAATAATCTGACCACTATGCAGCTTGGCGCTCTTCGTCAAAAATTATTCCAGCGCGAAGACAAGCATCGGCTGCCGGCAAGGATTGTCCCTTTGTGCAACAACTCCGCCTTGGGGTCAATCATTGCCTTCATGCCGATGTTCAACGCCCACGGTCTTGACGCGACTTGGGCCGAGCCAACCGAGGAGGAAGCACAGAAGTTTTTTGACAACTTGACAGAGAGATCTGTCCGGCAAGAGACAGATTTCATCCGAGCCACCACCGACCAAGAAGTAGCTTACATTGCTACTAGGGTGGTGGAGGAATATCTTGCCGCGGAGGCCGGCAGCGTTGGCTTCACAGAATGGGAAGCCAGCGACGTAGAGGTAGTAGTGGAGGTAAAACCTGCCGGGAAGGACAAAGCTGCCGTGGAACAGAGCAGCACAGCCGCTGAGAGCTTGTCCGACGAGGACACGGCCGAAGAAGAACCGCAAGAAGAGCTCCCAGCCCCGAAGAAGACGAAGCGCGTTCTTCGGAAGGCTGTATCTGGCATCCCGGCAAGCCAGCCTTCTTCGAGCGGCGAGGGTCCCGGCAAGAAAGTGGCTGGCAAGACTGCACCGCGGCAAGGGGTTTGTCAACAACCTGCGCGGCGCGCGAGACCCACACCAGCGGCCACTGCTGGGGCGGCAGGGGTGTCTCGCACTACCGTACCGGAAGCTGCCCCGGTGCCTGCCACAGCCAAGCGACCTAGTACCCCTCCTCCGCCTCCCCACTCAGACATTGCAGCGGAGGCTGATTTCGACATGTCCGGCTTTAGTCCGGAGCGAGAAGAAGAAGAGTGAGTACTTTGCCACAGCTTTTATATTCCAATCTGGGATCGATCTTACTGACTTGCTCGTATTGTCTCTGTAGTGGTGCAGAAACCTTGCTGGAGAGGATGGCGAAGAGGACAAAGACTTCCACGGGCGACGAGCCCCCGGCAGGCTCCGCGAGCGTGCCAGAAACCGTCGTCGTCAGCCCGGAGCCCAGTCCTCAATGCAGCCCCCAGCACAGCCCCCGGCGTAAGTTCACTGTCCTTTTTCCGCTGGTGGGTGCTGAGGCTTCCATTCTTGTCGCTGATATCCTTGGGCTCGCAGGAGAAGAACGGCAACAAGGGGAGTTGTCGGAAGACGTCCCCGTCGTGCCACCTTCATCGACCACGCCGCCCACAAGCACGTCCCTGGCAAGAGATCCTACCGACAAGCCCATCCTAACTGAGGAGGAGCCGGCAAGCATGGACACCGGCAACCCTCCCCCGGCAACCGAAGTTACCGGGAAGGGCAAGGCCACCTCTCAACAGCTCGACGCAGGTAATCAATTGGCTCAGATTGCTTGTTACTCTTTCCCTTATCTCTCTGTCTTTAGTCGCTTCAAACTTTAATCTTGATCACATTCTGTTCTCCTCCTTCGTCCTTCAGAGTTCCCTGTGATGGAACACATGGATGTCGATGTTGTCATCGAGGAGACCACCAGGGACGCCGCTGCCGAAGCAGACAGGATCGCTGCCAGCGAGGCCACCAAGGATGACGCTATCGAGGCTGGTGGTGCTCTTGACGGGGAGGCCACCAAGACTGCACAGGAGGAACCCGCCAAGGAACCTACTGAAGGGGGCGACAGGGAGGCTGATGACCGTACTGACGGCATTCCTGCTGCAGGAGCGCCAGGCGCTGCACCGGCCACGGAGCCCCCTGCCACTGGTGAGGTGGTCGCTGAAGACCAGCGTCAACATCTGAAGGCCCCTCATCCAGCAAATACCTCAAGGTTGGCGAGAACCTGTTTGTCAACTTGTCGGGGACGGCAAGCATTGGGGCACCAGCCGAAGGAGAAGTTTTTGACGAAGAAATCATCGCTGCTGCCGGGCTCGAGGTTGTTGACGATCCCAGCGCTAGCAGTGGCAAATCTGAAGAGGACCAGCTCCTTCAGGCCATGGGCGAGAATTTCCACAAGCTCCAGGCTCTCCACCGCGCCCGGAAAGATAAGGCGGACTCCAGAATGGCAGTCGTCGAGGCGGCCGAGGCAGATTTCCAGAGGTGCGTCGAACAAATGCAAACCTGGTATGCCGAGGCCCTCCAAGAGCTGACTGCTGGCCAGGAACAGGTGAGCCAATAGTGGACAGAGATCCTCCTGAAGCAATCTGATATGGAGAAGGCGCAGGATGAAGCTACTCAAAGGATTGCCGCAGAAGATGCCCTCCTGACGGGGCGCCGCGTTGCTCTTGATGCTCATGAGGAAGATCTCACCGCACGTGAGCAGGCGCTCGCCGCCAAGCTTCACAGCAAAGATGAAGATATCGAGAAGCTTGTCGCGCGGTGGACCCAGGAGCTGGAGCAAAAACATAAAGAGGCGCTCAAAGCTCTGACTGCAAGTCACGCCGGCAAGCTCAAGGAGGCCGTCGATGCTGCCGAAGCTGCAGAGGCCGCCAAGAATGAGCTGAGCGACAAGGTAAAGAAACTGGAAATAGATCTCGAAGAGCACGGCAAGGAGCTCTCGACGCTCAAAGGTGATAGGGAAAAAACCCTCCACTCCCTGGCGGAGATGCAAGTTGCCATGTCCAACAAAACCAAGTAGCTCTCCTCTCCGGCTGATGATATTGCAGTTCTGGAATTGAAGTTGATCACGTTGCAGAAGTCTCTCGAGGCCGGCAAGGCCCGTGAGAAGGCTCTACTCAAGGATCTCCAAGGAGAGAGGAACCTGCTCAAGAGCGCTGCCGCCGCCCAAATCGATTACGAGAAGGGGGTGGAGATCTGGACTGGACGTCTCATCGCCACTGCGGAGAAGCTTATGGCAGAACTGTCAACCATGGGCCTGTCGAACTTCAGGTATTCTTCCGAGGAAAGGATATCTTCAAGTGCCCGGTTGACGATGTTCTTTGAAAGCATCATCGAAGCCTTGAGGGTGCTCTAGTCTAGCCGGGCGACCCAATTGGCCAACGAGACTCGCCGGCTTTGCCGGGCCGTCCTTCGCAAGGTGCTTATCAAGGTGGTGCACAACAATCCCGGCATCGACCTCTCCAACGCGCTCGGCCATCTGCCAAGGGACGCAAATGTCGAGGCGCTTGAAGAACTTATCGCTCCTATCCTTGAGAAGGTGGACTCCATCAAAAGGATCGAATGCCAGCGCAGGGATTAAGTGCTCCGCCTTTTCTTGCCGTCATCATTCCATGTAAAAGACAATTAGGTCTCAAGTTAGAATTGCAGCAGCTCATGAATGTAATATAACTCACCTATGTTTAGGTTCATGCTTGCTATTTTCCTTGTCTGATTCCTTTATGTATGGAGTTCATCCTACGCTTACTGAAAAACTTGCCGGCGCGCAACCTGCCGCGAGCGCTGGGTGCGGGACTTCAGCAGCCTGCTGGAGGCACAGCGGCCGGCAAGACTCCTTGGCGTTCTTAGTGCAGCCACTTAAATCGTTGTGCGAGCTCGAAACAAAATAAGGGCGCAACTGATTACGACAAGGGTTCCTTCGCGTGCAGATTTTCCATACAAAAGTCAAAATCGTCCAAGGAAATAACTTTGCAATAAAAGAAACTTGCTCTAAGTTTTTAGAACTTAGCTTTCTGTCACTGTCCTTCCTCCGGCAAGCGTCGATTCCGAACGTCGCCAACTGGTACTCATATCTCCCTTCCCCCCCCCCCCCGGCAAATGTGCACGCGAGGAATCCTTCTTTCTTTTTAAAAAGAAAGAAGAGAAAATAAAGACATGAAACCTTGGCGGTTCGTTAGAACTTACCGGGAGTAGGTGTTATACAACATCTTAGACAAACATGCATATATAAATATGAACATGGGAATCAATAAGGGAATGTACAACACTTAAATTTATTCATCTGCGCTCAGGGTCTGCGCCTGGCTTTGTACAAAGGATCACATGCCTTGCCGGCAAGACTTCTAGAAAAGGGTGGTTGCCGGGAGCCCCCGGCAACTGCGCCTTATGGGTAGAACTTGCGAAGATGTTCGATATTCCAGGAATTGCTCACTGGAACGCCATCTTCGGTCTCCAAGCGGACAGCGCCGGGCCTGGTGACTCGTACTACCCAATAAGGGCCTTCCCACTTTGGCATCAACTTGTTTGAATTCTTGGCGGACTGAATCCGCCGAAGAACTAGGTCGCCTTCCTCAAGGCTTCGGGCATGAACTTTGCGGCTATGGTAGCGGCGCAAAGCTTGCTGGTAGCGTGCAGCTCGCACAGCAGCCTGAAGACGATTCTCCTTAAGGAGCACAGTGTCATCTTTCGCAGTTGCTCTTGCTCAAGCTCATCATAAGCGAGCACTCGAGGTGATCCGTACGTGAGTTCTGTGGGGAGAACTGCTTCCGCTCCGTAGACCAGAGCGAAGGGCGTCTGGCCGGTGGCTCAATTTGGTGTCGTTCTGATTGACCAAAGAACCGCCGGCAACTCATCAATCCAACGTCTTCCGCACTTTTTCAGCCTGTCAAAAGTCCTGGTTCTGAGACCGCGCAGCACTTCAGCATTAGCCCTTTCTGCTTGGCCGTTGCTTCTCGGGTGAGCAACAGAGGCAAAACAAATCTTGCTACCAAAGTTTTGGACGTACTGCATGAAGGTGCGACTTGTGAACTGCGTGCCATTGTCGGTGATGATCCTGTTGGGTACACCGAAACGGCAAACTATCCCTTTAAAGAACTTGACGGCTAATTGTGCTGTCACCTTCCTCACTGCTTCCACCTCCGGCCACTTTGTGAACTTGTCGATAGCAACGTACAAGTACTCAAAGCCCCCGGTTGCACGGGGGAAAGGGCCCAGTATGTCGAGCCCCCAGACCGAAAATGGCCAGGAGATAGGGATTGTCTGAAGAGCTTGAGCTGGTTGATGTGATTTCTTCGAATGAAACTGGCACGCTTCACACTTGGTGACTAATGCAGTTGCATCCTGGAGAGCGGTGGGCCAAAAGAAACCTTGCCGAAATGCTTTCCCGGCAAGTGCTCTTGATCCTATGTGAGAACCACATATGCCTCCATGTATCTCTGCCAACAGCTCTAGCCCATCCTCCCGAGGAATGCACTTCAATTTCACACCGTTTGGTCTCTTTCTGTACAGGACGTCATCGACGAACTTGTACATAACAAACCGACGGGCTACTCTTTCTGCTTCTTCCTGTTCCTCCGGGAGTTCTCCTGTCTGAAGGAAATGGACAATGTGCTGCGCCCATGCTGGAGCCTGAGGCTCGACGGCTAGGACTAAAGGCATCTCCTCAGCCGGGGGAATGTTTGTCTCGACAGCAAGGGCCTGAGGCCCTGCCGGAGCCTGTTGTTCCCCGACAGGCATGTCGATCCCGGCAACTTCCTTGCCAGCGGCTCCGGGGAGCTCTGCCGGGAAGTACTGACCAGAGTTCAACTTTCTTCTCTTTTCTTGCCGCATCGATGGCGCCACGGATGGTTGAGTCAATTGGAGCACAAAAGTTCCTGGTTCCACAGGCAACTTGAGGGCGGCACGCTTTGACAGGTCGTCAGCAACACTGTTCTCGGCACGAGGAACATGCTCCATTTGCAGACCGTCAAAGCGCTCTTCCATTTTCCTCACTTCATCCACGTAGGCTTGCATCAATGGACTTTGATAACTCTTGTTAACTTGCCTGACGACAAGTTGTGAATCGCCTTTGATGACGAGCTTTTTGATACCAAGGTCTGCCGTTATCCTGAGACCGGCAAGCAAACCCTCGTATTCTGCAGTGTTGTTGGTCGAACTCTCCCGGGGAAAATGCATTTGGACTACGTACTTGAGGTGCTCTCCGGTGGGTGCGACAAGCAGCACGCCAGCACCGGCGCCTTGCAGCGAGAAAGCCCCATCAAAGTACATAACCCATTGCTGGTCGATTTCCTTGCCGGGGAGAGTTGTTTCCTGAGCCTCTTCGTCCGGCGTTGGGGTCCATTCTGCAATGAACTCCGCCAAGGCCCTGCTCTGAATCGTCAAAGTGCTTTCAAACTTGAGGCCAAAGCTCGACAACTCCAACGCCCACTCCACGATCCTGCCGGTTGCTTCTGGATTTTGCAAAATCCGTTGCAACGGAAAGCGAGTGACGACGGTGACTTCATGTGCTTGAAAATAATGGCGCAGCTTCCTCGACGCCATAAGAAGGCCGAAAAGCAACTTCTGCACACCAGAATATCTTGACCTAGCTCCTTGTAAAAGAGAGCTAACAAAATAAACTGGGCGCTGCACCACCTTCTTCTTCTGCACTGGTTCTTCTGTTTGCGCAGATCCTGTCTTCCCGGGATCAACCCTTGCCAGGGAAGATCTTGCCGCGTCATCTGGCGGTCCTGCCGCTGGTGTTGCTTTCTCATCAGCCTCTCTCTGCGCCACTAGCGTAGCACTAACCACTTGATTTGTTGCTGCCAAATACAGCAGCAACGACTCTTGTGGTTTAGGCGCAACTAGCGTCGGCGGAGAGGAAAGGTATTTCTTCAAATCTTGCAGCGCAGCCTCCGCCTCCGGAGTCCATTTCATTGGACCTGCCCTCTTCAAAATTTTGAAAAAGGGCACGGCGCGCTCAGCAGATTTGGAAATAAACCTGCTTAGGGCAGCAACATAGCCGGCAAGACGACGCACATCCTTGACGTGTCTCGGCGCTTCAATTTGCTCAATAGCTTTGATCTTGTCGGGGTTCGCTTCGATTCCCCGGCAAGATACAAAGAATCCGAGGAGCTTGCCGGAAGGAACACCGAACACGCACTTGTCAGGATTGAGCTTCAAGTTGATCTTGCGCAAATTTGCAAATGTTTCTTCTAAATCTTGAATGAGCGTCGCTTTGTCTTTGGTTTTGACCACTATATCATCCATATATGCCTCCATATTTCTATGGACTTGAGGCTCAAAACCAATTTGGATTGCTCTCGCAAATGTCGAACCAGCACTTTTCAACCCGAAAGGCATTCGTATAAAACAATACGTACCACATGGGGTGATAAATGCGGTCTTCTCTTCATCTTCTTTTGCCATAAAAATCTGATGATACCCTGAATAGGCATCAAGGAAGGACAGGAGATCACAACCAGCGGTGGAATCCACAATCTGGTCGATGTGCGGCAAGGGAAAGGGATCTTTTGGATATGCTTTATTGATATCTGTATAATCGATATAAAGCCCCCATTTCCCATTCGCTTTCCGCACTATAACCGGATTGGCCAACCAGGTTGGATGAAGCACTCCTTTGACCAATCCTGCCGCCTCCAACTTTCTGATTTCTTCGGCAATGAATTCTTGCCGCTCCAAGGCTTGCTTCCTGACCCTTTGCTTGACGGGCCGTGCATGAGGACAGACAGCAAGGTGGTGCTCAATTACCTTCCTGGGAACACCAGAGATGTCAGACGGTTGCCATCCAAACACGTCGACATTCGCCCGCAGGAATGCAACGAGCGCGCTTTCCTATTTGTCATCTAGGGTGGAACTTATGGTGAAAGTTCCCCCCGTTCCGTCCTCCCTGACGGCCACCTTCTTGGTCTCCGGCGGAGCAGCCTTGGATTTCTTGTTCTTGCCAGTGGAACTCTTTGGTGCATCCTCGACGGAAGCGCAGCACTCCAAGGAGGTGCGCTTGCCGGAGTTCGCGCCAAGATTCTTGCCGGTCTTCTTCTTCCCCCCGGGAATTCCAGTGGCAGGAGCAGGTGCCCTGATGGCAGGTGCTGCAACTGCTTCTCGGTAAAGTTGGTCGGCACAGATGAGCGCATCCTTATTATCGGAATGGATAGTGATGACGCTCAATGGCCCAGGCATCTTCAAAACGTTGTACGCGTAGTGTGATGCCGCCATGAACTTAGCCAGCGCTGGCCGACCAAGGATCCCATTGTATGACATGGGGATCTTGGCGACATCAAACACCACCTTCTCGGTCCTGTAGTTGAGCTTGCTGCCAAATGTTACCGGCAGCGTAATCTTGCCCTTGGGCTGGGTTCTTCCCGGATTGACCCCTCGAAATGTACCCATTTCTTCGAGGTCCTCGTCGGGGATTTGGAGCTTTTTGAGCACATCCGGTGAGATTAAGTTTAGGCCGGCCCCACCGTCAACTAGCATTTTCGTCATCTTGAGGTTGCGAATCATTGGCGAGACCAACAATCGCAAGCACCCGACCGCAGTTGTGCGATCAGGGTGATCCTCGGCGTCGAAAATGATAGGCGTGTTGGATCACTTCAGGGGCCGACATGCATCTGGGGATGGCTCAGCCGCATTGACTTCCCGCACCCACTGTTTGAGTTGACGGTGGGAAGAATGCAGCGAGGCACCTCCATCGATACACATGGCCTCTGTAGCTTTCTGGAATTCTTGCTCACTGGACTCATCATCTTCTTCATCATCGTCTTCTTCTTTGTCTCCGCCCCGAGCGGGCCTATCCTTCTGTTGCTTGGCCTTGCCGCGGCGCCCCCCTTGGCCACCGTGCTTCTTGCCGGATCCATCAGAACCATCTTGGGCCTTCTCCTTATCTCGCCTTTCATATTCGGCCCTCTGTTTCTCGGCAAGCTGTTCAACTTGCCGGCAGTTCTGGAGATCGTGGCCCTTGGTGCGATGGATCTTGCAATACTGCTTGCCGGAGTTTTCCGACTTTTCGACAGCCGCTAAGGCCTCACAGGAAGGGCACCCGGCAAGATCCTTGCAGGGGTCACCAACCTTGGCCTTCTTGGCGGCGCCGGGGTTGTCGGATTCCTCGACAGCAAGCACGGCCTTGCCTCCGCGTTTCATGTTCCGCCGCCGGCCTTTCCTTGACGGGGCCGCGACATCTTCTTCTTCGGATTCGCCCGCTGCGCCAACAGCCTCGCCAGGGAGTTTCCTCCCCTCTTCAGCTCGAGCGCATTTATCGGCTAGAGCGTAAAGCTCGGCAATACTCCTGACTTTGTTCATTGCCAGCTCTTCCCGCATTCTGCGGTTACGCACGTTCTGGTGAAACACGCTAATGACAGTGGCAGGGTGAACGTCAGGAATATTGTACTGCACCCGGCTGAACCTCTGCATAAACTTGCGCAGGGACTCGCCCTCCTTCTGAGGGATGATATGCAAATCACTCTCTTGACCAGGAGCTTGGTGGCCTCCAACAAAGGCGCCAACAAGCTGATGGCACAGATCTGACTAGGAAGAAATAGAATTCTCCGGCAGATGCATCAACCACGACATGACGTTGGGTTTGAGCACCAACGGGAAGTAGTTGGCAAGTAACTTGTCATCTCAGCCCCCGGTAGCCTGCACCGCAATGGTGTAGATGCTCAGGAACTCCGAGGGATGGGTCTTACCGTCATATTTCTCCGGGACCTCTGGCTTGAAGGTTCGGGAATTGGGCCACTGGACTTGCCGCAGCTCACGGGTAAACGCTGGAGTCCCTACCTCATAAGGCAAGTTTCCTACGTCCCCTGGCACAGGCTCGTCGACAGCCGGCCCTGCGCGCTTATCAGACTGATAGCGCGCCTCCCGTCGCCGCTCGATGGTAGTTCGAGCGTCCTCCTTGCCTCGTTCCTGGAGAACTTGACGCTGATCGCAGCGCATCCGTGGATCGGATGACGTCGTGGAAACGTCTTCACGGCGGTCGACCTGCTGGGTTGTCGACCACCGCTGGTGCCGCGGAGGGGAGTGCACTGTGGTTGCACCACCTCCGGTTTTCTCCACATCGGCTCGCACCGGATCGATGGGCCTTCGCTGCGAGGGCCCTGCCTCTTGCGGTCCATCTTTGTTGGCGAAGCCGATAAGGCTCTGGATAGTAGCTTGCCACTCCTCCATCTTCTCCGGGGCAGGAGGAAAATCGAGGAGCAGCTGCGCACGTGCCAAGGCTTCCGCTGGCGTAGGTGGCGGTGACAGGTGCAAGGTACGTGAGGTGCTCTGACTCCTAACCATGTTAGAAGGAGCACCACCACGGTCATGCGACCGCGCGCCACCCCCGCCAGCAGCTCGGTGTGCATGCTGGTCCCGCGCATCTTGGGATCGATGCGCAGAAATCTTTTCATAGGGACACCCTGAACCACCAGCGCCATGACGTCGCTCATCATGCATGACCTGGGTAGGTCGTGATGCTTGCGCCGGCGCGGGAGCTCCAGCAAGCGCTCTCCGATCTCTGGAATTCATTGTGCCACCCGTAGGCAACACAGCTCGTCTCTAGATCCAGCGGCGTGCAGGTTGCCACTGCCACTGCGAACGATGCCGCTCGCCTGGCTCGGATCACCAGAACGCCGTGGGGGTTCTAGTCCTCTTCCTTCTGCACCCGCGCCGTCGCCCGTACGCGAAGGCGTAGGTTAAACGGACGTGGACGGTTGCGCCGTCGCGGCGCTCTTCTTCTTGGGCGGCATGATGATGAAGAAACTGAGGCGCCGATCACTAGATCAGGTTCACGCAACCTTCAATCCCCCTACCTAGCGCGCCAAAGATGTCGGGGTACGACACCTATGGGATCCAAAGGGACCCCTTTACGATTCGGCGGGGGGAGAGGTATACGCAAAGAGCAGAACCAACGATCGACGCGGGAAGTTTTTACCCAGGTTCGGGCCGCTGATAAGCGTAAAACCCTACTCCTGCCTTGTGTTCTTATTAATGTTCTTGAGCCTAGCCTTCAGGAGCGCTCGCCGTGAACAGTACGTTCAAAGAGCAGCTACGCATGCAGAATGGGCCAGAAGTTTTCCTCCTCTGTAGCAGTTGCCTTGGGCCTCCTTTTATACGCTCAAAGGGGTCACCACAGTGGCAAAATGTACATACATTGAGGTGTAAAGTAGCTACAGGGTTACCTTACCTAACCCCTGACGGATTAGGACGAACGCATTTAATGCACCGTGAGGTGTCCGTTTAGGTGTCCTTACTTTCTTGGGGATGGAAAAAGGGGCCATCCCATCAGCACCGCTTAAGCTCTCCTCCATTGGCGCGTCGCCACGCATCCAAAGAAGGACCCAGAATGTCGGGTTTGTCGCTGTGCTAGAGCGGTGGCACAGCAACAAAACCTTGCCGGGCGCCGAAGCTTGCCGGGCACCAAGCCTTGCCGAGCGCCAAGCCTTGCCGGGCTCCGCAGGCCACCCCGGCAAGATCTTGCCGGGGAAGCTGGCCTTCGGATTCCAGCTCTTCTTATCTGTTGATCCTCAGATCTCTGACTTGATGATTTCTTTGATGGCTTGAATCAACCTCGAACTGTTCCCCGGCAAGCCTTGCCGCGAGGATGGCTACAACTGCCCATGCACAAGTACGGGGTACTAGTGGCCCAATACTTAGTACACCGACAAGGAGCGATGGAGAGAGGGAGAGACCAGAGGATCCAGTGGGGAGCCAGGGGGGCTCTTATCTACCCACGGCGCGCGGCGAGGCGCGGTGTCGAGCGAGAAGAAGGGGGGGCCGGGGCACAGCACGCGGTGCGGGCGACAACAGCGTGCGGTGGTGAACAGGGGAAGGGGACGGGAGGTGTTGGGCTGGGCCGGCACTTTGTTAGGTAGGCCGGTAAGTGCATAGTAGATTAGGCCTCTTTCTTTTCTGTTTTTCTTTTTCTTTACTGTTTTGCCTTTTAATTTCATTCCAAAAAGACTTTTGCAAAATATGAGACATAGTCTAATAATATCAGCGCATTATATGCCACTGTTATAAAAAGGTTTTGAGTCCAAAGGTTTTCATTTGTGATTTTATTTAATTAAAATGGTATGAAATAGTGTTGTTTTACTGCTGTTTGAGTCAGTTAATTAATTTAGTGAATGTTGGTTATGATTTTAGAATTGTCTGTGGAATATTTGCCATTTAATGAACATTTTTGTTTCTGGGTTTGGACAACTTTTATTTTTAGTTTAAGTTTGAATTTCCATTTGAATTTGAATTTGAAGAGAGATATGATACTAATGATGATTAAGCACTGTTAATCATGGTGACTTGGCATAATCAAAATGGTGATTACTGTAGCCAAATACATGGGGTGTTACATTCTGGCCTCCACTATTCAGCCTCCGGGGCTCGTCATCGTCCTCGCTTCTTGGGCTTTTTCCCGATTCTTCGGCTGTGAGTTTGCCGGCCTTTTTTATCACCCAACAATTTCAGTTGGAGTGGTTGGCGGGCTTCTCTGATGTGCCGTGGATCTTGCAAGGCCTGTCTAGAATTGTGTCCAGCCTAGACGGGCCATCACTGTTGCCTTTAGGGGCTTTCTTTCGGGTTCCGAACTTCTGGTTTCGGAATCCGGCATTTACTGCCGTATCTTCACCCTCGCCGTCATTGTGGCGACATTTATTCTTGCTGTGTCGGGGCTTTCCATTTCCGTCCCGAACCTCGGAGGTACCGGGTGTGTCTGGGTTGGTGTTCTTGCGAGCAAGCCAACTGTCTTCGCCCGCGCAAAAGCGGGTCATGAGGGAAATAAGGGCTACCATAGTTCTTGGTTTGTCCTGGCCGAGCTGCCGTACAAGCCATTCGTCCTTGACACTATGCTTAAAGGCAGTCAAGGCTTCGGCATCCGGACAGTCAACGATCTGATTTTTCTTAGTCAGGAATTGGTTCCAAAATTGTCGGGCAGATTCTTCGGGTTGTTGCGTGATGCGATTTAAGTCGTCAGCATCCGGAGGCCGGACATAGGTGCCCTGGAAGTTTGCTTGAAAAGCGTCTTGAAGCTCTTCCCAGCAACCTATAGAGTCTTCGCGAAGGCTGTTCAGCCAGTGTCGAGCTGGGCCTTTAAGCTTGAGCAGTAAATATTTAATGGCGTGGAGGTCGTCTCCTCGCGCCATGTCGATGTGGAGGAGGAAATCCTCTATCCATACAGCTGGATTTGTGGTTCCGTCGTATGATTCAATGTTCACAGGCTCGAACCCTTCTGGGAATTTGTGCTGCATTACCCTCTCTATGGAGCACAGGGGGTGTGCGGCGCCCCGAACTCGGGCTACGCCGCGACGGAGGTCTTCGGCCCTCCTACTCTGCTGCTGCTCCCGGACTCTATCATTTCGGTTTAACCGATCATAGTATCCTTCCCGGTATGCGGGCAGATCCTCTCTGGGTCCGTAGATGGACCTGGTACGGCCTCCACAAGCATCCAGGTCATGGCGGAGGTCGTACTCATAAGTGGGCCGCACCTGATCCTTGCCATGACGGTGAGGTGGGGGGGGGGGCTGGATGTTTGGCCTCATTAGCTTCCCTGTCCCGGCCTCTAGGGGGTCAGTCTGGCTGTTCGGCACTTGTATACGTCGGGCGTGTTGGCTCTATAGCCTCGTCATCGAACTGGGGCAATAGCCTTCGTTTAGGATAACTCCTGGTTGGCTGATCGCGGCCGTACCCCTCTTCGGCAGCTAGGACTTTAGTCCATCGGTCGTTGAGGGTGTCCTGTTCAGCCTTGATTTTGCGTTTTTGCTTCTTTAGGCTGCGGGAGGTGGCTAAAAGCCTCCGCTTGAACCGTTCTTGCTCCAGAGGGTCTTCGGGAACGATAAAATCGTCCTCCCCGAGACTGGCCTCCTCTTCAGAGAGTGGGAGGTAGTTGCTATCCTCGGAGTCTTCGTGGCTTTCTGGATTGAGAGGGTCCTCCTGCCCCGCGGGGTCATCCTGATGATGCTCGTTGGCTGCATCTCCGGCGAGGTCATCCGTATTATTTACGGTGTCGTTCTCCGCCAAGTCTACGTTGCTTGCGTGGCTTCGACGTGGTTTTGATCGACGGCACTGTTTTCGGCGTTTAGGAGGCTCATCTCTGGGCTTGCCTCGGTCCTGCTCAGGAGTGCTGTTCCCGTCCTTTGGGGTGTCCACCATGTAAATGTCGTAGGTGGATGTGGCCGACCAGCGGCCCATGACAGGGGGACCGACCTCAGCATTAGCCGTGGTTACATCCTCCTCGTCCATGTATTCAGCATTCTCCGAATTATAGTCTAACATATCGGTTAAATCCTCGATAATTGCTACCAAATGGGTGGTGGGTGGGGCGCAAAATTCCCTGTCGAACGCCTCGAAGGGTCGGTGATTGAAGGCGGAGGGCAGGTTCTCCTGGATAGTCATTTTCTGAATTCGGTCTAGCGCCTCGTTCAAAATATCGAGGGTTGCCGAACTTGAGGGCTCTAGGTCGGACTTTATGGTGACGAAGCGGAGGTCGGTCTGTGACTCAACCGATCCTTGGTCCCAGGCAGACTTATCTTCAGGATTCGGACCGAAACCTCGAGGGGCACCGGATTTTCCTCGGAGACTGAGGGTGTGCTTTGACCCTCCTGTGCACCTTCCATGCCAATGTTTGAGGTCGGGTCATTTTGGGCCGGGGGTGACCCCTGGTCGCTATTCGCCAACTCAGGGTGCGGGCTCGAGGCCAGCAAGGCGTTGTGGGGGAGGAGCTTGGCCGAGATCGAATCTTGGCTTCTGACCTCTGGTTCTGCCTCGAGGGCCGGGGATAAACCCTCCGCCGATGTGAGTTCGGTTGACGGTGGGATAAGGTCCCCTCTCTCAGGGAGTCCTTCCTGGCTCAAAGCCGTTTGGTGGACTGGGGCCGATTCACAGATCGGATTGGAGGTGTACGTCAGAGCAGGTGCGACAAGGCCTGCAGGGGTGGTGAATCCAGTGAAAACCAAATCCCTCCGCGCATCAGTAACGTACTCCAGATTGCCGAATCGAATCCAGTGTTCGGGAGCGAAGTTGTCGACCTGGTCAAGATGGCCTGTCGAATCAGTGTGCAATACGATGCTGCCAAAAGCGAAGAGTTGTCCAGGGACGAAGAGATCCATGGAACTAATGTCCTCTCCAAGGACTAAGCGAGCCATCGATCCTTCTGGTGATCCAACAGCCGAACTCTCAATGAAAGCACCAATGTCGGTGTCAAAACCGGCGGACCTCGGGGTAGGGGGTCCCGAGCTGCGGATCTAGGATCGATGGGCAACAAGGGACGACGAACACAGTGTTTACCCAGGTTCGGGCCCTCTCGAAGAGGTAATACCCTATGTCCTTCTTGATTGTATTGATTGTATAACATGGTTTACAGAGTAGATATACCTTGAGATCAGTATGAGCTAAACCCTAGGCTACGGGGGGATGAAGATAACTCTCCCCTTAATGACTACAACCCTCGGTTTATATAGACACCGATAGGGTTAGGGTTACCAAAGATAGATTACAACAAGAGGGAAAGAGATCTCGTCCATCCTTGACTTGGAGGGCACACCACAGCTTGACAGGTCTCCGGTCACCACACAGCTCCACCAGTCCGGCCCATGCACAATGGGCCGTCGCCCCGAGGACCCCTTAGTCCATGACTCCCTTAGCAACCTTGCTAGGCTTGCCTCTGTTGCATACTCCGTTGATAATAGCATTGTTCATGACTCTACCCTTGCTTAGAGTCATGTTGGTGGGAAGTAGATATATGCTAGAGTAGTTGGCTACGCAAAATGGGGCAGGGTTATGCATTGAAAGAAACAAGTGTGGTTTGACATACTTGCTAATAGTCCTAGTGGGTGCCACTAATGCCCCTGGGAGATGATGGTGATGATGATGATCTAGGTCATACTTGGTGGAGAAGTAGTGTATCGAGGCTTCATGAAAGTGTTGTTTACAGAGGCGGATTAGATTTAAGATTTGTCGACCGTCCCAACCAAACATGCACAACCACTCTACCCTTATATGGGAAAGGGCATTATTGATTACCTAGTTCGTGCTAGCATGGATGCCCACATTACTAGTGACGGGAGTGGCGTGGTCACTCTCGGGACGGGGTCGTGCTTGGAGAGGCGGCCATGACTGTTTTTACAGGGCACCAGACAAACCGTTGGTACCCCGTGCTTGTGTTATGTGATGAATATGGGAGCATGGCTCCACAAAAATTTATTATGTAACAATGTTTGGCACGGGGGCTGCGACCAATCGAGTGGACACTTTGTTAGTCATGGCTAGGGAAAGGTAATGATCGGGTACTTACCCCGGGTGCTTGAGGTACCGCGGGTCATGGATGACACGGAAGTTCCTCGGGTCTTGTGGGTAAATTGTGCAACCTCTACATAGTGTCAAACTATTCAAATAGCCATGTCCACGGTCAAGGACAGTTGGGTGGTGCTGCTTAGACTATGACCATATGTTTCTGACAAACAACACGGTTTGGTAATATTGTTGATGTGATTCGTGAGGAAGTCACGATGAGCTTGAGCATGAGATGTTCACAACTCTTTCTCGATGTTGGTGTCTGTAACCTTCTGATACTTGTTGCAGACGCATTCATGATTCCAATAAGTGTTGATCATACTTGCATGAGGAAAACTAGCTTTCTGCATATTTATTCGGTTATCACTCTCGGGTTGCTTGCGAGTACATTCAAACATACTCACTGGCTTATCCCTGGCTATTTACTTGGCCAGGCTTGGGAGAACAGGTATAAGATGAAGAGTCCTTTGGTGACGAACATGCGAGCTAGGACGCTTTCCCAGTCAGAATGCTTGTAGGGTTAAGGCAGATGACATGGGTCCAAGTTGTCGACGAAGATTTCCGCTACGATGATATACGCAAGACTTGACCATAATGGTCATAATTTTTGTAAGACGGTATGTATGGATGTAAACTCTTGATATTCAGACTGTTGTGTAAAGTGAGCATTGATCCTTGGGATCACTGTGCTCGTGTACCTGGTGGATTCGACTGCGTAGGTCGGGGTCCCCACAGAGCTGGTATCAGAGCCATCCTAACTGTAGGAAGCCTTAGTTAGCATGGTCGTTAGTTAGGGTAAAACAATTTTTTCAAAACTATCTATACCTCTCCTCTTTTCTGAGATTTCCCAAACCTAAAGGATATTTTCCTTATTGACCTCTCCTATTCAACTTTTATAGATGGCCATCGCCCCCTTGAGACTTCTTTTGACAGGATTCCCATCACTCCTAAGAGACTGCCTCCAACAATGCCACTGTCCTTTGCTGCCCATTTACACCCTGCATGAACTAGAAAATGATGTGTTCAAAAAAGAGTTCTACGCCAAGATTTTTGTGCCTGCCAAGACCTCACCCCAAGGATGGTTCTTCATTGGACCGCCCATGCCAACAAGAGACCTGGCCATTCAGCAAGTGGCATACGAAGCGCTCCTCTGTCTTAGAGACCTCCTTCCAGAAATGAAGGAAGAACATGCCACCCGCTACCTACCTGGCAAGAGCGGATTTGGAGCCTCGATTCAAGTGATGATTTCCCTAGAAGACAAGGATCCAACCCTCAAGTACCAGATCCGTTTCATCAACGCAGGAGACTACCTTCTACGTCACCTTACCGAAGCATTCCTGAAGGCTCGCCAAGACCTCCCTTCGCTTCTGCACCTCCACTGCCTCGAGAAGAAGAAGATGGTCGAGCGAGAACAGGAAATCACTGCCCTACAAGTCCACATCGCCAATCAGAAGCAACAAATTGAGAAACTTCAGGAAGCCCGCAACCGAACCCCACGAAGGAGGCATAGGAATGGATTTCCATATCCACCTCGTAGAGAACCATCGTCATGCCACCGACGCCATAACCCAGGGCTGAAGAACAACCTTTTTGCTCCCGTCACATGTCATGGGTGTGGCGAATTTGGGTATATTGTCAAATGGTGTCCCAACAAGCAGCCGACTATTGCATACCCATTGGCACCACAGGAGAACCTAGAAACTAAAGACTGAATGCCCTTCTCTCCGAGTGATGAAGCAAGCACGACTACTAAGTCCGAGAACCCCTAGGGTAGGATGAGTCGTGTACCCCCTATGCGAAGTTGAGTCCATATGATGGTTCAAATGGAACCATGTTGTGTGTTGCTTGTTCTTATCTGTTTGTGTTTTGATATAAGTCGTACTTTTGCCCTAGGCAACATGTACGTGACTATATCACCTATCTTAATTATCTTAATGAAAATGTGTGTGGCCTTTACGGCACTTGTTTGTTTGCACCTGCACTATAGAACCCCCTTTAGGCATCCCACTTCCTCTATGCTACTCATCCCTCTCACCTATCTCGTCAACTAAAGACCAGCAAGACAAGATGCACCAAGGATTCCACCTCGGCGACCAACTAGCAGTGAAGACTTTTGCTACAGCCCCCTCAATCAAGTGCAACCCCGTAGAGTTATGTTTACCCCTCAAGACTAGAAACCCATCCCTAGACCCTGCGAGACTTCACGAGATACCCCAGCTCGAATCCTTAACCATGTGCCTAACCTACGGAATTGCAAGAGAACCAAATAAGCTTCCGTAACCTTTGCTCATCACTGGGTTCATTATGGAACTAGTAGACATAGTGAATAAGCACGTTATCATCCTAAAGATAGCACCAGAACTAACGATGCTATAGGGAAGGTCAAATTGAGGATGTATGACTTGATGAGGCTGTACTAGTAACCTTGAGGAAGTATCTGAGACTCTTTGGTGGATTATGACGCTTTCACATTGGTAGATGAACTTGGTGGGACCATGGTAATAGGATTATTACCCCTGGGTAAATTTGATTTAGTAGGATAATTATGATTGCAAGCTAAAATTCTTGGAAGTATAAGGATTTGACTTAGCCAGGGGATATTGATAGGAGATAGTTGACATTACGATAATGACTTGGCGGAACATGTAGGAATTCTCGTTGGATGTGACATTTGGATTTAAATAGGTGATCCTAGTGGAGTATAGATGCTGAGTGAGTCTACATGGTTCGGAGTAAATTGGATTTAGACTGATGATCTCGATCATCATACCATGTTTCTCGGTGGACGATAAACTAGGAGATTGGATTAATTGTCGGAATTGATTTAGGGATCTATATGCACCTGACCTTGGATTTTACTTGACCATGATAATGGAAATTGGTGGACTGACTATAGTAGGGATAGCACTTTCAAATATTTGGGGATTATAGGACATTAGAAGGTCGTGTGGAATGCCATAGATATTGGATTTGTAGGATTAATGGGTCATGTAGTGATTGATGGAAGCTAATGGGCTGTTGGATTTGATTCATAGGAAGGAAACAAGATCTTGGATTGGTATACGACATGTTTCCTTATGATAGAGATGCACTATCTTGGACCTTAGATGAATAAGCTGAGTACTTGGATTGTGATGTTTAATTCAAGCTTAGCAGCTTGTATGTTCTACCCATGGATTTTTGCATAGATATGAGTTTGGGGATAGTTGACATGTATGGTTTTGTTAGACCTCCTCTTGGGAGCCATGATGATATTAATAGCATGAGTGATGATTGGATTTGACCTATACGAGATGATTCTTTCGATAATATGATGTGATTTGTTTGAAGGACTAGGTAGAATTATTGGCATATCAGAAACTATGCTTAAGGATAAGATGATAAACGTTCACTTGCATACTAGAATCCTTGAAACCCTTAAGCCCTACCAAGCCACAACATGGTCGGATCATGACCTTGGGCCTTGACTCTAGGTCAAGAAGACCTTGGCCAATACTCAACCGTGACCACCACCAATGCCTCAGCCCACTTTATGTACCCGTGGGCAATCCATCATGGGGTACTTGGACAAGTTGGGTGTCATCATTATTTGGTGACCTACTTGTCTACCCGAAGACGGAAGAAGAGTCGTTTAGCTGGTTAGAGAACATTTGAAGACCATCGTGTCAAGGAGGAAGAACTATACCAACCACCGTCGCCAAGGAGTAAACTTCCGTGTCGAAGACCATGTGTATCTATGAGCCACTCCTCTCAAAGGAACCCAGCATTTCCATGTCAAAGGAAAACCCACACCAAGGTTTATCGACCCCCTCCGGGATCACTACACGACGAAGAGAAAACGGTTACCAGCTAGAGTTGCCACCAGAGTTATCCGATGTGCACGACATTTTCCACGCGTCACAACTCTGGAAGTGTTTCCAACTTCCTGACAAGCCCAATCTCTACAAGGACATCGGTCACCGAACCATTGACCTTAGCCTGATCTGACCTACCGTGAGCTACCCATTAGCAACCTGGATCAAGCAGAACTTCATACATGAAGCCACACCATCAAGTACTTCAAGATCGATGGAGCACCACACGGAAGCAGAAGCAACGTGAGGACGTGAAGACTACCCCAGAACCAAGTTTTCGTATTCCTTTCCGCGCCTAGTTTGGGAATCTCGGGGACGAGATTCTTGTAAGGGGGTAGGTCTGTCACACCCTGATTTTCATGCCACAACACTTAAGCTAATAAATCATGATAAAAATGTGGTTTGACAATTTTTTTTGAGTGTTTTGGTCTTTGCTTTGATTGGATTTTGTCTGCTGTTTGCAAGTGCTCTAAAAATCAAATAAATCCTCCAACTCTCATACTTGTTTCCCTTGATCTGAAACTTTGCCCAATGATCAGGACATGTGTTTAGGACATAAATGTGTTTTCTTACAAAAATAATTTGGCCAAAAAGTATTTTCTAAATTAGGTTTTCCAAAACCCCCTGAGTTAAGGCTTGAACTACAAGTACTTAATTTAGGGTATGAAAAATCTTTCAAAAATTATATTTGACTCCTATTAGATATAGGACTCCCAGAAACCACAAAAATATTATTTTAAAAGTTGTTTTACTATTTTATTTCAAGGCTTTTTCTTAAGGCCGGAAATGGTCTTTAATAGGTTAAAATTATTTTAATGTTTCAAAAATATTTGAGAAAATTTAGGGAGACTGAGTGGACATATATATATTGTCCATATATATGAGTTTCAACACATGGTCATAACCAAAATACTAGTCAAATCCCTCAAAAACCCTTTCTGGATATTTCAAGCTTTTAAAATATTTACAAAGGAAATATTCTCCATTAAATCCAAGAAAATTCCACCATGTCACAAATGGCCTACTTGATGATGTTAACAATTTTCATGTCATGGAAAACAGTATAACCCCACCAAAACCCTGCAAAACCATTCCTGTCCAGAACCAAATTTGATCAACTCTACATTGCCAACTGTCTCCTTTTGATATCAAGTTTTGTGGACATTCTCTAATGACTAAATGGTGCATCAAGGAGAATTTATTAGCTTAGGTTGATCTAAGAAAATCCATTTCTGTTGATTTCTAGGGTTTGCCAAAGTTACATTGGCAACTTTCTCTGAATGAGCCCAAATTTCTACCACATTGTTACATGATCATAGCCCTCACTCCTTCCAAGTGGCACAAGAAGGAGACTAGTGCAACTAGCCCAAATCACCATCAAGCACCTTCTGCCATTTTGCTAGAATCACCATTTTGACCCCTTCCACTATTCTCCATGAGCTCAAATTTTTACCACAGCTGACCCTGATCACCTTCTACCTCTGTTAAAATTTGCAAGGCCATGGACCAATAATTGAGGGGTAAAATCCTCACTATCTCTCTATGGACAGCAAACACTACTAGGAAAATGCTTATATGTAGAACTTTACCAGTAGCGCCTATTTGGGCCCCCACACTGCTGGTAAGTACCAGTAGCGCTTGGTACAAAACACGCTACTGGTAGAACTTAGCAGCAGTGTTGGTATTGCTCGGACGCGCTAATGGTAAATGTGCCACACCAGACCCCCAGGTCAAGATATATTAGCAGCGTGGGTTTGCTAGGCCACGCTAGCACTAGCAATGTAGTCGTAGTGTGGGTCACTACATGCGCTATAACTAAGCCCAGCCCACCTCCTCTGTATTAGGGAGACAACGCCCAGCGAACATCCTCTGCCACTGCTAAAAAAAAGAAGCGAACCGCCTCTCTGCCTCCCACAAACCTCGCCGCCACCACCAACGCCGGACGATTCCGGCTACTTCTGACGGCCCTTGCCGGAGCGCAGCACACCCACGAGCTCTCCTCACGACAGTGCTTCCTTCCCTCCGTCCAGATCCACTCCTCGTGGCTGCAAGCACTCGCGCGACCCCTCCCAGCGATTAGGGTTTCGCCTGTCTCCAACTCCGGCGCGGTGAGCTCTCCTGTTCCCTTGATTCATGCCCTTTCCTCTCACCTTCTTCCTTCTCTCCCCGCCCCCTCACTTATTTCTTCGATTTGGTGTAGCAGCCACCCTCCTCCATGGACAAGGACGATCACCACGGCCCGCACATGGTCGAGCTCGCCGTCGTCTGCTCCGGTGCGGTGCTGGGCCAACAACCTCCACCTCCATGGCTCCTAGCTTGGGTAAGCACACCCAATCCAGTTTGATAAGATTTTATGCCAAGAAGATGGCTATGGAGTAAAACAAATAAGAATATACTTAACGACAACGTCGAGGATTCGATTGGTGTCTGATGATTAATTACTAGTGGTATTTATTGAGCAAGTTCTAGTAGGAATCTGAAAGAAGTTGTTGTTGTTGTTTTCTTGTTCTGTTTGGTTCATGGGTTCAGGAGTAGGAATAAAATGATTGCACTACCTCTTTGCCTGTTGTATAATGCCTGAATATATCTGTGCGCGTCTTGAGAAGTAGAATCTTAGGATTATTCATGAACTGAACTTGTCTCGTCGCGGGATGTGGGCAAACAAAACAGGGATACTTAGGATATCATAACACCACTTTCCTCTCCCTCCATCGAGTTTGCACTTTAGCACTTGCAACCTAACGATGAATGACACATAACAGTGCCGGCCGATGTTTAGCAAAGTGTTTTAGTTTTAGTTGTGCAAGTTGTAGCCTCTAATTCTGAAATTTCCTGAACCCAGGGGTTGGCCATCAAGTAACAGATATGCAGCTACATCACAGTTCCAAGGTTCTCATGCGCCCTGGTCTCCAGAACGACCATGTACAATAGTTACATAGTTCATCCATCGGTCGCAACTAGCTATCTAAATTGTGCTACCTACAGCTATTTGAAGCTTCCATGGCTCCTAGCTTGGGTAAGCACCCCCATCCCCATGGCCATCTGCTTGGTAGAAAATAGCATGCACTGTTATTTAAGTCATTGATGTAGTGGCTTGCATGCATCATCCTTTTTAGGAGACTCGCTGAAATTCAACTTTAGGACACTGCCATTCTTTGAAGATGATACAAGTAATTGTTTCTATTTGGGTGTCCCTATATATGTGTGTGTAACTGTGTACATTGCCACCTATACTTCTGCAAGTGTCTGCACTCTGCCTATTTTCCATGCATATTTTGCAGTCAAATTTGATTACATAATTAGCAAGTTGTGTTTGATGGTATCATTAGGGTCGCTAATGACTAATTACCTGAACATAACTTCAAAATAAATACATCATATTTGCAGGTAAGGTCTCTGACTCTCGATGTCAGAGTCTGGGAGCCATCTGTAACCAATCTCTTTCAATCATTAGGCAACATGTTTGTGAACAGAGTTTGGGAAGAAACATTACCTTCATCAAACAATGGCTCTTCTGTTGATAATACAAGGTAATATGAATTTCTTTACAAAACTTCAGTCCTTTTTAGTGCTTTCAGAAATTAACTTGCAACTTTGTTGTATTGTAGTACTAATGGATCACAGGCAGCACAATACATCACCACCAGCAAACCTAAACACTCGGATCCTTTCTCTGCCAAAGAGAAGTTTATTCATGCCAAGGTGCTTGCGAGTTTTCCTTTTGCAATTGCTTCTCTGCACTTCTCCCATTATTAGCAAATAAGTGTTGAGGACAAAGTTGTCTCCAAATATCCTGATGGGAAAATGATTGGGTAAATGATTCATGGTAGTTTATAACTCGAACATTTCTTAGGCTAAATACAGTTGTTGCCCGTCACGATTAGTTGCCAGATGGTACTTGTGCGATCCATTGATCATTTTAAGGCCTTGCAAATATTTTTGTTCTTTACAGTTGCAACCTCAGAGTTCCAGAAAAATTGTCTGTAGGTTGTATCCACATTGACAAAGTTGCTTCAAGTGCTTTTATTTAGTTTCCGTGGTCTACAAACTACATCACGTTTGACTTGTTATGTAAACTCACTTCATGCAGTTCGTTTATACTACAGATGCTATATGTGAACTATCAAAGTTGACTTCCGTGATGCTATCCATGTAGAATAGTAAACTCACCAGGATTTTTGTGGCTAGATTAACTCCATATATAATGAAAAGTAAAGCTTGTGGTTTCATAAATTATGAATCTGCAGATAAGTTTTTTTAATTACATTATGAGTTCCTTAACATTGATCTTAGTTTGAGATTCATCTTAAGATTCATGTATTGTCATATATTGAGCTCTTCAGTAGTAAATGTATCATCTTAAGAGTGTACTGAAGCTAGATTTGGACGCTGACGCATACTAACAAGTTTTCACTTTCCCGACATGGGCGCAGGGGTGATCGACGTGGACTACCGTAGCCCGGTGGGCCTCGTGCTCTTCAACCACTCGGAGGCGGACTTCACCGTGAAGCCCGGCGGCCACGTAGCATAGATGATCGTCCAGGTGATCGTGACGCGAAAGGTCGCCGAGGTGGAGGACCTCGACGCCATTGTCAGAGGGGAGGGAGGATTTGGGTCCACCGGCGTCTGAACTCCGAGCCTTGGTAGATACATCTAGAGAAGTGGTTTGTTTAGGTTGGTGGTGAACACTAGGGAAGGTACCCACGTTTCGATGATGGTTGTGTGCGTCTGATGTTAAATGGATTCTTGTGATCTCTTCCAGTTGAGATGGTTCTGTGACCTTAGTTTATTTTGCACTGGATGTGTCTCTGATTTCCATCCATGAATACTGCATCTAATATTTATTTATTTTAATTCCTAATTAGCTAGTAGTAGCGTGGGGGAAAAGGTGCGCGCTACTAGTCCTAATTAGCTAGTAGTAGCGTGGGGGAAAAGTGCACGCTACTAGTACTTAGGATAGTAGTAGCATGGGTTACAAAAAAGCGCTACTGCTATCTTCAGTTACCAGTAGCGCTGGGACAAACAAGCGCTACTGCTAAAAAATAGCTGCAGCGCCGTAGCAGTAGCTACTGGTAGCAAAAAAACCAGTGCTACTGGTAAGCATTTTCCTAGTAGTGAAAGTTTTCTCTCTCTCTCTACCCCTCTCTCAATCCAGAAGCCTCCTAGAGCATCCAAAGCCCTTTCCACATTGTTTACACCCCCCAGAGCTACTGGACACAAGTGGCCACACACACTTTGCCTATTCTATGCCATGGCATGCCAATGGCATGCTCTGGGGCGCGCTACAGTGCACCAGGGCACTGTAGCTGCCCTCTGCCCGATGCTCCCGTCAACCTTGGGCGCCGGGACCATGTCTCCCGAGGTTGCCTTGACGTCCACAACACGCAACACTGGCGGGCCCTTACTCCCTTGCCCTCCTTCTCCCTCTGCGAAGCTCGCCGAGCGTGCCCTAGACCGCGCCCACTATGCACCAACGCCCCCTCTATATAGAGCCCCCCTCGAGCTCTCTCTGGCCTCCTCTCGCTCACCCTCTCTCCCATAGAGCTCCTGGACAAGCCCCCTCTCCCCCTCGTACCCTCCTTCCCTCTCCATGGCCGCCATTGTCGCCGTCGGCCTTCGCCCCGCTCCAGCGAACCTGGGCCTATCCCCCTCCCCTTCAACCTCCAGGAGAATCACCACTGGACGATGAAATTTCCCCGCTCCTCGCCGCCTCTTCCCGTGCCCCGAGGTGCTGGCGCCACAACCGCCCGACGTGGCCGTCCGCCATGGCCAGTGCCGAGTGTGCTTTGGTCGTCCCCTGCCATCCCCAAGGGTTCCCCCTAACGCGCCGCTCCACGGCGACCTCTCCGGTGGCTGGAGCTTGGCCGGGGGTTGCCTGTGCCGCCGGGGGCTAGCGCCGGCCGCCGAATAGCCGATGCTCGATCCCCTCTGTGGCGAGCGCAGGAGGAGGGAGACGACCCTGCGGTGGGCCCCGTGGGTCAGCGACCCCACCGCCCAGCCACATCATTCAAGTGGAGACGACTCCTGCTTTTCCCGTCTCCCTACGAAGGAAACGCCCTCACGCCATAACGCCTTCGACGTCACCTTGCTCGCCAGCGCGGCGGAGCGTTGGGCCGGCCCAGTGCGCTTCGGCACTAAGTTCCGCCCAGTGCGCGCCGCCGCCGCCGAGATCCAGCCCATTTTGGTAATTTCGTTTCCTTTTCTTTTTCTGTAAAGATTGGAAAATCCATAAACAATTCAAATGGACTCCAAATTTGATGATTCAAATTTCTAGTAGTTCATAAATTCATGCTCTATCCCATGGTGCAATTTGCACATTTTTTCAGAAACATTTTCTTCACAAGTATTTATCAAATCCTATTTTTCCATTTCTGTGATGAACTTTAGAAAATCACAGAGAGCTCATATCTGATCCCAATGCCTTGATTCAAATTCCAAGACTCTTCTAGGTTGATAACTTAGTTTGTGAACATTTTTCCCAATACTTTATCTGCCACATCAAATATTGGTCCATTTCTCCATGTGTAGCCAAGTTTCCAAATTCCTAGGAAATCCATATCAATTCCAAATCCAATGAAACCAACTCCTAGATGCTTCTAAAATCAAGCTTTGTTACATGGGTGCCTTTTCTCATTTTTAAAAATAATTCTTCTGTACACTTCTTGCAAATCCATTACACTCTTGATTCCATCATATTGGAATGTTCAAGAATGTCCATTGATCCAATCCCAATGAAACCACTTTGGTCATTTTTCATATGACCAAAGGTATCCTAGAAAAGTCCAATTCACATTTTTAGAGCACTTTTATTTTTGCCTTGTTGTGTTGCTTATGTGATTGTTTCTGATGTTAGTTGACGAAGTAGACGGAATACTCGGAGATGGACTAGAAGGATTGAAGACCTTGCGGAGTCAGGCAAGCAGCCCTTTGACCATGATGAACCCTTTACATCATAAAAGCATTTTTCGTTGTTTCATCGAAAGTATGATATCTTGAATGGCAACCTTGCTAGGCTTGGCTCTGTTGCATACTCCATTGATACTAGCATTGTTCATGACTCTACCCTTGCTTAGAGTCGTGTTGGTGGGAAGTAGATATATGCTATACTAGTTGGCTACGCAAAATGGGGCAGAGTTATGCATTGAAAGAAACAAGTGTGGTTTGACATACTTGCTAATAGTCCCAGTGGGTGCCACTAATGCCCCTGGGAGATGATGATGATGATCTAGGTCACTACTTGGTGGAGAAGTAGTGTACCGAGGCTTGATGAAAGTGTTGTTTATAGAGACAGATTAGATTTAAGATTTGTCGACCGTCCCAACCAAACATGCGCAACCACTCTACCCTTATATGGGAAAGGGCATTATTGATTACCTAGTTCATGCTAGCATGGATGCCCACATTACTAGTGACGGGAGTGGCGTGGTCACTCTCGGGACGGGGTCGTGCTTGGAGAGGCGGCCATGACTGTTTTTACAGGGCACCAGACAAACCGTTGGTACCCCGTGCTTGTGTTATGTGATGAATATGGGAGCATGGCTCCACAAAAATTTATTATGTGACAATGCTTGGCATGGGGGATGCTACCAATTGAGTGTACTCTTTGTTAGTCACGGCTAGGGAAAGGTAGTCATCGGATGCTTACCCCGGGTGCTTGAGGTATCGTGGGTTGTGGATGACACGGAAGTTCCCCTGATCTTGTGGGTAAAGTGTGCAACCTCTGCAGAGTGTCAAACTATTAGAATAGCCATGTCCACGGTCAAGGATAGTTGGGTGGAGCTGCTTAGACTATGACCATATGTTTCTGACAAACAACACGGTTTGGTAATATTGATGATGTGATTCAAGAGGAAGTCACGATGAGCTTGAGCATGAGTTGTTCACAACTCTTTCTCGATGTTGGTGTCTGTAACCTTCTGATACTTGTTGCAGATGCATTCATGATTCCAATAAGTGTTGATCATACTTGCATGAGGAAAACTAGCTTTCTGCAAAAATACCAATTTACTTGTAGAGCCTTGCATATTTATTCGGTTATCACTCTCGGGTTGCTTGCGAGTACATTCAAACGTACTCACTGGCTTGTCCCTGGCTATTTACTTGGCCAGGCTTGGGAGAATAGGTATAAGATGAAGAGCCCTTTGGCAACGAACATGCGAGCTAGGATGCTTTCCCAGTCAGAATGCCTGTAGGGTTAAGGCAGCAGACATGGGTCCAAGTTGTCGATGAAGATTTCTGCTACGATGATATACTCAAGACTTGACGATAATGGTCATAGTTTTTGTAAGACGGTATGTATGGATGTAAACTCTTGATATTCAGTCTGTTGTGTACAGTGAGCATTGATCTTTGGGATCACTGTGCATGTGTAACCGGTGGCTTCGAATGCGTAGGTCGGGGTCCCCATAGATAGCATATTTGTTGTCGTGGATAGATTTATAAAAATGGCACACTTCATACCATGTCATAAAAGCGATGATGCTGCTAATGTTGCTGATTTGTTCTTTCGTGAAATTATTTGCTTGCATGGTATTCCAAATACTATTGTTTCAGATCGTGATACTGAATTTCTTAGCCACTTTTGGAGATGTTTATGGGCTATGTTGGGGACTAAACTTCTTTTTAGTACTAGTTGTCACCCCCAAACTGATGGACAAACTGAAGTAGTCAATAGAACATTGTCTACTATGCTTAGGGCTGTTTTGAAGAATAACAAGAAAATGTGGAGAGATTGCTTGCCTCATATTGAATTTGCTTATAATCGTTTGCTACATTCTACTACTAAGATGTGCCCTTTTGAAATTGTGTATGGTTTCCTACCTCATGCACCTATTGATTTGTTGCCTCTTCCATCTTCGGCGAAGGTTAATTTTAATGCTAAACAACATGCTGAATTGATCTTAAAAATGCATGAGTTAACTAAGGAGAACATTGAGCGTATGAATGCTAAATATAAACTTGCTAGAGATAATGGTAGAAAACGTGTTGTGTTTGCACCTGGAGATCTTGTTTGGTTACATTTGCGTAAGGATAGATTTCCTGATTTGCGCAAATCAAAGCTAATGCCACGTGTTGATGGTCCTTTTAAGGTGTTAGAGAAAATAAATGATAATGCATATAAACTAGAGCTGCCTGAAGATTTTGGGGTTAGTCCCACTTTTAACATTGCAGATTTGAAGCCTTATTTGGGTGAGGAAGATGAGCTTTCATCGAGGACGACTTCATTTCAAGAAGGGGAGGATGATGAGGACATCAATACCATTGTTACACCCACAGCCCCTGCTGCTATACATACTGGACCAATTACTAGAGCTCGCGCACGCCAATTGAATTACCAGGTACTTTTGTTTATTGGTGACAATTCTAATGTTCGTGAGAATAGGATGCTGCCTAAATTGGATACATTTGTGTTGATTACTAATGAAGGGCCTAGCATGGACAAGAGGGATGAACACTGGAGCAGGATCAAGCATGGAGATGAAGGCGCGTGTGAAGGGATCTAGAATGGCGTTTCTAGTGCATACTTGAGCACTTTGAAGCCTCCGTGATGACCTACAAGGACATGGACGAAATATACAAGATGCCCCTTCATAAATTTTGTCCATAGCTTATTTTAGGTGCCGCGCCACCTTATTTTTGGGCCAGGCCCATCTAATTTCAAAATACTTAAGTATAGGCTATTTTTAGAGTTCGTATGTGTGGGGAAACAAAGTTAGGGTTGGTTTCGGACCCCTCCTACAAGGGGCCACGAAATTCCCCCTACTGCTCCTTATATACAGCCCTTAGGGCGTTGTTCAGACTTTGGGGGTTTTGTTTAGATTAAAAGTTCGCCATAGCTGCAACTTTGCGTACTTAGTTTGTGTTCAACGACCAGACCAAGACGTCATAGAACCCCACCTTGATCAATAAAGCTTTCATCTTATATTCGCAATATCCAGATTGCAATTTCAGTTTCTTGCTTGTTCTTCGTTTGCTTGTAGGAAATACACCCTCGTGGTCAGGTTGATCGTGCTTCGGCGTGGTCAATAGCCTCTCAGAATTGGTTTAGCGATTGCTAAGGCGCGACGTCCTCGCACGTGCGTAGTCGGATCATCAAAGTCTACTCCTCCGAAAACGATAATCACCATCTCATCAAAAGACGGGATACCTTTGCCTCTATCATGGGGGCGCCTCATGTTCCATCGTGCGCCATGTGTCAGGCCTGGTCCGCAGGTAGTTGGGGCCCGTGCCATTTTGTCCCTCCTTAACAGGCGGTGTTCTGTGTGCCATGGGCCCGGGGGCTAGAGTCGGGCCTATGGGACTGAGGGTACCCAGGCTCGTCTCCCTGCGGCCCATGACTCGGCGCATATCCCGGGCCCAGAGCGTGACCCACCATTGGACTTCACGAGCAAGACCCGCCTCGCGAGGCGCACATTAGCAAGCATCACCAGGAGCCTCGCGAGGCCCTCTCGCAGGGTGGTCTCCAGAGGCTGCCACCTGAGGCCCCTCGCGAAGGCGAGCAAGTTAAAAGCAGCTCAACGGGGTCGCGTGGTCCTACGGCTTCATGTGGGTGACGCGCGCGATGACGAGCAGCGCCAGAGGCCATGCCAGCAGGCACAGATAAGGAGCATTTCCTCTTTCATGCTAAGGGAGCAAGAATAGCACGCCGGTTCTCAAAGCAACCCTAAAGGTTGCTGATCTATGCAAGAAGAACAAGGTGATGGGTGCGTCAGGACGGAGGTCATCACCGAGCCCACCGGCGCATCATGGCAGGAGGATTTTGCAGGCAAAGACCACCTTTAGTCAGGATAAGCTGTGCCCCTGTCCCCCTTCAAACTAGCCGTTGTGGCGACCCTTCCTGCCAAGTATTTTCGGGGGAAGAGGACTAGGGCTAGTATGAAAGAGGGCAGGGTGCCGCCGTAGTAGGAGATCTATCTTTTCCCCCAAAACCCTTGTACACTCGTTCGGCCCCTGGCCAAGCAATCTCAGACAAGCAGGAGTAGGGTTTTACACCGCAAGGTGGCCCGAACCTGGGTAACTATGTGTCCATTGTACTTTCATCCTAGTTCGAGCTTGCTGGAGCGTCGCCGTGAGGTTGAGTAGTAGAGTAGGGCGGTAGTCAACAAGCACACCCTAGTGTTCGAACCTCTTGGGTACCCGGAGCCCTGATTCCGACAACGTTTGGTGGCTGGAGCTGAGCCGCGACTTTTGGAGCAAACGGCAAGGGCAGACGATAGAGGCGAGGGTGTCCCAATCTTTCGATGAGATGATAGCTATCGATTTGGTGGAGTCGACTTTGACGATCCGACTACAAACGTGCACGACGTTGCGCCTTAGCAATCGCTAAACCAACTCTAAGAGGTTATTGACCATGCCAGAGCACGATCAACCTGACCACGAAGCTCTATTCCTGCATGCAATTGAAGAACAAGCAAGAATATGATAATGCAATCTAAATATTGCAAATATATATGAAGTATTGGGGATCCAAAACCGGTCTTGGTCTGGTCGTTGGATATAAATGAAGTACACGAAGTTGCGTTGGCTAACTTTTAACTAAACAAATCCCAAAGAAAAAGCTACTAGATTGATCTACTTATATAGGAGCAAGGGGTGGCGGCCAAGGAGGTGGGGGGACTTCCCAAGGCAGCCTAAAACTAACCCTAGGTCGTACAAGGCCCATGGGCCTAAGTGGAGGTGATGCAACACCTTTGAACTCGTTGTTTGACTCAGATTCTGCTACAGCCTCAGATTGTTTCGTCAATATCTCAATGCTCCAGATGCATTTGAAGGTGAATCTGATTGGGTTGGAAAGAGCACGAAATCTACTTTCCAACAAAAATGGAATCACCCAATTCGGAGTCTGGATGAAAGAGATCTTGGCGTTTTGAGTCAGGTATGTTTGTGCAGTCCGAATCTGAGTCCAGAACGTGAGAGACTTGGACTCTATCTTCTCTTGGCCCAAAAGTGGCGTGAGAGGACTTTTTGAACAGCACATAAACTTCTCTTTTTCCCTTTCTTCATATGTGGATTGTACAAATGTCCGATACACCTGCAATTAGACCTGGCACAAAAGTTTGTTAAGTATTTTTGTCCTCGATAACATAAATAAATTATTGCATAGTTTGCATTAGAAATCACCTCACAAATATGCATGTATGCAATATTTTTGGTTATATCCAAGGTAGTCATGTCCTCATCATCCTCCCCGTCTGGAAAACATAGCCGTCCTCGGCATTGCTTAATCTGAAATGTGCCTAACAAAAGAGACAAGGTGTACATGTTGTATATGTATATGTCATCCATTTTTACTTCTCTTGGTTTTTGCACATATAACACATGTATACATGAGTAACTTTCATAGTTCATAAAATATAAAGCCAAACTATTATCCCAAGAAGTAGAAGGCATGAGAATATTGCAACTCGATTTGCACATATAAGTGAAGCTCTTATTCATATCAAAAGATCGACAATGTTCATCATTAAACCATCCCAACATTGGTGAATACACTTTAATTGCTTCAAATTTACATGCTACAACATGCTTAAATAAGCAAACATGCAACAAGTCATTTGACACAGAATCATCACCAAGCTTAGAGGTCATATAAAAATGATTAAACATTGGCACAATTAGTTTCAAACGTATTTGATCCAAATCTGATTTATTGCCTGATTCACATGGTTCTTTCTCAATTAATTCAATGGGTGCACTCGACATTGTTGATATTGCATTTGTTTGACCACATGGCAAAGTCAAATCAGCACTGTAGTCCTCTAAAATAGGTGGTGTGATCAAAGTAGTGGGTAGGTTATCACATGGTGCATTGAAATTGACAAGGCATTCATCGTACTCATGTGGAGGTGAAAGATCAGTACCTTTGTCATTACCTTTTTTGACCAACTCAGATGATGTAGGCACTCTCGATGGTGATGTGTCACATGGTAGAGGTGATGTAGTCCTCACAACAATGGATGTGGTCATCATAGTATGCCTAGTAGTTGAAGGAACAACCGTATCAACTCTTGGAATGTGCATCGTGCGCTTCTTCTCCTTGTGGGCAACACGTCGTTTTATTTCCTGTTCAGCTTTACAAGCAAGACGAAACAAATGGTCCATAGGATAACACTCTTCATGAATTTGTATCTTTTGAATATCATGGTTTAATCCTCCCCAGAATCTATCCATAAAATCTTCTTCACTTCTAAAAATGAGTGCAACAAAGTAGTTTGTAAATCATCACAATATTTTGTTACAGTGTCAGTGCCTTGTTTTAAATTTTGTAATTTTTTAATCATGCCACGAGTATAATAAACATCAACAAATCTATCTCCCATAACAAGTTTTAAATCATCCCAAGTGGTAGGTATCAAAACAGGGTTTAACCGAAAATATTCACTCCACCAAACTAAAGCAAAGCTACCGAAAGCACTAACCGCATCTTGAAATTTTCCACGCTCATCAAAATTATGGGAAGCAAATATAGTATTTATTTCGTACTCCCATACAATATATAAATTAGGCCTAAAATGACCATTAAAGGGTGGCATGGAAACATTAACCTGATTATGCGCATTCTGATGTCGTTGCTCCTCTCGTGACGGTTGTTGTTTTTTCTTGCGTGGTGGCAAGTCTCCCACGATCGATGATGCCCAAGAACTAACAACTCTGGAACCTGCCATAATTAGTAGAAAACAAGAAACAAAATTCAAAAATAATGTTCCTATGAACTACTAGGATGTGGTGGTAAAATGCTAACAGTATAGCAAATATAAATGTCTTACAAGTTCTTACCATGAAGTAGTGGTGACCGGCAACCAGTGGTATCAAATAACTCCAAAGATTGAGAAAGTGATTGCTAGGTAAACTTAAATATGCACAGTGTAGAAATATGTGTAGCTGGGTTGGCTATATATGGTAGCAAAAGATTAGCAATAATCAATTCAGAGATGCAATGTTGAATAAATGCTCAACGACGGTACTGTGCTGGTCCTTGGCTAGACCGGATTAGAAACGCAAGCCTAGAACACTAATGAGGTCATGGAGTAGCACAACTAACATCAATAAAGGATATGAAGTAGCTCTGGACAGCAAGATATAAGTGAAGATCACAATGGCAGTAAAGATAATGATGAGAAACAACTGCCAAGCAAGATATGCCAACAAATCTCTCTCCAACTTTCCTCTAGAAAAGTTTGTACCAATTTTCTGATAATTTTTCTACAGAATGCTACTGACTCAAGCTTTCCAATGCAAAAATAATCACTCAATTCCGAGTTGATGTGAGGAGTCAAAAAAAATCTAAAACTGGCCTGTAAAACTGGAACAAGCTGCGTGATGTAGGCTAGAACCCTACATGCCCGATCTTTCACGATTGGAGCGGATCCCACGAAGAACACGAGGGAAAACACGAGGGGAAACACAAGAGGATTCACTCAAACCAACAAGATTCGATTACACATGTGCTAGATCCGAATACACAAAGAGATACACGATCCAAAGTCAACAAAGGACGATACAAGGAGCAAGTTCTTCTCCGCGAGGAGGTCTTGAGGGTCTTCCCGTGAGGGGTCTTGAATCCACGTGGGTGATCTTCTCCGTAGAGGTCGTGAACTCCAGTGGAGAAGGCGTCAAGTGGATGAGCAAAGCTCTATCTCCTAAAATGAGCTATCACATTGCTGACCCTAAAATGTGAGGGAGAGGGAGTATATAAAGTCTAGGGGGGCAAAGGGATACATGGGCCTCGGCCCTTTACTGTGCGCAGATAGGCGAAGCCGGATGTCCGGGCGTCGGGCGGGATGTCCGGGCCTTCACGAGGAGCCGGATGTCTGGGGCTGGGGCCGGATGTCCAGGCTGTCGGGGCCGTTATTCTGCTCTTTGGATAGGGCTTGTCCGGATGTCCGGGCTGGGGGTACGGATTTTCGGGCTGGAAGCCGGATGTCCGGGCCCGAGGCCGGATGTCCGGGCCCTGTAGACATGGCTGCTGGGTTGCTGTTTCTGTCAACACCTCCAGGGGCCGGATGTTCGGGGTCCTGGCCGGATGTCCGGGTCCTGGAAGCTGTTCTCGGTTCCTTCCATTGGTTCCCTTCATCCATGAACTTGTAGACTTGTCTGTCTTCAAGTGCATCTTTGAGTGGGTCCTCTTGGTACCTGATCATGCACAACATTCCGGACTTAGGTAGTAGCCATGTCTCGCGAGGATCATGTAGAATATCACTAAGGAGAGATGTCACCTCGTTCTCGAGAACTCTAGCTCGTGCTTGTGTCATCGGTCCTTTTGGCACTTGGTGAGACGATGGTCGGTCCATGGGGATGACCATAGGATGCTCCGCATCATCTCCCCCCCTTGGGAAAGATCCGACCTTGGATAGAAAGCCTCATCACCATGGTAGGGAGAGAGATCCTTGACGTTGAAGACGTCGCTCACTTTGTACTTGTCGCGCGGGAGATCGATCTTGTGTGCATTGTTGTTGTAGCGTGCTAGCACCTTGAAGGGTCCGTCGGCTCGAGGTAGAAGCTTGGATTTGTGTTCGTTGGGGAAGTGGTCGTTGCGAAGATGTATCCACATGAGATCTCCAATGTTGAATATCATGGGTTGCTTGTTGATGTTGAGCTTGGTTGCGAGTTGTTGTACTTGGCGCTCGATGGTGTGCCTTGTATCTTCATGCATCTTCTTGAGGTAGCTCACTCATGCGCTTGCATCCATGTTGATGCGCTCTTGTAGTGGTAGAGGAAGAATGTCCAATGGGGATAACGGGTTGAAGCCATAGACGACCTCGAAAGGGGACTTGCCAGTAGTCGAATGTCTTGCGCGGTTGTAGGCGTACTTGGCGATGGGTAGACACTCCTCCCACTCCTTGATGTTCTTCTTGATCAACACACGTAGTACAATAGAGAGCGTCCGGTTCGTCACCTCCGTTTGGCCGTCGGTTGGGGATGGTATGCCGAAGAGAACAAGAGCTTGATTCCGAGCTTGGCACATAAGGTCTTCCAAAAGTAGCTTAAGAACTTGACGTCGTGGTCCGAGACAATAGTCTTTGGCACTCCATGTAGGCGCAAGATTTCCCTACGAAAAATATTTTCAACATGTGAAGCATCGTCTATCTTGTTGCATGGGATGAATGAGCCATTTTAGAGAATCGGTCCACAACAACAAACACGGAATCTTTGCCGTTTCGAGTTCTAGGCAAACCAAGCACAAAGTGGCATATAGAGACCATGAGATTGACCTTTAGACTTAGCTTTGTGACATGTAGAGCATCGGTTGGTGAAATGTGAGACGTCGCGGAACATCTTGGGCCAAAAGTAGTTTTTGGAGAGCGTAGCAAATGTCTTGTCGCGTCCGAAGTGTCCCATAAGTCCTCCTCCATGAGATTCTTGCAAAAGTAACAAACGAAGAGAAGACTCGGGAGTACATAGTTTGTTAGCTCTCATAAGATAATCATCTTTGATGTAATAGCGTTCCCAAGATGTATTCGTCAAGCATTTGGCATATGGAATGGCAAAAGTAGGATCATGCGCATACAAGTCTTTTATGTGCTCAAAACCAATGACATTCAATTCAAGTTTAGTAAGAAGCATGCATTTGCGGGAAAGCCCATCTGCCACAACATTCTCTTTGCCTTTGATGTACTTGATGACATAGGGAAAAGACTCGATGAATTCACTCCACTTAGCATGACGCTTGTTCAACTTAGTTTGACCCTTAAGGTACTTAAGCGTTTCATGGTCGGTATGAATGACAAATTCATGGGGGCGAAGATAATGTTCGCACTCACGCAAAACTCGCACTAATGCATATAGCTCTTTGTCATAGATGGGATAATTGAGTTGCGCTCCCGAAAGTTTTTCGCTAAAGTAAGCAATAGGGCGCTTCTCTTGCATTAACACACCTCCTATGCCATTACCGCTAGCATCACAATGAACTTCGAAAGTTTTGTCAAAATTGGGTAATGCAAGCACAGGAGTATGAGTAAGCAAATTTTTTAGTTCATTAAATGCGGTATCTTGGGATGGTCCCCAAACAAAGGGTGCATTTTTCTTACTCAAAGCATGTAAAGGGGATGCAATGGTGCTAAAATCCTTCACGAATCTATGATAGAAACCGGCTAAGCCAAGGAAGCTACACACTTGTTGCAAGTTGGTTGGTTGGGGCCAAGTTTTAATAGCATTGATCTTAGATTCATCTACATGAACACCCTTAGAAGACATGACGAAACCCAAGAAAACGAGCTTATCAACACCAAAAAGGCATTTGTCCATATTAGCATAAAGGCGCTCTTTTCTAAGAGTTTGCAAAATGGTTCTAAGATGGGTGACATGATCTTTGAGAGATTTGCTAAAAACAAGTATGTCATCGAAATAGACCACAACAAATACGCCAATGTGGGGGCGAAGAACAAAATGCATGACTCGCATGAAAGTACCGGGTGCTTCGGATAAGCACATTGGCATAACAAGCCATTCATATAAGCCAAATTTGGTCTTAAATGCGGTTTTCCATTCGTCACCTTCTTGGATGTGAATTTGGTAATAGCCACTTTTAAGATCAATTTTAGAAAAAAAAGTGGCTCCGCTAAGCTCATCTAGCATATCATCAAGACGTGGAATAGGATATCTATAGTGAACGATGATAGCATTGATAAGACGATAATCGGAACACATGCGATATGTACCATCTTTCTTGGGAACAAGGATTATCGGGAAGACACATGGGCTCAAGCTTTCTCGTACATGGCCGTTGTCGATGAGTTGTTGTACTTGCCGTTGGATCTCCTTGGTTTCTTCGGGATTGACTCAGTATGGTGCCTTGTTAGGAAGAGGTGCTCCGGGTATGAGGTCGATGCGGTGTTCGATGCCTCGAAGTGGAGGTAGACCTCGAGGTAGCTCATCGGGGAATAGATCTTTGAATTCCTGCAATAAAGAAGACAACACTAAAGGTAGATTGCGAGAGGTGTTAGTTTTTGGTGCCTCGTCCTTGCACAAAAGGACATAGTGCATAACACTTGATGGGTTCTCACACACTTCTCTCATCTCACTTTTGGTAGCAAATAGCACTATGTTTTTCTTGTCGCTCATCGTGGAGGCACTCATTTTTGGCTTGTGGCTCTCATTCCCTTTTGGGTGGCTCACTCTCTCACTATTCTCTCCATGATGTGTGGTTGCTTGCTTGTCGGCGATCACTTGGCTTGGTGACATAGGTCCTAGCACATACTCCTTGCCCTTCATCTTGAAGCTATAGTGATTGGTACGCCCGTTGTGGATGACGCCATGGTCGGATTGCCATGGTCGTCCAAGTAGGAGATGGCAAACGGACATCGGAACGACATCACACTCTAAAGTGTCTTCGTATGCTCCTATCTTGAAGGAAACTTGCACGGTGTACTCTACTTGGATAGTGCCGGAGTCGCTAAGCCATTGGACCTTGTAGAGGCGAGGGTGCTTCATCTTAACCAATTGGAGCTTGGAGCATAGTTCTTCACTCGCCAAGTTATGGCAACTTCCTCCGTCGATGATGACCTTCACGGACCTTCCATTGATGCCTGCCTTGGTGTGGAAGATATGGCATCTTTGGTCTTCATCCTGTTGATGTTGAAGTGTAAAGACTTTGGAGACAACGAGAGCAGGGCTCGAATCTTCGTCACAAAAGACTTCATCATCTTCATCCTCATTCACGCGCCAGTGCATGTCTACTTGCTCAAGGGCCTCCATTTCCACTTCACTCATGGAGTCATAGGTGCCGTCCTCGTTGAGGATCATGGTGCGCTTGTTGGTACACTCAAAGGACATGTGGCCTTGGCCGCCGCAAGTGAAGCACTTGATGGAGCTTGTCTTGATGGTCTCATCCGATGGAGTCATAGATGATGAAGCTCTTGGCTTGAAGTTGCTTGTCGTAGGAGGACGACTTGATTATGTCGAAGTTTTCTTGTAACTTGACTTGTCGCCATTGTTTTTAGAAGGTTTGGTTGAGGTAGTAGGTGTTGGAGTCATTGATGCTAGGTTGTTGGAGCCGTAGTTCTTGGAAGAGTACTTGCCGTACTTGAAGTCATCTTGCACTTGTTGTTCCGGCTTGTTGGCTTGATGCACTAGGTCGATGAGGTTGGAGTAAGGTTGGAAGTCGACGATCTTCTTGATAGGATGATTGAGTCCATTCAAGAAACGTGCCATAGTTTGCTCATCATCTTCCGTGACATTGGCTCGTATCATGGCAATCTCCATTTCATTGTAGTACTCTTCAACGCTCTTTGTTCCCTGCTTGAGGAGGTGTAACTTCTTGAAGAGGTCGCGGTTGTAGTAGGTTGGCACAAAGCGCGCTCTCATGACATCCTTCATTTGCGCCCAAGTAGTGATGTGTGGTTCGCCTCTTGCCTCACGGCGCTCAATGACTTGCTCCCACCAAATGAGCACATAGTCTTGGAACTCAAGGGATGCCATGGCGATCTTCTTCTCTTCCTCATAGTTGTGTAAATGAAAGATCTTGTTAACCTTCAATGCCCATGAAAGATACTCTTCGGGATCATTGCTTCCAGTGAATTTGGGCATGGTGAACTTGAGCTTGCCATAGCGTTGCTCTTCAGTGTGTTGGGGTCAAAGGTGATGACGCCCTGATGTGGAGGGTTGTGAACCTCAAGTTGCTCTTATCGTGGAGGATTCCCATTGTCATGTTGATCTTGGCGAACTTGTGGTTCTTGTCGAGCTTGTGCGACTTGTCGGTGCAATCGTGCTTGATGTAGTCGCTCTTGTCCTTCCTCGCGAAGTGCTTCATCTTCTTCTTCTTCTTGTTCTCGAACACGTCGGTTACGGGCAGCAACAACACGATTGGTTTCGCGGAGGGCACGTTGCGCCTCAAGGGCTTGTGCTTCACGCTGTTGTTGCTGTTGACGTAGAGCTTCGGCGTCTTGCTTGTCTTGGTGTTGGCGCGCTCGCTCTTCCTCTTGTTGGCGTTGGCGTTGCCTTTCTTGTGCTTGCGCAAGGGTAGCTTAATTTTGACGATGTCGGTGTTCTTGCTCTTCAAGTTGCTCTTGTTCTCGATCCTTGCCGTGTAGAGGATTGCGGTTTGCTTGACTGTCTTGGCGCGTGGCTCAACGAAGAGTGTTCGATGTCGGTGTACTTGAACCGAAGATGGTGTCATCGGAATGTCGACTCGAGCGGCTCCGTCTTGAATATGATGACGAGGTAGAAGAGCGGTCGACCATCATGGCTCAGATGTCCTCCTTGAGAGATGCCATTGATGTGTCGAAGTAGTCCCTTGCACGTTGTTCGGATTGTCACGAGTCAGAAGCAAGTAGGTCGATGCGGTTGCCCAATGCTTCATTCTCTTGATGTAAAGCTCTTTGTGCGCCAAAAAGGTGGTTCTTGGTGACGTAATTGTTCGGGTCATCATCTTGCTCGAGGAACAGTGGGTTGGTAGAGGTACTTCGCCTATCCATCATTCCAAGTAAATTTGTGAGTGGGAGAAAGAGAAGAACTATACCAAATGTACCTTGACCGATGTTGAGAATGGATCAATGATCACTCAAATGTGTAATAAGGAAATAACACAATTGGTACCGATTCTTGTCGATTCTCACACCTACACAAATAAAAGCCTTTGGTGGAGCTTGGTGAGGATGGTGGCACAAAATTTGATGCGAATGTTAGCATGACACAATAATGTTGGAAAAGATTCACTAATTTGCAAATGCAACAAGTAGACCAAGCAATATGTGGCACACGGAAACACACACACGTTAAGATAGATGGGGTTGTGCAACCAAAAATGAGCTCAAAATGTGGAATCCACGGAAAATGCTCTTGTTGCACAACTTTAGAGAGACGCTAGCACGATTGATCAATAGGCGGATACGAGACTTGTGCATGACCTACAAGGCAAAAATGCAACGACTTCTATCCCAAGTATGTTTTATGTATGGTCTTCCGGTGGTATGATCCAAGATGATCGAGTATGACAATCTTAATGTAGTATGATGCTATGGTTCTTGCTTAAAAGCTCTTTGCTTATCTTTCTCTTTTGCTTAAAAGCTTGTTTGGCTCTTTCTCTTTTGAGCTCTTTCTATGGCCACTTATGCAAAACATGACGAACCAAGATAGCAATGGTGTATATGCGATGAAAACCTTGTGGCACAAGATATGAGACCAAGATATGTATACCAACGATGTGATATATGCAATGACCAGTAATGTGCACAAGTAACATTGCCGGCAATAATCAAATGGCTAGTCTCGATAGGTAAGTGACGTGAAAATGGGCTATGGGGTTATCAATGCAATGGCAAGGGAGAGTATACAAGAGTGTTGTCGAAGTTACCGTCCTTGCTTATGGTGTATGGCGTCAAAATGATGAAGTGGTCGGGGTCGATGACGAAGATGAGCGGCAGTGATGTCGATGTCGAACCATCCCTAAGTAGCCGAAACAAATTAGGCAACGGAAACCGCAACGCAAATTCTCAAAGACCAAATGTGGTAAAAATTGTCGGAGGTGGTAGCGGGTAAGTGGTGGTGGTTGCGGAAAGCGATGGTGGTATGCGGAAGTATTGGTGTAGGCCCGGTCAAAATTGGTGAAACTTAGGCGGAAGAAACGAGTGGTGGAGGAGGTGTTGCTGCCAGGGTCCGGGTGTCCGGGCTTGCGGGCCAGATGTCTCGGATGGCCGGATGTCCGGGGTCACGGGCCGGATGTCCGGGACCTAGTTCCATGGACGAACTCGGTGGATCTCGTGGGTAGAGAAAATTTCAGGGCAAAATTCGAGGGATTTTGTGGATGGAATTGGGGGAAAAGTTAGGGGAAGCTAGATCTACGAGTAACACATGAAATCCACGGATCAAATCCAACAAAACATCATCACACCAACAAATCACAAAAAAAATTGGGGGCTATTTTTGTGGGGAATTTTTGAAATTGGGACAAAATCAACAAAACTAGGCTAGAAAACAAAGGGTAGGGGCTCCAAATTCGTGATGAACCTTGCTGTGATCCATGATGATGTAGGGTAGAACCCTAGATGCCCGATCTTTCACGATTGGAGCGGATCCCGCGAAGAACACGAAGAACACAAGGGAAAACATGAGGGGAAACATGAGAGGATTCAATCAACCCAACAAGATTCGATTACACATGTGCTAGATCCGAATAAACGAAGAGATACACGATCCAAAGTCAACAAAGGACGATACAAGTAGCAAGTTCTTCTCCGTGAGGAGGTCTTGAGGGTCTTCCCGTGAGGGGTCTTGAATCCACTTGGGGGATCTTCTCCGTAGAGGTCGTGAACTCCAAGGGAGAAGGTGTCAAGTGGATGAGCAAAGCTCTATCTCCTAAAATGAGCTATCACATTGCTGACCCTAAAATGTGAGGGAGAGGGAGTATATATAGTTAAGGGGGGGGGGGCGAAGGGATACATGGGCCTCGGCCCTTTACTGTGGGCAGACAGTCTGAGCCGGACGTCAAGGCGTGGGGCCGGATGTCCGGGCCTTCACGAAGAGCCGGATGTCCGGGGCTGGGGCCGGATGTCCGGGCTGTCGGGGCCGTTCTTCTGCTCTGTGGATAGGGCTTGTACGGATGTCCGGGCTGGGGGTCCGGATGTCCGGGCCCTGTAGACTTGGCTGCTGGGCTGCTGCTTCTGTCAACACCTCCAGGGGCCGGATGTCCGGGGTCCTGGAAGCTGTTCTCGGTTCCTTCCGTTGGTTCCCTTCATCCATGAACTTGTAGACTTGTCCGTTTTCACGTGCATGTTCGAGAGGGTCCTCTTGGTACCTGATCATGTACAACATTCTGGACTTATGTAGTAGCCATGTCTCGCGAGGATCATATGGAATATCACTAAGGAGAGATGTCACCTCGTTCTCGAGAGCTCTAGCTTGTGCTCGTGTCATCGGTCCTCTTGGCACTTGGTGAGACGATGGTAGGTCCATGGGAAAGACCATAGGATGCTCCGCATCACTGTGTTCGCGAACTTCAGAGGGATAAAAGACCTATTTCTAAGCCGATTTTGGGGTGCCAAATATTGAACTAACTTATGTAACTATTCAGATGCGGCTCGTCGCTAGCTTTAATTTGAATATTCGCGGAGCCAAAACGGACTTCGTACGAGGAAGATATGCCTGTTTTACTGAACAGTGCGCAAAACAGATTCGAATCCAAATTCAAGTACGAGATTGAGTAGATAGATCCGAATTATGTTTTATTTCTTCTCTTTTTTTTCTCACACTTTTTTTCTTTTTCTTTCTCTCTATTTTTTCTTTGACTTTTTTTTACTTTTTTTCTCTCTCTCTTTTTTTCTCTCTCCCTCTTTCCAAGAAAAACTAGATAAGATGTAGATTGAATCAAGCGAAGATGTGAACGACCTCAACTATGATTATGACAATGAACGATGGGTAGCACGTGGTGAAAATTGATGGTTGGGGTGGTAGACAGTAGAAGGGATAATGATGCAGTCGCGGCATGACTAATGTGAACAGAACTCTAAACTCTAAACGAACTAGACACTAAGACCAGCAACTCGACACGATGATGCAACCAATAACTCAACTATGCAAGCAATTAAAAGAAAATTGCAAAGGCTCGGACTGGCTTGGACAAAGGATGAACATATCTAACTCTTTTATGGCTTTTTCTTGGGAAATAGGTAAGAAAATAAATCTAATCTAGGGATAACTAGAAATTCTCACCGAGCAACCTGAAAACTGATACCACTTGATAGGGGCGAGGGCGTCCCGATCTTTCGATGAGATGATAGCTATCGATTTGGTGGAGTCAACTTTGACGATCCGACTACAAACGTGCATGACGTTGCGCCTTAGCAATTGCTAAACCAACTCCAAGAGGTTATTGACCACGCCGGAGCACGATAAACGTGACCATGAAGGTCTATTCCTGCATGCAATCGAAGAACAAGCAAGAATATGATAATGCAATCTAAATATTGCAAATATATATGAAGTATCGATAAAAGTGGGGATCCGAAAGCAGTCTTGGTCTGGTCGTTGGACACAAATGAAGTACACGAAGTTGCGTTGGCTAACTTTTAACTAAACAAATCCCAAAGAAAAAATTACTAGATTGACCTACATATATAGGAGCAAGGGTCGGCGGCCAAGGAGGTGGGCGGACTTCCCAAGGCAGACTAAAACTAACCCTAGGTCGTACAAGGCCCATGGGCCCAAGTGGAGGTGATGCAACACCTTTGGACTTGTTGTTTGACTCGGATTCTGCTACATCATCAGATTGTTTCATCAATATCTTAATGCTCCGGATGAATTTGAAGGTGAATCCAATTGGGTTGGAAAGAGAAGAAAATCTAGTTTCCAACAAAAAAAGAATCACCCAATTCGGAGTCCTGATGAAAGAGATCTTGGCGTTTTGAGTCAGGTATGTCTGTGCAGTCCGAATCTGAGTCCAGAACGTGAGAGACTTGGACTCTATCTTCTCTTGGCCCAAAAGTGACGTGAGAGGACTTTTTGAATAGCACATAAACTTCTCTTTTTCCCTTATCTTCATATGTGAATTGTACAAATGTCCCATACACCTGCAATTAGACATGGCACAAAAGTTTGTGAAGTATTTTTGTCCTCGATAACATAAATAAATTATTGCATAGTTTGCATTAGAAATCACCTCACAAATATGCATGTATGCAATATTTTTGGTTGTATCCAAGGTAGTCATGTCCTCATCGGCGAAGGTCATCTGTAGAAGCGGTGGTGTCGAGCCAGGCGGTGGCCGAAGTTCGGCAAGCTCGGGTGTGGCGCTATGGTGCATGGGAGGAGCAGCTGGTGATTGCTGCGGGCTGCTAGAGGTCCTCTGAGCATGACAGAGTGCTTAGATGCAAGCTGCGGCAACCATGGCTGCAACGACGACATGGCGGCGGTGGAGAGCTCACAGGTGTGGCGGAACTAGCGGCTGGAGAGGGCAAATGGCATGGGCAGAAGAGGGGAACGGGTTAGAGGCTCACTGCGGTCTGGAGGAGAAGCATGGCGAGGCCAGGAAGGAGCTGGAGCAAGCGAATCGACGGCGGCGGTCGGCGTGGCCGAAGCTTCAAGATGATGAAGATGCCGGCGATGCAAGGCTAGCTCCCAAGGTTGTGGACATTTGCTTCTCGACGTATGGTGATGAGGAAGAGCCCCTGGACAGGCCGACTAGGTGAAGGGGGCTCCGTGGCCACGGTGAACAGCGACGATGGTGCTCAGGTGCGTTTGGGTGGTGAGCGAAAGAGATTGAGAGAAGGGAAAGAGGGCGAGGGAGAGTGAGAGAGGGTTGGGGGGTTGCATGGCGACGTCGAGGGTGTCTAGGGCGTCGAGGGGGAAGGTAGGGTGGAGGTGTCCCACGCGCGTGCGCGCGCGCTCTGGCCTCACGCCCCAGTCCTCCTGGCGGGAGGTTCGGGACGACTGGCGCGGCAGCTGGGCTGGGCCACACAGTACTGGGCCAGGTAACCACTTCTCTCTCTTATCTTTCTATTTCTCTATTTTTTCTATTCTGTTTTGATTTAGTTTCAAAACCAAATCATTTTCAAACTTCTTGAAAATAATTGTGTGAACTAGGTGGACTTATCCATGGTCACACAACAATTTTCAGAATTATTGGACTTATATTTAATATGTAATAAATATAGGTCCAATCCAAATATTTAGTGGATTAATTCAAAGGCCCAAAATAAATATGTGTAAACCTCCAAAAATATTGGTTTGAGTTTTTGCTCTGGCCAATATTTTCTGGGTTTAATAGGAACATTTTGTTAGGCTGATTTGAATAGGTTTTTAATGTTGATCATTTTAAAAGGTTTCTAAGGATTTGAAAGTTCCCTCAATTCAAATTCCTTGAATTTAAAATGGTGCATGGATGCTTCTGATGCAACTAATCACAAGCAATTATTCTAGGATTGTGACAGCTAGGGCAAGGCAGTGCTCGCTGCTGAGGGATCCGGCAACGGCGACACTGCCAAGAAGGCTAAGACTGAGAGCCCCGATGAGGAGGTTGCCGGGTGCGCCTCCTATCAAGCCTTGGCGTCTGCCGACCAGATCGGGGGCTCCGGCAAGCAATATACTGCGAGATCCACCGCACCAAGAGCCTTGACCTCCAAGACTGCCGGCAAGTTGAGCAGCTTACCAAGAAGCAGAAAGTGGAGTATGAGAAGAGAGACAAGGAGAAGGCTCAAGAAGGTGCCGGGGGGTCCAGCAAGAAGCATGGTGCTGAGGAGGTCATCACGTCAAGGCCAAGCAGCAGAAGAAGAAGCCTGCTAGAGGACGTGACAAGAAAGAGGATGATGATGAGGACAAAGAGGACGATGACGAGTCTAGCGAGCATGAGTTCTAGAAGGCCACTGAAGTGATGTCTATTGACGGAGGTGCATCTTTGCACTCCTCTCATGGCCAACTCAAACTGTGGGTGCGTGAGGTCAATGCAGCGGAACTGACAGTTGATGCACAGAAGCTACAGAGATGGTCCAACACACCCATCATTTTTTACGCCGAGGACCACCCTGATCGCACAACTGCTGTCGGGTTGATGCGGAGCATCCTACGGTCATCCCCATGGACCTACCTTCGTCTCCTATGACACCACATGGGCCAATGACCAGAGCCCGAGCAAGGGCTATCGAAACTAAGGTGAACTCGCTCCTCACCGAACTACCACTTTCCACATGTGAGAAATGGCTACTACCTCAAGCGGAGACTCTATGTGTGATCAGGTACTTAGAGGGAAGCCACGGAGCCACTACATCCAACGGACGAGCTAGCGAGGACGCCAAGTTCAAGGACCAAGAGAAGGAGCTGCCAGTAGTCTACATCCATCGGACGACCTGTCGGGACTGGATGTCCGACGCCTAGAGCGTCACCCAATCATCCCAAGGCCCAGCCAGCGAGGACTCCAGCGGCCGGACGACCGACATAGACCGGACGGCCGACACCCTCCAGCGACCGGACAACCGACACCCTCCAGAATTCCGACGTCTTCCGACTAGAGCCGAAATGACAGAAGTCCGAGCTCCTTCGGACGAGCGATGCACCGCACGTCCGACCAAAACCGGAAATCCGACAGCTGCCCATTAGAGCCAAAATGTCGGAACTCCAACACTTACCGGACGTCCGGACCCCAGTGAGACACCGGACGACCGGTAACTGTCGGACGTACGACACCTGTGTGTGCATAGCATGTTGGGCCGAGACCCATGTACCCCTTTGCCCACTTAGACTATATATACTCCTCCTCCTCCCTCTTTCTAGGGTTAGCATTGGTTTAGCTCATATGAGAGATGGAGCATTGCTCATCCACTTGATACCTACTCCATTGGAGGCCAAGTCCTCCATCTAGGAGAAGATCCCCCAAGTGGATTCAAGCCCTCCATTAGGAGAAGATCCCCTAATGGATTCAAGACCTCCTCTTGGAGAAGAACCAGCTACTTGTATCTTTCCTTTGTTGTCTTTGGATCTTGTGATCTCTTTGTGTTCATGGATCTAGCACATGTGTGATTGTTCTCGTTGATTTGAGTGTTTCCCCTCGTGTTCTTCGTGTTCTCCGTGGCATCCCCTCCAAATCATGAAAGATCGGCCTTAGGGTTTCCGCCCTACATCATCTTGGTATCAAGAGCCAAGGTTGATCATGAATTTGGAGCCCCAACCCTTTGTTGTCTAGCCTAATTTCGTTGATTTTGTCCCAATTTCGAAAATTCCCCACCAAAAATAGCCCCAAAATTTTTGTGATTTTTTGGTGTGATGAAGTTTTGTTGGATTTGATCCGTGGATTTGATGTGTTGCAGGTAGATCTAGCTTTCCCCCATCATTTCCCCCATTTCCATACACAAATTCGTCCAATTTTGACCAAATTTTGCTTCTCCACAATGAACCCTAGAAGTTCATCCCGTGCCCGAAATTGCCCAGGCACCGGACGTCCGACGGCAGCCGGTCGTCCGACCACCTCCGGATGTCCGAGTTTAGACGAAACTGCATGAATCCCCCCCCCCCCCCCGAAATTTTTCAACCGCCCTCTACACCTTTCGCACTACCACTCCCTTAACCCCTCATTGCATTGCAACATACCACCATCGCTTACCCACTACGAACTCCGACAAGTTTGACACGTTTTGTTCTTTGAGAACTTGAGTTGCGGTTTCCGTTTCCTAACGTGTTTCGGCTACTTAGGATAGTTCGACACCGACATCACCGCTGCTCATCTTCGACACGGACTCGTCATCGACAACAATCACTTCACAATTTTGACACCATCAACCGTAAGCAAGGACGGTAACTTCGACAACACCTTTGTGTACTCCTTGCCATTGCATTGATAACCCCATAGCCCATCCTGCGTAACTTTCCTATCGATACTAGCCATTTGAGTATTGCCAGCAACGTTACTTGTGCACTTTAGTGATCATCGTCTCATTGCATATATCACATCATCTTGGTATCCGTATCCTGGTATCATATCTTGTGCCACAAGGTTGTCATCACATATACACAATTGCTATCTTGGTTCGTGAAGTTTTGCATAAGAGTTAAAAGAGAAAGAGCCAACAAGCTTCTAAGAAAAAGAGAAAGATAAGCAATGCGCTTTTAAGAAAGAACCTTAGCATCATACTACATTAAGATTGTCATACTCGATCATCTTGGATCATATCACCGGAACACCATACATATAGCATACTTGGGATAGGAGTCATTGCATTTTTGCTTAGTAGGTTGTGCACAAGTCTCGTATCCTCCTATTAAGCAATCATGGCAGCGTCTCTCTATAGTTGTGCAACAAGAGCATTTTCCGTGGATTCCACATTTTGAGCTCATTTTTGGTTGCACGACCCCATCTATCTTTCCGTGTGTGTTTCCGTGTACCACTATTTGCTATTGGTCTACTTGTTGCATTTGCAAATTTGCAAATATTTTTCAACATTATTTGAATCTTGCTAACAATTGCATCAATTTTGTGCCAGCATCCTCACCAAGCTCCACCAAAAGCTTTATTTGTGTAGGTGTTAGAAATCGACGAGATACGGTACCAATTGTGCTATTTCCTTGTTACACTATTGAGTGATCATTGATCCATTTTCAACATCGGGTAAGGTACATTTGGTCTAGTTCTTTTCATTCTCCCACTCACATTTGCTTGAGATGATGGATAGGCCAACTACTTCTTCGAACCCACTCTTCATTGAGCAAGATGAGGACCCGAACACCTACGTCACCAAGAACCACCTCTTCGGCACACAAAGAGCTTTGCATCAAGAACAACAAGCATTGAGCGACCGCATCGACAACCTCACCACCGACTTGCGAAAATCCGAACAACGTACAAGAGACTACTTCGACAACAAGCTTGATGCACAAAAGGAGGAGAGCAATGCAAGAATGGACGAGATTCGTGCCTTGCTAGTCAACCGTTCTTCTACCTCTTCATCCTACTCAAGACGGAGCCACTCAAGTCATCATTCTTCGCAATATTCTTCGGATGCAAGTCCCCCTTGAGTTCGTTCGCATCGTCACCAAGACCATGAAGTTCATCAAGCTCCACAAAACTCATTCCATGCCAATGGTTTACATGGCCTTCTCCGCAAACGTGCACGCCAACGGAAACAAGCTAACGAGCATCCGGTACAAGAGCAAGCTCCAATCCGCCAAGATCAACAAGAGCACCAAGATGGTGATGCCCTTGGACAAGAGCAACAATGTCATGAGGAACAAAACCTTGAAGCTCGATGTGCACTACGCAAAGCTACCCTAGCCGTCGACGAGCCCAACCGCCAAGTACGACTTCAAGAAGAAGCCCTCTGCCGTGAGCACCAAGAAGAGGCCACTCATCATGAAGAGCTGGAAGAAATGAGGAATCATGCTAACCTTCCACGACCTCCACGCCAAGCTAATAATGAGGTGCAAGAGAACCAAGCGGTTCAAAATCCTCCTCCTCGGCAAGAGCATCATCATCACCATCGCCCCCAACACAATGAAGAGCAACGCTACGGCAAGCTCAAGTTCACCATGCCCAAGTTCTCTGGAAGCAATGATCCCGAAGAGTACCTTTCATGGGCATTAAAGGTTGACAAGGTCTTTCGTTTGCACAACTACGAGGAAGAGAAGAAGATCGCCATGGCATCTCTTGAATTCCAAGAATATGTCCTCATTTGGTGGGAGCAAGTCATTGAGCGTCGAGAAGCAAGAGGTGAACCACCCATCACAACATGGAATCAAATGAATGATGTAATGAGAGCATGCTTTGTGCCAACATACTATACCCGTGACCTCTTCAAGAAATTACAACTCCTCAAGCAAGGAACAAAGGGTATTGAAGAGTATTACAAGGAAATGGAGATTGCCATGATACGAGCCAATGTCACGGAAGATGATGAACAAACTATGGCACGTTTCTCGAATGGACTCAATCATCCTATCAAGAAGATTGCAGACTTCCAACCTCATTGAGGTAGTTCACCAAGCTACCAAGGCAGAACGACAAGTGCAAGATGACTTCAAGTACGCCAAGTTTTCTTCCAAGTCCTACGGCTCTTCATACAACCAAGCTTCCACGACTACAATGCCTTCTACCTCAACCAAACCTTCTACATGTAATGGCGACAAGTCAAGTTACAAGAAAACTTCGACAACCTCAAGTCGTCCTCCTACTACAAGCAACTCCAAGCTGAGAGCTTCATCATCGTCTACTCCAACCGATGACACCGTCAAGACAAGTTCCATCAAATGCTTCACATGTGGAGGCCGAGGCCACAAGACATATGAGTGCCCTACACGGTGCACCATGATCCTCAACGACAATGTCACCTATGACTCCATGAGTGAAGAAGAAATGGAAGTGATTGAGCACGTGGCCATGCACCGGCGCGTGAATTAAGATGAAGATCACCAAGTCTTTTGTGAAAATGATTTGAGCCCCGCTCTCATTGTCTCCAAGGTCTTGGTACTTCAACATCAACACGACAAGGACCAAAGATACCATATCTTCCACACCAAGGCGGGCATCAATGGAAGGTCCGTGAAGGTCATCATCGACGGAGGAAGTTGCCACAACTTGGCAAGTGAAGAGTTATGTTCCAAGCTACAATTGGTCAAGATGAAACATCCTCATCCCTACAAGGTCCAATGGCTTAGCGACTCTGGCACCATTCAAGTGGAGCACATGGTTCAAGTCTCCTTCAAGATTGGCGCATACGAAGACACCTTGGTGTGATATGTGGTTCCTATGTCCGTTTTCCATCTCCTATTTGGACGACCTTGGCAATTTGGCCGCGGCGTCATCCACAATGGGCGAACCAATCACTATAGCTTCAAGATGAAGGGAAAGGAGTACGTGCTACGTCCTATGTCACCAAGCCAAGTGATCACCGACAAGCAAGCAACCACACATCATGGAGAGAATAGTGAGAGAGTGAACCACCAAAAAGAGAGTGAGCGCCACAAGCCAAAATTGAGTGCCTCCACGATGAGCAATAAGAAAAACTTAGTGCTATTCGCTACCAAAAGTGAGATGAGAGAAGTGTGTGAGAACCCATCAAGTGTTATGTACTATGTCCTAGTGTGCAAGGATGGGGCAACACCGACTAACACCTCTCACCATCTACCTTTAGTGTTGTCTAATATCTTGCAGGAATTCAAGGACGTCTTCCCTGATGAGCTACCTCCGGGACTACCTCCACTACGAGGCATCGAACACCGAATCGACCTCATTCCTGGCGCACCGCTTCCAAACAAGGCACCGTACAGCGTCAACCCCAAAGAAACCAAAGAAATACAAAGGCAGGTACAACAACTCATTAACAATGGGCATGTGCGTGAAAGTTTAAGTCCTTGTGCCATAGCGGTCATACTAGTGCCTAAGAAAGATGGTAGTTTTCGCATGTGTTCCGATTGCAGACCCATCAATGCTATCACCGTCCGATATAGATATCCTATTCCACGCCTTGATGATATTCTAGATGAGCTTAGTGGAGCCACCATTTTCTTTAAAATTGATCTTAAAAGTGGCTATTACCAAATCCGCATACAAGAAGGTGATGAATGGAAAACCACTTTCAAAACCAAGTATGGCTTCTATGAATGGTTGGTCATGCCAATGGGTTTATCCGAAGCACCCATCACCTTTATGCATGTGATGCATTTTGTTCTTCGCCCTTACATTGGTGTATATGTTGTGGTCTACTTTGACGATATTCTTGTGTTTAGCAAATCTCTCAAAGATCATGTCACCCATCTTTGAACCGTTTTGCAAACTCTTAGAAAGGAGCGCCTTTATGCTAATATAGATAAATGCCTTTTTCGTGTTGATAAGCTTGTTTTCTTGGGTTTCGTCGTGTCTTCTAAGGGTGTTCATGTAGATGAAACTAAAATTAATGCTATTAAAACTTGGCCTCAACCAACCAACTTGCAACAAGTGCGAAGCTTCCTTGGTTTAGCTGGCTTTTACAATAGATTCATGAAGGACTTTAGCACTATTGTAATCCCTTTGCATGCCTTGAGTAACAAGAATGCATCCTTTCTTTGGGGACCATCACAAGATACCACATTTAACGAGCTTAAGAAATTGCTAACACATGCTCCTTTGCTTGCTTTGCCCAATTTTGACAAAACTTTTGAAGTTCATTGCGATGCTAGTGGCACCGGTATAGGAGGTGTGTTAATGCAAGAGAAGCGCCCAATTGCTTACTTTAGTGAGAAACTTTCCGGAGCGCAACTCAATTATCCCATCTATGACAAAGAGCTATATGCCTTAGTGCGAGTTTTGCGTGAGTGGGAACACTATCTTTGCCCTCATGAATTTGTCATCCATACGGATCATGAAACACTTAAATACCTTAAGGGTCAAACTAAATTGAATAAGCGACATGCCAAGTGGAGTGAGTTCATAGAGTCATTTCCTTATGTCATCAAGTACATCAAAGGTAAGGACAATGTTGTGGCGGATGCTCTTTCTTGCAAATGCATGCTTGTTACCCAACTTGAATTGAATGTCATTGGCTTTGAGCACATAAAAGACTTGTATGCGCATGGTCCTGCTTTTGCTATTCCTTATGCCAAATGTTTGACACATACATCTTGGGAACGATATTACATCAAGGATGATTATCTAATGAGAGCTAACAAACTATGTATCCCCGAGTCTTCTCTTCGTTTGTTACTTTTGCAAGAATCTCATGGAGGAGGACTTATGGGACACTTTGGATGCGACAAGACCTTCGCAACTCTCTCCAAGAACTACTATTGGCCCAAGATGTTTTGTGACGTCTCTCGCTACACCAACCGATTCTCTACATGTCACAAAGCTAAGTCTAAACCTCAATCCCATGGTCTCTATATGGCACTTCCTATTCCGTATCACCCATGGGAAGATATTAGTATGGACTTTGTGCTCGGTTTGCCTAGAACTCGAAATGGCAAAGATTCTGTGTTTGTTGTTGTGGACCGATTCTCTAAGATGGCACATTTTATTCCATGCAACAAGATAGACGATGCTTCACATGTTGCCAATATCTTTTGTAGGGAAATCTTGCGTCTACATGCAGTGCCAAAGACAATTATCTCGAATTGCAACGTCAAGTTCCTAAGCTACTTTTGGAAGACGCTTTGCGCCAAGCTCGGAATCAAGCTTTTGTTCTCTTCGGCATACCATCCTCAAACCGACGGCCAAACGGAGGTCACGAACCAGACACTATCCACTCTCCTACACGTGTTGATCAAGAAGAACATCAAGGAGTGGGAGGAGTGCCTACCTATCGCCGAGTACGCCTACAACCGCGCAAGACATTCGACTACCGGCAAGTCCCCCTTTGAGGTCGTCTACGGCTTCAATCCGTTGTCCCCATTGGATGTTCTACCTCTACCACTACAAGAGCGCATCAACATGGACGAGAGCGCTAGAGCAAGCTATCTCAAGAAGGTGCATGAAGATACAAGGCACACTATCGAGCGCCAAGTACAACGACTCATGACCAAGCTCAACATCAACAAGCAACCCATGATATTCAACATTGGAGATCTTGTATGGCTACACCTTCGCAAGGAATGATTCCAAACCGAATGCAAGTCCAAGCTACGACCCCGAGCCAACGGACCCTTCAAGATGCTAGAGCGCTACAACAACAATGCATACAAGATCGACTTACCACGCGACAAGTACTCCGTGAGCGACATCTTCAATGTCAAGGATCTCTCTCCCTACCATGGTGATGAGGCTTTCGATCCGAGGTCGGATCTCTCCCAAGGGGGGAGATGATACGGAGCATCCTACGGTCATCCCCATGGACCTACCTTCGTCTCCTACGACACCACATGGGCCAATGACCAGAGCTCGAGCAAGGGCTATCGAAACTAAGGTGAACTCGCTCCTCTCCGAACTACCACTTTCCACACGTGAGAAATGGCTACTACCTCAAGCGGCGACTCTATGTGTGATCAGGTACTTAGAGGGAAGCCACGGAGCCACTACATCCAACGAATGAGCTAGCGAGGACGTAAGTTGAAGGACCAAGAGAAGGAGCTGCCAGGAGTCTACAGCCACCGGACGATCGGTAATGACCAAACGTCTGACGCCTGGAGCGTCAGCCAATCAGCCCAAGGCCCAGCCAGCGAGGACTCGAGCAGCCGAAAAACCGATATGGACCGGATGTCTGACACCCTCCAGCGACCGGACGACCGACACCCTCCGGAAATCCGACGTCTTCCGACCAGAGCCGAAACGCCAGAAGTCTGAGCTCCTCCGGAAATCGTCAGGGCCGATGAGCGTCATCACCATCCATTCTGACAAGAAGGATGTGCTGATCTGCGCTGATCAACTCTACCGGGAGGCAGTTTCAGCATCTGCCGGCAAGGCACTCGCTCCTGCCGACAAAGCTCCCGGGGGGAAGAAGAAGAAGAAGATCGGCAAGACCACTGACAAGGACTCCGCCAAGCGCACCTCTTCTGAGTGCTGCGCTCCCATCGAGGACTTGCCAAAGAGCTCTGTCGGCAAGAGCAAGAAATCCAAGCAGCTTCACCAGAAACCAAGAAGGTGTCTGCCAAGGAGGATGGCACGGGAGGAACTTTCACCATAAGTTCCACCCTTGACGACAAATAGGAAAGCGCACTCGTTGCTTTCCTGCGGGCGAATTTCGATGTGTTTTCATGGCAACCATCTGACATCCCCGGTGTTACCAAGGAAGTAATTGAGCACCACCTTGCTGTCTGTCCCCATGCGCGGCCTGTCGATCAGAAGTTGAGGAAGCAAGCTTTGGAACGGCAACAGTTCATTGTCGAGGATATCAAGAAGTTGGAAGCGGCAGGCTTAGTCAGAGGAGTGCTCCATCCCACGTGGTTTGCCAATCCGATTGTAGTGCACAAGGCAAATGGCAAATGGAAGCTTTGTATTGACTTTATTGATATCAATAAAGCTTATCCAAAAGACCATTTTCCCTTGTCGTGCATCGATCAAATTGTTGACTCCACTACCGGGTGTAACTTGCTGTCGTTTCTTGATGCCTATTCTGATATCATCAGATTTTCATATCTAAGGAAGATGAAGAGAAGACTACATCTATTACTCCATGTGGCACGTATTGCTTTATATGTATGCCTTTCGGATTGAAAAGTGTTGGTTCTACTTTTGCAAGAGCAGTCCAAATTTGTTTTGAGCGCCAGTTGCATAGGAATGTGGAAGCATATATGGATGACATAGTGGTCAAAACCAAGGACAGAGGTAAACTGATACAAGATTTGGAAGAAACATTTGCTAATCTACGCAAGATCAATCTGAAGCTCAATCTCGAGAAGTGTGTGTTTGGCATTCCATCCGGCAAGCTTCTCAGGTTCTTTGTGTCCCAACGTGGAATTGAAGCAAATCCCGACAAGATCAAAGCAATTGAGCAGATTGAAGCACCAAAGTGTGTCAAGAATGTGTGCCGCCTTGCCGGCTGCATTGCTGCATTGAGCAGGTTCATCTCCAAATTTGCTGAGTGTGCCTTGCCGTTTTTCAAAATTTTGAAAAAGGAAGGTCCAATGAAATGGACTCCGGAAGCGGAGGCCATGCTACAAGATTTGAAGAGGTACCTCTCCTCTGCGCCAACACTGGTTGCACCAAGGCCACAAGAGTCATTGCTGTTGTACTTGGTGGCAACAAATCAAGTGGTCAGTATTGCACTAGTGCCTGAGAGGGAAGCTGAAAATGAAGAAGCAGCAGATGCAGGCCCGTCAAGCGACAAGCTGGAATCTTCTCCGAAAAGTCTTGGTGCTGACAAGTCAAGTGCAGATCAAGCAGAAACAACAGAGCATTAAGTAGTGCAGAAGAAGAGGTTGGTGCAGCGCCCAGTCTATTTTGTCAGCTCTCTTCTCCAGGGGGCTAGGTCGAGATATTCTAGCATGCAGAAACTGCTTTTTGGTCTTCTTATGGTCTCAAGGAAGTTGCGGCACTACTTCCAAGCACATCAGATTACCGTCATCACTCGCTTTATGATGCACAGAATCTTGGGAAATCCAAATGTAACCAGCAGGATTGTTGAGTGGGCGTTGGAACTGTCAATCTTTGATCTTAAGTTTGAAAGTATTTCAACAATTCAAAGAAGGGCCTTGGTGGTGTTCACTTCAGAATGGATGCCAATGCCAGACGAAGAAATTCTAGAGGCTCCTCTCCCCGGCAAGGAGGCAACTAAAGACCGGATTATGTACTTTGACGGGGCTTTTTTACTGCAAGGCGCCACTGCTGGAGTGCTGCTTGTCGAACCCACCGAAGAGCACCTCAAGTATGTAATTCAGATGCATTTCCCCGAGGAGGAGGCGACAAACAACACTGCTGAGTATGAAGGACTGTTTGCCAGTCTCAGGATCTCGGCAGACCTTGGAATCAAAAAGCTCATTATCAGAGATGACTCACAGTTGATTGTGAAGCAAGTAAACGAATATTATCAGAGCCCATTGTTGGAAGCGTATGTTAATGAAGTGGGGAAATTGGAAGAGAACTTTGATGGATTGCAAACAAAGCACATTCCTCATGCGGAAAACAGCATAACTGATGATCTATCAAAGTGTGCCGCCCTCAAGTTACCTATGGAACCAAGAACTTTTGTGCTCCATTTGACTCAACTGTCTGTAACACCATCAATAGGGCAGAACAAGAGAAGAAAGTTGAACACCGGCAAGTACTTTCCCGCCGAGCTCTGAGAAGCTACTGGCAAAGATGTTGCCAGGAACAACGACAAGCTTGCCGGTCAGTAGCCAGCTCCGGCAGAAACCAAAGTCCTTGTTGTTTAAGCTAGCGCTCCTGTGTCTGAAGATATGCCTTTAGTCCTTGTCATCGAGCCGCAAGTTCTAACATGGGCACAGCAAATTGTGTTATTCCTTCAAACAGGAGAACTTCTCGAGGAACAAGAAGAAGCGGAAAGAGTAGTCCATCGATCCAGTATGTACCAGTTCGTGGACAATGTTCTGTACAGAAAGAGACCAAATGGGGTGAAATTGAAGTGCATTTGTCCGAAAGAAGGACAACAACTGTTGGCGGAGATACATGGAGGCATATGTGGCTTTCACATAGGATCAAGAGCCCTTGTCAGCAAAGCATTCCGTCAGGGTTTGTATTGGCCTACTGCTCTCCAGGATGCAATTGAGCTAGTTCCATTCAAAGCAATCACATCAGCCAACTAAAGCTCTTCAGACAATTCCCCCCTCCCGGCCCTTCTCGGTCTGGGGGCTCGACATATTGGGCCCCTTCCCTCGTGCTGTCGGGGGCTTTGAGTACTTGTACATTGCAGTCAACAAGTTCACAAAGTTGCCTGAGGTAGAACCAGTGAGGAAGGTGACAACACAGTCAGCCATCAAGTTCTTCAAGGGACTTGTTTGCCATTTTGGAGTGCCAACAGGGTCATCACCGACAACGGCACACAGTTCATGAGACGCACATTTATGCAGTACATCCAAGACCTTGGCAGCAAGATTTTCTTTGCATCAGTTGCTCATCCAAGGAGCAATGGCGAGGCGAAAAGGGCAAATGCTGAAGTGTTGTGAGGCCTCAAAACAAGAACTTTTGACAAGCTGCACAAGTGTGAAACACACTGGATTGATGAGTTGTCGACGGTTCTATGGTCACTCAGGATGACACAAATCAAGCCACTGGACAGACGCCCTCCTCCCTTGTGTATGGTACAGAGGTGGTGCTCCCCACAGAACTCATGTATGGGTCGCCTTGAGTGCTCCTTATGATGAGCTTGAGCAAGAGCAGCAGCGTCAAGATGATACCATGCTCCTTGAGGAAGATCGTCTTCGGGCTGCTGTACGTGCTGCAATCTACTAGCAAGCTTTGTGTCGCTACCACAGCCGCAAAGTTCATACCCAAGTCTTGATGAAGGCGACCTTGTTCTTCGGCGAGTTCAGTCCGCTAAGAATTCAAACAAGTTGGCGCCAAGTTGGGAAGGCCTTATCGGGTAGTACGAGTCACTAGGCCTGGCGCAGTCAGCCTAGAGACCGAAGATGGCACTCGTGTGCACAACTCATGGAATACTGAGCATCTTCGCTAGTTCCATCCATAAGGAGCGGGTTGCCGTGCTGCCCGGCAACCACCTTTTGTACGATTCTGCTGATAAGGCATGTTGATGCAGAGCATCCTATGGTCATCCCCATGGACCTACCATCGTCTCACCAAATGCCAAGAGCACCAATGACACGAGCACGAGCTAGAGCTCTCGAGATCGAGGTGACATCTCTCCTTAGTGATACTCCATATGATCCACTCGAGACATGGCTACTACCTAAGTCCGGAATGTTGTGCATGATCAGGTACCAAGAAGGCCCTCTCCAGGACGCACGTGAAGACGGACAAGTCCCCAAGTTCACGGGTGAAGAGGAACGACGGAAGGAACCAGAGAAGTCCCCAGGACCCGGACATCCAACCCCTAGAGCATCATCCGCAGCCGCCGCCCTCCAACCAAGGCTATAGGGCTCGGATACCTAGCCTAGTCCCGGACATCCGGCCCAACCCGGATATCCGTCCTGTCGCCCGAAAATCGGGCTCCCCCTATCTACAGAGCAACCAGAATCAGCCAAGTTGGCCCGGAAATCCGGCCCTTCGGGAGCCGCCGAACATCCGGCCCGATGCTCAGAAATCCGGTACCCCTTCACAGAAGCTGGACCCTGGCAGCCTGGACATCCGGGCACAGCGCCCGGACATCTGGCGCCTCGGGAAGGCCCAGACATCCGGCCCGACGCCCGGACATTTGGCTCCTTCTGTCTGCGCACAGTAAAGGGCCGAGGCCCATGTATCCCTTCACCCCCCTAGACTATATATACCTTTCTCCCCCAACGTTTTAGGGTTAGCATTGGTTTAGCTCATATGAGAGATAGAGCTTTACTCATCCACTTGACACCTACTACATTGGAGGCCAAGCCCTCCATCTAGGAGAAGATCCCCCAAGTGGATTCAAGCCCTCCGCCTAGGAGAAGATCCCCTAGTGGATTTAAGACCTCCTCTTGGAGAAGAACTTGCTACTTGTATCTTTCCTTTGTTGTCTTTGGATCTTGTGATCTCTTTGTGTTCATGGATCTAGCATATGTGTGATTGGATCAAGTCAATTTGAGTGTTTCCTCTTGTTTTCCCCCTTGTGTTCTTCGTGTGTTCTTCGTGTTCATCGCGGGATCCCCTCCATCTCGTGAAAGATCGTCCCTAGGGTTTCCTCCCTACAACATCTTGGTATCATGAGCCAAGGATGATCACAATTTTGGAGCATCCCCTCTTTGTTTTCTATCCTAATTTTGTTGATTTTGTCCCAATTTCAAAAATTCCCCACAAAAATAGCCCCCCAATTTTTTTGTGATTTGTTGGTATGATGACGTTTTGTTGGATTTGATCCATGGATTTGATGTGTTACTCGTAGAACTAGCTTTCCCTAACTTTTCTCCCAAATACATCCACGAAATCTCTCGAGTTTTGCCCCGAAATTTTCTCTACCCATGAGATCCATCGAGTTCATCCACGAAGCCAGGACCCGGACATCCGGCCCGTGACCCCGGACATCCGGCCCCTGGCAGCAACACCTCCTCTACCAATCCTTTCCTCTGCCTAACTTTCACCAAATTTTGTCGGGCCTACACCAAACCTTCTGCATACCACCATCGCTTTCCGCAACCACCACCGCTTACCTGCTACCACCACTGACAATTTTTGCCACATTTGGTCTTTGAGAATTTGAGTGCGGTTTCTGTTTCCTAACGTGTTTAGGCTACTAAGGGACGGTTCGCCTTCGACATCACCGCCGCTCATCTTCATCATCGACCTCAACCATTTCATCATTTTGACACCATCCACCGTAAGCAAGGACGGTAACCTCGACGACACTCTCGCACATTCTCCTTGCCATTGCATTGATAACCCCATAGCCCATTTTTGCGTCACTTACCTATCGACACTAGCCTTTGAGTATTGCCGGCAACGTTACTTGTGCACATTAGTGGTTATTGCATATATCACATCATCTTGGTATCCTTGTCTTGGTATCATCTCTTGTGTCGCAAGGTAGTCATTGCATATACACAATTGCTATCTTGGTTCGTCAAGTTTTGCATAAGTGGCTAAAGAAAGAGCTCAAAAGAGAAAGAGCCAAACAAGCTTTTAAGCAAAAAGAGAAAGATAAGCAAAGAGCTTTTAAGCAAGAACCATAGCACCATACTACATTAAGATTGTCATACTCGATCATCTTGGATCATATCACCAGAACACCATACATATAGCATACTTGGGGTAGAAGTTGTTGCATTTGTGCTTCATAGGTTGTGGACAAGTTTCGTATCCGCCTGTTGTGCAATCGTGCTAGCGTCTCTCTATAGTTGTGCAACAAGAGCATTTTCCATGTATTCCACATTTTGAGCTCATTTTTTTGGTTGCACGACCCCATCTATCTTTTCGTGTGTGTGTGTTTCTGTGTACCACTATTTGCTATTGGTCTACTTGTTGCATTTGCAAATTTGCGAATCTTTTTCAACATAATTGAATCTCACTAACAATTGCATAAATTTTGTCCACCATCCTTACCAAACTCCACCAAAGGCTTTATTTGTGTAGGTGCGAGAATTGACAAGATCCGGTACCAATTGTGCTATTTCCTTGTTACACTATTGAGTGATCATTGATCCATTTTCAACATTGGGTAAGGTACATTTGGTCTAGTTCTTTTCATTGTCCACTAACATTTGCTTGCGATGATGGATAGGGCAACTACTTCTTCGAACCCACTCTTCCTCGAGCAAGATGAGGACCCGAACACCTACGTCACCAAGAACCACCTCTTTGGCGCACAAAGAGCTTTGCACCATGAACAACAAGCATTGAGCGACCGCATCGACAACCTCGCCACCAACTTGTGACAATCCGAACAACGTACAAGATACTACTTCGACAACAAGCTCGATGAACAAAAACAAGAGAGCAATGCAAGAATGGACGAGATTCAAGCCTTGTTGGTCAACCGCTCTTCTACCTCTTCGTCCTACTCAAGACGGAGCCACTCAAGTTGACATTCATCGCATTCTTCTTTGGATGCAAGTCCTCCTCGAGCTCGTTCGTACCGTCGCCAAGACCATGAGGATCATCAAGCTCCACGAAACCCATTCCATGGTAATGGTTTACAAGACCTTCTCCGAGCACGTGAACGACAACGTCGACAAGATAATGACCCTATGGTCCAAGAGCAAGATCCACTACGCCAAGATCGACAAGAACAACAAGATGGTGATGCCATTCGACAACGTCATGAGGAACAAAACCTTAAAGAACAACATGCTCTTCGCGAAGCTACACTAGCCGTCGGCAAGCGCAACCACCAAGCCTGACTTCAAGAAGAGGCCCTCCGCCGAGAGCGCCAAGAAGAAGCCGCACGTCTCGAGGAGCATGAAGAAATGAGGAATCGTGCTAACCTTCCATGACCTCAACACCAAGCTAACAATGAGGCGCAAGAGAACCAAGCGGTTCAAGACCCTCCTCCACGGAAAGACCACCATCATCATCACCATCGACCTCGACACAATGATGAGCAACGCTACGGCAAGCTCAAGTTCACCATGCCCAAGTTCTCCGGAAGCAATGACCCCGAAGAGTACCTTTCATGGGCATTGAAGGTCGGCAAGATCTTTCGTTTGCACAACTATGACGAAGACAAGAAGATAGCCATGGCATCCCTTGAGTTCCAAGACTACGTCCTTATTTGGTGGGAACAAGTCATTGAGCACCGAGAGGCAAGAGGTGAACCACCCATCACAACATGGAATCAAATGAAGGATATCATGCGAGTGCGCTTTGTGCCAACCTACTACAACCGCGACCTCTTCAAGAAATTACAACTACTCAAGCAAGGAACAAAGAGCATTGAAGAGTATTACAAAGAAATGGAGATTGCCATGATACGAGCCAATGTCACAGAAGTTGATGAGCAAACAATGGCACGTTTCTTGAATGGGCTCAATTACCCTATCAAGAAGATCACCGACTTCCAACCTTACTCCAACCACATAGAGCTAGTGCATCAAGCTACCAAGGCGGAACGTCAAGTGCAAGATGACTTCAAGTATGCCAAGTTCTCTTCCAAGACATACGGCTCCTCCTACAATCAAGCTTCAATGACTTCGACACCTTCTTCCACGTCGAAAGGTTCACCAAGCAACGACAAGTCAAGTTACAAGAAAAATTCGACATCCTCAAGTCGTCCTACTACAAGCAACTTCAAGCCGAGAGCTTCATCATCTACAACTCCACCGGACGAGACCATCAAGACAAGTTCCATCAAGTGCTTCACATGCGGCGGCCAAGGCCATAAGTCCTTCGAGTGTACAATAAGCGTACCACGATCCTCAACGATGACGGCACCTATGACTCCATGAGTGAAGACAAAATGGAGGCCCTTGAGCACGTGGCCATGCATCGGCAAGTGAATGAAGATGAAGATGACCAAGTCTTTTGTGACAATGATTCAAGCCCCGCTCTCATTGTCTCCAAGGTCTTGACACTTCAACATCAAAAAGACGAAGACCAAAGATGCCATAACTTCCACACCAAGGCGGACATCAATGGAAGGTCCGTGAAGGTCATCATCGACGGAGGAAGTTGTCACAAACTTGGCAAGCGAAGAGCCATGTTCCAAGCTTCAATTAGTCAAGATGAAGCACCCTCGCCCCTACAAGGTCCAATGGCTTAGCGACTTCGACACTATTCAAGTGGAGCACATGGTTCAAGTTTCCTTCAAGATCGGAGCGTATGAAGACACTTTGGAATGCGACGTGGTTCCCATGTTCGTTTGCCATCTCCTCCTTGGATGAACATGGCAATTCGACCATGGCATCATCCACAACAGACGAACCAATCACTATAGTTTCAAGATGAAGGGAAAAGAGTACGTGCTACGACCTATGTCACCAAGCCAAGTGATCGCCGACAAGCAAGCAACCACACATCATGGAGAGAATAGTGAGAGAGTGAGCCACCCAAAAGGGAGTGAGAGCCACAAGCCCAAAATGAGTGCCTCCATGATGAGCGACAAGGAAAACCTTGTGCTATTCGCTACCAAAAGTGAGATGAGAGAAGTGTGTGAGAACCCATCGAGTATTATGCACTATGTCCTCTTGTGCAAGGACAAGGTAACAACAACTAACCACTCTCACCCTCTACCTTTAGTGTTGTCTAATGTCTTGCAGGAATTCTAGGATGTCTTCCCCGATGAGCTACCTCCGGGACTACCTCCACTACGAGCCATCGAACATCGCATCGACCTCATACCCGGAGCCCCTCTTCCTAACAAAGCACCCTACTGCATCAACCCCAAAGAAACCAAGGAAACACAAAGGCAAGTACAAGAACTCATTGACAATGGGCATGTGCGTGAAAGCTTAAGTCCTTGTGCCGTACCGGTCATACTAGTGCCTAAGAAAGACGGTAGTTTTTGCATGTGTTCCGATTGTAGACCCATCAATGCTATAACCGTTCGTTATCGATATCCTATTCCACGCCTTGATGATATGTTAGACGAGCTTAGCAGAGCCACTATTTTCTCTAAAATTGATCTTAAAAGTGGCTATTACCAAATACGCATACAAGAAGGCGACGAATGGAAAACCGCATTTAAGACCAAATTTGGCTTATATGAATGGCTTGTTATGCCAATGGGCTTATCTAAAGAACCCGGTACGTTAATGCGAGTCATGCATTTTATTCTTCGCCCCTACATTGGCGTATTTCTTGTGGTCTATTTTGACGATATTCTTGTCTGTAGCAAATCTCTCAAAGATCATGTCACCCATCTTAGAACCGTTTTGCAAACTCTAAGAAAAGAGTGCCTTTATGCTAATATGGAGAAATGCAAATTCGGTGTGGACAAGCTTGTTTTCTTGGGTTTCGTTGTGTCTTCTAAGGGTGTTCATGTAGATGAATCTAAGATAAATGCTATTAAAACTTGGCCAGAACCATCCAATTTGCAACAAGTGCAAAGTTTCCTTGGCTTAGCCAGATTCTATCGTAGATTCGTTAAGGATTTTAGGACCATTGCATCTCCCTTGCATGCCTTGAGTAAGAAGAATGCACCTTTTGTTTGGGGATCATCCCAAGATACCGCATTTAATGAACTTAAAAATTTGCTTACTCATGCTCCCGTGCTTGCATTACCCAATTTTGACAAACCTTTTGAAGTTCATTGTGATGCTAGCGGCAATGGCATCGGAGGTGTGTTAATGCAAGAAAAGCGACCTATTGCTTACTTTAGCGAAAATCTTTCCGGAGCGCAACTCAATTATCCCATCTATGACAAAGAGCTATATGCTTTAGTGCAAGTTTTGCGTGATTGGGAACATTATCTTCGCCCCCATGAATTTTTCATTCATACCGACCATGAAACACTTAAGTACCTTAAGGGCCAAACTAAGTTGAAAAAGCGTCATGCTAAGTGGAGTGAATTCATTGAGTCTTTTCGCTATGTCATCAAGTACATCAAAGGAAAAGAGAATGTTGTGGCGGATGCGCTTTCCCGCAAATGCATGCTTGTAACTAAACTTGAATTGAATGTTATTGGCTTTGAGCACATAAAAGACTTGTATGCGAATGATCCTACTTTTGCTATTCCTTATGCCAATTGTTTGACGCATACATCTTGGGAACGCTATTACATCAAATATGATTATCTTATGAGAGCTAACAAACTATGTATTCCCAAGTCTTCTCTTCGTTTGTTACTTTTGCAAGAATCTCATGGAGGAGTACTTATGGGACACTTTGGATGAGACAAGACCTTTGCTACACTCTCAAAGAACTACTTTTGGCCCAAGATGTTCCGCGATGTCTCACACTTCACCAACCGATGCTCTACATGTCGCAAAGCTAAGTCTAAAGCTCAATCCCATGGTCTCTATATGCCACTTCCTATTCCATATCACCCATGGGAAGATATTAGTATGGACTTTGTGCTTGGTTTGCCTAGAACTCGAAATGGCAAAGATTCCATGTTTGTTGTTGTGGACCGATTCTCTAAAATGGTTCATTTCATCCCATGCAACAAGATAGATGATGCTTAACATGTTGCAAATATTTTTTGTAGGGAAATCTTGTGCCTAAATGGAGTGCCCAAGACTATCGTATCGGACCGCGACGTGAAGTTCCTTAGCTACTTTTGGAAGACACTATGCGCCAAACATGGAATCAAGCTTTTGTTCTCTTCGGCATACCACCCACAAACTGACGGCCAAATGGAGGTCACGAACCAGACGCTCTCTACTCTACTACGCGTGTTGATCAAGAAGAACATCAAGGAGTGGGAGGAGTGTCTACCCATCGCCGAGTATGCCTACAACCGTGCAAGACATTCGACTACCGGCTAGTCCGCCTTCGAGGTCGTCTACGGCTTCAACCCGTTGTCCCCATTGGACATTCTACCACTACCACTACAAGAGCGCATCAACATGGACGTGAGTGCACGAGTGAGCTACCTCAAGAAGATGCATGAAGATATAAGGCACACCATCGAGCGCCAAGTACAACGACTTGCGACCAAGCTCAACACCAACAAGCAACCCATGATATTCAACACTGGAGATCTTGTGTGGCTACACCTTCGCAAGGACCGTTTCCCCAACGAACGCAAGTCCAAGCTTCGACCACGAGCCGATGGACACTTCAAGGTGCTTGAATGCTACAACAACAATGCCTACAAGATCGACATCCCATGTGACAAGTACTCCGTGAGCGACATCTTCAATGTCAAGGATCTCTCTCCCTACCATGGTGATTAGGCTTTCGATCCGAGGTCGGATCTTTCCCAAGGGGGGGGGGGAGATGATGCGGAGCATCCTATTGTCATCGCCATGGACCTACCACCGTCTCACCAAGTGCCAAGAGGACCGATGACACGAGCACGAGCTAGAGCTTTCGAGAACAAGGTGACATCTCTCCTTAGTGATATTCCATATGATCCTCTCGAGACATGGCTAATACCTAAGTCCGAAATGTTGTGCATGATCAGGTACCAAGAGGACCCTCTCGAAGATGCACATGAAGACGAACAAGTCTACACGGTCATGGATGAAGGGAACCAACGGAAGGAACCAAGAACAACTTCCAGGACCCGGACATCCGGCCCCTGGAGGTGTCGATAGCAGCAGCAGCCCAGCAGCCAAGTCTACAGGGCTCGAACATCCGGCCTCGGGCCTGAACATCTTTCCTTTGTTGTCTTTTGGATCTTGTGATCTCTTTGTGTTCATGGATCTAGCATATGTGTGATTGGATCAAGTCAATTTGAGTGTTTACTCTTGTTTTCCCCCTTGTGTTCTTCGTGTTCTTCGCGGGATCCCCTCCATTTCGTTAAAGATTGGCCCTAGGGTTTCCACGCTACATCACATGTAATCCTTTGTACAAAGCCAGGCGCAGATCCTATGCATAGTGAAATAAAGCAAATTGTTTCACAACTCTTGTCGATTCACTTGTTTAGTTATATGTGCTTATCTGTGATGTTGTGTTACATTTTCCTTGTATGGATGTTAATGAACCGTCAGGGTTCCATATCTATTTTCTCTTCTTTCTTTTTCTCAAAAGATAGAAGGTTGCCTTGTGTGCAAGTTTGCTGGGGGGAGTGATGGTATGGATACTGATGAGGACATCAATACCATTGTTACACCCATAGCCCTTGCTGCTATACATACTGGACCAATTACTAGAGCTCGCGCACGCCAAATAAATTACCAGGTATTTTTGTTTCTTGGTAATGATTCTAATGTTCATGAGAATATGATGCTACCTAAATTGGATACATTTGTCTTGCTTACAAATGAAGGGCCTAGCTTGGACAAGAACGATGAACCTTGGAGCAAGATCAAGCATTGAGATGATGGCATGCGCAAGGGCAACAAGAACGGAGTTACAAGAGATGATTTCAGGACTTTGAAGCCACCATCATGAGTGCATGAAACCTTGGACGATATATACAAGATGCCACTTCATAAATTTCGTCCAAAGGCTATTATAGGTGCTACGTCACCTTATTATGGGGCCAGGCCCATGTAATTTTGAAATACTGAAGTATAGGTTGTTTTTTAGAGTCCGTATGTGTGGGGAAAACAGAGTTAGTGTTGGTTTCGGACCCCTCCTCTAAGGGGCCATAGAATTCCCCCCCCCCTCTTCCTCCATATATACAGCCCTTAGGGTGTCATTTAGACTTTGGGTTTTGTTTAGATTAAAAGTTCGCCATAGCTGCAACTTCGCGTACTTCGTTTGTGTTCAACGACCAGATCAAGACGTCACATAACCCCACCTTGATCAATAAAGCTTTCATCTTATATTCACAATATCTAGATTGCAATATTAGTTTGTTGCTTGTTCTTCGTTTGCTTGCAGGAAATAGACCTTAGTGGTCAGGTTGATCGTGCTCCGGCGTGGTCAATAACCTCTCGGAGTTGGTTTAGCGATTGCTAAGGCGCGACATCCTCGCGCGTTCATAGTCGGATCGTCGAAGTCTACTCCTCTGAAACGATAATCATCATCTCATCGTAAGACGGGACACTTTTGCCTCTATCAAGTGCTATCAGATTTCCTGGTTGCTCGGTGAGATTTTCCAGTTTTTCATAGTTTAGATCGAGTCTGTTCTTCATACCTACAGTCCATGAAAAAGCAAAAAAAATTATTAGGGTTAGTTCATCATATCTGAACCAATCTGAGCCTTTCATAATCTTTTTAGGGTTTCTGCTTTGTTGCATTTGCGGTTGCATCGTCGTGTCGAGTTGCTGGTCTTAGCGTCTAGTCCTTTAGAGTTTTGAGTTCTGTCACAGTTTGTCACGCTGCCGCCACACCATCTTCATCGTTGTTGCCATATACCACCACCACCAACATCTTCCTTACCACTGCCATATACATCCGCCTGTATACCACCAATCCGAGTCCACATATACATCTGCCTGTTTCACCACCAATCCGAGTCCACATATACATCTGCCTGTCCACCACCAATCCGAGTCCACATATACATCAACCTGTCCACCACCAATCCGAGTCTTTTCATATTAGGTTTGTTTTCGAGATCCATCTATTTTTAGATTCGTGTTTCCTTGCCTGAGTAGGTTTCAGAAGAAAAAAAGCCAAAATTTTGGCAGTCAAAAATATTTTTTCCCTATCCTGTTTTTAGGTCCCTCGGAGCGTTTTGAGACACTCGTCATCATAGTGATTTTTTGTAGCACTTTTTGGTCGTCGTTGCCCTGATTTCGAAAAAAATTAGTAAAAAAAATATTTTGTGCCTATCCTGTTATTTTGACTTGGGAAGAGTTTTGAGACACTCGCCATTATAGTGATTTTTGCCCCAAAAAAAGAAGGCACCAAAAAAACGCCAAAATAATCAAGATTGTGCTTTTCCCTTGTTGATGTGTCGCGCCTTGATTTTGTTAGTGTTCTAGGCTCGCGTCTCTAGTATGGTCTAGCCTAGGACCATCACAGTACCGACGTTGAGTGTTTATTCAACTTTGCATCTCTGAATTGATTATTGCTGATCTTTTTGCTACCATAATATAAGACATCCCAGCACCACATACATCTACATCGTACGTTTGATACCACCTGGAAATCGCTCTGTCCAAGCTTTTGAGAAGTTTTGACTACAACGGTTGCCGATCACCGCCTGCTGCTTGGTAAGAACTGGTAAGACTTTGAGATTCGCTTGACGGATTTGTGACACACAATGACCATCACCACATACTAGTAGTCTATAGGATCATATTCTTATGTGTTTCTCTTGCTGCTAACCATGCCAGGATCACAAGCGGATGAGCTGGACTGGGAGAACATGACGAAGAAGGAGTTTCATGATAAATTTCAGCAAATGTTGAGTCAACAGGTGGAAGACATGATGGCCAGCTTTGGAAAGGCACTACAGAGAATGGATGACATTGAGAAGACAATTGACACCAAGTTGGATGCCAAGTTCGATGAAGTACTCGTGCGTCTTCCACAACCACGACCCGTATCCCCTGCACCTTTGCAACAACATCAACAACCACCTCCACGTCGCGATCCAGCAGGGTGAGCGTAGCATGTTCCTCTTGAGCCAGGACAAACTTCTGGTGCTGCTGCTACTGCTGTTGATGCTTCTGTAGCTCCTACTGCTACTGCAGAGGTGGAGGACTATTACGAGGATGAGGTTGATCAAAATCAGAACTACGTGCAACCACCAGCACCACCACCAGCAGGTCGACCTCATGCATATAATCGCAACGGTAGGGCTGCAGCACCACCTCAGGTACTAGATTATAACCATATTCCTAAACTAAAATTGAATATTCCACCATTTGAGGGTAGATACATTCTTGATGTATATCTTACTTGGGAGTTAGAAACTGGACAACGTTTCGCATGCTTACAATATCCTGAGGATAGACGTGTTGCTGCTGCTGTTTGTGAATTCACTAGTTTTGCTTCTGTTTGGTGGTCTAAACATTGTAGATTATATCATAACAATATCCCTACTAATTGGGCTGCTTTGAAAACTGCTATGCGTACTCGTTGGGTTCCACCATATTATGAAAGTGAATTACTTCAAAAAATGCAGCGTTTGAGACAAGGAAAAAATTCTGTAGAGGAGTATTATCAGGAATTACAAACTGGCATGATTAGATGTGGTATTATTGAGGATAATGAAGCTATGCTTGCACATTTTATGGGTGGATTAAATAGAGAGATTCAGACAATTTTAGAGTATAAGGAGTATAACAATATCACTCGTTTATTCCATCTTGCTTGTAAAGCTGAACGTGAAGTGCAGGATCGACATGCATTGGAGCGAACTAACTTTGCAGGATCGACCTTCATCATGGACACCGTGTGTATCTTCTACTTCCACACGTTCTGCTACCCTGGCACCTCCGTCAGCTTCCACCTCCAGCCGAGATACAAGAAAGCAGGCACTACCACCACTATCTGCCAAGAGCACACCTACCGGGCCTGCACAGAGCTCTTCTTCATCCATGGCATCAACAGGGCACACACATGATATTATTTGTTGTCGTTGTAAGGGTAGAGGTCATTTTGCGAGAGAATGCAAATCTCCGCATGTTATGATTGCTACTGAGGATTGTGGGTATGAGTCTGCTAGTGACAATGACGAGGAGACTTTGGCTCTTATTACCAGTGAAGAACACGGTGGAGATGATTCTGATCATGAGATGCAATACATGGCTGCTGAAGATGCTGACATGTATGAAAGTTTAGTTGCTCAATGTTTTGAGTGTGCAGGTCACACAAGCTGAGTAAAATCAGAGGCATAATTTGTTCCATACAAAGGGAGTTGTGAAGGAACGTTTTGTTCACGTCATCATAGATGGAGGGATCTGCAACAACTTGGCTAGCATGGTGATGTAGGGTAGAACCCTAGATGCCCGATCTTTCACGATTGGAGCGGATCCCGCGAAGAACATGAAGAACACGAGGGAAAACACGAGGGGAAACACGAGAGGATTCACTCAAACCAACAAGATTCGATTACACATGTGCTAGATCCGAATAAACAAAGAGATACACGATCCAAAGTCAACAAAGGACGATACAAGTAGCAAGTTGTTCTCCGTGAGGAGGTCTTGAGGGTCTTCCCGTGAGGGGTCTTGAATCCACTTGGGGGATCTTCTCCATAGAGGTCGTGAACTCCGATGGAGAAGGTATCAAGTGGATGAGCAAAGCTCTATCTCCTAACATGAGCTATCACATTGCTAACCGGAAAACATGAGGGAGAGGGAGTATATATAGTCTAGGGGGGCGAAGGGGTACATGGGCCTTGGCCCTTTACTGTACGCAGACAAGCGGAGCCGGACGTCCGGGCGTCGGGCTGGATGTCCGGGCCTTCACGAGGAGCCGGATGTCCGAGGCCAGGGCCAGATGTCCGGGCTGTCGTGGTTGTTCTTCTGCTCTCTGGATAGGGCTTGTCCGGATGTCTGGGCTGGGGTTTGGATTTCCAGGCTGGAGGCCGGATGTCCGGGCCCTGTAGACTTGGCTGATGGGCTGTTGCTGCTATCGACACCTCTAGGGGCCGGATGTCCCGGTCCTGGAAGCTGTTCTCGGTTCCTTCCGTTGGTTCCCTTCATCCATGACGTTGTAGACTTGTTCGTCTTCACGTGCATCTTCGAGAGGGTCCTCTTGGTACCTGATCATGCACAACATTCCGGAGTTAGGTATTAGCCATGTCTCGAGAGGATCATATGGAATATCACTAAGGAGGGATGCCACCTCGTTCTCGAGAGCTCTAGCTCGTGCTCATGTCATCGGTCCTCTTGGCACTTGGTGAGACGGTGGTAGGTCCATGGGGATGACCATAGGATGCTCCGCATCATCTCCTCCCCCTTGGGAAAGATCTGACCTCGGATCGAAAGCCTCATCACCATGGTGGGGAGAGAGATCTTTGACGTTGAATATGTCGCTCATGGAGTACTTGTCGCGTGGGATGTCGATCTTGTAGGCGTTGTTGTTGTAGCGTTCGAGCACCTTGAAGGGTTCGTCGGCTCGGGGTCGTAGCTTAGAATTGCGTTCATTGGGAAAGCATTCCTTGTGAAGGTGTAGCCACACAAGATCTCCGATGTTGAACGTCATGGGGTGCTTGTTGATGTTGAGCTTGGTCTCGAGTCGTTGTACTTGGCGCTTGATGGTGTGCCTTGTATCTTCATGCATCTTCTTGAGGTAGCTCACTCGAGCACTTGCGTCCATGTTGATGCGCTCTTGTAGTGGTAGAGGGAGAATGTCCAATGGGGGCAATGGGTTGAAGCCGTAGACGACCTCGAAGGGGGACTTGCCGGTTCGAATGTCTTGCGCGGTTGTAGGCGTACTCTGCGATGGGTAGACACTCCTCCCACTCCTTGATGTTCTTCTTGATCAACACGTGTAGGAGAGTAGATAGCGTCCGGTTCGTCACCTCCGTTTTACCGTCGGTTTGGGGATGGTATGCCGAAGAGAACAAGAGCTTGATTCCGAGCTTGGCGCATAAGGTCTTCCAAAAGTAGCTTAAGAACTTGACGTCGTGGTCTGAGACAATAGTCTTTGGCACTCCATGTAGGCACAAAATTTCCCTACAAAAAAGATTTGCAACAAGTGAAGCATCGTCTATCTTGTTGCATGGGATGAAATAAGCCATTTTAGAGAATCGGTCCACAACAACAAACACAGAATCTTTGCCATTTAGAGTTCTAGGCAAACCAAACACAAAGTCCATACTAATGTCTTCCCATGGGTGATATGGAATTGGAAGTGGCATATAGAGACCATGAGATTGAGCTTTAGACTTAGCTTTGCGACATGTAGAGCATCGGTTGGTGAAACATGAGACATCGCGGAACATCTTGGGCCAAAAGTTGTTCTTGGAGAGCATAAGAAATGTCTTGTCGCGTCCAAACTGTCCCATAAGTCCTCCTCCATGAGATTCTTGCAAAAGTAACAAACGAAGAGAAGACTCGGGAATACATAGTTTGTTAGCTCTCATAAGATAATCATCTTTGATGTAATAGCGTTCCCAAGATGTATGCGTCAAACATTTTGTCGGGGTACACAAACAGGGGTGTATGTTTTCCCCTGACTTGTGCACGGACAGTGAGCCACGAACCAGGCAAGATTGCAACATCCAAGACAAGGCCAAGATGAAGACGTAGGCTCTTTTGAGGAATCAAAGGGCAGGTTGAGAAGACCAAGTCAAGCCAAGAAGCAAGACACCGCGAAGGGAAAACCTCCCTTGCCGGGCAGGAGAGCCTGGCGAGGTCAAGGTTGCCCCGGAATCAAGCCTCAAGACAGCCCCGGCAAGCCTGCCGGGGCATACGAAGGCAAAACACCCCGCCAAGGCTTGATCGCCCCACCTCACAGTGACGCAAGTCACCGATCAGTGCGGTGTCAAGCCCCAAGATGACTAAGTGGCTGCCTTTTGCCACATGGTAGCCATTTCCTACAGGAATCACCTCCAGATGACACCCGTCCTACGACGTGTCATGCAGATAGGAGAGAAGGTGGCCAAACAGCCCAGCAAGGCGTGCCGAGCAGGCCATGATGTGACACTGAGCGGCGCATTTAATGTGTACTACTCTATCTGCAGAGTAGATATGATAGCACTGTTCGCTATCTAATCAGTACACAATGACTGATTTGCCACTGTGGTGACCCCTTGATCTATAAAAGGAGGCCCATGGCAACCATAGAAAGGATTCGGACCCCTGTACACTCATACGCGTGTAGCTGCTCTCCCCCCGAGGCAACCCTGCCGGGCAAGAGCACTGCGTTTCCACCACCATCCACCATCAATCCACCAAAGTAGGAGTAGGGTTTTACGCCTCGCGGCGGCCCGAACCTGGGTAAATTTGCCCGTGTGATCTCTTCCGTGCTACGCTGCGCTCCTCCGCTCTTTGTGCAACGTGCTCAGTCCCCCTGCTGAACCAAAAGGGGCCCTTGGCCCCATAGGTGGCCGTGGTTTCCCATGACATCTTTGGCGCGCCAGGTAGGGGGCTGCGCTTGCGCGAACCCGAGAAGTGTACGTAGTGCGTCATCTTCGCCACCATCTTCTTCATCAACGGCGTGACCACTCACGGCGCCCGAAGGAATGGCGGGGGTGGAGCGGGAGAGCGACGCCGCTCCCCCGCCAACCTCGCCCTTCCTCCACCACCTCCGTACGCCGTGGTCACAGCAACGGTGGAAGCTAGCGACAAGGGCGACAGTACCGTCCCGAACGGATCAGATAGTAGGAACGCCCTGCAAGCCCCGTTCGGGAAAAGGAGCGATGTGCAAGGGTATCAGATTTCTCTCCCTGCCACTCTCACTTATTGACAATCGAGCTACTTTGCGTTTTAGCATCATCAATGTCGATGAACCCGCGCGATACTCGGTCCAGCATTTACCCTGCTTGGGAAAATCCTGAGTAGAACGCCGGTGCAAATCCGTTGGTTGACGCCCCGGCAAGTACGCTCCGGCAAGGATGTCCGCGCTGGTGTGACTTTCGTGCCAACTGCCGTTGGACTGATCAAAAAGTGTGAAGAGGAGGGGAGAGGAACCTTCCATGCCTAAGGTCGCGTCCTGCCGCCCACAAGATACTTATACTTCTAGCCGACCCTTGCCGGGAGCTAGAAGTCGATATACGTGCGGCACCACCCTTCCCGGAACATGCGAGCTCAGCGAGCGGCCACAGCTGGAAGGAGTAGATGGAAGCACGAATAAGAGCTAAGTTTACTCAATCTTTGTTGTACTTATAAATCAAGAGTTTGCGTTTGTTTATCCCTTGAATGCCGGGGTGTTCGTGTGAAGAAATCTTCCACAAGATGATACCTTTGCTAGGTTCTTGTCTGCACACCCATTCCATTCCGAGCCTGCTCGCGGAATGGACGGCTGCGTCAGAAACTACTAAGGAAAAACCTGCCGGGACGCATCCATGCCAAGATAAATGTTAAGGGCCAGACCGTTATGACTTTCGGTGCAATATGATACCGGCTGGCAACCAGAGCGTGCATAGAGATTAATCATGCGAACACCGATGGGGTAACATTCAAAAGGGACAAAACACGCAATTCAGATTTAACAAAGACATCAAGTTTCACGCAAGCATAAATAGTACGATGTCTAAACATAGAGCATGCATCATGTTTTGATTACAAAGCAACGCAGCAGCGGACATGATTCAAGACCGGTCCTTGCAACCTCGGGGAGCAACAGGAATGCCAAGAACCCTGTCGGCAAAAGGGGTGGCCTTCTCCTCGGCAGTAGAAATGTCCGTGCCGTGCGGCGGCTTCCTGAAGCCGTCGGCAAGGTCGAGGTCCGGGTGGCGGCAGGCGATGTTTCTAAAAACCATGAAGAGGGAATTACGGGCAAGCTTCCGGGATTCAGCCTCAGAGCGACCAGCTCTTACCTCCTCATGCACCTTCAGCTTGTCGATCAGCTCGTTGAAGAAGGCCCCTAGCTTAACACTAGGGGCCTCCTACTTGCTAGCCAATTAGACTGGCCCCTCCATGCCCATCGCTGCGGTTTGGGCAGTGAGGCGCTCAGCAATATCAATCAAGCTCTTGATCCAGAGGTCAACCTGCTCAGACTGGTTCGCCAGTTTGTCCTATGCATCCTTCCGGAGGCGCTTCGCGGTCCAGGTCTTTCGTCAGTTGCTGCTCATGGGCCCCGCTGGATTCTGTCGAGCTCTCCAGGGTGCCGATCCTGGCCTTCAGATCTTCGATGGTGCCGTTGGCGCTCTTGAGGTCTTGGCTCTTAGAGGAGAGTTGCGATTGCACATCCTTTAAGAGGATCTCTGCTTTCTGTGTCTCGTCCGTGAGAGTCTTGACCTCCATGGCGCTCCCGGCAAGCTTTTCCGTCAGCTCGGCCACCTGCTGGTCGAGGTCCACCTTGGCGAAAGAGGCAGCGGCAAGGTCATCGGCAAGCTTCTTCAGTCGAGCGGCAGAGTTGATAGTAAGGGCATCCAGGGTAGCCTTGTGCTTGTCTTCCAGCTCTTTGGTGCGCTGCTTCACAAGGACCTCCAGATCATCGTCCTTGGCGTGGAGGGTAGCTTCGAGCCTCTCCTCCCGGAGAGTAATGTCCTGCTCCCTGGCATCTAGAAGCACTTTGCGGTCCGCCAGGCATGCCTCCCGAGTGATGACATCCTCCCTCGCCATCGAGACTGTCTCCTGCTGCCTCATGAGGACCTAGAACTGCTTGCCGTGCCAATCACGCAGCTCGGTGCCTTTGTCCTTCAGCTTCTGGCCTACCTCATTGGCGGACTTGCGCTGCTCCTTGAGCTCCTGCCATTTCTGGCTGTGCCGATCCCGCATCTCCTTGATGCCCGTCGCCACGGACTCCATAAAAGACAAATCAAGAGCAACGGCGACGGAGTCATCCACCTCTTCGACCCCTTGGTATAGCGACGCCAGAATACATCAAGCTCCGTGCTCATCGCCATTGACGAGCTGGGGGCTCTGAGCCCAGGCTGTGCAAGCACCAGCACCAGATGGCTTGAAGATGATGGCGGGGTCCCCGCCGGGATGCCGAACAGGGGAAGGGGACCCATGGTTTGGAGAGGTATCTTCTCGTCAATCACCACCCCTGATCCAGACATGCTACCAGGGGATTTCTCGGACTCCTTCAAGGGCCCCAGGGCACCCTCGGTGGCATGTTCCTGCCCTTCCATGGCAGCAATCTTGGCGGCCTCCTCCGCGGCTTCCTTCCCTATGCTAGCCACCTCATCCAGCAAATCTGGCTCCTCACTTAATGGGGCTGCAAGCAGATCCAGTAATCAATGACAGAAATACCAGATTGTTAACAAGTCAGGAGTACGAAGCAAGATAATGAAAAGGAACAGGGAAAGAAGAGCGAATAAGTTACCCGGAGAGGTCTGCCGGGCGGAAGCTTCAGTCTCTCCGGCAACATTAGTTGCCGGGCCAAGGCCAGACTCTTCCGTGGAGACCCTTGGCGGTGATCCTTCAACCCGATCGAGGGGCAGAGTGGGCCCCTCCTGGAAAGGCTCGTCCAGGGTGGTTCCTTCTCCTCCTTCCATGTCAGTAGTGGGGAGCTCTCCTCCGTCGCTCCTAGCGGGAGGAACCACCCCTGCACATTCTAGCTGGGGGCTGGACTGTGGGCTTTGTGCCGGGGGACTCGCATCGTCCCCTGCCGAGCCCATCCCTTCCATCGTCCTTGGTGGCTCCGTGCGTCTTAGCCGCTTGGTTCGGTGAATGAGGGGCTGTTCTTCTTCTTCTTCCTCCCTGACAAAGGCGGCAAGCAAAGATTCGTCAACAAGCAAGGAAACATGCAGAAATAACAGCAAGGAAGTGAGGAAGTTCTTTCTTACTCCTCGTCGATGAGCATGGAGCTCAGCACAAAATCAACAGGTGGAGGAGATGCCCTGCTTCTCTTCTGGGGCGGGGGAGCTAAGCTCTCCGGCAACATTGAGCCCTGCTGAGATGCAGGGGGCTCCGACGAAGACGAGCTCTGCGAAGAGTTGGAATCCAACTGGGAAAAGGAGTCGTCTTCTGTGGCTGATGGCTGCTTGGCAGGAGGGGCCCTGGCCTCGGAAAGCCGAGGAGGGTGGCGGTGCACAGCTTCGGGGATGCTTCTCCTGGAGGTGGTCTCCTTCACCTTCTTGGTGGCGGGCACAGGATCGGAGACTACCGCTCCCCGGTTGGCTGCCCGCCTATGAGGGCATTGATCCAAGACAGGCTCGGGGGCTTGAGGGCCTTCCGCGAGCCACTCCTCTCCAGGTTGCTCCGCCTCCTCAACCTCTTCTTCCTCTAGAGCCTTTGCCACCATGGTGTATAAGGCCTCGATCCCGGAAGGCTCGCCCCCAGCAGGCTCGTCCCCGGCAACCTCTTCCTAGACTTGCGCCTCGTCCCTGCCGTGGGAAGAACTTTCATCTCTGGCCTTTTCCTTTCCCCTTGCTGCCTTCCCGGCCTTCACCGCTGCTGCAGCTCGGGATGCCCTATCCTCCTCAAGCTGCTACCTGATGTATGCGTCCTCCACCCTGGAGGTGCGCTTGTACATATTGGCCTCCACCCTGGTAGCTCTTTCCAGTAGGGTGGAGGACCACGCCAGCTCTTCGTCGAGCGAGGGTAACTGCCAGTCACTTGCAACTCCTTGAGCATCGCAATGTGGCATCCATTTCAAGATTTGGTCCCTGGCGGAGTTGATGTTCAGAGAGATGATGTTGGCGGGCAATTTGAAAAGTTCAAAGCTGCCAAACAGCTGGTCGCACAACCAGGCATGGCCATAGACTGACAAGTTGTTGGCCAGGCCAGGAAGTAACCTCATCCTATCTGCGGCATCCCCATAGAGCCAGGCAAACCTGTCCCTCTTCTACAACGGCGCGATACGGCGGAGAAGGAAGTCAACCCCCACATGCTCAACGGTTAGCACGGCAGCCTTCAGACGGGTGATCCTATTTATTGCCGGGCGGAGCCTATCATCGGTGAGGCCAAGCTCCCTCCAATCATTGTCGCGCTCAATGCATTCTGTCCGTGCCTGACAGAACTCTGGGGCCTCCTCGTCCTGGATCCAACACCAATCTCCTCTCCACTCCTCCCATCTGCTGCGCTGTTGGCCAGAGATGTAATCCCTGTTCTCCCTTGGCACTACCCGTGGCATCCAACTTATGTTCCCGGAGCGGTGGTTTTTGTTCTCCACTCATGGAATGAAATAGTGCCTGAACAGATCAACGTTGGGGGCGACTCCAATAAAGTTCTCGCACAAATGAGCAAAGATCACCATGCACGCCATTGCGTTTGGCGTGAAATCCAAGAGATGGAAGCCATAAATGACCATCATTGCTTCCATGAAATCCGAGAAAGGGGAACAGAGGCCACAGATGAAGTACACGCAAAAGAACCGGTACAAATCTGGTGGGTCCTGTTTCCCCTCCGCCAGAACTGTAGGTGCGCCGTGCCCTTTCGGGACTTCCCTCCCCCACAGATAACCATACCTTGCCTCAAGCACTTCACCGTCCAGGTTCGACGGAAAGAAGATGACATCTGCCCTCCGCTTCCTATCCAACTCCGACACCCTCTTGCTCCCCTCAGCGGCCGCCTCCTTCACCGCGGTCGCCCGCTTCCCCCTGGCAGCGATCTTCTTCCCCATGTCTCCAAGATGCTGCGGGGATGTGGGAAGGGAATGGAGAGGGGATTGGCGGCGGGTGTGGGCGAGGAAGAAGAGCAAATGCTTGGCCTGCGGAGGAAGATGGTGAGGAGGCGAGTGATACGTCTCCAACGTATCTATAATTTTTGATTGTTCCATGCTATTATATTATCTGTTTTGGATGTTTTATATGCATTAATATGCTATTTTATATTATTTTTGGTACTAACCTATTAACCTAGAGCCCAGTGCCAGTTTCTGTTTTTTTCCTTGTTTTTTAGCTTCGTGGAGAAGGAATACCAAACGGAGTCCAAACGGAATAAAATCTTCGCGATGATTTTTCTTGGACCAGAAGACACCCAGGAGACTTGGAGATGAAGTCGGAGGAGCCATGAGGTGGCCACAAGGGTGGAGGGCGCGCCCAGGGGGGTAGGGCGCTCCCCCTGCCTTGTGGGCCCCCCGTGACCCTCCTGACCTAATTCTTTCACCTATATATTCAAATATATTCCCAAACCACTAGAAGCATCCACGAAAACACTTTTCCACCGCTGCAACCTTCTGTACCCGTGAGATCCCATCTAGGGACCTTTTCCGGCACCCTGCCGGAGGGGGATTCGATCACGGAGGGCTTCTACATCAACCCTATTGCCCTTCTGATGAAGCGTGAGTAGTTTATCTCAGATCTACGGGTCCATAGCTAGTAGCTAGATGGCTTCTTCTCTCTCTTTGATTCTCAATACCATGTTCTCCTCAATGTTCTTGGAGATCTATTCGATGTAATACTTTTTTGCGGTGTGTTTGCCGAGATCCGATGAATTGTGGATTTATGATCATATTATCTATGAATATTATTTGAATCTTCTCTGAATTCTTTTAGGCATAATTTGATATCTTTGTAATTCTCTTCGAACTATCGGTTTGGTTTGGCCAACTAGATTGGTTTTTCTTGCAATGGGAGAAGTGCTTAGATTTGGGTTCAATCTTGTGGTGTCCTTTCCCAGTGACAGTAGGGGCAGCAAGGCACGTATTGTATTGTTGCCATCGAGGATAAAAAGATGGGGTTTACATCATATTGCTTGAGTTTATTCCTCTACATCATGTCATCTTACTTAATGTGTTACTCTGTTCTTCATGAACTTAATACTCTAGATGCAGGCAGGAGTCGGTCGATGTGTGGAGTAATAGTAGTAGATGCAGAATCGTTTTGGTCTACTTGACACGGACGTGATGCCTATATTCATGATCATTGCCTTAGATATCGTCAGAACTTTGCGCTTTTCTATCAATTGCTCGGCAGTAATTTGTTCACCCACCGTATTATTTGCTATCTTGAGAGAAGCCTCTAGTGAAACCTATGGCCCCCGGTTCTATTTTCCATCATATAAGTTTCCGATCTACTATTTTCCATCATATAAGTTTCCGATCTACTATTTTCCATTATATAAGTTTCCGATCTACTATTTTGCAATCTTTTACTTTCCGATCTATAAACCAAAAATACCAAAAATATTTACTTTATCTTTTATTTAGTTCATCTCTATCTATCAGATCTCACTTTTGCAAGTAACCGTAAAGGGATTGACAACCCCTTTATCGCGTTGGGTGCAAGTTGTTCGATTGTTTGTGCAGGTATTCGGTGATTTGTGCGTTGTCCCCTACTGGATTGATACCTGGGTTCTCAAACTGAGGGAAATACTTATCTCTACTTTGCTGCATCACCCTTTCATCTTCAAGGGAAAAACCAACGCAAGCTCAGGAAGTAGCAGGAAGAATTTCTGGCGCCGTTACCGGGGAGATCTACGCCAAGTCAAGACATACCAAGTACCCATCATAAACTCTCATCTCTTGCATTACATTATTCGCCATTTGCCTCTTGTTTTCCTCTCCCCCATTTCTAAAATGATTTTCAAAAAGATTTGCCTTTTTATTCGCCCTTCTTCCGTTCGATCTTTTATTTGCTTGTGTTACCATGTGCCTTCTTTTTGCTTGCATCTTTGCTTGCTAAAATTTTATGGATCCTCATCCGCTTGCTAATCTTTTTAAGAGATCCAATTATGATGAACCAATTGCTAGTGAGTTTTGGGCACTAGATTATCTTTATGAAGTTTTGGTTGAAATTCGTGAATCTGAAAATTGTGATGAAGAAATTTATGAAGTGATTCACGATAGCTCCTTGAATAAAAAGCATGATTGCAATGGTTTTACTATAAATTCTATTGATGTCAGTTGTGCTAATAATATGCAAAACCCTAAGCTTGGGGATGCTAGTTTTGCTATGTCCACTACTTATTGCAATGATCATGATTGGGGTGATTCTTCTTATGATCTTGAAAATTTATTTAAGCCTCAAGATAATAGTGTTTGCAATAATATCGAAAGTGGGTTTGGAAGAGTGTCAACTTTAGGAAATAATAATCCCACTACTTTGGAGTTTGATCAATCTTATGAAATTTTTGATAAAAGTGGGCTTGGAGAAGTAATGACTTTATTCTATGTTAATCCCACTATTTTGGAAGAGTGTCAACTTTGCATGCATGCGGATCATGAAGAGAAAATTTTATGTGATATTTATATTGTTGAATTTGAATATGATCCCACATGTAATTATTATGAGAGAGGAAAATATGGTCATAGAAATTTTTATGTTGCTAAATTACCTCTCTTCATGTTGAGATTGTCTATGTTTTATTCTCCTTCCTTGCATATGCTAGGTTTTTCTTGTCTTGATAATTTGTTTGCTTATAAAATGCCTATGCATAGGAAGTATGTTAGACTTAAACTAATTTTTCACATGCTTTATGATGCTCTCTTTGTGCTTCAATTCTCGTCTTTCATGTGAGCATCATCGAAATCTCAATGCCTAGCTAAAAAGGCTTTAAAGAAAAGCGCTTGTTGGGAGACAACCCAATATTTTTATTTCCTGTTTTTTAATAAATAATTCATCTAGCCTCTGTTTAGATGTGGTTTTGTGTTTTAATTAGTGTTTTTGCCAAGTAAAACCTTTAGGATGGCTTACGGTGATAGTTGATTTGATCTTGCTGAAAAACAGAAACTTTTGTGTCCAGTCACAGAATTTTATTAATTCACTGGAGAGTTGAAAAATCATGAATTTTTTATAAGATATTTATATACAAATTGTCTCATTGTTCCTAATGTTTCAGAAATTTTGGAGTTATAGAAGTATTATAACAATTCGGATCTTCGTAGACTGTTCTGTTTTTGACAGATTCTGTTTTCTTTGTGTTGTTTGCTTATTTTGATGAATCTATGGGTAGTTTCGGGGGGTATGAACCATGTAAAAGTTGGAATACAGTATATATTACACAAATATAAATAAAGAATGAGTTTAAAACAGTACCAAAAGTGGTGATTTATTTTCTTATACTAATGGAGCTTCTGAGATTTTCTGTTGAGTTTTGTGTTGTGAAGTTTTCAAGTTTTGGGTAAGGATTTGATGGACTATGGAATAAGGAGTGGCAAGATCCTAAGCTTGGGGATGCCCAAGGCACCCAAAGGTAATATTCAAGGACAACCAAGAGCCTAAGCTTGGGGATGCCCCGGAAGGCATCCCCTCTTTCATCTTCGTCTATCAGTAACTTTACTTGAGGCTCTATTTTTATTCACCACAAGATATGTGTTGTGCTTGGAGCGTCTTGTATGATTTGAGTATTTGCTTTTTAGTTTGCCATAATCATCCTTTCTGTACACACCTTTTGAGAGGGACACGCATGAATCATGATTTATTAGAATACTATATGCGCTTCACTTATATCTTTTGAGCTAGTCAATTTTGCTCTAGTGCTTCACTTATATCTTTTTAGAGCACGGCGGTGGTTTTATTTTATAGACATTGTTGAAGTCTCATGCTTAACTTATATTATTTTGAGAGTATTTAAACAGCATGGTAATTTGCTTTGGTTATAAATTTAGTCCTAATATGATAGGCATCCAAGAGGGATATAATAAAAACTTTCATATAAAGTGCATTGAATACTATGAGAAGTTTGATTCCTTATGATTGTTTTGAGATATAGAGATGGTAATATTAGAGTCATGATAGTGATTAATTGTGAATTTGAGAAATACTTGTGTTAAAGTTTGTGATTCCCGTAGCATGCACGTATGGTGAACCGTTATGTGATGAAGTCGGAGCATGATTTATTTATTGATTGTCTTCCTTATGAGTGGCGGTCGGGGACAAGCGATGGTATTTTCCTACCAATCTATCCCCCTAGGAGCATGCGCATAGTACTTCGTTTTGATAACTAATAGATTTTTGCAATAAGTATGTGAGTTCTTTATGACTAATGTTGAGTCCATGGATTATACGCACTCTCACCCTTCCACCATTGCTAGCCTCTCTAGTACCGTGCAACTTTCGCTGGTACCATACACCCACCATATACCATCCTCAAAACAGCCACCATACCTACCTATTATGGCATTTCCATAGCCATTCCGAGATATATTGCCATGCAACTTTCCACCATTTCATTTATTATGACATGCTTCATCATTATCATATTGCTTTGCATGATCATGTAGTTGACATCGGATTTGTGGCAAAGCCACCGTTCATAATTCTTTCATACATGTCACTCTTGATTCATTGCACATCCCGGTACACCGCCGGAGGCATTCATATAGAGTCATATTTTTTTCTAAGTATCGAGTTGTAATTTTTGAGTTGTAAGTAAATAAAAGTGTGATGATCTTCATTAGAGCATTGTCCCATGTGAGGAAAGGATGATGGAGACTATGATTCCCCCACAAGTCGGGATGAGACTCCGAACGAAAAATAAAAAAAAAGGCCAAAAAAATGAGAAGGCCCAAATAAAAAAATGAGAGAAAAGAGAGAAGGGACAATGTTACTATCCTTTTACCACACTTGTGCTTCAAAGTAGCACCATGATCTTCATGATAGAGAGTCTCCTATATTGTCACTTTTATGTACTAGTGGGAATTTTTCATTATAGAACTTGGCTTGTATATTCCAATGATGGGCTTCCTCAAATTGCCCTAGGTCTTCATGAGCAAGCGAGTTGGATGCACACCCACTTAGTTTTCTTTTGAGCTTTCATAAACTTATAGCTCTAGTGCATCCGTTGCATGGCAATCCCTACTCACTCACATTGATATCTATTGATGGGCATCTCCATAGCCCGTTGATAGGCCTAGTTGATGTGAGACTATCTCCTTCTTTTTGTCTTCTCCACAACCACCATATTCTATTCCACCTATAGTGCTATGTCCATGGCTCACACTCATGTATTGCGTGAAAGTTGAAAAGGTTTGAGAACATCAAAAGTATGAAACAATTGCTTGGCTTGTCATCTGGGTTGTGCATGATTTGAATATTTTGTGTGATGAAGATGGAGCATAGCCAGACTATATGATTTTGTAGGGATAAGCTTTCTTTGGCCATGTTATTTCTAGAAGACATAATTGCCTTGTTAGTATGCTTGAAGTATTATTGTTTTTATGTCAATATTAAACTTTTGTTTTGAATCTTATGGATCTGAACATTCATGCCACAATAAAGAAAATTACATGGATAAGTATGTTAGGTAGCATTCCACATCAAAAATTCTGTTTTTATCATTTACCTACTCGAGGACGAGCAGGAATTAAGCTTGGGGATGCTTGATACGTCTCCAACGTATCTATAATTTTTTATTGTTCCATGCTATTATATTATCTATTTTGGATGTTTTATATGCATTAATATGCTATTTTATATTATTTTTGGGACTAACCTATTAACCTAGAGCCAAGTGCCAGTTTCTGTTTTTTCCTTGTTTTTTAGCTTTGTGGAGAAGGAATACCAAACGGAGTCCAAACGGAATAAAATCTTCGCGATGATCTTTCTTGGACCAGAAGACACCCAGGAGACTTGGAGATGAAGTCGGAGGAGCAACTAGGTGGCCACAAGGGTGGAGGGCGTGCCCAGGGGGGTAGGGTGCGCTCCTGCCTTGTGCCCCCCCCCCCCCCCCCGTGACTCTCCTGACCTAATTCTTTCACCTATATATTCACATATATTCCCAAACCACCAGAAGCATCCACGAAAACACTTTTCCTCCACCGCAACCTTCTGTACCCGTGAGATCCCATCTAGGGACCTTTTCCGGCACCCTGCCGGAGGGGGATTCGATCACAGAGGGCTTCTACATCAACCCTATTGCCCTTCCGATGAAGCGTGAGTAGTTTATCTCAGACCTACGGGTCCATAGCTAGTAGCTAGATGGCTTCTTCTCTCTCTTTAATTCTCAATACCATGTTCTCCTCGATGTTCTTGGAGATCTATTCGATGTAATACTTTTTTGCGGTGTGTTTGCCAAGATCCGATGAATTGTGGATTTATGATCAGATTATCTATGAATATTATTTGAATCTTCTCTGAATTCTTTTATGCATGATTTGATACCTTTGTAATTCTCTTCGAACTATCGGTTTGGTTTGGCCAACTATATTGGTTTTTGTTGTAATGGGAGAAGTGCTTAGCTTTGGGTTCAATCTTGCGGTGTCCTTTCCCAGTGACAGTAGGGGCAGCAAGGCATGTATTGTATTGTTGCCATCGAGGATAAAAAGATGGGGTTTACATCATATTGCTTGAGTTTATTCCTCTACATCATGTCATCTTACTTAATGCGTTACTCTGTTCTTCATGAACTTAATACTCTAGATGCAGGCAGGAGTCGGTCGATGTGTGGAGTAATAGTAGTAGATGCAGAATCGTTTCGGTCTACTTGACACGGACGTGATGCCTATATTCATGATCATTGCCTTAGATATCGTCATAACTTTGCGCTTTTCTATCAATTGCTCGGCAGTAATTTGTTCACCCACCGTATTATTTGCTATCTTGAGAGAAGCCTCTAGTGAAACCTGTGGCCCCCGGGTCTATTTTCCATCATATAAGTTTTCGATCTACTATTATCCATCATATAAGTTTCCGATCTACTATTTTCCATCATATAAGTTTCCGATCTACTATTTTGCAATCTTTAACTTTCCAATCTATAAACCAAAAATACCAAAAATATTTACTTATCTTTTATTTAGTTTCATCTATATCTATCAGATCTCACTTTTGCAAGTAACCGTGAAGGGATTGACAACCCCTTTATCGCGTTGGGTGCAAGTTGTTTGATTGTTTGTGTAGGTATTCGGTGATTTGTGCGTTGTCTCCTACTGGATTGATACCTTGGTTCTCAAACTAAGGGAAATACTTATCTCTACTTTGCTGCATCACCCTTTCCTCTTCAAGGGAAAAACCAACGCAAGCTCAAGAAGTAGCAGTGAGGCAGACGATGAATGAGTAGTACCCTTCCACGTTTTCCTCTCTTAAGGGTTAGGACGTGGGGAAGGACGCGACTCTTTAGAAAGGTACCGTTTTACATTAACTGCAGCAAGTCCCACGCCCCCACGACCCGCGGTAATTGTGCGAAGTGGACGTTGGATTTACTGGTCATCATAATACCACCATGCGCGTGGCCTTCTTTCGCCACGTGTCCGTGCACTGTTTGGGGCCTAACCCAACGTGCCCAGTGACACATATGGCTCAGGCCCGGGGGCTTCTGTCGGGGTACACAAACAGGGGTGTATGTTTTCCCTTGACTTGTTCATGGACAGTGAGCCACGAACCCGGCAAGATTGCAACATCCAAGACAAGACCAAGATGAAGAGATAGGCTCTTTTGAGGAATCAAAGGGCAGGTTGAGAAGACCAAGTCAAGCCAAGAAGCAAGACACTGCGAAGGGAAAACCTCCCTTGCCGGGCAGGAGAGCCTGGCGTGGTCAAGGTTGCCCCGGAAGCAAGCCTCAAGACCACCCCGGCAGGCCTGCCGATGCATACGATGGAAAAACACCCCGCCATGGCTTCACCGCCCCACCTCACAGTGACGCAAGTCACTGATCGGTGCGGTGTCAAGCCCCAAGATGACTAAGTGGCTGCCTTTTGCCACATGGCAGCCATTTCCTACAGGAATCACCTCCAGATGACACCCGTCCTGCGACTTGTCATGCAGACAGGAGAGAAGGTGGCCAAAGAGCCCGACAAGGCGTGCCAGGCAGGCCATGATGTGACACTGAGCGGCACATTTAATGCGTACTGCTCTGTCTGCAGAGTAGATATGATAGCTCTGTTCGCTATCTAATCAGTACACAATGACTGATTTGCCACTGTGGTGACCCCTTGATCTATAAAAGGAGGCCCATGGCAACCATAGAAAGGATTCGGACCCCTGTACACTCATATGCGCGTAGCTGCTCTCCCCCCCGAGGCAACCCAGCCGGGCAAGAGCGCTGCATTTGCACCACCATCCACCATCAATCCACCAAAGCAGGAGTAGGGTTTTAGGCCTCGCGGCGGCCCGAACCTGGGTAAAACTGCCCGTGTGATCTCTGCCACGCTACGCTGCGCTCCTCCGCTCTTTGTGCAACATGCTCAGTCCCCCTGCCGAACCAAGAGGGGCCCTTGGCCCCATATGTGGCCGTGGTTTCCCGCGACACATTTGGCATAAGGAATAGCAAAAGTAGGATCATTCGCATACAAGCCTTTTATGTGCTCAAAGCCAATAACATTCAATTCAAGTTTAGTTACAAGCATGCATTTGTGGGAAAGCGCATCCGCCACAACATTCTCTTTTCCTTTGATGTACTTGATGATGTAGGGAAAAGACTCAATGAATTCACTCCACTTTGCATGACGCTTGTTCAACTTAGTTGACCCTTAAGGTACTTAAGCGTTTCATGGTCGGTATGAATGGCAAATTCATGGGGGCGAAGATAATGTTCCCAGTCATGCAAAACTCGCACTAAAGCATATAGCTCTTTGTCATAGATGGGATAATTGAGTTGCGCTCTGGAAAGTTTTTCGCTAAAGTAAGCAATAGGGAGCTTTTCTTGCATTAACACACCTCCTATGTCATTACCACTAGCATCACAATGAACTTCAAAAGGTTTGTCAAAATTGGGTAATGCAAGCACAAGAGCATGAGTAAGCAAATTTTTAAGTTCATTAAATGCGGTATCTTGGGATGGTCCCCAAACAAAGGGTGCATGTTTCTTACTCAAAGCATGTAAAGGGGATGCAATGGTGCTAAAATCCTTCACGAATCTACGATAGAAACCGCCTAAGCCAAGGAAGCTACGCACTTGTTGCAAGTTGGTTGGTTGAGGCCAAATTTTAATAGCATTGATCTTAGATTCATCTACATGAACACCCTTTGAAGACACGACGAAACCCAAGAAAACGAGCTTATCAACATCAAAAAGGCATTTGTCCTTATTAGCATAAAGGCCCTCTTTTCTAAGAGTTTGCAAAACGGTTCTAAGATGGGTGACATGATCTTTGAGAGATTTACTAAAAACAAGGATGTCGTCGAAATAGACCACAACAAATACGCCAAACTAGGGGCGAAGAACAAAATGCATGACTCGCAAGAAAGTACCGGGTGCTTTGGATAAGCCCATTGGCATAACAAGCCATTCATATAAGCCAAATTTGGTCTTAAATGCGGTTTTCCATTCGTCACCTTCTTGTATGCAGATTTGGTAATAGCCACTTTTAAGATCAATTTTAGAGAAAATAGTGGCTCCGCTAAGCTCATCTAGCATATCATCAAGGCATGTAATAGGATATCTATAGCGAACGGTGATAGCATTGATAGGACGACAATCGGAACACATGCGATATGTACCATCTTTCTCGGGAACAAGGATTACCGGGACGACACCTGGGCTCAATGTTTCTCGTACATGACCATTGTCGATGAGTTATTGTACTTGCCGTTGGATCTCCTTGGTTTCTTCAGGATTGACTCGGTATGGTGCCTTGTTAGGAAGAGGTGCCCCGGGGATAAGGTCGATGCGGTGTTCGATGCCTCGAAGGGGAGGTAGACCCGGAGGTAGCTCGTCGGGGAATACATCTTGGAATTCCTGCAATAAAGAAGATAACACTAAAGGTATATTGTGAGAGGTGTTAGTCTTTGTTGCCTCGTCCTTGCACAAGTGGACATAGTGCAGAACACTTGATGGGTTCTCACACACTTCTCTCATCTCATGTTTGGTAGCAAATAGCACTAAGTTTTTCTTGTCGCTCATCGTGGAGGCACTCATTTTTGGCTTGTGGCTCTCACTGCCTTTTGGGTGGCTCACTCTCTCACTATTCTCTCCACGATGTTTTGTTGCTTGCTTGTCGGCAATCACTTGGCTTGGTGACATAGGTCATAGCACGTACTCCTTTCCCTTCATCTTGAAGCTATAGTGATTGGTACGCCTGTTGTGGATGACGTCGCGGTTGAATTGCCATGGTCGTCCAAGTAGGAGATGGCAAATGGACATAGGAACGACATCACACTCCAAAGTGTCTTCGTATGCTCCTATCTTGAAGGAAACGTGCACTGTGTGCTCTACTTGGATAGTGTCGGCGTCGCTAAGCCATTGGACCTTGTAGGGACGAGGGTGTTTCATCTTGACCAATTGGAGCTTGGAGCATAGTTCTTCACTCGCCAAGTTTTGGCAACTTCCTCTGTCGATGATGACTTTCACGGACCTTCCTTTGATGCCCGCCTTGTTGTGGAATATATGGCATCTTTGGTCTTTGTCTTGTTGATGTTGAAGTGTCAAGACTTTGGAGACAACGAGAGCGGGGCTCGAATCTTCATCACAAAAGACTTGATCATCTTCATCCTCATTCACGCGCCGGTGCATGGCCACTTGCTCAAGGGCCTCCATTTCCTCTTCAATCATGGAGTCATAGGTGCCGTCGTCGTTGAGGATCATGGTGCGCTTGTTGTTACACTCGAAGGACTTGTGGCCTCGGCCGCCGCATGTGAAGCACTTGATGGAACTTGTCTTGATGGTATCATCCAGTGGAGTCGTAGATGATGAAGCTCACGGCTTGAAGTTGCTTGTAGTAGGAGGATGACTTGAGGATGTCAAAGTTTTCTTGTAACTTGACTTGTCGCCGTTGATTGTAGAAGGTTTTTTTGAGGTAGACGGTGTTTGAGTCATTTAAGCTTGGTTGTTGGAGCCGTAGTTCTTGGAAGAGTACTTGGCGTACTTGAAGTCATCTTGCACTTATCGCTCCACCTTGGTGGCTTGATGCACGAGCTCGATGAGGTTGGAGTAAGGTTGGAAGTCGGCAATCTTCTTGATAGGGTGATTGAGTCCATTCAAGAAGCGTGCCATAGTTTGCTCATCATCTTCCGTGACATTGGGTCGTATCATGGCAATCTCCATTTCCTTGTAGTACTCTTCAACGCTCTTTGTTCCTTGCTTGAGGATTTGTAACTTCTTGAAGAGGTCGCGGTTGTAGTAGGTTGGCACAAAGCGCGCTCTCATGACATCCTTCGTTTACGCCCAAGTAGTGAAGGGTGGTTCACCTCTTGCCTCACGGCGCTCAATGACTAGCTCCCACCAAATGTGGACATAGTCTTGGAACTCAAGGGATACCATGGCGATCTTCTTCTCTTCCTCATAGTTGTGCAAACAAAAGATCTTGTCAACCTTCAATTCCCATGAAAGATACTCTTCAGGATCATTGCTTTCGGTGAACTTGGGCATGGTGAACTTGAGCTTGCCGTAGCGTTGCTCTTCATTGTGTTGGGGTCGGGGGTGATGATGCCCTTGACATGGAGGATTATCACCCTCTAGTTGCTCTTGGCATGGAGGATTTCTATTGTCTTGTTGCTCATGGTGAACTTGTGGTTCTTGTCGAGCTTGTGGAGGAGCTTGTGGAACTTGTCGTTGCAATCGTGCTTGATGTTGTCGCTCTTGGACTTCCTCGTGAAGTGCTTCTTCTTCTTCTTCTCGAACACGTCGGTTACGGGCGGCGACGGCATGATTGGTGTCACGGAGTGCACGTTGCGCCTGAAGGGCTTGTGATTCACGCCGTTGTTGTTGACGTAGAGCTTCGGCGTCTTGCTCGTCTTGGTGTTGGCGCGCTCGCTCTTCCTCTTGTTGGCGTTGGCATTGCCTTTCTTGTGCTTGCGCAAGGGTAGCTTGATTTTGACGATGTCGGTGTTCTTGCTCTTCAAGTTGCTATTGTTGTCGATCCTTGCCATGTAGAGGATTGCGGTTTGCTTGACGGTCTTGGCGCACGGCTGGACGAAGAGTGTTCGATGTCGTTGTACTTGAACCAGAGATGGTGTCATCGGAATGTCGACTCGAGCGGCTCCATCTTGAATATGATGACAAGGTAGAAGAGCGGTTGACCATCATGGCTCGGATGTCCTCCTTGAGAGATGCCATTGATGTGTCAAAGTAGTCACTTGTATGTTGTTTAGATTGTCGCAAGTCGGAAGCAAGTAGGTCGATGCGGTCGCCCAATGCTTCATTCTCTTGATGTAAAGCTCTTTGCGCGCCAAAGAGGTGGTTCTTGGTGAGGAAGTTGTTCGGGTCGTCGTCTTGCTCGATGAAGAGTAGGTTGGTAGAAGTACTAGGCCTATCCATCATTCCAAGTAAATTTGTGAGTGGGAGAAAGAGAAGAACTATACCAAATGTACCTTGACCAAAGTTTAGAATGGATCAATGATCACTCAAATGTGTAGTAAGGAAATAGCTCAATTGGTACCGATTCTTATCGATTCTCACACCTACACAAATAAATGCCTTTGGTGGAGCTTGGTTAGGATGGTGGACAAAATTTGATGCGAATGTTAGCACGACTCAATAATGTTGGAAAATATTCGCAAATTTGCGAATGCAACAAGTAGACCAAGCAATATGTGGCACACAGAAACACACACACGTAAAGATAGATGGGATTGTGCAACCAAAAATGAGCTCAAAATGTGGAATCCACGGAAAATGCTCTTGTTGCACAAATCTAGAGAGACGCTAGCACGATTGCACAATAGGCGGATACGAGACTTGTGCACGACCTACAAAGCAAAAATGCAACGACTTTTATCCCAAGTATGCTATATGTATGGTGTTCCGATGATATGATCCAAGATGATCGAGTATGACAATCTTAATGTAGTATGATGCTATGGTTCTTGCTTAAAAGCTCTTTGCTTATCTTCCTCTTTTGCTTAAAAGCTTGTTTGGCTCTTTCTCTTTTGAGCTCTTTCTCATGCAAAACTTCACGAACCAAGATAGCAATTGCGTATATGCTATGACAACCTTGTGACACAAGAGATGATACCAAGATATGGACACCAAGATGATGATATATGCAATGATCACTAATGTGCACAAGTAACGTTGCGGGCAATACTCAAAGGCTAGTCTCGATGGGTAAGTGACGCAAAAATGGGCTATGGGGTTATCAATGCAATGTCAAGAATGTACAATGATGGGATACCACGATACCAAGATGATAAAGAGGTTACCGTTCTTGCTTACGGTGAAGGTGTAAAAATGGTGTAGTGGTCGATGTCAATGACGACAAGGATCGGTGTAGCGATCTGACCTCAGATGGTCAAATCTCTGTGTTCAAGTGTCATCCCTGGATCGGTAATGCTGACACACACAGAACTTGAAGAATTTATAACAGAGTGCAACCACACACTTATTACATCGAATGTCTCAAAAGAGAACTGATTACAATAAATATGGCTTAAGGCCATCTAAATAAAGTAACAGCGGAAGGCTTGGAAGATAAAGTGAGTCCATCAACTCCAACGGCATAGCTGAGTGCATGACAACGACCTAGTGCACCTTACTCTTCGTATGAAAAGTCTGTAACATGATATGTTGCAGCCCGGAAACGGGTCAGCACATGGAATATGCAGGCAATATAACACAGTAGAGCAAGGAACAGAAAATTTGCTATCACTACATGCATATATGGCTGGTGGAAAGCTCTAGGGTTATATTGTTTTGCGAAAAGCCAATTTTTTCCTACATCAAAGGAATATGTTTTATTTAACTATCATGGTAGTTGTTAAACATTGAGAAGGTAAATCCCCATCTCAATCCCAATTAAAAGTAATCATTAAACCCAACAAATTAATTTAGAGTGATGAGATCAAATCAATAATTCAAGTACCAGATACTCAAAATGTCCATAACCGGGGACACGGCTAATCATGATTAGTTTGTACACTCTGCAGAGGTTTGTGCACTTTTCCCCACAAGACTCGATCTCCTCCGTTGGATTTCTCGCACTACATGATGTTTGAGAAACGGATGACCGAGACACAGTCTTTCAGAAGCATTTACTCTTTACTCTGGGTAGACAGTTACACCTACTTTCCCCTACATCTGCTAGCCTACCACTGAAAGAGGTCATGCAACATACTCAACTATGCTAGAGCCCATAATAGCTTGTGGCTGCACACGGAAGTTTCTAGCATGAATAATCTTATGATCCCTTTGAGCCTGGGTGGCGAACCAAAAAGACAACACTGGTATATCCCCAGGTGCCTGCAACCAATCCACCCAGATGTGTATTTAAGTAGCCACCTTAAGTTAACCATTAATTAACAATCTCACATCTGTCATGGATACACTCAAACCCAATCCACGTCTATGAGCATAGCATGGCAATATAAGCATAACGTGGAAGTAACTCCCAAGGTTTGATAATAAAGGGCAATAGGTTCTACCTCATCATCTACTTCCCAATACCCACAAGTTAATCACATCCTAATCATGCAGTGTTTGAGGATTGAAACTAATGCATAAAAACTGGGTATGAAAATAGTATGATCAATGTGTTACTTTCCTTGCTGACGATCTGCAAACCCTAGAGACTCGTAGTAGCACGCTTCGCACTCCGGGAATTCTATCGTAAACCAGCAATAGCATACATAAGCAATCAAGCATAGATGCAAGGGTAAAGCTCAAATAAGAAGATCAAATCTGAAAGTTCAACTGAAGAGATTCGATCTCATGCAGTGTTTGAGGATTGAAACTAATGCATAAAAACTAGGTATGAAAATAGTATGATCAATGTGTTACTTGCCTTGCTGACGATCTGCAAACCCTAGAGACTCGTAGTAGCACGCTTCGCACTCCGGGAATTCTATCGTAAACAAGCAATATCATACATAAGCAATCAAGCATAGATGCAAGGGTAAAGCTCAAATAAGAAGATCAAATCTGAAAGTTCAACTGAAGAGATTCGATCTGCAAAAAGAATCAATCGAATCGGAGCTACGAAACTGAAACTACGGTCAAAAGAACTTCGAATTCAAATCTTCTTGAAACCAAATTTTAAATTGTCAAAATCATGTTCAAGTTGATTAAACAAAAAGAGGGGTTCGAGATGAAGATTTTGGCGTTGGTTTCACTAGATTTGGACGAACGGTTTAGAAACGGCGAGGGTTTGAAGATCAGGGGCTGATCTGCGATAAAAGTAATCGCGGATAGGTCCCTAGCAGAAAAAGAAAAACCTATCGGACGAACGTCCGCTAACAGAGACGAACGGGCGAAAACGTTCGTTAAAACGAACGAACGAACGTTCGCAAACGAACTAAACCGAGAAAACCGAACTGAACTAATAAAATAAAAAAAACCGAACTAGGGTTTTTTTTAAAAACCGAGACGGTTTTTACCTAAACCGAAAAAAAAACAACCGGCGAGATCCGGCGGCTCCGGCGCGGCTCCGGCGAAGGCGGCGGGCTCCGCCGGCGGCGGCGGCGGCTAGCGCGGGGTGAGGCGCGGGTAGGGCAGCGGCGGCGGCGGCGGCGGCGGTGGTGGTGTGGGGATGAGGGGGGCGGCGGGGTCGGCTTATCAGGACGAGGGGGGCTGGCTTGGGGAGGGGGCAAGGCGGCTGCGGTGCCCGACTCGGCCACGGCGGCGGCGTCGTGCGCGAGCGGGACTCCCGCTCGGGGTCGGGGACGGCGCGAGCTGGGCCGGCTGGGCTTCGGTCCAGTCGGTCCGAAAAGTTTTATTTTTAAATAAGATTCCGCAGAGAAAAATTCTAAATAAAATATAAAAAAATCTAAAAATGCCAAAAACAATTTTCACCGTCTAAATAAAATATTTAGAACAAAGTGAACATTTTCTTGGCCTAAAAATGCAATTTTGAAAAATGCATATTTTTCTAATTCAAATAAAATAGCAATAAATCCAAATAAAATTATTTATTTGAGTTTAACATTTTTCCTCCAATATTTCTTTTATTTTGGAGAAGTCATATTATCTCCTCTCATATGTTTTTAATATGAAATATTTTGGAGAGAAAAATAAATAAAACCAAAATGATCCTCTTTTCAATATTTGAGAAAATTCAAATATGAAAATAATAAAATCCCCAACTCTCTTCGTGGGTCCTTGAGTTGCTTAGGATTTAGGGTCACAATCAAAAATGCAAATAAAATATGATATGCAAATGATGACCTATGTATAACATTCCAAATTGAAAATTTGGGATGTTACAAACCTACCCCCCCTTAAGACGAATCTCGTCCTCGAGATTCAGGTTGGCTAGAAAATAGGTGTGGGTGGTCTTTCCGTAGGTCTTCCTCTCGTTCCCAGGTGGCTTCATCCTCGGTATGGTGGCTCCACTGAACTTTGCAAAACTTGATAACCTTGCTGCGTGTAACTCTGCTGGCAAACTCGAGAATCTTGACGGGTTTCTCCTCGTAGGTCAGATCACTATCCAACTAAATTGCTTCCAGGGGTACTGTATCTCTCAGAGGAATATCGGCCAAATCTGCATGGCACTTCTTCAACTGGGAAACGTGAAACACATCATGAACTCCTGATAGTCCGTCGGGTAACTCCAACTTGTAGGCCACCTCTCCCATACGTTCCAAAACTCGGTATGGTCCTACAAATCTCGGGGCTAACTTTCCCTTGACTCCAAAGCGTTTAACTCCTCGCAGAGGTGACACATGAAGATATGTTCTGTCTCCGATTTCATAGACTACCTCCTTGTGTTTGGTATCGGCATAACTCTTCTGTCTGGACTGAGCTACCTTCAGTCTATCCCGAATCAACTTAACCTTCTCTTCAGATTCTTTAATCAAATCTGGTCCAAACAACTGACGGTCTCCAACTTCATCCCACATCAACGGTGTTCTGCACCTCCTTCCGTACAAAGCTTCAAAAGGGGCCATCTTCAAACTGGCTTGGTAGCTGTTGTTGTATGAGAACTCCGCGTAGGGCAAATTGTCATCCCAACTCGATCCGTAATCTAGGGCACAAGCTCTCAACATGTGCTCCAGAATCTGATTGACTCTCTCGGTCTGTCCATCTGTCTGCGGATGAAAGGCTATACTGAACTCTAGCCTGGTTCCCAAGGTCTGGTGCAGCTGGTGCCAAAACTTTGAAGTAAACTGTGTTCCTCTATCTGATACGATGGTCCTCGAAACTCCATGCAGACATACGATCCTGGTCATATATATCTTGGCCAACTTTGCACTCGTATAGGTGGTTTTCACTGGGATAAAGTGAGCCACTTTGGTCAAACGATCCACTACTACCCAGATAGAATCATATCCCGATCGGGTCCTGGGTAATCCGGTGATGAAATCCATGCCAAGCTTATCCCACTTCCATTCGGGTATCGGCATAGGCTGCAGTAATCCTGCTGGCTTCTGATGTTCTGCTTTCACTCTCTGACATACATCACATACTGCTACATACTCGGCAATGTCCTTCTTCATACCAGTCCACCAGAAACGCTCCTTCAGATCCAAATACATCTTGGTGTTTCCGGGGTGTATCGAGTATGGCGAGTCATGAGCTTCCTGTAGTATCAACTTCCTGATCTCCGCATTATTGGGTACATAAACACGGTCCTCAAACCACAAAGTGTCGCGCTCACCTCACGAAAACCTTTGGCTTTTCCTTTGCTCATCCTCTCCTTTATCTCAGCAATTTCCTTATCATCATTCTGAGCTGCTCGAATCTTTCCCAATAATGTTGACGTTACCTCCATTGCTGCGACAAAACCTCTAGGGACTATCTCCAAACGAAGCTCCCTGAGATCTTTGGCTAACTCCTTTGGTAATCCTCCGCTTATGAGGGTATTGACATAACTCTTCCGGCTCAAAGCATCTGCTACGAGATTGGCCTTTCCTGGGTGATAATGCAACTTCATATCATAATCCTTTATAAGCTCCAACCACCTCCTCTGCCTGAGATTTAGCTCCTTCTATGTGAAAATGTACTTCAAACTCTTATGATCCGTGTACACATCACAACGGTTCCCAATAAGAAAATGTCTCCAGGTCTTGAGTGCATGAACTACAGCTGCTAACTCCAAATCATGCGTGGCATAATTCAACTCATGAGGTCGAAGCTGACGTGAGGCATATGAGACAACTCTTCCGTCCTGCATAAGTACACCTCCAAGTCCTAAGCAAGAAGCGTCGCAATACACTTGGAAATCCTTGCGTATATCAGGCAGAATTAGTACTGGGGCTGTAACCAAACGTTTCTTCAACTCCTGAAAACTTGCCTCACATTCATCTGTCCATTTGAACTTGGTGTCCTTCTTCAGTAACTCCGTCATAGGCCTCGCAATCTTAGAAAATTTCTCAATAAATCTCCGGTAATATCCTGCAAGTCCAAGAAAGCTGCGGATCTCTCCAACTGAGGTGGGTGCCAACCACTCAGTGACTGACTGAACCTTGGCGGGGTCTACTTCTATACCTTCTCCTGATATAACATGTCCAAGAAATCCAACTTCCTTCAACCAAAACTCACATTTGCTGAACTTGGCATACAACTGATGTTCCCTGAGCTTCTCGAGAACTAAATGCAAATGCTCCTTGTGTTCCTCTTCATTCTTCGAGTACACCAAGATATCATCAATGAACACCACGACAAACTTATCCAAGAACTCCATGAACACTTTATTCATCATACTCATAAAATAGGCAGGGGCATTAGTTAATCCAAATGACATAACCGTATACTCATATAGCCCATACCTTGTGGTGAAGGCTGTCTTAGGTATATCCTGTTCTCGGATTTTCAACTGGTGGTATCCTGATCTCAGATCGATCTTGGAGAACACTTTAGCTCCTTGCAACTGATCAAACAAATCATTGATCATCGGCAGTGGGTACTTGTTCTTGATCGTCACTTCATTCAATGCACGATAATCAACAACCATTCTCAATGATCCATCTTTCTTCTCAACCAAGAGCACTGGGGCTCCCCACGGTGATGAACTTCGTCGAATGTAACCTTTCTCCAATAACTCCTTGATCTGCTTCTTAATCTCCTCCAGATCATTTGTGGGCATCCGGTATGGTCTCTTCAATATCGGTCCGGTGCCTGGCAACAGCTCTATCAAAAACTCAATGTCTCGATCCGGCGGCATGCCTGGTAACTCCTCTGGAAATACATCTGGGTAATCCTTCACTACTGGCACTTCCTCCTGAACAACTCCTGAGAGGGAATTTATTTGGGTTCTCCTTGACGCATGCCTGGATACATACTTGATCCTTTTTCCCTCCAGGGTGGTGAGCAGAATTGACTTACTGGCGCAATCGATGTTTCCTCCATACATCGATAGCCAATCCATGCCTAGTATCACATCCAATCCTTGTGACTCCAAAACTATTAAATCTGAGGGGAACACGTGCCTACCTATGGTCAATGGCATCTGAAAACATCCTTGACTTGCCATATACTTCGCTCCTGGTAAGCTTACTAACATAGGTGTCCTAAGAACTTTAGTGGGCAACTTATACTTATCCATAAATCCCCTTGAAATGTATGAATGCAATGCACCAGTATCAAAAAGAATGATTGCAGTAAATGACTTAACCAAAAACTTACCTATAACTGCGTCTGGCTGCTCTTCAACCTCCTCCACGTTAACATGGTTCACTTGTCCCCTGTTGAAAGGGTTGGGCTTCTTCCCAGAGCTTCCATTGCCATTACCATTCTTCGGTTCAGGACACTCATTGGCGTAGTGTCCAGTCTTCCCGCACTTGAAACAAGTAATGTGACTTTGATCCTTCTTGGCGGGTGTGGCTGGGTTAGAGCGGTTCTGATTGCTGCCTGCTTCATTCCTGTTTCCATTCTTGGGGCCACTGTGGTTGTGCGAACTTCCTCCATTGTGAGTATGGCCTCCATGGTTATGTGTATATCCTCCCGAGTTCGGGGTAAAACGAGGCTTCTGCTAAGCTCCTGAATTGTACTTCCCTTGTCCATACTTCCTTTTGCAGCTCTCAATCTGTTGCTGCTTCCCTTCAATCATATGAGCCCGGTCTACCAACTCCTGGTAGTTAGCGAATGTTGCTACCATCAGCTGCATGCTCATCTCATCATTCAACCCTTCCATAAACTTCTCCTGCTTTGCGGCATCAGTGGCCACATCATCCGGGGCATAGCGAGCTAACTTACTGAACTCATCCATGTACTACCCCACAGTACAGTTTCCCTGGTGCAAGTTGCGAAACTCACGCCTCTTCATGCTCATAGCTCCAGTTGAGACATGTGCAGTGCGGAATGCTTGCTGAAACTGATCCCAGGTGACATTGGCTATAGGGAATGTGGTCGTGTAATTCTCCCACCATGAGGCTGCGGGTCCATCCAATTGATGTGCAGCAAAACGCACCTTATCAGCATCTGTGCATCCTGTGGTGGTCAACTCCCTTCCAATCCTGCGTAGCCAGTCATCAGCAACTATTGGCTCGGTGCTACTAGAAAACACCGGCGGCTGCAACCTCAGAAAATGGGCTAGGTTGTCAACTGGAGGTGGGGACGGTGGGTTGTTGTTGTTGTTGTTGCCTTGGTTCTGGACTAGTATCTGCATCAAGGCATTCTGCTGCTGGATCAACTGTGTGATCTCCGGTGGGAAAACAAATCTGGTGTCGCGTCTCGGAGGCATCTGATGGGTTTAGAGGGGAGAGATTAGAATAGAGTGAGGTCTAATGAGAAAGCACTACCCATATGCACATGAGACAAACACATTCATATCACACCAAAATCAATTCAAGCAGGGGCATACAATCGATCTAACTATCATTACAAAAGTGCTCGGACTACTACTATATACATGGGGAAATACTACTAATCATATGGTGGTCATCTAGAAATTTTGATCGGTGGAAGACTCCATGATATCCGCTCCAGCTTCCTCTTCATAGTCATCATCACTACTATCGGGGTTGGAGTCGGTGTCGTCGATGATGATGTAGTCCTCGGGATGGTTGTCATCTCCTCCTGCCGGGGGGTCTCCCATGAATACTCCTAGCTTCCTTGTCAGGTCATCATTCCTCTCCACTAGTACTGCGATTTCCTCCTCGTATCCGTCGCGTGTAGACTTGAGTTCCTCTTCTAGCTCCATGTTCCTGATCATCACCTTCTTCAAATCTATCATGCTTGCGCACATCTGGTTCTCCTGTCGACGAATGTGCTGGTTTAACTCCTGGATGAAAGCTGCAATGGACCTGTTTCTCCTGGTGCTGATCATCTCCCATTGCTCATCTCGGCGCCCACATATCTGGTAGATGGTGTCCTTAAGATCTTTGTGATAAACTTCACCGATGCGTCCCATGGTGATGTGGGCTGCCATGCTCTTACCTAGACTCCAGGTTGGTGCATCAAAGGAAAACTCTATGGACTCAGTAACTGGCATGAACATCCTTCCTGGAACTTGAACTCGAATCATCCAACGCTCCTCTTCTGGTAAAGTGGCGGTGTAGGTCCCGGTGAAGCTTGGTATTCCGATGTTCAGGTACTTAGTGATTTCCTTCGAGTGTCTCCCAAAGGGTGTGTCTTCATCCGGTTGTGCAAACTTGTTCCTTGAGTCCGCCATCCTAGAGAGTAGAAGATGGAGAGAGTCAGAAATGAGTAGAGAAGAGTGACCTATGGCTTTTCTTAGTGGTCGTGTCCTACAGTCAGCGTGTGCTCTGATACCATCTTATAGCGATCCGACCTCAGATGGTCAAATCTTTGTGTTCAAGTGTCATCCCTGGATCGGTAATGCTGACACACACAGAACTCGAAGGATTTATAACAGAGTGCAACCACACACTTATTACATCGAATGTCTCAAAAGAGAACTGATTACAATAAATATGGCTTAAGGCCATCTAAATAAAGTAACAGCGGAAGGCTTGGAAGATAAAGTGAGTCCATCAACTCCAACGGCATAGCTGAGTGCATGACAACGACCTAGCGCACCTTACTCTTCGTCTGAAAAGTCTGCAACATGATATGTTGCAGCCCGGAAACGGGTCAGCACATGGAATATGCTGGCAATATAACACAGTAGAGCAAGGAACAGAAAATTTGCTATCACTACATGCATATATGGCTGGTGGAAAGCTCTAGGGTTATATTGTTTTGTGAAAAGCCAATTTTTCCCTACATCAAAGGAATATGTTTTATTTAACTATCATGGTAGTTGTTGGGGATATTATTACTGGGCGTGGGTTCCCAAGGAGCCCGGCAAAGGTTTCTATTCCAGTGCTACAAGACCAAGACCGCCAGGACGGCAGGACGGATGTCATCGTCGAGCCCACTGCTGCGTCACAACCAAAGGCTTTGCAGGCGAAGACCACCTTTTGTCAGGATAAGATGTACTACTTGTCCCCTTTCAAATTGGCCACTGTGGGATCCCTTCCCGCCTACGAATTGGTGGAAGAGGACCGAGGCCACTATAAGTATAGGCTAGCCACCACCGTAGACGAGATCGGATCAATTCCACCCTCACCCATAGACCTCGCGAGGTTGTTCATCCTTTGTACTAGCTCATCCTCAGCCCCTCGTGAGGCCAATCCACCACAAAGTAGGAGTAGGGTCTTACATCGCAAGGTGGCCCGAGCTAGGCCGTAGGGCGACGAGCTGGTTGGCTGGATAGGTTGAGTTCTTCGCACACGCCCCAGAGGTCGAACCTTTTCTTGGGTCTACGGAGCCCTAAATCCGACAGTGATGCAATATTCGAAGCAAGCATAGTAATCATGTCGTGCAAACTAGTGGAGTGAAGATGCAACACACTAGATGAAATCATGGCAATCATGTCATGTGAGCAAATAGTAGGCATATGCAATGCACATGACATATCGCAAGCACGAAAGCAAATCATGGTCAAAGTCTCATCATAGGAATGGATCATAAATGGAACATGGCAATAATGAGCAATATCTCCACCAAACTTGCAAATACACATACAAGTAGTAGAATCAATCATCATGTGTAATGCAAAGCATGGGTCACAAATGCATGGCAAAGACATAGGAATGAGCATATCATGCAAAGTGAACATGGCAATATGGGAAAATGATACATAATGGACAATAACCCATAACCACGTGGGGGCCATGTAGAAGAAATGCGCGAAGAGAGCGGTGGGAAAGACAATCCATGGGATCCCAAGTCATCGTTGCTCTCTAGAGCTTGTTTTGTCAACTCATGGGATTGTGAGGTTGACAAGTATTCATGGGTACCTACACAAAAGAGACACTAACCAAAGAAAGTGTGTGCATGGTAAATGTACAAATCATCCATCATGATGTGTATGTGCACGTGTGTGTTAGCAGAAGATAAGCATCGCTCAAAGAAATTTGATGCATGGTATAAGAACATGTCATCCATCATGCAATGATAGTTATTGTGTTCATCATGATTGGGACCCAAATTATAGCAAGTATGTGACACAACAATAGCATTTTCATTCGTGGGGAGCATATGGTGCACACAATTGTTGGGATCATGCCATGGATGGGAGTGATCAAAATCTCCTAAAATGTATGAGGAAACTATGGGAGTCTCCTCATGAGCAATATCGGAATCATAATATGGAGAAGTGGAACAACATCCAAAACAATGCATATCCGAAGCTAGGTGGTCATGGCATGGCATATGAGATAAATGATGCAAAGGTAGCATGTCAATATCATCACAAGAAAAACAAATGCCAATAACCATGGGCTTGTCATCTATGCCATATGTGCAAATTGGGTTCATTTTAATGGCATATGCATAGTCACTACAAAGAGATTGCAAATTGGACATATGGTTGATCTCATGCATAGCATATGACAAGTCAAGCAGATTAGGAAATATGATGTGACCTAGAGAATTATCACAAGCGATACTATGCAACATGGCATCACAACTAATAGACTCCACATGGCAATCATCAAACTCATCATAAATGGGTAAATCATCGCATGGGGAAGTCGCACTAGAGTGAGGCATGGTAATAGGTTGATCAACATCATGCAAGCAATCAATGTCAAGAATGTCCACTAGTGGGACTAGAGCATCACCGTCACCTATGTTACCTTTTTCGTTCCACTCAAGTGGTGTAGGTGAGGTGGGAAAGACCAAATGGTGGTCAATATCATCAACTTGATGGAACCATGTGGGGGTGCATCATATTCCACCATGGCCATCGTCTTGTCCATACGAAGGACGAAGTCGTCGAGACGCGGGCCATCATCATAGATGGGACCTAGCACCAAATGAGAAGACACAATAGAGGTAGAGGTTAAGTCGTTAGAGTTAAAAATGTCCTCGTATAACCTATCAACTATCATACTCTCTCTATGTGGTAGCTAACTCACTCCCTCAAAGTAGGTGCACTCAAAGTCACATATGGTGGAGTCACTCATCTCACTCAAGTGGTGGGGGTTGTAGCTCTCCTCACATGGAAATTGGGGCAACTCGTCATATATGGGGCTAGTGGTGAACTCGCTCTCACTCTCAATATGGTGGCACAAGTCACACAAGTCATCATACATCGCCGTGGTCGAAGGGAAAATCCCATGCTCAACCATCTCGTCACCGTCGCCATGGATGAAGGCCGAAGATGGCACAGCATCACTCTCGCCTCCAAAGATGGAAGCACCATCCTTGCTCACCACCATGTCTCACACCTCCAAAGCATGTTCCTTGAGAGACTCCGTAGTCGTAGTCGTCGCCGCACCGTCTTGAAAAAGAGTTAAAGTAGACTCGGCACCATCAATGCCACAAAGAGGGATGGCGGTGAACTCGAACTTGGGAGCGTCGTCTTGGAACTCGTCAGGCTTGGACATCGTGGTGGTACTAGCCACATGCTCGCCGTCTTGGAGCTTGGTCTTTGACAAGTGTGCTTGGGGTGGAGAAGCCTTACCCTTCATGAGTTATTGTTCCGCCTTGAGAGCACCAATGTAGTTGTCGTCGAGGGACTTGTAGTTCTCGAGGAAGATAGTATTGGAGATGTCGTTGTGCAATCCCATCATGAAGTGGAACTTCATCGAAATGGGGTCATCCATGCCTGCTCGTCGCAAGACATTCTTCATCTCCTTGAAGTACGCGTCGATCGACTTGGATCCTTGGATGGTGTTCTCCAATTGGCGTTCAAGTTGTTCCGTGTAGGTGGGAGGCACGAACTCCCGCCGCATAGCTCTCTTCATCTTGGGCCAACTCATGTCGTAGCTCTCCGAAGGTGTGTGAATCCACCATGTCGATGCGTAGTCGTGGAAGTTCGTTGTGGCGCACTTCACTTGATCTTTGGGAGGAACTTGATGTAGCTTGAGGTAGTCGTCCATCAGGCGCTCCCACTCGAGATACTCCTCGGGTTCTTGAGTCCCATATAAAGGAATCTTGTGGTCGGTGTCGAGGTCGTAGTAGCTCGTGGAAGTCGCGAACTTCAGCTTGGGGAGCTTCTCGTGAGAGTAGTCTTGGGGTGCTTGTTGGCGAAGATGCCGTATGTCCGTAGGCGAAGATGCCTTAAAGTCACTTGGCGAAGATGCCAAGGGAGATGGTGAAGTCGTTGAGCGGTTGTTGGTGTTGAGCTCTTGACCTTCACGTTCTTGTCGGTGGTGGTGTCGATGCCGATGTGACCTTGCCAGAGATGGTAGCTCAGAAGGATGTGCACTTGAGCGTCTTCTCGAAGATGAGGAAGATCGCTTGTAAGACTTGATGAGGGCTTTGATCTCCTCCATTTGAGCATCCATCTTGGCGTCCAAGTTGTTTTTCATGGCACCAAACTTCTAGTTGTTGTTGTAGACCGAAGGAGGTGTGCTTTGTCTATCCATCACAAGACTCGAGCAAATGTGAGTGGGAGAAAGAGAAGAACTAGACCAATGTACCTTACTCGATGTTGAAGATGGAGAAATGATCACTCAATAATGTATCAAGGAAATAGCACAATTGGTACCGGATCTTGTCAATTCTCACACCTACACAAATAAGGCTTATGGAGTAGCTTGGTGAGGATAGTGGCACAAAAATTTGATGCAAATTGTTAGCAAGAGTCAATAATGTTGAAAAAGATTTACAAATTCGCAAGTGCAACAAGTAGACCAATAGCAATCAATGGTACATGGAAACACACACACGGATAGATAGATGGGGTTGTGCAACCAAGGAATGAGCTCAAAATGTGGAATCCGCGGAAAATGCTCTTCTTGTACAACTCTAGAGAGACGCTAGCACGATTGCTCAATAGGCGGATACGACACTTGTGCACAACCTATAAGAGACAAAAATGCAACGACTTCTATCCCAAGTATGCTATGTATATATGATGTTCCCGGTGTTCTTCTCAAGATGATCCAAGATGATCGTATATGACAATCTTATATGCAATGTGGTATGATGCTATGGCTCTTGCTTACAAGCTTCTTTGCTCTTTCTCTTTGCTTAAAAGCTTATTCTTTTTTTTATATGGCCACTTATGCGAAATGCACAAACCAAGATAGTAATTGTGTGTATGCGGGAACAATCTTGTGACACAAGAGATGATATGAGGATACCAAGATGAGGATACCAATATGATATGGTATGTATGCAATGGAAGGGCGGATCGATGATCACTAATGTGCACAAGTAACATTGCCGGCAATACTCAAAGGCTAGTCTTGATAGGCAAGTGATGTAAAATGGGCTAGGGGTTAACAATACAATGGCAAGAATGTACAATGATGGGACACCACGATACCAAGGTGATATAGAGGTTACCGTTCTTGCTTACGGTTAGGGTGTCAAAATGGTGAAGGTGGTCGATGTCGAATGCTTGTCGAAGTTGAGAGGTGGTGTTGTCGATGTCGAACCGTTCCTAGTTAGCCGAAACACCCTAGGAAACGGAAAAATCGCAAACTCAAAATCTCCAAAGGCAAATGTCAAATGGTGGTAGCGGAATGCGGTGGTGGTTTTGAAGCTGGCAATGTGGAAGTGGTGGTGGTGGTTGATGAAGAGGCAACCGTCCCTAAGTAGGCGAAACACCTTAGGAGACTCAAATCACAACTCAAGCAATCACAAATGCAATGGGGATCAAAATGGGTTAGGTTGCGGAAGCCGGTGGTGGTAATGTGGATGATGTGGTGAAGAGCCTATGCAAAGATGCCAAAGTTCAAAAAATTTGATGGAGTCAAATGATGTTGTAAGTATTTTTGTTAGATGGGGGATGTCAATAGCTTCAAAACAAGCTAAAGAATGTCAAAAACGGACTCCGGATGAATTAGATATGGCCAAAACAAAATTTCAGCCGGGTCAGTTTCAGGGTTACCCGGACATCCGGGAGGAGGTCCAGTTGATCCGGGCTATGTCCGGATGATCCGGGAGTACATCCAGATGATCCAGGTTCATCAACTCGGGTACGGGTATTCGGTTGTCTAGGTTATCCGGAAGTCTGGGGGGGCCCGTCCAGCTGATCCGGATGATCCGGGAGTGCTTCTGGATGATCCGGGTAGGTCAATCCGCTCAGGATTTGATCTCGGGCACACGATTTTGGGGCGGAAATTGATGATTTTGGGGTTAAAAATTGAGGAGATTTTGTGGATGAAAGGTGGGGAAAGATGGGAGAAAGCTAATCCACTTGAAACCAGGCAAATCCATGGATCAAATCCAACAAAACATCATCAAACCAACAAATCACAAAAAAATTGGGGCTATTTTTAGTGGGATTTTCTAATTTGGGATGAAATCAAGCAAAAGAAGGCTAGAAAACGGTGGGGGAGACTCCAAATTCGTGATCAACGTGGCTCATGATACCAAGATGATGTAGGGTGGAAACCCTAGGGCCGATCTTTCACGATTTGGAGGGGTTCCCGTGAAGAACACGAAGAACACGAGGGGAAACACGAGGGAAATCACGAGGGGAAACACCCAAATCAACAAGAACGATCACACATGTGCTAGATCCATGAACAATATGAGTGATGCACGATTCAAACACAGCAAAGGATGATACAAGAGGTAACTAGTTCATCTCCGTGAGGAGGCCTTGAATCCGCGAGGGGTCTTCCCATGAGGGGTCTTGAATCCAAGCATGACTCTTCTTCGTAGAGGCCGCGGTCTCTCGATGGAGTAGAACCACAAGGATGAGCAATGCTCTATCTCTAAAATGAGCTAAACCTATGCTAACCCTAAAAATGGGGAGGAGGATGTCTATTTATTGTCTAGGCCACGAAGGGGTAAGTGAGGGGGCGGAATGGGTACATGGGCCTCAGCCCGGAGGCATGCACGCAGACAAGGCCGGATGATCTGAATGGGGGTCTGGATGATCCGGGTATCGTCCGGATGATCCGGTTCCTCGTCCGGATGATCCGGCTCTGCCGAGGGGATTCTGCAAGCTTCGGGTGTCTTCGGACGCAATTATCCGGATGATCCGAAAGGGGACCCGGATGATCCGGCTGAGCTCGGATGATCCGTATGGAGGTCCGGACGTCTGGCCTGGCTCTAGCAGCCACTCCGTCTTCTTCTCCTTTCTTTCGTCTTCTCTTCCACGCTTCCCTCGCGGACGGTGTAGTCGTTCCTTGGTGCTTGCACTCCTCGACATCCGTGAAGCTCCGACAATACCTATGCATGCACACGGGAGAAGTGTCAAGTAGTATACCATCGTCGAAGCGGTCAAGTGAACACGTGTAAAGGAGATGATTCACCTTTGTGTATGTGAAGTAGATGTTGCACGTGTCACTTGCCAAATCAACTCTTGACATGGTGATGTCCGTAGGATGCTCCGCATCAGAAGTGGCCCAAATAATTCAAGCAAATGTTAATCAATATTGTGAAAAAGTTGAAAAGATGCACAAATCGCAAGTAAGACAAATAGATCAAACCCAAGGATATCACTAGGAACACACACACGGAAGATAGATGGGATCCGCACAACCAAGGAATGAGCTCTAAGAGGTGGAACCACGGGAATGCTCGTGTTGTACGGATACTAGAGAGACGCTAGCTCGATTGCTATAATGGGCTAGATATGCTAGTGCACCAACCTAAGAGAGAAACGGGTTGTCTACTATCCCAAGTAGGATTAGGGGTGTATGAACCAAGATGATGATACTATGGTATGAGGCTCAATGCAATTGCTTGCAAGCTCTTTGCTTATCTTCTCTTTACTTATTTTGTTTAAAATCTTTTTTACTACGCCACAATGCTTGATATGCGAGCCACAAAGTGAGGAAACAAGTAGTATATGCACGAGAAAGACGTAACACTAAAGGTGCACTATAAGCATGGCTCGGCAATTCTCAACTTGCTAGTCTCGATGGGTAAGCTACGCAAAAGAGGCTAGAGGCTATCAAGGTAATGGCAAGGGTAATACAATGGTGTCGTGGAGGTTACCGTCCTTGCTTACGGTTAGTATGAAGATGAAGTGGTCGAAGTCGATGTGGAGTTTGAGTCGATGACGAGTGGCGGTGACGATGAAGACAAGTAGCGCCTAAGTAGCCGAAACACCTTAAGACACTTGAGAACCGCAACTCCAAAACTCAAACACTCACGAGAAGTATATGCAGAATATCAAATGTGGTGGTGGAAAGGCAAAATGGAGGAAAAAGGAAATGGCCGAACTGCTCTGTATGATCCGTGCGCACAGGGTAAGTGAGGCCTGTGTGCACGGGGTCCCAATGGCACGTGCGCACGGGGTGTTCTGGAAACTCAAGAACACCTCGGATCCGTGGGGATTTCAAATTTCCGGCCAAAATCGATGGTTGGGTGGGTGGGGAAAGATGGTAAGGAGTACATCCACTTGTCAAACACCCAATTCATGAATCAAATCAACCAAATCTCACAAGAACCAACAAATTGCAAGAAAAATTTTGGGGCTATTTTTGGTGGGGATTTTCGAATTAGGACGAAAAGCAACAAAATCAAGCTAGAAAGTGGGGGGTAGGGACTCCAAGATGTGAATCAACCTTGCTCACTATACCAAGATGTTGTAGGGTGGAACCCTAAGATGGATCTTTTCACACTTGGAGGGGAAAAGGGATGAACACCATGAACACATAGAGGAATTCACTCCAACAAAATCCAATCACACATTCACTAGAATAGCAAACACATAGATCCACAAGATTACAAGCTCAGTCAAAGGAAACAAGCACTAGGTAAAGTTCTTCCCACTCCTAAGAGATGAGGTCTTGATGATGGTAGTCTTCTCCAAGAGGAGGTCTTGAAATCCACAAGTGGATCCTCTCCTAAGAGGCCTTGATCTCCAATGGAGTGGTAGAAGGAGCAAAGCTCTCAAATATCTCACATATGTCTTTGCTAACCCTAAACATAGTCCTAGGTACGGAATATATAGGTTTGGGGGCGAAGTGGATGAAGAGGAGGTCCAAAACCCGATCTCAGTCGGCCATCCTGTAGGGCCCGTGCGCACGGGGTCACCTGGGACTAGGTGCCAGACGCGGCTGTTCATTTGCTTGCTTTCTGTAGTTGGTTTGCAACTTCTTAATGGAATTTGGAGTTTTCGCGTTTCTCGTTTGCCAAAGCTGGAACTTTCTTTTCCCCTGTTCGTTCGCCTCTCCAGCCTTGTCCCAGGAAGAGTGGTAGTTGCCCGTCGCTCCTCCTCGTGCTCCCCGCGCGTGGGGGCTAGGTAGGTGTGTGCGCTCGGCACTCGCCGCGACCACACCTCACCGAAGCCCTGTCGCCCCAGAGCTTTGGTCCATAAATCCTTGCGAGACGCTCTCAAACGAGCTCGTGGGCATGCGTACCTTCTCAAGTCCATGCCTCCGGGCATCGCGACACGGTGCACCAGCCACAACCAACCCACGCTCGGGGGCTCGCGCAAGGAAGGGCATGACACCTTGTGAAGTTTTCTAATAATTCTGTAGCTGTACAATGCCTCCTGAGGCCCGACGGCTCTTGAGTCGTTAAGAAGCAAACTTCTCCAGATGTTGCTGGAGAAGCGCACCCTCGCGAGGCGGAAAACTACAGCAAGCATATCAAGCTAAGTTACTCTAACCGCACATGATCGGAATATCGGTATCCCGGCACGATATCAAAATAACAAACATAGCATAATGGCATGAGTGCCTTGGTTCATTACATGCCCCAGCGGGGCCCTCTACCTTTTTTCAAAGTGCAGGAGAAAGGAAAGGTTAAACAAAAGTGGCCCGCACAACCGCAACATCTCCCGAGGCCAGGCTCCGGAGGCCCCGGGCTCACCTCGAGTCTTCCTCCCGCTTCACCAGAGCACAGCGAAGAGATGACCCATCACCTTCCCCGATGCGAGCCCGATGGTGTGGTGGCTAGTCGTAGACGCCGCTGCTGGTGCTCTCGCCGGAGGAGGAACCGCTGCTGCTGACGCCAAGCTCATTGTCGCCGCTGCCGTCTTCCGGACAGCACGCCGCGCGACGGCCGTCCTCCCCGAACACCCTCACGAAGAGGGTCGCGAGGCCGTCATACCTGAAATGAAGGGTGCGCCTCCCACTCAGGCCCCGCGCGTGGGTAAATGCCTGCCAACCGCGGGTCAAGGACACGTTGCCCGTCTCGGCGACTTTGACCCCAACCAAGGAAGCCTTGCTGCAACAGCCGTCAGCCTGCAGCCAGAGGCCGTCAAGCCCCATGACCGACAGCTCGCTCACGAAGAAGCACGGGAGTGGGAGCCAGGTGCCGGCGGGCTTCTCCGACCACACGACGAACTCCGGGAGCACATCCGTCGAGTGGAAGCGCGGCCGAGGAGGACGGGCAACCACGGCGCGCTACCCCCCGTCATAGGGGCTGCCTCACCCATAGCGGCCCCTGCCTTGAGAAGAAGCACCGCCGCGGCCGCCCAAAGCAACACCGGCCCCCGAAGGAGTACGCCCGCGCCCCCGAGGAGCTACCGCCGGGGTCGCAGCATGCTTGCGCGGGCGGCCTCGCCCTCTCTTTGGTGGCGGCGAACCCGGCCCCTCCTTGGGGGCCTTCCCCTTCTCGGCGGCAGAGAACCTTCTCGTCGGCGCCGTGGATGCTATGACAAGACGGGGAGGTGAAGAAGGAGAAGGAGCGAGCAGCGAGAAGTTGGAGATGAGTGAGGGGGGCTCTGCCCCTCCCCTCATTTATAGGCGGAGGGAGGCCAACCGCCGGCCTCCACGACCCCACGCAATGATGGTTCTTCTCTGCATGCAGCGGAGTCTCGTTAAGTCGAACGGTTGCCGAGGCGGCGTGGGGAAGCGGATACGCCCACGTCCCATCAATCGCCACGCGTCGACCAAGGCCGCAGGCGGTTAGGTCCCCCAGCGCTCCGCACTAGCCCCTTGGCTTCGCCTCGAAGCCAAGTTCGAGTGCGCCTTGGGCCCGGGGGCTACTGTCGGTGTTCTTGGAACGGGGGTACCCAGACTTGCCTGCCTGCGGCCCACGGCATGGCCCCATCGACGGCCTGGTACGGCCCAGCTTCAGCGACAGCAACTCAAGACCCTCGCAAGGGGCCAAGCCTCGCGAGGCGGACGACACCAAGACCTCCATGAGGAACAGCCTCCTCAGGCTGGCTCCCGAGGAGCGGAGATCTCTATGCAAGCCTCACCTCGTGAGGTCCGGATGACGTGAGCCTTGATGACCAAGGCCAGGCGGGCACCAGCGGGCGCAGTGTACCAGTTTCCTCTTCGGTGCTAAAGAGGCAAGCGCAGGCGCGGAGTCCCGAGGAATAAGCCAAAGGTTTCCATTCCTGTGCAAGAAGACCAAGACTGCCAGGACGGCAGGACGGAGGTCATCGCCAAGCCCACCACGGCATCACGACCAGAGGCTTTTGCAGGTGAAGACTACTTTTGTCAGGATAGCATGTACTAGCTGTCTCCCTTCGAATTTGGCCGTTGTGGGATCCCTTCCCGCCTTTCATTTGGGAAGAGGACCAAGGCCACTATAAATAGGACTTAGCCACCACCGTAGAAGGGGATCGCACCGACAGATCATCCAGATCACCCACACACTCACCAGCTCACCCGAGCCCAAGAACACCTCTCCTACTGAGGTTATTTGCCACTATACTAGTTCATCCGCAGTCCCCCGAGGCCAATCCACCACAAAGCAGGAGTAGGGTTTTACACCGCAAGGTGGCCCGAACCTGGGTAAACTGCTGTGTCTCTTTTCCTTATAGTTCGACGAGCTAAGCTGTGAGATTAGCGAGTAGGCAGACTGAGGAGGACGAGTTCTTCGCACGCACCCTAGAGTTCGAACCTCTCAAGGGTTTGCGGAACCCAAAATCTGACAATAGTGCATTTTGGTCAGGTAGCAACCAAGTTCCATTCGTGTCCATATGCATGTCAAGTAGGAAGGAGTTCACCTCGGTTTCCATTGCGTGTGCTCGAGCTCTTGTCATATGTCCACGTGGTGCTTGATGCATTGGTGTAGAGTCCATGGGGATGATGGAAGGATGCTCCGCATCACTCCCCTTCATCAACAGGGTCTTCTTCGGGCATCCATACTTCTTCTTCACCGGCTTCGGCCACCAAGTAACAAAAATCACCGGCCTCTGCAGTGAGTTGAGCTTCCTCTGCTCTGCTGGCAATGTAGGCCACTTCTTCGTCAGTGGTTGGCTAGATGAGCTCTGGCTCCTCTCTGATGGCCGTCTCCGACAAGTTATCAAAGAACTCTTGTGCACGCTCTATAGACGGTATAGCCCAGATTCCAAGAACACCATGAGTGTCGCACTCCAGCATCATGGCAATGATGGTGCTTAGGGCAAAATTGTTGCATAGAGGAATTATGCTTGCCGGCAGCTTGTACTTGTCGTCTGGTCTGAATAGTGCGTGACAGAGGGAAGTATGCTACAAGACCGTCAAGTTGTTGTTCAACCCTGGATGCAACCTCATGATGTCAGCGGCGTTCTTGAATTCCCATGATGCTCTTCCTTTGTTCTGCAGAGGAGCAATTCGGCGGCGAAGGAAATCAGCGCCAACCATTTCAATTGTCAGCCCGGCAGACCTGAGGTGTAACGGCAATGGTGAGCTTCTCGTCCTCTTTGTCGAGGTCGCTCCAATCCTTGCCATGGACTACTTTCGTCTGCCGGGGCAAACAGAATTGCGAAAAGTCCGTATCCTTGATCCAGTACCACTCTCCCCACCACTCATCCCATTTCCTCTGAAGGTTTCTCTCTGGGTAGATGTCCTTGCTCCAACCCCTTGGAATCCATGTGATGGCCCCGGAAAGAGCGTCCCCTATTTTGACGCGGGGAACAAAATAGTGGCGGAAAAGGGCTATATTGGGAACTAGTCCGGCAAAGTTTTAGCAAAGATGCGCAAGGACAGACATGCATGTGACAGCATTTCACGTGAAATCTAGGAGGTGGAAGTCATATGTGTACATGATGTCGTTGAAGAAATCATAGAAAGGGGCAGAGTCCATGGTAAAAATAAGCAAAGAAGAAGTGGTATCTATCTGTGATGCTCTGGATGGAACCGAGAAGTACATGGGGGCAGTGTGGGCTTTCGTGTTCCTCTCCCACATGTATGCGTACCGTTCCACTAGGTCGCTCTTGTCGAGCACCGGCTTGAAGATGACATACTGTCTCCACGCCTCCTCCAGGGCTTCTTTCCTCACCTCCGCATCCGAGTCGACAACCTTCTCCACCTTGTCCTTGCTCAACTTCAGCACCATGGAGGCTATGGAAGCTGGTGGCTGAGGAAGAACAGGAGCATGGGGGCGGCGGATGGCTGTAGGGTGCTTTGTTTGGGCGCAAGGACGAAGACGATGGCGACTGCTAGATTGGAAAGGAGAGGAGGTAAATGAGTAGTGCCTCGCGCGGATTCCTTTTTATAGGGAAGGCACGGGGTTGGCTCTTTACTTTCCAACGTGGATGCGCATGTTTAGGTGCACTACCGCTGCAACCGTTTCATTCCACCTCTCCCATGTTCCGCATTTAATGCATGTCGTGGGGGCATAGTTAAGGAGAAGATTATGACATTTATCCTCTACCACGCGTGCCTGTGCACTGTTTGGGCCTAGACCAACAATGCCTCACATGCGTGTGTGGCCCAGGCCCGGGGCTCCTGTCGGTGTACTAAGATTTGGGTCCTTAGTACCCCTAGACTTGTGCACATGCAATAGCAACCTTCCCGATGGCAAGGCTTGCCGGAGGGCAACTAAAGAACAAGATGCAAAGAAAACACCCAAGCCATGGATCAGAAGAACAGAAGATCAAGCTTGGGGTTGCGGCAAGCTGGTGAAGACCCAGCAAGCTCCGAGCGCGGCAAGAATCCCACTACCTTTCCACCGCTCCACCTCATCGACCAGGTTGTCACTTGTCGTATAGGTGTCGAGCAGGCAAGTAGTTAGGTGAATCCTGTCTGGGCACATGTCAGCTCACCGCCGAAGACACAACTTTAATGACACCTATCCCAGGATCGTGTCAAGATGATATGAGGTTGATGGGCGAATAGCACAGGAGGAGAGACAACTCTTGTCGGGGAGATCCATCAATGTGACACCTTACGGTGCAATTAATGCATTTGTCCTAACCCACCAGAGTTAGGTATTTAGCACTGTAGCCACTATTTATAGTGTGTATTTACTGTTTTGCCATTGTGGTGACCCCTTTCCCTATAAAAGGAGGCCCATGGCTACCTTTACAAAGGTCAACACTTTGCCCAATTACACACGTAGCTGTACTTCCCGCGCAAACCTTGTCGGCAAGTTGCGCTCCTTGTACTTGTGCACATACACTCAATACAATCAAAGCAGGAGTAGGATTTTATGCTTCACAGTGGCCCAAACCTGGGTAAACTTCGTGCGTTCTGTTAGATCTACTCCTTGTGCTCGCCGATCTCTCCAGTCGAACCGCAAAGGGGCCTTTGCTGGTCCCATAGATCGTCGTACGCACGACACTCGGCGACATCCCTCACCTTGTTCATGGCCATCTCCTCCCGCATCTTGCGATTGTGCACATTCGTGTGAAAGGCAGCAATCACAGCAATAGGGTGGATGTCGGGAATGTTGTGTTGCACACGACTGAATCTCTGAATATACTTGCAAAGAGACTCACCATCTCTTTGCGGTAGCACATATAGATCACTGGGCTGACCGGGAACCTTGTGGCACCCGGTGAAATCACTAACGAACTTATGGCACAACTCCGACCAAGAGAAGGTGGAGTTCTCTGGCAAGTTCATCAACCATGATCTGACGTTGGACTTGAGTGCCAACGGAAAGTAGTTGGCGAGGATCTTGTCATCACGTCCCCCGGCATCCTACACTACGATAGTGTAGATGCCTAGGAACTCCGCCGGGTTGATCTTGTTGTCATATTTCTCCGGCAACTCCATCTTGAAACTCCAAGAAAAGGGCCATCGGAGTTGTCGCAGCTCACGAGTGAACGTTGGGCAACCTACCTGATAAGGTAGGCACCTAGGGTACCCTAGCGCAGGCTCGTCAATGACTGGTCTTGCACGCGCGTCGGATTGACGGCGTGTGATACGTCTCCAACGTATCTATAATTTATGAAGTATTCATGCCATGTTTACAACAATTCTATATGGTTTTGGTATGATTTGAATGGAACTAACCCGGACTGACGCTGTTTTCAGCAGAACTACCGTGGTGTTGTTTTTTATGCAGAAATAAAAGTTCTCCAAATGCAACGGAACTTTTTGATGATTTTTTTGGAACAAAAGAGGCACTAGAAGCTTCATGGGAGGACCAGAAGGTGAAGGAGGTGGCCACTAACCACCAGGGCATGGCAGAGGCCTTGGTCGTGTGCTGGTTGATGACCCACAAGTATAGGCGATCAATCATAGTCCTTTCTATAAGTAAGAGTGTCGAACCCAACGAGGAGCAGAAGGAAATGACAAGTGGTTTTCAACAAGGTAATTTCTGCAAGCACTGAAATTGTCGGTAACAGGTAGTTTGATAGCAAGATAATTTGTAACAGACAAGTAACGATAACGGTAAATAAAGTGCAGCAAGGTAGCCCAATCCTTTTTGTAGCAAAGGACAGGCTGGAACGGTCTCTTATAATAAGCAAAGCGTTCTTGAGGGCACACGGGAATTTCATCTAGTCACTTTCATCATGTTGGTTTGATTCGCGTTCGCTACTTTGATAATTTGATATGTGGGTGGACCGGTGCTTGCGTGTTGTTCTTACTTGAACAAGCCTCCCACTTATGATTAACCCCCTCGCAAGCATCTGCAACTACGAAAGAAGTATTAAGATAAAATCTAACCATAGCATTAAACATATGGATCCAAATCATTCCCTTATGAAATAGCACATAAACTAGGGTTTAAGCTTCTGTCACTCTAGCAACCCATCATCTAATAACTACTCCACAATGCATTCCCTTAGGCCCAAAGATGGTGAAGTGTCATGTAGTCGACGTTCACATAACACCACTAAGGGAATCACAACATACATATCATCAAAATATCGAACACATATCAAATTCACATGATTACTTGCAACATGATTTCTCCCGTGGCCTCAAGAACAAAGGTAAATACTCACAAATAATATTCGTGCTCAAGATCAGAGGGGTATTAAATAGCATAATCGACTTGAACATATAATCTTCCAACAAATAAACCATATAGCAATCAACTACAAGATGTGATCAACACTACTAGTCACCCACAGGTACCAATATGAGGTTCTGGTACAAAGATTGAACACAAGAGATGAACTAGGGTTTGAGATGAGATGGTGTTGTTGAAGATGTTGATGGAGATTGGCCTCCCAAAGTTGAGAGGGTTGTTGGTGATGACGATGGCTTCGATTTCCCCCTCCGGGAGGGAAGTTCCCCCGGCGGAATCGCTCCGCCGGAGGGCAAAAGTGCTCCTGCCCAAGTTCCGCCTCGAGACGGCGACGCTCCATCCCGAAAGTCCTCCCTTTATTTTTTTTAGGTCAAAAGACCTCGTATATCAGAAGATGGGCACCGGAGGTGGGCCGGGCTGCCCACCACCCACCAGGGCGCGCCTGGGGGGGGGCCTGACACGCCCTGGTGTCTCGTGGGCACCAGGCAGCCCCCTCCGGTAGTTCTTTTCTCCAATATTTATTAAATATTCCAAAATAATTCTCTGTAAAATTTCAGCTCATTTGGAGATGTGCAGAATAGGTATCTCTGACGTAGCTTTTTCAAGTCCAGAATTCCAGTTGCCCGTATTCTCCCTCTTTGTGTAAACCTTGCATATTATGAGAGAAAAGGCATTAGAATTACTCCATAAAGTGTTAGTATGCATAGAAACATTATAAATAACACTAGAAAAACATGTCCTCAAGCGAAAGCTGATATCGAAAATCATGTCCACATGTTTAGAGAGAGAGAGGTGTCGATAAAAACAAAATATGGACATAGTAGCATCATCATTATTATTATAACAGCAACAAACTTTATCATATAACTTCTCATGAACAAGTAACAATTCATCACAACATCGAAGTAAAAAGCATAAACTTTATTGAAAACCAACAAACTATGTTCTTAGTCAACTTTGCAACTACAATTCATCATATTTTCAGGAAGGGTCATGTATCGGAGCCTTTTGGCAAGTCCACATACTCAACCATCATTTAATCTTCTATGATTGCTGACACACAACATATATATGAGCAAAAAGTTTCAACCAAACACATAAAAAGATAGGGGCCTATAGTTTCGCCTCCCAGCTCATTCACCTCAAGGGTGATGTCGACAATAATAACTCATGATCAATCACATCCAACTGGAAATATGTGCCTAGATCTTTCCCCACCACATGATGCTTGCCAAAGAGAAAATAAAAAAGGAATAGAGGAAAATACTTTGACTCTTGCATAAAAAGTAAACACATAAAATTAAAAGATAGGCCCTTCACAGAGGGAAGCAGATGTTGTCATGCGCTTTTTGGTTTTGTATGCACAATCTCTTAATGCAAAAGAACGTCACGTTATATTGCCCCTTATGATAGCAACCTTTATTATGCAGTCTGTCGCTTTTATTACTTTGCCATCACAAGTTCGTACAACGCTTAATTTCTCTTACACTAAATGAGCAAACACATTTAGAAGCAATTTTTATTACCTTTTTGCACCGATGACAACTTACTTGAAGGATCTTACTCAATCCATAGGTAGGTATGGTGGACTCTCAAAACATGAGTTTGGGTTTAAGGTTTTTGGATGCACAAGTAGTATCTCTACGTAGTGCAGAATCTTGGCTAGCAAAGATATTGAGCAAGCACCACATGTTGAAGGATCTATGACAATATAACTTCTATGTGAATATGAACAAACATAAATCATTACGTTGTCTTCCCTGTTCAATGTCATCAGTTTGGCATAAGATATTTAGTGGGGGCTCACAATCATAAAAGATGTCCAAGATAGTGTATTTGCATGTGAGTCTTCTCTTCCCTTATTAATTCTTTCATGAATTGCATCATTGACCAATGCTATGTTTGTCAACTTTCAAAAAAAATTACCACTTATACTTTTCCTTATGTGATGTCATTACTTACCATAAGATTAGCATGTGATACTTTTCATTATTTTCTTTTATTTTGGTTGAAACATAAAAGTAAAGAAGCAGAAACTCAAACTAAACTTTATTATATAACTCTCACTCGATTACATAGATAGATAGATCACGAAGCTAGCACTCAAAAATAGATCATACTAAACTTTTATTCAACTAAATCACGAAATAGCTAAGGATCGAACTAAGATTGGTAAAGGTATGAAAAGTGATGGTGATACGATACCGGTGCATCTCCCCCAAGCTTGGCAAAAGCCAAGGGGAGTGCCCATACCCGTGTACTCAAGTCTCCTTTGGTGGGGAAGATGATGATGGTGGTGGTGATGAGGTGGTAGCAAGCCTATCCTCCGACTTCCATGGCAGCGGCTCACCATCATAACAGGAAGCACGAGTCTCCTGAGTCCTGCAACTGGTAGCTAAACTGATACCTTTAAATCTTGCCTCATATTCAAAGACATGATTTTGAAGATCATAGATTTGGCTTTGCAGAAGATTGATTTGCTCGTTGAAGGTGAAGACGATGTCCTTCATAGACCGGCCATCCACCTTGTGATCACTGGTGAATTCCGTGATCATGAGGTGATTGACAGTGAGTCCATGCTCCACCATCCCTTGGCACTTGAAGATCTCCTGCTCCACCACCTTGAGCCTGGCCTCCATGCTTCCCGTCTTCTTGGGCCCTTGAACATCCCGGATGTGGAGCACCCTGATGAGGACATCAATACCATTGTTACACCCACAGCCCCTGCTGCTATACATACTGGACCAATCACTAGAGCTCACGCACGCCAATTGAATTACCAGGTACTTTCGTTTCTTGGTAACAATTCTAATGTTCATGAGAATATGATGCTGCCCAAATTGGATACATTTATGTTGATTACTAATAAAGGGGATAGCATGGAAAAGAGGGATGAACACTAGAGCAGAAACAAGCATGGAGATGAAGGCGCGTCCGAAGGGAACCAGAACAGCGTTTCAAGTGCAGTTTTCAGTACTTTGAAGACTCTTTGATGACATACATGGACATGGACGAAATATACAAGATGCCCTTTCATAAATTTCGTCTATAGCTTATAATAGGTGTTGCGCCACCTTATTTTTGGGCCAGGCCCACGTAATTTTGAAATACTTGAGTATAGGCTGTTTTTAGAGTCCGTATGTGTGGAGAAACAAGAGTTAGGGTTGGTTTTGGACCCCTCCTCCAAGGGTCACGAAATTCCCCCCTCTTTCTCCATATATACAACCCTTAGGGAGTCGTTTAGACTTTGGGTTTTGTTTAGATTAAAAGTTCGCCATAGCTGCAACTTCGCGTACTTCGTTTGTGTTCAACAACTAGACCAAGACGTCACAGAACCCCACTTTCATCAATAAAGCTTTCCTCTTATATTCGCAATATCCAGATTGCAATCTCAGTTTCTTGCTTGTTCTTCATTTGCTCGCAGGAAATAGGCCCTCGTGGTTAGGTTGATCGTGCTCCGGTGTGGTCCATAACCCCTCGGAAGTTGGTTTAGTGATTGCTAAGGCGCGATGTCTTCGCACGTCCATAGTCAAATCATCAAAGTCAACTTCCACAGAAAACGATAGCTATCTCATCGAAACATCGAGACACCTTCGCCTCTATCAAGTGGTATCAGAGCTCTAGGTTGCTCGGTGAGATTTTACAGTTTTTCATAGTTTAGATCGAGTCTGTTCTTCATACCTATTGCCCACGAAAAAGCAAAAAAAAAATTAGGGTTAGTTCATCATATCCGAACCAATCTGAGCCTTTGCATAATCTTTTTAGGGTTTTGCTTTGTTGAATTTGCGGTTGCATCATCGTGTTGAGTTGCTGGTCTTAGCTTGTAGTCCGTTAGAGTTTCGAGTTCTCTCACAGTTTGTCACGCCGCCGCCGCACCATCTTCATCGCTGCCATATACCACCACCGCTGCCATATCGTACCACTACCGCTGCCATATTGTACCACCGCTGCCATATACCACCACCGCTGCCATATTTTACCACCGCTGCCATATACCACCACCGCTGCCATATCCTACCACCGCATATCCACCACCAATCCGAGTCCATATATACCACGCCAACCAATCCGAGTCCACATATACCAACGCATGTCCATCACCAATCCGAGTCCATCCCATATTCGGTTTACTTTTGAGATCCATCTGTAGTCATATTCATTTTTTCTTGTCTGAGTAGGTTTCGAATTCCAGCAATCTTTTGTCGTCCGTAGAAGAGATTGGTTTCAAAAAAAAATCTGGCTATCCTAGTTTTAGGTGTTTCCAAGTGTTTTGAGACACTCGCCATTATAGAAATTTTTTTTTGAGCCATTTCTAGTTTTTGGGTCCGGGCAGGTCAAAAAAAAATTAGTCGAAAAATTTCGTGCATATCCTGTTATTTTGACTTGGGAAGAGTTTTGAGACACTCGCCATTATAGTGATTTTTGGCAAAAAAAAGAGCGCAAAAAAATCAGTGTGCGCTTTCCCCTTGTTTACGTGTCGCTCCATGATATTGTTAGTGTTCTAGGCTTGCGTCTCTAGCACGGTCTAGCCTAGGACCAGCACAGTACCGTCGTTGAGCGTTTATTCAACTTTGCATCTCTGAATTGACTCTTGCTGACATTTTTGCTACCATATCATAAGCCTTCCCAGCTCCACATACATCTACATCGTGCATTTGACACCACCTAGCAATCGGTCTGTCCAAGCTTTGAGAGTTTTGACTACAACGGTTGCCGATCACCACCTGCTGCTGGGTAAGAACTGGTAAGAATTTGAGATTTTCTTGACGGATTTGTGACACCCCACCACCACCACTTTTTAGTAGTCTGTAGCATCATATTCTTGTGTGTTTCTATTGCTGCTAACCATGGCAGGATCACAAGCCGACGAGTTTGACTGGGAGAACATGAGGAAGAAGGAGCTTCATGATAAATTTCAGCAAATGTTGAGTCAACAGGTGGAAGACGTGATGGCCAACATTGGAAAGGCACTGGAGAGGATTGATGACATTGGGAAGACAATTGACACCAAGTTGGACGCCAAGTTCGATGAAGTACTCGCACGTCTTCCACAACCACCACCCGCATCTGCTACACCATTGCAACAACATCAACAACCACCTCCACGTCGCGATCCAACAAGGCGAGCGCAGCATGTTCCTCTTCAGCCAGGACAAACTTCTGGTGCTGCTGCTACTATTGTTGATGCTTCTGTAGGTCCTGCTGCTACTGCATAGGAGGACTATTACGAGGATGAGGTTGATCAAAATCAAAATTACGTGCAACCACCACCACCACCACCAGGTCGTCCTCATGGATATAATCGCAACGGTAGGGTTGCACCACCACCTCAGGTACGAGATTATGACCATATTCCTAAGCTGAAATTGAATATTCCACCGTTTGAGGGTAGATACATTCCTGATGTCTATATTACTTGGGAGTTAGAAACTGAACAACATTTCACAAGCTTACAATATCCTGAGGATAGACATGTTGCTGTTGTTGTTTGTGAATTCACTAGTTTTGCTTCTGTTTGGTGGTCTGAACATTGTAGATTATATGATGCGGAGCATCCTATGGTCATCCCCATGGACCTACCATCATCTCACCAAGTGCCAAGAGGACCGATGACACGAGCACGAGCTAGAGCTCTCGGGAACGAGGTGACATCTCTCCTTAGTGATATTCCATATGATCCTCGCGAGACATGGCTACTACCTAAGTCCGGAATGTTGTGCATGATCAGGTACCAAGAGGACCCTCTCGAAGATGCACGTGAAGACGGACAAGTCTACAAGTTCATGGATGAAGGGAACCAACGGAAGGAACCGAGAACATCTTCCAGGACCTGAACATCCGGCCAGGACCCCGGACATCCGGCCCCTGGAGGTGTCGACAGAAGCAGCAGCCCAGTCTACAGGGCCCGGACATCCGGCCTCGGGCCCAGACATCTGGCCTCCAGCCCGAAAATCCGGATCCCAAGCCCGGACATCCGGACAAGCCCTATCCAGAGAGCAGAAGAACGGCTCTGACAGCCCGGACATCCAGCCCCAGCCCCGGACATCCGGCTCCTCGTGAAGGCCCGGACATCCGGCTCGACGCCCGGACGTCCGTCTCCGCCTGTCTGCGCACAGTAAAGGGCCGAGGCCCATGTATCCCTTCACCCCCCTAGACTATATATACTCCCTCTCCCACACATTTTAGGGTTAGCAATATGATAGCTCATTTTAGGAGATAGAGCTTTGCTCATCCACTTGATACCTTCTCCATTGGAGCTCACGACCTCTACGGAGAAGATCCCCCAAGTGGATTCAAGACCCCTCACGAGAAGACCCTCAAGACCTCCTCACGGAGAAGAACTTGCTACTTGTATTGTCCTTTGTTGACTTTGGATCGTGTATCTCTTCGTGTATTCGGATCTAGCACATGTGTAATCGAATCTTGTTGGTTTGAGTGAATCCACTCATGTTTCCCCTCGTGTTTCCCCTCGTGTTCTTCGTGTTCTTCGTAGAATCCACTCCAATCATGAAAGATCAGGCATCTAGGGTTCTACCCTACATCATCTTGGATCAGAGCAAGGTTGATCACGATTTTGGAGCCCCCCTCTTTGTTTTCTAGCCTAATTTTGTTATGTTCTTACCCAATTTCGAAAATTCCCCACAAAAATAGCCCCCAAATTTTTTTGTGATTTGTTGGTGTGATGAAGTTTTGTTGGATTTGATCCATGGATTTCGTGTGTAACAGATAGATCTAGCTTTTCCCCATCATTTCCCCAATTTCCATCCACGAAATCTCTTGAATTTTGCCCCGAAATTTTCTTTTCCATCGAGATCCACAGAGTTCGTCCACGGACCCAGAGCCCGGACATCCGGTCCGTGACCCCGGACATCCAGCGACACCAGACATCCGGCCCACAAACCTGGACATCCGGCCCCTGGCAGCAACAACTCCTCCACCACTCGTTTCTTCTGCCTAATTTTCACCAATTTTAACCGGGCCTACACCAATACTTCTGCATACTATGGCACCCCGGCTCAGAGAAACCGGAACGCCCCGTATTCCATCCTAGAGATCGAGGTGAAGTCTTCTGGAATATGGCACTGCTTAGCATAGAACAAACCAGCTCTCTATTACCACACGAATATGAATACAAGGTCTTCGATATTACAATGAATAACACCGGCACGGCGACGCTACGCCAACCACAGTTGCTCTATGCAAGCAGCATAACAACTCGAGGTAGCGGAACCTCTACTGGCAGCGGAACAACGAACGACGATGATGGACTTCAATCCACAGGGAGTCTAGCTGGAACGTTTATCCTAGCTCGCGAACACAGGAACCACACCAAACAAGCGGGCAAACTAGGCACGACCTACAAACTGGCATTACACGCCAGGTCAGTACATTGAATGTACTTGCAAGCTCACAATTAACCAAAAGCAGTCAAGACAAACAACAACATGGCATTAGCAGGTTAAAGCAATCATGAGCATGATACTAACAGAACAACATGGCATGCACAAACTGAACATGATACGGCTAGAACAAGCATAGCATGAGCATATGAACATGATGATACTACATGTAACAGGTTAACATTATCATGCACCAACTTACTCTTGCTCGGCGGATACCTCGTAACCATCTCATACATCCACTTACCAACCTCGGTATCCACGATACCGTCGTGATCCTCTCACGATCACATAAAAATCAACCAACTTCGGTATCCATGATACCTCCGTGATCCTCTCTCTATCACAACCAATTTCTTTCTCATCAACGAACCGGGGTTATTATTAATGAAGTTATTATTATAGTTGGCTCATAGTGTGACCGACTACGAACTAGGCCCATATCCATGGGCGCGGCTATCGATAGATTAAACACACACTCTGCAGAGGTTAGTACACTGTACCCACACCACGGAACCCATGGCCTCGTGCTCTCATTCGGGTGGACCAACGGCATTCCGACAAAATTGATCTATTGCCATCACACTCTCCCAGCCACTCCGACAAACTCCCCTTTGGGCTAAGTCCTGGGTGGCCCCGATGTCAACCCGTGACATCCAACGGCCACCGTCGTGGCAAAACATAAACGGTCCCAAACGGGGACAAGGATCCTTACAACAACAACGGGCACACAAGGTTTATGTCCGCCTACCTGATCAGGGTAGCGCACGCCCATAACCTTCCCTCGTTGGAGGCACCGGCGAGAGGCATGACAATAGACCGCATTGGGGCCTTCCCATAAAAGGCAAATGTGGCTGCACTGGTCAGCTCGATTTGGTGGCACCATGACTCAGCCAATAGTTGTTCAAGTTCATTATTATCCATTTAAACTTGAATGCAATAAGCTGAGCCATATTAAAATAACATGATGCAACTACAATGCATGAGCATGATATCAACATAAGCATGGAGGTGCAACAATATCATCGAGCATAACAGCAATGAAACATTTAACCAAATGAGCATGGCATACTGATGAGCATAAGTATAACACTACCCATGAGCATAGCATGACTACTAGCATCATAAAAAAAAATACCATGCAAGAACATAACAAGAATACTACCAAGTAAGCATGTGACCACTAGATGCAAAGGAACATGCATAGCAACGGTACTGGGTAACAGACGGCAAGCATGCATCAGGAAGAACATCACTACTACCAGCATGTACTACTACTACCAAGCATGACATGTGAACATGATGCTAGCAAGTAGTACAAGATAACAAGATGCATCGGAACATAGCATGAAGGTGAACATGAATCCATGAGCATAACCGAAACAGTGACAGTAGAAGCAAACAAGCAGGCAGATAGCGGGTAAACTTTTACTAAATATTCAAGCAGAAACCATGGCTACTGCATGGCTATCATGCAAGTGGCTGTTGTGGCTTGCCTGGGGGTGACGGAGACTCCGGGAAGAAGTGCGGTGAAGCCGCGGAACGATTTGCCGGACGGTTCTCTCTCGGAGGGGGATGATTACAAGCAAGGGCAAAATGGTCATTTTCACTATGGGATCACCTAGTGAACATGTTACCAATAGAAAGATCTCGACAAGACCAAGAAGTGGGCGTTGGTTTCACCTCGATCGGAGTTACGGTTGCGGAGATACGAAGGGTGGAAGTTTAGGGACTAATCTATAATTTTTTCTCCACAAACAAGTCCCTTAGCTGAAAAACAAAAAGCGTATTTCAGAGGAGTGCGCTTTCAGAACAGAGAAAGCGTATTTTGAGCTTCAGAAGAAAGAAATTACGCTTTCCAGAGGCGAAAGCGTATTTTCGAGAGTACGCTTCCACTTAACGCACCTGGGCCCGGCCGTTGTCTCACTTACACGCGGGCCCCGCGTTAACTTCATTCTCCTCTCGTGTCCTTCTTCCTCCTCTCGACAGGGCCCGACGGAGAATAGAGAGGGGGGCTGGACAGGGGCGCGGCCGGCGCTGGCCCTGGCGATCCCGGCCACCTCCGGCCAAGGTGAGGCCACCGGCGAGCTCAGGGCGGAGCACCGCCTCCGTTCAGGGACAGAAGGCGCGCCGAGGAGGGGCGGGACGGCGGTTGCTCAAGGAAACAGAGAGCGGGAGCTAGCGGTGATGGTGGAAATGGGCGCGGGGCTTTGGTGGCTCCGGTGGCGAGCTAAGGGGAGGGGCTGAGTCACCGGAGGATGAGGATGCTGGTGGTGGCGACTAGAGGGAGGGAGGAGGTCGGGATGAGCGAGACGGAGAGGTAACCGAACGGAGGAGGCGGTCAGGCGGTGATGGCTCTCGGCGATGTGGGCAACTCCGGCGAGGGGAGAGGGGGTGGAGCGGCTCGCGGAGGTGAGGGGGAGTTGGTGGAGGTGGAGGGGAGGCGAGAGGAGGCCTGAGATGACTGGGATAGCTCGGACTCTGGTGATGGCCGAGGAGGAGCGGCGAAGAAACGGCGGGATTGGGCACTTCCGGCGAGCAAATGAGGCGAGGGAGGAGTGAGTGAGGGGCGGAGGACCTCGGGGCAGCTTAAATAGGCGCGGGAGAAGCCTCTAGAGCATCACGGGCGAGCTCGAGCAGTGCTCTAATGGAGGACAGGGGCTGGACGCGGCACGGGCATGGCGTTTGCGGCGCATTCATGGCGAACTAGGAGGGGGCCCGGGCACGGGACGATGAAGTGGCTCACGGGGGAGCTCCTGGACAAGGTTGGACGTCGAGACGACGAGGGAGCGGACGAGAACAGTGGCCGGAACGAGCCAGAGCTTGCCATTAGCGTGACGCAAGCGTGATCACCGCGTGCACTGGTGCAAGCGGAGCGTTCTGGTTGGGCCGACCATGTCCAGTGGATGGACCTTGCCACCCTTAGTCCAAACGAAGAAATAATTCGGTCCAGGGGCAAAGAAGAGATTGGCAGGAGGTTCCAAAACATCTCAGCAGCAAAGTGTTTGTGCTGTGCTGTGGGGACACAAGCTTTGGAACGAAGGAATGGATTTGTCTGGTGATGATCACATACTAAGATGACTGAGATGACCAAGAATCAGCTTAAGAGGAAGGGTTTAGCTAGCACTTGCTGTAGAAAGTGACCCACTGGTCAGATTTGGATATTTTGAAGTAGCACTCACATAAATGATTTTCATGAGTTGAAATTTGGAGGAGGTGGGTTATTTGATGATATGAAGCTATTGTAGAAGTTTCATGCCATTTGGATATACCAAAATGGCACTTGCTTCACAAAGCTTCATTCTGGCCAGAAACTTGGAAAAATTGTACAGGGCAATTGGCTAGATGAAATGAGCCAAAACTTGGTGGAGAGAGTTGATATGGATAGGAGAATGTCCTGGTAAAAGTGACCCATTGATGGAGGGAGCTGCAACAACATGGCTAGCATGGAGATGGTGGAGAAGCTCTCTCTCACCACAAGACCACATCCGCATCCTTACTACATCCAATGGTTCAACAACAGCGACAAGGTTAAGGTAACACGCATTGTTCGTGTGCATTTTAGTATCGCTACATATGTTGATTTTGTTGATTGTGATGTGGTACCCATGCAAGCATGTTCCTTATTACTTGGTAGACCATGGCAATTCGATAAAAAATCTGTACACCATGGTAGAAACAATCAGTATACTCTTGTTCATAAGCGTAAACATATTACTTTGCTTCCTATGACTCCGGATTCCATTTTGAAAGATCATATTAATCGAGCTAGTAAAGCAAAACAGGAGCAAAATAAGAGTGAAAATCAGATAGTGGCAAAAGAATTTGAGCAACAAATGAAACCTAATAATAAACCATCTAGTGTTGCTTCTGAAATTAAATTGAAAAGTGGATGTTTACTTGCCACCAAATCTGATGTTGATGATCTAGATTGCAGCAAATCTGTTTGCTATGCTTTTGTGTGCAAAGAGGCATTATTTTCATTCGAGGATGTGCCTTCCTCTTTGCCTCCTGCTGTCACTAACATTTTGTAGGAGTTCGCTGACGTCTTTCCACAAGACGTGCCACCGGGATTACCACCTATTCGAGGGATTGAGCATCAGATTGACTTAATTCCCGATGCATCGCTACCCAACCATGCACCATACTGTACCAATCCAGAGGACACAAAGGAGATTATGTGTCAAGCCCAGGAGCTGCTCAACAAAGGTTATATACGCAAATCCCTTAGTCCTTGTGCTATTCTTATTATTCTAGTGCCGAAAAAGGATGGCACATCACGTATGTGTGTTGATTGTAGAGGCATTAACAATATTACTATTTGTTATCGTCATCCTATTCCTATGCTAGATGATATGCTTGATGAATTGAGTGGCTCTACAATATTCTACAAAGTTGATCTGCGTAGTGGATACCATCAAATTCATATGAAATTAGGGGATGAATGGAAAACAACATTTAAAACTAAGTTTGGATTATATGAGTGGTTAGTCATGCCTTTTGGGTTAACTAATGCACCTAGTACTTTCATGAGATTAATGAACGAGGTTTTACGTGATTTCATTGGACGATTTGTGGTAGTCTATTTTGATGATATACTGATTTATAGCAGATCTTTGGAGGAACATTTGGAACATTTACGTGCTGTTTTTATTGCTCTACGTGATGCACGTTTGTTTGGTAACCTTGGGAAGTGTACCTTTTGCACCGATCGAGTGTCTTTTCTTGGCTATGTTGTTACTCCATAGGGAATTGAAGTTGATAAAGCCAAGATTGAAGCTATTGAGAGTTGGTCGCAGCCCAAAACGGTCACACAAGTGAGGAGTTTTGATGTAGGGTGGAAACCCTAGGGCCGATCTGTCACGAAATGGAGGGAATCCCATGAAGAACACGAGAGGAAACACGAGGGAAATCACGAGAGAGACACTCAAATCAATGAGAATAATCACACATGTGCTAGATCCTTGAACAATAAGAGTGATACAAGATTCAGACGCAACAAGGGAAGATACAAACTGTAACTAGTTCATCTCCAAGAGGAGGTCTTGAGGGGGGGTCCTCCCATGAGGGGGTCTTGAATCCAAGGATGGATCTTCTCCGAAGAGGCCACGGTCTCTCCGAGGAGTAGAACCAAGTGGATGAGCAAAGCTCTATCTCTATAATGAGCTAAACCAATGTTGACCCTAAAACGGTGGAGGGGGAGTGATATATATAGTGTATGGGGGTGAAGGGGTACATTGGCTTCGGCCCTTTCACTATGCGCAGACAGGAGGAGCCGGACGTCCGAGCATCGGGCCGAATGTCCGGGGCGGGGCCGGATGTCCGGGCTGGCAGGGTCAAGTTTCGGTGCTCCCTGGATAGGCGTGGTTCGAATTTCCAGGCTGGTGGCCGGATGTCCGGGCTAGCGTCGGGCCAGATGTCCGGCCCCTATAGCTCGACGGCTGGGCGGCTGCTGGTGACACTTCCAGGGGCCAGATGTCTGGGGTCCTGGCCAGATGTCCGAGTCCTGGGAGCTGTTCTCGGTTCTTTCCGTTGGTTCTCTTCATCCATGAACTTGTAGACTTGTCCATCTTCACGTGCATCTTCGAGAGGGTCTTCTTGGTACCTGATCATGCACAACATTCCGGACATAGGTAGTAGCCATGTCTCGAGAGGATCATATGGAATGTCACTAAGGAGAGATGTCACCTCGTTCTCGAGAGCTCTAGCATGTGCTCGTGTCATCGGTCCACTTGGCACTTGGTGAGACGATGGTAGGTCCATGGGGATGACTGTAGGATGCTCCGCATCATCTCCCCCCCCCACGGGAAGGAAAGATCTGACCTCGGATCAAAAGCCTCATCACCATGGTAGGGAGAGAGACCCTTAATGTTGAAGATGTCGCTCACGATGTACTTGTCGCGCGGGAGGTCGATCTTGTATGCATTGTTGTTGTAGCGTGCTAGCACCTTGAAGGGTTCGTCGGCTCGAGGTAGAAGCTTGGACTTGCGTTCGTTGGGGAAGCGGTCCTTGCGAAGGTGTAGCCACACAAGATCTCCGTTGTTGAATATCATGGGGTTCTTGTTAGCGTTGATCTTGGTCGCGAGGCTTTGTACTTGGTGCTCGATGGTGTGCCTTCTATCTTCATGTACCTTCTTGAGATAGCTTGCTCTAGCGCTCACGTCCATGTTGATGCGCTCTTGTAGTGGTAGAGGTAGAATGTCCAATGGGGACAACGGATTGAAGCCGTAGACAACCTCTAAGGCGGACTTGCTGGTAGTCGAGTGTCTTGCGCGATTGTAGGCGTACTCGGCGATGGGTAAGCACTCTTCCCACTCCTTGATGTTCTTCTTTATCAACACACATAGGAGGGTAGATAGCATCCAGTTTGTGACCTCCATTTGGCCGTCGGTTTGTGGATGGTATGCCGAAGAGAACAAGAGCTTGATTCTGAGCTTGGCGCATAATGTCTTCCAAAAGTAGCTTAGGAACTTGACGTCATGGTCCGAAACAATAGTCTTTGGCACTCCGTGTAGACGCAAGATTTCCCTACAAAAGAGGTTTGCAACATGTGAAGCATCGTCTATCTTGTTGCATGGGATAAAATGTGCCATCTTAGAGAAACGGTCCACAACAACAAACACGGAATCCTTTCCATTTTGAGTTCTAGGCAAATTGATGCGGACCATCCTACGATCATCCCCATGTACACTACGAATAATCTCCAAGCCCCAAGTGGACATACGACGAGACCTCAAGTACACGCCATTGGACACAAGGTGAACCCGCTCCTAAATGCTTCCCCTTCCCGTTCATGCGAGACATGGTTGCTACCTCATGCAAAGACACTACATGTGCTTAGGTGCCAAGAAGACCCTCTCGGAGATGCTCGGGATCACGGATAAGTCCCCAAGTACATGGACAAAGGAGCACGACGAAAGGAACCGAAGAAGGTTCCCAGGCCCCGGACATCCGGCCCCTGAAGCCAGCGGCCACAGCAACAGCCCAGCCGAGGAGCATCTCCAGGCCCCGGACATCCGGCCCAGGCCCCGAACATCCAGCCCAGGCCCTAGACATCCGGCCCGACGCGAGCCGCCGGACATCCGGACCCAGCCCAGAAATTCGGCATCCTTCACAGAACGCCACCGAAGCCAGCCCGGATATCTGGCCCCTCCTCGAACGTCCGGACATCCGGCGCGACGCCCGGACATCCGGCCCCTCCTGCCTGCGTGCAGTGTATCCGGGCCGAAAGCCCATGTACCCCTTCGCCCCAACTTACCCTAGCACTATATATAGACCCCCTCCTCCTCCTAGTTAGGGTTAGCATTGTGATAGCTCATTTAGAGATAGAGCTCTGCTCATCCTTGTGGTTCTCCTCCATCGAGAGACCACGGCCTCTACGGAGAAGATCCACGCTTGGATTCAAGACCCCTCACGGGAAGATCCCTCGTGGACTCAAGGCCTTCTCATGGAGATAAACTAGTTACCTTTGTATCTTTCCTTTGTTGTCTTTGGATCATGTATCTCGTTGTGTGTTCGGATCTAGTACATGTGTGATCGTTTCTTGTTGATTTGAGCGTTTCCTCTCGTTTCCCTCGTGTTTTTCCCCTCATGTTCTTCGTGGGAATCACCTCCAATCATGAAAGATCGGCCTACACCGGGTTATCCCCGTGTCATATGGTATCGTGAGCCACGTTGATCACGTATTTGGAGTCCCTCCCACTGTTTGCTAGCCTTGTTTTGTGTGATTTCGTCCTAAATTCGAAAATCCCCACCAAAAATAGCCCCCAATTTTTTTGTGATTTGTTGGTTTGTTGATGTTTTGTTGATTTTGATCCATGGATTCATTGTGTTTTGAGTGGATCTAGCATCTCCACAAGTTTCCCCACTTTCCATCCACGAAATCTCTTCAATTTTGCCCTTGAAATTATCAATTTCCACCCCCAAAATCGAGTTCCTCGAGTTCATCCTCGGATTTGGAGCCCGGACATCCGGCCCGTGGCCCCGGACATCCGACCCATAGCCCGGACATCCGGCTCCAGGAGCACATTTTCACGCGCGGTTCTCGACATCAGGTCCCGGATTTCCGGCCCAAGCCCCGGATGTCCGGCCCCTGGGATTTCAGCCTCCTGTGTTTCACCGTTTTAACCATAAGTAATTCATCCGGAGTCCATTTTTGACGTTCTTTAGCTCGTTTTGAAGCTATTGACATCCCCCACAACATAAAAATACTACCAACATCATTTGACTCCATAAAAGTTTCGGAACTTTGGCATCTTTGCCTAGGGCTTCCACCATATCGTCCGCATAACCACCACCGACTTCCGCAACCTAACCCATTTTGTTTCCCATAGCATTTGTGGTTGTTTGAGTTGTGATTCGAGTCTCCTAAGGTGTTTCGGCTACTTAGGGACAGTTGCTTCTTCATCAACCACCACCATAACTTCCGCATAGGCTTGCCCACCATACAATTCCGCCACCCCAACTTAACCCAATTTTGTTTGTGTTGTGAGTTGTGTCTCCTAAGGTGTTTCGGCTACTTGGGGACCGTGCTTTCAACTTCGAGACCGTGTATAGCCAATCATACCCTACCACCATAACCCATTTTGTCCGGGTTTCCACCAATACTTCCGCAACCACCACCGCATTCCGCTACCACCATTTGACATTTGACATTTGAGATTTTGAGTTCGCGGTTTTTCCGTTTCCTAAGGTGTTTCAGCTAATTAGGAATGGTTCAACATCGAGAACACCGCCACTCATCATCGCCACGAGGTCGTCATCGTACATAAGGACGGTAACCTTGACGACATCCATTGTATATTCCCTTGCCATTGCATTGTTAACCCCTAGCCCATTTTGCATCACTTGCCTACCGAGACTAGCCATTGAGTATTGCTGGCAACGTTACTTGTGCACATTAGTGATCATCAATCTACACCTTCCCTTTCATACATACCATATCATCTTGGTATCATCATATCATCCCTTGTGTCACAAGATTGTTCCCGCATATACACAATTGCTATCTTGGTTTGTGCATTTCGCATAAGTGGCCATACAAAAAAAAGAATAAGATTTTAAGCTAAGAGAGAGCAAAGAGCTTGTAAGCAATAGCCACAACATCATACCACATTGCATATAAGACCATCTTGGATCATCTTGAGAGGAACACCGAGAACCATATATACATAGCATACTTGGGATAGAAGTCATTGCATTTTTGTCTCCTATAGGTTGTGCACAAGTGTCGTATCCGCCTATTGAGCAATCGTGCTAGCGTCTCTCTAGAGTTGTGCAACAAGAGCATTTTCCGTGGATTCCACATTTTTAGCTCATTCCTTGGTTGCACGACCCCATTTATCTATCCGTGTGTGTGTTTCTGTGTGCCACATATTGCTATTGGTCTACTTGTTTCACTCCTGAATTTGTGAATCACTTTCAACATTATTGACTCTTGCTAACAATTGCATCAAATTTTTGTGCCACTAACCTCACCGAGCTCCACCAAAAGCTTTACTTGTGTAGGTGTGAGAATTGACAAGAATCGGTACCAATTGTGCTATTTCCTTACTACACTATTGAGTGATCATTGATCCATTCTCAACATTGGTTAAGATACATTTGGTCTAGTTCTTCTCTTTCTCCCACTCACATTTGCTCGAGTCTTGTGATGGATAGGCAAAGCATTTCATCTCTGGTCTTCGATGACAACGACGGCGCGAACAACTACATAACCAAAACGTCCATCTTCGATCTACAACGACAAATGCAAGGTGCACAATCTACCTTGCGTGAGCACATCGACAACCTCGCCACCGACATACGACGATCCAAAGCACGGACAAGGGACTACATCGACGATACGTTCGACTACCACAACAAACACATGGAGGAAATCCAACAAATGGTGTCCGACTACAAGTCTTCGTCCCCTTCGTCATCCTCAAGGCGGCGGCGAGCAAGTCGCAAATCTTTGGAGCGCCCATGCCATGCAAGCGCAAGTCGTCCACGTCCACATCTACATGGCGACCATCATCACATTCGTGATCCACATCATCATGAAGGGAAAGTCACCTCCAAGCATCATCTGCATGACGACGATGAACGACATCTACTATGAGCTCAAGCACGACAACGACATCATGAACATGAAGATGCTCAACATGCGCAAACATACAAGTCCCAACAAGCTCTACATCAAGCTACGGTCGACCTTCATGAGCACAAGAGAAGACCGCGAGACAAGCACCACCAAGAGGAAGCTACGTCTACCACCACCACCACTTCGGCATCTTTGCCAAGTGTCATCAAGGCATCTTCGCCTTTGGACGTACGGCATCTTCGCCTACTTCCCATGAGTACGCCTACATCGACATCATCAAGTCCAAGGCGACCACCTACAAGCGAGGGCGACACTTCCATCTTCGGAAGCCCCTCAAGGAAGATGGCTGAGCAGGGGAAATTCCCTTCGGTCATGGTGACGAGCTACGAGGTGCCACATCATATGGGCCTCCTACAACAAGACAGCGACAAGACGGTCGAGCAAGGGCCATCCCCTTCGACCACGGCGATGAGTGCGAACCTCTTCAACAACATGAAGACGGCACCCCAATGGGACTCCTGCTCCGAGTCAAGCTACGAGACCGCACATGAGACCCTCTCTTTGGTCTCGGAGGAGAGTGATGATTTGCCACATCTTACGACATTCATCTTTGGAGGCGTTATGGATGAGGAGGTTGAGCATGGGACTATCCCTTCAACCAAGGCGACGATAGGAGTTGAACATGGAGATATTTGCACCTACATCTCTCCGACACCCACATATGATGAGATGCTTCAATTCCCATGTGAGGAGAGCCACCCCACCATGAGGGATATGAGTGACTCCACCATATGTGACATTGAGTGCATTTCCTATGAGAGGATGAGCGTGACCACCACTAGCCCCACACATGCGAGCATGCCACACATCCTATGTGAGGTTGAGAGCTATTTGAGTGACTCCACCGACCATACGAGTGAGAGCATCCAAGAGGGAGTGAGTGAGCCACAACAATTAGTGAGTGAGGTAGTTGATAGGGCAAGTGAGGCCACTATGATTTCTAACCACTTAACCTCTACTCCGAATGTGTTTTCTTTGGTGCTAGATCTCCTACATGATGATGAGCCTACCCTCGATGAGTCCATACCTCCAATGGGCAAACCGATGGCCATGATGGACGACATTGCACCCCCCCCCCAACATGGTACCATCAAATTGATGAAGCTATTGACAAAGTGTCAATTTTGGCAACCTCACCTACAACACATGAGCGGAGCTCTAAAGGTAACATAGGTGATGGTACTTCTCTTGTCCCACTAGTGGACTATCTTGCAAATGATTGCTTGCATGATGTTGATCACCTTATGGATTAATCGCATACTATGTCTTGTTTCGATATGCCACCCATTTATGATGAATATGATAATGAGCATGTCGATTTGCCTAGTTGTGATGCTATGCTCCATAAGATATCATGTGAAAATTCTATTGGTCACGTCCTTTAAACTTGTCATATGCTATGAGTGAGATTTCTCATATTGTTTCATCACAATCTCAACATAGTAACTATGCATGCCCCATTAAAATAAATCCTATTTTCACTTATGGCATAGATGACAAGGTCATGGTTATTAGAATGTGCTTCTCTTGTGATGATATTGCCATGATTCCTTTACATGATTTGTGCAATTCATCTACTATGCCATGCCATGATCACATTGTTCCGAATATGCTTTGTTTTGGATGTTGTCGATATTCTCCATGTGATGTTTCCACTAATGCTCATGAGGAGACCCCCATAGTTTCCTCATACATATTAGGAGATTTTGATGCATTCCATACTTTGCATGATTCCCATAATTGCGTGCACCATATACATTCCATGAATAACAATGCTCTACATATTTCTCATGATGCATTACACAATTTGAGTCTCCATTATGCTATACATAATAACAAACCTCTCCTGATGGATGACATGTTTCTATATCACGCATCTCATTTATTTGAGCATTGGATATTTTGTGCTAACCAACACATGCATGTATGCATCATGATGGATGATGTGTACATATACCACGCACACACAATTTTCCCTTTGCCTTTGTTTTGTGTAGGTACTCACATATACTTGTCAACCTCTCAATCCCAAGAGTTGATGAAACGAGCTCTTGAGACCAACGATGACTTGGGATCCCATGGACTATCCTTACCACCGTTCCCTTCGTGCAACGACTACGCGCATCTCTTCTACTTGGCTCTCACACGGCTATGGGCTATATACTATTTGTCATCTTCTAACCATTTTACCATGTTCACTTTGCATGTTATGCCTCTTTATATGACTTTGCCATGAAATTGTGACCCTTGCTTGCACTTACATATGATCCAACATTCTACTAGTAAAATGTGTATTTGCATGCTTGGTGGAGATACTTGTTGCTATTGCCATGTTCTATACATGCCACATGCTATTGTTGATTCTTGTGTCGGGAGAGCCATGATGTTCCATTGCTATTTACATAGAACCTCTCGCCAATGCAATGATGATACTATGTCCCTATTTTGTTTTCATGATTGTGATATATCATGTTGAAAGTGCAACTAATCCTTGGGTGGTTTTGGTAATTCATAACAACATATAGCTCATTGAACTAATAACTTTTCAAGTTGATTATTTCAGATAGTTCAATGATTGGCATGGCATGGACTAGAGATGTGGACCCCTCAAAATGCTAAGGACAAATATTGGCAAAAGCTCAAGACTCTACATTTCTATTTTAGTGATCCAAGATCACATTGAGTCCATAGGAAAAGCCAATACTATTAAAAGGGGATGAGGTGTTGCTTAATGGTCTACTTGCTCAAAATGCTTAGTGATATGCTCCACAACCCTCAACCATCTTCTCATATCCAAATATGTCCTAAACCTAAAGTCAAACTCGGCCCCACCGATTTGATCTATCCAGCGCCACCGAGTTCACTTGACATAGCCATAGCTAGAAACCCTAATCAGTTCGGTCTAACCGATAGGGATCTCGGTCTCACCGAGATAGGATTGCGAACTCTCTGTTTCCCTTCGTAACATTTCGGTCTCACCGAGATGAGCGATCGGTCCCACCGAGTTCGCAATGCAAACTCTCTGTTTCCCTTTCGTAATGTTTCGGTCTCACCGAAAGGAGCGATCGGTCCCACCAAGTTTGCCGGACCAACTCTCTGTTTTCTTATTACTGAAATCGGTCTCACCGAGTTGAAGTAATCGGTCAAACCGAGATCAAGTTTTGCCCTAACCCTAGCTCATCGGTCCCACCGAGTTGATCATGTCGGTCCCACCGAAAAGCCTAATGTTCACATTTTTGACTGGATCGGTCTCACCGAGTTTACCTATTCGGTCTGACCGAGTTGGCTCATTTGTGTGTAACGGTTAGATTTTGTGTGGAGGCTATATATACCCCTCCACCCTCCTCTCCATCAGAGAGAGAGCCATCAGAACATGCCTACACTTCCACTACTCATTTTCTGAGAGAGAACCACCTACTCATGTGTTGAGACCAAGACATTCCAATCCAACCACAAGAATCTTGATCTCTAGCCTTCCCCAAGTTGCTTTCCATTCAAATCATCTTTCCGCCATAGCCAAATCTGTGAGAGAGAGTTGAGTGTTGGGGAGACTATCATTTGAAGCACAAGAGCAAGGAGTTCATCATCAACACACCATCTATTACCTTTTGGAGAGTGGTGTCTCCTAGATTGGTTAGGTGTCACTTGGGAGCCTCCGTCAAGATTGTGGAGTTGAACCAAGGAGTTTGTAAGGGCAAGGAGATCGCCTACTTCGTGAAGATCTACCCGAGTGAGGCAAGTCCTTCGTGGGCGATGGCCATGGTGGGATAGACAAGGTTGCTTCTTCGTGGACCCTTTGTGGGTGGAGCCCTCTGTGGACTCGCGCAATAGTTACCCTTCGTGGGTTGAAGTCTCCATCAACGTGGATGTACGATAGCACCACCTATCGGAATCACGCCAAAAATCTCAGTGTCTACATTGTGTTTGCCTTCTCCAAACCCTTCCCTTTACCTTCATATGCAATGTTTTACTTTCCGCTACTACACTCTTAGAATTGCGTGTGTAGGTTGATTGCTTGACTTGTGCTAAGTTGTTAAAATCTGCCAAGTCTTCAAATTTTGAAAAGGCTAGATTTTTATTTGGTCAAGTAGTCTAATCACCCCCCCTCTAGACCTACTTTCGATCCTACAAGTGGTATCAGAGCTTTGGTCTCCATTTCACTTGATTTCCATAGCTTTGGTGATCATAGCCTTGGTTTCAGAACCTAGGAGAGTATGGCGTCTAGCGAGGGAAATTACCACCGTAGAGGTCCTTACTTTGATGGTACTAATTTTGCTAGTTGGAAGCATAAGATGAAAATGCATATTCTTGGACATAACCCCGCCGTTTGGGCTATTGTGTGTATTGGCTTGCAAGGTGAATTCTTTGATGGAAGAGAACCGAATCATGAAGTAACCGCAGAAGAATTGAAGATGTTGCAATACAATGCTCAAGCTTACGATATCCTCTTCAACGGATTGTGCCCCGAAGAATTCAACAAAATCAGCCGCCTTGAGAATGCAAAGGAAATTTGGGATACTTTGATTGGTATGCACGAAGGTACCGAGTCCATCAAGGAATTCTTTGATGGAAGAGAACCGAATCGTGAAGCAACCGCGGAAGAATTGAAGATGTTGCAATACAATGCTCAAGCTTGCGATATCCTCTTCAACGGATTGTGCCTCGAAGAATTCAACAAAATCAGCCACCTTGAGAAAGCAAAGGAAATTTGGGATACTTTGATTGATATGCACGAAGGTACCGAGTCCATCAAGGAATCCAAATTGGATGTGCTTCAAAGTCAACTTGACAAGTTCAAAATGAAGGATGGCGAAGGTGTCGTTGAAATGTACTCTAGGCTTGCTCTCATCACAAATGAGATTGCCGGCTTAGGAAGTGAAGAGATGACCGACAAATTCATCATCAAGAAGATCCTAAGAGCCTTGGATGGAAAGTATGATACCATGTGCACATTGATCCAAATGATGCCCAATTACAAAGATGTCAAGCCAACAGAAGTCATTGGTAGAATTGTTGCTCATGAGATGTCACTCAAGGATAAAGAAGAGCTTCACAACAAGTCTAGTGGTGCTTACAAAGCTTCATGTGATGCTCCTACATCATCAAGTGAGAAACAAGTCTTCAATGAAGAATTGAGCCTAATGGTGAAGAACTTCAACAAGTTCTACAAGAGTAGAAGCAAAGAAAGAAGTCACAAGTCAAGGTCCTACAATGACAAAAGATCTTCTAGTTGTGATCGCAATTGCTACAATTGTGGAAGACCCGGACATTACTCTAGTGAATGTACGGCTCCCTACAAGAGAAGAGAAGACTCACCTAAAAGGAGAAGCAAAAGAGAAGAATCACCTCCGAGAGAGAGAAGGAGTAGAGATGATCGTTATGAATGAAGACCCTCTCGCAGAAGCAAGGATTCGGAAAGGAAGGACAAGTCATCAAAGAGCTACACAAGATGAAGACATCAAGATCATGTTGGTGAATGGGTATCCGGTTCCGACTCCGACAACTACTCCGAGAGAAGTTATCACTCCGACTCCGAATATACTCAAGACGAAGGTGTTCCGGTCTTGCACTTGTGTCATCCAACTCCTACGACATATTTGATTCACCAAATGAAGGGATTGGAAGATGCTTCATGGCTAAAGGCCCCAAGGTATCACACCCCGAGTATGTTGATTTCAATAGTGATGAAGATGACTTGCTAGGTGATGATGATTTACTTGTTGACAATTCTAGTGATGAAAACTATGATGAAATTCCTCTTAATCATGCTAATCAAGATGAAACGAATGACAATGTTAAGAAGGAGATTGAGCGTCTAACTAAAGAACTAAACACTCTTAAGTTAGCTCATGAAACTACCTTAGAAGATCATCGAGAGCTTTTAAAGGCTCATGAGAATCTACGCTTTGAAAAGCTCAATCTAGAGCAAGAGCATGAGTTCTTAAAAGCAATCAATGATGATCTTCGTAAGAAAAGTTCTTCTTACATTGCCAAGCGTTTACTCTTGTCTACTTACATGCCTCAAGTAAAATCTAGCAACAAGAGTAAGAAAGATTCTTCGTCTAGTAGTAACAATAATCATGTTAAATCCAATATTGTTGCTTCTAGTAGTTCTCTTGATTCCACTAATGATTCTCTTAGCCAAGTTACACTTGAGCAAGAAAATAGCTTATTGAAGGGAATTATAGAGAAAGGTGTTTACAAGAGCCTTGCCGGAAGTAAGCAATTTGAGGAAATTGTACGCAAGCAAGGAAGGCACTGAAAGAATCAAGGTGTTGGTTTTGAACGCAAGTTCAATGCCAATGGAGTTGAGTGGGAAGAAGATCAATACCCCAAGACAAAGTTTGTTCCTTAACAAGAGAAGTATGACCCCACTTCTTTCGAGGGAACACAAGCTCAAGAAGATCTTCCACCACAAGACCACAAGCTAAAAGGCAAGGACAAGCTTCAAGAGGAGATTGATGCATTTGAAGAAACTCCTAAGGCCTTGGTCAAGTGGGTTCCCAAGACTACATTAAGTTCTATGAGGGATGAACTAACCTTGGGTAACGTTTCGGTCTCACCGAAAGGAGCGATCGGTCCCACCGAGTTTGCCTGACCAACTCTCTGTTTGCTTATTACAGAAATCGATCTCACCGAGTTGACATAATCGGTCAAACCGAGATCAAGTTTTGCCCTAACCCTAGCTCATCGGTCCCACCAAGTTGATCAGGTCGGTCCCACCGAAAAGCCTAACGTTCACATTTTTGACTGGATCGGTCTCACCGAGTTTACCTATTCGGTCTGACCGAGTTGGCTCATTTGTGTGTAACGGTTAGATTTTGTGTGGAGGCTATATATACCCCTCCACCCTCCTCTCCATCAGAGAGAGAGCCATCAGAACGTGCCTACACTTCCACTACTCATTTTCTGAGAGAGAACCACCTACTTATGTGTTGAGACCAAGATATTCCAATCCAACCACAAGAATCTTGATCTCTAGCCTTCCCCAAGTTGCTTTCCACTCAAATCATCTTTCCACCATAGCCAAATCTGTGAGAGAGAGTTGAGTGTTGGGGAGACTATCATTTGAAGCACAAGAGCAAGGAGTTCGTCATCAACACACCATCTATTACCTTTTGGAGTGTGGTGTCTCCTAGATTGGTTAGGTGTCACTTGGGAGCCTCCGTCAAGATTGTGGAGTTGAACCAAGGAGTTTGTAAGGGCAAGGAGATCGCCTACTTCGTGAAGATCTACCCGAGTGAGGCAAGTCCTTCGTGGGCGATGGCCATGGTGGGATAAACAAGGTTGCTTCTTCGTGGACCCTTCGTGGGTGGAGCCCTCCGTGGACTCGCGCAACCGTTACCCTTCGTGGGTTGAATTCTCCATCAACGTGGATGTACGATAGCACCACCTATTGGAACCACGCCAAAAATCTCCGTGTCTACATTGCGTTTGCCTTCTCCAAACCCTTCCCTTTACCTTCATATGCAATGTTTTACTTTCCGCTGCTACACTCTTAGAATTGCATGTGTAGGTTGATTGCTTGACTTGTGCTAAGTTGTTAAAATCTACCAAGACTTCAAATTGGGAAAAGGCTAGATTTTTATTTGGTCAAGTAGTCTAATCACCCCCCCTCTAGACCTACTTTCGATCATACACATGTGCATTATATGTGCCCACTATTTGCACCCATGACATGATTGCCATGATTACCTCTAGTATGTTGCATCTTCGCACTACTAGTTCGCATGACTTGATTCATATGATTACTTGCTTCGTTGCATCACCCATGATACATTCTTGCTGTTTTCATTGGGTTGATAGCATACATGTCCATGCCTCTCACTTGATTTGTGTTGATCATTGTCTCTTGTGTCCATTAGTTGCACCTCTTATACGCCATTGTAGTGAGTGCACCCATGCTATGCCTATTGATCTTGGAGACTTGGACCTATTACTTGCGATGCATGCTTGTTTGATTGAGCTTAATCTCTTTGGTTGTTCTCACATCATACGCTTCCATACCATGCCACATTCCCGTGTACCTTATTATGATACGAATGATGAGGACACTTGTTGGGTATTTCACCACACGGATGTTTGGTTTTGCATTTCCACTAACCTCATTTGTTTTTCCGAGTGTTTGTCATTCTCTTTCATTTAGGAGAATTCACAAGGCAGCACCATCACAAGACATATTGGTTATGTGAAGGCGTACATGATGTGCGACACCAACATTTTTGAGAAACTACTAAAGGGTGAACTCCTTCCCTTTGAGCCATCTTCAAATAGGCATATTGGATGGGTCATTCTTTCATTGTTGTCTCCTTCCTCTTGTCTACATGATACACCTATTGGATGGAGCACCGACATTGGAGATGGACCCTACGGACCTTCAAGTTGAGAAGTTCTCGAACTTAGTGGATGCGCCTACTTTGGAAACACGGCCGTACCACCACTTATGCCACAACATCGAACCATGGTACAACACTACCCATGACAAGTTTGCACTTTATGCATGGATTGACTTGCATTATGACTGTCTTGTTGCACCTTCTATTCCCATGTCATCCATGATATATGAGCTTGTGCATTTTCTTAGCAAATTTGTTGTGATCTTCCTTGACGGCATATTCATAAATCATGATCATATTGCCCACCATCAATTGCATGATAACATAATCATATGGAGCATCCATTGCTATGTTCATGCTCTTGATAAACCATCATACTATGACATAATCTTGCACAATGGTAGAATTTGTTTTGTGCACCGTGACAATTACCACACCTTTGTGCATGCATCAAATGCTTTACATATCATTCTATATCATTTGGCTAAGCTTCATGCACCTTGTCATGATCAATCTAATCGGACGAACACATGCCTACTTGATGCACACCTAGTGTGCGCTAACCATTGTATTTCCGAGTGTCGTTTGTGTTTGCTCTTTTTGCATGTATACCACTCCGGCGACACCTTGGAGTACTTGGATTGCGCCAGGTCTTCAACTCCGTCCAACTACAAGTTCGTCCATGACAACCGTTTCCATGATGATGAGGTTTACGGTCCGAGGTCGGATCTTTCCCAAGGGGGGGGAGATGATGCGGAGCATCCTACGATCATCCCCATGTACATTACGACTACTCCCCAAGTGGACATACGACGAGACCTCAAGTACACGACATTGGACACAAGGTGAACCCGCTCCTAAATGCTTCCCCTTCCCGTTCATGCGAGACATGGTTGCTACCTCATGCAAAGACACTACATGTGCTTAGGTACCAAGAAGACCCTCTCGGAGATGCTCGGGATCACGGACAAGTCCCCAAGTACATGGACAAAGGAGCACGACGAAAGGAACCAGAGAAGGTTCAAAGGCCCTGGACATCCGGCCCCTGAAGCCAGCGGCCACAGCAATAGCCCAGCCGAGGAGCATCTCCAGTCCCCGGACATTCGGCCCAGGCCCCGGACATCCAGCCCGACACGAGCTGCCGGACATCCGGCCCCAGCCCGGAAATCCGGCATCCATCACAGAACGCCACCGAAGCCAGCCCGGACATCCGGCCCCCATGTCCCGGACATCCGGCCCCTACTCGAACGCCCGGACATCCGGCCCCTCCTGCCTGCGTGCAGTGTATCCGGGTCGAAAGCCCATGTACCCCTTCGCCCCAACTTACACTAGCACTATATATAGACCCCCTCCTCCTCCTAGTTAGGGTTAGCATTGTGATAGCTCATTTAGAGATAGAACTTTCTCATCCTTATGGTTCTCCTCCATCGAGAGACCGCGGCCTCTACGGAGAAGATCCATGCTTGGATTCAAGACCCCTCACGGGAAGATCCCTCGCGGACTCAAGGCCTCCTCACGGAGATGAACTAGTTACCTTTGTATCTTTACTTTGTTGTCTTTGGATCATGTATCTCGCTGTGTGTTCAGATCTAGCACATCTGTGATTGTTTCTTATTGATTTGAGCATTTCCTCTCGTTCCCCTCGTGTTCTTCGTGGGAATCACCTATAATCGTGAAAGATCGGCCTACACCGGGTTAGCCCCGTATCACAAACCAAGCACAAAGTCTATACTAATATCTTCCCGTGGGTGATACGAAATAGGAAGTGGCATATAGAGACCATGGGATTGAGCTTTAGACTTAGCTTTGTGACATGTTGAGCATCGGTTGGTGTAGCGGGAGACATCGGTTGGTGTAGCGGGAGACACCAAGATATCAATCCAGTAGGAGGCACAAGCAAGTCTCCAATCTATGCACCTACACAAACAATCAAACACTTGCACCCAACACGATAAAGGGGTTGTCAATCCCTTCACGGTCAATTGCAATGGTGAGATCTGATAGAGATAGATATAAAAGATTACTAACGTAAAATAAAATAAAAGTAAATAAATTGCACCAAGATATTTTTGGTATGTTTGGTTTATAGATCTGAAAATATATAAGGGAAAATAGACCGGGGGGCCATAGGTTTCACAAGAGGCTTCTCCCTTGAAGGCAATGATTACTCTCGGGCAAATTACTCTCGGGCAATTGATAGAAAAGCGCAAAGTTATGAAGATATCCAAGGCAATGATTATGCATATAGGCATCACGTCCGTGTCAATTAGACCGAAACGATTCTGCATCTACTACTATTACTCCACACATCGACCGACTCCTGCCTGCATCTAGAGTATTAAGTTCAAGAGAACAGAGTAACGCATTAAGTAAGATGACATGATGTAGAGGGATAAACTCAAGCAATATGATGAAAACCCCATCTTTTTATCCTTGATGGCAACAATACAATACGTGCCTCGCTACCAGTACTATGTCACTGGGTCAGGACACCTCAAGATTGAACCCAAAACTAAGCACCTCTCCCATTGCAAGAAATACCAATCTAGTTGGCCAAACCAAACCGATAATTCAAAGAGAAATACAAAGATATCAAATCATGCATATAAGAATTCAGAGAAGATTCCAATAATATTCGTAGATAATCCGATCATAAATCCACAATTCATTGGATCTCGACAAACACACCGCAAAAGAATATTACATCGGATAGAACTCCAAGAACATCGAGGAGAACATGGTATTGAAGATCATAGAGAGAGAAGAAGCCATCTAGCTACTAGCTATGGACCAGTAGGTCTGAGGCAGACTACTCATGCTTCATCGAAAGGGCAATAGGGTTGATGTAGATGCCCTCCGTGATCAAATCCCTCTCCGGCAGATCGCCAGAAAAGGCCCCAAGATGGGATCTCACAGGAACAGAGGCTTGCGGTGGTGGAAAAGTATTTTCATGGATGCCTCTGATGGTTTGGGAATATTTGGAAATTTATAGGCCGAAGATTAGGGTTAGAGGAGCTCCGAGGGACCCACAAGGTAGGAGCGCGCCCCAGGGGGGCGCGCCCTGCACCCTTGTCGTCGCCTCGGGACTCATTTTCCTTGGTCTCCAAGTCCTACTTGTGTCTTCTGGTCCAAGAAAAATCATCGTAAAGTTTTATTCCGTTTGGACTCCGTTTGATATTCCTTTTCTGCGAAACTCAAAAACAAGGAAAAAAACAGAAACTGGCACTGGGCTCTGGGTTAATAGGTTAGTCCCAAAAATAATATAAAATAGCATATTAATGCATATAAAATATCCAAAACAGATAATATAATAGCATGGAACAATAAAAAATTATAGATACGTTGGAGACGTATCAAGCATCCCCAAGTTTAATTCCTGCTCGTCCTCGAGTAGGTAAATGATAAAAACAGAATTTTTGATGAGGAATGCTACCTAACATATTTATCCATGTAATTTTCTTTATTGTGGCATGAATATTCAAATCCATAAGATTCAAAACAGAAGTTTAGTATTGACATAAAAACAATAATACTTCAAGCATACTAACAAAGCAATCATGTCTTCTCAAAATAGCATGACCAAAGAAAGTTATCCCTAAAATCATATAGTCTAGCTATGCTCCATCTTCATCACACAGAGTATTAAATCATGCACAACCCCGATGACAAGCCAAGCAATTGTTTCATACTTTTGATGTTCTCAAACTTTTTCAACTTTCACGCAATACATGAGCGTGAGCCATGGATATAGCACTATAGGTGGAATAGAATATGGTGGTTGTGAAGAAGACAAAAAGAAGGAGATAGTCTCACATCAACTAGACGTATCAACGGGCTACGGAGATGCCCATCAATAGATATCAATGTGAGTGAGTAGGGATTTCCATGCTACGGATGCACTAGAGCTATAAGTGTATGAAAGCTCAAAAGAAACTAAGTGGGTGTGCATCCAACTCGCTTGCTCACGAAGACCTAGGGCAATTTGAGGAAGCCCATCATTGGAATATATAAGCCAAGTTCTATAATTAAAAATTCCCACTAGTATATGAAAGTGACAATATAGGAGACTCTCTATCATGAAGATTATGGTGCTACTTTGAAGCACAAGTGTGGAAAAAGGATAGTAGCATTGCCCCTTCTCTCTTTTCTCTCATTTTTTTTTATTTTGGGCTCTTTGGCCTCTCTTTTTTTCTTTCCTTTTTTTTCTTTTTTTATTTTATTTTTCGTCCGAAGTCTCATCCCGACTTGTGGAGGAATCATAGTCTCCATCATCCTTTCCTCACATGGGACAATGCTCTAATAATGATGATCATCACACTTTTATTTACTTACAACTCAAGAATTACAACTTGATACTTAGAACAAAATATGACTCTATATGAATGCCTCCGGCAGTGTACCGGGATGTGCAATGACTCAAGAGTGACATGTATAAAAAATATGAATGGTGGCTTTGCCACAAATACGATGTCAACTACATGATCATGCAAAGCAATATGACAATGATGAAGCGTGTCATAATAAACGGAACGGTGGAAGTTGCATGGCAATATATCTCGGAATGGCTATGGAAATGCCATAATAGGTAGGTATGGTGGCTGTTTTGAGGAAGGTATATGGTGGGTGTAATGCACCGGCGAAAGTTGCGCGGTACTAGAGAGGCTAGCAATGGTGGGAGGGTGAGAGTGCGTATAATCCATGGACTCAACATTAGTCATAAAGAACTCACATACTTATTGCAAAAGTCTATTAGCTATTGAAACAAAGTACTACACGCATGCTCCTCGGGGGATAGATTGGTAGGAAAAGACCATCGCTCGTCCCCGACCGCCACTCATAAGGAAGACAATAAATAAATAAATCATGCTCCGACTTCATCACATAACGGTTCACCATACGTGCATGCTACGGGAATCACAAACTTTAACACAAGTATTTCTACCAATCCACAATTACTCACTAGCATGACTCTAATATCACCATCTTTATATCTCAAAACAATATGCAAGGAATCAAATTTCTCATAGTATTCAATGCACTTAATATGAAAGTTTTTATTATATCCCTCTTGGATGCCCATCATATTAGGACTAAATTCATAACCTAAGAAAATTACCATGCTGTTTAGAGACTCTCAAAATAATATAAGTGAAGCAAGAGATTTCAAAAATTTCACTAAAATAAAGCCACCGCCGTGCTATAAAAAGATATAAGTGAAGCACTAGAGCATATTGCCTAGCTCAAAAGATATAAGTGAAGCACATAGAGTATTCTAATAAATTCACGATTAATGCGTGTCCCTCTCAAAAGGTGTGTAAAGCAAGGATGATTGTGTCAAACTAAAAATCAAAGACTCATATCATACAAGACACTCCAAGCAAAACACATATCATGTGGTGAATAAAAATATAGCCTCAAGTAAATTTACCGATGGATTGAAGACGAAAAAGGGGATGCCTTCCGGGGCATACCCAATATTAGGCTCTTGGTTGTCCTTGAATATTACCTTGGGGTTCCTTGGGCATCCCCAAGCATAGGCTCTTGCCAATCCTTATTCCATAGTCCATCAAATCTTTACCCAAAACTTGAAAACTTCACAACACAAAACTCAACAGAAAACTCATGAGATCCCTTAGTATAAGAAAATAAAACCACCACTTTTGGTACTGTTGTGAACTCATTATTTATTTATATTGGTGTAATATCTAATATATTCTAACTTTTCTATGGTTCATACCCCCCGATACTACCCATAGATTCATCAAAATAAGCAAACAACACATAGAAAACAGAATCTGTCAAAAATAGAACAGTCTGTGAAGATCCTAATTTTTATAATACTTATCTAACTCCAAATATTCTGAAAAATTAGGGAAACATAGGAAATTTGTATATAAATCTTATGTAAAAAAATTCAGAGTTTTTCGTCACTTCTGTGAATTATTAAAATTCTGTAACTGGATGAAAAAGTTTCTGTTTTTCAGCAAGATCAAATCAACTATCACCGTAAGCCATCCCAAAGGTCTTACTTGGCTCAAACACTAATTAAAACACCAAAACACAATTACTACAGAGGTAATATTGTGTATACTCATAAAAACATAAAATAAAAATATTGGGTTGTCTCCCAACAAGCGCTTTTCTTTAAAGCCTTTTAGCTAGGCATTGATAATCCAAATGATGCTCACATAAAAGATAATAATTCGAACACAAAGAGAGCATCATAAAACATGTGACAAGCAAATTTAAGTCTAACATGCTTCCTATGCATAGGCATTTTATAAGCAAACAAATTATCAAGGCAAGCAAAAACTAGCATATGCAAGGAAGAAGAAAGAAACAATAGCAATCTCAACATAACGAGAGGTTATTTAGTAACATCAAAATTTCTACAACCATATTTTCCTCTCTCATAATAATTACATGTAGGATCATAATCAAATTCAACAATATAACTATCACATAAAATTTTCTCTTCATGATCCACATGCATGCAAAGCTGACACTCTTCCAAAATAGTGGGATTAACATATAATAAAGTCATTACTTCTCCAAGCCCACTTTTATCAAAAATTTCATAAGATTGATCAAACTCCAAAGTAGTGGGATTATTATTCCCTAAAGTTGACACTCTTCCAAACCCACTTTCAATATTATTGCAAACATTATTATCATAAGGCTTAAATAAATTTTCAAGATCATAAGAAACATTATCACCCCAATCATGATCATTGCAATAAGTAGTGGACATAGCAAAACCAGCATCCCCAAGCTTAGGGTTTTGCATATCATTGGCACAATTGACATTAATAGAATTTATAATAACGTCATTGCAATCATGCTTTTCATCCAAGGAGCTATCGTGAATCACTTCATAAATTTCATCACAATTTTCAGATTCATGACTTTCAAGCAAAACTTCATAAAGATAATCTAGTGCACGCAACTCACTAGCAATTGGTTCATCATAATTGGATCTCTTAAAAAGATTAGCAAGTGGATGAGGATCCATAATTTTTTTTGCTTTCTGATTTTCAATAAATACACAATTATTCCAAGCGAACAGGCAAACAAACCAAGTAAGACATAAAAGGCAAACGAAAAGAAGGCAAATATTTTTGTGTTTTTCTGAAATCGTTTTAGAAGTGGGGGAGAGGAAAACGAGAGGCAAATGGTGAATAATGTAATGCAAGAGATGAGAGTTTATGATGGGTACTTGGTAGGCTTGATGTAGAACCTCCCCGGCAACGGCACCATAAATTCTTCCTGCTACTTCTTGAGCTTGCGTTGGTTTTTCCCTTGAAGCGGAAAGGGTGATGCAGCAAAGTAGAGATAAGTATTTCCCTCAGTTAGAGAACCAAGGTATCAATCCAGTAGGAGGCACAAGCAAGTCTCCAATCTATCCACCTACACAAACAATCAAACACTTGCACCCAACGCGATAAAGGGGTTGTCAATCCCTTCACGATCAATTGCAATGGTGAGATCTGATAGAGATAGATATAAAAGATTACTAAAACGTAAAATAAAATAAATGTAAATAAATTGCAGCAAGGTATTTTTGGTTTATAGATCTGAAAATATATAAGGGAAAATAGACCCGGGGGCCATAGGTTTCACTAGAGGCTTCTCTCTTGAAGGAAAATAATACGGCGGGTGAACAAATTACTGTCGGGCAATTGATAGAAAAGCGCAAAGTTATGACGATATCCAAGGCAATGATTATGCATATAGGCATCACGTCCGTGTCAAGTAGACCAAAACGATTCTGCATCTACTACTATTACTCCACACATCGACCGACTCCTGCCTGCATCTAGAGTATTAAGTTCAAGAGAACAGAGTAACGCATTAAGTAAGATGACATGATGTAGAGGGATAAACTCAAGCAATATGATGAAAACCCCATCTTTTTATCCTTGATGGAAACAATACAATACGTGCCTCGCTACCCCTACTATGTCACTGGGTGAGGACACCGCAAGATTGAACCCAAAACTAAGCACCTCTCCCATTGCAAGAAATACCAATCTAGTTGGCCAAACCAAACAGATAATTCAAAGAGAAATACAAAGATATCAAATCATGCATATAAGAATTCAGAGAAGATTCAAATAATATTCATAGATAATCTGATCATAAATTCACAATTCATCGGATCTCGACAAACACACCGCAAAAGAATATTACATCAGATAGAACTTCAGGAACATCGAGGAGAACATGGTATTGAAGATCATAGAGAGAGAAGAAGCCATCTAGCTACTAGCTATGGACCCGTAGGTCTGAGGTAAACTACTCACGCTTCATCGGAAGGGCAATAGGGTTGATGTAGATGCCATCCATGATCGAATCCCCCTCCGGCTGATCGCCGGAAAAGGCCCCAAGATGGGATCTCATGGGAACATAGGCTTGCGGCGGCGGAAAAGTATTTTCGTGGATGCCTCTGATGGTTTGGGAATATTTGGGAATTTATAGGCCGAAGATTAGGGTTAGAGAAGCTCCGAGGGACCCGCAAGGTAGGGGGCGCGCCTTGCACCCTTGCCGTCGCCTCGGGACTCCTTTTCCTTGGTCTCCAAGTCCTACGTGTGTCTTCTGGTCCAAGAAAAATCATCGTAAAGTTTTATTCCGTTTGGACTCCATTTGATATTCCTTTCCTGTGAAACTCAAAAACTGGCACTGGGCTCTGGTTAATAGGTTAGTCCTAAAAATAACATAAAATAGCATATTAATGCATGTAAAACATCCAAAACAGATAATATAATAGCATGGAACAATCAAAAATTATAGATACGTTGGAGACGTATCACTCTTCATTGTGTTGGGGTCGAGGGTGATGACGCCCTTGACGTGAAGGATTGTCACCTTCAAGTTGCTCTTGGCGTGGAGGATTCCCATTGTCTTGTTGCTCTTGGCGAACTTGTGGTTCTTGTCGAGCTTGTTGTTCTTGTCTAGCTTGTGGAGGAACTTGTGAAACTTGTGGCAATCGTGTTTGATGTTGTCATTCTTGTACGTCCTCACGAAGCGCTTCTTCTTCTTCACGAACACGTCGGTTGCGAGCAGCGATGGCACGATTGGTGTCACGGAGGGCACGTTGCGCCTTAAGGGCTTGTGCTTCACGTCGTTGTTGTTGACGGAGAGCGTCAACGTCTTGCTCATCTTGATGTTGGCGTTGTCGCTCTTGCATTTCCTCTCGTTGGCGTTGGCGTTCTTCCTCTTCCACTTGTTGTCGTTGGCGTTGCCTTTCTTGTGCTTGCTCGAGGGTAGCTTGATTTTGACGATGCCGATGTTCTTGCTCTTCAAGTTGCTCTTGTGGACCATTGCCGTGTAGAGGATTGCGGTTTGCTTGATGGTCTTGGCGCGCGGCTCGACGAAGAGTGTTCGATGTCGGTGTACTTGAGCCGGTGATGGTGTCGTAGGAATGTAACATCCCAAAATTATAAATTTTGGAATGTTAATAATTTAAATAGGATTAATTAAAACTTGCTTGTGTTGCTTGTTGTTAGTTAATTTTGACTAGGAATTTGAAACTTTTGGAGTTTAAAAGAATATTAAATTGAGAGGGAATAAAAGGACATTCCCAATTATTCATTTGGATTTTATTTTGGGTTTTGAGAATATTCAGAATGTTTCCAATTAAAATATGAGAGAGGATGACATGACTTCCTCAAAGAATGATATTGGTGAATACTTGAATATTCTCCCATTAGGATTTTGAATATTTAAAACAATTCTAACTCAGAAATTTAAATATTGTGAGAGAAGGTAATATGACTCCTTCAATATTAATGAGTTTGATATGTTTTAAATGTTATTTGAACTTTTCTCAGGAGTTCAAAAATATTTTGTGGAACATTTTATAAGTGTCAAATTAAAGTTTATGAAAACATTATTTGTATTTTATATAAGTATTTTTGGACTGGAAAATGTTCACTATTCTCTATATTAGTATATGTATATTTGAAAATGTTCTAGTATTTTTGTCGAAAATGTTTTGGATCATTTTTGGAGCAAAAATAATTTTTGTAAAACAAGCAATGGACCGAAAGCTAAATCCCGCTCGCGCGCAGTGCAGCAGCCACAGCAGCAGGCCCAATAGGCCGAAGCCAACGCAGCCCAGCCACGCGCACGCATGCGTCATCGCTGACGTCATCCTCACGACCCCACCTGTCGGCCTGTCTCTCCTTCCCCTGTTTGATTGACACGTCGACCCCACTACCCATCTCCCACCTCTGTTCGGACTCCTGTTCACGCACGACGGCGCGACCACAGCCGAACCAGACCACACGCGGTTCCCGCGATCCCAAGCCCTCGATCGAATCTGTAGACATAGATCGAATCATGTCGATCTCCTCTACCAACTCCCTGCCTCGCCCTGTGGAACCGAGCTCGAAATCAAGCACACAGACCTCCCCAAGTTCCGCCACCCGAGCTTCCTTCCATGGCCAAATCCGGCGACAGTAAGCCGCCCCCTGCCCGCTCTGTTCGTTCGTGAAATTGCCTTGAGGTGCCTCCTCTCCCTGACCATCTTCCATCATCGCAGACGCTCGGATTCGAGCTCCGCAGCAAAACTGATCTCGCCGGAGCATTGCCCGACTCCGCCCACGCACGGCCGACGCTACAGGGCATACTGGAGCGCCCTCACGACCCCCTTGGCTTCACCGAGTCTTCACGCACCTCCTTCGCCTCCTTTTATGCTCAGCACACTGCTGGTTCGAGCGCCCCACATCCACCCGAAGATCAGCGCCGACGCCGGAGCTCCAACGCCACTGCAGCGCCAGCAGAGGACGCTCCCATCTCCGTTGAAGCCACCTTCGTCTCCGCCATTGCAAGCCGCATCCTCCCGTCACCTCATCTTCGCCGGAGAGCCACCGGAGGAGCACCGCCGCCTACGCCCGAAGCCGCCGCCGTTTTCCCCTGCTGGTGAGCACGCGCGCATAGGAACCCCCTTGCAGCCAATCCTAGCGCGACACATCGCCATATGCTACAGTAGCCTCAGTTCAAAATCATGTTTTGGACAGATTTTCACCAATTTTTCGATTAGCTATATCTCTTGATCCGTTTTAGTCAAATTAGGTGATTCTTTTTCTATGAACTCCTAATGACCAGGAGAATATAACAGGACCAAATTTTCACACATTTGCACCGTTCAAATTTGAATTTGATCAAATTTACAATTGAACCTTACGGAGGCCATATTGTGCAAACCGTATATCCTATTCAATTGATTCCTTTTTTATGTAGGGTAGAACCCTAGATGCCCGATCTTTCACGATTGGAGCGGATCCCGTGAAGAACACAAAGAACATGCGGGAAAACACGAGGGGAAACATGAGAGGATTCACTCAAACCAACAAGATTCGATTACACATGTGCTAGATCCGAATACACGAAAAGACACACGATCCAAAGTCAACAAAGGACGATACAAGTAGCAAGTTCTTCTCCGTGAGGAGGTCTTGAGGGTCTTCCCGTGAGGGGTCTTGAATCCACTTGGGGGATCTTCTCCGTAGAGGTTGTGAACTCCGATGGAGAAGGGTATCAAGTGGATGAGCAAAGCTCTATCTCTCAAATAAGCTAATCCTTTGCTAACCCTAATAAGAGGGAGGATGAGGAGTATATATAGTCTAGGGTCACGAAAGGTTACATGGGCTTCGGCCCAACACGCTGTCAACACACAGGCGTCGAATGTCCGACAGTTACCGGTCGTCCGGTGTCTCGCGGGCGCTCGGACGTCCGGTAAGTGTCGGATTTTCGGCGTTTCAGCTCTGGTCAGTTGGCGTCGGATTTTCGGTCGGGGTCGGACGTCCGGTGCGTCGGTCGTCTGGTGGTCTCCATACTTCTGACGTTTTGGTTCTGGACTGGTGGTCACGGTCGTCCGGAGGGGCTCGGTCGTCCGGGCGGTGTCGGTCGTCCAGCCGCTGGAGCGTGCGCAGGCTGGGACTCAGCTGGCTGGCTGGTGCCTCCAGGCGTCGAACGTCCGACATGGTTCGGTCGTCGGAGGGCTGTAGCTTCCTGGTATCTCCTCTTGGTCCTTGTACTTGGTGTCCTCGCCGTCTTGTCCGTTGGGTGTAGCTGTCCCGTGGATTCCCTCCAAGTACCTGATCACACAAAGGGTCTCTGCTTGGGGTAGTAGCCATGTCTCATATGTAGAAGGTGGTAGTTCGGAGAGGAGCGAGTTCACCTTAGTTTCGATAGCCTTTGCTCGAGCTCTTGTCATAGGTCCAAGTGGTGTCGTGGGAGAGGTAGGTAGGTCCATGGGGATGACCGTGGGATGCTCCGCATCATCTCCCCCCCCCCCTTGAGAAAGATCCGACCTCGGATCGAAATCCTCATCACCATGGTAGGGAGAGAGATCCTTGACGTTGAAGACGTCGCTCACGTTGTACTTGTCGCGCGGGAGATCGATCTTGTATGTGTTGTTGTTGTTGTTATAGCATGCTAGCACGTTGAAAGGTCCGTCGGCTCGAGGTAGAAGCTTGGATTTGCGTTCGTTGGGGAAGCGGTCCTTGCGAAGGTGTAGCCACACAAGATCTCCAATGTTGAATATCATGGGTTGCTTGTTGATGTTGAGCTTGGTCGCGAGTCATTGTACTTGGCACTCGATGGTGTGCCTGGTATCTTCATGCATCTTCTTGAGGTAGCTCACTCGTGCACTTGCGTCCATGTTGATGCGCTCTTGTAGTGGTAGAGGGAGAATGTCCAATGGGGACAACGGGTTGAAGCCGTAGATGACCTCGAAGGGGGACTTGCCGGTAGTCGAATGTCTTCGCGGTTGTAGGCGTACTCGGCGATGGGTAGACACTCCTCCCACTCCTTGATGTTCTGGTTGATCAACACACGTAGTAGAGTAGAGAGCGTCCGGTTCGTCACCTCCGTTTGGCCGTCGGTTTGGGGATGGTATGCCGAAGAGAACAAGAGCTTGATTCCGAGCTTGGCGCATAAGGTCTTCCAAAAGTAGCTTAAGAACTTGACATCGTGGTCCGAGACAATAGTCTTTGGCACTCCATGTAGGCGCAATATTTCCCGATAAAAAAGAGTTGCAACATGTGAAGCATCGCCTATCATGTTGCATTGTATGAAATGTGCCATTTTAGAAAATCGGTCCACAACAACAAACACGAAATCTTTGCCATTTCTAGTTCTAGGCAAACCAAGCATAAAGTCCATACTAATATCTTCCCATGGGTGATACGAAATAGGAAGTAGCATATAGAGACCATGGGATTGAGCTTTAGACTTAGCTTTGCGACATGTAGAGCATCGGTTGGTGAAGCATGAGACGTCGCGGAACATCTTGGGCCAAAAGTACTTCTTTGAGAGCGTAGCAAAGGTCTTGTCTCGTCCAAAGTGTCCCATGAGTCCTCCTCCATGAGATTCTTGCAAAAGTACCAAATGAAGAGAAGACTCGGGAATACATAGTTTGTTAGCTCTCATAAGATAATCATCTTTGATGTAATACTGTTCCCAAGATGTATGCGTCAAACATTTGGCATATGGAATAGCAAAAGTAGGATCATGCACATACAAGTCTTTTATGTGATCAAAACCAATGACATTCAATTCAAGTTTAGTAACAAGCATGCATTTGCGGGAAAGCGCATCCGCCACAACATTTTCTTTGCCTTTGATGTACTTCAGGACATAGAGAAAAGACTCAACGAATTCACTCCACTTAGCATGACGCTTGTTCAACTTAGTTTGACCCTTAAGGTACTTGAGCTTTTCATGGTTGGTATGAATGAAAAATTCATGGGGGCGAAGATAATGTTCCCACTCAAGCAAAACTCGCACTAAAGCATATAGCTCCTTGTCATAGATGGGATAATTGAGTTGCGCTCCGGAAAGTTTTTTGCTAAAGTAAGCAATAGGGCGCTTCTCTTGCATTAACACACCTCCTATGCCATTACCGCTAGCATCGCAATGAACTTCAAAAGTTTTGTCAAAATTGGGTAATGCAAGCACGAGGGCATGAGTAAGCATATTTTTAAGTTTATTAAATGCGGTATCTTGAGATGGTCCCCAAACAAAGGGTGCATTCTTCTTACTCAAAGCATGTAAAGGGAATGCAATGGTGCTAAAATCCTTAACAAATCTACGATAGAAACCGACTAAGCCAAGGAAACTTCGCACTTATTGCAAGTTGGTTGGTTGTGGCCAAGTTTTAATAGCTTTGATCTTAGATTCATCTACATGAACACCCTGAGAAGACACGACGAAACCCAAGAAAACGAGCTTATCAACACCAAAAAGGCATTTGTCCATATTAGCATAAAGGCGCTCTTTTCTAAGAGTTTGCAAAACGGTTCTAAGATGGGTGACATGAGCTTTGAGAGATTTGCTAAAAACAAGTATGTCATCGAAATAGACCACAACATATACGCCAATGTAGGGGCGAAGAACAAAATGCATGACTCACATGATAGTACCGGGTGCTTCGGATAAGCCCATTGGCATAACAAGCCATTCATATAAGCCAAATATGGTCTTAAATGCAGTTTTCCATTCGTCACCTTCTTGTATGCGAATTTGGTAATAGCCACTCTTAAGGTCAATTTTAGAGAAAATGGTGGCGCCGCTAAGCTCATCTAGTATATCAACAAGGCGTGGAATAGGATATCTATAGAGAACGGTGATAGCATTGATGGGACGACAATCGAAACACATGCGATATATACCATCTTTCTTGGGAGCAAGGATTACCAGGACGGCACATGGGCTCAAGCTTTCTCATACATGGCCATTGTTGATGAGTTGTTGTACTTGCCATTGGATCTCTTTGTTTCTTCGGGATTGACTTAGTATGGTGCCTTGTTAGGAAGAGGTGCTCCGGGGATGAGGTCGATCCGGTGTTCGATGCTGTCGGATTCAGCGCTCCGCAGACCCAAGAAGGTTCGAACTCTGGGGCGTGTGCGAAGATCTCAACCTCTCCAGCTTAGAGCCTGTCGCCCCATAGCCTAGCCTAGCCGGATTCACGTGAGCAAGGAAGAAGACGAACACGACAGTTTACCCAGGTTTGGGCCACCTTGCGGTGTAAAACCCTAGTCCTGCTTTGTGGTGGATTGGCCTCACGAGGGGCTGAGGATGAACTAGTACAGAGGATGAACAACCTCGCGAGAGCTCGGGGGTGAGAATGAGTCGACCTCCTCTATGGTGGTGGCTAACCTATATTTATAGTGGCCTTGGTCCTCTTCCCTCGAAACTTAGGGGGAAGGGATACCACAACGGCCAATTTGAAAGGGGACAAGTAGTACATCCTATCCTGACAAAAGGTGGTCTTCTCCAGCAAAGCTTCTCGTCGTGACGCAACAGTGGGCTCGGTGATGACCTCCGCCTTACCAAGCCTTTGGTCTTGGTCCTGTAGCACCGGAATGGAAAACTTTGGGAGATTCCTCGGGAACCCACGCTTGTCCTTGCCTCCTTAGCACCAAAGAGGAAACTGCCTCCGCTGCGCCCGCTGGCGCCCGCCTGGCCTTGGTCGTCATGGCTCACGTCATCGCAACCTCGTGAGGCTGGGTACTTGCATAGAAATCTCCGCTCCTCGGGAGGCCGCCTGGGGAGGCCGCTCCCTCGGGACGTCTTGGTGTCGTCCTCCTCACGAGGCCTGGCCCCTCACAAGGGTCTTATCTTGGTGGTCTTGGAGATGGGTCGTACTAGGCCGTCGAGGGAGCCACAACGTGGGCCGCAAGCAGGCAAGTCTGGGTACCCTGGTTCCCAGAACGCCGACAGTAGCCCCCGGGCCCAAGGTGCGCTCGGGCTGGCTTTGAGGCGAAGCCAAGGGGCAAGGGTGAAGCGTCGCGGCCCCAATCGCTTGTGGGCCAGGCTGACGCGTGGCGCTTGACAGGACGCGGACACCTCCGCTTCCTCACGCCGCCTCGGCAACCGCCCCGACTTGACAACTGCCTGGCGCATGCAGCAGCGCCATCATCGCTCGGAATGTGGAAGGGTGCCGGTTAGCCTTCGACCACCTATAAGAGGGCAAGGGAGGCAGAGCCCCCAGCCCGTCCTCATCCTCTCGTCTACAATCTCTTCTTCTCCTATCCCTGTTGTGCTGCCACCTTGCCGAAGCGACCATGGCGCCACCGAGGAGATTCTCGGCCGAAGAGAAAGTCAAGGCCCCTCAAGCCGGGCCAGAGGCGCCGCCGCCTAAGAGAGGGTGTGGCCGTCCCCGCAAATTCACAGCCACACCGGCGACGTCTTCACGGGGACCCGGGCGTCCACCTCTGGCGGTTCACAATGATTTCAGTAGCCGGGAGATGGCCCTCCCCTGCGAGGGTGGCCACGGGGGCGCTAGCAGCCATGGCCAAGGGGAAGGCGTGCCGTGGCCAGCCGACCGCCGCATCCACGCACCCGCTCGAGCGACTCGACGTGCGAGTTCGTCGTGCGGGTGGAGGGCCCTCCAGGCACTTGGCTTCTGCTTTCGAGCACCTTCATGGAGGAGCTGCTGGCGGCGGGACCCGTTGTGCTACGGCTGCAGCCCGACGGCTGCTGCAACGGGTCCTCGTGGGTGGAGGTCGAGGTCAACTCCATCGGCCATGTATTTCTGACCCGCGGATGGCAGTCATTCGCCCGCGCCCTCGGTCTGAAGGGGAGGCGCACCCTCCACTTCAAGTACGACAGGGCGGCAACGCTCTTTGTCAGGGTCTTCGGGGAGGACGGCAACCGCCTGGAGTGCTGCCCAGAGGGCGACGACGACGGCGACCACCCCTCAGACGACGACGGCCGACGCGGCGGCGGCGTCCTCGGCAGTGAACTTTCCCTTGGCCACCACCCCTCCAGCAGCAGCGGCGACGTATCTTCCGGGGGGAGCTCAAGCGATGACGACTACGGTGAGCCGCCTCGTCGCCACGCCTAGACCAAGGAGGGCGGCAGGCCGCCACGCCGTCTTGTTCCCGCTCAGGGGGATGCCGAGCTGCCTCATCACCATGCCCCCATCAAGCAGGAGGAGGACTCCGACGAAGCGTGGGTGGTGACGGAGCCACGCCTCAAGAGCAGTGACCCTCGGGAGGCCGCTTCTTTTGCTTCACCGCCTTTTTTTAAATTTCCTGCACCAAGAGTTTGCAAAGAGCCCTGCGAGGCGTGTAATGAACTGTGGCGCTTGCGCCTTTATATTAGTGTTTTAGGCTCGTACTCCGACATCATATTACCGTTAATCAAAAGACTGATGCCTCGCGTAATTAGAATAACTTAGCTTAGTGTGTTCGTGACCCTTGGCAGGTCCCCTTGTCGTGGTGGCGCACTCCTCCGGAGCCTCTCCTGGTGATGACCTAGGTAGGCCCCTTGACAAGCTCGTGAGCCTTGAATGGCATGTCCCCGCGAGGGTCTCGTGGGGGTAATTTGCGTAGGCCTCTGCAGCCCCCGGGGGAGGGCCAGCTGTTAATAGCATGCCAGATCATGATGCTCGGCAGGGAGGGGAGGCGAGCACCCCTCAGGCTGAGGGGCCATAATCGGTGTGTGCCTGCTAGCTCGCTCGAGAGCACCGCACAAGGATCGGACGCCAAGGCCTTGGCGAGGTGTGTGCACGAGCGGCCTAAGCAAACTCGAGCATACCGTGCCCAACCCCTGCTCGCTGGGCGCGATGGAGTGAACCATGGGCAACCACCACATCGCTTAAGAATGAAAGTCAAGAGGGGAAGCACTGTGGGAAGCAACGAACTGAAAAAAGAAGAAACCCCTCCCTTTTTTAGTAAAGACGCGAAAAGCTCAAATTCTTTCCAAGAACAACAAATTTGGTTACAAGAGCAAAGCAAGAGAACAGCCGCGTCCGGCACCTATGCTAGGCTTCTAGTCTTCCCGTCGGCATGGAGCATGGGGCTTCCACTAGGCGTGGGCATAGTCGCTGACTTACCGTGTCGTCCGCCAGCGCGGAGCATGGCGCTTCCACTTGGGCGTGGATGAGAGCCCTCGTGAGGCCGAGGGGTGGCACTCAGGAGACTCCGGGGCGTTTACAGCCCCACTCATTATTACGTGAGAGTGTCATGGGTAGAACCTCCATAGGTGCTGGATGTTCCAAGCATTCTGGATGGGGACCCCGTCCTGCGTCTCCAAGCACACGGCGCTAGGCCTGGAGACGCGGGCGACCCTGAACGGGCCCTCCCAGATGGGCGGGAGCTTGTGAAGGCCCTCCCTAGAAAGGACCCGCCTCAAGATGAGGTCTCCCACCTCGAGGGTCCGGGAGCGGACGCTGCGGCAGTGGTAACGCCGCAGCACCTGCTGGTACTTCGCTACATGAAGCGAGGCTTGGCGGCGGGCTTCCTCCCCGAGCACGAGGTCTATCCCCCGCGAGGCATCCTGACATGCCTCGTCGAATGCCAGGACCTGCGGGGAGCGAAGCCTGACCTCGTGAGGGAGGACCACCTCGGCCCCTAAGATGAGGAAGAACGGGGTCTTGCCGGTGGGCTTAGTCGCAGTGGTGTGGATAGACCACAGCACAGACTGAAGCTCACGGAGCCAACCCCTGCCACAAGCCTCAAGCTTCTTCTTGAAGCTTCTCACCTTGAGGCCCCTCAGGACCTTCGCGTTGGCGCGCTCGGCCTGGCCGTTGCTCCGTGGGTGTGCCACTGAAGCGTAGCATATCTGCGTTCCAAGGTTAGAGCAGTATGTCCTGAAGAGATTGCTCATGAATTGTGAGCCATTGTCAGTAATGATACGATTAGGGAAACCGAATCGGCTCACAAGGCCTTTGATGAACTTGACGGCTGAGCCAACGGGGATGGTGTGTACTGGCTCTACTTCCGCCCACTTGGTGAACTTGTCGATGGTGACGTACAGGTAGCGGTATACACCAGCCGCCCGAGGGAATGGGCCCAGGATATCCAATACACATACCGTTAATGACCACGAGAGTGGGATGGTCTGGAGGCCTTGCGCGGGCTGGTGAATCTGCTTGGCGTGGAACTGGCAGGCCTCGCAGGATCGTACCAGCTCGATGGCATCGCTGAGCGCCGTCGGCCAGTAGAAGCCGCTACGGAACACCTTGCCCATGAGGGTGCGTGACGAGGAGTGGTGCCCGCAGTCCCAGCCCTAGATATCAGCCAGCAACTCGCGCCCTTGTTCGTCAGATATGCACCGCAGCTAGACGTCGTTGGCGCGTCGCCGGTACAGCTCGCCGTCCTGCAAGCAATAAGCAGTGGCCTGGCGGACCACGCGCTCTACGTCCTCCTCTTTCTCCGACAAGGTGCCACGGGTGACATACACCTTGAACTCCTCGGTCCAGCAGCCTGCCTGAGGTTCTAGCGCCAGGAGTAAACGAGCTCCTGGGGCTGGGCCGCTGGCCGGGGCTCCTGAAGTCGGGGCTAGCAGCAACTCCTCCCTGAGCAACGCCGAACCCGCGGCCGGGGGAGCCGCAGACGGCTTGTGAAGCCTTTCTTTGAAGACGCCAGGCCTTTGGGGCTCGCGGCGGGACGCCCTCTTGGCGATGTCGTCGGCTTCCTTGTTCGCGCCCCGCGGGATGTGCTGCAATTCCAAGCCCAGGAAGCGTTTTTTGATTTTACGTACCTCCTCCAAGTAAGCTTCCATGTGTTCGTCCTTCAGCTTGTACTCTTTGTTGGAGATGTTGACGAGGAGTTGGGAGTCGCCCTTGATGGTAAGGCATTTGTTTTCCAGGCCAGCTGCGGCCCTGAGGCCGTCAATCAAGCCCTCATACTCTGTGATGTTGTTGGAGACCTTCTCGTCGCGCTAGAAGCAGAGTTGCACGGCGTAGTATAGCTTGTTCTTGTTTGGCGAGATGAGCACGACTCCAGCCCCCGCGCCCTGCCGCACAAAGGCACCATCGAAGTGCATGACACATCCGTCGGGTGCTTCATCGCCGAGCGCGAGGGATTGGCCCTCATCTAGTCCCCAATCAGGATTGTCGGTCCACTCCACCACGAAGTCAGCCAGGGCCGCCCCCTTGATGACCTTGGTCATGGTGAACTCCAGCTGGAAGGCCTGCAGCTCGATGTTCCATTCTGCAACCCTCCCGACGGCGTTGGGGCTGTGCAGCACCTTCTCCAAGGGGTACGCTGATACGACCTTAATGGGGTGGCCTAGGAAGTAGTGACGCAGCTTCCTAGAGGCGATGAGGAGTGCGAGCAGGAGTTTCTGCTGCATGGGGTAGCTCGCGCGTGCATCGCGCACCACCGTGCTGGCGAAATACACGGGGTGCTCTACGAGTGGTGAGGAGTCGGGGGCGCCTGGCTCCATCGGAGGCGCAAGGGACTCGTGAGGCTCGGGGGTCGATGAAGCAGTGGGATCCTCAGGAGCATCACCCTGGGACAACGAAGGTTGCGCGGCTCCCTGCTGGCCGCTCTGCTTTGAGCCTGCACCGACGGGCCCCTCTCTGACTGCCACGAGCGCCGCACTGGCCGAGTGGGGAGTGGCCACCAAGTAGAGCACCAGAGGCTCACACGGCCGGAGCGCCACCATGACAGGTGGGCTCAGGAGGTATCGCATGAGTTCTTCGAAGGCCGCCTCAGCTTCTGGGGTCCACTCGAATGGGCCCTTCTTCTTCATCAGCTTGAAGAAAGGGAGGGCGCGCTCACAAAGCTTGGAGATGAAGCGCCCCAAAGAGGTTACGCACCCTGCGAGCTTCTGCATCTCCTTGAGGGTCTGAGGCGGGCTCATCCACTCTATTGCCTTGACCTTCTCGGGGTTGGCTTCAATCCCTCTATGCGACACCAAGAAACCCAGCAGGTTGCCGGACGGGACTTCGAACACAGACTTCTCCGGATTGAGCTTCAGGTTTATGCTGCGCAGGTTAGCAAGGTTTCTTCCAGGTCTTTGATCAGGGTCCTTGCTTCCCGTGACTTGACCACGATGTCATCGACATATGCCTCCGCATTCCTCCCCAACTGCGGCCCGAGCGCTATGTGCATCAGTCGCTGGAAAGTGGCACCAGCATTCTGCAGCCCGAAGGGCATGCAAGTGTAGCAGTACACACTGTACGGAGAGATGAAGGATGTCTTCTCGACGTCCTCCGCCGCCATCTTGAGTTGATGATATCCCGAGAAGGCATCCAAGAAGCACAGCAAATCACACTCATCGGTGGAGTACACGATCTGGTTGATACGTGGGAGCGGGAAATGATCCTGAGGGCAGGCCTTGTTGAGGCTGGTGAAGTCGACGCACATGCGCTCCTTCCCACCTTTCTTGGGGACGATCACAGGATTCGCCAACCAGTCTGGGTGCCGCACCTCCTAGATGACGCCGGCCTCTTGGATCTTGCCGACCTCCTAGACGATGAACGCCTGCTTCTCTTGTGCCTGGCGCCGCGCTTTTGCTTCACCGGGCGCGCGCCAGGGCACACCATCAGGTGATGCTCGATTACCTCCCTCGGGACACCGACCAAGTCTGACACTTCCCACGCAAATACGTCTTTGTTGGCCCTCAGGAATGCCACCAGTGCCTTCTCCTGATCCAGAGGAAGGCCCGCACCAATGGTGAAGGTGGGGCCCGAGCCACCGGTGTCGATAGGCATCTGCTTCGTCCCGGCCCGGTCCTGAGAGAACATCTACTTTTTCTTCATGGGCACGGCCTCCTGAGCCACCGCTGCGCCTGCGGTGGCAGGGCGCGAAGCGGCCGTGGCCCTGTAGACAAGCTTGAGGGCCCGGACCGCATCCTTCGTATCCCCGACCACCGTGATGATGCCGCTGCTGCCCGGCATCTTGACGACGTTGTAACCTGGATGGGTAGCCGCCATGAACTTGGCGAGGGCCGGATACCCAAGGATGGCGTTGTACGGGAGGCCGATGTGGGCGACATCAAAGTTGATGAGCTCGGTGTGGTAGTTGTCGCGCGTGCCGAAGGTGACGGGGAGGTGTATCTACCCCAGGGGAGTGGCCACGCCCTTGACCACCCCCGAGAAAGGCCGGGTGGGGAGTAGCTGGTCATATGGTACTTGAAGCAAATTGAAGGTTTCCACCGAGAGGACATTTAGCCGGCGCCTCCGTCGATGACGGTCTTGGTCACCGCGACGTTGCTGATGGTGGGGGTACACAACATGGGGAGAGCACCCGCCACAGTCGTGGCCTTGGGGTGGTCTCTGGAATCGAAGGCGATGGTGATCTCAGTTCCAGCGCGGCCTTGCGCCGCCATGCACTGCGGTCGGGCGGTACCTTGCTGACGGAGAAGCTGCTTGATGTGGTGGCCTGACGCAGGCGCCTGCAATCTGCCGATGATGCACGCGACTGCGGGGGGCGCTGGGGCCGCGAAGCGTGTGATGAACTGGTCGTAGAGTTCCCCCAAGAGGAGATCGAGGCGCGTGGGAGGCCGCGAAGCCAGGATCGAGGAGCCTCCGTGAGGGCGAGGGGGAACCAGTTTGCCATGGCCTTGTCATCACCGCCCGCCGCCTCGATGGCCTATGCGTATGACCGGAGGAACCCGTCGGGGTCCGCGACGCCATTGTATCGCGGGGACAACGCCGGCCTGAACCTCGCGGGCCACTACACTCGCCGCAGATAGGTGGTGAAGGCAGGGAGACCCGCGGCACTCCCGTATGCCTCGGGCAGCCACGCCTGCAGGGCCGCCCTGCCATGGGGAGCGTGAGGCGAGGGCGAAGCGTGGCCAACGGAGGAGCAGACTTCGACACGCCCCTACCTGGCGCGCCAAATGTCGGATTCAGGGCTCCGCAGACCCAAGAAGGTTCGAACTCTGGGGCGTGTGCGAAGATCTCAACCTCTCCAGGTTAGAGCCCGTTGCCCCACATCCTAGCCTAGCTGGATTCGCGTGAGCAAGGAAGAAGACAAACACGGCAGTCTACCCAGGTTTAGGCCACCTTGCGGTGTAAAACCGTACTCCTGCTTTGTGGTGGATTGGCCTCACGAGGGGCTGAGGATGAACTAGTACAGAGGATGAACAACCTCGCGAGAGCTCGGGGGTGAGAATGAGTCGACCTCCTCTATGGTGGTGGCTAACCTATATTTATAGTGGCCTTGGTCCTCTTCCCTCGAAACTTAGGCGGGAAGGGATACCACAACGGCCAATTTGAAAGGGGACAAGTAGTACATCCTATCCTGACAAAAGGTTGTCTTCTCCTGCAAAGCTTCTGGTCGTGACGTAGCGGTGGGCTCGGTGATGACCTCCACCTTGCCGAGCCTATGGTCTTGGTCCTGTAGCGTCGGAATGGAAACCTTTGGGAGATTCCTCGGGAACCCACGCCTGTCCTTGCCTCCTTAGCACCAAAGAGGAAACTGCCTCCTCTGCGCCCGCTGGCGCCCGCCTGGCCTTGGTCGTCATGGCTCACATCATCGCAACCTCGTGAGGCTGGGTACCTGCATAGAAATCTCCGCTCCTTAGGAGGCCACCTGGGGAGGTAGCTCCCTCGGGAGGTCTTGGTGTCGTCCTCCTCGCGAGGCCTGGCCCCTCGCGAGGGTCTTGTCTTGGAGGTCTTGGAGATGGGCCGTACCAGGCCATTGAGGGAGCCACGACGTGGGCCGCAGGCAGGCAAGTCTGGATACCCTGGTTCCCAGAACGCCGACAGATGCCTCGAAGGGGAGGTAGACCCGGAGGTATCTTGTCGGGGAATACATCCTGGAATTCCTGCAATAGATAAGATAACACTAAAGGTAGATTGTGAGAGGTGTTAGTTTTTGTTGCCTTGTCCTTGCACAAAAGGACATAGTGCATAACACTTGATGGGTTCTCACACACTTCTCTCATCTCACTTTTGGTAGAAAATAGCACTAGGTTTTTCTTGTCGCTCATCGTGGAGGCACTCATTTTTGGCTTGTGGCTCTCACTCTCTTTTGGGTGGCTCACTCTCTCACTATTCTCTCCATGATGTGTTGTTGCTTGCTTGTCAGCGATCACTTGGCTTGGTGACATAGGTCATAGCACGTACTACTTTCCCTTCATCTTGAAGCTATAGTGATTTGTACGCCCGTTGTGAATGACGCCGCGGTCAAATTGCCATGGTCGTCCAAGTAGGAGATGGCAAACGGACATTGGAATGACATCACACTCCAAAGTGTCTTCGTATGCTCCTATCTTGAAGGAAACATGCATGGTGTGCTCTACTCGGATAGTGCCGGAGTCGCTAAGCCATTAGACCTTGTAGGGGCGAGGGTGCTTCATCTTGACCAATTGGAGCTTGGAGCATAGTTCTTCACTCGCCAAGTTATGGCAACTTCCTCCGTTGATGATGACCTTCACGGACCTTCCATTGATGCATGCCTAGGTGTGGAAGATATGGCATCTTTGATCTTCATCTTGTTGATGTTGAAGTGTCAAGACTTTGGAGACAACAAGAGCGGGGCTCGAATTTTCTTCACAAAAGACTTGATCATCTTCATCCTCATTCACGCGCTGGTGCATGGCCACTTGCTCAAGGGCCTCCATTTCCTCTTCACTCATGAAGTCATAGGTGCCGTCGTCGTTGAGGATCATGGTGCGCTTGTTGGTACACTCGAAGGACTTGTGGCCTCGGCTGCCGCATGTGAAGCACTTGATGGAACTTGTCTTGATGGTCTCATCCGGTGGAATCGTAGATGATGAATTTCTCGGCTTGAAGTTGCTTGTAGTAGGGGGACGACTTGAGGATGTCGACGTTTTTTTGTAGGTTGACTTGTCGCCGTTATTTGTTGAAGGTCTGGTTGAGGTAGAAGGTGTTGGAGTCATTGAAGCTTGGTTGTTGGAACCGTAGTTCTTGGAAGAGTACTTGGCGTACTTGAAGTCATCTTGCACTTCTCATTCCGCCTTTGTGGCTTGATGCACTAGCTCGATGAGGTTTGAGTAAGGTTGGAAGTCGGCGATCTTCTTGATTGGGTGATTGAGTCCATTCAAGAAACGTGCCATAGTTTGCTCATCATCTTCCGTGACATTGGCTCGTATCATGGCAATCTCCATTTCCTTGTAGTACTCTTCAATGCTGTTTGTTCCTTGCTTGAGGAGTTGTAACTTCTTGAAGAGGTCGCGGTTGTCGTAGGTTGGCACAAAGCAGGCTCTCATGAGATCCTTCATTTGCGCCCAAGTTGTGATGGATGGTTCACCTCTTACCTCACGGCGCTCAATGACTTGCTCCCACCAAATGAGGGCATAGTCTTGGAACTCAAGGGATGCCATGGTGATCTTCTTCTCTTCCTCATAGTTGTGCAACCGAAAGATCTTGTCAACCTTCAATGCTCATGAAAGATACTCTTCGGGATCATTGCTTCCGATGAACTTGGGCATGGTGAACTTGATCTTGCTGTAGCGTTGCTCCTCATTGTGTCTGGGTCGAAGGTGATGACGCCCTTGATGTGGAGGGCTGTGAACCTTAAGTTGCTCTTGTCCTGGAGGATTCCCATTGTCATGTTGATCTTGGCGAACTTGTTGTTCTTGTCGAGCTTGTGGAGGAGCTTGTGCGACTTGTCGGTGCAATCGTGCTTGATGTAGTGATAGAGGCAAAGGTGTCCCGTCTTTCGATTCGGAGGAGTAGACTTTGGCGATCCGACTACGAACGTGCGAGGACGTCGCGCCTTAGCAATCGCTAAACCAACTCCGAGAGGTTATTGACCACACCGGAGCACAATCAACCTGACCACGAAGGTCTATTTCCTGCAAGCAAACAAAGAACAAGCAAGAAACTAAGATTGCAATCTGGATATTGCGAATATAAGATGAAAGCTTTATTGATCAAGGTGGGGTTCTGTGACGTCTTGGTCTGGTTTTGAACACAAACGAAGTACGCGAAGTTGCAGCTATGGCGAACTTTTAATCTAAACAAAACCCAAAGTCTAAACGGTGCCCTAAGGGCTGTATATATGGAGGAAGAGGGGGAATTTCGTGGCCCTTGGAGGAGGGGTCCGAAGCCAACCCTAACTCTTGTTTCCCACACATACGGACTCTAAAAACAGCCTATACCCAAGTATTTCGAAATTACATGGGCCTGGCCCAATAATAAGGTGACGCAGCACCTATAATAGCTTCTGGATGAAATTTATGAAGTGACATCTTGTATATTTCGTCCAAGGCTTCTTGCACTCATTATGGTGGCTTCAAAGTCCTGAAATCATCACTTGTAACTCCGTTCTTGTTCCCCTTGCGCATGCCATCATCTCCATGCTTGATCTTGCTCCAATGTTCAATCTTCTTGTCCAAGCTAGGCCCTTCATTTGTAACCAAGACAAATGTATCCAATTTAGGCATCATCACATTCTCATGAACATTAGAATCATTACCAAGAAACGAAAGTACCTTGTAATTTAATTGGCGTGCGCGAGCTCTAGTAATTGGTCCAGTATGTATAGCAGCAGGGGCTGTGGGTGTAACAATGGTATTGATGTCGTCATCATCCTCCCCTTCTTGAAATGAAGTCGTCCTCGATGGAAGCTCATCTTCCTCACCCAAATAAGGCTTCAAATCTGCAATGTTAAAAGTGGGACTAACTCTAAAATCTGCAGGCAGCTCAAGTTTATATGCATTATCATTTATTTTCTCTAACACCTCAAATGGACCATCAGCACGTGGCATTAGCTTTGATTTGCGCAAATCAGGAAACCTATCCTTACGCAAATGTAACCAAACAAGATCTCCAGGTGCAAAGACAACATGTTTTCTACCTTTATCTCCAGCAAGTTTATATTTAGCAGTCATATGCTCAATGTTTTCCTTAGTTAACTCATGCATTTTTAAGATCAATTCAGCACGTTGTTTAGCATCAAAATTAACCTTCTCCGAAGATGGAAGAGGCAACAAATCAATAGGTGCATGAGGTAGGAAACCATATACGATTTCAAAAGGGCACGTCTTAGTAGTAGAATGCAGCGAACGATTATAAGCAAATTCAATATGAGGCCAACATTCTTCCCACATTTTCTTGTTATTCTTCAAAACAGCCCCAAGCATAGTAGACAATGTTCTATTAAATACTTCAGTTTGTCCATCAGTTTGGGGGTGATAAGCAGTACTAAAAAGCAGTTTAGTCCCCAACTTAGCCCATAAACATCTCCAAAAGTGGCTAAGAAATTTAGTATCACGATCTGAAATAATAGTATTTGGCACACCATGCAAGCGAATAATTTCACAAAAGAACAAATCAGCAACATTAGTAGCATCATCGCTTTTATGACATGGTATAAAGTGTGCCATTTTCGAGAACCTATCCACGGCAACAAATATGCTATCCCTCCCCTTCTTTGTTCGAGGTAATCCCAAAACAAAGTCCATAGATATATCCTCCCATGGAACACTAGGTACAGGCAAAGGCATATATAAACCATGAGGATTGAGTCATGACTTAGCTTTTTTACATGTAGTGCAGCGAGCAACAAAGCGCTCAACATCCCGTCTCATTTTTGGCATAAGAAATGTGTAGCAAGTACATCCAACGTCTTCTTCATGCCAAAGTGCCCATTAATCCTCCTCCATGCGCCTCCTGCAACAACAAAAGACGAACAGAGCTAGCTGGAATGCATAGCTTGTTAGCACGGAACACAAATCCATCGTTAACGATGAACTTGTTCCATGTGCTCCCTTCTTTACAATTCTGCAATACATCTTTAAATTTAGGATCATGCACATATTTATCTTTGATGGTCTCCAAACCAAATATTTTAAAATAAAGTTGTGAAAGCATAGTATATCGACGAGACAATGCATCAGCAATAACATTTTCTTTACCCTCCTTGTGTTTAATGAAATAAGGGAAAGTCTCAACGAATTCAACCCATTTAGCTTGTCTACGGTTCAGTTTTGCTTGACTTTTAATATGTTTCAAAGATTCATGATCAGAATGAATAACAAATTCTTTGGGCCATAAATAATGTTGCCATGTTCACAAAGTCCGAACAAGAGCATATAATTCCATATCATAAGTAGAGTAATTCAGACTAGGCCCACTCAATTTTTCAGAAAAGTATGCAACAGGTTTACCATCTTGTAATAACACACCTCCTAATCCAATTCCACTAGCATCACATTCAAGCTAAAAAGTCTTATTAAAATCAGGAAGTTGGATGAGAGAAGCATGTGTCAACATATCTTTCAATACCGTGAAGGCTTCTTCCTGTGCGGTACCCCAAACAAAAGGCACATCCTTCTTTGTAAGCTCATTGAGAGTTGCAGCAATGGTGTTGAAATCTCTCACGAAACGCCTATAGAAACCAGCGAGGCCAAGGAAACTCCTGACTTGTGTGACCGTTTTGGGCTGCGGCCAACTCTCAATAGCTTCAATCTTGGCTTTATCAACTTAAATTCCCTGTGGAGTAACAACATAGCCAAGAAAAGATACTCAGTCGGTGCAAATGGTGCAGTTCCCAAGGTTACCAAACAAACGTGCATCACATAGAGCAATAAAAACAACACGTAAATGTTCCTCCAAAGATCTGCTATAAATCAATATATCATCAAAGTAAACTACCACAAATCGTCCAATGAAAGAACGTAAAACTTCGTTCATTAATCTCATGAAAGTACTAGGTGCATTAGTTAACCCAAAAGGCATGACTAACCACTCATATAATCCAAACTTAGTTTTAAATGCTGTTTTCCATTCATCTCCCAATTTCATATGAATTTGATGGTATCCACTACACAAATCAACTTTGGAGAATATTATAGAGCCACTAAATTCATCAAGCATATCATCTAGCCTAGGTATAGGATGATGATAACGAATAGTAATATTATTAATGCCTCTACAATCAACACACATACGCGACATACCATCCTTTTTTGGCACTAGTATAATAGGAACATCACAAGGACCAAGAGATTCGCGTATATCACCTTTGTCGAGCAGCTCCTGTACTTGACGCATAATCTCCTTCGTCTCCTCTGGATTGGTACGGTATGGTGCACGGTTTGGGAGCGAAGCACCGGGAATTAAGTCAACCTGATGCTCAATCCCTCGAATAGGTAGTAATCCCGGTGGCACGTCTTGTGGAAAGACGTCAGCGAACTCCTGCAAAATGTTAGTGACAGCAGGAGGCAAAGAGGAAGGCACGTCCTCGAATGAAAATAATGCCTCTTTGCACACAAAAGCATAGCAAACAGATTTGCTGAAATCTAGCTCATCAATATCAGACTTGGTGGCAAGTGAACATGAACTTTTCAATTTAATTTCAGAAGCAACACTAGATGGTTTATTATTAGGCTTCATTTGTTGCTCAAATTCTTTTGCCACAATATGATTTTCACTCTTATTTTTCTCCTGTTTTGCTTTATTAGCTCTATTAATATCATCTTTCAAAATGGAATCAGGAGACATAGGAAGCAAAGTAATATGTTTATGCTTATGAACAAGAGTATCACTGGTACGCGTCGGTGCTATACACATGGTTTTTAACCCCTTTCCGCGACGGCATTTGGAACCGTCGCCAAGTGAGTGTGGGCGATAGGGGGTCCTTCCCACACGACCCAGAAACCGTCGGGGATATGGAGCCATGATCCAGAGGCCTTGCAAAGTGCAATCGTGTGCGATGCAGCACACACTAAATTCTTTCGCACATGTGGTATCGGTGATTAAACGTTTCTAATGACGCAGTGAAACCAAACGGTGTGTCGTAATGAACCATTTGGGAAACAATATGTAAGGCACACGGGCCAACATATGAACTGTGTGCGATATGTGCCCCATCGCACACGAGTTTTTTGCGGAACCCATCTGCCATGCAATATTCCATCGCACACGTTTCCCAACAATTACTGTGTGCGATAATGTTCTATCACAAACGGTTCAGGAGCCCCTTCGCACACATACAAGTTCTACAAACCGTTTGTGATTTGTTGTGTATCACCAACGGTTGCGCCAAGAGTGACGTGTGCTTTTCGTTTGGGATCCCACATGTTTCCTGAAAAAATTATGACTGGGATTGTATTTTACATTGGGCACGGTTTACTCCGAGCTCTCGTGTGCGATACCGTGATATCACAAACGGTTCCGGAGACCCTACGCACACGTAGTAGTGCTGCAAATCATTTGCGATCTGCTGTGTATCACCGACGGTTCCGCTACGATTGATGTAAGCTTTCCAATGTGGATCGCACACACTCATTTAGTTCAACCATGTGCGTAGCAATTGCCAGGTTAAAACAAAAAATATCCCATTTTGAATCGGCATGCAAAAAGCAAATTCGCCACAATATTCAATTGAACAAATAGTGTCCACAAGAAGAACATTCATCAGATTTTGCAACAATTGCAATTGAACATATGGTAGCTAAATTCCAATGATTTGTCCACACATATATGCATTACATAATTAATCATAGTGTACGAAATACGAAGACCTCATCAGATGGAAAACAATGGATCCATGCATATATGTTTAGCGGCTAACTCTTACTCAATGTTTCAGGAGAAGGCATGCTGAAATCTTCATTATCACCAGTGGGATTGATGTAGTGATTCAGGAAGACGTCGCTGATAAATCTCCGAACCATCAGCAATTCACCAGCCAGGAGCGGTTCAGGGGTCCTTGGTTCTAAGATGAGCTGCAGTATTTTTAAGATCAGAATGTGCCATATGAGTGGAGTAGAAGATATTAATTAAGATAGACTTATTGGTACTAATTCGCGAGGATCGTCACAACTATCAGCAGATTTGCAGATGGAGATCATGTGTCTACAAACATAGTATCCACAAAGGTTGGTCCCTGCTTGTTGCTGAGGACACTGAAATTTTTTGTACATAATTAGTCATGTATTTGTCCTGTTAGGAACAACCTAACCGGTGTTAGATGTATTATTTTTTTCTTTGGACAAAAATAGAAATAGGTTTATTTAGAAGCTTGAACATTTGACTAGCGTAAGAAAAGGTATTTGCAGACTATTGGATAAATTTTCCGAAAATAACGGATTTCGGTTTGTTACCGGAGAAACGATCTCATGCTGCAGAGGTAGTTCCCTCTTGAACAAGTTCCCTGGTTTAGTTTTACACAATGCGAGCACACTGCAAATGAAGATGAATTTTGACAACATCAATTATTGAACCAGATATGAATGCAAATTAATTTCAACATCATAGAATTCAATACCTATCCATGAATTTCTAAAGATGCGTCAGATCCTGAGCGTTTGTTGACTCTCTGAGAGAATCCATGTAGTAAACTGTGTTCTTGTTTGGAACAATGAATACCAATATCCAGTGATCGCTACATATTAAAAAAGCCATGAACTTATGAATTATGTCGAAATCTGAAAGACAATCAGTGTATGCGTGGTTGTTTACTTGACTTACCGTTCATGATATGGCCAGAAAAATGATTCTGCATGGGACGTGTTTTCGAAGATACGGATGACCGTGTTAATGGCCCAGTCCCGTCGGTCCTTACCATCTAATGTTGTGCCATTTTCTAATGCAGGATCTATGAAATACACACTCTCCCTTTTTCTTCTCTGCGCATTCAATCCCCTGAGAGGAATAAAATGCAGTTAGCTGTTTATCATTTACAACCTTGTATGGAGAAGTTGATCAGAGTTTGTTAAGTACTTACAAAATCAGGCATCTAACAAGAGTGGCATCGAGCTCGTTGAAGTTGAAGAAGAGATGTAAGTCCTCGAAACTCACATTGATGGAACCAGCATCGTGTCGGAAATGATCTCTGTTGTAGTGGACTAGCAAACCATGATGACCTACTGACATTTGATCCATGCAATATTCATGTAACTCGCGGCAACTGGAGCTGCACTCATCAAAGTATTCGCCAACAAGAAATGGCTGCCATGGACGTAATTGCATGCTCCAAGTACGTCTGCTTTACTTTTAGCAAGCAACAAATCTACTTCTTCATCATCCATGCCGTCAGAAATAATATTACTCCCCGATTCGAACAACCTGCTGTTAATTTGGTTCTGGGCGATGAGTGCTTTAAGTAAGAGGCAATCGTTCTCTTTCCTCTTCGCTCTCTTGCCGCGCTTCCTCGCGGGTGCAGCCTTTTTGGCCACTTCCTTCTTGGTACTTGTAGCATCTCTGGCAGAACATCTAGTTGGCTGCAAGGTAGACTGCCGAGCAGATGGTGAAGCTTCGACGGACTGCTTAGCAGACGGTTTATCTATGCTGGACCGCTGAGCTGGCGGTGCTGCTGTGACGTACTACTGGGCTATAGGAGCAGAGGCATCGCACTGCTGACCATGCGTTGAAGCTATGTCGGGTTTCTGCGCAGGTGGTGCCAACTTGTCGGTGTGCTGAGGAGGCCGTGCCAACGCGTTGGTTTGCTAAGTAGGAAGTGCTGACACATTGGTATGCTTATCACGCGACTGCAGATCGACAGACTGATGAGCAGTCGATTTTGGACCTATAGACTGCTTAGCAGGCAGTTCCGAAGCATCAGACTACTTAGCAGTCCGTTCCACCAGGTTGGTCTGCTGAGCATGTGCTGCAGCTGGGTCTCCCCCCGCTGCTTCAGCGGCCGGCATCTGAACCAGTGGTGCATCTTCAGCAGTTGTAGGCCTTGCCACTGGCTGCTCTGGGGCGGAGGATTACATGGCCTGTACAGCACAAAGTCGGGCCGGCTGATCACAGGTTGATGCATTAGCCGTCGGATTATGAGTATTAGGTTCTTTGGGGGAAGCACGCGAGAGCTGCTGTGGCAAGGAGAGCGTCACCGGTTGAGGGGCGACATTGGTTGCTCTTGGCGCGGCTTCAGGGATCTCATCGATGAACTCTATTTCCTTTCGTGGCCACTGGATGTGATGTAACAGTGTTTCTCCCAAGGTCCTTTGCTCATCAAAGTCTCCTAGGACATTCTTCAGGGCAAATTCATTGAATCCAGGCTTTACTTCAGTCACATAGCACTTCACACAGCCCGGCTTCAATGGCACATTGTCCAACAAGAGGCTCTCTTCCAAGAAGGGTGGGCAAACCCAGGCTGTTGCACATTTTAATGTACCTTCATAATGTGTAAGCACGCCCTTCAGTCTGTCTTTCATTCTAGATAGATCAGATATAGCATCATCATGAGCACTTGTAGTCTCAGTGTCGCTGCGGTCAGCTGATGCACAGCTACTCTTGTGCGTTGTTATCGCGCAATAAGCAGCATCCTCCATGCCCACCTCCCCTCCCATCTGCTAGCTATCTGTCAGTGTTAGAGTCTTCTGCATCATCATTGATTCCTCAATATCCTTTCGAACAGCCGGATACATGTCCTTCCTCAACCTTTCATACAATTTATTCTGCTTCATTTCACTCCTCGCTTTTTTCATCATGAGCCTCTCTTCTTTGCTGAGTGTGAAAGCCCTCTTGTGTGGGACATTAACACCTATACCCCTTGCACGGCCAGGGGGCTCTCTTGTTTCCAGAGCATTGGACAGAATGTCACATGGCCCTGAGTCCCTGTAGAACCTTCCAGGGATCTTGGAAGCCTCTAACATCACTTGATACAGTTCTTCGTCACGTGAGTTTTCAAAGTAATAAGTTCCGTCATGACGCCTCCTTGCACGTGCCCGCAAGTAGTCTCTGGCGCGTTCGCCCCTGATTTCACTAAAGGCCGGTTGCCCACCCGCCGCTACTGCTTCTTTGTCCTCCTGGTCCCATATCGGTTTCATGCCGTAGTATCCTGCCACACACATACGGTGGGGTGTATGTTCTTCTTCTGAAGTTCCGACTGCTTGGCACTCTTGTCAGCAAACTCTTTAGTTGCCCTGACCCTTTTGAATTCTGCCCAGTCTGCCTTTGTAATTTAGGGGTATGCGGGGATTGGGTCCTTGCCTTCACTCAAGTACTTCTTGTACAACACGTGCTTCCAGTTTCTCCAAGCATCCCTAGCCTTCTTCAGTGCAGCGTGTTCCACCAGCATTCTCCACTGCTCTGGAACGTTGAAGTGATCCATGATCTCCCGGACTATCCTTCACCATGTTTCTGTGTCAGCCTTCCAAAACCCCGGCAGATTAATGTTGAGCCTTGCCCTGCCAACAAATCCACACGCACTGCTGAACCTCGTGCGTGCTTTATCTGGTTTAGTTGGAGCCCAAGACTTTAAATCGATCTCGGTTACTTCATATATACCTTTAGGCTGGTGTGTGGGCTTCCTTGGAGCGTTCCTCCGTGTCCTGGCCGGAAGGGTAATTGCTGCAGCTCTATCCCATTCAAGATTACTTGATCCCTCACCATCTGCTGAAGACCTAGGGTTGACGGAATCAGATGAAGATACATCGCCTGAAGCATGAGTGTTGTCGCTGCTACTCGGCATCTACAGAGAACACATGCGAAACTCAGGAAAGGAGGATAAGCATAAAACTAAAAACTTGGTATGAAGCTGTCTAAACATATCATGCAATAATTTAGAAAATGTGCGGCTTATTTGTTAAATTTGTGTGACTCGGGCGCCCGCGATCTATAAGTTGGCAGTAACTTATTGGAACAAATACAGCTTATATGTACTAGTTAGGAAGGTAGATAATGAACATATATACGCTCTCCGTTATTTTATAGCCAATTTGGGAACATACGGAACGAAATAGGAAGAGGGATTGCGAGGAAATATGCCTCACCATGATGGAGAGCAGTAACTAACAGGCTTCTTAATGCAAACCCGGCCGGACCACAGGAGAGGCGAGGGTTAAAGGATCGATATGCTCGAGGGTGGCTGGCGAGCAAACGAAGACGGCGAGGCGCGGGTAGCCGCGTGTTGGGAACGGTAGTGGAGGTAGGCTTGCCACCGAAGAGCGGGCACACGGCCGGGGTGAGCATGCCGGCGCCGGAGAGGGTTCTGCTGTGGATCTGGGGGAGGGGGGAGCTGGTGATGGAGATTGGGTGGACTAGTTGAGTGAAATGCGGGCGGGCGGTGGGGGGGTGTTGGCGGCCTAGGTGAAAAGGGTGAAAAATATCCCCGGTCGCCGCGCGGAAAAGCCTATGCAAACGGTTGCCTCTAAGCGCTCGTGTGCACAAAGAGAAAAATTTTGTTTGAAATGAAGACGTACTAATTTTGAAATAAAGACGTGAGTTCATCGTTTCGCCTCTAAATTTTTCCCACGTTAAGCAATCACCATTATACCACGGGTTTGATTTGCTGGTGCATTTAAGGTCTCGTGTGCTATATTTAAGACATTTTTTGGCATTTACCGTGCATTTTGGCATATAAATCAAATCCTAGCCGGACCGCATTTCCTGTCGAAAGGGATGAGGATTGTCCTTCGATCTGGGAGCATCCAACGGTGCAGGCGTACGATCCGTGGGGTTTGGGTTCTGGCCAATCAGAACGCACAACTCAGATCGCGTGCGTGGCAGGGGGGGGGGGCATCGGCCACGGTTTAGTGGGCACACGTCTTTCGTGAGTGAACCGTGTGCTATTTGAAAACATTTACATTAACTAACAACATATTTTTGTTTGAACGAAAACATGAGTTCATCGTTTCGCCTCCAAATTTTTTTCCCACGGTAAGAAATCACGATTGTACCATATGGTTCGATTTTCTGGTACATTTTACCAGGCGGCAGGCCTGGCTAGCAATCTCAAACTTTGAATATGCAAAAAAAAAGAGATCTCGTTTGTATATATATATATATATATATATAGTCGCAAATACACGTGGGTGTTATCAAGATCATTTGTGTGTCGCTTTGGGAGTTTTCATTCATTGTCCGAGAAACGGGAAAAAACTTCAAATAGTTCGGCCGCAGGGTGCGGCCAGAGGCATAGGCCTTGTTGGTATTTTAATTTCAGGAAATGCATATAGGGTCGAGGAGCAAAGCTTAGTGCAGCTGCCGCCTGAAGTTCGACCTCCACTATCCCGCCATCGACCATGATGGATGTGCTCGAATCACGCCGCCGCCGACCTCGATGGTTGAGCTCCTCCTGTCTCCCGCCGCAGACCAAGGATTGACCTCCTATGATGCTGCCACCACCCACCGACCGAGGATTGACCTCTTCTCCGGTAGCCGCTGCCTAGGCCGCCGCTGCCATCTCTATATGCAGAGCGGCTGTTTTTTTTACGGATATCCACAGAGCGGCTGTTTACACGGTATCACTGTAACTCAATTATATGTACATGGTAGTACATCACATACGGTTATGTAACGGCAACCGTGTCTCACCTACGTTGTCTTCTCACACAGTTTGGTAAGGAAATCGTGTGTGACGTTGTAATATCTAACACAAACGACATGTATAAACAGTGTGCCGTATACAACATATAGTGCCATAAGTAGTTCCCGACCGTTAGCTTATCCCCACAGTTTCCCCATTTCCCCCAAATCCCTACATAGCCTCCAAATTCCCTCGCGTGGCGCTGACATTGGGGGAATGTGGACGAGTGGTGCTGATGGTTTCGGTGCGGCTGCTCCTGCTCGTATCGCCGCCACGATGGCGGTCACCGCCAAGCACTTGCCTAAGGTCATCAGAAGGCAGGTGTACTACGGATTTGAATCGTCCTGTCAGGTTCCAATCTATCCCGATCTTTTTTAGCATGTCCAAAGTAGCTCCTTGCTGAATCCGTCCTAAATGAACGCCCCCAGGAAAGCGATCTGCCCCCGGGTCCGGAGCATGACTCCAGACTCCCGCAACACGAGTTCGACTCTGAGTTTTGCGCCATTGAGAAGTACCAAAAGCCGAGTTGTGTGCACGGGCACACTCCCGCTCGACGTGTATGCACGGAGGGATTCGACATTGGTAGGCGGTTTCTCAGTTGCCCCTTAGAGGTTAGTGCTAAGTTCGTCATTTTACTTGAGTTAATGCCACCGCTCATCCTGAATACTATTTAACATTGGCAGGGATATGAGGCTTGTGCCTTTGTTAACTGGCTGGATGAAGAATGGCATGGCAGGGCTCGGAGTGTTATCACCAAGATCGCAGAAGATAACATAAAGCTGTATAAGAAACTGGCTGATCTGGAATGTACAATCAGTACGATGAAGCAAGAAAGAATCAATCACAAGCAACAGATGAAAGCAAGAGACAAGAAGGAACTAGCTTGTGTAGTTGTGGTTGTCGCATTAGCCATGTTCTATGCGCTGTTTGCAATGATGATTAGGGGTTTTGTTTGACAGTATTGCTAAAGCACATCTAGATGTGCTCTAAGTAATGCACATCTAGGTCCCATGCCATTGATGTTACGCGAAGATTCGTGCAGATATTTTCCTTTGTCTTTTTTTCTTTTCCTTTGTAGTTTGATTATTACTGGCTTTATCAATAAGAAGAGCTCAATGTATTGCTTGCCAACTGTCCTACTCTGTTCGTACCAGTACCGGTGCATCATCCCAAAACTCGTTCCTTGTTTTTGTCCTGAAAAAAGAAACCAGCCAAATAGCCAATAGGAGTCCTGCGCAACCCCACGAATTTGGAGCGACTGGGTACAAATAATTGCGGTTGATTATATCAGCGGTTAGATAATACGTCAACCCCCGCTTCAATTGGCATTTCCTCTTCTCTGCCTACCCCGCTTAAGTGTTCACCATCCTCATCGTCCCCGGCAGGCTGCGCTACACACTAGCACACACTCTGCAGCCATGTCGAGCGACAGCGAGGACGACAGTTCGGCTAGCAGTCTGGCACTCGATGATAGGTCAACATCGGAATCATTCCGCTCATCTTCCATGAGTCCGGCGTCGAGCCCAGACCTCGATTATATCCGGATCATGGAAGGGACGCCGCCTCCGGAGTCATCAGACGACAACCAGACAGACGAGGAGCCGTCGGAGGACGAAGAAGAGGACGGCGATGATGATGAGGAGGAATGGTCGAACGTGGAGGAGGAGGAGGACGACGACAGCAACGACGATGACGACGGCGGTGGCGATGAAAAGCTAACGGTCAGCGGCAAGAAGCGTCCTTGCCAAGACGATGTCGCGGGGCCATCCAACAACAACAACAAGAAGAAGAAGGACTAAATTAAGCAGACTGTATATATCTCTGTTCCCGTTCGCTCATATTAATTTGTTATCTCTGTTTATCCTGTTAATCTCATCGTAGACGGTTAGTAATACATATTCAACAAAGATCTTCTACATTATCGCCCACAGGTTGGTTTGTTAAACTGTGTGCCTTGACGAGCACACAATTCACAAAAAAACACCGTATGAGCTGTCCATAATGATCACACACAATTCTGATTACCGACCTGTTTGCCGGGTATCACACACATCTTGTTACGCCGAATCATTTGTGTTCACCTCGATCAACGCAAACGGTTCATTAGAGCGAACTATATGCCGTATATCGGACACACCTTGATCTGACTGCCCGTTTCTGTTGTTCTGTCTCATCGCAAACAGTTCGTATGGATCAACCGTATGCCCAGCATCGCACACGCAACTAAAATCTGAACCGTGTTTGATGTATCATTCATCGCAAATGTTTTGCGTCTTTTTTGATGGTTTTTTTACATCACCGTTTGCGATTAATGCATCGCACACAGTTTCGTCAAAGGGTCTCTGATCGTAGGGTCGCGTTAGCAGCATCCTGCAGTAGTGTATACTGATTGTTTCTACCATGGTGTACATAATTTTTATCAAATTGCCATGGTCTACCAAGTAATAAGGAACATGCTTGCATGGGTACCACATCACAATCAACATAATCAGCATATGTAGAGATACTAAAATGCACATGAACAGTACGTGTTATCTTAACCTTGCCGTTGTTGTTGAACCATTGGATGTAGTAAGGATGTGGATGTGGTCTTGTGGTGAGAGATAGCTTATCCACCATCTCCATGCTAGCCAAGTTGTTGCAGCTCCCTCCATCAATGATGACGCGGATAGAACATTCCTTCACAACTCCCTTTGTATGGAACAAATTATACCTCTGATTTTGCTCAACTTGTGTTACCAGCACACTCAAAACACGTTGAGAAACTAAACTCTCATACCTGTCAGCATCTTCAGCAGCCATGTATTGCGTCTCATGTTCAGAATCATCTTCACCATGTTCTTCACTTGCAATAAGAGCCAAAGTCTCCTCATCATAGTCACTAGCGTACTCATACCCACCATCCTCAGTAACAATCATCACACGCGGAGATGGACATTTGCTCGCATAGTGACCTCCACCCTTGCAACGACGGCATATAACCTCATGTGTTTGCCCTGTTGATGCCATGGATGAAGAAGAGCTCTGTGCAGGACCGGAAGGTGTACTCCTGGCAGATGGTGGTGGTGGTGCCTGTTTTCTTGTATCTCAGTTGGAATTGGCGGCTGAAGTCAGTGGTGCTGTAGTAGGACGTGTGGGAGTAGAGGATGTGCGTGGTGTCCATGATGAAGATCGACCTGCAGAAAAATTAGTTCGCACGAATGCCTATCAATCCTGCACTTCACGTTCAGCTTTGCAAGCAAGATGGAATAAACGAGTTATATTATTATACTCCTTATACTATAGAATGGTCTGAATCTCTTTATTTAATCCACCCATAAAACATGCAAGCATAGCTTCATTATCCTCAACAATACCATATCTAATCATGCCAGTTTGTAATTCCTGATAATACTCCTCTACAGAATTTTTTCCTTGTCTCAAACGCTGCAGTTTTTGAAGTAACTCACGTTGATAATATGGTGGAACCCAACGAGTACGCATAGCAGTTTTCAAAGAAGCCCAAGTAGTTGGGATATTATCATGATATAATCTACAATGTTCAGACCACCAAACAGAAGCAAAACTAGTGAATTCACAAACAACATCAGCAACACGTCTATCCTCAGGATATTGTAAGCATGTGAAACGTTGTTCAGTTTCTAACTCCCAAGTAAGATATACATCAGGAATGTATCTACCCTCAAACGGTGGAATATTCAATTTCAGCTTAGGAATATGGTCATAATCTCATACATGAGGTGGTGGTGCAGCCCTACCATTGCGATTATATGCATGAGATTGACCTGGTGCTGGTGGTGCTGGTGGTTGCATGTAGTTCTGATTTTGATCAACCTCATCCTCATAATAGTCCTCCACCTCGGCAGTAGCAGCAGGAGCTATAGAAGCATCAACAGCAGTAGCAGCGACACCGGAAGTTTGTCCTGGCTCAAGGGGAACACGACCCGCTTGGCAGATGGCTGTTTCGTGACGTGGAGGTGGTTGTTGTTGTTGTTGTTGTTGTTGTTGTTGTTGTTGTTGTTGTTGTTGTTGTTGTTGTTGTTGTTGTTGTTGTTGTTGTTGTTGTTGTTGTTGTTGTTGTAATGGTGTAGCAGATGCAGGTGGTGGTTGTGGAAGACGCGCGAGTACTTCATCAAACTTGGCATCCAGCTTGGTGTCAATTGTCTTCTCAACGTCATCAATCCTCTCCAGTGCCTTTCCAAAGCTGGCCATCACGTCTTCCACCTATTGACTTAACATTTGCTGAAATTTATCATGAAGCTCCTTCTTCATCATGTTCTCCCAGTCAATCTCGTTGGCTTGTGGTCCTGCCATGGTTAGCAGCAGTAGAAACACACAAGAATATGATCCTACAAACTACTAGAAAGTGGTGGGGTGTCACAAATCCGTCAAGCGAATCTCAAAGTCTTACTAGTTCTTACCAAGCAGCAGGTGGTGATCGGCAACCGTTGGAGTCAGAACTCTCAAAGCTTGGATAGAGCGATTACCAGGGAGAGTCAAACGCATGATGTAGATGTATGTGGAGCTGGGATGGCTTATAATATGGTAACAAAAAGGTCAGCAATAATCAATTCAGAGATGCAAAGTTGAATAAATGCTCAACGACGGTACTGTGCTGGTCCTAGGCTAGACCGTACGAGAGACGCGAGCCTAGAACACTAATAAAATCACGACACATCACGTAAACAAGGGAGAAGCACACTCTAGAATTTTCTTTTCGCTCTCTTTTTTTTGCGCTCCTTTTTTTTGCCGAAAATCACTATAATGGCGAGTGTCTCAAAACTCTTCCCAAGTCAAAATAACAGGATAGGCACGAAATTTGTTTGACTATTTTTTTTCGAAATCAGGGCAGCGACAACCAAAAAGTGCGATAAAAAATCACTATGATGGCAAGTATCTCAAAACGCTCCCAGGGACCTAAAAATAGGATAGGGAAAAAATCTTTTCGACTGCCGAAATTTTGGCCTAAAAACTGTCCGGGGGTCTCCAGATTTTTTTTTGAAACCTACTCAGGCAAGGAAACACGAATCGGAAAATAGATGGATCTTGAAAACAAACCTAATATGAAAAGAACTCGAATTGGTGGTGGATATATGGTGGTAGGATATGGCAGCGGTGGTGGAATATGGCAGCGGTGGTGGAATATGGCAGCAGCGATGACGATGGTGCGGCAGCGGCGTGACAAACTGTGACAGAACTCGAAACTCTAAAGGACTAGACGCTAAGACCAGCAACTAGACATGATGATGCAACCGCAAATTCAACAAAGCAAAACCCTAAAAAGATTATGTAAAGGCTCAGATTGGTCCGGTTATGATGAACTAACCCTAAATTTTTTTTGGCTTTTTCGTGGACTATAGGTATGAAGAACAGACTCGATCTAAACTATGAAAAACTGAAAATCTCACTGAGCAAACTGGAAATCTGATACCACTTGATAGAGGCAAAGGTGACCCGTCTTTCGATGAGATGGTGATTATCATTTCGGAAGTGTAGACTTTGACGATCCGACTACGAACGTGCAAGGACGCCACACCTTAGCAATCGCTAAACCAACTACAAGAGGTTATTGATCACGCCGGAGCACGACAACCTGACCACGAAGGTCTATTTCCTACAAGCAAACGAAGAACAAGCAAGAAACTAAGATTGCAATCTCGATATTGTGAATATAAGATGAAAGCTTTATTGATCAAGGTGGGGTTTTGTGACGTCTTGGTCTGGTCGTTGAACACAAACGAAGTACGCGAAGTTGCAGCTATGGCGAACTTTTAATCTAAACAAAACCCAAAGTCTAAACGGTGCCCTAAGGGCTGTATAAATGGAGGAAGAGGGGGGATTTCGTGGCCCTTGAAGGAGGGGTCCGAAACCAACCCTATCTCTTGTTTCCCCACACATACGGACTCTAAAAACAGCCTATACTCAAGTATTTCGAAATTACATGGGCCTGGCCCAATAATAAGGTGACGCAGCACCTATGATAGCCTCTGGACGAAATTTATGAAGTGGCATCTTGTATATTTCGTCCAAGGCTTCATGCACTCATTATGGTGGCTTCAAAGTCCTGAAATCATCACTTGTAACTCCGTTCTTGTTCCCCTTGCGCATGCCATCATCTCCATGCTTGATCTTGCTCCAATGTTCATCCTTCATGTCCAAGCTAGGCCCTTCATTTGTAAGCAAGACAAATGTATCCAATTTAGGCAGCATCATATTCTCATGAACATTAGAATCATTACCAAGAAACGAAAGTACCTGGTAATTTAATTGGCGTGCGCGAGCTCTAGTAATTGGTCCAGTATGTATAGCAGCAGGGGTTGTGGCTGTAACAATGGTATTGATGTCCTCATCATGTAGTCACTCTTGTACTTCCTCGCGAAGTGCTTCTTCTTCTTCTTCTCGAACATGTCGGTTATGGGCGGCGACGGCACGATTGGTTTCGTGGTGGGCACGTTGCGCCTCAAGGGCTTGTGCTTCACGCCGTTGTTGTTGTTGACGGAGGGCTTCGGCGTCTTGCTCGTCTTGATGTTGACGTGCTCACTCTTCCTCTTGTTGGGGTTGGTGTTGGCGTTGCCTTTCTTGTGCTTGCGCAAGGGTAGCTTGATTTTGACGATGTCGATTTTCTTGCTCTTCAAGTTGCTCTTGTTGTCGATCCTTGCCGTGTAGAGGATTGCGGTTTGCTTGACGGTCTTGGCGCATGGCTCGACGAAGAGTGTTCCATGTCGGTGTACTTGAACCGAAGATGGTGTCATCGGAATGTCGACTCGAGCGTGTGACGCCCCTGGCTCAATCGTGCACTAATCATACATGCAAATGCACATGATCAAGCCTAAGGACTCACGGGAAGATATCACAACACAACTCTAAAACATAAATAAAGTCATACAAGCTTTATATTACAAGCCAGAGGCCTCGAGGGCTCGAATACATAAGCTCGCATTCAAGCGTCAGCGGAAGCATCAGATATCTGAGTACAGATATAAAAGAAAACACAGATAGGCCCTTAGAAGGCGGGGCAGAAGAAAACACTACGATCGAAAGGCGCAGGCCTCCTGCCTGGGACCCTCCGATCCTACTCCTGGTCGTCGGCCAACTCGTAGTAGTATCCACCCTCGGGGTAGTAGTAGCGATCGTCGGCGTGGGCAACTGTATCCGGGGCTCCGTCATCTGGTTGCATCAAATGGATATGGGGAGAAAAAGAAAGCAAAGCAACCATGAGTACTCATCCGAAGTACTCAGCAAGCAAAGATCTACACTACATATGCAACATTATCAAAGAATGGCTGTATATGTGGACTGGGTTGCAGAAATGCCAGAATAGAGAGAAGGCCTAGTCCTATCGAAGACTAGCATCTTCAGCGGTCTTGCAGCAATAGAAAAGAGTAGAACAGTACAATATAATGTAGCAGTAATGATATAAACCTCACCCAGAGATCCTTTCTCGACTCCCTGTGAGAAAGCAATCCCAGAGCCATACAGTCATCAACCTCGTCCTGAGATCCCTTCTCGACTCCCTGCGAGAAGCAATCCCAGAGCCATAGTATCCAATTCTAGTTGTATCGATCGGGATACAACTCCGAGTGTCCGTTACCGAGGATCCGGCTATGCATAGATTAGTTCTTCCCTGCAAGGGTGCACCAACTTACCCACCACGCTCGCTTAACTCCAGCCGGACACACTTTCCTGGGTCATGCCCGGCCTCGGCCAAACGACACACCGCAACCCTACCTAGAGCTCAGCAGAGAGGTCCCCGCCAGTCTACAACCTAAGCGCTCAGGGGTCTTGGGCCATCGCCCTGTGCACTCTGGGTCGTTGTGTGCAGGGTGGATACCAGCACCGCCTCGGATAGTCGGTACGATCCGACCGTGCCACAATGCTGAACTGGACATCTGACAAAACTTTCGGCTGATGCCATGATGCGGAATGCCCATAACTTTTCCCGCGTGATGGTTAGTGCTATCGGGCCAGAGGCCCACTCAGATCAAATATCCAAATCTTAGTGTGTTGGTAGTGCGGTAACGAGCAGAGACTCACGATCGATGTGACCCCGTCGCCCCGTCTCGAGGACTTGAGGCAAGGGCTGGGAATGCCCGGCCATGCCTCGTATTCTCACTCGGGCACCATCCAGGTCAACCGTCTCCATATCACTCGCGGGTACCCCTCAGGGTCGACCCGCCTTCCAAGTAACAGTGTAAAGTCCCTTTATCCGTGTGTCCATAACATCAAGGGAAATCCGAGGTATCACCCTCGTTGGATTCCTAATCGATGTAACCTTCAAGGTGAACTTAGGAGGAAACACCCTCGATGGGTTCACACTTGATGTGTTGCACGACAGCGTCGTTATCGGAAGTGGTGAAGGAGGAATCACCCTCGATGACCACGACCGAATAGCTACTCTACAGAGTTAACATCAGAAGTGCTACACGAGGTATCACCCTCGGCACTCGGTAGTAACGCTGCAGTGTCGTTACAACTAAGGGGGTGATGTGCGGTGCTGGGGCCTGGTCGTCGAGTCTTCTGATGATCCAGCGGGGCAATCGGGACAAGTGAGGTCACTGATAGGTCTCTACCCAGCCTATACTAGATAGTTTAGGATAAGCAGGTAAGGTTTCAATAGCAGGTTACAATAAACAGGCTATGCATCAGAATAGGTTAAACAGTAGCAGCAGCAATTTCTAATGCAAGTATGAGAGAGAAAGAATAGGCGATATCGGTATGCTCAAAAGGAGGGTGCTTGCCTGGTTGCTCGGCGGCAAAGGCAAGGTCGTCAACGGCGTCGTCGGGCTCCTGAGCTACGTCGGTACCGGGCTCTATCGAGAGAGAAGAGGGGGAGGAAACAGATAAATACAAGGCAGACAAAGTAACACAGAGCTTGCTATGCTAACGTGCAGTGCAGGGCTGCCTAAAAGCATGTCTAAGGCATATTAGTTATTTTATGATTTAAGTTGGATTTATTAACCGGTATATGTACACTATTCATCTACCAGAAACAGGCTAACAGTTGTGGGTTCACCTCCGTAGAGGGTCCTGACACGGAAACAGATGGCACGGTCAGCTTTGTCTCGTCGTTCCGATCAACTTTCATGTAGAAAGTTTTTCGATCTGAGCTACGGTTATTTTTCTATGATTTTCCGAAGTTTTTGGCATTTTCTGAAATTACTGAAATTCCTAAGTCCTCAGTTTTAAACATCATTTAGCTGTTTCCAGAGGCTATAACTAGTGTTCTATTCATCCTATGAATTGGTGCCTTTTACCAATATTGATCATTTTACTGTGGTCTACAAGATGGTATCAATTGCATCTCTGTTAGAACCCTGTAACTTGTTTATTTTCTGCTCTAAAGTTGCTATGGCAGTATATCTATTATTAGTTCTTCCAGTTAACAGAACATAGACTTTTGTCATTTTCATAGGGATTAATCCAAGCAACTTTTGGATTTGGTCCAATGGAAAGAATTGAACCTTGTCAAGTGTACTACCCACACATATTTATTTTAGCTATGTTAAGCTTTGTTTAGTTGCTGTTTTGAGGATGTTCAGTGTGCTATCCAGTGCAGTTTTAGAAAAGCTAGCAGCTGCTACAGTAACTGAATGTTACTGTAGCAGCGCTGCACTAGCAGCAGCAGGCAGTGAGCAATGCAGCAGCAGGGGGCGGCAGCGGCGTGGTGCGGGCGCGGCGAGGCTGGCCGAAGGTGGGCGAGGCCGGAGCCACACACACACACCACACGTACTACACACACAGAGCACGCGCGCGCACACACACAGAGCACGCACACACGCACGGCCATGGCCGGCCATGGCCGGCAGCAGCCGTAGCAGCAGTGCTTAGCAGCAGCAGCAGGCGACCAACAAGGGCAGGAGCAGCAGGCAGAGCAGCAGCAGCGGCGGCGAGCAGCAGCAGAGGCCGGGGGCAAAGTACGCAGAGACTGAGCTCCGGCCACGACGATGAACAACGGCGTAAATGACAGAGATCGAAAGGGGAAAGAGGGGGAATCGGCAGTGGAGCTCACTGCGGGTCCGGTGGTGGGCTCGGTGAAGGCCGGGGTGGACCGGAGAAGCGGCAAACGACGTCGAACGCCGGCGATGTACCGATGAAGATGTGCTTGATGCCGAGCGTACAGGGCCTCCTAGCTCGATACAGCGGAGGTAGGCGAAGGAGTCGACGATGACGGAACTCCTGGACATCCTCTCGAGCGCCGGGGAGGCCGGTGGCCACGCGAACGACGACGGCGCAGCCACGGTGAAACTCGGGCGCGTTCTAAATCGAAACAGAGAGTGAACGAGGTGGAGAATGGGGATTAGGGTTTGTCTGCCGCGACGGGGAGGTTCTTATGCATCTCGGGGTTCCGTCGGATGGTCGACACGGCGACAGGAGCGGCTAGGGCGCGTGGATGAACAACACGCCATTGCCACTGCCTTCTCCTCTGTACGTGAGAAAGGGGAAGGCCCTTAGATGGGCTAGGCCGGTTACTCTAGCACCGGGCCTAAGTGTATAGTAGTCGCTAGGCCTTTTTTTATTTCTTATTTTCTGTATCTGTTTTCTTTTCTGTTTTCAAATTGCTTAGCACCTAAATGACTTTTGTAAAATGTGTGACCTAGTCCTAATATTATAGTGCATTATTACCTAGCACCAAAAACTAGATTGGGAAAAATACAATTTCATATTTAATTTAGATTAATTAAAAGATTATTAAATGTTGCTTTTAGCCACAGTTTGAGGTTGTTAGGGTCACTTAACTGTTCCATTTAATGTTAATTAAAGTTTTATAATTGCCTCTGAATTATTTGCTATTTAATGAACATTTTAGTTTCTGTTTTGAACAACTTTTATTTTCCACTTTGAATTCATTTGAAGTTTGAATTTAGAGTTTGAAATGCAATATGATGCAAATGATGATTAGGCACTGTTAGACCTGCTGACATGGCATTATCAAAAGGGGAATTACTGTAGCTAACCACTGGGGGTGTTACAAATCTCCTCCACTAATAAGAATTCTCGTCCCGAGAATTAAGAGGTAGAAGGGAAAAGATCGGAGTATTCAGCATGAAGGTTATCCTCACGTTCCCAAGTGGCTTCATCTTCAGTATGATTTGACCACTGCACTTTGAGGAACTTGGTAACCTTCTGACGGGTTCGACGTTCAACTTCATCGAGAATGCGGATCGGATGCTCCTTATAAGATAGATCATCTTGTAATTCGAGCATCTCGTGATCCACTGCTCGGTGCGGAGATCCCTTGAAGCAACGATGAAATTGCGACACGTGGAAGACGTCGTGGATATGAGAGAATTGCGGCGGCAACTCCAATTTGTACGCTACCTGACCACGTCTTGCAACAATGCGGAAAGGACCAATATAGCGTGGAGCTAACTTGCCCTTGATTCCGAAGCGGTGAGTGCCCTTCATAGGAGTGACTCACAAATAAGCTTAATCACCAGGTTGATAAGTCAAACCCCATTGTTTGCTATCATAGTTGCTCTTCTGGCGGTCCTGAGCCGCCTTGAAATTTTCTCGAATGATACGGACTTGCTCTTCAGCGTGTTGGATAATATCCGGACCCACGAGCAGTCGTTCCCTAGTTTCTAACCAATTCAGAGGGGTTCGACACTTACGTCCATATAGAACTTCGAAGGGAGCCATTTTCAAGCTGGCTTGATAGCTGTTGTTATAAGAGAACTCGGCATATGGGAGAGATTCTTCCCACTTCTTGCCGAAAGAAATAACACAAGCCCGAAGCATGTCTTCAAGCACTTGATTGACTCGCTCGACTTGGCCTTGGGATTGGGGATGATAAGCTGAACTCCAGGTAATATGAGTTCCCATAGCTTTTTGGAAACTTTTCCAGAACTTGGAAGTGAAAAGACCGCCACGGTCCGGAACTGATCTCCTTCGGAATACCGTGGAGTGAAACAATTCTGGAGATATACAACTCTGCTAACTGACTAGCTGTGATCATCTCTTTGACAGGCAGAAAGTGTGCAACCTTGGAGAGTTGGTCGATGACGACAAGAACAGCATCATGACCCTTCTGTGACCTGGGAAGTCCTGTAATGAAATCCATCTAAACCTTATCGCATTTCCATAGAGCAATAGGAAGTGGTTGTAGAATTCCAGCAGGCTTCTGATGTTCTGCTTTAACGCGACGACACACATCACATTCAACTACATATCGAGCAATGTCCTGCTTCATTCTAGACCACCAGTACCTTTGATGGAGATCACGATACATCTTGGTGCTACCCGGATGAATAGACAGCGGTGTATCATGTGCCTCCTTCATGACCTTGTCAGTCATAAGCTCGAAGCGAGGTACCACAATGCGGTCCCTGAAATACAAGGTTCCATCTTCAGACAACGAGAAATCCCTGTACTTTTCTAGGTGAAGGTCTTTCTTCATCAGATCAATTTCAGCATCTTTAGCTTGCGCATTCTTAACAACTTTCTCAAGATCTGGTTGTATCACAAGGTTATTAAGAGAACCATGTGGAACAATACACAGATTCAGCTTGCGCAGTTCTTCAAAAAGACGAGGTTGAGGTCGCCTAACCATGAGGTTGTTGCAATAGGACTTGCGGCTTAAGGCATCAGCCATCACGTTAGCCTTGCCAGGGGTATAAGAAATACCCAAATCATAGTCCGCAATTGCCTCCATCCATCTTTGCTGATGGAGGTTTAGAGATGGCTGAGTGAACAAGTACTTCAGACTTTTATGATCCGTGTATATCTCGCAACGATTACCGAGAAGGTAATGTCGCCACAATTGCAGTGCATAGATGACAGCAGCTAGTTCTAGATCATGTACCAGATAATTCTCTTCATGCGGGCGCAACTGACGAGAGCCATAGGCAATCACTTTACACTTTTGCATTAGGACACAGCCTAATCCTTCACGGGATGCGTCACAATAAATCACGAAGTCTTTGCGGGAATCTGGAGGAGCAAGTATTGGGGCAGATGTTAGCTTGTCTTTGAGTGTTTGAAAACTTTGCTGACACTTCTCTGTCCATTCAAACTTAACGCCCTTGTGAAGCAGATCAGTCAAAGACGTAGCAATCTTAGAAAAATTCTCAACAAATCAACGACAATAACTTGCAAGGCCGAGAAAACTTCTCACTTGCTTGACGTTCTTCGGAGGAGTCCAGTCAAGAATAGCCTGAACCCGCTCCGGGTTAACAACAATTCCATCCTTGGAAATCACATGACCAAGGTAGGTTACTTCAGAAAGCCAGAATTCACATTTGGAGTATTTGGCATACAACTGGTGTTCTCGGAGCCTTTCCAGTACAAGACGGAGGTGTTCAGCATGTTCTTCTTTATTCTTTGAATAAACCAGGATACCATCTAGATAAACCATGACGAATTTGTCGAGGTAATCCATGAAGATGTAATTCATCAGACGGGAGAAGGTTGCTGGAGCATTGGTTAATCCGAAGGACATGACAGTGTACCCGTAGGAGCCATAGCGAGTAACAAATGCAGTCTTGGGAATATCCTCTTCACGAACTCGGATCTTGTGGTATCCCAATCTCAAATCAAGCTTAGAGAATACTGAGGAACCAGCAAGTTGATCATACAGATCGTTGATTCTAAGAAGCGGATACTTGTTCTAGATTGTAGCTTGGTTAATGGGCCGATAATCCTGAACCAACCGGTTAGTTCCATCTTTCTTCTTAACGAAGAGTGAAGGTGCTCCCCAAGCAGAGGAACTGGGGCGGATGAAACCCTTCTTAAGTGACTTGTCGATTTCTTCCTTAAGTTCAAGAAGGTGGTGCGAAGGCATTTTATAAGGACGCTTTGCAATAGGAGTTGTGCCTAGTTTCAAGTCGATGACAAACTCGACAGCTCTAGCAGGGGGTATTCCTGGAAGTTCTTCTGGAAAGTCATCTTGAAAATCATGAACAACTGGAACGTTCTCGATGCCTTCAAGAGGTGAGGCATTTAATGCATTCAGAGCAAATATCTGGCTCTTAGCATCCTGAGCTATTCGGGCTGAGTATTTGACTGTCTGGCCAGAAGGGTGGGCGAGCTGGACTGTCTTGGTAGCGCAATCAATCAAAGCATGATGGGCTGTCAACCAGTCTATACTGAGAATGATGTCTATGTCGGAAGGTCCAAGTACAATGAGAGAAACCGGAAAAAGTAGACCTCCACTCTCGATGTGGTTGTGAGGGCTTAGCATTGTGGTTTGCCACTTGGATCTTGGGGACTGAACCATTAGAGGAGTGTGTAATTCTTCCAGGTATAACTCATGTGACTGAGCAAATTGTTGGGACACAAAAGCATGCGATGCTCCTGAATCAAAGAGAATAGAGGCTGCTACCGAATTCACAGAGAGTATTCCCATCATGATAGTCGGTTCCTTCTGAGCCTTTTCAGCATTAACGTGATTGGCATGGCCTAGTACAATAGCAGACGGTATGGTATTACGGTTTCTGAATCGGCGGTTTCGACAACTCTTCTTACGATCAGTAGGAGGACGTGGTGCAACCTGAGGAGAAGCCATAGCATTAGGCGGTCCATCAGGAACCGTTAGCTGTCTCGGGGGTGAAGGCAGACGAGGTGCAACATATGACGGCCTTGGTGTTGGAGCAGGTCGGTGGTAAACATTGTGGGGAATCCAGACTTGAGGTTTCTGAACAGGTCGACCCGAAGACGAGCCGACATCTCGAGTACGCTTGAGCGACTCCTGGTATTTAGTCAGAGCAGTTTCAACTTGGAAAGATTAGCTGACTAGCGTTGCGAAGTCTGTGCAATCATGGACAGCAAGTGCAAGGTTTATATCAGTACCCAGTCCTTCACGGAATTTCTCCTGCTTGCGTGTGTCAGTGCAGACATCATCTTCAGCATAGCAGGACAATTCAAGAAATTTCCTCTGATATTCATCCACAGTCATTGTGCCCTGTGTGAGTTTGCGGAATTCCTGCTTCTTCTGGTCCATCAGACCTTGAGGAATATACCGTGCATGAAAAGCTGACTGAAATTCCTGCCAAGTGGTTACAATTTCAGCAGGCAACATACCCTTGTGCCTTTCCCACCATTGAGCAGCTGATCCCCTCAGGTGATACGTCGCATAGGTGACGTAACTATCAGGGATAACATTGGCCGACTTCATCTAGAAGGCAATGTCACGGAGCCAATCATCAGCATGCATTGGATCAGTCGAGCTGCGAAAAGTGGATGGATTGAGGCGCATGAATTCTGGCAGTGTTATTGGGGTAGGCTGTTGCTGAGCATTCAGGTTTGGAAATTGAGCCATTAGTCCGGTCATAACCTGACGGTTCAATTCAAACTGCTGCATCATTGAGGCAATATAAGGTGGAGGTGGAGGATCGTCAGCCATGCTGCCAATTCAACAGGGGCAGTTTAGCAAGAAAAACTGCAGGTGCATGAAGTTATTCATGATGTAACACGGGAAATGAATAGGAAAGGCATTAGATATATGATAGTAGTCGTTAAAGACACACCGATCCATACACAGAGTTGGATTCAAACGAATAGTACGCGCTCGGGAATGCTCGCAGCTAGACAAACTAGGCGGTGCGCAGGCACGCGGTAAGGAAGCACACAACGAGACATAGCAAAGGCTACATCCACGTCGGAGAAAACTACTGGGGCGAGGAATCTGCAAGTGACAATATAGGGTGCCCTCAATAAAAGGATCCTGCAAGCAGAGCCTGGATCGCAATCTTGAAGGAAGGGGGGAAATTTTAGAACACCGGGTGGATGTGATCACGAGAACCTAATGCTGGAGTCAGTAAAATTTTAACCCGAAAGGAAGAGAGATCAGATCCCAGAGTAAAGGTCAAGGAGTAAAAGATCCTAATACCACCCAATTGGCGACGTGGGCCCGTAACCCACACAGCCAAGTTAGTAAAACAGTTTTCGGTTACTAGACTCAACTTCGGCCAAGGAGTTGGAAAGGGGGATTCCTACAGGCAGTCGGCTCTGATACCAACTTGTGACGCCCCCGGCTCAATCGTGCACTAATCATACATGCAAATGCACACGATCAAGCCTAAGGACTCACGGGAAGATATCACAACACAACTCTAAAACATAAATAAAGTCATACAAGCTTTATATTACAAGCCAGAGGCCTCGAGGGCTCGAATACATAAGCTCGCATTCAAGCGTCAGCGGAAGCATCAGATATCTGAGTACAGATATAAAAGAAAACACAGATAGGCCCTTAGAAGGCGGGGCAAAAGAAAACACTACGATCGAAAGGCGCAGGCCTCCTGCCTGGGACCCTCCGATCCTACTCCTGGTCGTCGGCCAACTCATAGTAGTATCCACCCTCGGGGTAGTAGTAGCGATTGTCGGCGTGGGTAACTGTATCCGGGGCTCCATCATCTGGTTGCATCAAATGGATATGGGGAGAAAAAGAAAGCAAAGCAACCGTGAGTATTCATCCGAAGTACTCAACAAGCAAGGATCTACACTACATATGCAACATTATCAAAGAATGGCTGTATATGTGGACTGGGTTGCAGAAATGCCAGAATAGAGAGAAGGCCTAGTCCTATCGAAGACTAGCATCTTCAGCGGTCTTGCAGCAATAGAAGAGAGTAGAACAGTACAATATAATGTAGCAGTAATGATATCAACCTCACCCAGAGATCCTTTCTCGACTCCCTGTGAGAAAGCAATCCCAGAGCCATACATTCATCAACCTCGTCCTGAGATCCCTTCTCGACTCCCTGCGAGAAGCAATCCCAGAGCCATAGTATCCAATTCTAGTTGTATCGATTGGGATACAACTCCGAGTGTCCGTTACCGAGGATCCGGCTATGCATAGATTAGTTCTTCCCTGCAGGGGTGCACCAACTTACCCACCACGCTCGCTTAACTCCAGCCGGACACACTTTCCTGGGTCATGCCCGGCCTCGGCCAAATGACACACCACAACCCTACCTAGAGCTCAGCAGAGAGGTCCTCGCCAGTCTACAACCTAAGCGCTCAGGGGTCTTGGGCCATCGCCCTGTGCACTCCGGGTCGTTGTGTGCAGGGTGGATACCAGCAGCGCCTTGGATGGTCGGTACGATCTGACCATGCCACAATGCTGAACTGGACGTCTGACAGAACTTTCGGCTGATGCCACGATGCGGAGTGCCCATAACTTTTCCCGTGTAATGGTTAGTGCTATCGGGCCAGAGGCCCACTCAGATCAAATATCCAAATCGTAGTGTGTTGGTAGTGCGGTAACAAGCAGAGACTCATGATCGATGTGACCCCGTCGCCCCGTCTCGAGGACTTGCGGCAAGGGCTAGGAATGCCCGGCCACGCCTCGTATTCTCACTCGGGCACCATCCAGGTCAACCCGTCTCCATATCACTCGCAGGTACCCCTCAGGGTCGACCCGCCTTCCAAGTAACAGTGTAAAGTCCCTTTATCCGTGTGTCCATAACATCAAGGGAAATCCGAGGTATCACCCTCATTGGATTCCTAATCGATGTAACCGTCAAGGTGAACTTAGGAGGAATCACCCTCGATGGGTTCACACTTGATGTGTTGCACGACAGCGTCGTTATCGGAAGTGGTGAAGGAGGAATCACCCTCGATGACCACGACCGAATAGCTACTCTACAGAGTTAACATCAGAAGTGCTACACGAGGTATCACCCTCGGCACTCGATAGTAATGCTGCAGTGTCGTTACAACTAAGGGGGTGATGTGCGGTGCTGGGGCCTGGTCGTCGAGTCTTCTGATGATCCAGCGGGGCAATCGGGACAAGTGAGGTCACTGATAGGTCTCTACCCAACCTATACTAGATAGTTTAGGATAAGCAGGTAAGGTTTCAATAGCAGGTTACAATAAACAGGCTATGCATCAGAATAGGTTAAACAGTAGCAGCGGCAATTTCTAATGCAAGTATGAGAGAGAAAGAATAGGAGATATCGGTATGCTCAAAAGGAGGGTGCTTGCCTGGTTGCTCGGCGGCAAAGGCAAGGTCGTCAGCGGCGTCGTCGGGCTCCTGAGCTCCGTCGGTACCGGGCTCTATTGAGAGAGAAGAGGGGGAGAAAACAGATAAATACAAGGCAGACAAAGTAACACAGAGCTTGCTATGCTAACGTGCAGTGCAGGGCTGCCTAAAAGCATGTCTAAGGCATATTAGTTATTTTATGATTTAAGTTGGATTTACTAACCGGTATATGTGCACTATTCATCTACCGGAAACAGGCTAAAAGTTGTGGGTTCACCTCCGTAGAGGGTCCCGACACGGAAACAGATGGCACAGTCAGCTTTCTCTCGTCGTTCTGATCAACTTTCATGTAGAAAGTTTTTTGATCTGAGCTACGGTTATTTTTCTATGATTTTCCGAAGTTTTACGCATTTTCTGAAATTACTGAAATTCCTAAGTCCTCAGTTTTAAACATCATTTAGCTGTTTTCCAGAGGCTATAACTAGTGTTTTATTCATTCTATGAATTGGTGCCTTTTACCAATATTGATCATTTTCCTGTGGTCTACAAGATGGTATCAATTGCATCTCTGTTAGAACCCTGTAACTTGTTTATTTTCTGCTCCAAAGTTGCTATGGCAGTATATCTGTTATTAGTTCTTCCAGTTAACAGAACATAGACTTTTGTCATTTTCATAGGGATTAATCCAAGCAACTTTTGGATTTGGTCCAATGGAAAGAATTGAACCTTGTCAAGTGTACTACCCACACATATTTATTTTAGCTATGTTAAGCTTTGTTTTGTTGCTATTTTGAGGCTGTTTAGTGGGCTATCCACTGCGTTACTGTAGCAGCGCTGCACTAGCAGCAGCAGGCAGCGAGCCACGCAGCAGCAGGGGGCGGCAGCGGCGTGGTGCGGGCGCGGCGAGGCTGGCCGAAGGCGGGCGAGGCCGGAGCCACACACACACACCGCACGCAGTACACACACAGAGCACGCACGCACACACACACAGCACGCAAACACGCACGGCCATGGCCGGCAGCAGCCGTAGCAGCAGCGCTTAGCAGCAGCAGCAGGCGACCAGCAAGGGCAGCAGCACTAGGCAGAGCAGCAGCAGCAGAGGCCGGGGGCAAAGTACGCAAAGACTGAGCTCCGGCCACGACGATGAACAACGGCGTAAACGACACAGATCGAATAGGGAAAGAGGGGGAATCGGCAGTGGAGCTCACTGCGGGTCCGGTGGTGGGCTCGATGAAGGCCGGGGTGGACCGGAGAAGCGGCAAACGACGTCGAACGCCGGTGATGTAAAGACGAAGATGTGCTCGATGTCGAGCGTACAGGGCCTCCTAGCTCGATTCAGCGGAGGTAGGCGAAGGAGTCGATGACGACGGAACTCCTGGACATCCTCCCGAGCGCCGGGGAGGCCAGTGGCCATGCGAACGACGGCGGCGCAGCCACGGTGAAAATCGGGCGCGTTCTAAATCGAAACAGAGAGTGAACGAGGAAGAGAATGGGGATTAGGGTTTGTCTACCGCGACGGGGAGGTTCTTATGCATCTCGGGGTTCCGTCGGATGGTCGACACGGCGACAGGAGCGGCCAGGGCGCGTGGATGAACGACACGCCATTGCCACTGCCTCCTCGTCTGTACGTGAGAAAGGGGATGGCCCTTAGATGGGCTAGGCCGGTTACTCTAGCACCGGGCCTAAGTGTACAGTAGTCGCTAGGCCTTTTTTTATTTCTTATTTTCTGTATCTGTTTTCTTTTCTGTTTTCAAATTGCTTAGCACCTAAATGACTTTTGTAAAATGTGTGACCTAGTCCAAATATTATAGTGCATTATTACCTAGCACCAAAAACTAGATTGGGAAAAATACAATTTCATATTTAATTTAGATTAATTAAAAGATTATTAAATGTTTCTTTTAGCCACAGTTTGAGGTTGTTAGGGTCACTTAACTAATCCATTTAATGTTAATTAAAATTTTATAATTGCCTCTAAATTATTTGCTATTTAATGAACATTTTAGTTTCTGTTTTGAACAACTTTTATTTTCCACTTTGAATTCATTTGAAGTTTGAATTTGGAGTTTGAAGTGCAATATGATGCAAATGATGATTAGGCACCGTTAGACCTGCTGACATGGCATTATCAAAAGGGGAATTACTGTAGCTAACCACTGGGGGTGTTACAGAGCGGCTCCGTCTTGAATATGATGACGAGGTAGAAGAGCGGTTGACCATCATGGCTCGGATGTCCTCCTTGAGAGATGCCATTGATGTGTCGAAGTAGTCCCTTGTACGTTGTTCGGATTGTCGCAAGTCGGAAGCAAGTAGGTCGATGTGGTCACCCAATGCTTCATTCTCTTGATGTAAAGCTCTTTGCGCACCGAAAAGGTGTTTCTTGGTGACGTAGTTGTTCGGGTCGTCGTCTTGCTCGAGGAAGCGTGGGTTGGTAGAGGTACTTGGACTATCCATCATTCCAAGTAAATTTGTGAGTGGGAGAAAGAGAAGAACTATACCAAATGTACCTTGACCGATGTTGAGAATGGATCAATGATCACTCAAATGTGTAGTAAGGAAATAGCACAATTGGTACCGATTCTTGTCGATTCTCACACCTACACAAATAAAAGACTTTGGTGGAGCTTGGTTAGGATGGTGGAAAAAATTTGATGCGAATGTTAGCATGACTCAATAATGTTGGAAAAGATTCACAAATTTGCAAATGTAACAAGTAGACCAAGCAATATGTGGCACACGGAAACACACACACGAAAAGATAGATGGGGTCATGCAACCAAAAATGAGCTCAAAATGTGGAATCCACGGGAAATGCTCTTGTTGCACAATGCTCGAGAGACGCTAGCACGATTGCACTATAGGCGGATACAAGACTTGTGCACTACCTACAAAGCAAAAATGCAACGACTTGTATCCCAAGTATGCTATATGTATGGTGTTCCGGTGGTATGATCCAAGATGATCGAGTATGACAATCTTAATGTAGTATGATGCTATGGTTCTTGCTTAAAAGCTCTTTGCTTATCTTTCTCTTTTGCTTAAAAGCTTGTTTGGCTCGTGCTCTTTTGAGCTCTTTCTCGTGCAAAACATGATGAACCAAGGTAGCTATTGGGTATTTGTGAAGACAACCTTGTGACACAAGAGATGATACCAAGATATGTATACCAATGATGTGATATATGTAATGACCACTAATGTGCACAAGTGACGTTGCCGGCAATACTCAAAGGCTAGTCTCTATGGGTAAGTGACGCAAAAATGGGCTATAGGGTTATCAATGCAATGGCAAGAATGTACAATGATGGGATACCATGATACCAAGATGATATAAAGGTTACCGTTCTTGCTTACGGTGAAGGTGTCAAAATGGAGAAGTGGTCGATGTCGATGACAAAGATGAGCGGTGGTGATGTCGTCGAACAGTCCCTAAGTAGCCGAAACACGTTAGGAAACAGAAACGGAAACTCAAATTCTCAAAGACCAAATAAGAAAGGGGAAGTGGTATGGGAGTGCATAAGCGATGGTGGTTGCGTAAAGCTAATGGTGGTTGCGGAAGGTGTAGTGGTATGGGAGTGCGTATGCGGAAGGGGAAGTGGAGCGGTGGGGCTGAACAAAGTTCAGTTTTGTCAGGGTTCATCGGACGTCCGGTGGTGGTCGGACGACCGGTGGTTGTCGGACGTCCGGAGACTGTCGGACGTCCGGTGCCTAGGCGAATTCGTGCACGGGATGAACTTCTAGGGTTCGTGGTGGAGGGGCAAAATTCAGGCAAAATTGGACGAATTTGTGGATGGAAATGGTGGAGATGATGGGGAAAAGCTAGATCCACTCGTGGCAAAGCAAATCCATAGATCAAATCCAACAAAACTTCATCAAAACCAACAAATCACAAAAAAATTTGGGGCTATTTTTGGTGGGGAATTTTTGAAATTGGGACAAAATCAACAAAACAAGGCTAGAAAAACAAGGGTAGGGGCTCCAAAATCATGATCAACCTAGGCTATGATACCAAGATGATGTAGGGTAGAACCCTAGATGCCCGATCTTTCACGATTGGAGCAGATCCCGCAAAGAACACAAAGAACATGAGGGAAAACACGAGGGGAAACACGAGAGGATTCACTCAAACCAACAAGATTCGATTACACATGTGCTAGATCCGAATACATGAAGAGACACACGATCCAAAGTCAACAAAGGATGATACAAGTAGCAAGTTCTCCGTGAGGAGGTCTTGAGGGTCTTCCCGTGAGGGGTCTTGAATCCACTTAGGGGATCTTCTCCGTAGAGGTCATGAACTCCGATGGAGAAGGGTATCAAGTGGATGAGCAAAGCTCTATCTCTCAAATGAGCTAATCCTTTGCTAACCATAATAAGAGGGAGGAGGAGGAGTATATATAGTCTAGGGTCATGAAAGGGTACATGGGCTTCGGCCCAACACGCTGTCAACACACAGGCGTCGGACGTCCGACAGTTACCGGTCGTCCGGTGTCTCGCGGGCGCTCGGACGTCCGGTAAGTGTCGGATTTCCGATGTTTCAGCTCTGATCAGGTGGCGTCGGATTTCCGGTCGGGGTCGGACGTCCAGTGCGTCGGGCATCCGGTGGTCTCCATACTTCTGATGTTTTGGTTCTGGACTGGTGGTCATGGTCGTCCGAAGGGGCTCGGTTGTCCGGGCACTAGGAGGTGTCGGACGTCTGGTCGGTGTCGGTCGTCCGGCCGCTGGAGCATGTGCAGGCTGGGACTCGGCTGGCTGGCAGGTGCCTCCAGGCGTCGGACGTCTGACAGGGTTCGGCCGTCCGAGGGCTGTAGCTTCCTGGTAGCTCCTCTTGGGTGTAGCTATCCCGTGGCTTCCCTCCATGTACCTGATCACACAGAGGGTCTCTGTCGGTGTACTAAGTATTGGGCCACTAGTACCCCGTACATGTGCACGGGCAGTCGTAGCCATCCTCGTGGCAAGGCTTGCCGGGAGCGGCTCGAGGTCGATTCAAGCCATCAAGGAAATCATCGAGTCATAGATCTGAGGATCAGCAGATAAGCAAAGTTGGAATTCGAAGGCCAGCTTCCCCGGCAAGATCCTTGCCGGGATGGCGTGTGGAGCCCGGCAAGGCTCGGCGCCCGGCAAGGCTTGGTTCCCAGCAAGGCCTGGCGCCCGGCAAGGCTTGGTGCCCGGCAAGGACTCGGCGCCTGGCGAGATTCTGCCACTGTGCCACCGCTTCAGCACAGTAACAAGTCTGACATTCTGGGTCCTTCCCTGGATGCGTGGCGACGTGCCAGTGGAGGAGAGCTTAAGCGGTGCTGATGGGATGGCTCCTTTTTCCATCCCCAAGAAAGTGAGGACACCTAAACGGACACCTCACGGTGCATTAAATGCGCTTGTCCTAATCCGTCAGGGGTTAGGTATGATACCCTGTAGCTACTTTACACCTCAATGTATGTACATTTTGCCACTGTGGAGACCCCTTTGAGCATATAAAAGGAGGCCCAAGGCAACTGCTACAGAGGAGGAGAACTTCTGGCCCATTCTGCATGCGTAGCTGCTCTTTGAACGTACTGTTCATTGCGAGCACTCCTGAAGGCTGGGCTCAAGAACATCAATAAGAACACAAAGCAGGAGTAGGGTTTTACGCTGATCAGCGGCCCGAACCTAGGTAAAAACTTCCCGCGTCGATCACTGGTTCTGCTCTTTGCGTATACCTCTCCCCCCGCCGAATCGTAAAGGGGTCTCTCGGGATCCCATAGGTGTCGTACTCCGACATCTTTGGCGCGCCAGGTAGGGGGATTGAAGGTTACGTGAACCCGATCTAGTGCCCGGCGCCTAGGTTTCTTCATCATCTTCATCATCATGCCACCCAAGAAGAAGAGCGCTGCGACAGCGCAACCGTCCGTGTCCGTTTTGCCTACACCTTCGCGTACTGGCGACGGCGTGGGTGCAAAAGGAAGAGGACTAGAACCCCCGCGGCGTTCTGGTGATCCGAGCCAAGCGAGCGGTATCGTTCGCAGTGGCAGTGGTAACCTGCACGCCGCTGGATCTAGAGATGGCGCTGTGTTGCCTACGGGTGGCACAACGAACTCGAGAGATCGAAGGGCGCCTGCTGGAGCTCCCGCGCCGGCCCAAGCCTCACGACCTACCCAGGTCGTGCATGATGAGCGACGTCATGGCGCTGGTGGTTCAGGGCGTCCCCATGAAAAGGTTTCTGCGCATAGATCCCAAGATGCGCGGGACCAGCATGCACACCGAGCTGCAGGCGGAGGTGGCGCACGGTCGCGTGACCGTGGTGGTGCTCCTTCTAACATGGTTAGGAGTCAGAGCACCTCACGTACCTCGCACTTGTCGCCGCCACCTACGCCAGCGGAAGCCTTGGCACGCGCGCAGCTGCTCCTCGATTTTCCTCCTGCCCCGGAGAAGATGGAGGAGTGGCGAGCTACCATCCAGAGCCTCATCGGCTTCGCCAACAAAGATGGACCGCAAGAGGCAGGGCCCTCGCAGCGGAGGCCCATCGATCCGGCGCGAGCCGACGTAGAGAAAACCGGAGGTGGTGCAACCACAGTGCACTCCTTTCCGCGGCACCAGTGGCGGCCGACAACTCAGCAAGTCGACCGCCATGAAGAAGTTTCCACGGCGTCGTCCGATCCACGGATGCGCCGCGATCAACGTCAAGTTCTCCAGGAGCGAGGCAAGGAGGACGCTCGAACTACCATCGAGCGACGACGGGAAGCGCGCTATCCGTCTGATAAGCGCGCGGGGCCGGCTGTTGATGAGCCTGCGCCAGGGGACGTAGGAGACTTGCCTTATGAGGTAGGGACTCCAGCGTTTACCCGTGAGCTGCGGCAAGTCCGGTGGCCCAATTCCCGAACCTTCAAGCCGGAGGTCCCGGAGAAATATGACGGTAAGACCCATCCCTCGGAGTTCCTGAGCATCTACACCATTGCGGTGCAGGATGCCGGGGGCCGAGATGACAAGATACTTGCCAACTACTTCCCGTTGGTGCTCAAGCCCAACGTCAGGTCGTGGTTGATGCATCTGCCGGAGAATTCTATTTCTTCCTGGTCAGATTTGTGCCATCAGTTTGTTGGCGCCTTCGTTGGAGGCCACCAAGCTCCTGGCCAAGAGAGCGATTTGCACATCATTCTTCAGAAGGAGGGCGAGTCCCCGCGCAAGTTTATCCAGAGATTTAGCCGGGTGCAGTACAATATTCCTGACGTTCATCCTGCCGCTGTTGTTAGCGCATTCCATCAGAACGTGCGTAACCGCAAAATGCGGGAAGAGCTGGCAATGAACAAACTCAGGAGTATCACCGAGCTTTACGCTCTGGCCGACAAGTGCGCTCGAGCTGAAGAGGGGAGGAAACTTCCTGGTGAGGCTGTTGGCGCGGCGGGCGAGTCCGAAGATGAAGACGCCGCGGCCCCGTCAAGGAAAGGCCGGCGGCAGAACAGGAAGCGCGGACGCAAGGCCATGCTTGCTGTCGAGGAATCCGACAACCCCGGCGCCGCCAAGAAGGCCAAGGTTGGTGACCCCGGCAAGGATCTTGCCGGGTGCCCTTCCTGTCAGGGCTTGGCGGCTGCCGACAAGTCGGAGAACTCCGGCAAGCAGTATTGCAAGATCCATCGCACCAAGGGCCACGATCTCCAGAACTGCCGGCAAGTCGAGCAGCTTGCCGAAAAGCAGAGGGCCGAATACGAGAGGCGAGATAAGGAAAAGGCTCAAGATGGTGCTGAGTGGTCCGGCAAGAAGCACGGTGGCCGAGGAGGTCGCCGCGGCAAGGCCAAGCAGCAAAAGGATCGGCCCGCTCGGGGCCGAGATAAAGAAGCAGAGGATGATGAGGAAGATGATGAATCCAGTGAGCAAGAATTCCAGAAGGCTACGTAGGCCATGTGCATTGATGGGGGTGCCTCGCTGCATTCCTCCCACCGCCAACTCAAACAGTGGGTGCGGGAGGTCAATGCGGCAGAGCGATCCCCCGATGCGTGTAGGCCCCTGAAGTGGTCCAGCATGCCTATCATCTTTGATGCCGAGGATCACCCTGATCGCACAACTGCGGTCGGGTGCTTGCCATTGTTGGTTTCGCCAACGATTCGCAACCTCAAGGTGACGAAGATGTTAGTTGACGGCGGGGCCGGCCTAAACTTAATCTCATCGGATGTGCTCAGAAAGCTTCAGATTCCCGACGAGGACCTCAAGGAAACGGGTACGTTTCAAGGGGTCAACCCGGGAAGAACCCAGCCTAAGGGCAAGATCACGCTGCCGGTAACATTTGGCAGCGAGCTTAACTTCAGGACTGAGAAGGTGGTGTTTGATGTCGCCAAGATCCCCATGTCATATAATGGGATCCTTGGTCGGCCAGGGCTGGCTAAGTTTATGGCGGCATCACACTACGCGTACAACGTCTTGAAGATGCCTGGGCCGTTGGGCGTCATCACTATCCATTCTGATAAGAAGGATGCGCTCATCTGCGCCGATCAACTTTACCGGGAAGCAGTTGCAGCACCTGCCGTCAAGCCATCTGCTCCTGCCGCTGGAACTCCCGGGGGGAAGAAGAAGACCGGCAGGAACCTTGGCGCGAACTCCGGCAAGCGCACCTCCTCGGAGTGCTGCGCTTCCGTCGAGGACGTACCAGAGAGTTCCACCGGCAAGAACAAGAAGTCCAAGGCTGCTCCACCGGAAACCAAGAAGGTGCCTGCCAGGGAGGACGGAACGGGGGGAACTTTCACCATAAGTTCCACCCTAGATGACAAATAGAAAAGCGCGCTCGTTGCTTTCCTGCGGGCGAATGTCGACGTGTTTGCATGGCAACCGTCTGACATCCCCGGTGTTCCCAGGAAGGTAATTAAGCACCACCTTGCTGTCTGTCCTCATGCGCGGCCCGTCAAGCAAAGGGTCAGGAAGCAGGCCTTGGAGCGGCAAGAATTCATTGCTGAAGAAATTAAGAAGCTGGAGGTGGCAGGGCTGGTCAAAGGAGTGCTTCATCCAACCTGGTTGGCCAATCCGGTTGTAGTGCGGAAAGCGAATGGGAAATGGAGGCTTTGTATCGATTATACAGATATCAATAAAGCTTGTCCAAAAGATCCTTTTCCCTTGCCGCGCATCGACCAGATTGTGGATGCCACCGCTGGTTGTGATCTCCTGTCCTTCCTTGATGCCTATTCAGGGTATCATCAGATTTTTATGGCAAAAGAAGATGAAGAGAAGACCGCCTTTATCACCCCATGTGGTACGTATTGTTTTATACGAATGCCTTTCGGGTTGAAAAGTGCTGGTTCAACATTTGCCAGAGCAATCCAGATTGGTTTCGAGCCACAACTCCATAGAAATATGGAGGCGTATATGGACGATATAGTGGTCAAAACCAAAGACAAAGCAACGCTCATTCAAGACTTAGAAGAAACATTTGCAAACTTGCGTAAGATCAACTTGAAGCTCAATCCTGAGAAGTGCGTGTTCGACGTTCCTTCCGGCAAGCTCCTCGGATTCTTTGTATCTTGCCGGGGAATCGAAGCGAACCCCGACAAGATCAAAGCTATTGAGCAAATTGAAGCGCCAAGACGTGTCAAGGATGTGCGTCGTCTTGCCGGCTGTGTTGCTGCTTTGAGCAGGTTTATTTCCAAATCTGCTGAGCGCGCCCTGCCCTTCTTCAAAATTTTGAAGAAGGCAGGTCCGATGAAATGGACTTCGGAGGCAGAGGCTGCGCTGCAAGATTTGAAGAAATACCTTTCTTCTTCGCCGACGCTAGTCGCGCCTAAACCACAAGAGCCGTTGCTGCTGTATCTGGCAGCAACAAATCAAGTGGTTAGCGCTGCGCTAGTGGCGCAGAGAGAAGCTGATGAGGAAACAACGCCAGCGGCAGGACCGCCAAATGACGCGGCAAGATCTTCCCCGGCAAGGGTTGATCCCGGCAAGACAGGATCTGCGCAAACAGAAGAACCCGTGCAGAAGAAGAAGGTGGTGCAGCGCCCAGTTTATTTTGTCAGCTCTCTTTTACAAGGAGCTAGGTCAAGATATTCTGGTGTGCAGAAGTTGCTTTTCGGCCTCCTTATGGCCTCGAGGAAGCTGCGCCATTATTTTCAAGCACATGAGATCACCGTCGTCACTCGCTTTCCGTTGCAACGGATTTTGCAAAACCCGGAGGCAACCGGCAGGATCGTGGAGTGGGCGTTGGAGTTGTCCAGCTTTGGCCTTAAGTTTGAAAGCACTTCGATGATTTAGAGCAGGGCCTTGGTGGAGTTCATTGTAGAGTGGACCCCGACGCCAGACGAAGAAGTCCAAGAAACAATTCTCCCCGGCAAGGAAATCGATCAGCAATGGGTTATGTACTTTGACGAGGCTTTCTCGCTGCAAGGTGCCGGTGCTGGCGTGCTGCTTGTCGCACCCACCGGAGAGCACCTCAAGTACATAGTTCAAATGCACTTCCCCCGGGAGATTTCAACCAACAACACTGCAGAATACGAGGGTTTGCTTGCTGGTCTCAGGATCGCGGCAGACCTTGGTATCAGAAAGCTCATCATCAAAGGCGATTCACAACTTGTCGTCAGGCAAGTTAACAAGAGTTATCAAAGTCCATTGATGCAGGCCTACGTAGATGAAGTGAGGAAATTGGAAGAGCGCTTTGACGGTCTCCAAATGGAGCACATTCCTCGTACCGAGAACAATATTGCTGACGACCTGTCAAAGCGTGCCGCCCTCAAGTTGCCTGTGGAACCAGGAACTTTTGTGCTTCAATTGACTCAACCGTCCGTGGCGCCATCGATGCGGCAAGAAAAGAGAAGAAAGTTGAACTCTGGCCAGTACTTCCCGGCAAAGCTCCCCGGAGCCGCCGGCAAGGAAGTTGCCGGGATCGACACGCCTGCCGGGGAACAACAGGCTCCAGCAGGGCCTCAAGCCCTTGCTGTCGAGACAAATGTTCCCCCAGCGGAGGAGATGCCTTTAGTCCTAGCTGTCGAGCCTCAGGCTCCAGCATGGGCGCAGCACATTGTCCATTTCCTTCAGACAGGCGAACTTCCTGAGGAACAGGAAGATGTAGAGAGAGTAGCCCGTCGGTCTGTTATGTACAAGTTCGTCGACGACGTCCTGTACAGAAAGAGACCAAACGGTGTGAAATTGAAGTGCATTCCTCGGGAGGATGGACTAGAGCTGTTGGCAGAGATACATGGGGGCATATGTGGTTCTCACATAGGGTCAAGAGTGCTTGCCGGGAAAGCATTCCAGCAAGGTTTATTTTGGCCTACCGCTCTCCAGGATGCAACTGCACTAGTAACCAAGTGTGAAGCGTGCCAGTTTCATTCGAAGAAATTACATCAGCCAGCTCAAGCTCTTCAGACAATCCCTCTCTCCTGGCCATTTTTGGTCTGGGGGCTCGACATACTGGGCCCTTTCCCCCGTGCTACCGGGGGCTTTGAGTACTTGTATGTTGCTATCGACAAGTTCACAAAGTGGCCGGAGGTGGAAGTAGTGAGGAAGGTGACAGCGCAATCAGCTGTCAGGTTCTTCAAGGGAATTGTTTGCCGTTTTGGTGTGCCCAACAGGATCATCACCGACAACGGCACGCAGTTCACAAGTCGCACCTTCATGCAGTACGTCCAAGACCTTGGCGGCAAGATTTGTTTTGCCTTTGTTGCTCACCCAAGAAGCAACGGCCAAGCGGAGAGGGCCAATGCTGAAGTGGTGCGCGGTCTCAGGACCAGAACCTTTGACAGGCTGAAAAAGTGCGGAAGACGCTGGATTGATGAGTTGCCGGCGGTTCTTTGGTCAATCAGAACGACACCAAATCGAGCCACTGGCCAGACGCCCTTCGCTCTAGTCTACGGAGCGGAAGCAGTTCTCCCCACGGAAATCATATACGGATCTCCTCGAGTGCTCGCTTATGATGAGCTCGAGCAAGAGCAACTGCGGCAAGATGATGTTGTGCTCCTTGAGGAGAATCGTCTTCAGGCTGCTGTGCGAGCTGCACGCTACCAGCAAGCTTTGCGCCGCTACCATAGCCGCAAAGTTCATGCCCGAAGCCTTGAGGAAGGCGACCTTGTTCTTCGACGGATTCAGTCCGCCAAGAATTCAAACAAGTTGACACCAAAGTGGGAAGGCCCTTATCGGGTAGTACGAGTCACCAGGCCTGGCGCTGTCCGCCTGGAGACCGAAGATGGCGTTCCAGTGAGTAATTCCTGGAATATCGAACATCTTCGCAAGTTCTACCCATAAGGCGCGGTTGCCGGGGGCTCCCGGCAACCACCCTTTTGTACAAGTCTTGCCGGCAAGGCATGTGATCCTTTGTACAAAGCCAGGCGCAGACCCTGAGCACAGATGAATAAATTTAAGTGTTGTGCATTCCCTTATTGATTCCCATGTTCATATCTATATATATGCATGTTTGTCTAAGATGTTGTATGACACCTGATCCCGGTAAGTTCTAACGAACCACCAAGGTTTCATGCCTTTATTTTCTCTTCTTTCTTTTTCTCAAAAGACAGAAGGATTCCTCGCGTGCACATTTGCCGGGGGGGGTGGGGGAGGAGGATATGAATACCAGTTGGCGACGTTCGGAATCGACGCTTGTCGGAGGAAGAACAAAGACAGGAAGCTAAGTCTTAAAAACTCAGAGCAAGTTTTTCTTTTATTACCAAGTTATTTCCTTGGACGATTCCGACTCTTGTATGGAAAATCTACACGCGAAGGAACCTTTGTTGTAATCGGTCGCGCCCTTATTTTGTTTCGAGCCCGCTCAGCGATTTAAGTGGCTGCACTGAGAACACCAAGGAGTCTTGCCGGCTGCTGCACCTCCAGCAGGCTGCTGGAGTCCCGCACCCAGCGCTCGCGGCAGGTTGCGCGGCGGCAAGTTTTTCAATAAGCGTAGGATGAACTCCATACATAAAGGAATCAGACAAGGAAAATAGCAAGCATGAGCCTAAACACAGTCAAATTGTATTACATCCATGAGTTGCCGCAATTCTAACTTGAGACTTAATCGTCTTTTACATGAGATGACGACGGCAAGAAAAAGGGAGAAGCACTCAATCCCTGCGCTGGCCTTCGATCCTTCTGATGGAGTCCACCCTCTCAAGGATAGGCGCGATGCACTCTTCAAGCGCCTCATCATTTGCATCCTTTGGCAGATGGCCGAGCGCGTTGGAGAGGTCGATGCCAGGATTGCTGTGCACCACCTTGATGAGCACCTTGCGGAGGACGGCCCGGCAAAGCCGGCGAGTCTCGTTCGCCAGTTGGGTCGCCCGACTAGACTAGAGCACCCTCAACGCGTTAATGATGCTTTCAAAGAACATCGTCAACCTGGCACTTGGAGATATTCTTTCCTCGGAAGAATACTTGAAGTTCGACAAGCCCATGGTTGACAGTTCTGTGGTAAGCTTCTCCGCGGTGGCGATGAGACGGCCAGTCCAGATCTTCACTCCCTTCTCGTACTCGTTTTGGGCAGCGGCGGCGCTCTTGAGCAGGTTCCTCTCTCCTTGGAGATCCTTGAGTAGAGCCTTCTCACGGGCCTTGCCGGCCTCGAGAGACTTCTGCAGCGTGGTCAGCTTCAGCTCCAGAACCGCAATATTATCAGCCGCAGAGGAGAGCTGCTTGGTCTTGTCAGATAGGGCAACTTGCATCTCCGCCAAGGAGTGGAGGGTTTTTTCCCTGTCCCCCTTGAGCGTCGAGAGCTCCTTGCCGTGCTCTTCGAGATCTGTTTCTAGCCTCTTCACTTTGTCGTTCAGCTCATTCTTGGTGGCCTCTGCAGCTTCGGCAGCATCGACGGCCTCCTTGAGCTTGCCGGCGTGACTTGCAGTCAGAGCTTCGAGCGCCTCCTTATGTTTTCGCTCCAGCTCCTGGGTCCGCCGCGCGACAAGATTTTCAATATCCTCATCCTTGTTACGAAGCTTGGCGGCGAGCGCCTGCTCACGTGCGGTGAGATCTTCCTCATGAGCATCAAGAGCAACGCGGCGTCCCGTCAGGAGGGCAACTTCGGCAGCAATCCTTTGAACAGCTTCATCATGGGCCTTCTCCATATCGGATTGCTTCAGGAGGATCTCATTCCACTGCTGGCTCACTTGTTCTCGGCCGGCAACCAACTCTTGGAGGGCCTCGGCGTGCCAGATCTGCATTTGTGCGATGCGCCTTTGGAAATCTGCTTCGGCCGCCTCAACGACTGCCATTCTGGAGTCTGCTTTGTCTTTCCGGGCGCGATGGAGAGCCTGGAGTTTGCAGAAATTCTCGCCCATGGCCTGAAGGAGCTGATCCTCTTCAGATTTGCCGCTGCTAGTGCTAGGATCATCGACAACTTCAAGCCCGGCAGCAGCGATGATTTCTTCGAAAACTTCTCCTTCGGTTGGTGCCCCAGCGCTTGCCGTCCCCGGCAAGTTGATGAACAGGTTCTCACCAACCTTGAGGTACTTGCTGGATGAGGGGCCTTCAGATGTTGATGGCTGGTCTTCAGTGGCCGCCTCACCAGTGATAGGGGGCTCTGTGGCCGGTGCAGCGCCTGGCGCTCCTGTGGCAGGAATGCTATCAGTGCGGTCCTCAGCCTCCCTGTCGCCCCCTTCAGCAGGTTCTTCGGCGGTTTCCTCTTGTGCTGTCTTGGCGGCCTCCCCGTTAAGAGCACCACCAGCCTCGACAGTGTCATCCTTGGTGGCCTTGCTGGCAGCGATCCTGTCTGCTTCGGCGGCGGCATCCCTGGCGGTCTCCTCGATCATGACATCGACGTCCATGTGTTCCATCACAGGGAACTCTGAAGGGCGAAGGAGGAAAACAGAATAAGATCAAGGTTTAAGTTTGAACTGACCGAAGACAGAGAGATAAGAGAAAAAGAGTAACAAGCACCCTGAGGCAATAGAGTACCTGCGTCGGGCTGTCGGGAGGTGGTTTCACCCCTCCCGCAACTCCGGTTGTCGGGGGCGTGTCGCCGGAGTCCGCGCTTGCCGGCTCCTCCTCAGTTAGGACGGGCACGTCGGCAGGATCTCCTGCCGGGGACGTGCTTGTGGGCGGAGCGGTCGATGAAGGAGGCACAATGGGGATGTCTCCTCCTTGTTGCTGTTCTTCTCCTGCGATCCCAAAGATATTAGTAGGCAAGAATGCAAGCCTCGGCATCCGCCAGCAGAAAAAGAACAATGAACTTACGCTGGGGGCTGTGCTGGGGGCTGCGCTGGGGGCTGCGTTGAGGACTAGACTCCGGGCTCACAATGACGGTTTTTGGCACGCTAGTGGAGCCTGCCGGGGGCTCGTCGCCCGTAGAAGTCCTTGACCTCTTCGCCATCCTCTCCAGCAAGGTTTCTGCGTCACTGCAGAGACAATACAAGCAAGTCAGTAAGATTGATGCAAGATTGGAAGGTAAAAGCTGTGGCAAAGTACTTACTCTTCTTCCTCTCGCTTCGGACTAAAGCCGGAGATGTCGAAGTCGACCTCCGTTGCGGTGTCTGAGTGGGGAGGCGGAGGAGGAGTCCTAGGCCGCTTGGCTGTGGCAGGCGCCGGGGCAGCTTCCGGTGCGGTGGTACGAGACCCTCCTGCCGCCCCAGCAGTGGCCGCTGGTGTGGGTCTCGCGCGCCGTGCAGGCTGTTGACGAGCCCCCTGCCGCGGTCCAGTCTTGCCGGCCACTTTCTTGCCGGGGGCTTCGCCGCTCGAAGAGGGCTGGCTTGCCGGGATGCCAGATGTAGCCTTCCGAAGAACACGCTTTGCCTTCTTCTTCGGGGGTGGGGGCTCTTCTCGCGTCTCTTCTTCTTCGACCGAGTCCTCGCCGGACGAGCTTTCAGCGGCTGCGCTGCTCTCCTCCCCGGCAGGCTTCACCTCCACTACCACCTCTGCGTCGCTAGCTTCCCACTCTGTGAAGCCGACGCTGCCGGCCTCTGCGGCAAGATTTGCCTCTTCCACCCTAGTAGCAATGTAAGCTACTTCTTGGTCGGTGGTGGCTCGGATGAAATCTGACTCTTGTCGGACAGGCCTCTCTGTCAAGCTGTCGAAGAACTTCTGCGCTTCCTCCTCGCTTGGCTCGGCCCAGGTCGGGTCAAGGCCGTGGGCGTTGAACATCGGCAGGAAAGCAATGATTGACCCCAAGGCAGAGCTGTTGCACAAGGGGACAATCCTTGTCAGCAGCCGGTGCTTGTCTTCGCGCTGGAATAACTTCTGACGGAGAGCGCCAAGCTGCATAGCGGTCAGATTGTTGTTCAGCCCAGGGCGCAATCTCATGATATCTGCCGCGTTCTTGTATTCCCAAGCTGGCCTTCCCCTGTTCTGCAGAGGGGCGATGCGGCGGCGGAGAAAGTCGAAGCCGATCATCTCCATCGTCAGTCCGGCAGCCTTCAGGCGAAGGATCCTAGTGGTGGCGATTGTGAGCCTCTCGTCTTCCGCAGCGAGATCGCTCCAATCCTTGCCGCGGATCACCTTCTGTTGCCGGGGATGACAAAAAGGATGGCGATCTGCTTCCTGGATCCAGCACCATTCAGCCCACCACTCGTCCCACTTTTCGCGGTAAACTCCCTCTGGGTATATTTCTTTATTCCAAGCCCTTGGAATCCAGGCAATAGAACCAGAGAGAGCCTCTCCTTTTTGGATACGAGGGAAGAAATAATGGCGAAAAAGAGCAGAATTGGGGATCACGCCAACGAAATTGTCACAGAGATGGGCAAAGATAGACATGCAAAGTACTGCATTCGGTGTGAAATCAAGAAGACGGAAGCCGTATGTGTACATGATGTCATTGAAAAAGTCGGAAAAGGGGGGACAGAGCCTGCAATAGAAATATGCAGGGAAGAAAGGGTATCTGTCCGATCCACCTTTGGAGCAAGCACCTGGGATTACGCGTGTGGCGGGGTGAGCTTGCGTTCCCTTCACCCACATGCATTGGTATCGCCCCTTCAGAGCTTCAGCATCGAGCGTCGGAGGGAAGACGACGAGCCTCTTCCGCATCTTCGCCAGTTCGCTCTCCGGAACTTCTGCTTTTGCCTCCTTGCCCTTGCCTTTGCTGGCCTTGGGTGGCATGGCGACTGTGAGGACGGAAGCTGGGGGCGGAGCGAGCGCGGGAGCAGCAGGCGGAAGAGGAAAAGGTTTCGCTCTGAGCTCGAGAGGAGGAAGGCGATGGCGATGGCCAGATTGAGAAGAAGAGGGGGGTAAATAGGTTTGTGCCTCTGCGACTTCTCCTTTTTATGGGGAAGGAGCGGGGCCGCCTCTTTTATTCCCCAATGTGAATGCGCCTCTATAGGCGCGAGGCAGTTGCAGCCTTTTTTGCACGCTTCCCACGTCGCGCGCTCCGTGCACGTAATGGGGGGCACAGTAAAATGACATATTTACGAGCAGTTGGGCCTCGCATGGAACCTAAAGCCCAATATCTGTTCGGCCTGGATCCGAGTCTGAGTAGGATCACTTCTGACTCATGGAGTTGGACCGGGCCTCACAGGTTCCTTCCCTTAAGCGCGCGACCCCTTAGGTTCTCGTTTACTTGGTCGCGAGTCAGATCACATCCGACTCGGCTAGTCAGCAGCGGCCTCTAACAAAGCATGCCGACTCCAAGTGTCCGATGAAGCTGGTTAGGTGAACCTGTACAACATGTCACACTTCTGTTCCCTTTGCCACCCGATATATGTTGTCGGGCTCAAGGTGAGTCTGTCATCCTTGTTCTAGCCCGACCTCTTTCTCATTCCAGTGATGCCGACCACTAACCGGATTATCTCATAATCCCTGTCGCATGGCCATGCTTATCTTGGTCGGATCACACAAGGGGCCCAGAGTATATCTCTCCTGATCGGAGGGGAAAATCCCATCTTGCTCGACCATGTCTCGCAGCATGGGTCTGGACAAGCCCGAAACCTACCTTTGTAACTACCCAGTCACAGAGTAGCATTTGGTCGGCCCAAAGGAGGTCTGTCACCATCCTGAGTACAAGCGCCAGCTCAGGTCTTAGGACATATAACGTATGTTGTACTAGAGACTCACAGATGACATATCGCTACGTCTCATAGTTGGGTCTGTCCGACTCAGACCTTATCTCAACTCGGATCCGACTATGTCGGATCCGACTAGATCCTTCCGAGTCCATATTATTTGGTAACATCCAATGTTTCATGGCTAGTGAAACCAAGCCATCGACCGTGTCATATGCTAGTCTAGTCGGCTGCGCGTCCACACAGTCCTTTCGACTAGGGACCTTTTAGGATAGTCATCATACAATGCATAGTCCCACAAACAAGTCACGTACTTGCTGATACACATCATTGATAATATCCAAGGACTATCTTTATTCATAAAGAAATGGAGGGAATCCCACAAAGAACACGAGGGGAAACATGAGGGAAATCACGAGAGAAACACTCAAATCAATGAGAACAATAACACATGTGCTAGATCCTTGAACAATACGAGTGATACAAGATTCAAATGCAACAAGGGACGATACAAACGGTAACTAGTTCATCTCCATGAGGAGGTCTTGAGGGGGGGGGGGGTGGGTCCTCCCATGAGGGGGTCTTGAATCCAACGATGGATCTTCTCCGAAGAGGCCGTGGTCTCTCCAAGGAGTAGAACCAAGTGGATGAGCAAAGCTCTATCTCTATAAAGAGCTAAACCAATGCTGACCCTAAAACAATGGAGGGGGAGTGATATATATATAGTCTATGGGGGCGAAGGGCTACATGGGCTTCGGCCCTTTCACTGTGCGCAGACAGGAGGTGCCGGACGTCCGGGCGTCAGGCCGGATATCCGGGCCTTCACGAGAAGCCAGATGTCCGGGCCGGGGCCGGATGTCCGGGCTGGCAGGGTCCAGTTTCGGTGCTCCCTAGATAGGCATGGTCCAAATTTCTGGGCTAGTGGCCGGATGTCCGGGCTCGCATCGGGCCGGATGTCTGGGCCCTATAGCTCGATGGCTAGGCGGCTACTGGTGACACTTCCAGGGGTCGGATGTCCGGGGTCCTGGCCGGATGTCCGGGCCCTGGGAGCTGTTCTCGTTTCCTTCCGTTGGTTCTCTTCATCCATGAACTTGTAGACTTGCCCGTCTTCACGTGCATCTTCAAGAGGGTCTTCTTGGTACCTAATCATGCACAACATTCTGGACTTAGGTAGTAGCAATGTCTCGAGAGGATCATATGGAATGTCACTAAGGAGAGATGTCACCTCGTGCTTGTGTCATCGGTCCGCTTGGCACTTGGTGAGACGATGGTAGGTCCATGGGGATGACCGTAGGATGCTCCGCATCAAGTTTTCTTGGCCTCACTGGTTTCTATAGGCATTTTGTGGGAGATTTTCAGCACCATTGTTGCACCTCTCAATGAGCTTACAAAGAAGGATGTACCTTTTGTTTGGGGTACCGCACAGGAAGAAGCCTTCACGGTATTGAAAGATAAGTTGACACATGCTCCTTTACTCCAACTTCCTGATTTTAATAAGACTTTTGAGCTTGAATGTGATGCTAGTGGAATTGGATTAGGAGGTTTGTTATTACAAGATGGCAAACTTGTTGCATACTTTTCTGAAAAATTGAGTGGGCCTAGTCTGAACCATTCTACTTATGATAAAGAATTATACACTCTTGTTCGGACCTTAGAAACTTGGCAACATTATTTATGGACCAAAGAATTTGTTATACATTCTGATCATGAATCTTTGAAGCACATTAAAAGTCAAGCAAAACTGAACCATAGAAATGCTAAATGGGTTGAATTCATCGAGACTTTCCCTTATGTCATTAAACACAAGAAGGGTAAAGAAAATGTTATTGCTGATGCATTGTCTCATCGTTATACTATGCTTTCACAACTTGACTTTAAAATATTTGGTTTGGAGACCATCAAAGATCGATATGTACATGATGCTAAATTTAAAGGTGTATTGCAGAATTGTAAAGAAGGGAGAACATAGAACAAGATCGTCGTTAACGATGGATTTGTCTTTCGTGCTAACACGCTATGCATTCCACCAAGCTCTGTTCATCTTTTGTTGTTGCAGGAGGCGTATGGAGGAGGATTAATGGGACACTTTGGCATCAAGAAGACGGTGGATATACTTGCTACACATTTCTTTTGGCCAAAGATGAGACGGGATGTTGAGCGTTTTGTTGCTCACTGCACTACATGTCAAAAAGCTAAGTCACGACGCAATCCTCATGGTTTATATATGCCTTTGCCTGTACCTAGTGTTCCATGGGAGGATATATCTATGCACTTTGTTTTAGGTTTACCTCGAACCAAGAAGGGGAGGGATAGCATATTTGTTGTCGTGGATAGATTTTCAAAAATGGCACACTTTATACCATGTCATAAAAGCGATGATGCTGCTAATGTTGCTGATTTATTCTTTCATGAAATTATTCGCTTGCATGGTGTGCCAAATACAATTGTTTCAGATCATGATACCAAGTTTCTTAGCCACTTTTGGAGATGTTTATGGGCTAAGCTGGGGACTAAACTGCTTTTTAGTACTACATGCCATCCCCAAACTGAAGGACAAACTGTAGTCAATAGAACATTGTCTACTTTGCTTAGGGCTATTTTGAAGAATAACAAGAAAATGTGGGAAGAATGCTTGCCTCATATTGAATTTGCTTATAATCGTTCGCTGCATTCTACTACTAAGATGTGCCCTTTGGATATTGTGTATGGTTTTCTACCTCGTGCACCTATTGATTTGTTGCCTCTTCCATCTTCGGAGAAGGTTAATTTTGATGCTAAACAACGTGCTGAATTTATCTTAAAAATGCATGAGTTAACTAAGGAGAACATTGAGCGTATGAATGCTAAATATAAACTTGCTAGAGATAAGGGTAGAAAACATGTTGTGCTTGCACCTGGAGATCTTGTTTGGTTACATTTGCGTAAGGATAGATTTCATGATTTGTGCAAATCAAAGCTAATGCCACGTGTTGATGGTCCTTTTAAGGTGTTAGAGAAAATAAATGATAATGCATATAAAGTTGAGCTGCCTGTAGATTTTGGGGTTAGTCCCACTTTTAACATTGCAGATTTGAAGCCTTATTTGGGTGAGGAAGATGAGCTTCCGTCGAGGACGACTTCATTTCAAGAAGGGAAGGATGATGAGGACATCAATACCATTGTTACACCCACAACCCCTGCTATTATACATACTGGACAAATCACTAGAGCTCGCGCACACCAATTGAATTACCAGGTACTTTCATTTCTTGGTAACAATTCTAATGTTCATGAGAATATGATGCTGCCTAAATTGGATACATTTGTGTTGATTACTAATGAAGGGGCTAGCATGGACAAGAGGGATGAACACTGGAGCAGAAACAAGCATGGAGATGAAGGCTCGCATGAAGGGAACCAGAAAGGCGTTTCAAGTGCAGTTTTCAGTACTTTGAAGCCTCTTTGATGACATACAAGGACATGGACGAAATATAAAAGATGCCCTTTCCTAAATTTCGTCCATAGCTTACAATAGCTGCTGCGCCACCTTATTTTTGGGCCAGGCCCATGTAATTTCGAAATACTTGAGTATAGGCTGTTTTTAGAGTTCGTATGTGTGGGGAAACAAGAGTTAGGGTTGGTTTCAGACCCCACCTCCAAGGGTCACGAAATTCCCCCCTCTTCCTCCATATATACAGCCCTTAGGGCGTCGTTTAGACTTTGGGTTTTTGTTTAGATTAAAAGTTCGCCATAGGTGCAACTTCGCGTACTTCGTTTATGTTCAACAACCAGACCAAGACATCACATAAACCCACTTTTATCAATAAAGCTTTTCTCTTATATTCGCAATATACATGATTGCAATCTCAGTTTCTTGCTTGTTTCATTTGCTCGCAGGAAATAGGCCCTCGTGGTCAGGTTGATCGTGCTCCGGCGTGGTCAATAACCCCTCGGAAGTTGGTTTAGCGATTGCTAAGGCGCGACGTCTTCGCACGTTCGTAGTTGGATCGTCAAAGTCGACTCCCACAGAAAACGATAGCTATCTCATCGAAACATCGGGACACCTTCGCCTCTATCACAGCCCCTCACGCATCTCAATGGCTTGAGGGTGCTTCATCACCTCCGACAAGTAGGGATTGATTACCCTCTCGAAGAACTTGTCCTTGGAGGAGGTTGGTGCGGCCATGGCGATCTAGATATGTTAGAAAAACAGCACGAAACAAGAAGAGAGGATTTCTCCGCGATACGGTGGTCAAATCGTCCGGCGGTATATATAAAGATTTTTTATCTTGGCAAACAAGCATATGGAAGGAAAACAGAGTTGGGAAGGTGCCCGAGGGGCCCACCACCCACCAGGGCGCGCCAGGTGGGGCAGGCGTGCCCTGGTGTCTCATGGGCACCTGGATTGCATTTCCGGTTATTTCTTACTTTCCAATTTTTTCTAATATTCCATAACTGACAGAAAATATTTTTGCGGATTTTTTGGAGTCCGTTTACTTGCCATATTACGTACCTCTTCTTTTTCAGCGTTCTGGAGTGTTCTGGAAGGTTTCCTTTATGTGTTCCTCCGGTGTCATGGTTTGAATAATATTGGTTTCAATATTAATGGGCGTACCCGAGATATAGTGTTTAATTCTTTGTCCATTGACCACCTTCGGGTTAGTACCTTCGGCATTATTAATCTTGATAGCTCCAGAGTGATAAACTTGTTCGATGATATATGGTCCTTCCCATTTGGAAACAAGTTTTCCTGCAAAAATCTAAAACGAGAGTTGTATAATAGAACATGTGCACCAACTTTGTGATGAGGACATGACTACCTTGGAGACGACCAAAAATATTGCATACATGCATATTTGCGAGGTGTATGGAACATTTGTACAATCCACATATGAAGATAAGGGAAAAAGAGATGTTTAGATATTGTTCAAAAAGTCCTCTCGCGTCACTTTTGGGCCAAGAGAAGATAGAGTCCAACTCTCTCATGTTCTGGACTCAAATTCGGACTACACAGACATACCTGACTCAAAATGCCAAGATCTCTTTCATCTGGACTTCGAATTGGGTGATTCTTTTTTTGTTGGAAAGTAGATTTCGTGCTCTTTCCAACCCAATTGGATGCACCTTCAAATTCATCCGGAGCATTGAGATATTGACGAAACAATCTGACGGTGCATCAGAATCCGAGTCAAACTACAAGTCCAAAGGTGTTGCATCACCTCCACTTGGGTCCATGGGCCTTGTACGACCTAGGGTTAGTTTTAGGCTGCCTTGGAACGTCCTCCCACCTCCTTGGCTGCCACCCCTTGCTCCTATACAAGTAGATCAATCTAGTAGCTTTTTCCTTGGGATTTATAAGTAGATCCCAAGGAATAGACCTTCGTGGTCAGGCTGATCGTGCTTCTAGCATCATCAGTAACCTTAGGAGATTGGTTTAGCGATTGCTAAGGCACAACGTCGTGCACATTTGTAGTCAGATCGTCAAAGTCGACTCCACCAAATTGATAGTTATCATCTCATCGAAAGATCCGGATCCTCTTCTCTATTAAGTGGTATCAGTTTCAGGTTGCTCGGTGAGAATTTCCAATTATCGCTCAATTAGATTTATTTTCTTACCTACTATCCAAGATAAAGCCATAAAAAAGTTAGATCTGTTTGTCTTTGTTCAAGCCAGTCTGAGCCTTTGCAATTTTCTTTTCATTGCTTGCATAGTTGAATTATCGGTTGCATGTTCATGTCGAGTTGCTGGTCTTAGTGTCTAGTTCGTTTAGAGTTTCGTCTTCTGTTCACATTAGTCACGCAGTGATGAGGACATCAATACCATTGTTACACCCACATCCCCTACTACAATACATACTGGACCAATCACTAGAGCTCGCGCACGCCAATTGAATTACAAGGTACTTTTTTTCTTGGTAACAATTTTAATGTTCAAGAATATATGATGCTGCCTAAATTGGATACATTTGTGTTGATTACTAATGAAGGGCCTAGCATGGACAAGAGGGATGAACACTGGAGCAGAAAAAAGCATGGAGATGAAGGCACATGTGAAGGGAACCAGAACGGCGTTTCTAGTGCAGATTTTAGTACTTTGAAGCCTTCTTGATGACATACAAGGACATGGACGAAATATACAAGATGCCCTTTCATAAATTTCGTCCATAGCTTATAATAGGTGCTGCACCACCTTATTTTTGGGCCAAGCCCATGTAATTTTGAAATACTTGAGTATAGGTTGTTTTTATAGTCCGTATGTGTGGGGAAACAAGAGTTAGGGTTGGTTTCGGACCCCTCCCACAAGGTTCACGAAATTCCCCCCTCTTCCTCCATATATACAGCCCTTAGGGCATCGTCTAGACTTTGGGTTTTGTTTAGATTAAAAGTTCACCATAGCTGCAACTTCGCGTACTTCGTTTGTGTCCAACAACCAGACGAAGACGTCACAGAACCCCACCTTGATCAGTAAAGCTTTCCTCTAATATTCGCAATATTCAGATTGCAATCTTAGTTTCTAGCTTGTTCTTCTTTTGCTTGAAGGAAATAGACCTTCATGGTCAGGTTGATCATGCTCCGGCGTGGTCAATAACCTCTCGGAGTTGGTTTAGCGATTGCTAAGGCGCGACGTCCTCACACGTTCATAGTCGGATCGTCAAAGTCTACTCGTCCAAAACGATAATCACCTTCTCATCGAAAGATGGGACACCTTCACCTCTATCAAGTGGTATCATATTTCCAGGTTGCTCGTTGAGATTTTCCAGTTTTTCATAGTTTAGATCGAGTCTGTTCTTCATACCTACAGTCCATGAAAAAGCCATAAAAAATTAGGGTTAGTTCATCATATCCGAACCAATCTGAGCCTTTGCATAATCTTTTTAGATTTTTGCTTTGTTGAATTTGCGGTTGCATCATCGTGTCAAGTTGCTGGTCTTAGTGTCTAGTCCTTTAGAGTTTTGAGTTCTGTTCACAAGTTGTCACGCCGCCGCCGCACCATCGTCACCACCGCTGCCATATATCACCATCATCACCACCGCTGCCATATACCATCGTCGTCACCACTGTCATATACCACCATCGTCATCGCCACTGCCATATACCACAAAGTCCAGCTCCATCACAGATTCACCACCGGTCCGTGTTCCACCGACCTACATATCTCCGCCACCAGTCCGAGTTCCACCAGATTCATCCCCGTCACCAGTCCTAGTCCAAGTCGAGTATTTGTTGCTTTGTTTTTGATTTCCAGATCACGCCATACTCCGAGTCATGATAGAGTAGGACTCCCCAACTTCTGTGCCACCCATAGAAGAAAAACAGTTCCAAACTAAAAAAAAACTAAGTCTGGAAAATTTTGGCTAGGCAGTTTTTAGACCATTTGTAGACTTTTTCGAAAAAAATTGTTGCGGAGGAAAAAAGAGAGGAAAAAAAGTGCAAAAACAAAAGTGAAAAAAGAGATTCAGAGTGTGCTCCTCCCTTGTTTACGTGCAGCGCCGTGATTTTGTTAGTGTTCTAGGCTCGCGTCTCTAGTACGGTCTAGCCTAGGACCAGCACAATATCGTCGTTGAGCGTTTATTCAACTTTGCATCTCTGAATTGATTATTGCTGACATTTTTTCTACCATAACTTGAGCCTTCAGAGCTCCACATACATCTATATCGTGCGTTTGACACCACCTGGCAATCGCTCTGTCCAAGCTTTGAGAGTTTTGACTACAACGGTTGCCGATCACCACCTGAACTAGTAAGAATTTGAGATTTGCTTGACGGATTTGTGACACCCCACCACCACCATTTTTAGTAGTCTGTAGGATCATATTCTTGTGTGTTTATATTCCTGTTAACCATGGCAGGATCACAAGCCGACGAGAATGACTGGGAGAACATGACGAAGAAGGAGCTTCATCATAAATTTCAGCAAATGTTGAGTCAACAGGTGGAAGACGTGATGGTCAGCTTTGGAAAGGCACTGGAGAGGATTGATGACATTGAGAAGACAATTGACACCAAGCTGGACGCCAAGTTCGTTGAAGTACTCGCACGTGTGCCACAGCCTCCACCCGCATCTGCTACACCATTGTAACAACATCAACAACCACCTCGACGCCGCGATCCAGCAGGGCGAGCGCAGCGTGTTCCTCTTGAGCCAAGACAAACTTCTGGTGCTGCTGCTACTGCTGTTGATGCTTCTGTAGCTCCTGCTGCTACTGCAGAGGTGGAGGACTATTACGGGGATGAGGTTGATCAAAATCATAACTACGTGCAACCACCAGCACCACCACCAGCAGGTCGACCTCATGCATATAATCGCAACGGTAGGGCTGCAGCACCACCTCAGGTACGAGATTATGACCATATTCCTAAACTAAAATTGAATATTCCACCATTTGAGGGTAGATACATTCGTGATGTATATCTTACTTGTGAGTTATAAACTGAACAACGTTTCACATGCTTACAATATCCTGAGGATAGACGTGTTGCTGCTGCTGTTTGTGAATTCACTAGTTTTGCTTCTGTTTGGTGGTCTGAACATTGTAGATTATATCATGATAATATCCCTACTACTTGGGCTTCTTTGAAAACTGCTATGCATACTCGTTGGGTTCAACCATATTATCAATGTGAATTACTTCAAAAACTGCAGCGTTTGAGATAAGGAAAAAATTCTGTAGAGGAGTATTATCAGCAATTACAAACTGGCATGATTAAATGTGGTATTGTTGAGGATATGCTTGCACGTTTTATGGGTGGATTAAATAGAGAGATTCAGGCCATTTTAGAGTATAAGGAGTATAACAATATCACTCGTTTGTTCCATCTTACTTGCAAAGCTGAACGTGAAGTGCAGGATCGACAGGCATTGCCGCGAACTAACTTTTCTATAGGTCGACCTTCATCATGGACACCGTGTGCATCCTCAAAATCCACACGTTCTGCTGCACCGGCACCTCCGTCAGCTGCCACCTCCAACTGTGATACAAGAAAGCAGGCACAACCACCACTATCTGCCAGGAACATACTGTCTGGACCTGCACAGAGCTCTTCTTAATCCATGGCATCAACAGGGCAAACACATGATATTATTTGTCGTCGTTGCAAGGGTGGAGGTCATTATGCGAGAGAATGCCCATCTAAGCATGTGATGATTGCTACTGAGGATGGTGGGTATGAGTTCGCTAGTGACTATGATGAGGAGACTTTGGCTCTTATTACAAGTGAAGAACACGGTGGAGATGATTCTGAACAAGAGACGCACTGCATGGCTGCTGAAGACGCTGACATGTATGAAAGTTTAGTTGCTTAACGCATTTTGGGCATCGTTTAGACTTTGGGTTTTGTTTAGATTAAAAGTTCACCATAGATGCAACTTCACGTACTTCGTTTGGGTTCAACGACCAGACCAAGTCGTCACATAACCCCACTTTCATTAATAAAGCTTTCCTCTTATATTCGCAATATCCAGATTGCAATCTTAATTTCTTACTTGTTCTTCATTTGCTTGCAGGAAATAGACCTTCGTGGTCAGGTTGATCGTGCTCCAGCATGGTCAATAACCTCTCGGAGTTGGTTTAGCGATTACTAAGGCGCGACATCCTCGCACGTTCGTAGTCGGATCGTCGAAGTCTACTCCTCCAAAACGATAATCACCTTCTCATCGAAAGACGGGACACCTTCGCCTCTATCATGTTGCCGCTGCATCGTTATCCCTCCCGCTATCCACCTCCCCATCCATCAACTTCCACCACGTGCTACCCATCATTCATTGTCATAATCATAGTTGAGGTCGTTCACATCTTCTCTTGATCCAATCTGCATCTTATCTAATTTGTTTTGGAAAGAGGGAGAGAGAAAAAAAAAGACAAAGAAAAAAAGAGAGAGAAAAAAGTCAGAGAAAAAAAGGAGAGAAAGAAAAAGAAGAAAGTTTGAGAAAAAAAAGAGAATTTTTTTCCCGGATCTATCAAGACTCAATCTTGTACCAGAATTTCAAATTGGAATCTGTTTTGCGCACTATTCAGTAAAACAGGCATATCTTTTTCATACGAAGTCCGTTTTGGCTCCACAAGTACTCAAATTAAAGCTAGCGACGAGCCGCATCTGCATAGTTGCAAAAGCAAGTTCAATATTTGACAGTGCGCAAGTACTCAAATTTGCTTGCAGGAAATAGACCCTCATGGTCAGGTTGATCATGCTCCGACGTGGTCAATAACCCCTCGGAAGTTGGTTTAGCGATTGCTAAGGCGCGACGTGTTGTAGGGTGAAACCCTAAGATGGATCTTTTCACACTTGGAGGGGAAAAGGGATGAACACCAAGAACACAAAGAGGAATTCACTCCAACAAAACCCAATCACACATCCACTAGAATAGCAAACACATAGATCCACAAGATTACAAGCACAATCAAAGGAAACAAGCACTAGGTAATGTTCTTCCCACTCCTAAGAGATCAGGTCTTGATGATGATAGTCTTCTCCAAGAGGAGGTCTTGAAATCCACAAGTGGATCCTCTCCTAAGAGGCCTTGATCTCCAATGCACTGGTAGAAGGAGTAAAGCTCTCAAATATCTCACATATGTCTTTGCTAACCCTAAACATGATCCTAGGTACGGAATATGTAGGCTTGGTGATGTGGAGCAACCTTCGACCATCCCCATGGACATTCCGCCACCACCACAAGCACGAGGAGGACCAATGACAAGAGCACACGCACGTGCCATCAAAACCGAGGTCAATTCTTTCCTCTTCGAGTTTCATTCGGATTCACACGAGAATTGGGTTCTACCTCAAACGAAAATGTTGTGCATTCTTAGGTGCCAAGAAGAAGCCCATGAAGAAGTTAGGAGAGAGACCCAAGCACTCATGGAGAAGAAGAAGGAAGAAGGACGTGAAGGCACGAACCCTCTGGACACCCCGGGTGCCCGGACATGAGGCCGTGGGTGGGCAAACCCCCCTGGACTCCCCGGGTGCCCGACCCCTACAGCCCCGGTTGCCCGGCCATCGCCACCTGGGCGTCGCCTCTGCCCGCCCCGGGTGCCCGGCCCTTTGGCCCTGTGATAGAGGGAAAGGTGTCCTGATGTTTTGATGAGATGGTGGCTATCGTTTTCTGTGGGAGTCGACCTTGACGATCCAACTACGAACGTGCGAGACGTCGCGCCTTAGCAATCGCTATACCAACTTCCAAGGGGTTATTGACCACGCCAAAGCACGATCAACCTAACCACGAGGGTCTGTTTCCTACGAGCAAACGAAGAATACGCAAGAAACTGAGATTGCAATCTGGATATTGCGAATATAAGAGGAAAGCTTTATTAATGAAGGTGGGGTTCTGTGACGCCTTTGTCTGGTCGTTGAACACAAACGAAGTACGCGAAGTTGCAGCTATGGCGACTTTTAATATAAACAAAACCCAAAGTCTAAACGGTGCCCTAAGGGCTGTATATATGGAGGAAGAGGGGGGATTTCGTGGCCCTTGAAGGAGGGGTCCGAAACCAACCCTATCTCTTGTTTCCCCACACATACGGACTCTAAAAACAGCCTATACTCAAGTATTTCGAAATTACATGGGCCTGGCCCAATAATAAGGTGACGCAGCACCTATGATAGCCTCTGGACGAAATTTATGAAGTGGCATCTTGTATATTTCGTCCAAGGCTTCATGCACTCATTATGGTGGCTTCAAAGTCCTGAAATCATCACTTGTAACTCCGTTCTTGTTCCCCTTGAGGATGCCATCATCTCCATGCTTGAACTTGCTCCAAGGTTCCTCTTTCTTCTCCAAGCTAGGCCCTTCATTTGTAAGCAAAACAAATGTATCCAATTTAGGCAGCATCATATTCTCATGAACATTAGAATCATTACCAAGAAACGAAAGTACCTGATAATTTAATTGGCGTGCGCGAGCTCTAGTAATTGGTCCAGTATGTATAGCAGCAGGGGCTGTGGGTGTAACAATGGTATTGATGTCCTCATCATCCTCCCCTTCTTGAAATGAAGTCGTCCTCAACGGAAGCTCATCTTCCTCACCCAAATAAGGCTTCAAATCTGCAATGTTAAAAGTGGGACTAACCCCAAAATCTGCAGGTAGCTCAAGTTTATATGCATTATCATTTATTTTCTCTAACACCTTAAAAGGACCATCAACACGTGGCATTAGCTTTGATTTGCGCAAATCAGGAAATCTATCCTTACGCAAATGTAACCAAACAAGATGTCCAGGTGCAAACACAACATGCTTTCTACCCTTATCTCCAGCAATTTTATATTTAGCATTCATACGCTCAATGTTCTCCTTAGTTAACTCATGCATTTTTAAGATCAATTCAGCACGTTGTTTAGCATCAAAATTAACCTTCTCCGAAGATGGAAGAGGCAACAAATCAATAGGTGCACGAGGTAGGAAACCATATACAATTTCAAAAGGGAACATCTTAGTAGTAGAATGCAACGAACGATTATAAGCAAATTCAATATGAGGCAAGCATTCTTCCCACATTTTCTTGTTATTCTTCAAAACAGCCCTAAGCATAGTAGACAATGTTCTATTGACTACTTCAGTTTGTCCATCAGTTTGGGGGTGACAAGTAGTACTAAAAAGCAGTTTAGTCCCCAACTTAGCCCATAAACATCACCAAAAGTGGCTAAGAAATTTGGTATCACGATCTGAAACAATAGTATTTGGCACACCATGCAAGCGAATAATTTCACGAAAGAACAAATCAGCAACATTAGCAGCATCATCGCTTTTATGACATGGTATAAAGTGTGCCATTTTTGAGAATCTATCCAAGACTACAAATATGGTATCCCTCCCCTTCTTTGTTCGAGGTAAACCCAAAACAAAATCCATAGATATATCCTCCCATGGAACACTAGGTACAGGCAAAGGCATATATAAACCATGAGGATTGAGTCGTGACTTAGCTTTTTGACATGTAGTGCAATGAGCAACAAAGCGCTCAACATCCCATCTCATCTTTGGCCAAAAGAAATGTGTAGCAAGTACATCCTCCATCTTCTTCACGCCAAAGTGTCCCATTAATCCTCCTCCATGCGCCTCCTGCAACAACAAAAGATGAACGGAGCTCGCTGGAATGCATAGCTTGTTAGCTCGAAACACAAATCCATCATTAACGATGAACTTCTTCCATGTTCTTCCTTCTTTGCAATTGTGAATTACATCTTTAAAATCAGCATCATGCACATATTTATCTTTGATGGTCTCCAAACCAAATGTTTTAAAGTCAAGTTGTGAAAGCATAGTATAACGACGAGACAATGCATCAGCAATAACATTTTCTTTACCCTTCTTGTGTTTAATGACATAAGGGAAAGTCTCAATGAATTCAACCCATTTAGCATGTCTACGGTTCAGTTTTGCTTGACTTTTAATGTGTTTCAAAGATTCATGATCAGAATGTATAACAAATTCTTTGGGCCATAAATAATGTTGCCATGTTTCTAAGGTCCGAACAAGAGCATATAATTCTTTATCATAAGTAGAATAGTTCAGACTAGGCCCACTCAATTTTTCAGAAAAGTATGCAACAGGTTTGCCATCTTGTAATAACACACCTCCTAATCCAATTCCACTAGCATCACATTCAAGCTCAAAAGTCTTATTAAAATCAGGAAGTTGGAGTAAAGGAGCATGTGTCAACTTATCTTTCAATACCGTGAAGGCTTCTTCCTGTGCGGTACCCCAAACAAAAGGCACATCCTTCCTTGTAAGCTCATTGAGAGGTGCAGCAATGGTGCTAAAATCTCTCACAAAACGCCTATAGAAACCAGCGAGGCTAAGGAAACTCCTCACTTGTGTGACCGTTTTGGGCTACGGCCAACTCTCAATAGCTTCAATCTTGGCTTTATCAACTTCAATTCCCTGTGGAGTAACAACATAGCCAAGAAAAGATACTCGGTCGGTGCAAAAGGTGCACTTCCCAAGGTTACCAAACAAACGTGCATCACGTAGAGCAATAAAAACAGCACGTAAATGTTCCAAATGTTCCTCCAAAGATCTGCTATAAATCAATATATCATCAAAGTAAATTACCACAAATCGTCCAATGAAAGCATGTAAAACTTCGTTCATTAATCTCATGAAAGTACTAGGTGCATTAGTTAACCCAAAAGGCATGACTAACCATTCATATAAACCAAACTTAGTTTTTAATGCTGTTTTCCATTCATCTCCCAATTTCATACAAATTTGATGGTATCCACTACGCAAATCAACTTTGGAGAATATTGTAGAGCCACTCAATTCATCAAGCATATCATCTAGCCTAGGAATAGGATGACGATAGCGAATAGTAATATTATTAATGCCTCTACAATCAACACACATATGTGATGTACCATCGTTTTTTGGCACTAGTATAATAGGAACAGCACAAGGACTAAGAGATTCGCGTATATAACCTTTGTCGAGCAGCTCTTGTACTTGACGCATAATCTCCTTTGTCTCCTCTGGATTGGTACGGTATGGCACACGGTTTGGCAGTGAAGCACCGGGAATTAAGTCAATCTGATGCTCAATCCCGCGAATAGGTGGTAATCCCGGTGGCACGCCTTGTGGAAAGACATCAGCGAACTCCTGCAAAATGTTAGTGACAGCAGGAGGCAAAGAGGAAGGCACGTCCTCGAATGACAATAATGCCTCTTTGCACACAAAAGCATAGCAAACAGATTTGCTAAAATCTAGCTCATCAATATCAGATTTGGTGCCAAGTAAACATGCACTTTTCAATTTAATTTCAGAAGCAACACTAGATGGTTTATTATTAGGCTTCATTTGTTGCTCAAATTCTTTTGCCACAATCTGATTTTCACTCTTATTTTTCTCCTGTTTTGCTTTACTAGCTCTATTAATATCATCTTTCAAAATAGAATCAGGAGTCATAGGAAGCAAAGTAATATGTTTATCCTTATGAACAAGAGTATACTGATTGTTTCTACCATGGTGTACAGAATTTTTATCAAATTGCCATGGTCTACCAAGTAATAATGAACATGCTTGCATGGGTACCACATCACAATCAACATAATCAGCATATGTAGAGATACTAAAATGCACACGAACAGTACATGTTACCTTAACCTTGCCGCTGTTGTTGAACCATTGGATATAGTATTGATGTGGATGTGGTCTTGTGGTGAGAGATAGCTTCTCCACCATCTCCATGCTAGCCAAGTTGTTGCAGCTCCCTCCATCTATGATGACGCGAACAGAATGTTCCTTCACAACTCCCTTTGTATGGAACAAATTATGTCTCTGATTTTGCTCAGCTTGTGTGACCTGCACACTCAAAACACGTTGAGCAACTAAACATTCATACCTGTCAACGTCTTCAGGAGCCATGTATTGCGTCTCATGATCAGAATCATCTCCACCGTGTTCTTCACTTGTAATAAGAGCCAAGGTCTCCTCATCATAGTCACTAGCGGACTCATACCCACCATCCTCAGTAGCAATCATAATACACGGAGATTGGCATTCTCTCACATAATGACCTCTTCCCTTACAACGATGACAAATAATATCATGTGTGTGCCCTGTTGATGCCATAGATGAAGAAGAGCTCTGGGCAGGCCCAGAAGGTGTATTCTTGGCAGATGGTGGTGGTGGTGCTTGTTTTCTTGTATCTCGGTTGGAATTTGCGGCTGAAGTCAGTGGTGCTGCAGTAGGACATGTGGGAGTAGAGGAGGCACGCGATGTCCATGATGAAGATCGACCTGCAGAAAAATTAGTTCGCGCCAATGCCTGTCGATCCTGCACTTCATGTTCAGCTTTACAAGCAAGATGGAATAAACGAGTGATATTATTATACTCCTTATACTCTAGAATAGTCTGAATCTCTCTATTTAATCCACCCATGAAACGTGCAAGCATAGCTTCATTCTCCTCAACAATACCACATCTAATCATGCCAGTTTGTAATTCCTGATAATATTCTTCTACAGAATTTTTTCCTTGTCTTAAGCGCTGCAATTTTTGAAGTAATTCACGTTGATAATATGGTGGAACCCAATGAGTACGCATAGCAGTTTTCAAAACAGCCCAAGTAGCTGGAATAGGATATAATCTACAATGTTCAGACCACCATACACATGCAAAACTAGTAAAAGCACAAACAGCAGCAGCAACACGTCTCTCCTCGGGATATTGTAAACATGTAAAACGTTGTTCAGTTTCTAACTCCCAAGTAAGATATATATCAGGAACATATCTACCCTCAAATGGTGGAATATTCAATTTCAGTTTAGGAAGATGGTCATGATCTCGTACCTGAGCTGGTAATGCAGCCCTACCATTGCGATTATTGGCATGTGGACGACCTGGTGCTAGTACGTAGTTCTGATTTTGATCAACCTCATCCTCGTAATCGCCCGCATAATCGTCCTCCTCAGCGGTAGCAGGAGCCATAGAAGCATCAACAGTAGGTGCAACGACACCAGAAGTTTGACCAGGCTCAAGGGGAACGCGCTGTGCTCGTCCCACTTGATTTGGAAGGCGACGTTGTTGTTGTTGTAGAGGTGCGACAGGTGCAGCCGGCGGTGGTTGTGGAAGACGCGCGAGCAATTCATTAAACTTATTATCGAGCTTAGTTTCGAACGTCTTCTCAATTCCATCTATCTTCTCCATGGCCTCTTCAAATCTGTTTAGCACATCTTGCACCTGTCCACTCATCATTTGCTGAAATTTATCATGTAGCTGTTTGTTCGTCATGTTCTCCCAATCAGTCTCATCGGCTTGTGATCCTGCCATGGTTAGCAGCAATAGAAACACACAAGAATATGATCCTACAGACTACTGGGAAGTGGTGGTGGTGGTGTATCACAAAACCGTCAAGCGAATCTCAAATGCTTACCAGTTCTTACCCAGCAGCAGGTGGTGATCGGCAACCGTTGTAGTCAAAACTCTTAAAGATTAGACAGAGCGATTGCCAGGTGGTGTCAAACGCACGACGTAGATGTATGTGGAGCTGGGAAGGCTTATGATATGGTAGCAAAAATGTCAGCAATAATCAATTCAGAGATGCAAAGTTGAATAAACGCTCAATGACGGTACTGTGCTGGTCCTAGGCTAGACCGTACTAGAGATGCGAGCCTAGAACACTAACAAAATCACGGCGCGGCACATAAACAAGGCAAGAGCACACTCTAAAATCTTTTTTTTCGTTTTTTTTGCGCTCTTTTTTTTTTTCAAAAAATCACTATAATGGCGAGTGTCTCAAAACTCTTCCCAAGTCAAACTATCAGGATTGGCACGAATTTTTTTTTGACAATTTTTTTTCAGAAATCAGGGCAGCGACGACGAAAAAGTGTGGCAAAAAATCACTATGATGGCGAGTGTCTCGAAACACTCCCTGGGACCTAAAAATAGGATAGGGAAAAAATATTTTTGACTGCCGAAATTTTGGCCTAAAAACTGCCCGGGGGTCTCCAGACTCTTTTTTTTTCGGATCCTACTCAGGCAAGGAAACACGAAATCCGAAAATAGATGGGTCTCGAAAACAAACCTAATATGAAAAGAACTCGGATTGGTGGTGGATATATGGTGGTAGAATATGGCAGCGGTGATGGTATATGGCAGCGGTTGTGGTATATGGCAGCGGTGGTGGTATATGGTGCGGCGGCGGCATGACAAACTGTGATAGAACTCGAAACTCTAAAGGACTAGATGCTAAGACCAGCAACTAGACACGACGATGCAACCGCAAATTCAACAAAGCAAAACCCTAAAAAGATTATGCAAAGGCTCAGCTTGGTTCGGATATGATGAACTAACCCTAATAATTTTTTTGGCTTTTTCGTGGACTGTACGTATGAAGAACAGACTCGATCTAAACTACGAAAACTGTAAAATCTCACCGAGCAACCTGAAAATCTGATACCACTTGATAGAGGCGAAGGTGTCCCGATGTTTCGATGAGATGGTGGCTATCGTTTTCTGTGGGAGTCGACCTTGACGATCCGACTACGAACGTGCGAGACGTCGCGCCTTAGCAATCGCTATACCAACTTCCAAGGGGTTATTGACCACGCCGGAGCACGATCAACCTGACCACGAGGGTCTGTTTCCTGCGAGCAAATGAAGAACAAGCAAGAAACTGAGATTGCAATCTGGATATTGCGAATATAAGAGGAAAGGTTTATTAATGAAGGTGGGGTTCTGTGACGCCTTTGTCTGGTCGTTGAACACAAACGAAGTACGCGAAGTTGCAGCTATGGCGACTTTTAATCTAAACAAAACCCAAAGTCTAAATGGTGCCCTAAGGGCTGTATATATGGAGGAAGAGGGGGGGATTTCGTGGCCCTTGAAGGAGGGGTCCGAAACCAACCCTATCTCTTGTTTCCCCACACATACGGACTCTAAAAACAGCCTATACTCAAGTATTTCGAAATTACATGGGCCTGGCCCAATAATAAGGTGACGCAGCACCTATGATAGCCTCTGGACGAAATTTATGAAGTGGCATCTTGTATATTTGGTCCAAGGCTTCATGCACTCATTATGGTGGCTTCAAAGTCCCGAAATCATCACTTGTAACTCCGTTCTTGTTCCCCTTGCGCATGCCATCATCTCCATGCTTGAACTTGCTCCAAGGTTCCTCTTTCTTGTCCAAGCTAGGCCCTTCATTTGTAAGCAAAACAAATGTATCCAATTTAGGCAGCATCATATTCTCATGAACATTAGAATCATTACCAAGAAACGAAAGTACCTGATAATTTAATTGGCGTGCGCGAGCTCTAGTAATTGGTCCAGTATGTATAGCAGCAGGGGCTGTGGGTGTAACAATGGTATTGATGTCCTCATCACCCTGCGTGCCCTAGCCCCTCTCCAGCTGCCAGTTGCTGCCCCGGGTGCCCGGGCCCTCAGCCCCCAGGTGCCCGGTCCCCCTCCAGCCGGTCCCCTACCTGGTCCGGGTGCCCGACCATCTTCGCCTCGGGTGCCCGGGCCCCCCTAGGCGCCAGCTCCTATTCGGTCTGGGTGCTCGGACTCCACCGATTATGCCTGCGCGTAATTATGGTGAAAAGACCCTTGTACCCCCGCTTTCCTCTTATTTCGTCCCTAGGCTATAAGTACTCCTCACCTAGCTCATTTTTAGGGTGAGCAAAGATTTGGATAGACATTGAGAGAGCTTTGCTCATCTTCCCTTCTCTTGGAGATTAAGTCCCCATCTAGGGAAGATCCTCTTGTTGGATTCAAGACCTCCTCTTGGAGAAGATCATCACCAAGGGCTCATCTCCTTTGGAGTGGGAAGAACTTTACCCTAGTGCTAATTTCCTTGAATTGTTCTCGTATGCTTGTGGATCTCATGTATGCTACTCTAGTGGATGTGTTATTTGGGTTTGTTTGAGTGATTATTTCCTTGTGTTCTTGTGTGTTCATCACTTCTCCCCCTCCAAGTGTGAAAAGATCACACCTAGGGTTTCACCCTACAACATCTTGGTATCATGAGCAAGATTGATTCACATCTTGGAGTCCCTACCCCCCATTTGCTAGCTTGATTTTGTTGTTTTTCGCCCTAATCGAAAATCCCCACAAAAATAGCGCCCCAAAAAAATCATCCAATTTGTTGGTTCTTGTGAGATTTTGTTGTTTTGGTCCATGGATTTGTTGTTTGGCAAGTGGATCTAGCCCCTCCCCAACAATCCCCACCCTTCCCACCATGAAATCCACCGAATTGGACCTCTTCTCAAAAGTTGTCGCCCAAATCCGAGACCCCTGGGCACCCGCACCCTCGGGCTGTTTGTCCCTGACCACCCCGGGCACCCGCACCTCCCACCCCCGGGTGCTCGCACCCCCCCAAATCAGCCCACCAACAACTCTGTTTTGGCCATAACTTTCACCTCCCAAGTCCGTTTTTTGTGTTCTTTAGCTCGTTTTCTAGCTCTTCATATACCGCATCCACTTATATCATTACCACCACCTTTTTCCTCCATCAAATTTTTCATCATAAAAACATCCACCTTCTGCATTTGACCGATTTTGAGTTGCGGTTTCCATTTCCTAAGGTGTTTTGGCTACTTGGGAACGGTTTGACATCGACAATACCGCTCTTCATCATTGCATCGACCTCGACAACGACAACGACCACTTCACCTTCATACCAACCGTAAGCAAGGACGGTAACTTCGACGACACCTACTGCATTTCCTTGCCATTGCTTTGATAACCCGAGCCATTTTGCGTCACTTACCTATCGAGACTAGCGAGTTGAGAATTGCCGGGCCACGCTATATTGTGCACCTTAGTGATACGCCTACTCCGCATAGCCACTTTGAGCATGCAAATTATCTTGCTATCATCTTTGTGCCATAAGTCTCTCCCGTGCATATCTTACATACTTGTCTCATATCATACTTGGCTCGAGCATCAAGCATAGTGATAAAAAGCTTTTAAGCAAAAGAGGAGAAACAAAGAGCTTGTAAGCAATAGCATCGAGCCATTTTGCATAGCTACATCATCTTGGTCACCACATACATAGCATATTTGGGATTGAAGACGACACATTTCTCTCATAGGTTGGTGCACAAGCGTATCTAGCCCATTTGAGCAATCGAGCTAGCATCTCTCTAGCATCCGTACAACAAGAGCAATTTTCGTGGTCACACATCTTGAGCTCACTCCTTGGTTGTGCGGATCCCATCTATCTTCCGTGTGTGTGTTCCTAGTGATATCCTTGGGTTTGATCTATTTGCTTTACTTGCAATTTTGTGAACCTTCTCAACTTTATCGATATCTTGACTAACATTTGCTTGAAATTTTTGTGCCACTCATCCTAACCAAGCCCCTCCATAAGCTTTACTTGTGTAGGTGTGAGAAACAAACTCGGTACCAATTCTACGATTGTAGCATTACATTGAGCGATACTCGATACATCCACAATCTTTGGAAAAGGTAACTTGGTATTGTTCTCTCATTTTCCTACTCACCTCCACTTGGTTATGATGGATAGGCCAACTACTTCAGCGAACCCACTCTTCGAGGGTCAATATGATGAACGTGACTACGTCACCAAGAACCACTTCTTCGTCGACCAACGAGCTCTCCATCAAGAAAGTGAAGCTTTGGGTGATCGCATTGAGCAACTCGCCACCGACCTTCGTCAATCGGAAGCAAGGAACCGTGACTACCTAGAAGCCAAGCTCTCCAAACAAATGGACGAATTCCGGAACATGATCGTGAGCCGCGCGTCTTCCTCAACTTCTTCACCAAGACGGCACCACTCAAGTTGCCACTCGTCCGCATACTCTTCTTCCGATGCTAGTCCTCCTCGATCTCGACTTCCTCGCCACGACGACACTCAAGATCGCCAAGCTCCAGAAAATCCATTCCATGGCAATGGTTTGCAAGACCAAGTCCGAGCACGTGAAAGGGTGAGACGCCAAGCATAAGAAGCTGAGGATCAAGAGCAACTCCCACCACATCGTCCACGACAACCATCTCAAGACGGTGATGCACTCCGGCAAGAGCAACAAAGGCGAGATGAACAAGCTCAAGCGGCTCAACAAGCACTCCGCGAGTCCACTAGAGCCATTGCCGCACGCAGCCGTCTAGTACGTGAGCAAGTGGAAGAACTTCGCCAAGCATGATAAGAAGAAGCCGCTCGACGTGAAGAGCAACAAGAACGACGAAACCAAGCACATATGCCTCATCCTCCTTCACGTCAAGAGCGACATCAAGCGGAACAAGTGCTTGAAGACCCCCCTCCACGCCAAGAGTAACATCAAGTGGAACGACCGTTTGAAGACCTTCCTCCACACCAAGAGCAACATCAAAACCGCCACAATGACGAGGAACTCCGCTACGGCAAGCTCAAGTTCACCATGCCCAAGTTCTTCAGAAGCAATGATCCCGAAGAATATCTCTCATGGGCATTGAAGGTCGACAAGATATTCTGTCTACACAACTACGATGAGGAAAAGAAGATCGCCATGGCCTCTCTCGAGTTTCAAGACTACGTCCTCATTTGGTGGGAACAAGTGATCGAGCGACGACAAGCGAGAGGCGAACCACCCATCACAACTTGGACACAAATGAAGGATGTCATGAGAGCTTGCTTCGTGCCTACACACTACACCCACGATCTTTTCAAGAAGTTACAACTCCTCAAGCAAGGCACGAAGATGGTGGAAGAATACTACCAAGAAATGGAGATTGCCATGATACGGTCCAATGTCAAGGAAGATGACGAGCAAACTATGGCACGCTTCTTGAACGGCCTCAACCACCCTATCAAGCGGATTGCCAACTTCCAACCCTACTCCAACCTTCTCGAGCTAGTTCATCAAGCGACCAAGGCCGAGCGACAAGTACAAGATGACTTCAAATACGCCAAGGACTCGTCCAAGACCTATTGCTCATACACTCAAGCTCCCACGACTTCAGCACCTCCTACCTCAACTAGAGCATCACCAAGTACCGAAGACAAGTCAAGTTGCAAGCAAGTTATGCCTTCCTCGACTCATCCTCCGGCAAGCAACTACAAATCCAAAACTGCCTCATCATCGACGCCTCCGGACGACCCCGGAAAGACAAGCTCTATTAAGTGTGTCACATGTGGTGGCCGAGGACACAAGCCTTTCCAATGCATCAACAAGCGAACCATGATTATCAATGATGACGGCACATACGACTCCATGAGTGAAGAAGAAATGGAAGCCCTTGAGCATGTGGCCATGCACCGGCGCGTGAACAAAGATGAAGATGATCAAGTCTTTTGCGACAATGATTCAAGTCCCGCTCTCGTGGTACCCAAGGTCTTGATGCTTCAACACCACCAAGAAGAAGACCAACATTGCCAAATCTTCCACACCAAGGCCGGCATCAACGGGCGTTCCGTGAAGGTCATCATCGACGGAGGAAGTTGCCACAATTTGGCAAGTGAAGAGCTATGTTCAAAGCTACAATTGGTCAAGAAGAAACATCCTCGTCCCTACAAGGTCCAATGGCTTAGCGACTCCGGCACCATTCAAGTGGAGCACACCATGCAAGTTTCCTTCAAGATCGGCGCTTACAAGGACACCTTGGAGTGTGACGTGGTTCCTATGTTCGTGTGCCATCTCCTCATAGGGAGACCTTGGCAATTCGACCGCGGCGTCATCCACAATGGAAGAACCAACCACTATAGCTTCAAGATGAAGGGAAAGGAGTACGTGCTATGACCTATGTCACAAAGTCAAGTGATCGCCAACAAGCAAGCATCCACCCATCGTGGAGAGACTAGTGAGAGAGGGAACCACCACAAAGAGAGTGAGCGCCACAAGCCCAAAATGAGTGACTCTTCACCGAGAGAGAAAGACTTAGTCCTCCTAGCCACCAAAAGAGAGATGAGAGTAGTGTGTGGGAACCCATCGAGTGTCATACACTATGTCCTAGTGTGCAAAGATGAGGTGGAAAGGACTAACCCTTCTAATCCTCTTCCTCTAGTGTTCTCTAACTTGTTGCAGGAATTTGCGGATGTCTTTCCCGATGAGCTACCTCCGGGTCTTCCTCCTCTATGTGGCATTGAACACAGGATCGACCTCATCCCCGGCGCACCTCTTCCTAACAAGGCTCCATACCGCGTCAACCCCAAAGAAACCAAAGAAATACAAAGGCAAGTCCAACATCTCATAGACCATGGACATGTGCGTGAAAGTTAGAGTCCTTGTGCCGCAACGGTCATTCTTGTGCCAAAAAGAGACGGTAATTTTTGCATGTGTTCTGATTGTAGACCCATCAATGATATCACCATTCGTTATAGGCATCCCATTCCACGCCTTGATGATATGCTAGATGAGCTTAGCGGCCCCACCATTTTCTCAAAAATTGATCTTAAAAGTGGCTATTACCAAATCCGCATTCAAGAAGGTGATGAATGGAAAACCGCTTTCAAAACTAAATTTGGCTTGTACGAGTGGTCAGTTATGCCTATGGGTTTATCGAAAGCTCCCGGTACTTTTATGCGGGTCATGAATTTTGTGCTTCGTCCATACATTGGCGTGTTTGTTGTGGTCTACTTTGATGATATACTTGTGTTTAGCAAATCCCTCAAAGATCATGTAAATCATCTTAGGGCCATTTTGCAAACTCTTCGTAAAGAACGTCTTTATGCCAATATGGAAAAAATGCACTTTTGGTGTTGACAAGCTTGTTTTCTTGGGTTTCGTTGTTTCTTCCAAGGATGTTCATGTTGATGAGTCTAAAATTGAAGCAATTAAAACTTGGCCACAACCCACTAATTTGCAACAAGTGCGTAGTTTCCTTGGTCTTGCAGGTTTTTATCGTTGCTTTGTGAAAGACTTTAGCACTATTGCCGCACCGTTGCATGCCTTGAGTAAGGAAAATGCACCTTTTGTTTGGGGACCCTCTCAATCTACCGCATTTGAGGAGCTTAAATCTTTGCTTACACATGCTCCGATTCTTGCTTTGCCTTATTTTGACAAAACTTTTGAGGTTCATTGCGATGCTAGTGGATGTGGTATTGGTGGAGTTTTGATGCAAGAAAAGTGACCCATGGCATATTTTAGCGAAAACCTTTCCGGTGCTCAACTTAACTATCCCATCTATGACAAAGAATTGTATGCTTTAGTGCATGTATTGCATGTTTGGGAGCATTATCTTCGCCCACATGAATTTGTCATACATACTGATCATGAGACACTTAAGTACCTTAAAGGTCAAACCAAGTTGAATAAACAGCATGCTAAATGGAGTGAATTTATTGAATCTTTCCCTTATGTGATTAAGTACATTAAGGGCAAAGAAAATGTTGTGGCGGATGCTCTTTCCCGGAAATACATGTTAGTTACTCAACTTGAATTGAATGTTGTTGGATTCGAACATATCAAAGACTTGTATGAGCACGATGTTACTTTTGCTGCTACTTATGATAAGTGTGTGACGCATACATCTTGGGAACGATATTATATCAAAAATGGTTATCTAATGAGAGCTAACAAACTATGCATCCCCGAGTCTTCTTTTCGTTTGTTACTTTTGCAAGAGGCTCATGGAGGAGGACTCATGGGACATTTTGGACGCGACAAGACTCTTGCCACGCTCTACAAGAACTACTTCTGGCCCAAGATGTTCCACGATGTCTCACGCTTCACCAACCGGTGCTCTACATGCCACAAAGCTAAGTCACAAGCTCAATCCCATGGTTTGCATATGCCGCTTCCTATTCCACATCAACCATGGGAAGATATTAGCATGGATTTTGTGCTTGGATTACCTAGGACTCAAAATGGCAAGGATTCCGTATTTGTTGTTGTGGACCGATTCTCTAAAATGGCTCATTTCATCTCATGCAATAAGATAGACGATGCATCACATGTTGCAAATCTTTTTTGTAGGGAAATCTTGTGGTTACATGGAGTGCCAAAGACAATTGTGTCAGACCGAGACGTCAAGTTCCTAAGCTACTTTTGGAAGATGCTATGCGCCAAGCTCGGCATCAAGCTACTATTCTCGACGGCCTATCAACCTCAAACCGATGGCCAAACGGAAGTCACCAACCGGACGCCATCTACTCTCCTACGCGTGTTGATAAAGAAGAACATCAAGGCGTGGGAGGAGTGCTTACCCATCGCCGAGTACGCCTACAACCGAGCAAGACACTCTACTACTGGCAAGTCCCCCTTCGAGGTTGTCTACGGCTTCAACCCTTTATCGCCTTTGGACATCCTTCCTCTACCGCTCCAAGAACGAGCGAACATGGATGCTAGTGCAAGAGCAAGTTATCTCAAGAAGATGCATGAAGAAACAAGGTCCATGATCGAGTGTCAAGTACACCGCCTCGCCACCAAGCTCAACATCAACAAGTCACCAATGGTGTTCCAATCGGGCGATCTTGTATGGTTACATCTCCGCAAGGACCACTTCCCCAAGGAGCACAAGTCCAAGCTACTTCCGAGAGCCGATGGACCCTTTAAGGTTCTCGCACTCTACAATGACAACGCCTACATGATCAACATTCCACGTGACAAGTACAACATAAGCGACATCTTCAACATCAAAGACTTGTCCCAATACCATGGTGATGAAGATCATGACCCACGGACGGATCTCTCCCAAGGGGGGGGAGATGATGCGGAGCATCCTTCGACCATCCCCATGGTCATTCCGCCACCACCACAAGCACGAGGAGGACCAATGATAAGAGCACATGCATGTGCCATCGAAACCGAGGTCAACTCTTTCCTCTTCGAGTTTCGTTCAGATTCACACGAGAATTGGGTTCTACCTCAAACGGAAATGTTGTGCATTCTTAGGTACCAAGAAGAAGCCCATGAAGAAGTTAGGAGGGAGACCCAAGCACACACGGAGAAGAAGAAGGAAGAAGGACGTGAAGGGACGGACACTCTGGACACCCCGGGTGCCCGGACATGAAGCCGTGGGGTGGGCAAACCCCCTTGGACACCCCAGGTGCCCGGCCCCTACAGCCCCGGGTGCCTGAACATCGCCACCTGGGCGTCGCGCCTGCCCGCCCCAGGTGCCCGGTCCTTTGGCCCCGGGTGCCCGGGCAGTCTCCAGCCGCCGCCCCGGGTGCCCGAGCCCTCAGCCCCCGAGTGCCCGGTTCCCCTCCAGCCGGCCCCCTGCCCGGTTTGGGTGCTCGGCCATCTTCGCCCCGGGTGCCCGGGCCCCTCTAGGCGCCAGCCCCTATTCGGTCTGGGTGCCCGGACCCCTTTTCCCCGGGTGCCTGGACTCCACCGATTATGCCTGCGTGCAATTAGGGTGAAAAGACCCTTGTACCCCCACTTTCCTCTTATTTCGTCCCTAGGCTATAAGTACTCCTCACCTAGCTTGTTTTTAGGGTTATCAAAGATTTAGATGGACATTGAGAGAGCTTTGCTCATCTTCCCTCCTCTTGGAGATTAAGGCCCCATCTAGGGAAGATCCTCTTGTTGGATTCAAGACCTCCTCTTGGAGAAGATCATCACCAAGGCCTCATCTTCTTTGGAGTGGGAAGAACTTTACCCTAGTGCTATTTTCCTTGAATTTTTCTTGTATGCTTGTGGATGTCATGTATGCTACTCTAGTGGATGTGTTATTTGGGTTTGTTTGAGTGATTCTTTCCTTGTGTTCTTGTGTGTTCATCACTTTCCCCCTCCAAGTGTGAAAAGATCCCACCTAGGGTTTCACCCTACAACACTTGGGGACGAAGTGGAGGCCTAACAGCAATCTCAGCTGGCCATCCTGTAGGGCACGTGCGCACGGGGTATGTTGTGCCCGTGCGCACGGGGTGCTACAGCCGTAGCTCCCTTTTTAGCCCGTGGGCACGAGGTCACGGGGGTCCGTGCACACGGGGTCGCCTGGGAGTTCCAGTCTTGCTTCCTTTGGCCTCCTCCTTCTTCCTTGGTGACTTGGGGTGCTTCCCCTCCTCCTTGGTGGTACTCCTTAGCTGCTTGTGATTGTTCTTCTTCGTACCTAATGATACATAGAGCATTTTGGTAAGGTAGCAACCAAGTTCCACTTGTATCCATATGCATGTCAAGTAGGAAGGAGTTCACCTCGGTTTCCATTGTGCGTGCTCGAGCTCTTGTCATAGGCCCACGTGGTGCTTGATGCATTGGTGTAGAGTCCATGGGGATGATGGAAGGATGCTCCGCATCATCTCCTCCCTTGGGAGAGATCCGTCCGCGGATCATGATCTTCATCACCATGGTACTTGGCCAAGTCCTTGACATTGAAGATGACACTTACGGTGTACTTATCGTGTGGGATGTCGATCTTGTAGGCGTTGTCATTGTAGCGTGCTAGCACCTTGAAGGGTCAATTAGCTCGAGGTAGTAGCTTGGACTTGTGCTCGTTGGGGAAGCGGTCCTTATGAAGATGAAGCCATACGAGATCTCCCGGTTGGAACACCATTGGTGTCTTGTTGATGTTGAGCTTGGTGGCGAGGCGATGTACTTGACGCTCGATCATGGCCCTTGTATCTTCATGTATCTTCTTGAGAAAATGTGCCCTTGCACTCGCATCCATGTTTGCGCGCTCTTGGAGCGGAAGAGGTAGAATGTCCAATGGGGACAATGGGTTGAAGCCGTAGACAACCTCGAAGGGGGACTTGCTGGTAGTAGAGTGTCGAGCTCGATTATAGGCGTACTCGGCGATGGGTAAACACTCCTCCCACTCCTTGATGTTCTTCTTTATCAACGCGTGTAGGAGAGTCGATAGTGTCCGGTTGGTGACTTCCGTTTGGCCATCGGTTTGGGGATGATAGGCCGTCGAGAATAGTAGCTTGATGCCGAGCTTGGCGCATATTGTCTTCCAGAAATAGCTTAGGAACTTGATGTTGCGGTCTTACACGATGGTCCTTGGCACTCCATGCAACCTCAAGATTTCCCTACAAAAGAGATTTACAACATGTGAAGCATCGTCTATCTTATTGCATGGGATGAAATGTGCCATTTTTGAGAATCGGTCCACAACAACAAATAAGGAATCCTTTCCATTTTGAGTTCTAGGCAAACCAAGCACGAAATCCATACTAATATCTTGCCATGGTTGATATGGAATTGGACGTGGCATGTGTAAACCATGAGATTGGGCTTTGGACTTAGCTTTGCGGCACGTAGAGCAACGGTTAGTGAAGCGTGCCACATCACAGAACATCTTTGGCCAAAAGTACTTGAAGGAGAGTGTGGCAAAGGTCTTGTCGCGCCCAAAATGTTCCATAAGTCCTCCTCCGCAAGCCTCTAGCAAAAGTACCAAACGAAGTGAAGACTCGGGTATACAAAGTTTGTTAGCGCGCATAAGGTAGCCATTCGTGAGATAATAGTTCTCCTAACAAGTGTTAGCAAGACATTTGGCATAAGGAATCGCAAACGTAGGATCATGCGCATAAAGATCTTTAACATGCTCAAAGCCAATAACATTCAACTCAAGTTGAGTAACTAACATGCATTTGCGGGAAAGAGCATCCGCCACAACATTTTCTTTGCCCTTAATGTACTTAATCACATAAGGAAAAGATTCAATAAATTCACTCCATTTAGCATGCCGTTTATTGAACTTGGTTTGACCTTTAAGGTACTTTAGTGTCTCATGATCGGTATGTATGACAAACTCATGTGGGTGAAGATAATGCTCCCGAACATGCAATACTCACACTAAAGCATACAATTCTTTGTCATAGATGGGATAGTTAAGTTAAGCGCCGGAAAGTTTTTCACTAAAGTATGCAATGGGTCGCTTTTCTTGCATCAAAACTCCACCAATTCCATTACCACTAGCATCACAATGAACCTCAAAAGTTTTATTGAAATTAGGCAATGCAAGAATTGGGGCATGTGTAAGCAAAGATTTGAGCTCATCAAATGCAGTAGATTGAGATGGTCCCGAAACAAAGGTTGCATTCTTCTTACTCAAAGCATGCAACGGTGCGGCAGTAGGGCTAAAGTCTTTCACAAAGTGATGATAAAAATCCGCTAGACCAAGGAAACTACGCACTTGTTGAAAATTAGTGGGTTGTGGCCAAGTTTTAATTGCTTCAATTTTAGCCTCTTCAACATGAACACCCTTTGAAGACACAACAAAGCCAAAGAAAACAATCTTGTCAACACCAAAAGTGCATTTTTCCATATTGGCATAAAGTTGCTCTTTTCGAAGAGTTTGCAAAATGTCCCTAAGATGATTTACATGCTCTTTGAGGGATTTGCTAAACACAAGAATATCGTCAAAGTAGACCACAACAAGCACTCCAATGTAACGACGAAGCACATAAAGCATAACACGCATGAAAGTTCCGGGTGCTTCCGATAAACCCATAGGCATAACTAACCACTCGTACAAACCAATTTTGTTTTGAAAGCGGTTTTCCATTCATCACCTTCTTGTATGCGGATTTGATAATAACCACTTTTAAGATCATTTTTTTGAGAAAATGGTGGCGCCGCTAAGCTCATCTAGCATATCATCTAGGCGTGGAATAGGATGCCTATAGTGAACGGTGATAGCATTTATGGGTCTATAATCGGAACACATGCAAAAACTACCATCTCTTTTTGGCACAAGAATGACCGGCGCGGCACAAGGACTCAAACTTTCACGCACATGTCCATGGTCTGTCAGATGTTGGACTTGCCTTTGTATTTCTTTGGTTTCTCCAGGGTTGATGAAGTATGGAGCCTTGTTAGGAAGAGGTGTGCCGGGGATGAGGTCGATCCGATGTTCGATGCCACGTAGAGGAGGGAGACCGGGAGGTAGCTCATTGGGGAAGGCATCCGCGAATTCCTGCAACAAATTAGACAACACTAGAGGGAGAGGATTAGAAGTGTTAGTCGTTACCACCCCATCTTTGCACACTAGGACATAGTGGATGACACTCGATGGGTTCTCACACACTTCTCTCATCTCGCTTTTTGTGGCTAGGAGGCCAAGTTCTTCTCTCTTGATGTGTAGTCAGTCATTTTGGGCTTGTCGATCTCGCTCTCTTTGTGGTGGTTCAGTCTCTCACTAGTCTCTACATGATAGGAGGATGCTTGCTTGTCGGCGATCACTTGACTTGGTGACATAGGTCATAGCATGTACTCTCTTCCCTTCATCTTGAAGCTATAGTGGTTTGTTCTCCCGTTGTGGATGACGCCGTGGTCGAATTGCCAAGGTCTTCCCAAGAGAAGATGGCACACGAACATGGGAACCACATCACACTCTAGGGTGTCCTCGTAGGCGCCGATCTTGAAGGAAACTTGCACGGTGTGCTCCACTTGAATGGTGCCGGAGGCACTAAGCCATTGGACCTTGTAGGGGCGTGGGTGCTTCTTCTTGACCAATTCTAGCTTGGAACATAGCTCTTCACTTGCCAAGTTGTGGCAACTTCCTCCATCGATGATGACCTTTACGGAGCGCCCATTGATGCCGGCCTTGTGTGGAAGATGTGACACCTTTGTTCTTCATCTTGCTGGTGTTAAAGTGTCAAGACCTTGGAGACCATGAGAGCGGGACTTGAATCATTGTCACAATAGACTTGAGCATCTTCTTCTTCATTCACTTGATGATGCATGGCAACATGCTTGAGAGCTTCCATCTCGTCTTCACTCATGGAGTCGTATGTGCCATCATCATTTGCAATCATTGTTTGTCGGTTGATGCATTGGAAAGACTTGTGTCCACGGCCACCACATGTGAAGCACTTGAAAGAATTTGTCTTGACGGGGTCATCCGGTGGTGCCGGTGAAGAGGTAGTCTTGTTCTTGTAGTTGCTTGCCGGAGGACGAGTCGAGGAAGGCGTCGCTTGCTTGGAACTTGACTTGTCGCTGGTACTTGGGGATGCTCTAGTCGAGGTAGGAGGTGTCGAAGTAGAGGTAGGTTGAGTGTATGAGCCGTAAGTCTTGGATGAGTACTTGGCGTATTTGAAGTCTTCTTGCACTTATCGCTCCACCTTTGTCGCTTGATGAACTAGCTCGAGAAGGTTGGAGTAGGGTCGGAAATCGGCAGTCTTCCTTATTGGGTGGTTGAGGCCGTTCAAGAAGCCTGCCATTGTTTGCTCATCATCTTCTTTGACATTGGCTCTTATCATGGCAATCTCCATTCTTGATAGTATTCTTCCACCATCTTTGTGCCTTGCTTGAGGAGTTGCAACTTCTTGAAGAGATCTCGTGTAGTATGTAGGCACGAAGCGAGCTCTCATGACATCCTTCATTTGTGTGCAAGTCGTGATGGGTGGCTCATCCTTCTCGCGATGTCGCTCGATCACTTGTTCCCACCAAATGACGACGTAGTTTTGAAATTCAAGAGATGCCATGGCGATCTTCTTTTCCTCGTCGTAGTTGTGAAGATGGAATATCTTGTCGACCTTTAATCCCCATGAGAGGTATTCCTCAGGATCGTTGCTTCCGGAGAACTTGGGCATGGTGAACTTGAGCTTGCCGTAGCGGAGTTCTTCATCATAGTGACGGTGATGATGGCGCTCTTGGCATGGAAGAGGGTCTTCAAGCACTCGATCCTCTTATTGTTGCTCTTGACATGGAGGAGGATCTTCGTTGTGATTGCGCTCTTGGCGTAGAGGAGGTCGAACCATATGTGCCCGGTTTCGCCTTTCTTGTTGTTCTTTGCATCGGGCGGCTTCTTCTTGTCGTGCTTGATGAAGTGCTTCCTCTTGCTCACATATTTGACGGTTGCGTTGGCCAACATCTCAAGTGGACTCTCGAAGTGCGTCTTGAGCCGCTTGATCTTGATCTTCACGACTTTGTTGCTCTTGCCAGATTGCATCGCCATCTTAAGATGCTTGACGTGGACGATGTAGTGGTAGTTGCTCTTGATCCATGGCTTAGTGTTCTTGACGTCGCGCCTTCTCACGTGCTCGAACTCGGTCTTGGAGGCCATTGCCATGGAATGGATTTTCTTGGCGGTCTTGAGTGTTGTCGCGTCGAGGAGGCCTCGCATCAGAAGAAGAATATGACGAGGAGTGTCGACTTGAGTGACGCCGTCTTGGTGAAGAGGTTGAAGAAGACGCGCGGCTCATGATCATGTTACGGAATTCATCCATTTGTTTGGAGAGCTTGGCGTCCAAATAGTCCCGTTGTCTTGCTTCTGATTATCATAGGTCGGTGGCGACTTGCTCGATGCGATCACACAAAGCTTCATTGATAAAGGCAAAGGTGTCCCGTCTTTCGATGAGATGGTGATTATCGTTTTTGGGGGAGTAGACTTTGACAATCCGACTACGAACGTGCGAGGACATCGCGCCTTAGCAATCGCTAAACCAACTTCGAGAGGTTATTGACCACAGCGAAGCACAATCAACTTGACCACGAGGGTCTATTTCCTGCAAGCAAACGAAGAACAAGCAAGAAACTGAGATTGCAATCTGGATATTGCGAATATAAGATGAAAGCTTTATTGATCAAGGTGGGGTTCTGTGATGTCTTGGTCTGGTCGTTGAACACAAACGAAGCACGCGAAGTTGCAGCTATGGCAAACTTTAATCTAAACAAAACCCAAAGTCTAAACAATGCCCTAAGGGATGTATATATGGAGGAAGAGGGGGGAATTTCGTGGCCCCTTGGAGGAGGGGTCCGAAACCAACCCTAACTCTATTTTCCCCACACATACGGACTCTAAAAACAGCCTATGCTTCAGTATTTTGAAATTACATGGGCCTGGCCCAATAATAAGGTGACGCGGCACCTATAATAGCCTCTGGATGAAATTTATGAAGTGGCGTCTTGTATATTTCATCCAAGGCTTCATGCACTCATTATGGTGGCTTCAAAGTCCTGAAATCATCACTTGTAACTCCGTTCTTGTTCCCCTTGCGCATGCCATCATCTCCATGCTTGATCTTGCTCCAATGTTCATCCTTCTTGTCCAAGCTAGGCTCTTCATTTGTAAGCAAGACAAATGTATCCAATTTAGGCAGCATCAATTTCTCATGAACATTAGAATCATTACCAAGAAACAAAAGTACCTGGTAATTTAATTGGCATGCGCGAGCTCTAGTAATTGGTCCAGTATGTATAGTAGCAGGGGTTGTGGGTGTAACAATGGTATTGATGTCCTCATCATCCTCCCCTTCTTGAAGTGAAGTCGTCCTTGACGGAAGCTCATCTTCCTCACCCAAATATGGCTTCAAATCTGCAATGCTAAAAGTGGGACTAGCCCCAAAATCTGTAGGCAGCTCAAGTTTATATGCATTATCATTTATTTTCTCTAACATCTTAAAAGGACCATCAGCACATGGCATTAGCTTTGATTTGCGTAAATCAGGAAACCTATCCTTACGCAAATGTAACCAAACAAGATGTCCAGGTGCAAAGACAACTTGTTTTTTACCTTTATCTCCAACAAGTTTATATTTAGCATTCATACGCTCAATGTTTTCCATAGCTAACTCATGCATTTTTAAGATCAATTCAGCATGTTGTTTAGCATCAAAATTAACCTTCTACAAAGATGGAAGAGGCAACAAATCAATAGGTGCATGAGGTAGGAAACCATATACAATTTGAAAAGGGCACATCTTAGTAGTAGAATGCAGCGAACGATTATAAGCAAATTCAGTATGAGGCAAGCATTCTTCCCACATTTTCTTGTTATTCTTCAAAATAGCCATAAGCATAGTAGACAATGTTCTATTGAATACTTCAGTTTATCCATCAGTTCGGGGGTGACAAGTAGTACTAAAAAGCAGTTTAGTGCCCAACTTAGCCCATAAACATCTCCAAAAGTGGCTAAGAAATTTAGTATCATGATATGAAACAATAGCATTTCGCACACCATGCAAGCGAATAATTTCACGAAAGAACAAATCAGCAATATTAGCAGCATCATCGCTTTTAAGACATGGTATAAAGTGTGCCATTTCGAGAATCTATCCAAGACCACAAATATGGTATCCCTCCCCTTCTTTGTTCGAGGTAAACCCAAAACAAAATCCATAGATATATCTTCCCATGGAACACTAGGTACAGGCAAAGGCATATATAAACCATGAGGATTGAGTTGTGACTTAGCTTTTTGACATGTAGTGCAATGAGCAACAAAGCGCTCAACATCCCATCTCATCTTTGGCCAAAAGAAATGTGTAGCAAGTACATCCTCCGTCTTCTTCACGCCAAAGTGTCCCATTAATCCTCCTCCATGCACCGCCTGCAACAACAAAAGATGAACGGAGCTCGCTGGAATGCATAGCTTGTTAGCTCGAAACACAAATCCATCATTAACGACGAACTTCTTCCATGTTCTTCCTTCTTTACAATTGTGAATTACATCTTTAAAATCAGCATCATGCACATATTTATCTTTGATGGTCTCCAAACCAAATATTTTAAAGTCAAGTTGTGAAAGCATAGTATAACGACGAGACAATGCATCAGCAATAACATTTTCTTTACCCTTCTTGTGTTTAATGACATAAGGGAAAGTCTCAATGAATTCAACCCATTTAGCATGTCTACGATTCAGGTTTGCTTGACTTTTAATGTGTTTCAAAGATTCATGATCAGAATGTATAACAAATTATTTGGGCCATAAATAATGTTACCATGTTTCTAAGGTCCGAACAAGAGCATATAATTCTTTATCATAAGTAGAATAATTCAGACTAGGCCCACTCAATTTTTCAGAAAAGTATGCAACAGGTTTGCCATCTTGTAATAACACACCTCCCAATCCAATTCCACTAGCATCACATTCAAGCTCAAAAGTCTTATTAAAATCAGGAAGTTGGAGTAAAGGAGCATGTGTCAACTTATCTTTCAATACCATGAAGGCTTCTTCCTGTGCGGTACCCCACACAAAAGGCACATCCTTCTTAGTAAGGTCATTGAGAGGTGCAACAATGGTGCTAAAATATCTCACAAAACGCCTATAGAAACCAGCGAGTCCAAGAAAACTTCTCACTTGTGTGACCATTTTGGCTGTGGCCAACTCTCAATAGCTTCAATCTTGGCTTTATCAACTTCAATTCCCTGTGGAGTAACAACATAGACAAGAAAAGATACTAGGTCAGTGCAAAAGGTGCACTTCCCAAGGTTACCAAACTAACGTGCATCACGTAGAGCAATAAAAACAACATGTAAATGTTCCAAATGTTCCTCCAAAGATCTGCAATAAATCATTATATCATCAAAGTAAACTACCACAAATCGTCCAATGAAAGCACGTAAAACTTCGTTCATTAATCTCATCAAAGTACTAGGTGCATTAGTTAACCCAAAAGGCATGACTAACGACTCATATAATCCAAACTTAGTTTTAAATGTTGTTTTCCATTCATCCCCCAATTTCATACGAATTTGATGGTATCCACTACGCAGATCAACTTTGGAGAATATTATAGAGCCATTTAATTCATCAAGCATATCATCTAGCCTAGGAATACGATGACGATAATGAATAGTGATATTATTAATGCCTCTACAATCAACACACATACGCGATGTACCATCCTTTTTGGGCACTAGTATAATAGGAACAACACAAGCACTAAGGGATTCACGTATATAACCCTTATCGAGCAGCTCTTGTACTTGACACATAATCTCCTTCGTCTCCTCTGGATTGGTACGGTATGGTGCACGGTTGGGTAGCGATGCACCGGGAATTAAGTCAATTTGATGCTTAATCCCTCGAATTTGTGGTAATCCCGGTGGCACGTCTTGTGGAAAGACGTCAGCGAACTCCTGCAAAATGGTAGTGACAGCAGGAGGCAAATAGGAAGGCACGTCGTCGAATGAAAATAATGCCTCTTTGCACACTAAAGCATAACAAACAGATTTGCTGACATCTAGATCATCAATATCAGATTTGGTGGCAAGTAAACATGCACTTTTCAATTTAATTTCAGAAGCAACACTAGATGGTTTATTATTAGGCTTCATTTGTTACTCAAATTCTTTTGCCACAATCTGATTTTCACTCTTATTTTTCTCCAGTTTTGCTTTATTAGCTCTATAAATATCATCTTTCTAAATGGAATCAGGAGACATAGGAAGCAAAGTAATATGTTTATCCTTATGAACAAGAGTATACTGATTGTTTCTACCATGGTGTACAGAATTTCATGGTCTACCAAGTAATAAGGAGCACGCTTGCATGGGTACCACATCACAATCAACATAATCAGCATATGTAGAGATACTAAAATGCACACAAACAGTACGTGTTACCTTAACCTTGCTGCTGTTGTTGAACCATTGGATGTAGTAAGGATGTGGATGTGGTCTTGTGGTGAGAGATAGCTTCTCCATCATCTCCATGCTAGCCAAGTTGTTATAGCTCCCTCCATCCGTGATGATGCGAACAGAACGTTCCTTCACAACTCCCTTTGTATGGAACAAATTATGCCTCTGATTTTGCTCAGCTTGTGTGACCTGCACACTCAAAACATGTTGAGCAACTAAACTTTCATACATGTCAGCATCTTCAGCAACCATGTATTGCGTCTCATGATCACAATCATCTCCACCGTGTTCTTCACTTGTAATAAGAGCCAAAGTCTCCTCATCATAGTCACTAGCGGACTCATACCCACCATCCTTAGTAGCAATCATAACACGCGGAGGTTGGCATTCTCTCACATAATGACCTCTACCCTTACAACGACGACAAATAATAACATGTATGTGCCCTGTGGATGCCATGGATGAAGAAGAGCTCTTTGTAGGCCCGGTAGGTGTGCTCTTGGCAGATAGTGGTGGTGGTGCCTGTTTTCTTGTATCATGGCTGAAGGTGGCAACTGATGGAGGTGTCGGTGTAGTAGAACATGTGGAAGTAGAAGATGCACGCGCTGTCCATGATGAAGGTCGACCTACAGAAAAATTAGTCCGCGCCAATGCTTGTCGATCCTGCACTTCACGTTCAGCTTTGCAAGCAAGATAGAATAAACGATTGATATTATTATACTCCTTATACTCTAAAATGGTCTGAATCTCTCTATTTAATCCACCCATAAAAGGTGCAAGCATAGCTTCATTATCCTCAACAATACCACACCTAATCATGCCAGTTTGTAATTCCTGATAATACTCCTCTACAGAAATTTTTCCTTGTCTCAAATGCTGTAGTTTTTGTAGTAATTCATGTTGATAATATGGTGGAACCCAATGAGTACGCATAGCAGTTTTCAAAGCAGCCCATGTAGTAGGAATATTGTCATGATATAATCTATAATGTTCAGACCACCAAACAGAAGCAAAACTAGTGAATACACAAACAGCAGTAGCAACACGTCTATCCTCAGGATATTGTAAGCATGTGAAACATTGTACAGTTTCTAACTCCCAATTAAGATATACATCAGGAATGTATCTACCCTCAAACGATGAAATATTCAATTTTAGTTTAGGAATATGGTCATAATCTCGTACTTGAGGTGGTGCTACAGCCCTACCGTTGCGAATATATGCATGAGGTCGACCTGGTGGTGGAGGTGCAGGTGGTTGCACGTAGTTCTGATTTTGATCAACCTCATTCTCGTAATAGTCCTCCACCTCTGCAGTAGCAGTAGGAGCTACAGAAGCATCAACAGCAGTAGCAGCGGCACCAGAAGTTTGTCCTGGCTCAAGAGGAACACACTGCGCTCGCCCTGTTGGATCACGGCGTGGAGGTGGTTGTTGATGTTGTTGCACTGGTGTAGTAGATGCGGGTGGTGGCTGTGGTAGACATGCGAGTACTTCATCGAACTTAGCGTCCAACTTGGTGTTAATTGTCTTGTCAACATCATCAATCCTCTCCAATGCCTTTCCAAAGCTGGCCATCACGTCTTCCACCTGTTGACTGAACAGTTGCTAAAATTTATCATGAAGCTCCTTCGTCATGTTCTCCCAGTCAATCTCGTCGGCTTGTGATCCTGCCATCGTTAGCAGCAATAGAAACACACAAGAATATGATCCTACAGACTACTAAAAGGTGGTGGTGGTGGGGTGTCACAAATCCGTCAAGCAAATCTCAAATTATTACCAGTTCTTACCCAGCAGCAGGTGGTGATTGGCAACCATTGTAGTCAAAACTCTCAAAGCTAGGATAGAGAAATTGCCAGGTGGTGTCAAACGCACGATGTAGATGAATGTGGAGCTGGGAAGGCTTATGATATGGTGGCAAAAATGTCAGCAATAATCAATTTAGAGATACAAAATTGAATAAACGCTCAACGACGGTACTCTGATGGTCCTAGGCTAGACCGTGCTAGAGATGCGAGCCTAGAACACTAAAAAAATCATGGCGCTGCACGTAAACAAGGGAGGAGCATAGTGACCCTTGTTTACGTGCAGCACCGTGATTTTGTTAGTGTTCTAGGCTTGCGTCTCTAGCACGGTCTAGCCTTGGACCATCACAGTACCGTCATTGAGCGTTTATTTAACTTTGCATCTCTGAATTGATTATTGCTGACATTTTTGCTACCATATCATAAGCCTTCCCAGCTCCACATACATCTACATCATGCGTTTGACACCACCTGGCAATCGCTCTGTCCAAACTTTGAGAGTTTTGACTACAATGGTTGCCGATCACCACCTGCTGCTGGGTAAGAACTGGTAAGAATTTGAGATTTGCTTGATGGATTTGTGACACCCTACCACCACCACTTTTTAGTAGTCTGTAGGATCATATTCTTGTGTGTTTCTATTGCTGCTAACCATGGAAGGATCACAAGCCGACAAGATTGACTTGGAGAACATGACAAAGAAGGAGCTTCATGATAAATTTCAGCAAATGTTGAGTCAACTAGTGGAAGACGTGATGGCCATCTTTGGAAAGGCACTGGAGAGGATTGATGACATTGAGAAGACAATTGACACCAAGTTGGATGCCATGTTCGATGAAGTACTTGCACGTCTACCACAACCATCACCCGCATCTGCTACACCATTGCAACAACATCAACAACCACCTCCACACCGCAATCCAGTAGGGCGAGCGCAGCGTGTTCCTCTTGAGCCAGGACAAACTTCGGGTGTTGCTGCTACTGTTGTTGATGCTTCTGTAGCTCCTGCTGCTACTGCAGAGGTGGAGGACTATTACAAGGATGAGGTCGATCAAAATCAGAACTACGTGCAACCACCAGCACCACCAGCACCAGGTTGACCTCATGCATATAATCGCAACGGTAGGGCTGCAGCACCACCTCGGGTACGAGATTATGACCATATTCCTAAGCTAAAATTGAATATTCCACCGTTTGAGGGTAGATAAATTCCAGATGTTTATCTTACTTGGGAGTTAGAAACTGAACAACGTTTCACATGCTTACAATATCCTGTGGATAGATGTGTTGCTGTTGTTGTTTGTGAATTCACTAGTTTTGCTTCTGTTTGGTGGTCTGAACATTGTAGATTATATCATGATAATATCCCTACTACTTGGGCTACTTTGAAATCTGCTATGCGTACTCGTTGGGTTCCACCATATTATCAACGTGAATTACTACAAAAATTGCAGCGTTTAAGACAAGGAAAAAATTCTGTAGAAGAATAGTATCAGGAATTACAAACTGGCATGATTAGATGTGGTATTGTTGAGGATAATGAAGCTATGCTTGCATGTTTTATGGGTGGATTAAATAAAGAGATTCAGACCATTTTAGAGTATAAGGAGTATAACAATATCACTCGTTTATTCCATCTTGCTTGCAAAGATGAACGTGAAGTGCAGGATCGACGGGCATTGGCGTGAACTAACTTTTCTGCAGGTCGACCTTCATCATGGACACCGCGTGCATCCTTTACTTCCACATGTTCTACTGCACCGGCACCTCCATCAGCTGCCACCTCCAACCGTGAAACAAGAAAGCAGGCACAACCACAACTATCTGTAGGGAGCACACCTTCTGGGCCTGCACAGAGCTCTTCATCATCCATGGCATCAATAGGGCAAACAAATGATATTATTTGTCGTTGTTGCAAGGGTGGAGGTCATTATGCGAGAGAATGCCCATCTAAGCGTGTGATGATGGCTACTGAGGATGGTGGGTATGAGTCCGCTAGTGACTATGATGAGGAGACTTTGGCTCTTATTACAAGTGAGGAACACGGTGGAGATGATTTTGAACAAGAGACGCAATACATGGCTCCTGAAGACACTGACAGGTGTGAAAGTTTAGTTGCTCAACGTGTTTTGAGTGTGCAGGTCACACAAGCTGAGCAAAATCAGAGGCACAATTTGTTCCATACAAAGGGAGTTGTGAAGGAATGTTCTATTCGCGTCATCATTGATGGAGGGAGCTAAAAAAACTTGGCTAGCATGGAGATGGTGGAGAAGCTCTCTCTCACCACAAGACAACATCCGCATCCTTACTACATCCAATGGTTCAACAATAGCGGCAAGGTAAATGTAACACGTACTGTTCGTGTGCATTTTAGTATCGCTACATATGCTGATTTTGTTGATTGTGATATGGTACCCATGCAAGCATGTCCCTTATTACTGGTAGACCATGGCAATTCGATAAAAATTCTGTACACCATGGTAGAAACAGTCGGTATACTCTTGTTCATAAGGATAAACATATTACTTTGCTTGCTATGACTCTTGATTCCATTTTGAAATATGATATTAATCGAGCTAGTAAAGCAAAACAGGAGCAAAATAAGAGTGAAAATCAGATTGTGGCAAAAGAATTTGAGCGACAAATGAAACCTAATAATAAACCATCTAGTGTTGCTTTTGAAATTGAATTGAAAAGTGGATGTTTACTTGCCACCAAATCTGATATTGATGATCTAGATTGTAGCAAATCTGTTTGCTATGCTTTTGTGTGCAAAGAGGCATTATTTTCATTCGAGGATGTGCCGTCCTCTTTGCCTCCTGCTGTCATTAACATTTTGCAGGAGTTTGCTGACGTCTTTCCACAAGACGTGCCACCGGGATTACCACCTATTCGAGGGATTGAGCATCAGATTGACTTAATTCCCGGTGCAACGCTACCCAACCGTGCACCATACCATACCAATCCAGAGGAGACGAAGGAGATTATGCGTCAAGTCCAGGAACTGCTCGACAAAGCTGATATACGCGAATCCCTTAGTCCTTGTGTTGTTCCTATTTTTCTAGTGCCAAAAACAGATGGTACATCGCGTATGTGTGTTGATTGTAGAGGCATTAATAATATTACTATTCATTATCATCATCCTATTCCTAGGCTAGATGATATGCTTGATGAATTGAGTGGCTCTAGAATATTCCCCAAAGTTGATCTGCGTATTGGATACCATCAAATTCGTATGAAATTGGGGGATGAATGGAAAACAACATTTAAAACTAAGTTTGGATTATATGAGTCGTTAGTCATGCCTTTTGGGTTAGCTAATGCACCTAGTACTTTCATGAGATTAATGAACAAAGTTTTACGTGCTTTCATTGGACGATTTGTGGTAGTTTACTTTGATGATATACTGATTTATAGCAGATCTTTGGAGGAACATTTGGAACATTTACGTGTTGTTTTTATTGCTCTATGTGATGCACGTTTGTTTGGTAACCTTGGGAAGTGCACCTTTTGCATCGACCGAGTATCTTTTCTTGGCTATGTTGTTACTCCACAGGGAATTGAAGTTGATAAAGCCAAGATTGAAGCTATTGAGAGTTGGCCGCAGCCCAAAACGGTCACACAAGTGAGGAGTTTCCTTGGCCTCGCTGGTTTCTATAGGCATTTTGTGAGAGATTTTAGCACCATTGCTGCACCTCTCAATGAGCTTACAAAGAAGGATGTGCCTTTTGTTTGGGTTACCGCATAGGAAAAAGCCTTCACGGCAATGAAAGATAAGTTGACACATGCTCCATTACTCCAACTTCCAGATTTTAATAAGACTTTTGAGTTTTAATGTGATGCTAGTGGAATTGGATTAGGAGGTGTGTTATTACAAGATGGAAAACCTGTTGCATACTTTTCTGAAAAATTGAGTTGGCCTAGTCTGAACTATTCTACTTATGATAAAGAATTATATGCTCTTGTTCGGACTTTAGAAACATGGCAACATTATTTATGGCCCAAAGAATTTGTTATACATTCTGATCATGAATCCTTGAAACATATTAAAAGTCAAGCCAATCTAAACCGTAGACATGCTAAATGGGTTGAATTCATTCAGACTTTCCCTTATGTCATAAAACACAAGAAGGGTCATGAAAATGTTATTGCTGATGCATTGTCTCGTCCCTATACTATGCTTTCACAACTTGACTTTAAAATATTTGGTTTGGAGACCATCAAAGATCAATATGTGCATGATGCTGATTTTAAATATGTAATGCACAACTGTAAAGAAGGAAGAACATGGAACAAGTTCATCGTTAATGATGGATTTGTGTTTCGTGCTAACAAGCTATGCATTCCAGCTAGCTCCGTTAGTCTTTTGTTGTTGCTGGAGGCGCATGGAGGAGGATTAATGGGACACTTTGGCATGAAGAAGATGAAGGATGTACTTGCTACACATTTGTTTTAGCCAAAGATGAGACGGGATGTTCAGCATTTTGTTGCTCGCTGCACTACATGTCAAAAAGCTATGTCACGACTCAATCCTCATGGTTTATATATGCCTTTGCCTGTACCTAGTGTTCCATGGGAGGATATATCTATGGACATTGTTTTAGGTTTACCTCGAACAAAGAAGGGGAGGGATAGCATAATTGTTATCATGGATAGATTTTCAAAAATGGCACACTTTATACCATGTCATAAAAGCGATGATGATGCTAATGTTGCTGATTTGTTCTTTCGTGAAATTATTCGCTTGCATGGTGTGCTAAATACAATTGTTTCAGATCATGATACTAAGTTTCTCAGCCACTTTTGGAGATGTTTATGGGCTAAGTTGGGGACTAAATTGCTTTTTAGTACTACATGTCATCCCCAAACTGATGGACAAACTGAAGTAGTCAATAGAACATTGTCTACTATGCTTAGGGCTATTTCGAAGAATAACAAGAAAATGTGCGAAGAATGCTTGCCTCATATTGAATTTGCTTATAATCGTTCGCTGCATTCTACTACTAAGATGTGCCCTTTTGAGATTGTGTATGGTTTTCTACCTCGTGCACCTCTTGATTTGTTTCCTCTTCCATCTTCGGAGAAGGTTAATTTTGATGCTAAACAATGTGTTGAATTGATCTTAAAAATGCATGCGTTAACTAAGGAGAACATTGATCGTATGAATCCTAAATATAAACTTGCTGGAGATAAGGGTAGAAAACATGTTGTGTTTGCACCTGGGGATCTTGTTTGCTTACATTTGCGTAAGGATAGATTTCCTGATTTGCACAAATCAAAGCTAATGCTACGTACTGATGGTCCTTTTAAGGTGTTAGAGAAAATAAATTATAACACGTATAAACTTGAGCTGCCTACAGATTTTGGGGTTAGTCCCACTTTTAACATTGCAGATTTGAAGCCTTATTTGGGTGAGGAAGATGAGCTTCCGTCGAGGACGACTTCATTTCAAGAAGGGGAGGATGATGAGGACATCAATACCATTGTTACACCCACATCCCCTGCTGCTATACATACTGGACCAATCACTGGAGCTCGTGCACGCCAATTGAATTAGCAAGTACTTTCGTTTCTTGGTAAACATTATAATGTTCATGAGAATATGATGCTGCCTAAATTGGATACATTTGTGTTGATTACTAATGAAGGGGCTAGCATGGACAAGAGGGATGAACACTAGAGCAGAAACAAGCATGGAGATGAAGGCGCGCGCGAAGGGAACCAGAACGGTGTTTCAAGTGTAGATTTCAGTACTTTGAAGCCTCCTTGATGACATACAAGGACATGGACGAAATATACAAGATACCCTTTCATAAATTATGTCCATAGCTTATAATAGGTGCTGCGCCACCTTATTTTTGGGCCAGGCCCATGTAATTTCGAAATACTTGAGTATAGGCTATTTTTAGAGTCCGTATGTGTGGGGAAACAAGAGTTAGGGTTGGTTTCGGACCCCTTCCTCAAGGGTCATGAAATTCCCCCTCTTCCTCCATATATACGGCCCTTAGGGCGTCGTTTATACTTCGGGTTTTGTTTAGATTAAAAGTTCGCCATAGCTGCAACTTCGCGTACTTCATTTGTGTTCAATGACGAGACCAAGACGTCACAGAACCCCACCTTGATCAATAATGCTTTCATCTTATATTCACAATATTCAGATTGCAATCTTAGTTTCTTGCTTGTTCTTCGTTTGCTTGCAGGAAATAGACCCTCTTGGTCAGGTTGATTGTGCTCCAGCGTGGTCAATAACCCCTCGGAAGTTGGTTTAGCGATTTCTAAGGCGCGACGTCTCGCACGTTCGTAGTCGGATCATCAAGGTCGACTCCCACAGAAAACGATAGCTATCTCATCGAAACATCGGGACACCCTCGCCTCTATTAGTAAAGGTATTGATGATATAACTTCACATGAGAATGATGCATGCCTAGTTAAGTTGAATACATCATGTGTTGAGTTACCTGTTGATTTGAGCACACCACCTATTTTAGAGAATCGTGTTACTGTCATGAATGTGTCATGTGATCTAACAGCTGAAATACCAACAATTTTGAGTGCACCCATTGAATTAACTGTTGATGCAAAAAAAAAGCAATGTTTAATCATTTTGATATGACCTCTAATCTTGGTGATGATTCTGTTTTAAATGACTTATTGCATGTTTGCTTATTTAAGCATGTTGTAGCATGTAAATTTGATGCAAGTAAGGTTTATTCACCAATGTTGGGATGGTTTAATGATGAACATTGTCAATATTTTGATATGAATAAGAGCTTCACTTATATGTGCAAACTGAGTTGCAATATTTTCATGCCTTCTACTTCTTGTGATAATATTTTGGCTTCATATTTAATGAACTATGAAAGTTACTCATGTATACATGTGTCATATGTGCAAAAACCAAGGGAAGTAAAAATGGATGACATATACATATACAACATGTACACCTTGTCTCTTTTGTTAGCCACATTTCAGATTAAGCAACGTCAAGGACGGCTTTGTTTTCAAGAAGGGGAGGATGATGAGGACATGACTACCTTGGATACGACCAAAAATATTGCATACATGCATATTTGTGAGGTGATTTCTAATGCAAACTATGCAATAATTTATTTATGTTATCCAGGACAAAAATACTTCACAGACTTTTGTGCCATGTCTAATTGTAGGTGTATGGGAAATTTGTACAATACACATATGAAGATAAGGGAAAAAGTGAAGTTTAGGTGTTGTTCAAATAGTCATCTCAGCCAAGAGAAGATAGAGTCCAAGTCTCTCACGTTCTGGACTCAGATTCGGACTGCACAGACATACCTGACTCAATAATGCAAAGATCTCTTTCATCCAGACTCCAAATTGGGTGATTCTTTTCTTGTTGGAAAGTAGATTTCGTGCTCTTTCCAACCCAAATGGATTCAATTTCAAATTCGCACGGCGTGTTGAGATATTGACGAAACAATATGACACTGCAGCAGAATCCGAGTCAAACTACAAGTCCAAAGGTGTTGCATCACCTCCACTTGGGCCCATGGGCCTTGTACGACCTAGGGTTAGTTTTAGGCTGCCTTGGGACGTCCTTCCACCTCCTTGGCCGCCACCCCTTGCTCCTATATAAGTAGATCAATCTAGTAGCTTTTTCCTTAGGGGTTTGTTTAGTTAAAAGTTAGCCATTACAACTTCATGTACTTAGTTTGTGTCAAAAGACCAGACCAAGACCGCTTTTAGATCCCCACCATTATCAATACTTCATCCATATTCGCAATATTCAGATTGTTTTATCATATTCGTGCTTGTTCTTTGATTGCTTGCAGGAATAAACCTTCGTGGTCAGGTTGATCGTGCTCTGGCATGGTCAATAACCTATCGGAGTTGGTTTAGCGATTGCTAAGGCGCAACGTCGTGCGCGTTTGTAGTCGGATCGTCAAAGTCGTCTCCACCAAATCGATAGTCATCATCTCATCGAAAGATCGGGACACTCTAGCCTCTATCACTTTGAATTCCCGCTTTTGGATTCTTTTGTCATGCCATCTTTTAACTTTTTCTTTAAATAGTTTGGCATTTTCATAAGCTTGGGTTCTCCATTCATCTAGTGAGCTAATATCAAATAACCTCTTTTCACCGGCAAGTTTTAAATCATAATTGAGTTCTTTAATTGCCCAATATGCTTTATGTTCTAACTCAAGAGGCAAATGACAAGCTTTTCCATAAACCATTTTATATGGAGACATACCTATAGGATTTTTATAAGTTATTCTGTAGGCCCAAAGTGCATTATCTAATTTCTTAGACCAATTCTTTTGGGACCTATTGACAGTTTTTTGTAATATTAATTTTATTTCTCTATTGCTAAGTTCAACTTGACCACTAGATTGAGGATGATAAGGTGTTGCAATTCTATGGTTAACATCAAATTTAGCAAGCATTTTACGAAAAGCACCATGAATAAAGTGTGAACCACCATCAGTCATTAAATATCTAGGGACTCCAAACCTTGGGAAAATAACTTCTTTAAGCATTTTAATGGAGGTGTTATGATTAGCACTACTAGTTGGAATAGCTTCTACCCACTTAGTGACATAATCAACAGCAACCAAAATATGTGTATACCCATTAGAGGAAGGAAAAGGTCCCATATAATCAAAGCCCCAAACATCAAATGGTTCAACAACAAGTGAATAATTCATAGGCATTTCCTGAATATTACCTATTATTTGACATTCATCACAAGACAAGAGAAAGTTACATGCATCTTTGAAAAGAGTAGGCTAATAAAAACCAGATTGTAATACCTTATGCGCAGTTCTATCTCCCGCATGATGCCCTCCTTAAGCTTCAGAGTGACATTTTTGTAGGATTTGTTCCTGTTCATGCTCAGGTACACAACGTTTAATAATACCATCTACTCCTTTATAAAGATGTGGGTCATCCCAAAAGTAATATCTTAAATCATAGATGAATTTTTTCTTTTGTTGGTATGTGAAACTAGGTGGTATAAATTTAGCAACAATATAATTAGCATAGTCAGCATACCCAGGAGTATTATGAGAAGCATTTATTATAGCTAGTTGTTCATCAGGAAAGTTATCATCAATAGGTAGTGGGTCATCAAAAATATTTCTAACCTAGACAAGTTATTAGCTACAGGGTTCTTAGCCCCTTTCCTATCAGTGATATGTAAGTCAAATTCTTGTAGCAAGAGGACCCACCTAATGAGTCTAGGTTTAGCATCTTTCTTTTCCATAAGATATTTTGTAGCAGCATGATCGGTGTGAACAATTACTTTGGAATCAACTATGTAAGATCTGAATTTATCACAAGCAAACACAACTACTAAAAATTCGTTCTCAGTAGTAGCATAATTTCTTTGGGCACTGTCTAGAGTTTTGCTAGCATATAGGATAACATTTAATTTCTTATCAACTCTTTGTCCTAGAACAGCACCAACAGCATAATCACTAGCATCACACATAATTTCAAAAGGCAAGTCCAATCAGGTGGTTGAACAATATGTGTAGAAGTTAAGGCTTTCTTATGTGTTTCAAAGGCTCCTACACAATCATCATCAAAAACAAATGGAACATCCTTTTGTAAAAGATTAGTAAGAGGCCTAGAAATTTTAGAGAAGTCTTTAATAAACCTCCTATAGAAACCAACATGACCAAGGAAACTACGAATACCTTTAATGTCTTTAGGACATGGCATTTTCTCAATTGCATCAACTTTAGCTTTATCCACCTCAATACCTCGTTCAGAAATTTTATGACCCAAGACAATGCCTTCATTAACCACAAAGTGGCACTTCTCCCAATTCAAGACAAGATTAGTTTGTTCACATCTATGCAAAACTCGATCAAGGTTGCTTAAGCAATCATCAAAAGAAGTTCCGTAAACGGAAAAATCATCCATGAAAACCTCAACAATATTTTCACAAAAATCAGAGAATATAGCAGTCATACATCTTTGAAAGGTAGCAGGTGCATTACATAAACTAAAGGGCATACGTCTATAAGCATAGGTGCCAAAAGGGCAAGTAAAAGTGGCTTTCTCTTGATCAGGTTGTGAAACAGGTATTTGAGAGAAGCCGGAATATCCATCAAGAAAACAAAAGTGTGTGTGCTTAGATAATCTTTCTAGCATTTGATTAATAAAACGCAGAGGGTAATGATCTTTTCTAGTAGCTTTGTTTAATTTTCTAAAATCAATTACCATCCTATAGCCAGTAACAAATCTTTGTGGGATAAGTTCATTTTTATCATTAGGAACAATAGCAATACCTCCTTTCTTAGGGACACAATGAACAGGGCTTACCCATCTACTATCAGCTATGGGATAGATTATACCTGCTTCCAGAAGCTTTAGTATTTCAGTTCTTACCACTTCCGTCATCTTAGGATTCAATTGTCGTTGGTGATCAACAACAGGTTTAGCATCAGGTTCCATATTAATCTTGTGCTGACAGAGAGTGGGACTAATGCCCTTAAGAGCATCAAGAGTATATCCAATAGCAGCACGGTGCTTCCTCAGAATTTTTAATAATCTTTCTTCTTCATGTTCTGAAAGGTTAGCACTAATAATAACAGGATATATCTTTTTCTCATCAAGATAAGTATACTTCAGAGTGTCAGGCAATTGTTTTAACTCAAACACAGAATCACCTTTAGGTGGAGAAGGACCTCCTAAAGTTTCAATAGGCAAATTGTGTTTAAGGATAGGTTGTTGTTCAAAGAATATTTTATCTATTTCATTTCTTTCACGCAAGTGCATATCATTCTCATGGTCTAGCAAATATTGTTCTAAAGGATCAGTAGGATGTATGGCAATAGAAGCAAGACCAATTATTTCATCTTTAGTAGGTGATTCTTTATCATGTGGTTGTCTACGGAACTTAGAGAAATTAAAATTATGAGACACATCACCAAAGCTAACACTGACAGTTTCTTTCTCACAATCTATCTTAGCATTGACAGTATTCAAGAAAGGTCTACCAAAAATTATGGGACAAAAGTCATCTTGTGGGGAACCAAGAACTAGAAAATCAGTAGGGTATTTTATTTTCCCACACAAGAGTTCAACATCTCTAACAATCCGAAGTGGTGTGATGGTGTCTCTATTTGCAAGTTTATTAGTAACATCAATGTCTTCTGTTTCAGCGGGTGCTATATCATTCATAATTTCTTGGTATGAGGTAAAAGGAATAGCACTAACGCTAGCACCTAAGTCACATAAACCATGATAGCAATGATCTCCTATTTTAACTGAGACGACAGGCATGCCAACTACAGGTCTATGTTTATCTTTTTCATCGGGTTTGGCAATTCTAGCAGCTTCATCACAGAAGTAAATAACATGCCCATCAATGTTTTTGACCAAGAGATCTTTAACCATAGCAACACTAGGTCTACTTTAATTTGTTCAGAGGGTTTAGGTGCTTTAATATTACTTTTGCGAACCACTGTTGATACCTTAGCATGTTCCTTTATCCTAACAGGGAAAGGTGGGTTTTCAATATAAGCAGTAGGCACAACTGGATCAACATTGTAAATAATAGTTTCATCTTTAGTTATAACCGGTTCTTTAGTTTCTTCTTTAATAGGGGGATGATATTTAAACCACTTATCCTTAGGGAGATCAACATGAGTAGCAAATGATTCACAGAAAAAGGCTACTATCTCAGGGTCAAGTCTATATTTAGTGCTAAACTTGTGAAAAGCATCGATATTCATAAAAGATTTAACACAATCAAACTCCATATTAATACCTGACTCTTTACCTTCATCGAGTTCCCAATCTTCAGAGTTCCGTTTAATTCTTTCTAAAAGATCCCACATGAATTCAATAGTCTTCTTCATAAAAGAACCAGTACAAGAAGTATCGAGTATGGATTGATCATCACGAGAAAGCCGAGCATAAAAATTCTGAATAATAATTTCTCTTGAGAGCTCATGATTGGGGCATGAATATAACATTGACTTAAGCCTCCCCCAAGCTAGAGCGATACTTTCTCCTTCACGAGGCCAAAAATTATATATATAATTCCGATCACGATGAACAAGATGCATAGGATAATTTTTTTGGTGAAATTCCAATTTCAATCGATTCCAGTTCCAAGATCCAATATCATCGCATAGCCTATACCATGTCAATGCTTTTCCCTTCAAATATAAAGGGAAAACCTTCTTCTTAACTTCATCTCCGGGTAAACCTGCAAGCTTAAATAATCCACAAATTTCATCCACATGTATCAAGTGCATATCGGGATGCTTAGTTCCATCTCCTGCATAAGGAATAGCTAGCAGTTGTTCTATCATACCCAAAGGAATTTCATAACTAATATTTTCAGTAGGTGTAGTAGGTTGAGGGGCTACTCTTTGTGTTTCTGGTCGAGGTGAAGATACCCCGAACAAACCCCTCAAAGGATTGTTTTCCATAGTAACAAGTGACAATAAATTTCATCACGTAGTATAAGTTTTTCCTTACCGATTTCCACTTACCAAGAGTGCTTCACTCCCCGGTAACGGCGCCAGAAAAGAGTCTTGATGACCCACAAGTATAGGGGATCAATCGTAGTCCTATCGATAAGTAAGAGTATCAAACCCAACGAGGAGCAGAAGGAAATGACAAGTGGTTTTCAGCAAGGTAATTTCTGCAAGCACTGAAATTGTCGGTAACAGGTAGTTTGATAGCAAGATAATTTGTAACGGACAAGTAACGGTAACAATAAATAAAGTGCAGCAAGGTAGCCCAATCCTTTTTGTAGCAAAGGACAGGCTGGAACGGTCTCTTATAATAAACAAAGCGTTCTTGAGGGCACACGGGAATTTCATCTAGTCACTTTTATCATGTTGGTTTGATTTGCGTTCGCTACTTTGATAATTTGATATGTGGGTAGACCGGTGCTTGGGTGTTATTCTTACTTATGGATAAAATCTAACCATAGCATTAAACATATGGATCCAAATCAGTCCCTTACGAAATAGCACATAAACTAGGGTTTAAGCTTCTGTCACTCTAGAAACCCATCATCTAATAACTACTCCACAATGCATTCCCTTAGGCCCAAAGATGGTGAAGTGTCATGTAGTCGATGTTCACATAACACCACTAAGGGAATCACAACATACATATCATCAAAATATCAAACACATATCAAATTCACATGATTACTTGCAACATGACTTCTCCCGTGGCCTCAAGAACAAAGGTAACTACTCACAAATAATATTCATGCTCAAGATCAGAGGGGTATTAAGTAGCATAATGGATCTGAACATATTATCTTCCACCAAATAAACCATATAGCAATCAACTACAAGTTGTAATCAACACTACTAGTCACCCACAGGTACCAATCTGAGGTTCCAGTACAAAGATTGAACACAAGACATGAACTAGGGTTTGAGATGAGATGGTGCTGTTGAAGATGGTGATGGAGATTGGCCTCCCAAAGATGAGAGGGTTGTTGGTGATGACGATGGCTTTGATTTGCACCTCCGGGAGAGGAAGTTCCCCCAGCGGAATCGCTCCGTCGGAGGGCAAAAGTGCTCCTGCCCAAGTTTCGCCTCCAGATGGTGGTGCTCCATCCTGAAAGTCCTCCCTTTATTTTTTCTAGGTCAAAAGACCTCATATACCAGAAGATGGGCACCGGAGGTCGGCCGGGCTGCCCACCACCCACCAGGGCGCGCTTGGGGGGCCTGGCGCGCCCTGGTGTCTCGTGGGCACCCGGCAACCCCCCTCTGGTAGTTCTTTTCTCCAATATTTATTAAATATTCCAAAATAATTCTCCGTAAAATTTCAGCTCATTTGGAGATGTGCAGAATAGGTATCTCTGACGTAGCTTTTTCAGGTCCAGAAGTCCAGCTGCCGGTATTCTCCCTCTTTGTGTAAACTTTCATACCCTACAAACAATTTTGTCTTATGTTCTCCGCTAGATAAGAACTTTGGAGTGATTCTTCATCGCACGTTGAGGGATGTTTATATGATCCAATTATGTTAGCATTGTTGAGAGATTGCACTAGCGAAAGTATGAACCCTAGGCCTTATTTTCAAGCATTGAAATACCGTTTGTGCTCACTTTTGTTACTTGTTACCTTGCTATTTTTTATTTTTACTATTATAAAAATAAATATCTACTATCATTACTACACTTGTATCACCATCTCTCCGCCGAACTAGTGCACCTATACAATTTGCCATTGTATTTGGTGTGTTGGGGACACAATAGACTTTTTGTTATTTGGTTGCAGGGTTGTTTGAGAGAGACATCTTCATCCTACACCTCCCACGGATTGATAAACCTAAGGTCATCCACTTGAGGGAAATTTGCTACTGTCCTACAAAATTCTGCGCTTGGAGGCCCAACACGAGTCTACAAGAACAAATTTTCTGGCGTCGTTGTCGGGGAGGTGAGTGCTTGAAGGTATATCTTTAGATCTTGCAATTGAATCTTTTAGTTTCTTGTTTTATCACTAGTTTGGTTCTATATAAGAAAACTACAAAAAAATGGAATTGAGGTTGCCTCATATTATTCCTCTTTATCATGTCTGATGAGGACATCAATACCATTGTTAGACCCACAACCCCTGCTGCTATACATACTGGACCAATTATTAGAGCTCGCACACGCCAATTAAATTACCAGGTACTTTTGTTTCTTGGTGACAATTCTAATGTTCATGAGAATATGATGCTGCCTAAATTGGATACATTTGTGTTGATTACTAATGAAGGGCCTAGCATGGACTAGAGGGATGAACACTGGAGCAAGATCAAGCATGGAGATGAAGGCGCGCGCGAAGGGATCCAGAATGGCGTTTCTAGTGCATATTTGAGCGCTTTGAAGCCTCTATGATGACCTATAAGGACATGGACGAAATATACAAGATGCCTGTCGGTGTCAAAACCGGCAGACCTCGGGATTGTATTGGATCTATAGTATGGTTAGAGAGTAGATCTACCTCAAGATCAGCATGAGCTAAACCCTAAGGTGATGAGGTGATGAATATAGCTCTAGCCCTAAAGACTATAACCCTCGGTTTATATAGACACCGGTATGGTTAGGGTTACCGGAGATAGATTACAATAAGGGATAAAGAGATCCTATGCATTCTTGACTTGGAGGGCACACCACGGCTTCATAGATCTCCCGTCACTATACGGCTTCACCAGTCCGGCCCATGTTCAATGGGCCGGCACACCGAGGACCCCTTAGTCCATGACTCCCTCAGTAGCCCCCAAACGTGCCTCCAATGCCAGGGATCGTCCTCTGGAATCTTCATATCATCGGCTTGCGAGACGAGTTCTTCCATTACTTTATTCTGTTTGGAGTCATGTCAATCTCGCCGAACACTATCCGGAGCCCGAACTAATATACTCGGGCTCGGACAGTTTCAAGATTCTGGGATCCGAAGATATCTCGAGATTGAGGTGGGACCATCAGAGTTTAATGCCATTCCTCGGGGCAAGGGCTTCATGCACCTTTTTAGAAGGTTTGCGGCCCAATGCCATCCTTCCACAAGCCCGTCCTTCCAGCTTCATGGTGAGACGCTTATTTATAGATCCAAAGGTGTGGGGGACAGCTTACCTCCCCCCTTTCGCAAAGAACGACACCAAAAAAATTCCACGACGCCATGGCCGACCTCCCAGGTTCATCCTCACACCCACACGCCCACTCCCAAGTGATTGGTCGAGCTGTTCAGTTTCGCACATTCAGGTGAGGCGCTTGCAGACGCAGTGCTTCCTCCCTCCGGCTGATTTGGTCCCAGTCCGCGCTGGTCTCATCTCCGTCGACGGCTGCGCCCTTGCCGAGAACTCCCCCGCTCCGAGCAAGGAGGAGAGGATATGTCTCATGCCCTTCCTTCTAAGAGGTTTGGGTTTTCCCATCCATCCCCTTTTATGGGGATTGTTGGAGTTCTATGAGATCAAGCTCCACAACCTCAACCCAGGGTCCATATTGCATATCTCGGGCTTTGTAGCCCATTGCGAGATATTTTTGAGTTGCGAGACCCACTTTGATTTGTGGAGGAAGTATTTCTGTCTTGTCCCTCGCCACCGGGGGGATCCATATTCGAGGTGGGCGGCGCCGAAGTATGGCGTATAGCTGGGACAGGGTACCCAATTGGAACCCCACGAAAAGATCCCGAAGGATGGACCTCGGAGTGGTTTTATATTGAAGACGTCCCCCTCACCTACCCAATTCGGCAAGGGTTGCCCGAATACTCAAACGACCCGCCAATAAAGTGGTTCAACTGGCGGCCCAAAGGCCCTTCCCAACAGGATAGCGAAGAGGTGCGTTCATTGGCGGCCAAGATCAGGCTGCTAACTAGCAGTAAGCTGACCATGATCGAAGTGATGGCCATTGCTATTACCCGATGCGTGCAACCCCTCCAGCAATGGGGTCATCCTTTATGCTGCTATAATGGGACCAATGACATAACCCACTACCAGCAACAAGGGACAGACAATAAGGCGGCTCTGGCCAAAATATTGGCTGATCCCTTCAAGTGAGAGGAGGCAGATTTCGCTCGAATGAGTATTCCGGAAGGCTGCTCCGGATACAATCCGGCGGACTGGGTGAGCCACAATCCATTGTTTTGAGCTCACAGATTACGCCTGAATTCTAACTGATTGTAATTGAATAGGGATGGAGGTGTCAAGTTGCGTCCATTAGTTGCCCTCCTACTCAACCGGAGGATCATTCTCGTGATGACAATCCTGGGTATCATGACGACCCAGAGACGTCGATTGATTTTGAAGATGGGGTGTTTTATCAGGAGAGCCTTGACGGCGCCAAGGTCGCTCTGACAGCCAATCATCCTGGGGCTCTTCCCTCTTCCACAGTAAGTGAAAAGAAGACCCTCTCCCGAACTGGGCGCTCATCTCGCGCTATTCCCCACGTGCTAACTTCTGCTCCCAAGGGTCGATGCACTATGCGTCAGACCATCTTGGGGGGAGCGTGGAACGCGCCAGCTTCGGCCCCTAACGGGGGATCAAAGCGGAAGGCTTCCGCCGAAGTGGAAGCACCTACTTCCTCGGCCCAGAGGTGACGTATTTCAGAATTATAGCGAGGGTTGCTTTTAATACCTTTTTATTAAAACTTGCTTAATTTTGCAGAAGACGCGTACCCTTGCATCGGTCCAAAGATTCCCCGAGTGTGCCGAATCGTAACTCCGGTCCTAAGTCTTCGGTATGAGCCGGCGCGCTTCCGGCGGATTCCGATGATGTTTCGGTTACCAACTCTGAAGTAGAGAGTGTGATGAATCATCGCCGCTGGAGGGAAACTTTACGTCATACTGCCTTTGCCGACCAGGAATTTAGTGCCTTTAATTTGGTGGACGCATACCTTGGAGCGGCCCGGACAGGTCTTGAAGGGATCGCCGGTCTATTTGCCGCCAGAATGCAGGTGTGTAACTAAAATGGCTTGAAAGCAGATCATGTTCCCTAGCCGACTAGCCCCCAAGCCTTAATTTGGGCGGGACAGCCGAGTTAAGGGTTTCTAACGATATTATTTTTTATAGGCCGCAAGAGAGCAGAGCAAAAAGCTGTCCGAGGACCTTGAGGTGAGCCGGACACAGTTGGTTGATGCCAAGGCCGAACTGGATGCGGCTCAAAAAGCCAGCAGCGGATTGTCCGGTAAGTAGAAAGAACTTTTTTCCCAACGCGTAGAAAGGTATGCGGTGTATTCTATGCATTAACACCTTGTTTTCTCTGTATAGTCACGGAGGCCATAGGCGGGTTGCGGAAGGAGCTAGAGGCTGGTAAACGAGTGCTGACACGAAGTCAGGAGGAGAAAAATGAGCTAAAGGAAGAGAATCGGTGGAAAGCCGAGGAAATTGAGAGCTTGAAAACTCAGCTGACGCAAGCCTTGGAGGAAAACCAGAAGCTGAAAGGTGGCATATTTGGTAAGCACTGATCTGACCAGTACCATTGGTGTTTTAATGATGATATGCAACACCTGCTTGCTAGGTCTCCTGACTGGGCGGCCCGAGGAAGAAGTCAGCACCTATGACGGGAACCTTTTAAAGGAGCTGTCGAAGACCTACAAGAGGGCCCGAAAGGCCATGAAGAGTATGGCGAAGGCATTATGGCCGTCAGAGGTGCCGCCAGAGAGCATGGCCGAACTAGCCAGTCGCTTTTAAGGAGCTCGGCGAAGGTTTGAATTATGGAAGATCTCGTCTTGCCGAGATGGAGCGCGCGAGGCGTGGGCTATGGTAAAGACCCGTTTTACCAAGCTGGACCCGGAGCATATGGCCCGGGTTGGTCCAGTGGGCCCTGACGGCCAAGAGATACCTCTAAGCTTGGTGTGTGATGATGTGATGCCGGCCGCTCGTCATTCTCAGAAGGATTGCGCTTTAGAGGAATTGATAGACAATGTGGATCAAGAGTAGTTTTGTCAATTCTATGTATCTATGTACTGTACATTGGCCGAGCTCAATCCGCGGTCTTATTTTTAAAATAATGTTGTCTTAACCGGCCATCGGCTTCTACCTCCCCGATCAGTGATCGGGAAGTGTTCCGTACTACGTGCCGTGGGAAACAAGGCAGCACTTCGGGAACCAGGCAGTCCGGCCATTTGGCTCGAACGGACGAAACATGTGCGGAGAGTTATGTTATATTACTGTTTGACATAAGAAACATCTTCCGATGAAAATAGTTCCTCCAAAGGTTCCTTTCTTTGGGTAAATTTATAGTCCGGATACATGAAATCAACGGAGACCAATGGCTGCGAAAAAACGCTGGTGATAAGCGCGAGGCTATATTCACTTCCCTTAGGCCGACTTATTGTATTCTGTAAGAATGCTAGCTTTCGGCTTCACCCGTCTGAGGTACGGTCTCGGATGACCTAGTCGTAACAATCGCAGAGGTGCTCCCTTTACTCCCTAGCCGAACAATCGGGAACGGAGGGGTAAACACAGGAGCCAGGCAACCCAGCTTGGCAAAGATCTTAGGTAAAATAAGAGCATATGTTGGCTTGAAAGATATGAGAAGGCTGCAAACGAAACAATGTATACTGGTTATATTATTCGGCTCCTCTAAGGGAGCCCCCATGCAAAGCTGGGTGTTACATTCCATGACGTATACGGTATTGGTTTGGTACGGTTCGGTTCAGCCGAACACCTGCCATGTTAAGGAAAATTAAAAGAAGGAACAAACAGAGGTGAGGATGTATGCGGGTGACAATGTCTAACTCAGGCGTAAAAGCGCCGCAGCCGGGCTGCATTCCACGGGTTCGGCTCGAGGCGATCGTCGGACGGGCGGCGAAGGCGGTATGCTCCTCCTGCCAGTACTTCATCGATCATGTATGGACCCTCCCATTTGGGCGAGAGCTTATGCTTCTGTTTTTCGGGGAGCCGGATGACGAGGTCGCCCACGTTGTATGTCTTCGCCCGGACTTCACGGTTTTGGTAGCGCCATGCTTGCTGCTGATGAAGTGCGGATCGAGCCCAAGCTATATCCCGTTCTCCTTTAAGAGTGTCCAAGTCATCCTGCCGATCCAACTCGGCTTCCTTTTCTTCGTAAATGCGCACTCGAGGCGCGTCGTGGATGATATCGCATGGGAGAATGGCTTCCGCACCTTATACCATAAAAAATGGTGTGTATCCGGTTGACCGGTTAGGAGTAGTGCGCAACCCCCATAATACAGAATCGAGTTCCTCGACCCAATGGCAGTCTGATTGTTCAAGTGATCGGACCAGGCGGGGCTTGATGCCGCTCATAATGAGCCCGTTGGCCCGTTCGGCCTGTCCATTGGTCTGTGGGTGGTACACTAAAGCGTAATCGAGCTTAATGCCCATTTTGCCGCACCAGTCCTTGACTTCCTGGGTGGTGAAGTTAGTATCATTATCGGTAATTATGCTGTGGGGGACACCATAATGGTGTACGACGTTAGATAAGAACTCGACGACAGGTCCGGATTCTGCCGAAGTGACGGGCCTTGCCTCCATCCCCTTGGTGAATTTGTCGACCATGACCAATAGGTACTTCTTTTTCTTTGTGCCCCCTTTGAGTGGCCCGACCATGTTGAGACCCCAGACCATGAAAGGCCATGTTATCAGTATTGTCCAAAGGGCTGTGGGGGCATGTGGCTTTGATTTGCGAACAGCTAACATCCAACGCAACGTTGGATGAAAGCCCGGGCATCTTCACGGGCGGTAGACCAAAAGAATCCTACTCAGAAAGCCTTGCTAACCAAGGCCCGAGCTGCCGCATGGTGGCCGCTCATGCCCGCGTGTATTTCTGCCAGGAGTTGATGCACCTCTTCTTCAGAGAAGCACCTTTGCAAGATTGTTGTGGTTCTTTTTTTGTAAAGCTCGCCTTCATGGACCTTGTATGCTTTGGAACGCCGGACTATACGTCGTGCCTCCGTCTGGTCCTCTGGGAGCTGTTGCCGAGTGAGGTAGGTGAGCAGAGGTTCTGTCCAGGGGGCAATTATGGCCATGATTTCATGGGCGGAAGGTGTTTCCTTGAGCGCGGAGCCGCTAATGTTATGGTCGTCGAGCTCCTTGTCCGGGGAGGCATTGTGAGTGGGCTCATTGACTAGTGTGCCGGCATCACCGTCCTGCCATGCTACAGAGGGCTTGAAGAGCCGCTCGAGGAAAGTGTTTTTAGGAATCGGGTCGTGCTTGCCGCCCATGCAGGCGAGTATGTCTGCGGCTTGGTTGTTGTCCCTAGAGACATGGTGGAATTCTAGGCCCTCGAATCAGGCCGATATCCGGAGAACCGCATTTCTGTATGTCGCCATCTTGGGGTCCTTGGCATCGAATCCACCGTTGACTTGAGAGATAGCTAGGTTTGAATCTCCCCTTACTTCGAGGCATTATACCCGTATTGACGTGGCTAGTCAAAGACCATGTAGTAGTGCTTCGTATTCGGCTACGTTGTTGGAGTCCATGTACATTATTTGTAGGACATACCGAACAGTGTCGCCTGTAGGGGAGATTAGGATGACCCCAGCCCCCAATCCGGCTAACATTTTTGAGCCGTCGAAATACATCGTCCAGTGCGAATATGTGCTGTATTCTCGGGGTAGTTCGGCTTCAGTCCATTCGGCTATAAAATCGGCCAGTACCTGAGATTTAATAGCTCGGCGTGGTTTGTATGATATCTCGAAGGGAAGGAGCTCTATGGCCCATTTGGCAATCCAGCCCGTGGCGTCCCTGTTGTTGATTATGTCATTCAAGGGGGCCTCTGACGCCAATGTGACCGAGCATTCTTGAAAGTAGCGTCATAGCTTTCAGGATGCCATAAAAAACGTGTAAGCTATCTTTTGATAGTGGGGGTATCATGATATGCATGGCGTAAGCACCTCAGACACATAATAGACCAGCTTCTGGACTTGGAACTTGTGGCCCTCAGACTCCCGCTCCATGATGAGCACCGCGCTAACCACCTGATTGGTGGCTGAAATGTATAGTAGCATGGGCTCGCCGACGCTAGGTGCGGCCAGGATGGGGTTGCCAGTGAGAAGTGTTTTAATCTCCTCGAGCACCGCAGTTGCTTCGTCTATCCATTGGAAGTTCTTGGTATTTTTAAGCAGTCTGTAGAGTGGGAGCGCCTTTTCTCCGAGGCGAGATATGAAGCGGCTCAAAGCTGCAATGCATCTGGCCAATTTCTGGACGTGCTTGAGCTCTGTTGGTATTGTGAGCTGGGATAGCGCACTAATTTTGGCTGGGTTGGCCTCAATTCCTCTATGGGAGATGATGAATCCAAGAAAATTTCCGGCGGGGACCCCGAAGACGCATTTTTCCGGGTTGAGTCGTATATCATAGGGTCGTAAGTTGTCGAAGGTTTGGCGGAGGTCGTCTATCAGCTGGTCAATGTTTTTGGTTTTGACAACCATGTTGTCCATGTATGCCTCCACCGTTCTGCCGATATGGTTTTTGAGGCATGCTTGAATCATGCATTGGTATGTAGCTCCTGCGTTTTTCAGTCCGAACAGCATGGTGTTGAAGCAGAAAGGTCCGTAAGGAGTGATGAATGCGGTTGCCACCTGGTTGGACTCCTTCATCTTGATCTGGTGGTATTCGAAGTATGCGTCCAGGAAGCATAGCGAGTCATGTCTGGTGGTGGCGTCGATGATCTGGTCTATTCTTGGCAGGAGAAAAGGGTCCTTAGGGCAGGCCTTGTTAAGGTCTTTAAAATTGACAGAAAGCCGCCAGGATTTGTCCTTTTTGGGTACCATAACCATATTTGCTAACCACTCGGGATGCTTGATCTCGCGGATGAATCCGTCTTCCAACAGTTTTGCTAGCTCTTCACCCATGGCCTGCCGTTTGGGTTCGAAAAACCGGCGTAGAGTCTGTTTCACCGGCTTGAAGCCTTTTAAGATGTTTAGGCTGTGCTCTACCAGCCTGCGTGGGATTCCAGGCATGTCTGAGGGGTGCCACGCGAATATTTCCTAGTTTTCATGCAGGAACGTTCTTAATGCCTTGTCAACTGCGGGGTCCAGCTGTGCTCCTATAGATGCCATTTTATTGGGATCTCTTGGGTGCACTTGAAATTTTACAATTTCATCTGCTGGCTTGAATGATGTGTATTTTTGTCTTTTACTGAGGACCACATCATCCCTGTCGACTGTAGTGCGTAGTGCTATTAACTCTTCGACCACGAGGGCTTCGGATAGTGCCTCGAGGGTGAGGGATGCCGTCTTGTTTTCGGCTCATAAGGCTTTGCTTGGGTCACTTCTAAGTGAGATTACCCCGTCGGGCCCTGGCATTTTGAGTTTCATGTACCCGTAATGCGGTATGGCCTGAAATCTCGAGAATGCCTCACGTCCTAGGAGGGTGTGGTATCCGCTATGAAAGGGCACAATGTGAAATAGCAAGGGTTTGGATCTGTAGTTATCGGGTGTGCCGAACACAACATCCAGGGTTATGCGTCCCGAGCAGTGTGCCTTCCTACCGGGTATTAAACCTCGGAATGTGGTGTGGCTGCGTTCGCTACGAGAGCTGTTGAGCTGCATCTTGTCAAGAGTGTCCTCGTAGATGAGGTTGAGGCCGCTGCCTCTGTCCATCAGTACTTTAGTTAGCCAAAAACCATCGATAATGTGGTCAAGGACCAGTGCGGCCGGTGCATGGTTGCTGCGTGGACTTGGCTTGTCCTTCTCGTCGAAGGTAATAGGCGCAGCTGCCCAAGGCTATGCGGCCATCATTTGATATATCTGACTGAGCTCTCAAAGAGCCTTTTTCTTTTATTGTTTGAGGCGAACGTCTCGTATACTGTAAGGACATTATGGTCCTGTGGTGAAGCCGCGGACTGCTTATCTGGAAGTGTAAGGCCCAAGATTGGCTCGCCATATTTGGCCACTTGTCTTACCACCCAACAGGCTCAAAGTCTGCGGGTTGGGTTTACGTCTAGCAAGACTGAGTGTATTGGGCATGGTTTATCCAGCAACTCGTCCAGCACTGATCTAGGCCTAGTCTTCTTTTCATCAGGCTCGCGTTCCGGCGAGCGATTTGTATATGCCCGTTTAGAGCGAGACCTTCCGTGTTGCGCGGCAGGCGGTGGCCCATGTTCATCTGTTGTGCCTCCACGTGTTCTCCATGGTGCAATACTTGCGTACCATGTCTGATAGTTCGGTGAAGCTTTGAATTCGGCGATGCGCGAGGGCGTTTAAGAGGCCCTCATCCTTGCAGTTGAACTGGAAGGCTTTAATTATCTCTTTGTCATAGCAAGGCGCCGTCCTATTCTTCACCAGGAGGAATCTAGCCCAATAATGATGGACTGTCTCGTTTGGCAGCTGTTTGACATACATGAGGTCACATATGTCTGGGTTTCCCAAATCCGAGGAGTATTCCGTGTGGTGGGTGGGTGGGAAAAATTCGAGAATTCCCTCCTGCAGCGGACCCGGACTATCCTTGATGGGTGGTTGAGTCGTGTTTGGTTCTGATCGTGCAGGACTCGGGTCCGGACTAGTGCACGGCTGGATCGGCTCGAGGCCGGATCTAGCGTTGGGGCTCGAGTCCGGGCGTATCTCTGGGCTGGTGTCTGACTCCAAACTGGAGACTCGAGTGTACACCATTCTTAGCTTGTAAGGCTGCGCCCCTTCCTGGGCCTCTTCGACGGTAGCGACGAGGTGAGTGACCGGAGGGGTGTTGATTTATCGGTCGTCGGGTTTAAGCCCGATCCGATCATAGGCCGTGGGCCTGATAATGGAGATTCCCATTGCACGGAATAGACTTACCAAGTGGTCTGCCGGCTGGGCACACGGGGGTGCCGGACACTCCGGCGATTCAGCGGGAGATCTTGTGGACGGTCTGTTAGAGTTAGGCTTCAAAGCCGGACTCTGAGAGATACCTGATTCTTGTAAGTCTGTTGGTCCCGGGGTCGATGCCCCCGAACCGGTGAGTTCCTCTACGGGGACGAAGCCTTCGATCTGGTCGAGACGACTAGTGGGATCGGCGCGCACCAATATGCCGCCGAAGATGAGGAGATGACCAGGGGTGGGGAAGCTCTCGGAGCGGGCGTGGTCTCCAACGACCGGTTGAGCCATCGATCCTTTGGGTGATCCAACAGTGGAACTCTCAATGAAAGCACCAATGTCGGTGTCAAAACCGGCAGACCTTGGGGTAGGGGGTCCCGAGCTGTGGATCTAAGGTCGATGGGGAACAAGGGACGATGAACACGATGTTTACCCAGGTTCGGGCCCTCTCGAAGAGGTAATACCCTACGTCCTGCTTGATTGTATTGGATGTATAGTATGGTTACAGAGTAGATCTACCTCGAGATCAGCATGAGCTAAACCCTAAGGTGATGAGGTGATGAATATAGCTCTAGCCCTAAAGACTATAACCCTTGGTTTATATAGACACTGGTAGGGTTAGGGTTACCGGAGATAGATTACAATAAGGGATAAAGAGATCCTGCGCATTCTTGACTTGGAGGGCACACCACGGCTTCATAGATCTCCCGTCACTATACGGCTTCTCCAGTCCGGCCCATGTTCAATGGGCCGGCACCCCGAGGACCCCTTAGTCCATGACTCCCTCAATGCCCCGTCATAAATTTCGCCCATAGTTTATTTTAGGTGCTGCGCCACCTTATTTTTGGGCCAGGCCCATGTAATTTCGAAATACTTAAGTATAGGCTGTTTTTAGAGTCCGTATGTGTGGGGAAACAAAGTTAGGGTTGGTTTTCGACCTCTCCTACAAGGGGCCACGAAATTCCCCTCTACTCCTCCATATATACAACCCTTAGGGCATCGTTTAGACTTTGGGTTTTGTTTAGATTAAAAGTTCGCCAAAGCTGCAACTTCACGTACTTCGTTTGTGTTCAATGACCAGACCAAGACATCACAGAACCCCACCTTGATCAATAAAGCTTTTATCTTATATTCGCAATATCTAGATTGCAATCTCAGTTTCTTGCTTGTTCTTCATTTGCTTGCAGGAAATAGACCCTCGTGGTCAGGTTGATCGTGCTCCGGCGTGGTCAATAACCTCTCGGAGTTGGTTTAGTGATTGCTAAGGTGCGACGTTCTCACACGTTCGTAGTCAGATCGTCAAAGTCTACTCCTCCGAAAATGATAATCACCGTCTCATCGAAAGACAGGACACCTTTGCCTCTATCAAGTGGTATCAGATTTCCAGGTTGCCCGGTGAGATTTTACAATTTTTCGTAGTTTAGGTCGAGTCTGTTCTTTATACCTATAGTCCACGAAAAAGCCAAAAAAAATTAGGGTTAGTTCATCATATCCGAACCAGTCTGAGCCTTTGCATAATCTTTTCTGTATTTGCTTTGTTGAATTTGTGGTTGCATCGTCGTGTCAAGTTGCGTCTAGTCCCTTAGAGTTTCGAGTTATGTTCATGGGTTGTCACGCCGCCGCCGCACCATCGTTATCACCGCTGCCATATACCACCATCGTCATCACCGCTGCCATATACCACCATCGCCGTTACCATTTCCATATACCACCATCGTCATCACCGCTGCCATATACCACATATCCACCGCCATCACGCTAATCCGAGTCCACCTCCATCACAGATTCGCCACCAGTTCTTGTTCCACCGCCCTACATATATCCACCACCATTCCGAGTTTCCACCAGATTCATCTCTGCCACTAGTCCTAGTCCGAGTTCAGTATTTGTTTCTTTGTATTCGATATCCAGATCACGCCATACTCCGATTCGTGACCAAGTCGGATTCCCCAATTTACGTGCCACCCATAGAAGAAAAATATTTCTAGTTTAAAAAAAACTAAGTCTGGAAAATTCAGGCTAGGCAGTTTTTAGACCATTTGTAGACATTTTCGAAAAAATATGTTGCGGAGCAAAAAAAGAGGAAAAAAAGTGCCAAAAAAAGTGAAAAAAAAGAAAAAAAAAGAGATTCAGAGTGTGCTCCTTCCTTTTTTACGTGCAGCGCCGTGATTTTGTTAGTGTTCTAGGCTCGCGTCTCTAGCACGGTCTAGCCTAGGACCAGCACAGTACCGTCGTTGAGCGTTTATTCAACTTTGCATCTCTGAATTGATTATTGCTGACATTTTTGCTACCATATCATAAGCCTTCCCAGCTCCACATACATCTACGTCGTGCGTTTGACACCACCTGGCAATCGCTCTGTCTAATCTTTAAGAGTTTTGACTACAACGGTTGCCAATCACCACCTGCTGCTGGGTAAGAACTAGTAAGAATTTGAGATTTGCTTGACAGATTTGTGACACCCCACCACCACCACTTTTTAGTAGTCTGTAGGATCATATTCTTGTGTGTTTCTATTGCTGCTAACCATGGCGGGACCACAAGCCGACGAGATTGACTGGGAGAACATGACGAAGAAGGAGCTTCATGATAAATTTTAGCAAATGTTGAGTCAACAGGTGGAAGACGTGATGGCCAGCTTTGGAAAGGCATTGGAGAGGATTGATGACGTTGAGAAGACAATTTACACCAAGTTGGATGCCAAGTTCGATGAAGTACTCGCACGTCTACCACAGCCACGACCCGCATCTGCTACACCATTGCAACAACATCAACAACCACCTCCACGCCGTGATCCAGCAGGGCGAGCGCAGTATGTTCCTCTTGAGCCAGGACAAACTTCCAGTGCCGCTGCTACTGCTGTTGATGCTTCTGTAGCTCCTATTGTTACTGCAGAGGTGGAGGACTATTATGAGGATGAGGTTGATCAAAATCAGAACTACGTGCAACCACCAGCTCCACCAGCACCAGGTCGACCTCATGCCTATAATCGCAACGGTAGGGTTGCAGCACCACCTCAGGTACGAGATTATGACCATTTTCCTAAGCTAAAACTGAATATTCCACCGTTTGAGGGTAGATACATTCCTGATGTATATCTTACTTGGGAGTTAGAAACTGAACAACGTTTCACATGCTTACAATATCCTCAGGATAGACGTGTTGCTACTGCTGTTTGTGAAATCACTAGTTTTGCTTCTGTTTGGTGGTCTGAACATTGTAGATTATATCATGATAATATCCCTACTACTTGGGCTGCTTTGAAAATTACTATGCGTACTCGTTGGGTTCCACCATATAATCAACGTGAATTACTTCAAAAACTGCAGCGTTTGAGACAAGGAAAAAATTCTGTAGAGGAGTATTATCAGGAATTACAAACTGGCATGATTAAATGTGGTATTGTTGAGGATAATGAAGCTATGCTTGCATGTTTTATGGGTGGATTAAATAGAGAGATTCAGACCATTTTAGAGTATAAGGAGTATAACAATATCACTCGTTTATTCCATCTTGCTTGCAAAGCTGAACGTGAAGTGCAGGATCGACAGGCATTGGCGCGGACTAATTTTTCTGCAGGTCGACCTTCATCATGGACACCGCATGCATCTTCTACTTCCACATGTTCTGCTACACTGGCACCTCCGTCAGCTGCCACCTCTAGCCGTGACACAAGAAAGCAGGCACTACCACCACTATCTGCCATGAGCACACCTACCGGGCCTGCACAGAGCTTTTCTTCATCCATGGCATCAACAGGGCACACACATGATATTATTTGTCATCGTTGTAAGGGTAGAGGTCATTATGCGAGAGAATGCCAATCTCCTCTTGTTATGATTGCTACTGAGGATGGTAGGTATGAGTCCGCTAGTCGCTATGATGAGGAGACTTTGGCTCTTATTACAAGTGAAGAACACGGTGGAGATGATTCTGATCATGAGACGCAATACATGGCTGCTGATGATGCTGACAGGTATGGAAGTTTAGTTGCTCAACGTGTTTTGAGTGTGCAGGTCACACAAGCTGAGCAAAATCAGAGGCATAATTTGTTCCATACAAAGGGAGTTGTGAAGGAACGTTCTGTTCGCGTCATCATAGATGGAGGGAGCTGCAACAACTTGGCTAGCATGGAGATGGTGGAGAAGCTATCTCTCACCACAAGACCACATCCACATCCTTACTACATCCAATGGTTCAACAACAGCGGCAAGGTTAAGGTAACACGTACTGTGCGTGTGCATTTTAGTATCTCTACATATGCTGGTTCTGTTGATTGTGATGTGGTACCCATGCAAGCATGTTCCTTATTACTAGGTAGACCATGGCAATTTCATAAAAATTCTGTACACCATGGTAGAAACAATCAGTATACTCTTGTTCATAAGGACAAACATATTACTTTGCTTCCTATGTCTCCTAATTCCATTTTGAAAGATGATATTAATAGAGCTAATAAAGCAAAACAGGAGAAAAATAAGAGTGAAAATCAGATTGTGGCAAAAGAATTTGAGCAACAAATGAAGCCTAATAATAAACCATCTAGTGTTGCTTCTGAAATTAAATTGAAAAGTACATGTTTACTTGCCACCAAATCTGATATTGATGAGCAAGATTTCAGCAAATCTTTTTGCTATGCTTTTGTGTGCAAAGAGGCATTATTTTCATTCAAGGATGTGCTTTCCTCTTTGCCTCCTGCTATCACTAACATTTTGTAGGAGTTCGCTGACGTCTTTCCACAAGACGTGCCACCGGGATTACCACCTATTCGCGGGATTGAGCTTTAGATTGACTTAATTCCCGGTGCTTTGTTATATACGCCAATCCAGAGGAGACGAAGGAGATTATGCGTCAAGTACAGGAGCTGCTCGACAAAGGTTATATACGCGAATCTCTTTGTCCTTGTGCTTTTCCTGTTATACTAGTGCCAAAAAAGGATGGTACGTCGCGTATCTGTGTTGATTGTAGAGGCATTAATAATATTACTATTTGTTATCATCATCCTATTCCTAGGCTAGATGATATGCTTGATGAATTCAGTGGCTGTACAATATTGTCCAAAGTTGATTTGCGTAGTGGATACCATCAAATTCGTATGAAATTGGTATATGAATGGAAAACATCATTTAAAACTAAGTTTGGTTTATATGACTGGTTATTCATGCCTTTTGGGTTAACTATTAGTACTTTCACGAGATTAATGAACGAAGTTTTACGTGCTTTCATTGGACGATTTGTGGTAGTCTATTTTGATGATATACTGATTTATAGCAAATCTTTGGAAGAAGATTTGGAACATTTACGTGCTGTTGTTATTGCTCTACATGATGCACATTTGTTTGGTAACCTTGGGAAGTGCACCTTTTGCACCGATCAAGTATATTTTCTTGGCTATGTTGTTATTCCACAGGGAATTAAAGTTGATAAAGCCAAGAGTGAAGCTATTGAGAGTTGGCCGCAGCCCAAACAGTCACACAAGTGAGGAGTTTTCTTGGACTCGCTGGTTTCTATAGGCGTTTTGTGAGAGATTTTAGCACCATTGCTGCACCTCTCAATGAGCTTCCAAAGAAGGATGTGCCTTTTGTTTGGGGTACCGCATAGGAAGAAGCCTTCACGGTATTGAAAGATAAGTTGACACATGCTCCTTTACTCCAACTTCCAGATTTTAATAAGAGTTTTGAGCTTGAATGTGATGCTAGTGGAATTGGATTAGGAGGTGTGTTATTACAAGATGGAAAACTTGTTGCATACTTTTCTGAAAAATTGAGTGGGCCTAGTCTGAACTATTCTAGTTATGATAAAGAATTATATGCTCTTGTTCGGACCTTAGAAACATGGCAACATTATTTATGGCCCAAAGAATTTGTTATACATTCTGATCATGAATCTTTGAAACACATTAAAAGTCAAGCAAAACTGAACCGTAGACATGCTAAATGGGTTGAATTCATTGAGACTTTCCCTTACGTCTTTCAACACAAGAAGGGTAAAGAAAATATTATTGCTGATGCATTGTCTCATCATTATACTATGCTTTCACAACATGATTTTAAAATATTTGGTTTTGGAGACCATCAAATATCAATATGTGCATGATGCTGAATTTAAAGATGTATTGCAGAATTGTAAAGAAGGGAGAACATGGAACAAGTTCGTCGTTAACGATGGATTTGTGTTTCGTGCTAACAAGCTATGCATTCCAGCTAGCTCTGTTCGTCTTTTGTTGTTGCAGGAGGCGCATGGAGGAGGATTAATGGGACACTTTGGCGTGAAGAAGACGGAGGATATGTTTGCTACACATTTCTTTTGGCCAAAGATGAGATGGGATGTTGAGCATTTTCTTGCTCGCTGCACTACATGTCAAAAAGCTAAGTCACGACTCAATCCTCATGGTTTATATATGCCTTTGCCTATACCTAGTGTTCCTTGGGAGGATATATCTATGGATTTTGTTTTAGGATTACCTCGAACAAAGAAGGGGAGTGATGTAGGGTGGAACCCTAGGGGCCGATCTTTCACGATTTGGAGGGGATCCCGCAAAGAACACGAGGGAAATCATGAGGAGAAACACTCAAATCAATGAGAACAATCACACATGTGCTAGATCCATGAACAATACAAGTGATACACGATTCAAACGCAACAAAGGACGATACAAGAGGTAACTAGTTCATCTTCACGAGGAGACCTTGAATCCGCAAGGGATCTTCTCGTGAGGGCCCTTGAATCCACTTGGGGGATCTTATCCGGAGAGGTCTCGGTCTCTCGTGGAGAGGGTAACAAGTGGATGAGCACAGCTCTATCTCTCAAATGAGCTAAATGAGTGCTAACCCTAGAAAAGTGGAGGCGGAGTCGTTTATATAGTCTAAGGGGCCGAAGGGGTACATGGGCCTCGGCCCAACATGCACGCACAGGCGGGAATCCGGATGATCCGGAAGGGGAGCCGGACGATCCGGGCTTCAGGGCCCGGATGTCCGGAGGGCGGTCCGGACGTCCGGCTGGGTCCGGATGATCCGAGGCTCCGTCCGGATGATCCGGCTTCGTGGTTCGGCTTCGTGTGCTCTCGGGTGGATTAGCTGTATCCTCTGGATCGGGGTCCGGATCGTCCGAGCTCTGTCCGGATCGTCCAGGACCTCGTCCGGATTGTCCGGCCAGCCTGGGACTTGGCTGATTTCTTCTCCGTCTTCGCGTAAGTCTTCCTCTTCCGATCGTCCTTTCTCCTTAGCTTCTCCATGGCCAACTCCTCGGTACCTGAGTATGCAAAGTGTCTCCGTTTGAGGTAGTAGCCATGTCTCATGTGTTTCAAAGAGGAATTGCGAGACGAGCGAAATCACCTCGGTTTCGAGAGCTCTTGCACGTGCTCGTGTCATGGGTGCACTTGGCACTTGGTGAGACAATGATAGGTCCGTGGGGATGACCTTGGGATGCTCCGCATCATCTCCCCCCTTCCTTGGGAAAGATCCGTCCTTGGATCGAAATCTTCATCACCATGGTAGGGAGAGAGATCCTTGACGTTGAAGATATCGCTCACATTGTACTTGACGTTGAAGACATCCCAGGTTGCACCTGTACGAGAAGGTGCGGTGCTTGTGCTGCTGTGCGTACAGATGCAAGATGAGATTTGTTGCTTAAAAAAAGGGGGCGTCAGAGAACACCATGATGCGTGCATTGATGAGTAGGAAAGATAGTAAATCAATCTACAGTAGCCAGGTGTGGTGGACATGGATTTCTTTACACGGAGAAGGCTACAAGGGATGTTGTTTTGACTTTCTTTGCTTTGTACATGGGTTGTACATGATGGCAGCATGAAGGTGTCGAGACGCGGCATCACATGTTCATATAAGATCAACAGAGAGTTGGCGGGTGGATCCATGGTTGTTTTTTGGTCTGATGGCTACATGTTTTCTCAAGTGTTTCATCAAGGATATGATCTGTTGGTGCGAAGGATTGCTTGAGTATGCAGCGGAGCGCCAAGTTGATGAAGATGGATGTGTGTGACGAGGATGGTCACATGCGTATAAGGCTCGAAGGAGTCTGGAGCATGTCGTGACTGGATCATGCAAACACAGGGCGTCAAGCAATGCAGGGAGAAGTGCGGGGCGGACATGATGCAGGGTGGAGCATGGTTGCAGTCGGATAATTTCTGGCTGGGTCAGACTAGACAGTCTGATGGATTGATGGGGATGTTGGTCAAAGCAGAAGACGGCGGTGATTTCAGCGACGACGACATAGGAGCGTGATGTTGATGGTGGCCAACTTCTGGGCGTGGAAACACGTGGTGCAGGCCTGAGGACTTGTGCGGCTTCGACATGACTATGACGCAGGGTTGATTCAAGGTAGTGTACACATGAGATCTTGAAGTCGACAGGGCGCAGGGTAGCATGGCGCAGCTACATGGAGTCATGCTGAAGGTGGAGCTGGAGTCTGATGGATGACTACACTCTGTGCTGATGGAGGGGCTACGGCGTAAATGCATGGAGAGTTGAAGCTTATTTCAGCGGAAAAAGTGAGAGACACGTGGATCGGACTGGGGCCCAATGGTCTGATGGAGACATGATACTCGGCATCGGTCGGTGATGATCGGTGGTTCTCTGCAGTGGGGGTTTGAGTGGTGTGGGTTCGCGACCTAGGAGACTCGGCCAGGATAGCAGAGGCTCGACGCAGTGATAGCAGTGAGGCGTGCGGTAAGCATGGGAAACAGCGACAGGCCAAGGCACGGGTGGTCAGACATGTGGCCAGACAAATTGTGCAGGGGGAGCTGAAGCAGTGTTGATGAGTACCAGATTCAAGTTGGTGACTGGGTCTATCGGGGCCGGAAGATGGACAGGAGTTGACCATGGAGAATCTGAGAAAGTGGCGGAGAGTCTGAAATTGTCAAAAGCTGAGAGAGTACATGACCATATATTCTGTGGTGTTCAGTGCACATGGCAAAGTGCGGATGACAAATACAGAAGGAGGCGGAGAGCTATAGCTGTGGGACATGCCAGAGACTATCTGGAAAAAGGGTGAGATAATTGTGAATTTGACTCGGGGTGACACAGGGCGATGGTGAAATTCCTTCAAATTTCAGATAGACGGTCATGAAAGAGCAGTGATGTTGAGTTCAGGTAACTCTTATATGTGGCGTCCAATATGTGAGATGTTCACTTTCACGCAGATCTGTTATCGGTGTGTGATAGCATTGAACGGATTCTCCGAAAGTTGGAAGCACAAAGTAGAGTAATGACGAACTTAATTATGCTCGAGTGTTGACTATGAAGAAGATGAGAAGGGACTATAGTTGCAGGTGGAGTCACATGGAATCTGGGAGTAGCAGCGGTGCTCATGGCGTATCTCAAGTCCAATGTACATGGAGGTTCGACGCATGGATGAATCCAAGGTGGTGGAGAATATTCGCCAAGGTGGAGTTTGTTAGAGTTGTGTCGAATATTATTTGTACAAGGTAGCTTACAGTTGGACTTGGAGTCATACGGTGTGTAGACAGGATATGGAGTCGTGTCCTAGTAGGACACTTGTATCCTAGGCCTCTCATATATACCGGGGGTAGACACACAATGTAACCTATGCCAACATAATAGCACAGGCGCGCAAGGGGGAGCCGGCGGCGTGTAGGTGCCCGGGCGGCCGGAGGTGCGGTATTGTGACGGTGTCACGGGGAGGAGCGCCCGTAGTCAGGCCCCGAGGATGTAGCCATATCAGTGAACCTCGTTAACAAATCTCGGTGTCCTGTTCGTGTGATTGCTTGGTCCTCGGTAGATCAACGGAGTGCCTTAGATTTATTCTAACAGATGCGGTGTTCGATGCCTCGTAGTGGAGGTAGTCCCGGAGGTAGCTCATTGGGCAAGACGTCCTTGAATTCTTGCAATAGAGAAGACAACACTAAAGGTTGAGGGTGAGATGTGTTAGTTGTTGTTGCCTCGTCCTTGCACAATAGGACATAGTGCATAACACTTGATGGGTTCTCACACACTTCTCTCATCTCACTTTTGGTAGCGAATAGCACTAAGTTTTTCTTGTCGCTCATCGTGGAGGCACTCAATTTTGGCTTATGGTGCTCACTCTCTTTTTGGTGGTTCGCTCTCTCACTATTCTCTCCACGATGGGTGGTTGCTTGCTTGTCGGCTATCACTTGGCTTGGTGACATAGATCGTAGCACGTACTCCTTTCCCTTCATCTTGAAGCTATAGTAATTGGTTCTCCCATTGTCAATGACGCCGCGGTCGAATTGCCAAGGTCGTCCAAGTAGGATATGGAAAACGGACATAGGAACCACATCACATTCCAAAGTGTCTTCATAGGCACCGATCTTGAATGATACTTGCAGGGTGTGCTCCACTTGGATAGTGCCAAAGTCGCTAAGCCATTGGACCTTGTAGGGGCGAGGGTGCTTCATCTTGACCAATTGTAGCATGGAACATAGCTCTTCACTTCCAAGTTTTGACAACTTCCTCCGTCGATGATGACCTTCACGGAACGACCATTGATGCCCGCCTTGGTGTGGAAGATATAGCATCGTTGATCCTTGTCTTGTTGGTGTTGAAGTTTCAAGACCTTGGAGACAACGAGAGCGGGGCTCGAGTCATTGTCACAAAAGACTTGGTCATCTTCATCTTCATTCACTTGCCGGTACATGGCCACATGCTCAAGGGCTTCCATTTCCTCTTCACTCATGGAGTCGTATGTGCCATCATTGTTGAGGATCATGGTGTGCCGTGTAGGGCACTCATATGTCCTGTGGCCTCGGCCTCCACATGTGAAGCATTTGATGTAACTTGTCTTGACGGTCTCATCGGTTGGAGTAGATGATGATGAAGCTCTCATCATGGAGTTTCTTGTAGTAGGAGGACGACTTGAGGTTGTTGAAGTTTTCTTGTAACTTGACTTGTCGCTGTTGCTTGTAGAAGGTTTGGTTGAGGTAGAAGGCATTGTAGTCGTTGAAGCTTGGTTGTATGAAGAGCCGTAGGACTTCCAAGAGAACTTGGCATACTTGAAGTCATCTTGCACTTGTCGTTCCGCCTTGGTAGCTTGATGCACTAGCTCTATGAGGTTGGAGTAAGGTTGGAAGTCGGCAATCTTCTTGATAGCGTGATTGAGTCCATTCAAGAAACGTGCCATAGTTTGTTCATCATCTTCCATGACATTGGCTCGTATCATGGCAATCTCCATTTCCTTGTAATACTCTTCAACGCTCTTTGTTCCTTGCTTGAGTAGTTGTAATTTCTTGAAGAGGTCGCGGTTATAGTATGTTGGCACAAAGCGCGCTCTCATGACATCCTTCATTTGATTCCATGTTGTGATGGGTGGTTCACCTCTTGCCTCTTGACACTCAATGATTTGCTCCCACCAAATGAGGACATAGTCTTGGAACTCAAGAGATGCCATGGCGATCTTCTTCTCTTCCTCATAGTTGTGCAAACGAAAGATCTTGTCAACCTTCAATGCCCATGAAAGGTACTCTTCGGGATCGTTGCTTCAAGAGAACTTGGGCATGGTGAACTTGAGCTTGCCGTAGCGTTGCTCTTCATTGTGTTGGTGTCGATGGTGATGATGATGCTCTTGCCAAGGAGGAGGATCTTGAACCGCTTGGTTCTCTTGCGCCTCATTGTGAGCTTGGCATTGAGGTCGTGGAAGCTTAGCACGATTCCTCATTTCTTGGAGCTCTTCACGACGTGCGGCTTCTTCTTGGTGCTCATGGCGAAAGCCCTCTTCTTGTAGACGTACTTGTCGATTTCGCGCATTGACGGCTTGAGTTGATTCTCGTAGAGCTTGTTGGGCTTCAAGTGCTTGTTCCTCACGACATTGTTACTCTTGTCGAAGTGCATCACCATCTTGTTATTCTAGTCGCTCTTGGCGGATTGGAGCTTGCTCTTGGACCGGATGCTCATTAGCTTGTTGCTGTTGGCGTGCACGTTCGCGGAGACGGCCTTGTAAACCATTGCCATGGAATGGATTTTGTGGAGCTTGACGAACTTCATGGTCTTGGCGGCGATGCGAATGAGCTCGAGGAGGACTTGCATCTGAAGGAGGTTGCGAAGAATGACGAGTTGAGTGGCTCCGTCTCGAGTAGGACGAAGAGGTAGAAGAACGGTTGACCAACAAGGCACGAATCTCGTCCATTCTTGCATTGCTTTCCTCCATTTGTGCGTCAAGCTTGTTGTCGAAGTAGTCTCTTGTACGTTGTTCGGATTGTCGCAAGTCAGTGGCGAGGTTGTCAATGCGGTCGCTCAATGCTTGTTGTTCTTGATGCAAAGCTCTTTGTGTACCGAAGAGGTGGTTCTTGGTGACGAAGGTGTTCAAGTCGTCATCGTGGAACCCTAGGGGCCGATCTTTCATGATTTGGAGGGGATCCTACGAAGAACAGGAAGAACACGAGGGGAAACACGAGGGAAATCACAAGGGGAAACACTCAAATCAACGAGAACGATCACACATGTGCTAGATCCATGAACAATACGAGTGGTACATGATTCAAACGCAACAAAGGACGATACAAGAGGTAACTAGTTCATCTCCGCGAGGAGGCCTTGAATCCGCGAGGGATCTTCCCGTGAGGGGCCTTGAATCCACTTGGGGGATCTTCTCCGGAGAGTTCTCGGTCTCTCGTGGAGAGGGTAACAAGTGGATGAGCACACCTCTATCTCTCAACTGAGCTAAACAAGTGCTAACCCTAGAAAAGTGGAGGAGGAGTCGTTTATATAGGCTAAGGGGACAAAGGGGTACATGGGCCTCGGCCCAACACGCGCACACAGGCGGGGGTCCGGATGATCCGGAAGGGGAGCCGGACGATCCGGGCTTCAGGGACCCGGATGATCCAGGAGATGGTCTGGACGGTCCGGACGTGGCGAGGAGGCAGGCGGCGGCCTGGATGTCCGGAGGGGGGTTCGGACGTCCGGCTGGGTTCGGACGATCCGGGGCTCCGTCTGGATGATCCGGCTCCGTGGTTCAGCTGCGGGTGCTCTCGGGTGGATTAGCCGGATCGTCCGGACCGGGGTCCGGATCGTCCGGGTCCTTGTCCGGATCGTTCGGCCAGCCTGGGACTTGGCTGATTTCTCCTCCGTCTTCGCGTATGTCTTCCTCTTCCGATCCTCCTTGCTCCTTAGCTTCTCCATGGCTAACTCCTCGGTACCTGAGTATGCAAAGTCTCCGTTTGAGGTAGTAGCCATGTCTAATGTGTTTCAAAGAGGAATTGCGAGAGGAGCGATGTCACCTCGGTTTCGAGAGCTCTTGCACGTGCTCGTGTCATGGGTCCACTTGGCACTAGGTGAGACGATGATAGGTCCGTGGGGATGACCTTGGGATGCTCCGTATCAGGGAGGGATAGCATATTTGTTGTCGTGGATAGATTTTTGAAAATGGCACACTTCATGCCATGTCATAAAAGCGATGATGCTGCTAATGTTGCTGATTTGTTCTTTAATGAAATTATTTGCTTGCATGGTGTGCCAAATACTATTGTTATAGATCATGATAATAAATTTCTTAGCCACTTTTGGAGATGTTTATGAGCTAAGTTGGGGACTAAACTACTTTTTAGTACTACTTGTCACCCCCAAACTGATGGGCAAACTGAAGTAGTGAATAGAACATTGTCTACTATGCTTAGGGCTGTTTTGAAGACTAACCTTCAAATGTGGGAAGAATGCTTGCCTCATATTGAATTTGCTTAAAATCGTTCACTGCATTCTACTACTAAGATGTGCCCTTTTGAAATTGTGTATGGTTTCCTACCTCGTGCACCTACTGATTTGTTGCCTCTTCCATCTTCGGAGAAGGTTAATTTTGTTGCTAAACAACATGCTGAATTGATCTTAAAAATGCATGAGTTAACTAAGGAGAACATTGAGCGTATGAATGCTAAATATAAACTTGCTGGAGATAAGGGTAGAAAAGTGTTGTGTTTGCACCTAGAGATCTTGTTTGGTTACATTTGCGTAAGGATAGATTTCCTGATTTGCGCAAATCAAAGCTAATGCCACGTGCTGATGGTCCTTTTAAGGTGTTAGAGAAAATAAATGATAATGCATATAAACTTAAGCTGCCTGCAGATTTTGGGGTTAGTCCCACTTTTAACATTGCAGATTTGAAGCCATATTTGAGTGAGGAAGATGACTTGCGTCGAGGACGACTTCATTTCAAGAAGGAGAGGATGATGAGAAAATCAATACCATTGTTACACCTACTGCCCCTGCTGCTATACATACTGGACCAATTACTAGAGCTCGCGCACGCCAATTGAATTACCAGGTACTTTTGTTTCTTGGTGACAATTCTAATGTTCATGAGAATATGATGCTGCCTAAATTGGATACATTTGTGTTGATTACTAATGAAGGGCCTAGCATGGACAAGAGGGATGAACACTGGAGCAGGATCAAGCATGGAGTTGAAGGCGCACGTGAAGGGATCCAGAATGACGTTTCTAGTGCATATTTGAGCACTTTGAAGCCTCCGTGATGACCTATAAGGACATGGACGAAATATACAAGATGCCCCTTCATAAATTTCGTCCATAGCTTATTTTCGGTGTTGCGCCACCTTATTTTTGGCCCAGGTGATGCGGAGCATCCCACGGTCATCCCCATGGATACAACCCCAACTACCCAAGCACCAAGTGGACCCATGACAAGAGCTCACGCACGTGCTATTCAATCCGAGGTGACATCTCTCCTACTTGAGTTTCCCTTACATTCAGGTGACACATGGCTGCTGCCTAAGTCGGAAACACTATGTATAATCAGGTACAGCACACGAGCCACAGAACCGAGAGCTAAGGAAGAAGGAACAAGCGCTAACTCTCTGCTCAGCCCGGAACTTTCGGCCAGAGCCCGGAACCTCTGGCCCCCGGAACCTCCGGCTACCCGAAACTGCTGGACTCTGATGACCCAGACGAGCCCGGGCGTGCCAACTCTCTGGTTAGCCCGGAACCAGCCTGGAACCTGGACCGGACCTTCTGGCCCCCGGACTCCAGCCCAGCTCCCACCGTGCCAACTCTCTGGTTAGGCTGGACCCGGCCCGGAACCTCCGGCGCCCGAAACTTGCGGCCTCACCCAGAACTTCTGGCCCTGCCTGCGCGCAGTGACTTGGCCCGAGACCCGTGTACCCTTTCACCCCCTAGACTATAAATACTCTTCTTCTACCTACGTTTTAGGGTTAGCAAAGGATTAGCTCATTATAGAGATAGAGCTTTGCTTATCCATTCGGTTCTACTCCATTGAGAGACCGCGACCTCTACGGAGAAGATCCATTGATTGGATTCAAGACCCCTCACGGGAAGACCCCTAAAGACCTCCTCTCGGAGAAGAACTCGCTATCGATTGTATCATCCTTTGTTGCATTTGCATCTTGTATCACTCTTTATGTTCACGGATCTAGCACATGTGTGATCTCTCCCATTGATTTTAGTGTTTCCCCTCGTGTTTCCCCCTGTGTTCATCGTGTTCTTCGTAGGATCCACTTCATTTCGTGAAAGATCGGGCATCTAGGGTTCTACCCTACATCATCTTGGTATCATGAGCCAAGGTTGATCACGATTTTGGAGTCTCTCCTCTTGTTTTCTAGCCTAATTTTGCCCTCTTTTGTCCCAATTTTGAAAATCCCCACAAAAAATAGCCCTCCCAAAATTTTTGTGATTTGTTGGTTTGATGAAGTTTTGTTGGATTTGATCCGTAGATTGCGTGTGTAGCTCGTAGATCTAGCTTCCCCACCCTTTTCCACACCCAAAAATTTTCTTTGCCCCTTCTGATTTGGGTTTTTCTCTAAGTTTTATCGCCCAAATCCCCGATCTGAAATTTCCCTGTTCTTCTGTTTTCGCGACCCACGGAACTTCCGGCCCCGCCCGGACCTTCCGTTTCCCCCGGAACGTCCGGCCTAGACAGAAAGTCTGCGCATCCTCGACTGCTTCCGCTACTTCAACAACTTTGACTACGGTACGGCGGCATCTTCGCCAACATACTGAAGACCATGCACTACGACATCGATGACTCATTCCCGCCAACCAACTACGAATTCGCCATCAACAACGATCACATTACCTTTGACACTATAAACCGTAAGCAAGGACGGTAACTTCGACGACTCTCGTATATTCTCCCTTGCCATTGCATTGATAAGCCCATAGCCTTCCTTTTTGCGTCACTTGCCCATCGAGACTAGCCTTTGAGTATTGCAGGCAACGTTACTTGTGCACATTAGTGGTCATTGCATATATCACATCATATTGGTATACACATCTTGGTATCATATCTTGTGCCACAAGGTTGTCATCACATATACACAATTGCTATCTTGGTTCATCAAGTTTTGCATAAGTGGCCATAGAAAGAGCTCAAAAGAAAAAGTGCCAAACAAGCTTTTAAGCAAAAGAGAAAGATAAGCAAAGAGCTTTTAAACAAAAACCATAGCATCATACTACATTAAGATTGTCATACGCAATCATCTTGGATCATACCACCGGAACACCATACATAAAGTATACTTGGGATAGAAGTCGTTGCATTTTTGCGTTGTAGGTTGTGCACAAGTCTCGTATCTGCCTATTGTGCAATCATGCTAGCGTCTCTCTAGAGTTGTGCAACAAGAGCATTTTCCGTGGATTCCACATTTTGAGCTCATTTTTGGTTGCACAACCCCATCTATCTTTCCGTTTGTGTGTTTCTGCGTGCCACATATTGCTTGGTCTACTTGTTGCATTTGCAAATTTGCAAATCTTTTCCAATATTATTGAGTCTTACTAACAATTGCATAAATTTTGTCCACCATCCTAACCAAGCTCCACTAAAGGCTTTATTTGTGTAGGTGTGAGAAATTGACGGGAACCGGTACCAATTGTGCTATTTCCTTGTTACATCATTGAGTGATCTTTGATACATTCTCAACATCGGTCAAGGTACATTTGGTATAGTTCTTCTTTTTCTTCCACTCACACATTTACTTGGAAGGATGGATAGGCCAAGTACTTCTACCAACCCACTCTTCATCGAGCAAGACGAGGACCCAAACACCTACGTCACCAAGAACCACCTTTTTGAAGCACAACGAGCTTTGCATCAAGAACAACAAGCATTGAGCGACCGCATCGATAACCTCGCCTCTGACTTGCGACATTTCGAGCAACATACAAGAGACTACTTCGACAACAAGCTCGATGAACAAAAACAAGAGAGCAATGCAAGAATGGACGAGATTCGTGCCTTGTTGGTCAACCACTCTTCTACCTCGTCATCATATTCGAGACGGAGCCACTCGAGTCGACATTCCTTCGACACCATCTCCAGTTCATGTACACCGACATCGAACACTCTTCGTTGAGCCGCGCGCCAAGACCGTCAAGCAAACCGCAATCCTCTACACGGCAATAATCCAAAAGAGCAACTTGAAGAGCAAGAACGTCGACATCATATCAATCAAGCTACCCTTGCGCAAGCTCAAGAAAGGCAACGACAACACCAACAAGAGGAAGTGCAAGAACACCAACGACTACGAAAGCAAATGCAAGAGCAAGCACGTCAACACCAAGACAAGCAAGACGCTGAAGCTCTTCGTCAACAACAACAACGACGTGAAGCACAAGCCCTTGAGGCGTAACATGCACTCTGTGACACCAGTTGTGCCGTCGCTGCCCATAATCGACGTGTTCGAGAAGAAGAAGAAGCACTTCGCAAGGAAGTCCAAGAGCGACGACATCATGCACGATTACAATGACAAGCTCCACACGCTCCTCCACAAGCTCGACAAGAACCACAAGTTTGCCATGAGCAACAAGACAATGGAAATCCTCCACACCAAGAGCAACTAGAAGGTGACAATCCTCCACATCAAGGGCGTCATCACCCTCGACCCCAACACAATGAAGAGCAATGCTACGGCAAGCTCAAGTTCACCATGCCCATGTTCACCGGAAGCAATGATCCCGAAAAGTTTCTTTCATGGGCATTGAAGGTTGACAAGATCTTTCGGTTGCACTACTATGAGGAAGAAAAGTAGATCGCCATGGCATCCCTTGAGTTCCAAGACTATGTCCTCATTTGGTGGGAGCAAGTCATTGAGCGACGTGAGGCAAGAGGTGAACCACCCATCACAACTTGGGCGCAAATGAAGGATGTCATCAGAGCGCGCTTTGTGCCAACCTACTACAACCGCGACCTCTTCAAGAAATTACAACTCCTCAAGCAAGGAACAAAGAGCGTTGAAGAGTACTACAAGGAAATGGAGATTGCCATGATACGAGCCAATGTCACGGAAGATGATGAGCAAACTATGGCACGTTTCTTGAATGGACTCAATCATCCTACCAAGAAGATAGCCGACTTCCAACCTTACTCCAACCTCATCGAGCTAGTGCATCAAGCCACCAAGGCAGAACGACAAGTGCAAGATGACTTCAAGTATGCCAAGTACTCTTCCAAGACCTACAGCTCCAACAACCAAACTTCAACGACTCCAACACACTCTACCTCAACTAAGCCTTCTACAAGCAAGGCGACAAGTCAAGTTACAAGAAAACTTCGATATCCTCTAGTCGTCCTCCTACTACAAGCAACTTCAAGCCGAGAGCTTCATCATCTACAACTCCACCGGATGAGACCATCAAGACAAGTTCCATCAAGTGCTTCACATGCGGCGGCCGAGGCCACAAGTCCTTCGAGTGTACCAACAAGCGCACCATGATCCTCAACTACGACGGCACCTATGACTCCATGAGTGAAGAGGAAATGGAGGCCCTTGAGCAAGTGGCCATGCACCAGCGCTTGAATGAGGATGAAGATGATCAAGTCTTTTGTGATGAAGATTCGAGCCCCGCTCTCGTTGTCTCCAAAGTCTTGACACTCTAACATCAACAAGATGAAGACCAAAGATGTCATATCTTCCACACCAAGGCGGCATCAATGGAAGGTCCGTGAAGGTCATCATCGACGGAGGAAGTTGCCATAACTTGGCGAGTGAAGAACTATGCTCCAAGCTCCAATTGGTCAAGATTAAGCATCCTCGTCCCTACAAGGTCCAATGGCTTAGTGACTCCGGCACTATCCAAGTAGAGCACACCGTGCAAGTTTCCTTCATGATAGGAGCATACGAAGACACTTTGGAGTGTGATGTCATTCCGATGTCCGTTTGCCATCTCCTACTTGGACGACCATAGCAATTCGACCACGGCGTCATCCACAACGGGCATACCAATCACTATAGCTTCAAGATGAAGGGAAAGGAGTACATGCTACGACCCATGTCACCAAGCCAAGTGATCGCCAACAAGCAAGCAACCACACATCATGGAGAGAATAGTGAGAGAGCGAGACACCCAAAAGGTAGTGAGAGCCACAAGCCCAAAATGAATGCCTCCATGATGAGCAACAAGAAAACTTAGTGATATTCGCTACCAAAAGTGAGATGAGAGAAGTGTGTGAGAACCCATCAAGCGTTATGCACTATGTCCTTTTGTGCAAGGATGAAGTGACAAGGACTAACACCTCTCACCATCTACCTCTAGTGCTGTCTTCTCTATTGCAGGAATTCAAGGACGTTTTCCCCGATGAGCTACCTCCGGGACTACCTCCACTATGAGGCATCGAACATCGAATCAACCTCATCCCCAGTGCACCGCTCCCTAACTAGGCACCATACCGCGTCAACCCCGAAGAAACTAAGGAAATACAAAGGCAAGTACAACAACTCATTGACAATGGACATGTGCGTGAAAGCTTGAGTCCTTGTGCCGTACCGGTCATACTAGTGCCTAAGAAAGATAGTAGTTTTCGCATGTGTTCCGATTGTAGACCCATCAATGCTATCACCGTTCGTTATAGATATCCTATTCCACGCCTTGATGATATGATAGATGAGCTTAGCAGAGCCACCATTTTCTCTAAAATTGATCTTAAAAGTGGCTATTACCAAATTTGCATCCAAGAAGGTGACGAATGGAAAACCGCATTTAAGCCCAAATTTGGCTTATATGAATGGCTTGGTATGCCAATGGGCTTATCCAAAGCACCCGGTACCTTCATGCGTGTCATGCATTTTGTTCTTCGCCCCTACATTGGCGTATTTGGTGTGGTCTATTTCGACGACATACTTGTTTTTAGCAAATCTCTCAAAGATCATGTCATCCATCTTAGAACCGTTTTGCAAACTCTTAGAAAAGAGCGCCTTTATGCTAATATGGAAAAATGCCTTTTTGGAGTTAATAAGCTTGTTTTCTTGGGTTTCGTTGTGTCTTCTAAGGGTGTTCATGTAGATGAATCTAAGATCAATGCTATTAAAACTTGGCCACAACCAACTAACTTGCAACAAGTGCGAAGTTTCCCTGGCTTAGCCGGTATCTATCGTAGATTCGTTAAGGATTTTAGCACCATTGCATCTCCCTTGCATGCCTTGAGTAAGAAGAACGCACCTTTTGTTTGGGGACCATCTCAATATACCGCATTTAATGAACTCAAAAATTTGCTTACTCATGCCCCCGTGCTTGCATTACCCAATTTTGACAAAACTTTCGAAGTTCATTGCGATGCTAGTAGTAATGGCATAGGAGGTGTGTTAATGCAAGAAAAGCACCCTATCGCTTACTTTAGCGAAAAACTTTCCGGAGCGCAACTCAATTATCCCATCTATGACAAAGAGCTATATGCCTTAGTGCGAGTATTCCGTGAGTGGGAACATTATCTTTGCCCCCATGAATTTGTCATTCATACCGACCATGAAACGCTTATTAAGGGTCAAACTAAGTTGAACAAGTGTCATGCTAAGTGGAGTGAATTCATTGAGTCTTTTCCCTATGTCATCAAGTACATCAAAGGCAAAGAAAATGTTGTGGCAGATGCTTTATCCCGCAAATGCATGCTTGTTACTCAACTTGAATTGAATGTCATTGGTTTTGAACACATAAAAGACTTGTATGCGCATGATCCTACTTTTGCTATTCCATATGCCAAATGTTTGATGCATACATCTTTGGAACGCTATTACATCAAAGATGATTATCTTATGAGAGCTGACAAACTTTGTATCCCCGAGTCTTCTCTTCGTTTGTTACTTTTGCAAGAATCTCATGGAGGAGGACTTATGGGACACTTTGGACGTGACAAGACATTTGCTACGCTCTCCAAGAACTACTTTTGGCCCAAGATGTTCTGCGACGTCTCACGCTTCACCAACCGATGCTCTACATGTCGCAAAGCTAAGTCTAAAGCTCAATCCCATGGTCTCTATATGCCACTTCCTATTCCGTATCACCCATGGGAAGATATTAGTATGGACTTTGTGCTTGGTTTGCCTAGAACTAGAAATGGCAAAGATTCCGTGTTTGTTGTTGTGGACCGATTCTCTAAAATGGCTCATTTCATCCCATGCAACAAGATAGACGATGCTTCACATGTTGCAAATCTTTTTTGTAGGGAAATCTTGTGCCTACATGGAGTGCCAAAGACTATTGTCTCGGACCGCGACGTCAAGTTCTGAAGCTACTTTTGGAAGACCTTATGCGCCAAGCTCAGAATCAAGCTCTTGTTCTCTTCGGCATACCATCCCCAAACCGACGGCCAAACGGAGGTCACGAACCGGACGCTATCTACTCTCCTACGCGTGTTGATCAAGAAGAACATCAAAGGAGTGGGAAGAGTGTCTACCCATCGCTGAGTACGCCTACAATCGAGCACGACACTCTATTACCGGCAAGTCCCCCTTTGAGGTCGTCTACGGCTTCAACCCGTTGTCCCCATTGGACATTCTACCTCTTCCACTACAAGAGTGCATCCACATGGACGCAAGTGCATGAGTGAGCTACCTCAAGAAGATGCATGAAGATACAAGGCACACCATCGAGCGCCAAGTACAACGACTCGCGACCAAGCTCAACATCAACAAGCAACCCATGGTATTCCACATTGGAGATCTTGTTTGGCTACACCTTCGCAAGGACCGCTTCCCCAATGAACGCAAGTCCAAGCTTCTACCTCGAGCCGATGGACCCTTCAAGGTGCTCGCGCGCTACAACAATAATGTCTACAAGATAGACATCCCACACAACAAATACTCCGTGAGCGACATCTTCAACATCAAAGATCTCTCTCCCTACCATGGTGATGAGGTTTTCGATCCGAGGTCGGATCTTTCCCAAGGGGAGGGGGGGAGATGATGCTGAGCATCCCACGGTCATCCCCATGGATACTACCCCAACTACCCAAGCACCAAGTGGACCCATGACAAGAGCTCGCGCATGTGCTATTCAATCGTAGGTGATATCTCTCCTAATAGAGTTTCCCTTACATTCGGGTGAGACATGGCTACTGCCTAAGTCGAAAACACTATGTGTAATCAGGTACAGCACACGAGCCACGGAACCGAGAGTTGAGGAAGAAGGAACAAGCGGCAACTCTATGCTCAGCCCGGAACTTCCGGCCAGAGCCCGGAACCTCCGGCCACCCCGGAACTGCCGGCCTCCGATGACCTAGACGAGCCCGGGCGTGCCAACTCTCTGGTTAGCCCAGAACCAGCCCGGAACCTGGACCGGACCTTCCGTCCCCCGGAACTTCCGTCCGGCCTGGACCTTCTGGCCCCCGGACGCCATCCTAGCTCCCACCGTGCCAACTCTCTGGTTAGGCCGGACCCGGCCCGGAACCTCCGGCGCCCGGAACTTCCGGCCCTGCCTGCGCGCAGTGACTTGGGATGAGACCCGTGTCGGTGTACTAAGTATTGGGCCACTAGTACCCCGTACTTGTGCACGGGCAGTTGTAGCCGTCCTCGCGGCAAGGCTTGCCGGGATCAGCTCGAGGTCGATTCAAGTCATCAAGGAAAATCGTCAAGTCAGAGATCTGAGGATCAGCAGATAAGCAAAGCTGGAAATCGAAGGCCAGCTTCCCCGGCAAGACCCTTGCCGGGATGGCTCGTGGAGCCCGGCAAGCCTCGGCGCCCGGCAAGGCTCGGTTCCCAGCAAAGCTTGACGCCCGACAAGCCCTGGCGCCCGGCAAGGCTGGACGCCCGGCAAGATTCTACCACTATGCCACCGCTTCGGCATAGCAACGAGTCTGACATTCTGGCTCCTTCCATGGATGCGTGGCGGCATGCCAGTGGAGGAGAGCTTAAGCGGTGCTGATGGGATGGCCCCTTTTTCCATTCCCAAGAAAGTGAGGACACCTAAACGGACACCTCACGGTGCATTAAATGCGCTTGTCCTAATCCGTCAGGGGTTAGGTATGATACCCTGTAGCTACTTTACACCTCAATGTATGTACATTTTGCCACTGTGGAGACCCCTTTGAGCATATAAAAGGAGGCCCGACGCAACTGCTACAGAGGAGGAGAACTTCTGGCCCATTCTGCATGTGTAGCTGCTCTTTGAACGTACTGTTCATTGCAAGCGCTCCTGAAGGCTGGGCTCAAGAACATCAATAAGAACACAAAGCAGGAGTAGGGTTTTACGCTGATCAGCGGCCCGAACCTGGGTAAAAACTTCCCGCGTCGATCATCGGTTCTGCTCTTTGCGTATACCTCTCCCCCCGCCGAATCGTAAAGGGGTCTCTCGGGATCCCATAGGTGTCGTACGCCGACATCTTTGGCGCACCAGGTAGGGGGATTGAAGGTTGCGTGAACCTGATCTGGTGGTCGACGCCCTAGTTCCTTCATCATCTTCATCATCATGCCGCCCAAGAAGAAGAACGCTGCGACAGCACAACCGTCCGGGTCCGTTTTGCCTACGCCTTCGCAGACAGGTGATGGTGTGGGTGCAGAAGGAAGAGGACTAGAACCCCCGCGGCGTTCTGGTGACCCAAGCCAAGCGAGCGGTATCGTTCGCAGTGGCAGTGGTAACTTGCGCGCCGCTGGATCTAGAGATGGTGCTGTGTTGCCTACGGGTGGCACAACTAACTCTAGGGATCGAAGGGCGCCTGCTGGAGCTCCCACGCCGGAGCAAGCCTCGCAACCTATCCAGGTCGTGCGAGATGAGCGACATCATGGCGCTGGTGGTTCGGGGCGTCCCCACAAAAAGGCTCCTGCGCATAGATCCCAAGATGCGCGGGACCAGCATGCACACCGAGCTGCCGGTGAAGGTGGTGCACGGTCGCGTGACCGTGGCGGTGCTCCTTCTAACTTAGTTAGGAGTCAGAGTACCTCACGTACCTCGCACTTGTCGCCGCCACCTACGCCAGCGGAAGCCTTGGCGCGTGCACAGCTGCTTCTCGATTTTCCTCCCGCCCCGGAGAAGATGGAGGAGTGGCGAGCTACTATCCAGAGCCTTATCGGCTTCGCTAACAAGGATGGACCGCAAGAGGCAGGGCCCTCTCAGCGGAGGCCCATCGATCCGACGCGAGCCGGTGTAGAGAAAACCGGAGGTGGTGCAACTACAGTGCACTCTCCTCCGCGGCGTCAGCAGCGGCCGACGACTCAGCAAGTCGACCGCCATGAAGAAGTTTCCACGGCGTCGTCCGATCCACGGATGCGCCGTGATCAGCGTCTGGTTCTCTAGGAACGAGGCAAGGAGGACGCTTGAACAAGCATCGAGCGGCGACAGGAAGCGCGCTGTCAGTCTGATAAGCGCGCGGGGCCGGTTGTCGATGAGCCTGCGCCAGGGAACGTAGGAGACTTGCCTTACGAGGTAGGACCTCCAGCGTTTACCCGTGAGCTGCGGCAAGTCCAGTGGCCCAATCTCTGAACCTTCAAGCCAGAGGTCCCGGAGAAATATGACCGCAAGACCCATCCCTCGGAGTTCCTGAGCATCTATACCATTGCGGTGCAAGCTGCCGGGGGCCGAGATGACAAGATACTTGCCAACTACTTCCCGTTGGTGCTCAAACCCAATGTCAGGTCGTGGTTGATGCATCTGCCGGAGGATTCTATTTCTTCCTGGTCAGATCTGTGCCATCAGTTTGTTGGCGCGTTTGTTGGAGGCCACCAAGCTCCTGGCCAAGAAAGTGATTTGCACATCATCCCTCAGAAGGAGGGCGAGTCCCTGCGCAAGTTTATGCAGAGATTCAGCCGGGTGCAATACAATATTCCTGACGTTCATCCTGCCACTGTCATTAGCGCGTTCCATCAGAATGTGCGTAACCGCAGGATGCGGGAAGAGCTGGCAATGGACAAAGTCAGGAGTATTGCCTAGCTTTACACTTTGGCCGACAAGTGCGCTCGAGCTGAAGAGGGGAGAAAACTCCCCGGTGAGGCTGTTGGTGCGGCAGGCGACTCAGAAGAAGAAGATGTCGCGGCTCAGTCAAGGAAAGGCCGGCGGCGAAACAGGAAGCGCGGAGGCAAGGCTGTGCTTACCGTCGAGGAATCTGGCAACCCTGGTGCCGCCAAGAAGGCCAAGGTTGGCGACCCCGGCAAGGATCTTGCCGGGTGCCCTTCCTGTCAGGCCTTGGCGGCTGCCGACAAGTCAGAGAACTCCGGCAAGCAGTATTGCAAGATCCATCGCACTAAGGGCCACGATCTCCAGAACTGCCGGCAAGTTGAGCAACTTGCCGAGAAGCAGAAGGCCGAATACAAGAGGCGAGACAAGGAGAAGGCCCAAGATGGCGCTGAGGGGTCCAGCAAGAAACGCGGTGGCCGAGGGGGTCGCCGCGGCAAGGCCAAGCAGCAGAAGGATCGGCCCGCTCGGGGCCGAGATAAAGAAGGAGATGATGATGAGGAAGATGACGAATCCAGTGAGCAGGAATTCCAGAAGGCTACGGAGGCTATGTGCATTGATGGGGGTGCCTCGCTGCATTCTTCCCACCGCCAACTTAAACAGTGGATGCGGGAGGTTAATGCGGCAGAGCCGTCCCCCGATGCGTGTAGGCCTCTGAAGTGGTCCAGCACGCCTATCATCTTTGACGCCGAGGATCACCCTGATCGCACATCTGCAGTCGGGTGTTTGCCATTGTTGATTTCCCCAACAATTCGCAACCTCAAGGTGACGAAGATGTTAGTTGACGGCGGGGCTGGCCTAAACTTAATCTCACCAGATGTGCTCACAAAGCTTCAGATTCCCGACGAAGACCTCGAGGAAACGGGTACGTTTCAAGGGGTCAACCCGGGAAGAACCCAGCCTAAGGGCAAGATCACGCTGCCGGTAACATTTGGCAGCGAGTTTAACTTCAGGACCGAAAAGGTGGTGTTTGATGTCGCTAAGATCCCCATGTCATACAATGGGATCCTTGGTCGGCCAGCGCTGGCTAAGTTTATGGCGGCATCACACTACGCTTACAATGTTTTGAAGATACCCGGGCCGTTGAGCGTCATCACTATCCATTCCGATAAGAAGGATGCGCTCATCTGTGCCGACCAACTTTACCGGGAAGCAGTTGCAGCACCTGCCGTCAAGGCATCTGCTCCTGCCACTGGAACTCCCGGGGGGAAGAAGAAGACCGACAGGAACCTTGGCGCGAACTACGGTAAGCGCACCTCCTCGGAGTGCTGCGCTTCCGTCGAGGACATACCAGAGAGTTCCACCGGCAAGAACAAGAAGTCCAAGGCTGCCCCGCCGGAAACCAAGAAGGTGCCTGCCAGGGAGGATGGAACGGGGGGAACTTTCACCATAAGTTCCACCCTAGATGACAAATAGGAAAGCGCGCTCATTGCTTTCCTGCGGGCGAATGTCGACGTGTTTGCGTGGCAACCGTCTGACATCCCCGGCGTTCCCAGGAAAGTGATTGAGCACCACCTTGCTGTCTGTCCTCATGCGTGGCCCGTCAAGCAAAGGGTGAGGAAACAGGCTTTGGAGCGGCAAGAATTCATTGCCGAAGAAATTAAGAAGCTGGAGGCGACAGGACTGGTCAAAGGAGTGCTTCATCCAACCTGGTTGGCCAACCCGGTTGTAGTGCGGAAAGCGAATGGGAAATGGAGGCTTTGTATCGAATATACAGATATCAATAAAGCTTGTCCAAAAGATCCTTTTCCCTTGCCGCGCATCGACCATATTGTGGATGCCACCGCTGGTTGTGATCTCATGTCCTTCCTTGATGCCTATTCAGGGTATCATCAGATTTTTATGGCAAAGGAAGATGAAGAGAAGACCGCCTTTATCACCCCATGTGGTACGTATTGTTTTATACGGATGCCTTTCGGGTTGAAAAGTGCTGGTTCAACATTCGCCAGAGCAATCCAGATTGGTTTTGAGCCACAACTCCATAGAAATATGGAGGCATATATGGATGATATAGTGGTCAAAACTAAGGATAAAGCAACGCTCATTCAAGACCTAGAAGAAACATTCGCAAATTTGCGCAAGATCAACTTAAAGCTCAATCCTGAGAAGTGCGTGTTCGGTGTTCCTTCCGGCAAGCTCCTCGGATTCTTTGTATCTTGCCGGGGAATCGAAGCGAACCCCGACAAGATCAAAGCCATTGAGCAAATTGAAGCGCCGAGACGCGTCAAGGATGTGCGTCGTCTTGCCGGCTGTGTTGCTGCTCTAAGCAGGTTTATTACCAAATCTGCTGAGCGCGCCCTGCCCTTCTTCAAAATTTTGAAGAAGGCAGGTCCAATGAAATGGACTCCGGAAGCGGAGGCGGCGCTGCAAGATTTGAAGAAATACCTTTCTTCTTCGCCGACGCTAGTCGCACCTAAACCACAAGAACCGTTGCTGCTGTATCTGGCGGCAATAAATCAAGTGGTTAGTGCTGCGCTGGTGGCGCAGAGAGAAGCTAATGAGGAGGCAACATCAGCGGCAGGACCGCCAAGTGACGCGGCAAGATCTTTCCCGGCAAGGGTTAATCCCGGCAAGACAGGATCTGCGCAAACAGAAGAACTTGTGCAGAAGAAGAAGGTGGTGCAGCGCCCAGTTTATTTTGTTAGCTCTCTGTTACAAGGAGCTAGGTCAAGATATTCTGGTGTGCAGAAGTTGCTTTTCGGCCTCCTTATGGCCTCGAGAAAGCTGCGCCATTATTTTCAAGCACATGAGATCACCGTCGTCACTCGCTTTCCGTTGCAACGAATTTTGCAAAATCCGGAGGCAACCGGCAGGATCGTGGAGTGGGCGTTGGAGCTGTCCAGCTTTGGTCTTAAGTTTGAAAGCACTTCCACAATTCAGAGCAGGGCCTTGGCGGAGTTCATTGCAGAATGGACCCCGACGCCAGACGAAGAAGTTCAAGAAACAAGTCTCCCCGGCAAGGAAACCGGTCAGCAATGGGTTATGTACTTTGACGGGGCTTTTTCGCTGCAAGGCGCCGGTGCTGGCGTGCTGCTTGTCGCACCCACCGGGGAGCACCTCAAGTACGTAGTCCAAATACATTTTCCCCGGGAGAGTTCAACCAACAACACTGCAGAATACGAGGGTTTGCTTGCCGGTCTTAAGATCGTGGCAGACCTTGGTATCAAAAAGCTCGTCATCAAAGGCGATTCACAGCTTGTCGTCAGGCAAGTTAACAAGAATTATCAAAGCCCGTTGATGAAGGCTTACGTAGATGAAGTGAGGAAATTGGAAGAGCGCTTTGACGGTCTCCAAATGGAGCACGTCCCTCGTGCCGAGAACAATATCGCTGACGACCTGTCAAAGCGTGCTACCCTCAAGTTGCCTGTGGAACCAGGAACTTTTGTGCTCCAATTGACTCAACCATCCGTGGCACCATCAATGCGGCAAGAAAAGAGAAGAAAGTTGAACTCTGGCCAGTACTTCCCGGCAGAGTACCCCGGAGCCGCCGGCAAGGAAGTTGCCGGGATCGACACGCTTGCCGGGGAACAATAGGCTCCGGCAGGGCCTCAGGCCCTTGCTGTCGAGACAAATGTTCCCCCGGCGGATGAGATGCCTTTAGTCCTAGCTGTCGAGCCTCAGGCTCCAGCATGGGCGCAGCACATTGTCAACTTCCTTCAAACAGGTGAACTCCCTGAGGAACAAGAAGAAGCGGAGAGAGTAGCCCGTCGGTCTGTTATGTACAAGTTCGTCGATGATGTCCTGTATAGAAAGAGACCAAACGGTGTGAAATTGAAGTGCATTCCTCGGGAAGATGGACTACAGCTGTTGGCAGAGATACATGGGGGCATGTGTGGCTCTCACATAGGGTCAAGAGCGCTTGCCGGAAAAGCATTCCGGCGAGGTTTCCTTTGGCCTACCGCCCTCCAGGATGTGACTGCACTAGTAACCAGGTGTGAAGCGTGCCAGTTTCATTCGAAGAAATTACATCAGCCAGCTCAAGCTCTTCAAATAATCCCTCTCTCCTGGCCATTTTCGGTCTGGGGGCTCGACATACTGGGCCCCTTTCCCCGTGCTACCGGGGGCTTTGAGTACTTGTACGTTGCTATCGACAAGTTCACAAAGTGGCCGGAGGTGGAAGCAGTGAGGAAGGTGACAGCGCAGTCGGCTGTCAAGTTCTTCAAAGGAATTGTTTGCCATTTCGGTGTGCCTAACAGGATCATCACCGACAACGGCACGTAGTTCACAAGTCGCACCTTCATGCAGTACGTCCAAGACCTTGGCGGCAAGATTTGTTTTGCCTCTGTTGCTCACCCGAGAAGCAACGGCCAAGCGGAGAGGGCCAATGCTGAAGTGCTGCGCGGTCTCAGGACCAGAACTTTTGACAGGCTGAAAAAGTGCGGAAGACGCTGGATTGATGAGTTGCCGGCGGTTCTTTGGTCAATCAGAACGACACCAAATCGAGCCACCGGCCAGACGCCCTTCGCTCTGGTCTATGGAGCGGACGCAATTCTCCCCACGGAACTCATATACGGATCTCCTCGAGTGCTCGCTTATGATGAGCTCGAGCAAGAGCAACTGCGGCAAGATGACGATGTGCTCCTTGAGGAGAATCGTCTTCAGGCTGCTGTGCGAGCTGCACGCTACCAGCAAGCTTTGCGCCGCTATCATAGCCGGAAAGTTCATGCCTGAAGCCTTGAGGAAGGCGACCTTGTTCTTCGACGGATTCAGTCCGCCAAGAATTCAAACAAGTTGACGCCAAAGTGGGAAGGCCCTTATCGGGTATTACGAGTCACCAGGCCTGGCGCTGTCCGCCTGGAGACCGAAGATGGCGTTCCAGTGAGTAATTCCTGGAATATCGAACATCTTCGCAAGTTCTATCCATAAGGCGCGGTTGCCGGGGGCTCCCGGCAACCACCTTTTTGTACAAGTCTTGCCGGCAAGGCATGTGATCCTTTGTACAAAGCCAGGCGCAGACCCTGAGCACAGATGAATAAATTTAAGTGTTGTACATTCCCTTATTGATTCCCATGTTCATATTTATATATGCATGTTTGTCTAAGAGGTTGTATGACACCTGATCCCGGTAAGTTCTAATGAACCGCCAAGGTTTCATCCCTTTGTTTTCTCTTCTTTCTTTTTCTCAAAGACAGAAGGATTCCTCGCGTGCACATTTGCCGGGGGGGAAGGGAGACATGAATACCAGTTGGTGACGTTCGGAATCGATGCTTGCCGGAGGAAGAACAAAGCCAGAAAGCTAAGTCCTAAAACTTAGAGCAAGTGTTTTCTTTAGTTACCAAGTTATTTCCTTGGACGATTCCGACTCTTGTATGGGAAATCTGCACGCGAAGGAACCCTTGTTGTAATCAGTTGCGCCCTTATTTTGTTTCGAGTCCGCTCAACAATTTAAGTGGCTGCACTGAGAACGTCAAGGAGTCTTGCCGGCCGCTGCGCCTCTGGCAGGCTGCTGAAGTCCCGCACCCAGCGCTCGCGGCAGGTTGCGCACCGGCAAGTTTTTCAGTAAGCGTAGGATGAACTCCATACATAAAGGAATCAGACAAGGAAAGTAGCTAGCATGAGCCTAAACATAGTCAAATTATATTGCATCCATAAGTTGCCGCAGTTCTAACTTGAGACTTAATTGTCTTTTACATGAGATGATGGCGGCAAGAATAAAAGAGAAGCACTCAATCCCTGCGCTGGCCTTTGATCCTTTTGATGGAGTCCACCTTCTCGAGGATTGGCGCGATGCACTTCTCAAGTGCCTCAACATTTGCATCCTTTGGCAGGTGGCTGAGTGTGCTGGAGAGGTCGATGCCGGGATTGCTGTGCACCACCTTGAGGAGCACCTTGCGAAGGACGGCCCGGCAAAGCCGGCGAGTCTCGTTCGCCAGTTGGGTCGCCCGGCTAGACTGGAGCGCCCTCAACGCGTTGATGATGCTTTGAAAGAACATCGTCAATCTAGCGCTTGGGGATATTCTTTCTTCGGAAGAATATCTGAAGTTCGACAAGCCCATGGTTGACAGTTCCGCGGTGAGCTTCTCCGCGGCAGCAATGAGGCGACCAGTCTAGATCTCCACTCCCTTCTCGTACTCGTTCTGGGCAGCGGTGACGCTCTTGAGCAGGTTCCTCTCTCCTTGGAGATCCTTGAGTAGAGCCTTCTCATGGGCCCTGCCGGTCTCGAGAGATTTCTGCAGCGTGGTCAGCTTCAGCTCCAGAACCGCAATACTATCAGCTGCGCAGGAGAGCTGCTTGGTCTTGTCGGACAGGGCGACTTGCATCTCCGCCAAGGAGTGGAGGGTTTTTTCCCTGTCCCCCTTGAGCGTCGAGAGCTCCTTTCCGTGCTCATCGAGATATGTCTCCAACCTCTTCACTTTGTCGCTCAGCTCGTTCTTGGCGGCCTCTGCAGCTTCGGCAGCATCGACGGCCTCCTTGAGCTTGCCGGCATGACTGACAGTTAGAGCTTCGAGCGCCTCCTTGTGCTTTTGCTCCAGCTCCTGGGTCCGCCGCGCGACAAGATTTTCAATGTCTTCATCCTTGCTATGAAGCTTGGCGGTGAGCGCTTGCTCACGTGCGGCGAGATCTTCTTCGCAAGCGTCAAGAGCAACGCGGCGCCCCATCAGGAGAGCATCTTCGGCAGCAATCCTTTGAACACCTTCATCATGTGCCTTCTCCATATCTGATTGCTTCAAGAGGATCTCATTCCATTGCTGGCTCACTTGTTCTCGGCCGGCAACCAGCTCTTGAAGGGCCTCGGCGTGCCAGATTTGCATTTGTGCGACGCGCCTTTGAAAATCCGCTTCGGCTGCCTCGACAACTGCCATTCTGGAGTCCGCCTTCTCTTTTCGGGCACGATGGAGAGCCTGGAGTTTGCGGAAGTTCTCGCCCATGGCCTGAAGGAGCTGATCCTCTTCAGACTTGCCGCTGCTAGCACTGGGATCATCAACAACTTCGAGCACGGCGGCGGCAATAATTTCCTCGAAAATTTCTCCTTCGGCTGGTGCCTCGGTGCTTGCCGTCCCTGGCAAGTTGATGAATAGATTTTCGCCAACCTTGAGATACTTGCTGGATGAGGGCTCTTCAGATGTTGATGGCTGGTCTTCAGTGGCCGCCTCGCCAGTGACAGGGGGCTCTGTGGCCGATGCAGCGCCCGGCGCTCCTGCGGCAGGAATGCTGTCAGTATGGTCTCCAACCTCCCTGTCGCCCTCTTCAGCAGGTTCTTCGGCGATTTCCTTTTGTGCTGTCTTGGCGGCCTCCCCGTCAAGAGCATCACCAGCCTCGGCAACGTCATCCTTGGTGGCCTCGCTGGCAGTGATCCTGTCCGCTTCGGCGGCAGCATCCCTGGCGGTCTCCTCGATGACGGCGTCGACGTCCATGTGTTCCATCGCAGAGAACTCTGAAGCGCGAAGGAGGAGGACAGAATAAGATCGAGTTTTTGGATTTTGAAGTGACTAAAGATAAAGAGGTAAGTGGAAAAGAATAACTAGCACTCTGAGGCGATCGAGTACCTGCGTCGGGCTGTCGAGAGGTGGCTTCACCTCTCCCGGCAACTCCGGTTGCCGGGGGTGGGTTGCCGGAGTCCGTGCTTGTCGGCTCCTCCTCAATTCGGATGGGCTCGTCGGCAGGATCTCTTGTCGGGGATGTGCTTGTGGGCGGAGCGGTCGATGAAGGAGGCACAATGGGGATATTTTCTCCTTGTTGCCGTACTTCTCCTGCGAACCCAAAGATATCAGCGGCAAGAATGAAAGCCTCGGCACCAGCCAACAGAAAAAGGGACAATGAACTTACGCTGGGGGCTGTGCTGGGGGCTGCGCTGGGGGCTGCGTTGAGGACTAGACTTCGGGCTCACAATGACGGTTTCTGGCACGCTAGTGGAGCCTGCCGGGGGCTCGTCGCCCGTAGAAGTCCTTGACCTCTTCACCATCCTCTCCAGCAAGGTTTCTGTGTCACTGCAGAAACAATACAAGCAAGTCAGTAAGATTGATGCAGATTGGAAGGTGGAAGTTGTGGCAGATACTCACTCTTCTTCCTCCCGCAGTGGACTGAAGCCGGAGATGTCGAAGTCGACCTCCGTTGCGATGTCTGAGTGGGGAGGCGGAGGAGGGGTCCTGGGCCGCTTGGCTGTGGTAGGCGCCGGGGCAGCCTCCGGCACAGTTGCGTGAGACCCTCCTGCCGCTCCGGCGGTGGTCGCTGGTGTGGGTCTCGCGCGCCGCGCGGGCTGTTGACGGGCCCCCTGCCGCGGTCCGGTCTTGCCGGCCACTTTCTTGCCGGGGGAGTCGCCGCTGGATGTAGGTTGGCTTGCCGGGACGCCTGATGCGACTTTCCGAAGGACACGCTTTGTCTTCTTCGGGGGCGAGGGCTCTTCTCGCGTCTCCTCTTCGGCCGTGTCTTCACCGGATGAGTTCTCAGCGACTGCGCCGCCTTCTTCCCCGGCAACCTTGTTCTCCTCGGCAGGTTTTGCCTCCACCACCACCTCTGCGTCGCTGGCTTCCCACTCTGTGAAGCCAACGCTGCTGGCCTCCGCGGCAAGATTTGCTTCCTCCACTCTGGAAGCGATGTATGCTACCTCCTGATCTGTGGTGGCGCGGATAAGATCTGACTCTTGCCGGACAAGCTTCTCCGTCAGATTGTCAAAGAACTTATGCGCTTCTTCCTCGCTTGGCTCGACCCAGGTCGGGTCGAGGCCGTGGGCGTTAAACATCGACAAGAAGGCAATGATTGACCCCAATGCAGAGTTGTTGCACAAGGGGACGATCCTTGCCGGCAGCCGGTGCTTGTCTTCGCGCTGGAATAACTTTTGGCGGAGAGCGCCAAGCTGCATAGCAGTCAGGTTATTGTTCAGCCCGGGGCGCAGCCTCATGACATCTGCTGCGTTCTTGTACTCCCAGACTGGCCTCCCCCTATTCTGCAGAGGGGCGATGCGGCGGCGGAGAAAGTCGAAGCCGATCATCTCCATTGTCAGCCCGGCAGCCTTCAAACAGAGGATCCTGGTAGTGGCGATTGTGAGCTTCTCGTCTTCTGCGGCGAGATCGCCCCAATCCTTGCCGCGGACCACCTTCTGTCGCCGGGGATGACAAAAAGGATGAGGATCTGCTTCCTGGATCGAGCACCATTCGGCCCGCCACTCGTCCCACTTTTCGCGGTAAACTCCATCTGGGTATATCTCTTTGTTCCAAGCCCTTGGAATCCATGCAATAGATCCAGAGAGAGCCTCTCCTTTTTGGATTCGAGGATAGAAATAGTGGCGGAAGAGAGCAGAATTGGGGATCATGCCAGCGAAATTCTCACAAAGGTGGGCAAAGATGGACATGCAGAATACGGCATTCGGCGTGAAATCAAGAAGGCGGAAGCCGTATGTGTACATGATGTCGTTGAAGAAATCGGAAAAGGGTGGACAGAGCCCGCAATAAAAATATGCAGTGAAGAAGGGGTATCTGTCCGATCCACCTTTGGAACAAGCACCTAGGATTACGCGTGTGGCGGGGTGAGCTTGCGTTCCCTTCGCCCACATGCATTGGTATCGTCCCTTCAAAGTTTCGGCGTCGAGCGTCGGAGGGAAGATGACGAGCCTCTTCCGCATCTTCACCAGTTCGCTCTCCGGAACTTCAGTTTTCGCCTCCTTGTCCGTGCCCTTGCCTTTGCTGGCCTTGGGCGGCATGGCGACTGTGGGGATGGAAGCCGGAGGGCGGAGCGAGCGCGGGAGCAGCGGGCAGAAGAGAAAAAAGGTTTCGCTCTGAGCTCGAGCAGAGGAAGGTGATGGCGATGGCCAGATTGGGAAGAAGAGGGGGGTGAATAGGTTTGCGCCTCCACGACTTCTCCTTTTTATGGGGAAGGAGCGGGGCCGCCTTGTTTATCCCCCAATATGAATGCGCCTCTATGGGCGCGAAACAGTTTGCAGCCTTTTTGGCACGCTTCCCATGTCGCGCGCTCCGTGCGCGTAGTGGGGGGCACAGTAAAACAAGATATTCACGAGCAGATTAATTCCCTGCCAAGCGTGCCCGTGCACTGTTTGGGCCTAGCCCAACAACGCCTCGCACTCGTGTATGGCCTAGGCCCGGGGGCTCCTGTCGGTGTACTAAGTATTGGGCCACTAGTACCCCGTACTTGTGCACGGGCAGTTGTAGCCGTCCTCGCGGCAAGGCTTGCCGGGATCAGCTCGAGGTCGATTCAAGTCATCAAGGAAAATCGTCAAGTCAGAGATCTGAGGATCAGCAGATAAGCAAAGCTGGAAATCGAAGGCCAGCTTCCCCGGCAAGACCCTTGCCGGGATGGCTCGTGGAGCCCGGCAAGCCTCGGTGCCCGGCAAGGCTCGGTTCCCAGCAAAGCTTGACGCCCGACAAGCCCTGGCGCCCGGCAAGGCTGGACGCCCGGCAAGATTCTACCACTGTGCCACCGCTTCGGCACAGCAACGAGTCTGACATTCTGGCTCCTTCCATGGATGCGTGGCAGCATGCCAGTGGAGGAGAGCTTAAGCGGTGCTGATGGGATGGCCCCTTTTTCCATCCCCAAGAAAGTGAGGACACCTAAACGGACATCTCACGGTGCATTAAATGCGCTTGTCCTAATCCGTCAGGGGTTAGGTATGATACCCTGTAGCTACTTTACACCTCAATGTATATACATTTTGCCACTGTGGAGACCCCTTTGAGCATATAAAAGGAGGCCCGAGGCAACTGCTACAGAGGAGGAGAACTTCTGGCCCATTCTGCATGTGTAGCTGCTCTTTGAACGTACTGTTCATTGCAAGCGCTCCTGAAGGCTGGGCTCAAGAACATCAATAAGAACACAAAGCAGGAGTAGGGTTTTACGCTGATCAGCGGCCCAAACCTGGGTAAAAACTTCCCGCGCCGATCATCGGTTCTGCTCTTTGCGTATACCTCTCCCCCCGCCGAATCGTAAAGGGGTCTCTCGGGATCCCATAGGTGTCGTACACCGACAACCCGTGTACCCTTTCGCCCCCTAGACTATAAATACTCTTCTTCTACCTATGTTTTAGGGTTAGCAAAGGATTAGCTCATTATAGAGATAGAGCTCTGCTCATCCATTCGGTTCTACTCCATCGAGAGACCGCGGCCTCTAAGGAGAAGATCCATCAATTGGATTCAAGACCCCTCACAGGAAGACCCCTCAAGACCTCCTGTCGGAGAATAAATCGCTACCGATTGTATCATCCTTTGTTGCGTTTGCATCTTGTATCACTCTTTATGTTCATGGATCTAGCACATGTGTGATCTCTCCCGTTGATTTGAGTGTTTCCCCTCGTGTTTCCCCTTGTGTTCGTCGTGTTCTTCGTAGGATCCACTCCATTTAGTGAAAGATCGGGCATCTAGGGTTCTACCCTACATCACCAGGGTCATGTAATTTCGAAATACTTAAGTATAGGCTGCTTTTAGAGTCCGTATGTGTGGGGAAACAAAGTTAGGGTTGGTTTCGTACCCCTTCTACAAGGGGCCACGAAATTCCCCTCTACTCCATATATAAAGTACTTAGGGTGTCGTTTAGACTTTGGGTTTTGTTTAGATTAAAAGTTCGCCATAGCTGCAACTTCGCGTACTTCATTTGTGTTCAACGACCAGACCAAGACATCGCAGAACCCCACCTTGATCAATAAAGATTTCATCTTAAATTCGCAATATCCAGATTGCAATCTCAGTTTCTTGCTTGTTCTTTGTTTGCTTGCAGGAAATAGACCCTCGTGGTCAGGTTGATCGTGCTCCGGCGTGGTCAATAACATCTCGGAGTTGGTTTAGCGGTTGCTAAGGCACGATGTCCTCGCACGTTCGTAGTCGGATCGTCAAAGTCTACTCCTCCGAAAACGATAATCACCATCTCACCGAAAGATGGGACACCTTTGCCTCTATCAATGTCTTTCTTGATAGAAGAAGAATTCAATAAAATGTTTGGCATAAAATCTTTGAATGATGAGCATGATTGCAATGTTGCTAGTATGAATTCTTTGAATATCCATGATGTTAATGATATGCAAAGCCATAAGCTTGGGGATGCTATGTTTGATGAAGATGATATTTTTAGTCCCCCAAGTTTTGATGAGAATATTTATTATGATGATCGCATGCCTCCTATTTATGATGATTATATTGATGAAAGTGGGTTTGGAAGGGTGTCAACTCTAGGTACTAATGATCCCACTCTTTTGGAGGGTGTTGAATCTTATTGTAATAATTATGAAAGTGAATTTGGAGAGGTCATGACTTTATTTAATGATGATTCCACTATCTTGGAAGAGGTTTCAATTGATTTTGATAATGAAGTTGCTATCTATGATAATTATGGTGATGACATGTATGCTATAAAGAATAATGATAACTATGAAACTTGTCATCATGATTTTAATTTTCAATTTGATTATGTCAATAAAGTATATCATGATAGCCATTTTGTTGAGTTTGCTCCCACTATTATGAATGAGAAAAAAATTGCTTATGTGGAGAGTAATAAAATTTCTATGCTTGTGGATCATGAAAAGAATGCTTTATGTGATAGTTATATTGTTGAATTCATTGATGCTACTGAAAATTATTATGAGAGGGGAACATATGCTTTTACATATTGCAATAATATCAAGTTTCCTCTCCATGTGTTGAAAGTTTTGAAGTCATGCTTGTTTTGTCTTCCTATGCTAGTTGATTATTGTTCCCACAAATTGTTTGCTCACAAAATTCCTATGCATAGGAAGTGTGTTAGACTTAAATGTGCTTGTCATGTGATTCATGATGCTCCTGTTATATTTTCAAACCTTATCTTTTACGTGAGCATCATTGAAATCATCATGCCTAGCTAAAAAGGCATTAAAGAAAAGCGCTTGTTGGGAGACAACCCAACATTTACACTACTGTTTTTGTGTGTTCACATGATTAAGATACTGTAGTAATCATGTTTTATAGCTTTTGTTCCAATAAAGTGCCAAGTAAAGCCTTCGGGATAGTGTGGATGATAGTTGACTTGATTCTATGCAAAAACAGAAACTTTTGCGCCCAGAAACAGTAAAGTTAAAAATCACTAAAGCGTCAAAAAATTCTAATTTTTTTACAGATGATTGATATACAAATATCCTACATTGTACTAATTTTTCAGAATTGTTGGAGTAACAGAAGTATAGTCATTATTCAGATCTTTACAGACTGTTCTGTTTTTGACAGATTCTGTTTGCAATGCATAGTTTGCTAGTTTTATGCTTTCTATGGCTTATATTGATTAATATAAATTGTGTAAAGTATAGAGTACAATAGGAATTATGGGGAGACAATTATGAATCTTGTCTTTGATAGTACCCAAATGAATGATTTGTTTTACTTTGCAAACCCATCTCACGAAGTTCTGTTAAGTTCTGTTAAGTTTTTGGTGAAATATCGATATGAGGAGAATAAAGAGTGACAACACCCTAAGCTTGTGGATGCCCAAGGCACCCCAAGGTAATATTCAAGGAAGATCCAAGCAACTAAGCTTGGAGATGCCGCAGAAGGCATCCCCTCTTTCATCTCCAACATTATCGGTAACCTTACTTGGAGCTACATTTTTATTCGTCACATGATATGTGTTTTGCTTGGAGCGTCATTTTATTTTATTAGGAACTAGCACATATGCCCGTGCGTTGCAACGGGAAGCGATTTTTTCGGACAAGCATCGGGGGAGATAATTGATGTGACCATCAAAACGGTCTCCACAATAGTTGGGCGACAAAGCGGAGAGCTATAGTGTTCTCGCGGGCCATGTTTGGCCCGCGAGATCTTTATAGTGGTGGGGTTGGTCGGAGTGGCGGCAACTACCCAGCTCGTGCATTTTTTCCTTCAGGTCCACCTCCTTGTCGAGGTTATGGTGACCTTCTGATTTAAAAAAAATGCGAGAATTTTTTTAAAAAAAACATTAATTTCTGGAAAAATGCAAACAAAATTTGAAATAGGAAGATTTTTTTTAAAATTCACAAATATTTTCTGAAAATAGGAACCATTTTTAAGGCGGAGAAACAAACATTGTTTGAATTTGTGAACAATTTTTAAAAATGGAAACTTGTTTTAAACATTCAAAAACATTTTCAAAAATGTGTTTTTAATAATGAACATTGTATCCAATTTGTGAACATTTACATAAAAGGAATATTTTTCAAATTTCTATTATTTTCTAAAACGCAATTTATTCAAAAATTCATGAACAATTTTGTATCTTTTTGAAAAAATGCGAACATTTTTTGAATTTCGAACAAATTTGGAACGAGAATTAAAATTAAAGTTCCAAATATTTCTGAAAATGGGAACTAATTTTGAAATTCTGAAGATTGAACAAAAATTTCTACAAAAAATGAAATTCTGAAAAAAATGGGAAAAAGAAAAAAATAACTTGGAAGGGAAAAAGGAAAAAGGAAAGTTGAAAAATAACACAGAAAAAATGAAAATGGCGGGCCCAACTTTGGGCGACCATTGCGAAGCTCCAACTATATGCCGCCCGCACCGACAAATTAGGTTTCCCATCTGCGTGGGCAGGATAAAAATGGGTGGCTTCTGCGGGCCTTAGCGCGTGCGGCCCATTTACGAAATTCTGGACAAAACTCTTTTTTTTCCTTTTCTAGCACATGGACCACAAAAATTTAGTACCACCAAGAAAAAGAGTATGATACGGAAAATAAAACTTTACACGGAACAAAAAAAGGAAAATGGTTCAGTCCAGCTTGGGCGCCTGGCGAATTTGCAACTATTTCACGCTCACGCTATAAATAGGGTTCTCTCACCTGCGTGGGCAGGAAAATAAATGGGCTGCCTTTGCTGGGCCACAATGCTGGCGGCCCATGTACGGAATTCTGCCGCTTTCCTTTTCTAATGGACGAAAGGACAAAAATTTAGTACTACCTCGGATAGAAAAAAGTATTTTCGGCGGTGAACGGATGAAAAAATTGGCGAAACGCACCTTGGTTTATTAGTAGGTATAGATTGATTGCTGTTATCTAGAATAATGTTTTGCATCTTTTATTTCAATAAAAGTGTCAAGGATAGCCTTTACCATGCTTATTTTGAAAGTCTATATGTTGCTGTTTGAAAACACAAAGTTTGTTGTTATGATTTGAATATTTGTAAATAGTCAGAACATGATAAAATCTTGAAATTTTTACATGGTGAGCTATGACAAATTTTCTACAGTGTGGTAATTTTTCAGAATTTTTGAAGTTAGGGAAGTATGAGTATAATTGCACTCTTTACAGACTGTCCTGTTTATACAGATTGCTATTATGTTTGCTTGTTTAATGATTCTATTTGAGGATAGGAGTATTAAATATGCAGAGGCATTTAGTATGAAATGTTAAATAATAATTTTAGTGTTTTGCTACAGTAGAGAATGATAAGGTTATGCATTGATTTATACTAACTTATCTCACGAGTTCTTGTTGAGTTTTGCGTGGATGAAGTTTTTAAGATTTAGGGAAACCGTGATATAAAAGGAATTAAGGAGATACAGAAGCTCAAGCTTGGGGATGCCAAGGCATCCAAAGAGAATATTCCAAGAAGTCTCAAGAATCTAATCTTGGGGATGCCCCGGTAGGCATCCCACCTTTCTTCATCAACAATTATCGGTTAGTATCAGTTGAACCTAAGTTTTTGCTTCTTCGCATGAGATGTGCTATTCTTGGAATACCATTTTATTTTGTTTTGTTTGTTGTTTTAATAAAATAATTAAGATCTGAAATTTCTAAATGGGAGAGAGTCCTCACATAGCTACCTATTTACTTAACTACTCACTTGATCTTCACTTATATCTTTTTGGAGTAGTTTGTTGAACACTCTCATGCTTCACTTATATTATTTTGAGAGTTTATAATAGTGATGAAAATTGCACAAGCTATGAAATTGGTCCTAATATGATGAATATCCAAGAAGGATATAATAAAAACCTTCATATAGATCATTGGATATGATAAGTTTGATTCCTTGCAATCGTTTTGCGATATGGAGATAATAATATGTGAGTCATGTTGGTGAGTAATTATGCTTAGTAAGAATATTGGTGTTAAGGTTTGTGATTCCCTATGCAAGCACGAAAGTCAATAGTTATGAAATGAAGTTATATCCTACTTGTGGTGTTAGTTATGTGTAATGCTCATTTATCATGATGACTTTTATGAGAAAAAGTTGTTGTTATGATGCTAGGAAAAGTGATTGAAATTATCATTGATCAAACTTATGCACCATGGTAGCATTCACACTTCATAAATGTAGCGACCCGACCTCAAACGGTCAAGCCTCTGTGTATCTGTACCATCCCTGGATCAGTATGCTGGCACACACAGTACATCAATGTATATATCAAAGTGCAATCACATGTATAAATAATGTAAAACTGATATATACCTCATAAGTCTCAGCGGAAACAATCAATCGGGTGTGGAGTCCCATCAACGCCATCGGCAGGTTGAGTGTAGTCCATAACCCAACAACGAAACTCACTCGTCGTAGAAATAATCCTGCAACATGATACATTGCAGCCGTGTAGGTCGGTACATGGAATGTACTGGCCAGATCACTGCAAGAAAAACAGATGATAAAACTATACTATATGCAATATGGCTTTGTGGCTCTGTGTTTGAGTTTTGTTTGCGTAAAAGCTGATTTTCATTTTCCCTACAACAAAGGAATATCAGGAGTCTGTACTACGGAGTTTTCTATCATGACATGGTTCCGCCAACCGATGTCTCATAGCTCAAATCATCATAAGTTGCCCACAATTAAGTTATCAATCCGGTGTTGAGAGTTCCGAGATAGATCCAAGTCCAGAGGTTCAAATTGTCCATAACCGGGGACATGGATAAACGATTAGGTTTCTAACCTTCTGCAGAGGTTTGTACACTTTACCCGCAAGATTCGATCCCACCATTTTCGTCCTCGCACTTCAGATCATTTGAGAACAGGACAATCGAAACATGGTCTTCCGAAGAGTTCCTCTGACCACTGTCTGGTGCCCATCCAATCCTACTGTAGTTCTACATCTGCTGGCACCGTCCCAGCCAGAGTCACAACTAAGGTCAACCAAGCCAGAGCCCATAGTGACTTGCAGTTGCACAAGTAAGTTTCCGGGCATGAAGTATTCTTCCGTCTCTTTGAGCCTGGGTGGAGCTTTCTACATGATATCATGGTGCTTCTCCGGGAATCACTGAGTACTGGGCGCACCATATACCCTTCTTAACCATTCTCCACCCAGAGGTATATTGAATTCTTGTCTCGAGTCTTGAAGTCTTAGGCCTTGAAGATGCATTCCTTGCAGATGCCATCATGAAGTTGTCATCATTCACGTAGAGTACTCCTTCTTCACACCACTCTCGAGCACTCATACCAAATCCCGTCTAATATAGCGTAGCATTAAAACTATATAATGTCCCGGGCTTGATAACAGGGAGATGGGTTCCTACCTTATGCATTCTACTCAACTACAAGAAGTCAATATCACTACTGGAGGGATTATGAATGGTGACACTAAATGCAAATAAAACATAGGTATGAAAAACATGGTCAAAGTGAACTCGCCTGGTTAGTTGATGAAGATAACAGCGCTCTCGAAAATAACTTGATACTATCCATCACTCTGATGTAAATCTATTAAGTCAAACATAGCATTCATATAAATAAACATACTAGAAAGCAATTCCAACACTCACAATAAAAATCAATAAATAAAAGCAACAAAGAAATCCATAAGAAAACCAAAAAAAAATCCAAATTTTTTTTCAAGGAAAACTACAAGGAACTAAAGAGTTTTTTCTACAACCAACACAAAAGTAGTTTTTTGACCTAATTAGGCTTTAACAGCAAATAAAATACCAAACTAATAAATTAACAGAAAAGAAAGAGTTTTTATTAAAATAACAGAATGAATTTTTCATAAACTTTTAGTAGCGAAAAGAAACAAATAAAAAGCTATTATAAAACTCTAACTATGACATATACAAGTTTTCATACAAAACTAAGAAACTAAAATTTTAAAATAAAATAAAAATTGTCTACTGTTCAATAACAAAAAAAACTAAATTTCTCAAAAATAAAAAAGGTTTTAGTTAAAAAACAATAAATACTAAGGGAAAAGAAATAACACTAAACTATGTAAACCGTATTTGTTTTGCCTAAAATCCTAATTTAAAGTAAACAAAAACTAATTTTCAAACACCTACTGTTTAGACAAAAGATCAAGTGATCACTAGGAAAAAGAATTAACCAAAAAACTATTTTTAAATAAAAGTTATTAGCAATCTAGTGTTTGTAAAAAATCTGTTTGAAATCAAACTTTAAAAAGTTCAAAAATATTTTTCGTTGGTTTCTATGGATATATGGGATTTTTGTGAAACCGTAGGAAAAAGAATCATCAAAATCAGAGTTGTAGATCTAAAGATATAAAAAAGACAAAACCGAATCTAAAACTAAAAACAGAAACGAAAAAAAAACAGATCATGCGCTAGCTACGTAGCGGGCTGTAACTGGGCCTACGTGGTGTGTGCTCTGTAACTAAGCTATGCTCGGCCGTATTATAACTGAACCGCTAACACGCGTACAAATACTAGAAACCGGTGTACCGGTTCGATCTAAACCGAAGAACCGATCTACAGAAGAAGAAAAAATCTACTAAATCGTTTTTTTGAACATAAGCGAACAGGTGCTCGTTCAACTTACAGAGAAGAATGAGGAGCGTTGGGGCTGTTCGGGCAGGATGGTGGCGGCGGCTCCGGCGGTCGTGGGCGGCGGCGAAGGTGTCGAGGGGATCCGGCGGAGTGTTGCGGTCCCGAGAGGGTGGCGGTGGAGTAACTTGGGGACGTCGGACGGCTGCGGGGCGAGGTGACGAAGCTTGGGCGCTCCGGGTGCTCCGGCGAAGACGTCGAGGTTGGGATGGCGTCTGTAGATGGAACGGGGATACATGACCATGTCAAACATAGTCTAGGGATGGAGAGAACTTGAAACACAAAAGAGGGACGCTCGGGATGGCTCACCGACGTCAAAATCCGGCGATGAACTGCAGCTTCTGCAGCGAGATTGGAACGGCGATAGTAGGCGATACGGTGGGGTTTGGCGAGGGGTTTCGAAGGGAATCGGTCGAGCAGGGTCGTGGCTATTTATAGGACATATTTCTTGGGCCTGGGGTTGACTTGGGATAGGGTTTCCACGAAGATCGGACGCGGAGCGGCGTCCTGTACGTGTACGTGTATCTTTCTTTTGTGTTGGGTTCGTGGGGAAGAAGAAAGAAAGGTGGGGGGCACAAGTAGTACACACGTAACGAGAAGCCCTGTTTTCCTCTCGTCCCTGGCGGCTGGAACCCTAGCCGCCGCCAGGGGAGGCCGATCTTCCAACGCCGCTCTCCGGCGGCTCCCCTCCGCCGGCGACCTCGGTCGTCGGTGGTGAGGGGGGTCGCCGGATCCACACGTGTGGATCGCTTTTACTTCCTCGTAGTCTAGGTTTTTTAGGTTGTTCATCGTCTTTGCTTCGACGGTGACGATGACAACGCTGAATAAAGATTCTTCGGATCCTTCCCTGATGAGGCCATCGGTCCTATGGTTGGGGATGGATTTGGAAACCAGTCTGTTCAAGCAAGGATGGCGTGGCGGCGGCATCCTCGTGGTGGACCAGTGTCCTCGGGCTTTGTCGTTGCGTCGGCGTTTGCTCCAGCGTCGGCGCGGAGCTTGGGAGGTAGTCCAGGAGCAGATGCAGATTGTGGTCTACATCGACGACATCTGGAAGATGGAGCATGTGCTGGGCTTGTGGTTCGTGGATGGCAGGTATGGTTTCCTCCTTCGGCGTTTTAGTCGTGGTGGGGTGCCAGGTCTGGAGTTCGATGGCATGTCCGGGGTGTTGCCCCGGTCTGATTCGTTCAACGGCAAGGGCTTCACTTTTGGTGAGCCACCTTGGAGGTCCACAAAGCTGCATATCAGCGATGGAGCCGCGTCGAGCTCGGGTGAGGTGGTGATTCATCATTCTTTTCTTCGGTGGCTGCTGTGGTGGTGCCGGAGGCAGGTGACGGGCGTTGGTGTGAAGCTCAGAGATGTTCTGCTATCTTTTCAATTTTTTCATGTCGGCCTTTACGTGACTTGTACTTTGTTCTTTATGATATGAATGAGACACGTATTACCATGCAATAAAAATGTGGGGCCCAGCGCCAAGTGGATGGAGTCAACGAGAGTGAGAGATTGGGCATGGAGAGCCAGAGAACGGGCGAGCAAGGGAGTCGGGCGCTGGGGCGAGCGATCTCCTTTTTTTTATGCACGTGGGCGTGGCTGGTGGCCTCGTGCGTGTAGTGCTCGGGCGCTGGCCTCCTGCTCGCCTGGCTACCCGCTGGGGCTGGCCTGCTGGCGGCTCGGCCATGGCCTCGCCTGGCCTGCTGGGTGGCCTGGTTGGCTTGCCTGGCGGGCGCTTTTTTTCTTAAAAAAAAACAGCGACAAAAAAAAAACAAATAGACAAAATAAAAAAAATTATATAGGCATTCTATGTACCAAAATTTTTAGAATAAAATTTCCTAAAACATGAACATAATTTCATGGCCAAATAAAATACAAAAAAATGCAATAACTCCAAAATAGAATTTGAGTTTCAAATAAATTGCAAATGTTTTTTTTCAAATTTGAATCTCAATCCAAACATTGTCTCTGATTTGTTTTGGAGTGTCATTTTCCTCCTCTCATATCATTTTTTCAGAGAAATTTGATAAGATTTAAACTAAAAATTTAATACGAATTAAAATAGAAAATTTTGGGAAAGTCCTTTTATTCCCTCTCATTTGATTTTTTTTCACAAAGTTTCAATTTCCACTCACTTCCAACCAAACAATCAAGCATACCATCAAACAAACAAATATAAAAATTTATTTAATATAACATTCCGAAATTTATAATTTTGGGATGTTACAAATCTACCACACCTAAAATGAATCTCGTCCTCGAGATTCGAAGAGGCTAGAAAGAAGGTTAGGGTTTGCGGTCTTCCAGCAAATCAATTGGTCGGAAAGCTCTAGTGTGCTACCACACTTAAAAGCAGGGTTATGGTTTCGACCAAGACTCATGTACTCCATTCTTTGGTTTGGCAATGCCGGTCTTCTTGTTTCTTCGGCATAACTCCTACTGTGGGGTTCTTCTGGTAGAGGCATACCTTTTCCTCAATTCTTGTGTCCCTTCATCCTGGTGAGGTTCTTCCGAGACTGGGTCTTCTTAACCGACAGGTCTGTCGCCAATACTAAACAACTATCAAAATCTCATGGTGGTTAACAATTTCTGGTTTCTGCAGGAAGTGGGTCTTGGTTAAATCTTTCCGTATATCCTACGATTGGCAATGGTTGCCTGTACATGGATAAATCGTCCCACCATTCTAAGGTTTAGACAAGGTTTTTGACATCGTCGTCTCTCTACTATGGGTCAGTCACTTTAGATTTACCTTTCCAAATAGCAAGAGCGAATGACAAGAGTAAGTCGGTATGGTGATCAATCCATTCCGCACCCAAATCATTACCTTGTATAAGGTTTAGCAAATCTGGCATTTCTAACACTCGGGCATTCTCACAAGCATTGCAGAATTTCTCTTGTCCACGAACTAAGTTCGGGTAAATCCATTGATTCTGCAAGCTAAACAAAACATCTATCGGTTCCTCACAACTCTCGGGTTTTCGTATCCTCCTAAGGAACGTCTGCTGATCAAATCACAGCTTCTTCCAAGATTTCTTCTTCCAGGGAGTACTTGATCCTTATTAATTTCCTTGTCCTGTGGGTTATGGACCCACTTGAACACCTGTATATTTATACATGTGATTGCACTTTGATATATACATTGATGTAGTGTGTGTGCCAGCATACTGATCCAGGGATGGCACAGATACACAGAGGCTTGACCGTTTGAGGTCGGGTCGCTACAATAAATTATTTCTTTTATCATTTACCTACTCAGGATGAGCAGAAATTAAGCTTAGGGATGCTGATACGTCTCCAACGTATTTATAATTTATGAAGTATTAATGCCATGTTTACAACAATTATATATGGTTTTGGTATGATTTGAATGGAACTAACCCGGACTGACGCTGTTTTCTGCAGAACTACCGTTGTGTTGTTTTTTGTGCAGAAATAAAAGTTCTCCAAATGCAACGAAACTTTTTGACAATTTTTTTGGAACACAAGAGGCACAAGAAGCTTCATGATAGGACCAGAAGGTGAAGGAGGTGGCCACTAACCACCAGGGCGTGCTAGAGGCCTTGGCCGTGTGCTGATGGGTAGTGAGCCCCTCGAAGCCCATCTGAGCGTGAAACCGACGCCAAAAAATCCTATAAATACATAAACCCCCAGAAATAACCCTAGATCAGAAGTTCCGCCGCCGCAAGCCTGTGTAGCCATGAAAAACCAATCTGGACCATGTTCCGGCAACCTGCCTAAGGGGGAAATCATCACCAGAGGCCATCTTCATCATCCCGACGGCCACCGTGATGAGGAGGGAGTAGTCCACCCTCGGGGCTGAGGGTTTGTACTAGTAGCTATGTGTTTAATCTCTCTCTCTCTCTCGTGTTCTTGATTTGGCACGATTTTGATGTATCACGAGCTTTGTTAATATAGTTGGATCATATGGTGTTTTCCCCTCTCTATCTTGTTGTGATGAATTGAGTTTTCCCTTTGAGATTTCGTTATTATCAGATTGAATACTTTTATGTATTTGAGAGCACTTGATGTATGTCTTGGCACTCAACTCGTGGATTCCTAAGGGGCCATTGGGGTAATCTATGCATAGGGGTTGATGCACGTTTTTGTCCTTATTTCTCCGGTAGAAATCTTGGGGCACTCTTTGAAGTTCTTTTTCTGTTGGATTGAGTATTATGAATCTGAAATTGTTTGATGCATATTGTATAATCAACTCACGGATACTCATGGTGACATTGGAGTATCTAGGTGACATTAGAGTTGGTTGATGTGCATCATATGGTGTTATTTTAGTACGAACTCTTGGGCTATTTGGGACACTTATATGAATAGCTCTATAGATCGATTGAAAAGGACAACTTTGAGGTGGTTTCGTACCCTACAAACAATTTCGTCTTATGTTCTCTGCTAGATAAGAACTTTGGAATGATTCTTCATCGCACGTTGAGGGATGTTTATATGATCCAATTATGTTAGCATTGTTGAGAGATTGCACTAGCGAAAGTATGAACCCTAGGCCTTATTTTCAAGCATTGAAATACCGTTTGTGCTCACTTTTGTTACTTGTTACCTTGCTATTTTTTTTATTGTTACTATTATAAAAATCAATATCTACTATCATTACTACACTTGTATCACCATCTCTTCGCTGAACTAGCGCACCTATACAATTTACCATTGTATTTGGTGTGTTGGGGACACAAGATACTTTTTGTTATTTGGTTGCAGGGTTGTTTGAGAGAGACCATCTTCATCCTACGCCTCCCACGGATTGATAAACCTTAGGTCATCCACGTGAAGAAATTTGCTATTGTCCTACAAAACTCTGCGCTTGGAGGCCCAATACGAGTCTACAAGAACAAGTTGTGTAGTAGACATCAGCGTGCTTCTCGGCGCCACTCGATGGTGGTTCAAGCATCTTCTCCACGCCGCTCCTGAAGGACTTGGCACCGATCACGGTGAGCTAGCAGATTAGAAGACGCCATGGGAATGTCGTCATGGGCATCGACCCACTAGCTCTGCCATTGTTGTTGTTGTTGTTGCGGAGGGGATTGCACCGTAGGTGCGCCGCCTCTAGTCCGCTCGCCAGCAGGATGCACCGGCGCAGCGGGCTGCTACTGCGAGGGTCCCGCCTGCTGAGGCTTGTCGTTGTTGCCGAAGCTGAGGAGGCTCTGTATAGAGCTCTCCACTTCTCCATCTTCTCCGCAGCAAGATGGAAGTCTAGGAGCAACTATGCTCATGCCAGGGCTTTTGCCGGCGTAGTAGGCATGGAACAGTGCAAAGAGCGAGAGGTGTTCTTACTTCTAACAGAGTTAGAAGGAGCTCCATCTCGGTCCTGTAACCGTGGCCTATTTTAACCGGCAAGCTGGTGTGCATTTAGGCCCAGTACATCCTGTGAGTGATGCTCAGGGGTCTTGCCATGAGGACGGTGTCCAGAGCCGCCACGTCTTGGCACTGCTCATCACGCACGACCTGAGATGGCCGTGCATGTGCGCTGGCATGGGAGTCATTGATGCTGCAGGAGCATCCTTGGAGGTCACTGCGCCGCCCGTAGGCTTCACAGCTCCGTCCTTAGATGTGGCAGCAGCTGGATCCCTGCTCCTCGTACTCCGGACGATGCTGCTCATCTGGCTTAGATCGCTAGAGCATCGTGGATGCTATTCTACGCCTTCGCCTCCCCTGTTGCCTCTTTCGCCTCTGCCCGTATGTGTGGGCGTCGACGTGTAGCTTTGACGTGGATGGAGATCCCACCGTGGTGCCCTTCTTCTTGGGTGCCATGACGATGAAGATGATGAAGAAGTTGATGTGTAGACTACTGATTCAGGTTCGTGCACGTGACCCCCCTGCCTGGAGTGCCAAAGATGTCATGCGTACAGCGATCTATGGGACCGACAAAGATCCCTTCGTAGTTCGGCTGTGAGGATCAACGTGCACAAAGAGCAGAACCAGCAATCAACACAAGTGTTTACCCAGGTTCGGGCTGCTATGAAGCGTAAAACCCTACTCCCGCTTTGATTGTATTTGATCTGGAGTTCAAGTACAAGGACAACAGCTTGCCGGCAAGGTGCGCGGGAAGTGCTGCTACATGTGTAATTAAATAAAGTGCCGACCTTTGTAAAGGTAGCCATGGGCCTCCTTTTATAGATGAAGGGGTCACCACAGTGGCAAAACAGTCTTTACACAAGTTAAATAGTGGCTACGGTGCAAAATACCTAACTCTAACGGGTTAGGACTAATGCATTAAGTGTGCCGCGAGGTGTCGTGCTAGTCAGGCATTCCGGCAAGGGTTGTCTCTCCTTCTGTGTTGTTCGCCCACCTACCTCTTATTATCTTGACATGCCTTTAGGATAGGTGTCATTAAAGTTGTGTCTTTGGCGATGAGCTGACACGTGACTAGACAAGCTTCACCTAACTACCTGCCCGCTCAACACCTACTTGGCAAGCGAAGGGCTGGCCGCTGAGGTGGAGCGGTGGCAAAGTAGTGGGAGTTTGCCGGCACTGAGCTTGCCGGGTCTTTGCTTGCTACCAAGTAGCTTGCCATCAAACAAAGTCTTGATCTTTAGTACTAACTAGTACTTCTCAATGACCTACCTTGAGGTCCAATCCCGACAAGATCAAGGCGATTGAGCAGTTGGAGGCACCGAAGCGCGTCAATGACGTGAGGCGTCTTGCTGGTTGCGTAGCAGCTCTAAGCAAGTTCATCTCCAAGTCAGCTGAGCGCGCCTTGCCGTTTTTCAAAATCTTGAAAAAGGCAGGTCCAATGCAATGAACCCCTGAAGCAGGGGCTGCGCTCCAAGACTTGAAGGAGTACCTCTCCTCTCCGCCAGTACTAGTTGCGCCAATGCAATGAGAGCCACTGCTGCTATACTTAGCGGCAACCAATCAAGTGGTTAGCACTGCACTAGTGGGCGAGAGGGAAGCAGAAGACAAAGACATAGAACCTGAAGAGCCTCAAGCTGGCAAGCCGGAATCTTCTCTGGCAAGGTCACGTGCTGACAACCTAAGTTCAGCGCAGGCAAATGAGACAGAACATCAATCTTTGAAGAAGAAGAAGAAGAAGATGGTGCAATGCCCAGTGTACTTTGTCAGTTCCCTTCCCCAGGGGCTTGATCAAGGTACTCTGGTGTGCAGAAGTAGCTCTTGGGCCTCCTCATGGCCTCAAGGAATCTGCACCATTACTTCCAAGCACATCAGATCACCGTCGTAACTCGCCTACCATTGCAGCGCATCTTTAGAATCTAGAAGCCACCGGTAGGATAGTGGAGTGGGCGTTGGAGCTGTCAAGCTTTGATTTGAAGTTTGAAAGTACATCAACAATCCAAATCAGAGCCTTGGCAGAGTTCATTGCAGAATGGAAACCAACTCCAGATGAACAAATACCGGAGACCTTGCTCCCTGGAAAGGAAGCGCTCCATGATTTGATCATGTATTTTGATGGTGCCTTTTCGCTCGAGGGCATCGGTGCCGGAGTGCTGCTTGTCGCATCCACCGGAGAGCATCTCAAGTATGTGGATCAAATGAAGTTTCCCCGGGAGCATGCCTCTAACAACACTGCTGAGTACGAAGGACTGCTTGCCGGACTCCGCATCGCAATTGACCTTGGCATCAGAAAGTTGATCATCAAAGGCAACTCGCAGTTAGTGGTGAAGCAAGTGAACAAGGATTACCAGAGCCTATTGATGGAGGCATACGTGGATGAAGTGAGGAAGTTGGAAGAGCACTTTGACAGTCTGCAAGAAGAGCATGTTCCTCATGCCTAGAACAACATTGCCGATGACTTTTCAAAGCGTGCCGCAAAGAAATTACCTGTGGAACCAGGTACCTTTGTACTCCTTTAGAATCAACCCTTGGTTACACCATCAATGAGGCCAAACAAGAGAAGAAAGTTGAGTTCTGGCGAGTACTTTTCGGCAGAGCTTCCTACAGCCACTGGAAAGGAGGTTGCCGGAAACAACTCGATGCTTATCGGTGAGCCGCAGCCTCTGGCAAGGCATGAGGTCCTTGCTGTTGAGACAAGCGCTCTCGCGGCGAAAGAGATGCCTTTAGTCCTTGTCGTTGAGCCACAGGCTTCGGCATAGGAACAACACATAGTCCATTACCTTCAGACAAGTCAACTTCCCGATGAACAAGTAGACGCCGAGAAATTAGCCTGCCAGCCAAGTATGTATCAGTTTGTTGATAGCATTCTGTACAGAAAGAGGTCACATGGGGTGAAATTGAAGTGCATCTGCGGGGAAGATGGACAGAAGCCGGTGACAGAGATACATGAAGGGGTGTGTGGCTCCCATATTGGGTCGTGTGCACTTGTCGGCAGGGTTTTCTATCAAGGTTTTTATAGGCCGACAACCCTTCAAGATGAAGTGTTGTGGTGACAAGATGCAAAGCATGCCAATTCCACACCAAGAACATTCATCAGCCATCTCAAGCTCTTCAGACAATTTCTCTCTCCTGGCCCTTCTCGGTGTGGGGGCATGACATCCTTGGCCCCTTCCCCTGTGCCGTCGGGGGCTTTGAGTTCTTGTTGTAGGGTGGAACCATAAGATGGATCTTTCATGAATTGGAGGGGAAATCCCCAAGAACAAGAAGAAAACAAAGGGGAATCACAAGAGGAACACTCAAGAACAAGTCCAAATCACATATCCACTAGACTCACATCCACACAAAATCCACAAAGGTACAAGAACAACAAAAGGAAAGATACAAGATAGAGTTCATCCCAAATCCCAAAGGGAGGTGAGGTCTTGGTGATCCTATGATGGGGATCCTTCCCTAGATGGGGTCTTGAATCCACTAGGGATCTTCCCCTATGGAGGTCTTGATCTCCATGGGAGAGGTCTCTCTCTCTCAAGAGGAGGTAGAAGGAGCAAAGCTCATCTAGATCATGCCATATCCTTTGCTAACCCTAACATATGGTCTAGGTACGGAATATATAGGTAGGTGGAGGAAGGGGACGAAGTGGAGGCCCAATAGATGACTCTCGGCCGTCCATCCTGATGGGCCCGTGCGCACGGCGTAAGTTGGGACCGTGCGCACGGGGGTCCCGTGGGCACGGGACAAGCCCGTGTGCACTGGGTGCTACAGCGGCAGCTCCCTATGTAGTTTGTGGGCACGGGGTCGCCTGGGACTTGCAGACTTGCTCTTGATGGGATTCTCCTTCTTCATCGTGGCCTTGGGGTCCTTCTCCTTGGCCTCCGGGAAGCTTCCTAGCTGCTTGGTGGCGGTCACCCTCGTACCTAATGATGCACAACGATCCATGGTGAGGTAGCAACCAAGTCCAATGGATATTCATGTAAATCTCGAAGAGGAGCAGGTTCAGCTTAAGTCCGGTAGGTTCACTTGGGGATTGAGGTGCTATGAAGGTGTACATGGAGATGATCGTAGGATGCTCTGCATCATCCCCTCCCCCTTGGGAAAGATCCGATCTCGGATCGTAAACCGTACCGCCATGTACACGGTAGGCATGGATGGACTTGTTGTCCGACGGAGTGTATGTGATGGCGCAATCCAAGTACTTCAAGATGTCATCGGGATGGTATACATGCAAAATGAGCAAACACAAGGGACACTTGGAAATACAATGGTTAGCATGCATAATGCATCCATCAAGGAAGTATGAGTCTGTTCGAAAAGATTGGTCGTGGCAAGGCACGAGATGCTTATCCAAATGATGTAGAATGATATGTAATGCATTCATGGGAGCAAATTCATTCATTCTGCACACAAAGGTGTTGTGAATGTGATCAAGGCAACCATTGTGCAAAATGATGTCATAATGGGATGGTGTATCAAAAGCATGAACATGGTAATTGGTGCTCAATGTGACTATGTGATCATGCAATTGATGATGGTTAATGTGATCATTATGTATGAAGAGGCCATCAAGAAAGATCACAACAAATTTGCTAAGGAAGTGCATAAGCTCATATATCATGGATGGAATAGAAATACAAGATGCAACAAGGCAATCATAATGTGAGTTAATCCATGCATAAGATGCAAATTTGTTATGGGTGGTCTTGTACCATGTCTCAATGTCGTGGCATAAGTGGTGGTCCGGTGGTGCTTCCACTAAGTTCGAGCACTCCTCAACTTGAAGATCCATAGGGTCCATCTCCAATGTCGGTCCTCCATCCAATATATGTATCATGTAGACAAGAAGAAGGAGACAACAATGAAAGAATGACCCATCCAATATGCGTATTTGAGGATGAGGGAAGGAGTTCACCTTATGAATATTCCCGAAGATGTTGGAGTTGCACATCAAGTACGTCTTCACATAACCAATATGTCTCATGACGGTATCGCCCTGTGAATCCTTCAAAATGAAAGAACATGACAAACACCCGGAAAAAAAATGAGGTTAGCGGAATTGCAAAACCTATTCGTATGGTGGGTTACCCAACAAGTGTTTTCAACATTCTTATCATAAGAAAGGACAAGGGTGTAGTGCATGTTATTTAGGCATAAGATGCTAGAACAACCAAATGCATTAAGCACAATCAAACAAGCATGTGTCACATGTAAGATGTCCAAGTCTCCAAGACAAATGAACATAGCATGGTTGCACTCACCACAAGGCAATATGAGAGATGCAACTAATGAAGACAAGGGACAATGATCTAGACAATGCAAGTGAGAGGCATGAACATATATGTCATCAAGCCAATGAAATGAACAAGAATGTATGATGGTCACTACAAAAAAAAAGACACATCCGTGACATTTTGGGCCGACCGAATTTTTTTCTGTCATGCTTATGACACTTCTGCGAGGATCGGGTCGCAATAACCTTAGTGGCATGCTACATCGGTGCCCGGATGTAGTGGAAAATGAGCAAGGGTCTTCGCATTTAACTCGACGAGTGCGAAGGGCAAGGAAGCTAGTCGAGCCTAGGAGGATTCTCTTAGGTAGCTGGAACATAGGGTCTCTGACAGGGAAGCTTCGGGAGCTAGTTGATGCAACGGTGAGGAGAGGTGTTGATATCCTTTGTGTCCAAGAAACCAAATGGAGGGGACAGAAGGCGAAGGAGGTGGAGGATACCGGCTTCAAGCTGTGGTATACGGGGTCGGCTGCAAATAGAAATGGCGTAGGCATCTTGATCAAGAAGAGCCTCAAGTATGGAGTGGTAGATGTCAAGAGACGTGGGGACCGGATTATCCTGGTCAAGCTGGTAGTTGGGGACTTAGTTCTCAATGTTATCAGCGCGTATGCCCCGCAAGTAGGCCACAAAGAGAACACCAAGAGGGAGTTCTGGGAAGGCCTAGAAGACATGGTTAGGAGTGTACCGATTGGCGAGAAGCTCTTCATAGGAGGAGACCTCAATGGCCACGTAGGTACATCTAACACAGGTTTTGAAGGGGCGCATGGGGGCTTTGGCTATGGCACCAGGAATCAAGGAGAAGATGTCTTAAGCTTTGCTCTAGCCTATGACATGATTGTAGCTAACACCCTCTTTAGAAAGAGAGAATCACATCTGGTGACTTTTAGTAGTGGCCAACACTCTAGCCAGATTGATTTCATCCTCTCGAGAAGAGAAGATAGGTGTGCGTGCCTAGACTGTAAGGTGATACCTGGAGAGAGTGTTGTACCTCAGCATAAGCTGGTGGTTGCTGTCTTCCGCTTTCGGATTCGTGTCCAGCGGGATAAGCGTGCCAAAGTCGTTAGAATGAAGTGGTGGAAGCTCAAGGGGGAGGTGGCTCAGGCGTTCAAGGAGAGGGTCATTAAGGAGGGCCCTTGGGAGGAAGGAGGGGATGCGGACAATGTGTGGAGGAAGATGGCGACTTGCATTCGTAAGGTGGCCTCGGAGGAGTTTGGAGTGTCCAGGGGAAGGAGAAGCGAAGATAAGGATACCTGGTGCTGGAATGATGTTGTCCAGAAGGCGATTAAAGAGAAGAAAGATTGCTTCAGACGCCTATACCTGGATAGGAGTGCAGACAACATAGAGAAGTACAAGATGGCGAAGAAGGCCGCAAAGCGAGCTATCAGTGAAGCAAGGGGTCGGGCATATGAGGGCCTCTACCAATGGTTAGGCACGAAGGAAGGAGAAAGGGACATCTATAAGATGGCCAAGATCCGAGAGAGGAAGACGAGGGATATTGGTCAAGTCAAATGCATAAAGGACGGAGTAGGCCAACTCCTGGTGAAGGACGAGGAGATTAAGCATAGATGGCGGGAGTACTTCGACAAGTTGTTCAATGGGGAGAATGAGAGTTCCCCCATTGAACTGGACGACTCCTTTGATGAGACCAACATGCGTTTTGTGCGGAGAATCCAGGAGTCTGAGGTCAAGGAGGCTTTAAAAAGGATGAAAGGAGGCAAGGCGATGGGCCCTGATTGTATCCCCATTGAGGTGTGGAAAGGCCTCGGGGACATAGCGATAGTATGGCTAACCAAGCTTTTCAACCTCATTTTTCGGGCAAACAAGATGCCAAAAGAATGGAGATGGAGTATATTAGTACCAATATTCAAGAACAAGGGGGATGTTCAGATTTTTACTAATTACCGTGGAATTAAGCTGATGAGCCATACAATGAAGCTATGGGAGAGAGTCATTGAGCACCGCTTAAGAAGAATGACAAGCATGACCAAAAATCAGTTTGGTTTCATGCTAGGGAGGTCAACCATGGAAGCCATTTTCTTGGTACGACAACTTATGGAGAGATACAGGGAGCAAAAGAAGGACTTGCATATGGTGTTCATTGACTTGGAGAAGGCCTATGATAAGATACCGAGGAATGTCATGTGGTGGGCCTTGGAGAAACACAAAGTCCCAACAAAGTACATTACCCTCATCAAGGACATGTACGATAATGTTATGAGACAAGTGTTCTAACAAGTGATGTCGACACTGAGGACTACCCGATTAAGATAGGACTACATCAGGGGTCAGCTTTGAGCCCTTATCTTTTTGCCTTGGTGATGGATGAGATCACAAGGGATATACAAGGAGATATCCCATGGTTTATGCTCTTTGCGGATGATGTGGTGCTAGTTGACGATAGTCGGACGGGGGTAAATAGGAAGTTAGAGTTATGGAGACAAACCTTGGAATCGAAAAGGTTTAGGCTTAGTAGAACTAAAACAGAGTACATGATGTGCGGTTTCAGTACTACTAGGTGTGAGGAGGAGGAGGTTAGCCTTGATGGGCAGGTGGTACCTCAGAAGGACACCTTTCGATATTTGGGGTCAATGCTGCAGGAGGATGGGGGTATTGATGAAGATGTGAACCATCAAATCAAAGCCGGATGGATGAAGTGGCGCCAAGCTTCTGGCATTCTCTGTGACAAGAGAGTGCCACAAAAGCTAAAAGGCAAGTTCTATAGGACGGCTGTTTGACCCGCAATGTTGTATGGCACTGAGTGTTGGCCGACTAAAAGGCGACATGTTCAACAGTTAGGTGTGGCGGAGATGCGTATGTTGAGATGTATGTGTGGCCACACGAGGAACGATAGAGTCCGGAATGATGATATACGAGATAGAGTTGGGGTAGCACCAATTGAAGAGAAGCTTGTCCAACATCGTCTGAGATGGTTTGGGCATATTCAGCGTAGGCCTCCAGAAGCTCCAGTGCATAGCGGGCGGCTAAAACATGCGGATAATGCTAAGAGAGGTCGGGGTAGACCGAATTTGACATGGGAGGAGTCCGTTAAGAGAGACATGAGGGATTGGAGTATCACCAAAGAATAAGCTATGGACAGGGGTGTGTGGAAGCTTGCTATCCATGTGGCAGAGCCATGAGTTTGGTCGCAAGATCTTATGGTTTTCACCTCTAGCCTACCCCAACTTGTTTGGGACTAAAGGCTTTGTTGTTGTTGTTGTTGTTGTTGTTGTATGCTTATGACACTTCTATGACGATAATTGTGACAAAAGCACGTATCATCATAGATGTGGTGGGCTCCTACTTCTATGACAAAAAATCATGACAGAAAATGGGCTTTTTGTCTTGGGCGGGCCGGGGACGCACCTACATGATATTCTTTGGGCCGTCCATGACGGAAAAAATTGTGGTAGAAGCGAGGGCGAGGAAAATTTCGAGGAGTTCCCGGTTACGGTGGGTGGTCGGGGTCGAGTGATGCACGGAGGTTTGCGCGTTTCTCTCATACACGTACGCGCGTGTGTGCAAGGCATTGGGCTCTAACTGAACCCAAGAGATTGCACTGCTAGCTACGTTACTGAACCTGAGCGATCGATCCCTTGGCTGTTAACTGAACCCGAGCGATTCATTCGCTGCTGACTGAACCCGAGTGATTCCTTCGCTGCTGCTGCTAACTGAACCGACCGATCGATCACTGCTGCTGCTTACTGAAGCCGATCGAGCCCCCTTGCGAGACGTAGCCAGCCGGTGTTGGTTGCCTCTCGATGAACAGTGATCGTTGCTACCGTGCGCGCGGTATGTAGAACGAGTTGAGACATGGTGAGTCGAGTCGATTGGTTGGCTGTGGATGAACAGTTCCCGGTGGGGGTTGGATGAACAGGACCCCGTGGTAGTAGGCCATTGCCGCTGGATGAACAGGACCCGGACGAGGCCGTCTCGCCCCAGTCGGTTGGGGGTGGATGAACAGGACCCCGTGGAGGCTCTATGAACAGTAGTCGGTGGAGGCTGGATGAACAGTAGCCCGTGGATGAACAGTAACTGGTGGAGGCTGGAGGAGGTCGACGGTGGATGAACAGTAGCCCGTGGAGGCTAGAGCGAGGCAGTAGATGATGGATGAACAGGACCCCGTTTTGACCGTAGGCGCTCCAACAGAAGTCCGTTTCCTCCATTTTGCGGTACGCCACACCCCTCCCGATCAACAGGACCCCGTTTTGACCTTAGGCACTCGAACAGAAGTCCGTTTCCTCTGTTTTGCGGTACGCCAGACCCTTCCTGATGAACAGGACCCCGTTTCAACCGTACGCAGTTACAGAAGGCCCATTTCCTTTGTTCTGCAGTACGCCAGACCTCGTTTTGGTTGTTCCGTCCAAGCAGGTTGGCTCCCGATAAACACGGCGTATTCCGTTGCCTCCCGATGAACACGACGCTGTTTCCTCCGTTGCGACCCAGCAGATTGGCTGCCGACGAACAGGACAATGTCGCTGTACACGTTCGAGACCCCACCCGTATGTACGTACGTAGCCGTATTTACTTTCTTGCAGCGTGGATGTACATACGTGTACACGATATAGACGAGACTCCGTGACATGCTACGTCCGCGCCTCTACTACGACACGTGCCGCTCCTTACTTGGCCATAGTTCGTCGCTGTAGAGAGACCGATCGACCAATATGTATGTACACGTTCGTGACCAGACAGGCAACGCTACGTACGCTTTGACCGGGTGGGTCCCAGCTGTTCCTTGCGTGCGAAGATATAGCTGGTGGGTCCCAGCTGTCAGGGGGAAGAATAATTTTTTTCCCGTAGTATGAACGCACTTCCTTGCGTGCGAAGATGTAGCTGGTGGGTCCCAGCTGTCAGGGGGGAAACGTTTTTTTTCGCAAAATACAGAGTCCCTTCCGATGGGTCCCTGCTGTCAGGTGGAGGAATAATTATTTTACGCGTAATAGGAGGCACTTCATTGCTGCAGCCGTGGACCCAACTGTCAGCCTCTCCACGTACAGTCCTCTTCCAATGGAAGTCGTTCCTTGACCACGTTGACCACGCCGTGCCGAGAGCACCAAGGCGGTGGACGATGGCGAGGCCTAGGAAGGGGACAATGCGGAGCCAGGGAAGACGTGGTAGTGGATGCCCACGCGGAGAGGAGTACGAGGGTTGACTGGTTTGGCTGCGGTGTGAGGCTGCCGTCGCCGCAGAATAACAGGGGTTGTGGGTGAGTAGAGGGATGGCCTGGCCAGAGGTTGGAGTAGGAGGGGCGGTGAGGCTTGCGTGGCAGCACCGCCGGCCACGGGAGGCAGGAGCAGGCGGCATGGTCCGCGATGGTTTGGGCGGCTGGAGCAAGAAGACCAGAGGTTGAAGAAGCACGACAGCCATTGGATGGACATCGTACGGTCACCGCAGCTAGAATCATTTATATTGACTAAGTTGACAAAGCCCTGCGTCCGCGTCAACTTAGTAGGCCCACAAGTCAGCCTTCAAATATGGTGGGTCCCACCTAGCAGCGGGGGTATTCATTTTTTGTGTGTGTGCAAAGATATAGCTGGTGGGTCCGAGCTATCAGCGGGGGGCATGTTTTTTTCATGAAATACAGAGGTTCTTCTGGTGGGTCCCCACTGTCAGGTGGAGGAATCATTATTTTGCGCATAATAAGGAGGCACTTCCTTGCTGCGGCCGTGGATCCAGTTGTCAGCCTCTCCACATACAGTCCTCTTACGATGGAAGTCATTCCTTGACCACGTTGACCACGCTGCGTCGAGAGCACCAAGGCGGGGACGATGGCTAGGCCTAGGAAGGGAATGACCAGGAGCCGGGGAAGACTCGGCAGTTGTTTCCCACGCAGAGGGGAGTACGAGGGTTTACTGCTTCGGCTGCAGTGTGAGGCTGCCGTTGCTGGAGAATAACAGGAGGTCTGGGTGAGTAGAGGGATGGCTAGGTCAGCGATGGGAGTACGGTGGGGCGGTGAGGCCTGCGCGGCAGCATAGCCGGCCACGGGAGGAGGGAGCAGGCAGTCCCGCCAACGCTTGTTTGAGCAGCTGGAGCAGGAAGAGTAGAGATTGAAGAAGCACGACGGCCGTTGGATGGACATCCAATAGTCACTGCTCTCGTGTGTTGACTAAGTTGACACGGCATTGCGTGCGCGTCAACCTTTTTTTAGGAAAGCGTACGCGTCAACCTATAGTAGGCGCACAAGTCAGCCTCAAATCTATGGAAAATAGCATACAACCCATCTGCCATTATTTCTAATAATTTACAGCCCATTTGCTAATTCTTAAGGATTTTTTTGAGCCCATATTCTTTTTGTTAGCATTACAGCCCATATTGTGGCCATGGTTAAAAAATTATACGAAATTTTGCATATTTCGGTGCGGTCCCAACTGTTTTTAATCCCGAAATTTTGAGTCACATTCAAACTAATTTGAAAAATAAATTTATATCAATATAAAATCCAAATAATTGTCCACACATATAAATCAATGGAATTTAAAATCTCAAAATGAAAAAAAAGAAATTTGAATCTAATTGCCGATTTGATGTGTTTTAAAAATGTATAGCCCATTTCTCATGACTGATAGCCCATTTTCTGGGCAAGCCGAATGAAACTCTCCTCGTCTTGAAAGATTTGTAGCCCAGCAGGGCTGACAAAGCAAGTAGGCCTCAGTTGGGTATTCTGCAAAAGAACAAAAAAAACTGGGCTAGCCATTTTCAGAAAGAAAAAAACAACGGGGCTGGTCTTGTGGTAAACATAAAATAAAAGGCTGGCTAGACAGGCCAGAGTGCCCCGCATAGCCCAGTTGACACCCTGCTTCCATCGCAAAAACAAAAAGAACTGGGCGAGCTGCTGGGTCCCTGGTGTCAGCCGCTCGTTGTGCAATTCTCTCGTTTATTGACTACGTTGACAATGGCATGGGACCTAGATGTCAGAAATCCATTAGGAGGAACCAGTTTTTTTGGCTTGAAATAAGGAGGCACTTGCTTGCGTACTGCCATGACCCTGGTGGGTCCCTGCTGTCATCCTCTCCATGTACAATCATCTCCTGATTGTGTACACGTCAACCTAGTAGGCCCACAAGTCAGCCTCTAAACCCGTGGCGGATAAATACAGCCTATTTAAAAAATAACAGCCCATTCCATACGTTCAAACGGAAAGTTCAACATTCAGAGCAAAGAACAGGTCTGATCCAGATATAGAGTACTGAACTTCCACGTTGACACCCATCATAGCCAAGTTAACTATCTACTCCCACTAATACTCTAGTAGTGTACAAGTACTAACTTACTCTTAGCTAACTAGACGATGCTGGCAGCCATTTGCGGTACACACTAAACGCCGGCACCAATGTCCTCCTCCTCGTCTCGGACTTGCCAGAGGTGCGATAGGGTGCGTTGCTCGCGCGCGTTGGCCCTTTCCATGCCGGCGTGGTCCACCGAAGCTTCTACTTCTAAGTGGGAAACCCACTTGACGAGCTGGTAGTAAAATTTGGCGTCGCGAATGCGTGCGTGCCCGATAGCCTCTAGGGCTATTTGCCGGGTGCCGGCCTCCACGTAGTCGGCCAAGTTGCGGGCGCTGTACTTGCGACTCAGAGCGTCGGTGCGCTGCTGCTCCATGCCCCGCTGGCGGCGCAAATCGCAATACACTGCTCCTCCACCAGGCGGTTGCACTCCAACAAGTCTTCATACTCCGCATTGCCATCTAAAGACCGATAGAATGCCTCCTCCCTCTGTCCGCCTTCCGGTGAAAAACTGAACACTAGTTCCGGTGGTGACCGCCTCCGGCGTCGCCTGTTGCGGACGGGCGGGGGCATGACGGACGTGGTGAGAGCGAGGGCAAGTGGCGAGCGACGTTGGACCGGTGGGGGCTTATGAGGATAGGGCGATGTTGTGGGAAACCACGGCCACCTATGGGGCCATGAGCGCCTTTTGGTTCGGCGGGGGGATAGGCACGTTGCACAAAGAGCGGAAAAGTGTCGCGCAGCACGGCAGAGATCACACGGGCAGTCTTTACCCAGGTTCAGGCCGCCGTGAGGTGTAAAACCCTACTCCTACTTTGGTGGATTGATGGTGGATAATGGTGGTGGACGTAGCACACTCGCCCGGCAAGGTCACTCTGGCGGCGAGAGTGGCTATGAGCGTATGAATATGCGAGGGTCCAACCCTTTCTACGGTCGCCATGGGCCTCCGTTTATAGATTAAGGGGTCACCACAGTGGCAAATCAGTCTTTGCGTACTGATTAGATAGCTAACAGTGTTATCATACCTAACTCTGCAGGCTGAGAGAGCGCATTAAATGCGCCGCTCAGTGTCACATCACAGCCCACCCGGCAGGCCCTGCCGGGCTGTTTTGCCAGCTTCGCGCCTACTCGTTTGACACGTCTCAGGATGGGTGTCATATGGAGGTGTTTGCTATAGGAAGTGGTTGCCATGTGGCAAAAAGCAGCCACTTAGTCACCTTGGAGCTCAACACCACTTTGATTAATGACTTGCGTCGCTTGTGAGGTGGTGCGGTGGAGTGGCTTGTGATGCGGAGCATCCCACATTCATCCCCATGTACACTACGTCTACTCGCCAAGCCCCAAGAGGACATAAGACGAGACCTCAAGTATACGCCATTGGACACAAGGTTAACTCGCTCCTCTCCGAATCATCACTTTCCACAAGTGAGACATGGCTACTACCTCAAACATATGTGCTATGCATGACCAGGAACCAGGAGGAAGGCCATGGAATAGCTAGGAGCATTGGACGAGATGGCGAGGACACCAAGCACGAGGAACAAGAGGAAGAGCTGCCAGGAAGCTACAGCTCTCGGACGTCCGACGACCTCCGAACGACCGACGATCTCCGGACGTCCGACGCCTGGAGACTCCACCAGCCAGATCGATTCCAGCCGAGGCAACCTACGGCGCCCGGACGACCGCCAGACACCGGACGTCCGACACTCATCAGCGCCCGGATGACCGACGCCGACTTGAAATCTGGCACTACTGGACCAGAGCCAAAACGTCGGAAGTCCGAAGACTTCCGAACGACAGGACGCCTGCGAGTGACCGGACGACCGATAGCCATCGGACGTCCGACGCCTGTCTGCGCACAGTGTATTGGTCCGAAGCCCATGTACTCCTCACTTACCCCTTCGTGGCCCTAGACTATATATACTCCTCCACCTCCTCCTAGTTAGGGTTAGCAAAGTGATAGCTCATTTGTATGTGAGCTTTGCTCCTACCTTCTCCTCTTGAGAGAGAGAGACTACTCAATTGGAGGCCCAGGCCACTTCAGAGAAGATCCCGAGGGATATCAAGACCCCTTCGGGGAAGGATCTATCTAGATCATCAAGGCCCCTCACGGGAAGATCCGTCTAGTATATCATCAAGACCTCCTCTTGGAGATGAACTTTACCTTATATCTTTCCTTTTGTTGTTCATGTACCTTGTGGAGCATGTGTGTTTGATTGTCTAGTGGATGTGTGATTGGACTTGTTCTTGAGTGTTCCTCTCATTTTCCCTCGTGTTCTTCGTGTTCTTCGCGGGATCCCCTCCATTTCGTGAAAGACCGGGCATCTAGGGTTCTACCCTACATCATCTTGCCTCCGCCAGCCCCGACAGGCCTGTCGGGATGATCTGGGAGCTTGCTTTCGGGGCAAAACCCAACCCTGCCGGGCTCGCCTGCCCGGTAAGGTAGGTCCTTCCCTTAGCGATGCCTTGTTCCTCTGGCTCACCTAGGCCTTCTCGACTTGCACTTGGATCCTTCAAAGGAATTGATCCTCCTTGTTTGGTCTGATCTTGGTCTTGTAATCTTGCCTCTGGCCTGTGCACAGTCCGTGCAATGGACCCAGGGTCTATTGCACCGAAAGGAGCCCCCGGGCCTGGCACGAACGCGCCGCTGGGCGTCATCGGGGTAGGCCCTAACCAGTGCACAGGCAGAAATGTAAGGGCGGCTCCGCCCTTTGAGATCTTCTTTGCTTCTTCATTAACCTGAGTTCGGGTCAGTTTCCGGTTTTCCCGCGCATCGTGCAACGCTAATTATGGTGGGGCCATTCTTGTAATGGCCCGTGAATGACTTTAACGCACGGGCGGATAACTGCCAATTCACTCTTCCCACCGCACCCTTATCCTTAGCCACGTATGCTGCATGCATTGAGTGGGGTAGGTCATGGAGGCGCGTGGTGCGGGAGAGCATCAAGGCAGGGGCCCGATCCTCTTGGATTGGTGGAGGAGGACGGCAGGTACTCGCCGGGGAATCAGCCCCCAGCCCCAGCTCGCCTATAAAAGGAGGAGCGGGGGCATTCATCCACGTTCCTCTCCTCCTCTGCCTTCTGCTTCTTCTGGGTATGCTGAAAGGAAGAGCTCGGGGCCAGGCCCCGGGCCCTAGCTTGGAGTTTCGTGTGAGCCCTATGGGGGCGCTCGGGCGGCGCGGCGGCAGCACTGGAGGTGGCAACTCTGGTGTGCTCGTCGTCGGGTCGCCCGTGGCTTCAACTTTAGTGACAGGCGATGCAAACGACACCATGCCGAGGCCCATAATGGGCAGAAGGTGTGGTAGTCGATTGTGGCCTATCCCCCCTTTTCCTGCGGCGTTGGAGGGAGGTTGCAGAGATGGTTCGCCATTGGTGAGGGCGGACCCTATCTCGCCGTACTCCGCCCGTCTGGTGCATGGGAGAGCCTCTAGTCCTTGTGCATGCTTCCTTAACGGGCGGGGTCTTCATATCGCCGGGCCATCGGGGACGTCCATGCTCTCTATGGGGTCTCCTGGGGCGCGTGGCGTTCGCATCGATGGGCGTGGCGAGAGCTTTGGGCGACGGTGGTGCAGAAGGTGGTGGCAACCCACGACTCAATGGGGGCGACCGTTCCGACGAGTCATGTTTGCCGGTGACTCTGTCTGGGTTCCCGGCAGTGCCACCGCCCGCTCCTGCCCTCCGGTTTCTTCCTCTTAGCCCGTCGACGGTGTTCGCCTAATCCTCGGGAGGCGTCGAATCCCAGCCAGGCCCGCCTTCCGCCTTCTCCGTTCCTGCCTCCGATTTCCTGAAGGAGATGGACAAGGGCAAAGGCATCACGGGGCACTTATCTTTTTTTAATCTTAAATCTGTAGGCACTTGCCAAATTTTAGTTCAAATAATGTAATCTCTCGTATCCATGTTTATGTTTTGTGATATTTGTACTTGTTGATCAGCATATTAATGAAAAAGATAAGCTTTGCCGGGCACTTGTGCATGTACGATATCCATGCAGAGGTGAAACGCCTCCATACTTCCATGTAAACAAGTAGATCCCGGTAAGCTACCTTGCCGGCACCCCATAGGACTGCGGCCGTGAGGCTGAGCCTGCCGGGCGCAGAACCCATTGGGAGAGACCAGCCCCCCGCCAACCCCTTTCAGCCAAAGGCCACTATGACCATCCTGACCGAAGCAACGTTCGTGTCAGTAGATGGGAGTACCTTTGTTTCTGAGGCGGCGAGGTTTTCATGTGCACAAGTCCTACTCACGAAACATGTATGGATAAGAGATGGAACTTATCTGTTTGGCTTGCCGGAGACCGCAGTGCTAGCTTGTCTTCGCATCCTCTTCCTAGGACTAAGTCCACGGCAGAAGCCTGTAGTTTTATGCAAATGAAGATGATGCCAGATGCAATCTATCTACATGATCATGCAACCTATCTACATGAATCATGCGATGCTTATGATATGCTTATGCATGCATGCAACTTGTCGGGGGCCCCCAGCGCTTCATTTATTTCTCTGCTGCTCAGGGTCTGCGCCTGGCTTTGTACAAGGGGTTACATGCAGCTGAGGCAAGGCCTGTACAAGAGGGTGGTTGCCGGGCAGGGCCCGATAGCCGCGCCTTACGGGTAGAACTTGTGGAGATGCTCAATATTCCATGAGTTTTGCAATTGAATGCCATCTCCGATCTCCAGACGGACTGCGCCAGGTCTGGTGACTCGTACTACCCGGTAAGGGCCTTCCCACTTTGGCGACAGCTTGTTTGTACCCTTGGCGGACTGAACGTGCCTAAGGACAAGGTCGCCTTCCTCAAAACACCGGGCATGAACCCTGCGGCTATGATAGCGACGCAGGGCTTGCTGATAGCGTGCAACATGCGTAGCAGCCCGGAGACGGTTCTCCTCGAGAAGCACGGCATCGTCACGCATGTCTTGTTCCTGCGCTACTTCATCATAGGCAAGCACTCGAGGTGACCCATAAATGAGTTCCGTGGGATAACTGCTTCTGCCCCATAGACTAGGGAGAAGGGAGTCTGCCCGGTAGCTCTGTTTGGTGTCGTTCTGAGGGACCAAAGAACCACCGGCAGCTCATCGATCCATCGCCTACTGTGCTTCTGCAGCTTATCAAACTTTCTTGTCTTGAGTCCTCGCAGCACTTCAGCGTTCACCCTCTCAGCTTGTCCATTGCTTCTGGGATGTGCGACAGAGGAAAATGAGATATTGCTTCCGAGGGCATGAACATATTGCATGAAGGCGCGGCTCGTGAACTGGGTGGCGTTGTCGGTGATGATCCGGGCAGGGACCCCGAAGCGGCACACCAATCCTTTCAAGAACATGATAGATGACTGAGCAGTCACCTTTCTCACGGCATCTACTTCCGGCCACTTTGTAAACTTGTCGATTGCAACGAACAAGAATTCAAAGCCACCGGTAGCTCGGGGGAAAGGGCCGAGGATATCGAGCCCCCAGACTGAAAACGGCCATGACAAAGGGATTGTCTGGAGTGCTTGGGCAGTCAGATGGATATTTTTGGAATGGAACTGACAGGCTTCACACTTGGTGACGAGCTCAACCGCATCTTGGAGGGCTGTGGGCCAATAGAGTCCTTGCCAGAATGCTTTCCAAACCAAAGCCCTTGATCCAATGTGAGAGCCGCACATGCCTTTGTGTATCTCTGCCAGCAGTTCCTTTCCTCCTTCCCGGCAAATGCACTTCATTTTCAGACCGTTGGGCCTTCTTCTGTATAGTGTGTCATCAACAAACTGATACATACTGGCCCTTCGGGCTACTCTTTCAGCTTCTTCTTGCTCTTCGGGAAGTTCTCCAGTTTGGAGGAAATGGACTATGTGCCTTGCCCAAGTTGGAGCCTGAGGCTCGGCAACGAGGACTAGCGGCACCTCCTCATTCGTGGGGGCGCATCCCTCGACCGCGGGGACTAGTGGCCCAGCAGGAGGGTGCATCCCAGCAATCAAAGGGGAGTTGTTTCCGGCAGGGTCCCTGCCAGGAGCCCTGGAAGGCTCTACCGGGAGAGGCTTACCGGAGTCCAATTTCCTCGTCTTTCAGGCCATTGTTGTCGGGGATACGGAGGGCTGAGTAAGATGGAGAACAAAAGTTCCTGGTTCCACAGGAAGCTTCTGCGCAGCGCACTTTGACAGGTGATCAGCAATGTTGTTTTCCGCACGGGGTACGTGCTCTGTTTGCAACCCGTCAAAGCGCTCCTCCAATCTTCTCACTTCCTTGACGTATGCCTCCATCAATGGGCTTTGGTAATCCTTGTTGACTTGTCTCACCACCAGTTGTGAATCTCCTCAAATGATCATCTTCTTGATTCCCAATTATGTGGCAATCCTGAGCCCGGCAAGAAGCCCTTCATATTCTGCTGTATTATTGGTCGCCTCCAGCCAGGGAAAGTGCATCTGGACAACGTACCTCAGGTGCTCTCCAGTGGGAGCCACGGGAAGCATGTCAGCCCCTGCACCATGTAGGGAGAAGGCACCATCGAAATACATGATCCATTCTTGGGGCGCTTCCTTGCCGGGGATAACTGTTTCCAGTACTTCTTCATCAGGGGTTGGCGTCCATTCCGCAATAAACTCTGCCAATGCCCTGCTCTGGATTGTTGATGTGCTTTCAAACTTCAGGCCAAAGCTGTACAACTCCAATGCCCACTCCACTATCCTGCCGGTGACCTCTGGGTTTCGAAGTATCCTTTGCAACGGGAAGCGGGTGACAACCGTGATCTCATGGGCTTGGAACTAGTGGCGCAGTTTCCTTGAGGCCATGACAAGGCCAAAGATCAATTTTTGCATGCCAGAATACCTGGATCTAGCCCCCTGCAACAAGGAGCTGATGAAGTATACTAGGCGTTGCACCACCTTCTTCCTTGCCGTGTCCTTGGGGTTGCTTCCGCTACCGTGCTCCTCTTTGTCCTGATCCGTATTTGGCCTTGCCGGGCCGCTCTCTTACTCTTCCCCGGGCGGGACACTTGCTAAGGTGGCCGCTTCTTCTACTTCCCGCTGTGCTACTAGGGCTGCACTAACCACTTGATTAGTTGCTGCCAGATATAGCAGCAACGGCTCTTGTGGTTTGGGTGTGACCAAAGTAGGCACAGAAGACAAGTAGGCCTTCAATTCCTTCAGCACTGCATCTGCTTCCGGGGTCCACTTCATGGGTCCTGCCCTCTTCAAAATCTTGAAGAACGGCAAGGCACGCTCGGCAGACTTGGAGATGAATCTGCTAAGCGCGGCAACGCATCCTGTCAAACGCCTCACATCCTTAACTGTCTTGGGTGCCTGTATCTGCTCAATGGCCTTGATCTTATCGGGGTTGGCCTCTATCCCATGGTGGGACAAGAATAAACCAAGTAGTTTGCCAGAGGGAACGCCAAACACGCACTTCTCCGGATTCAGTTTCAAGTTGATCTTGCGCAGATTAGCAAATGTCTCTTCTAAATCCTGGATGAGGGTTGATCTGTCCTTGGTCTTGACCACAATATCATCCATATAGGCTTCAATGTTCCTGTGCAACTGTGGTTCAAAGCCAATCTGGACTGCTCTTGCAAAAGTGGACCCGGCACTCTTCAACCCGAAAGGCACGCGCACAAAGCAGTATGTGCCGCATGGGGTGATGAATGAGGTCTTTTCTTCGTTTTCCTTGGACATAAAAATCTGATGGTATCCAGAGTATGCATCCAGAAAAGAGAGTAACTCACATCCTGAAGTAGAATCCACGATCTGGTCGATGCGCGGCAAGGGAAATGGGTCCTTTGGGCATGCCTTGTTCAGATCCGTGAAATCTATGCAAAGCCTCCATTTTCCATTAGCCTTGCGCACAACCACTAGGTTTAACCATGTTGGATGCAATACTCCTCTGACCAAACCAGCTGCTTCAAGTTTCTTGATTTCCTCGGCAATAAACTGTTGCCGCTCCAAGGCCTACTTTCGAACCTTCTGCTTGACGGGCCGGGCATGTGGGCAGACAGCAAGGTGGTGCTCGATTACCTCCCTGGGAACACCGGGGATATCAGACGGTTGCCAGGAAAACACATCGATATTTGCCCGCAGGAAGGCAATGAGAGCGCTTTCCTATTTGTCATCAAGGGTGGCGCTGATAGTGAAAGTACCATCAGCACCAGCCAGCCCTGCCGTGACCTTTTTCACTTGGGGTGGAGCAGCCTTGGATCTCTTGCTGTTTGAACTCTCTGGCATGTCATCAACGGGCGCGGCATATTCCACAGAGCTACGCTTCTCGGATTCCTTGCCAGTGCCTCTACTATGCTTTTCCTTGGTGGGAACTATGGCTTCCGCGACCTTTGCCGCGACCGCGTCCCGGTACATCTTATCCACACAAATGATGCCCATCGGCCCTGGCATCTTCAAGGTGTTGTATGCATAGTGGGATGCTGCCATGAATTTGGCCAGGGCCGGGCGCCCAAGGATCCCGTTGTACGGCAGGGGGAGGTCAACCACATCAAACACAACTTTCTTAGTCCTTTAGTTCAATTCTCCTCCAAATGTCACTGGCAACATAACATTTCCCTTAGGACGGCTCCTGCCGGGATTGACTCCTTAAAACGTGCCTGTGGCCTTAAGTTCTTCCTCTGCTATCTGGAGTTTTCTGATAACCTTTGGGGAAATCAGATTCAACCCGGCCCCGCTGTCAACCAGCATCTTTGTGACCTTGAGGTTGTGAATTGTTGGTGAGACCAACAACGGCAAGCACCCTACCGCAGTAATGCGGTCGGGGTGGTCCTCTTCATCAAATATGATGGGCGTGCGTGACCACTTGAGCGGCTTCCGAGAATCTGTCGCTGGCTCCATGGCATTGACTTCACGCGCCCACTGTTTAAGTTGGCGGTGAGAGGAGTGCAAAGATGCACCCCCGTCAATGCACAGGGTGTCAGTGGCCTTCTGGAATTCCTGCTCGCTGGTTTCCTCTTCATTCCCTCCATCACTCTCATTACTGTAATCCTCCTTCTCTCGGCCTTTGGCGGGTTTCCCTTGGTTTCGAGGAGCCTTGTCGGGGCGATTTTCTTCACCACCCCGTCCCTTCCCGCCAGCGCCATTTTGACCTTTTTCCTTATCGCGCTTCTCATACTCAGCGTTCTGCCCCTTGACGAGCTGCTCAACCTGATGACACTCCTGGAGATCATGGCCCTTGGTCTGATGAATCTGACAGTATGGCCCATCACTTTTCCCAGCTTTCTCGGCAGCCGCCGCCTCCCAGCAGTCAGCGCATGTGGTAGCCTCCTTGCTGGGGGCTTCAGCCTTGGCCTTCTTGCCGGTACTAGGCATGCCTAACCCCTCAACAGTCATCACTGTCTTATCCTTGCGCTTCTTTTTGTGCTTCTTGTTCATCTTCTTACTCACGGTCTCGTTGTCATCTTCTGAGTCGATGTTGACGCAATCTTCCTCTCCAGGAAGTTTCCTCCCCTCCTCCACCCGAGCACATCTGTCCACCAAAGTGTAGAGCTCCTTCACAGTCTTGGGCAACCGAACGTTCATCTTGGAACGTATCCTGCGGTTGCGCACGTTGGATTGGAAGGCAGCTATCACGGTAGCTGGGTGGATATCTGGGATATTTCTGTGGACTCGGCTGAATCTCTGCAAGTACTTCCGTAGAGTTTCTTCCTCTTTTTACTGGAGAAGCTGCAAGTCGCTGGGTCGCCCTGGTTCTTGATGGCCGCCCGTGAAGGCAACAATGAACTCATGGCACAGGTCAGCCCAGGTTGAAATGGAGTTCTCCGGCAGATGCATCAGCCAAGACCTCACATTTGACTTGAGGGCCAAAGGGAAGTAGTTGGCGAACACCTTCTCATCTCTTCCCCCAGCAGCTTGAACAACAATAGTGTAGATGCTCAAGAACTCTGCCGGGTTTAGTCTCCCATCATACTTCTTGGGTATCTCTGGCTTGGAGGTGCGAGTGGACAGCCAACGGACTTGCCGCAACTCACAGGTGAAGGCAGGGCACCCAACCTCGAAAGGCAGGCACCCGCCATCTCCGAGCGCGGGCCCGTCGACGTCAGGGCCATCGCACCCATTGGACCGGCGGGGGTTGTCACGGCGCCGCTCGTCAATGACGCGCGCGCTTTCCCTTCGCCTGCCCTCTGGGGCACGTTGTCGGCCTTGACGCCCTCGAGGGTCTGACAAGGCCATCGAGGCCTCATCGGGTGCTTGGTTTTGCGGCTACCGGGCGGCTTGCCGTGGTGGGGATTGCACCGTGAGGGTGGCCCCTCCTGCACAACCAGCCGCACGAGCCGTCGTTGCTTCTTGGGAAGGTTGTGGCGGTCCGGCCCGCTGTGATCCTTCCGCCTCGGCAAAACCAATTAGACTTTGGATGGTGGCTCGCCACTCATCCATCTGGTCTGCCGCCGGTGGAAATCTCAACAACAGTTGGGCTCGCGCCATGGCCTCTGAGGTAGTGCTTGGCATAGGTGATGACGATGTAGATCGTAGTGTCGCTCGACTCCTAACGTTGTCGGTGACGACCGCGCCGCGCCCTTGCTGTTGTGAACCAGCCGTTTGGACGGCATGGTGACTCGGCGGAGGCGCCTGAGGGCCAGCGGCTCCGTTGGGCACAGTAGCTGGGTCAGCCCGCCCCGGGGGTGGCGCGTGCCCTGTGGTCACGCCTGCAGCAGGGGCGGCCAGAGGGTTGCGATTCGCCCCAGAACATGCATCATCACTGCGGCTGTGCCCGTTGGCGAGGTGAAGGGGTTCAGGCGGAATGATCCCTCCATCCATACCTCGTGGAGCATGGCCATTGGGATGATGCTGATGCTGTCCTTCCCCCTACCTTTCGTTCCTGCTTCGGCCGAGGGGGAGGTGGTGACGGCGCCACCTGCGCTGACCACGTCCCCCGCAACATCCACACCCTCGCGAGCCCCCGCATTCCCCGCGACATCGACGGTCGCGGGCGGCGTAGCCTTCGAGGTGGACGGGTGATTTGCAGCTCCGGGCTTCCTCTTGGGCACCATAGTCGATGACGCCGTCGACGACGAAAATGTCGATGAAGATGACGCGCAGCGTACGCTCTCGGTTTCACGCAAGTGATCCCCCTACCTGGCGCGCCAAAGATGTCGTGGGAAACCACGGCCACCTATGGGGCCATGAGCCCCTTTTGGTTCGGCGGGGGGATGGGCACGTTGCACAAAGAGCAGAGAAGCGTCGCGCAGCATAGCAGAGATCACAAGGGCAGTCTTTACCCAGGTTCGGGCCACCGTGAGGCGTAAAACACTACTCTTGCTTTTGTGGATTGATGGTGGATAATGGTGGTGGACGTAGCACACTTGCCCGGCAAGGTCGCTCTGGGGGCGAGAGTGGCTACGAGTGTATGAATAAACGAGGGTCCAACCCTTTCTACGGTCGCCATGGGCCTCCTTTTATAGATTAAGGGGTCACCACAGTGGCAAATCAGTCTTTGCGTACAGATTAGATAGCTAACAGTGCTATCATACCTAACTCTGTAGGCTGACAGAGCGCATTTAATGTGTCATCACATCACAACCTGCCCGGCAGGCCCTGCCGGGCTGTTTTGCCAGCTTCGCGCCTGCTCGTTTGACACGTCTCAGGACGGGTGTCATATGGAGGTGTTTGCTGTAGGAAGTGGCTGCCATGTGGCAAAAAGCAGGCACTTAGTCACCTTGGAGCTCGACATCGCTTTGATTAATGACTTGCGTCGCTTATGAGGTGGAGCGGTGGAGTGGCTTGCCTCCGCCAGCCCCGGCAGGCCTGCCGGGACGATCTGGGAGCTTGCTTTCGGGGCAAAACCCAACCCTGCCGGGCTCGCCTGCCCGGTAAGGTATGTCCTTCCCTTAGCGATGCCTTGTTCCTTTGGCTCACCTTGGCCTTCTCGACTTGCACTTGGATCCTTCAAAGGAATTGATCCTCCTTGTTTAGTCTGATCTTGGTCTTGTAATCTTGTCTCTGGCCTGTGCACAGCCCGTGCAATGGACCCAGGGTGTGTTGCACCGACAGGCGAGTTGGGTGATGGTGCCACCGGAGAACGCCAGGAACCAGTAATTATAGGCGGAAGGTAGGTGAACCTGCGTGTCGCGGGAAACGTGATGGTCATCGCGGTTGTTGGAATTCAATGCATAAGCAGGCATGGCTTAGCGCGCCAGCTTGCCCCGGAAAACTAGAAAAACTGAAATTATGACTGTGCCGTCCCATCCCGTCCCATCAGTGGTGCGTCCCGTCCATGCTGGGTCGCACGTCGGCATGACGGTCATACGAGTGCGCTCAATTCATCCAGATGAGGTACGTGTGTGATCCGCTGGTTAATCGCGTAGGATCGGGTCGGTCGGATAGTGTACCTGTAGGATCGCAATAGCTGATGAACGTTCGCTGGGAGATAAGGCATTTGCGAACATTTTTGCTGGCAGTTTCTTCAGATTCGCATGGCATTTTCTTCAGAACAGCATGTCAGTTTCTTCAGAGGTAGGCATTTTTATTCAAAAAACTGCAACCTTCAGATCTTGCCTCGCAACTAAAACTGCGAGAAACGTATTAGTAGGCTAGCTAGTGATCGATCAGTAACTTGTAAACACTGAGCGAACAGAAATAAGGAACTGCTAGTAACTTGTAAACACTGAGCACACAGAAATAAGGATCATGCTGTGCACAGTAGTAAGAGCCGATACGTTCAAAATGTTCACACGAAACTCACAAGCCTGGCATTGTAATATGTTCACATTAGTAGCCCAAATTCACAACCAACTAGTACGATTCCCATACATAAGATCAACATGTTTATGCATCTCAATGATTCACATATCATATACAAATATGTAGCTCCAAAAGCAAAGATCTAGGAAAAACATCTGTTCTTGCTACTAACATGGATGCTTCTCTGGGCCAACATTCAGTACAGAGTGAAAGACAAATTTGTTTGTGAAGTCTACCATTCCTCTTGCAAACGTAAGTGGTTTCACCAACAGCTGGAACCATGAGAATGAACCACACATGATGGAGGAACATCCACTGCAATATGATTTGGTCTTCTCTCGATCACACGGCGAGACTATTTTTGGAATACAAACTTTAACTTAGGCAAAATGATGCCCATTGTATAATCAGACCAAAGCAATGAACCATCTAGTGTTGGCCAATAAATAGTACAGTACTACTTTTTTGCAGTCCATGAAGTGTCTATCCAATCTTTCTGTGTCTATTTTCAAATGGCACTGCATGCAGTGACTATACTATTCTCTTGTACAGTTCCACCAAAATTGAGGTCACTTTGTTTGTTTGCCAAATAGCAACGGGCAGACATCTGTCTGCATCAAGCAGCTAGTAAACATATACCCCACCTTGTATATTCGGTTTAAACACATCTCTTCTAGTCGTTTCCGCTTAGCATCTGTCATGTTTTGCACTGGACAATTTGATACTGTCATGTTTTGCCCTGGAAAATTTTGTACTGAATTGATTTGCTGGTATAGAGCAGAAATATAGCGCGTATTCTTCATCAGACCAAGGATATCCATGTTCGCAGTGATGGAACAGGTGAAATCGATACAACCGAAATTGAGCATCCAATCACTGAATCATGTCCGGCACCTCCAATGTAGGTCCACCCTGCCAATAAATTCACATGCAAACCACTAATATTACTATCTAATGATAGTACAAAAAGAGTAGCAAGATAGTAGCAAACCATGTACCTTCGTAATGAACAGCTCATAGTGCCACCAATTGGATATAACGGTTTGGAAGAATGCAGTTCCACTAAAATCGAGCATCCCTGTTTGCACAGATATTGAAAGTGTGATTACTATAAAAGTGGCACTAGTTGAAGCACAGACTCACGAATATAAGCATTCCAATTTCTTAATGGGAAAAGGTAGCAAGACTGTTTCTAACCACCTTTTTGAAGGAATAAATAAGGCAACAATGGCTGATGTCAGGAAGGCATACATAGTATTTTCTGAAAGATTGAGCCATTCCTGACCTTTCCTCTTCTTTTAAGCATATTTTGTGCAGTTCAACTAAAATAAAACGCCATCACCACCTTGACAATTCAGTGACACTATACAAAAAGCAATGACTTACCATTACATCATGATGTCAGGTATGTAATCGACAGGCATTAGAGACAAACATGCAGACCTCCGCCGATAACATAATGAACATTAATTTTAACAAAGGTGTGACTAGCTTTACCGGCATAATTTGAGTGAACTCTACACCCTCTGTTCCTTAATATAAGACGTTTTCGCAGGTCAATTTAAAGTACCCAAACGTCTAGTATTTAGAAAAACAGGTAGTAGTTTTCTTGAGCACATATTTGGGAAAGCTTGCCACACCTTATATATGTCCATACGCTAATGCAACACCATTCGAATAGTACAAATATACACTAATCCAATGGCTAGTGCAATAGTAGAGTATTTTTTATTATGGGGTACAGTACAATGGTTTTACTGAACAGATTTCCATAAGCTAGCACTGGAAGATTTCTATAAGCATTAACTATACAAAATGTAAAGGAAACAAGTTTCATCATTGGTATACTAGCTGTGCAACAGCATTAAACCAAATACAAAAGTCTGAAGGTAACTAGCATTATTAACTAATGACATTATAAAAAATTGCAAACTATGTACCTGCAAGGTAAATATCATTTCGAACTCGAGGGGACTTGAAAAAGTGCTATCCCAATCTAGATAATCGATCAAACATAAAAATTTGATCAACCGAATCCAGAAAATAGGAGGAGGAGGAGGTGCCCACTCTTGACCTTTCCTCTTCTCTTCATAATTTTGTGCAGTTTAACCACAATAAAATGTCATCAGCGCCTTGGCATTTTGGTGACACTGTACAAAAAAATTGACTTATCTCATGAAAGTGAGGTATGTAATCTATAAGCATTAACAGTGCAAAATTCTGAAGGTAGTAACAAGTTTCATCGTTGGTATATTGGCTGTGCAACAACATTAGAATGCCTTAGCTAAAAAATCTTTAATAGATCCACAATCAATAGCTAACCCTGAAATAATCCAGTGACATTAAATCGCATTGCTTAAATTTATCGGTGACATTAGACTGAGTGCGGCATTAGTTAAATGTGGCATCACTTTAGCAGTAGCATTGCTTGACTTTACCGCTGGCGTTATACTAACAGCAAAAAAGTGGCAATAAGAGCATGGGAGGCCCATTCGGACAGTGGGCGCACCAGTACGATGTACCTCCACGGACACATAGAGTGGTGAGGGAGGGATGGTTGCCCAGAGCAACAAATATCCAGGCAACATATGTGGATTATGTCCCATTTTTGTTCTCTTTAGCCACCTTTTTCCTATGTGAGGACAACAAACCGATCGACCTGGTCATTCCCTATTGCGTTGTCATGCCTTTCTACCCTTTTTGAACCAAGAGACACGAGACTCGTTCCTTAGCTACTGATTTTCCCCTTTTCAACCTAGATGTGGGTTCGATACCTAGTGTCACACCTTGATTTTCATGCCACAACACTTAAGCTAATAAATCATGATAAAATGTGGTTTTACAAAAACCTTTTGAGTGTTTTGGACTTTGCTTGATTGGATTTTTGTCTGTTGTTTGCAAGTGCTCTAAAATCAAATAAATCCTCCAACTCCTATACTTCATCTCCTTGATCCAAACTTTTTCCCAATGCTCATGCCATGTGCATAGGACAGAATAGTATTTTCTTACAAAACTAATTTGGCCAAAAAGTATTTCCTAAATTAGGTTTTCCAAAAACCCTTGAATTGAGGCTTGCACTGCAAGTAGTTAATTAAGGGTAGTAAAAATCTTTCAAAAAGTATATTTGACTCCTATTAGGTATAGGACTCCCATAAACCACAAAATAATAATTTTAAGAGTTATTTTGCTATTTTATTTAAAGGCTTTATCTTAAGGCTATAAATGGTCTTTAATAGGTTAAAATTATTTTAATGTTTCAAAAATATTTGAGAAAATTTAGGGAAACTCAGTGGACATATATTTTCCATATACATGAGTTTGAACACATGGTCAGGTTCAAAATATTGGTCAAATCCCTCAAAAACCCTTTCTGGATATTTCAAGCTTTTGAAATATTTACAAAGGAAATATTCTCTAAAAATTCCAAAAAAATTCAAGCAAGTCACATATGCATAATGTGATGATCTTGCCAAGGTTCACTTCAATCAAAATAGTTTTGGTTCACAAAAGTGCCCCAAAACCCTCTCTGTCCAGATCCAAGTTTGAACAACTTTACATTGTCAACTTTCTTCTTTTTCTCTAAAACTTTTTGGACATGCTCTAACATCTAAATGATGACACTGCACCAAGTGGTGCACCAATAAGAAGAGTTTAGCATAGCTAGATCTAAGCAAGTCCATTTCTGTTGATTTCTAGGGTTTACATAAGTTACATTGTGAACCTTGTCCAAATGAGCTCAAATTTCTACCACAGGGCCCAATGGTCATGCTAAACACCCCCATCAAGTGGCACAAGAAGGAGATGAGTGCAAGTGACTTAAACATGCATCAAACACCTTCTGCCACATTTCCAAAGTCACCATTTTGACCTCTTCCACTAATCTCCTTGAGCCCAAATTTTTACCACAACTCCTCCTAGTCCCCTTCTACCACCAGTAATAATGGCAACATCACAGCTCCATTATTGGGGGGTAAAAACCTCTCTCTCCCTCTCTGGACAACAATTTTCTCTCTCTCTCCCTCAACCTCTCTCCTCTCCTACTGGCTCTCCAGGGCATCCAATGCCCCTCCCCACTTCTTTACTCCACCTGGCACTACCAGACACACTTGGCCGCGCACACATTGCCAACAAATGGCCATGCCGGCCACACACGCGCTCTGGAGCGCGCTACAGTGCGCTCCCGCACTGTATCGGCTCCCTGCCCAACACATCCGACCAGCTCGGCCCTCCCCCGCGTGCCCGACGATGCGTCTCGACGTCCGCGACACGCCACACCCTGGTCCCTCTCCACCTTCTCCCTCCTGATGCCTCCTTTCGCACGCGTGCCGGCTGCCCGAGAGCTCCAATGGCCGAGCTCACATGCGCGATGCTCTGGCCCTCCCCTGCTCCTTCTCTCCCTTCCCCTGGTCGTAGACATCCTCCACAAACACCGTGGACACACTCAAGCAAGCCCCCATGACCCCTAGCAACAGCAACAGCCTCGCCGGCGCACTGGACCACGGTGAGACGTCGGCCGCCTACTTAAAGGCCTCCCCGAGCCATTCTCTCCTCACCACTCGCCCTCTGCAGCACCTAATCACCCCCCTGCACCACCCACTCCTCTCCAGAAGCGCCCGAGCTCGAGATCGAGCTCGAGCTCCGCCGCTTCGGCTCGCCGGCGTTCGCGCGGTACAGACCTCCTCCGCCGCTCCTCTTCCTCGATCTGGAACCGCAGCAGCCCACTGACCCTTTCCCCTCTCCTCCCTGCTCCTTTTGCAGCTGGGAACGACCGGAACGGCCACCTCCCGAAGCACCTCTACCGCGTGACCTCATCGCCGGCGAACCAGGCTGCTCCGGCGACCACCTCCACCACCACCCGAACGGCGACACGATGAGGAGTCCAGCCGTGCCATCAGCTTGACCTGCCGTGCCCTGTAACGCCGCCGGTGAGCTCGCGCGACCCCTCTGGTCGCGAGGTTGGAGATGACAGGTGGGACCCAACTATCATCCTCACCTCTCTCTCGCCTCCACTCTCTCTCACTAGCAGCTGGGCCCCGACCGTCAGGTTTAAAAACCTAGCACGCGCGTGCGCTGGCTCTCCTGGGCCTCCTCTCCCTCTAGGCATGCTGCGCTGCGGCTATTCTGGCCCAGTAGGCACAGTGCCCTTTTTCTTTTCTTTCTCTGTGCAAACTTGCAAAAATTTCACAGGATAAAATATTCATCCAAATCCAAGAATTCCAACGCCTATATTTTTCTAAAAATCCCACCTATTTAATGGTGTAACTTTCATGCATATCCATCACACTTTTCTGTATTGTTCAAATTTAAATTCAAATTTGAGCATCTAAATCCACCTCTAAAAATCCATGTCTCTGATTCTATAGCTCCAAATCCAAAACTAAGAATTTTTGCATTCTTAGTTTTCACTCCATTATTTAACAAAAATAATTTGACATTTTTATGAGCACTTTTATTTTTCTGTTTGTGCTATTGCCTTATTGTGTGCCCGTTACTTTGCGACGTTAGATTACGAAGTTGACGAAGGAGTTGGACCAGAAGGATTTGAAGACTTCGAAGTCTTGGTTGCGCCAGGCAAGCAGCCCTTTGACCATGACTATGAAACCCATTTTTATGCATGTCATATAGCACTTATATTGGTTGCATCGGAGTCATGATGATGTGGTGACCACTCAGGGTGGTTTGCCTCTGATATTTTCCTCATTGAAACTTGCATGATGCATGACCCCACCTTCCGAGGAGGGTTGTGCGGGTGGGAGTAGTTAGGATGCTAAGTAGTGCTACGCAAAAAGGGGATGGGTGTATGCATGATGATGGAGGCAAGTATGTTTTCAAGGACTTTTCGAAAACCCCATCGGGTGCCACTAATACCCGAGCGAGATGATGAGCTAGGTAACCACTTGATAAAGAAGTGGTGTACCGGAGCAAGTTGTGTGAGTGTGTTTTCGAAAACGGATTGGTTTAAGTTGCGACTGTTATTCCAACCTTACATGTACAACCACAATACCCCTGATGGGTCGGGGCTTTGTTGATTACTTTGGTCAATACTAGCAGGGAGCCCGCATTACTAGTGGCGGGAGAGTATGAGATACTCTCTCGATTCGGGGTTGTGCCAGGTAGGGCGGCTATGGCTGTTTTTACAGACATCGGGCACACCGTTGCGTCCCCTCTCGGATGGTACGATCTCGAGTGAGTCTCGTATGATGTACATCGTGAGGACGAGGCCCAACAAGTGGACTCTTTGTTAATGTTGTCAAGGGAAAGATAATGTTCGGGTGTTTACCTCGGGTATGTAATATACCGCGAGTCGTGGCTTGACACGGAAGTTCCCCGAGTCTTGTGGGTAAAGTGTGCAACCTCTTCAGAGTGTCAAACTATTCGAATAGTCGTGTCCACGGTCAAGGACAGTTGGGTGACCACTCTTGGGTTACGTCCACATGTTTGCAAAACCTGGTGAGTGTGTATGGATAAGTGGTAAGAACTACTTGGGTCACGTCAAAAGACTTGACATGATGATTAAGTTGGATTGTTTCCAACTCTATTTATGTTGATATCTATAACCTGTTCTCATGGATACTTAAATTCTCATGATGCCTGTCTTACAAGTTGTTGAACATGTCATAGCACTCAAAACTAGCTTTCTGCAAAAATTTAACTATATCATGCATTGTTGTACCTTGAACCGAAACATGGGTTGCTTGTGAGTACATTCAAAGTACTCATTGGCTTGCCACTGGTTATTTAATTGGCCATGCATGGAAGAGCAGGAGTTCGAAGAAGAATTCTTTGGAGATGAACATGCGAACCAGGACGCTTTCCCAGTCAGAATGCCTGTAGGGTTAAGCCAGATGGCATGGGTTCTACATATCAACGAAGATTTCCGCTGCTTGTGTTTTATTTGATGTTCAGCCCTTAAGGCTTTATCTATGTAAGACTTGACCATAATGGTCATAATTCGTGTAAGACGGTATGTATGGATGTAAGACTCTTGTTATTCAGCTTCTGTGTGTTCAGTGAGCATTGATCTCTGGGATCACTGTACATGTGCATTCGGTGATCACGACTTATGAGTCGGGGTCCCCACACCTAGTCTCTTCGACAGTACTTTGTCCCTTCCTTTCCTTATTTAACCCAGACATGGATTGGTGTGCATGAAGTAGGGTTTCCTTTAATAGTGCAAATTAAGGTTTTCGTCTATGTGACCAGCAGAGCAGAGGATAGCAAATTGGGGAGATGGTGGAGTGGAAAAAGATCCACATGCAGTGACGTGGCAGATGGGGCAATAGAACAAGGGTATGGTTCGAAAAGAGGTAGCATACCTGAGGGTGGGCAGGAAGTGGCTTTGCTCGTGGTCGTCGTCCTCCGCACACACTACGGCAGCGAGATTGGGGACGGAGGCCATCCCACGCGGGCGCTAGGTCTGATAGGACGTCGACAGCCTTGTCGTCAGTGCATGACCTTGCTCGCCGACGACGAGTGCGTCAACGCTGCACGTCCTTTTCTTCCCCGGCGGATCTATGACCACCGGTGAGGAGGGAGAGAGAGGGGCACCGCTGCCTTTTTTAGATCTGGAGAGAGGGTGATAGTGTGAGAAGCAAGTGGGCAGCCCTTAGCAAGCAAGCACTGAAGCTCCAGCCTATATATCTTTTTTGATACCAGTACTAGAGGTGGAGTAGTGGTAGAGTAGTTTATACTTTCTCTACATATAGTACCAATTAGTCGTGCTTCAAAACTGAACAGCACGCCATTAAAAAAATAAAGTCAAGAAATAATGCGGCACCTCGGGCCAACGCGGCCAGATCGCATTTTGCACGAGAAATGACACACCATGTTTCGTTGACATGTGGTCCCATTCCAACATGTCAGTGAGACGACAACGAGTCCTTTTGTACAATTTCCGAACGGACATCTATGTAGGCCGGGGCGCTTCTTCCTGTACCATGGCAACCGTCCACCGCCTCTTCGCCTTTCCCCCTCGATTTGGAACTGCTGTCGCACGCTCTTCCTCCCTCCATTTGCCTTCACCCTTCCTTCTGCCATTGTTTGATCGTCTTCTCCATGGAGGGAACAGGCCGAAAACGACCCCGTTATTCTTGCCCCGATCTGAAAGATGACGTGGTGGAGGAACTCATTGATCGGTGCGACGTCATCACCTCGGCTAGCATGGCAGGTTCGTTCAAGACCATTCTCGACTCAACAAATAACATCATTACAAAGAACCCAAGGGTCCAAGAGCGGTTTGATCTCCCCTATCTTATTCGCCATGACCCTGCTCGCTAGCGCACGGATGATGGAAGCCTCGCCTTGTGCAAGTTGATGCCGCTTGATAACGATACGTGTGATGTTAAGATGCCATCGCTTAAGGGTAAGGCCTGGGCAGGCGCAAATGGAGATTGGGTTGTTTATATTGGTTACAACTGCGAGTGGGAACTTGTGAATGTGTACACTCATCACCAGGTTCCACTTCCAAAAATCTTAGAGTGCCCTGAGGTTGAGCACACAGATGATCTACGTACGTTCAAATACGATCATGGTGACTGTCGTCTACGGAAGATAGCAATTTGTCGAGTTCCCAACCGCTCTTGGGATTACACAAACTATGATGTTGTTGCTATCTTTGACAAGCTTGTTGCCGTCCTTACTTCCACGCCTCGATGGATATTGCTCAAAAATCAATTTCTGTACATGGATGAGTACTGTGATGCAATTCAATATGAGCGTCTTGTGTTTGCTGCCACCACTCGTGGCACTATTTTTGCATGGAATCCTTATGGTTTTGGTACGTTTGTCTTCCACCGTAATTAGAATTGTTTCATCCACATGCATGCGAGTTAGTATCCCCGTACTAATTAACCTTCTTGTGTTTCCAAGGTCCTGTGAACATTCCACCACCTATACTTGAAAAAATTTATAACCAAGGGGGAGATGACGATGGTGATGATCACGAGCATGAGGACGAGCAGGACCTACATACTCAGTGGCGCCTGGCAACTTATTCCAATGGATCACCTCTTCTTGTCTGTATATAGGGTACTGCTGATGTTACTAAGGAAGCAGGTGTTGTCTCCCATGGTCGCACTCTCTAGACCCATTCCAACATCCGTTGCAGGGTATTCGGGATGGATACTAGTGTGCTAGTGCTAGCACCTTCTCCCTGGTTCAATATTAACAGTCTTGGAGAAAACTCGCTTTTCCTTGGACTAAACTATCCAATGATGATGAAAGTCGATCCAGCTGCTGTTGGCACAATGTTACTACCGTTTATGAGAAGCAACTGTATCTATACATCGGACTTTGCTATGGTTCCCTACCCTGGCTATCACAATATGCGTCCTGATATAGGCCGGTTCAGCCTGGATGATGAGTCTTGCGTTGGCCTCGATATTGACAATAGCTGGCCCTTCCCAAAGGCTTACTTATGGTTCAAAGCAAGCATTTCCAACGCCGAGGATTGGTTGAGCTGAAGTTCATTTCATTGCTTGTTATTTGTTGTGTGATAAAAACTTTAGTATTTACTAGATTGTTTTGTTGGAAATAATCTATAATCCAACATGTATCCTTGTTGTCATTGTGTGTTGATGACTTGTTGTATGTAATGAATGGTACATTTGCATATGCATGTGATAAACTCAATTTATGAATGGTTTTCAAGTCACTTCTTGGAGTGTGAGTACCGTAGTAGTATAGCCAACATCCAGTTATATGAAGTTGCCACATCACATAGAGCCAACCTAATAGTATGCTAGTACAATAGTTAGTCCTAGTAGTAGTATACCATCAACTAGAGCTAGGTGTCACACGGAGGCCGAGAAATATGGTGATAGCGTGAGGTGGGCTTGTACAGTACATATGATGTAGGCACAGGGCTTGCCGTGTTTCCTACTCCTCCGGTCTAAATGTGGAGAAGATTTGGTCGAGTTCTTCCTCCTTTTGCCGACACGTGGGACATCCAGCATCCAGGTCGTGTCATGCAAGAAAATGGAGTGCTAGTTGAATCCACATGATGTGCATCTTGGGTTAAACTATAAATAGAATCTTACTCTTGAGTAACTCCAAAAGCGGCCACCGAAGATCTTTATTGGATTTGTTTTTCATCACCAGCACATCGAGGTGAAAGATGTGCAGGTTCAGTGGGTCGTCTTGCGTTTTCACTGACATGTGGGACCGCATGTGAGCAAACAAATGATGGGCACACTCCGCGCATCTGCTGGCTGGCTAAGAAGAGAGAGAGGAGGGCTGAGCATGGACTCCAGGAAATTTCGCGACAATGTGAGTAGTACTAGTGGTGTACCGTACTCCTGGAGAGATAATGTGTTTGCTCTATGTAACCACCACCTCGATATAGTGGGGTGGCATGGGCCATAACTAGCATTCACGTCTAGCAGTACGGCACACGCCACCCACATGAGTCCCATCTGACACCAATTTTCTTGGAGTCCGTGCTACATCTATCTCTTCTCCCTCCTGTTTTCTCTAACTCAGCCATCGCGCGGTGGGCGGGGTGGGGGTTTGCCGATACTCGGTTTGCTCAATTGCGGTCCCACTTGTAAGTGAAAGATGCAACACAGCACACATTCCCCCTTGAGCGGTGTGCTGGACCAACCATGTGGGGGTGCGATGCGAACACGGCAGGCTTTTCCTTTTGAACTTGTAACTTGTAAAATTTGGTTCTGCTCCATAGCACGACCGATAGATGGAAATAACGATTTTCCCTAGAGTAATGAGAAGTTTGGTTCTGGCGCGGTTCATGCATGGAGTACGTATGAAAATTATGAAGTTGATGCGAAAGGTAAGATAATTACTAGTTCAATATACTACTACATGGAATTGACGGAAAGATAAAGATACATACGGATCCATCAACGACATCCTCACGCCCTATTGCGCCGGGTCACCAACCGATGTGTGAGGAGCAGCGGTGTTGGCGGCGAGCTCAACGTGCTTCTGAACAATGTCGTCCAAGGTTGCCCTGCGGTCCAAGAAGGCTAGCATCCTATCGTCCTCCTCTTGCACGTAATAGTCCTTGTGGACGATTTGTGCATAGACATGGGTGATTATGTCGATGGTGTCTTGCTGCGCCAGGCGCTGCACGGCGAGCGCGACCTCGAGGTGGACATTCTCCAGCGCGACGGTGGGCAATCGCAGGGCCACCAGTGCGTCGAAGAGGTTGTCACCATAGAGGCCATTGAGGGTGGCGGGCATCGCAGAGCCTGGGCGCGTGGGCTAGAGGCATACATCAAGGTCGTCCGCGAGCTTCTTTGTGACGGTGAACATGTCGAGGAAGCCGACGAGGACCTCGTCGAACAAGGAGACGAAGTTGTCGTCCAAGAGGCCTCTCGCCCTGGCGGCCTCAAGCACGACCTGGAGATGTTTCTCGGTGCCGGGTCGTAGGCCGGTGTCGTGGACCATCTCGCACAGCCGGCTGATGCTCGTGCTCATCGCCTCCATGGGTCTAACTTCTAGTCAACTGATCTTGCGATTGGAGTGATCACTCTTGCCCTTGGTTAGGGTGCGTAGGTGCGTAGGATTTCGTAGATTGGACTCGTAGGGAGCCTTTATATGAGAAGTGCAGACTGTGTTGCATTCACGTGTGTGTTGGCCATCTACTCCTCGGCCCTCCCTCCGTGCCGGTGCAGTATAGTCATCTCACCGAGACCAAGTTGGGGCAAAACAAGAGAACTTTGATGTTTACTAGTTTATTGGCCTCCTTTGCATTTTGTGCCAAGTTTTCACCTTTGATTTAACTAATAAACTGTTAATGCATGTAACCAAAAATAATATCATTGGAAACTATGTTCAAATACGAATCCAATGATACAATTTTTGGTGACATGCATTATTATTATTTTAGTTAAATCTATGGTCAAAATTTGGCACAAAATACTAAGGGGACCAATAAACCAGGACGGAGGTAGGAGTAGTATTTTGTAATTAATGTCATTGCATAAAGAGAATTGAGCACTGCATGTTGTGCTAAGTAGTCTCAAGTCATTGAATGCATATGCACCCCACGTCTCCTATTGGGTGATTTCTTTTTTCGTGGCAAAAAACAGGGAACGTGGTGGGTATTTAATGCACCGCGCCTAAAAGTTTTGGGATTATTTGGTTTTCGTAACTAATGCACCAGTACGGAGGGAGTACAATAGTAGTCTTTGATTGCAATTTTTTGTTGGTAGCTTACCAAGCTGACCGCTCGGTGAGTACAATAGTAGTCTGATTGATGAGATTTCAGATTTGAGCCATCTACTGGAAGGGAGAGTGTATAATATCATCGGGAACTATGTTCAAAACCGAATAAAACAATACTCGATGTATTTATTTATAGAGGGAGTAGTATATTTTTTGTGACATGCATTACTAGATATTGCTAGTCAGATACTAAATCCAGACAGAGGTGGTAGTACTACTAAATCCAGATGGTGGTGCTAGTACTAGTAGTAGCACTACCAATGTAGAGTATTGTACTACCCGTTGGTCAAATTATTATGTGCTGCTCCTCACAGTGAAGTGGCAAGACCCTGCGCCGGAGATGACACCTGAGTGTAGGCGTCGTGTTCGGCATACCAAAGTCAGCCTCACCATGTGCAGTCACTATCATCATGGCTGTAGAGCTAGCCTGCTTACAACTAGCCATGTTTGATAATTTCCCGTGTGTTGCCACGAGTATCTCTACTCTTTTCTTATACGAGTAAGATGCCCATGCATTGCACGGAACACCAAGATTGGGGGTGGACGGCGCCGGCAGCGGCCATCGCGCCAGATTGTTCCATGCCCTTCTAGATGTGGTGGGGAAGAGATAAGGCTGATTGTGAGAGACAAGGAGTTGTTTGTAAATAGGGAACAAGTGCGGGCATCTTTTTGCAAAACTGCAGCAGTTTGCTTTGTATGAGTCAGATCTAGATCCGACGGCTATTGGTGAAAGGTGGCAGGCACACCATCATCACCAACTCAGGGCCTCTTAGATTCGCGGGATTTTGAAAACGCAGGAATAGGAAAAGTATAGGATTGGAGTGTCATGGCCACTTGAATCCTATAGGATTAGCAAGGAGCGTTTGATTTCACGAGAAAAGCAAAGGAATTGTAAAAAGAGGTTAGAGTGGATGTTAGATTTCCTATGAAGTGTAGTACAAAAGATTCCATTGGAAAAATTCCTATGGGATTCAATCCTATGAATCAAAGGACAAATGTTGGAAAATTTTCAAAGGATTTCAATCCTCCAAAAATCCTATAGAATTCCCTTGAATCAAAGGAGCCCTCAGGTTTTTATAGGAGTAGTATAGATAAATAGAGAAACTCTTATAAAAAACCGAGTTGGTGATGATGGTGTGCCTACCATCCTGCAATATACACCGTCCGATCTATAAACTCTTATGGCAATTTTGCAAAAAGATACCTGCACCCCTCTCCACATTTGTAGATAAGGTCTTCCCTCGTTCATCTTCGTCTCCCACAAGATAAACTGCTCGTATAAATGCATCTTGATGTTCCGTGTAACGCATGGGCCTCTTGCTGGTAATAATAAATATTGTACTCGAGTAATGGGTATATCGTTGCCGCACCTATGCACGCGAACATTTATCGTAACATAGTACCTCGTGCTGGATAGTCGTAATGTTACCAGTTTCAAACTGATATTACAAATGCTAGGAGTAATGCTGCACCTACGAAGAGGGAATTATTAGGAAGTTTACGTACGGAGTAAGAACTTTTGTTACTTTAGGTGGATGTAGCATTATCGTACAAACTAAAATCCACCGCCCTGACAAGTCACTAATGGGCAAATAAATTTTTGAGTCTCTGGCGACTTGATGTTTCAAAAACAAATTCAGCTTCTGCGGAGACTTTGTCATTTAGGCTTAGACACTTGCGGTGATCAGCACGCCATTCATTGTTGCGCCAGAGAACGCCAAACCTCATTACCTTGAGCACACTTGCCTCCAAAACAAAGAACCTGCCAATTTAATCTCAGATGTGCTGCCTCGATAGTCGAACAAATCAATTTCTGTAAGATGGAGATCAAGGCATTCGATGAGATTGTTATAGTGCAGCACATTTTTCACTTTCAGGTCTTTTTTTATCTGCAAAAGAAGAGAACATATTAGAGCAGCTGGCTGTATAAGATTGATGTGTCATCAAGAGGTACCAATATCATTCGCTCAAACGATAGGGTTGGCTCTAAGGCTAGTGATATTTTTTCACTCTCTCTCTCTCTCTCTTTCTCTTTCCTCTCATTTACCTAGGAGCACGTGAAGAGCTTGGGCATTTGTTGCCTTCCACTATGTGACCGATGCCATATTTCTCAAAAGTAAGCCACATAATACGCATCGATGTCAAATGAAAAGATTTTGGCACCGCTCTAGCGATGTGAGAGAGTTGGCACCGCTGTGCACACAGACCCACATGTATAAACAAATCAATCAAACCAACTACACCAGCCTCTCCCTCTCCCAAACAAGTGTTTTTTTATTGCCTCGGTCCTGCTCTCCCTCTCCGACGCAAGTGTTTTTTCATTGCGTGAGTTAATTTGGCACCGGAGCAAAGTAGGTGATTCAGATTGGGGCACCATGTGAGCAATGGAGGGCATCGATGCCAAATGCATCAGAAGTGAATTTGGCACGTGTTTTAGCCTACATAGTGGAGGGCCGTTATAGCCCAGTTTTGTACTACCTCCTATTTAGTGTAAAATTTTGACCATAGATTTACCTAAGAAAATGCCAATGCATGTCACCTAAAATTATACCATTTGAAATTATGTTCGAATACGAATCCAACGATATAATTTTTAGTGACATGCATTAACATTTTGTCAGTTAAATCTATGGTCAAATTTTGATACTACAAAAAGAGTAAATCAGGACGGAGGTAATACTTGCTCTTAGGCTAACCATAGAGTTACTAGTCTAAGTTACTTGCCACTATGACTAGCCTAGGCTACTAGTAGTACAACAAAAAAATGATGTAGGTGATCACGTGAGAAAAAATACTAAAAATATTTGTTTCGGTGCAGTGTGTAGATGCAGTTTTGAACACTACACTTGTCATTGTAATTTGGGAAAATTACAAAAAAATTGAGCTATGTTGTGATTACTGTTTACTAACAAGAAAGAAGTTTAAAGAAAGAGTAGCTTCTCCATGCACGGAAAGCATGTAAGGAATCCAACAACTTGATCAAGATTGGGGCCGATAGATTTTATTGCCAAGATCTTCACTGTGTGCACAGACTGGGTCATGCTTGTGGGAATCATTTTCTGGATGACAGTCGTAAATACATCAAGAAGAAATTTAAAAATGTGAATTTCAAGAAGTCGGAGAAGAAGATGAGCGTTGTACATGAACGATTACGGATCCAATAAAGAGTTCGGAGAATTTGGCAGACGAGTACACCAACGCTGTCAATTTCGGTGTGTCAATGACCCTGATTTTTGTTGGACCTTCTAGACCAGATACATGCAATCTCTCAAGGAAAGGCGCATTCTCAATGATCATAACGTGGAACAACTGGAGTGATCTCTTCCCAATTGATGTCTTGTTGCGGGGCCAGCAAGACACATAAATCCATCGGAGATTCGTCGAGGCGATGTGGAGGCTAATGAACCCGTGGATCTGCCGAAGACAAAGATACTTGAGCGCAATACAGCTACGGAGCAGGTGCTCCATAGGCTTCTTCGAGATGCCAACGTCGAAGAGGTCGAGCTGCTTGAGTTGAGGGAGAAGAAGGGCGGGCACGGCATTAATCTGGGGAAAATAGCAGGAGCTGAAGCTGGCACGGCACAGCATTGGCATGAGGCGGAGCACGAACGGCGGCAGAGAGCGACATCGTCCAGCTTCAAACCTGAGCTCCTCGAGCTGATCTAGGGCAGGGGATAAGAACTACTCGTCGAACTTGGCTTGGACCTTGCAGTTGGTACTGAACATGCGGATGTCAAGACGTCTGGCTGACTAGGGTGCGATGAAAGGATCTTGGAGACTGCGGCCATGCGTTTGCAATCCCCGTCGCAGAGGCAGCTATCAACGGTGAGGTTGAGGGGGATGCGGCGCCAGAGGGGGCGCCACCGCTGGGAGAGCAGGGTGGTCCGCACGGCAGATTTTGTGGGGAGGAGGCCGATGATGACGAGTAGCATGTCGTCAGGGAGGCTGCTGATGAAGTCCAGGCTCGCTGGATGCGGTTTTGGCTCGAGCCGCCTCCGCTTGTTGGCTGCCTTGCCGTCCATCTCAGCCGGCGGCGACGCCGGTGTACACGTGTGCTGGTGTGTATTGCGTGCTAGGTGTGCGCGAGTGCGTCCTTGTGTGCATGACGCCGCGCAGTGGTGAAGTGTGCGCGAGTGCGTCCTTCATACACACGCGGAAGAAGTGTGCCCTCAATTTACTAGCGTGCGGGGTGCTACCGCGAGTGGTTTCAACTTTGTTTACTTCACCGCATGTCAGATGGGCGTCTAGTTTACTTATTTTCACCCACTGCCACATGGGTCAGCACACGAAGATAGAGAACACGAGCTGACAAGGCAGCACGTGGACTGGTTGACCAGTCAACTAAACAATATACGGAGCTATACGCTGACATAGTGACTGTATAATCCCTCGATATAGAGAGATCGAGTGAGAGGGGAGGCCCGTGAGAGATACTAGTAGAGAGAGAGAAAGAGCTACTCCCTCCGTTCGATAATGTAGTGCCTATATTATTTTCAAAGTCAAACTTTTGAAACTTTGACCAAGTTTATAAAGAAATTACTTATATCTACAATACCAAAGATAAATGATAGTATGAAGTAAGTACTTGTTGTGATGAATCTAATGATCGTTCCGGATGTAAATGTTTTTCTCCACATATACCTGGTCAAACTTTTCTGAGGTTTGACTTTTCAAAACATCCATATGTTTATGGACGTGAGGGAGTACCTAACTAGAGAGAGAGTGTGTGTGTGAAATAGAAAGAGTGAGTGAAAAAAGTGTGTGTGCGTGTGTGAAAGAGACATGGACAACACACGATAAAGTAGAGAAAAAGCGTGTGTGTCTTATGCAAACATATCACACATGCATCTTCGACAACGGAAGCGAGGTGAGGACATAGTGTGTGGTTGTTCGCAACCGAGAGAGAAAGACCCCTAGCATGTGGCCAAGAGAGGTCTGACAAACAACGGAGAGAGGTCGAGAGAGACATATGGACAAAATGCAGACATGGGGAGGAGAGAGTGTATGTTTGTGATAGAGAGATCCCCTGGAGATCGTGATGGGACTACATGGGTGGGAGATCAAGTGACAAGGTGTGCGCGCGATAGAAAATACCCCGAGAGATATCGAGATAGACGTATGGATGGAAGGAGACAATACGTGTGTTCCTGATGGCTAGTGAGAGATAGTCATACTTAGGGGGGAGTGCGTGTGCCTATGATGGAGTGAGGGATTATTGTACTTAGGGGGGTTGCGTGTCACATAGAGAGAACAAGGGCGGAGAGTGTTAGATAGGTCTATGTAGCGCGAGCGAGATATGTGTATGTGTGAACCAGGGAGATATAAAGTTTGAGAGAGATAGAGGAGCCCTGATACGGCTGAGTGGTGCGTCAGATAGCTGAGAGGGGGAAAGAGATACTCCATCCATTCGATAATGCAGACAATATAAATTTTTTAGAAGTCAAACTTTGGAAACTTTGACCAGGTTTACGCAAATATTATTTATATCTACAATACCAAAGATACATCATACGAAACTACATCTCATGATGAATCTAATGATATATGTTTGCCGTTCTAGATGTAAATGTTTTTCTCCACGTACATGGTCAAACTTTGTGATGTTTGACCTTTCAATAAATCTATATGCTATGGACCGAAGAGAGTGCCTAAGTTGAGAGAGATCAAGTGCGTGTGAAGAAGAATGAGTGAGTGTGCAAAAAGAGAGTGTGTGTGAAAGAGAAAGGGACAACAAACGATAAAATAGAGAGAGTGTGTGTTCGTTTCTTATGCAAACATATCACGCATGCATCTCCGAGATAGAAAAGCGAGGTGAGGAGATACATGAAGATAGCTAGTGCGTGATTGTTTGCAATGGAGAGAGACACCCCTATAGCACATGTCCAATAGAGGTCTGGCTAACAAGGGACAAAGGTCGAGAGGGACGCATGGAGAAGATGGACGCATGGGGAGGGAGAGAGGGTGTGTTTGTGATAGAGAGATCCCCTCGAGATTGTGAGAGGACTATATGGGTGGGAGATCGAGGGACGAAGTGTGTGTGTGATAGAAAGATGCCCCGAGAGAAATCGAGATAGACCAAGTGAGGGAAAGAGACAATGCACATGTTTGTGATGGAGACTAAGAATTAGTCATATACATAGGGGGGACTGCGTGTGCCTACAATTGAGTGAGAGGCAATCATACTTAGCTAGGCATGAGATTGTGTGTGTGTGTGCATGTGAGATGGAGAGAGAACGAGGGGGAGAGAGAGAGTTTTAGATGGGTCTATCGAGTGCGAGTGAGATATGCATGTGTATGTGTGACCCAGGGAGATGGAGAGTTTGAGAGATAGAGGGTAGAGCTCCGAGACGGCAGAGTGGTGCGTGAGAGAGTTACGGGCAACGAGCTAGGGAATTTGTGTGTGTACGATGAGTGCACCCAAGATATTTAGCTTGGACTAGAGAATCATACGTAGTGTGCCAAAGAGACCTATACATGGAGTGTCCATGCGAACTAGAAAGACCCCCCCCCACACACACACGGAGAGAGAGAGAGATAGAGAGAGGGAAAGGGACCGACAAGGTTTGTGTTTGGATGCGTGCGGTAGAATTGAAGATTATCGGCGAGAGAGAGAACAGGAGTCTGGGAGAGAGGGAGGTCATGTTTATGCATTAAAGACTGATATAAACCATGTTTCGATATAAATTTGCATTCAAATATTTGAATTGGAGAACATGTTGTCTGCAATCCACACATGAACGAAGATATGCGTATCAAACAAGTTCATTAATTTGAATTTCAACATGTTCATGGAGTACTATAATACAACATGCTACTCAATTGAGGTGTTCAATTTTGGATTTAGTTCACTATTTTGACCTGGTGAATGAGCTATTTCATTGAATCGAGATATTTCATTTTGGGTTTGATTCCCATTTTTGAGTGGGTCAACTATTTCTCAAATAGTAAATCGTTAGCAACGAGCATGTAAAAACACATTAGTCCCGAGCATCATCTCACCATCTAAAAAAGAAGTGGCAAGCTAATATTTCAAAATTTGATTCGAATCGACTTGGTAAGGTAGACGTGGATGCTCGTTCTCCCAAAATTTGAATGAACCGCTAAACACCCTCTGCTCGGTGGAATTCGCCCAAGCAAATAAATGGGAGACGCGAAATTACCGGCCTATGTGGGACACACATCAATTGGCCTGTTGTACATCGAGGGTAGGTTCGTAACTACATCCAAGCGCGCCTTCTCCTCGGCCGAAACGACAGGTGCCAAATAATTCATAAACCATGGGCGGCAAAACACCCTCTCCTTGGCCGAAATCGCTCGCGCCGACTTTTTCAAAAAACGCACTCCTCGCCCGAAATCACTCGCGCCGACTATTTCAAAACACGCCCTACTCGCCCGAAATCGCTCGCGCCCACTATTTCAAAACACGCCCTCCTCGCCCGAAATCGCTCACACCCACTATTTGGGAGAAGCAAAGTTACTCTACTATCCCCGACCCTCAGTACACAGACCCATGCCCAGAAGCCTAAAGGCAGGGGTACAACTGTAACTCCCTCCACATTTCAGACAAATGTGTTCGTAAGACATGGTTCCCCCTCCTAATTCCCCATTCATACATCGTGGGCGCCAAATCACCTTCTCCCCGGAAGCTCCCTTCTCCCCAGCCGTGAAACCTCAGCCCCTCCTCCATGGCACCCCCACCGCACCAAATTCACCGCCGCCCTCCTCCCCAATGCCGGAGACGCTGTCCGTTTGCCGTCATGCACTAGTTCATGTGCCTCTTACTCTGTGCTGCCTAAGCTACCTCGACAACTTCCGCGTGAACCGTACCGGAGCTGATTTACCCCCGCCGTTGTGCACGGCGCCAGAGCGGCTCCAACTTTGGATGCGTCCAGGGCCCCAGCGCTGCTTCCCCGTAGCCGTCGACCGTCGCGACATCTCTGCTTTCCTGTCGTCGGGAGCCACCGCAACTGCGCCGACCTCACCGACTCGGCAGCTGGAGCTGCCTACTTCACCGGGCCACAAGATAGGTCGTACACTCATCTTAAATCACTTTCTTTAGGCGTCAGTTGTCTGAATTTTTATTCTGGGCCAATCGATTCCCAATGGGAAGCAGCACCCCTCGAGGCGGCGGAGCTCCTAGGCTGCCGGTTGGCTGGTGTCTAACGTAAGGGTGCGGGGGCGCAAGTTTGCCGTGGAAGGAGCGCTTAGGTGGCTATCTTAGAGTTGCGTGGGTTGAAGGTACTGCCGCCGCCAGATCTAGATGACGGCGAGTCTTTGTGGATTAGCCGGGGGTGGCGCAACCACGACAGTGCGGTGGGGCAGGGAGCGGGGTTTTGGTCGGAGCTCTCACGGCCAGGGACGGCAGAGGCAGGCTGCTCTGCCGGTGGTCGCTGGTTCTTCTGGGAAGATTCTGAACAGTGTCAGCCTGGAGGCACAAGACGGCCATCAAGCCATCCGGCGTAGATCGGACAGTACCAAAATAAAATAAAATCATGTGACCCCAATTTAGTTTTCAGTCAACAGACGTGTGACTACTCTCGTACCTTACTGTTTATCTCTTAGGGTATTTCTTCAGATCAGAGGTATGTGTCATTCTTAACATTTTGCGTTTTCTGCATCTTCAGCCACACCGTCTTCCTTCTCACCGCAGCTGCTCTAACAAGGGAAGCATACACCAGAAGGGAGCTATAGTCTCCACTCAACAGTTCCCTACATCGAATGTGCGTGCCCGACATGGACAGCCACAACAACTGCAGGGCCATAGACAAGTCAGCACATGATGCTCACTGCTATGGATGGCGGCCAGATAGGTTGTACCCTCATCTTACTTGTGTGCAACACTTATGGCTTTGTTATTCATCTAAGCATGGAAAATAGATTATCACATTTCACTGTATATTCATGCTAATCTCTTAAGAGTCTTGTTCAAGAGTTAACGTTGTTGCATAGTTCAGATAAGAGACTTGTTCTTTAGGTAACGCAGTTGCATAGTTCAGATAAGAGACTTGTTCTTTAGGTAACGATGTTCCATAGTTATCATCCATCAGCCAATGTTATCCCACAGGCTGGTGTTTATACCACTTCTAGTATTACCTATGTTGTTCTTTAATACTTTTGTGTGCCATCTAGTTAATCTCGAGTACAAATGATACATATTCTGTAGCTTTCATCTATGTTCTCCCTTTAGTTTTTGAGACCTGTTGCTGCTAGTTAAGCCCATTCCTACTATTTATGTCGTCTCCTACAGGCACTCATTACATAAATCTAACTACTAGTTGTCTTCCATGCATGTCAGATATAATTGCACACACTGATATATCCACAAGAACCTCACAGAGCAATGTAACTGCCAACAAACTTGACGTCAATGATACCCAATATGATGGAACATGTAAAGGTAGTTCTTCAGAAGACTTGCAGAAAGATGACGAATCCTATTCACCCCACAAGGTCCTTGCTCTAACTTGCCCCGTGATATGGGCTCAACATGCATATAATGTCCTGGAGTGCATCTACTCTGTTGCAATGCCACGTGCTTAGCCTGCTGATCATGCATGTAAATATGTCATGTCTTCCTATTTTTTAGTACCTATTCCATTCATGATAACATGTTTTCAAATTCAAGTACTGGCATTCTACTCTATCAGAATGACATCTGCTTAGTTTGGACATCATGCTTCTGAATATCTTATGCATTGTTATTCATCAGTATGTACTTCATCTGTCTACCATACCATGTTTTTTTTTACATTGAAGTGCTGTTCTAGTGGTCTGTTGCAATGCCATCTTAGTTTCCCAATCATACACTCATATGTTGCCTTAGTGTTTTTCTGTATGTATTCCGCTATCATACAGTTTAACGTTCAACTAGTGTTTTTTACTATGTTGTCCTGTTGTATCCCTAGCTCTTACATCATACTCCCCCGGTCCGGATTACATGTCACAGAAATGGATAAAAATGGTTGTATCTATAACTGAAATACGCATAGACACATCCATTTTATTTCTGGATGGAGGGAATACATGTCAAAATGTCACGCCTTTCTATTCTTCAGTACCTATTCCATCTCTCTGTCGTAGCATGTTTTATAACTGAAGCACCATTCTTCTATATAAGGCATGCAAGGGGAAGACGACTATGTTAGAATCTGAAGGGTTACAAACAAGGTCTTTGCAAAAGATCCAAACGCCAGGAGATAGTAAACCAACTCTAGTGTCCATAGATACTTCTCCAGCATAGAGAAATCCAACTCCTACTGATAATAAGCAGATTCAAGTGGCCAAAGAACTAGTCCGCTCCAGTCCAGCAAAAATATGTCAACTCCATTCTAAAAAGCGTGTGCGTATCCTCAGATCATGAAATTTTATAGCATTCAGATCATATTTTCTACATGTTTCTTACCCAGCTCTCATTTAGAAAATAAGCTTAAAGGATAGAAGACTTTCTAAAGTGGGATCGTGTTCGAGGAAAATATCTTGCGGGAATTCTCTGTGCTCCAATGCTGATGTAAGTACCTGTTGTATATCACTAAATTTTTACATCAGCATGTATTTTGTTAATCGGCGTGAATCCAACCTTTATCTGATCTAAATTTACTTGTAGCAAAATGTATAATTAAAGGTGACAATGTTGATTTTTGTAAGGAAAACTACCTAGTAGTTTTGCATACTAAGCTGCATGAGTGTACTATCTCATATCATGCACATTACTAAATTGTAGTGTTGTTCTGGTTGCCCAATCATTCATTGTGTCAATGTTGCTTTCCTATTACCTTACCTGGCTGATGATAGCTGTGCCATATTATGTTAATTTGGTGTAGGCTGGTGTGGTCTGGTTGCCCAAATGTTCGTTGTGTCAATGTTGCTTTCCTATTATCTGACCTGGCCGATGATAGCAATGCTAGTGTGTTAATTTGGTGCAGGCTGCTAAAGATAAGAAGACAAACTCTAAAAACAGCAAGGCAACCCCATTGTTTCTTTCCAATAAATCTAGGCCAGGTAATATGGCAATAACTCTTGATTAATCTGTTCGATTCCCCTCCTAATTTATGTTATGATGTAGCTGTCGAGACACTCTTAACTATCAATAAAACAAGCCTGCCAAAATCGCCATCTGAATCTATTAAGTTTCCTCTGTCTCGAATCCAACGGAAAAAATGTATGTTTGTGAACGAATTACTGGCTGAAGCAATCATGAAAATCATGGAGGAATCAGAGGTGCACATTCTTGCGCAACAACAACTGATCAATGTTTTCAGAGACAATATAGCAAAGAAGGAAGAACTTGCTCACATGCTTATGGGCATCATCCGCGCTGAGGTTGCAGATTGTGAGGTTGTAGATCGTTAAGTTCTGTCCATTTATTTGCACTGGCATCAATCTATGATTGCCCAGTGGATGTAATTTCCTGTAATATATGTTGGATGTGCAATGTTTTTCCTTGTATGCCGTACGTTTGCTTAGCGCGCCACGCATTCCAGCTAACTGGTCGCTAGGAAGCCAAAAAAGCAGTGAAATCATTAGTTAGCATGAACATACATGGGCCCTATATGAAGGAAGTGGCCCACTGCCCTTAATGGGCTTCCCTAATGGGCTCGCATGGGCCAAAATTCACATAGGCCTTTGATTGATCGGTTTTTGTCCTGTCCATAATTGCTCGTCGTAATGGGCTCAAATTATAGCTCGGCCGGAATCGATGTTATCTAATTGGGCCTACAGACATGTTCGAACTTTAGCGGGCCCATTAAGTTAATAGGCCGTAACCAGGTCGAAAGCTCTATTGGGCCGCTATAATTGAAACAAGCCAACAGTTAATAGGCCGTAACCAGGTCGAAAGCTCTATTGTGCTGCTATAATTGAAACAAGCCAACAGTTAATGCTCGGCCCTGTTACCTCCCGGGTCGTTAACAGGCCGACATCGAAGCGGGCAATAAGTGGGCCCATTCGATTTCACTGGTCGTTAACAGGCCAATACTAAGGTCGGGCTATATATGGCCCAACTATATTGTGGGCCTTTAGCAGGTCGAAAGAGACAGCACGCTCGTACTGGACCATGAAGAGCATGGGCCGCTAAGAGGCCGAAAGTCAGGTCCGACTGTATATGGCCCAACTGTGTTGTGGGCCTTTAGCAGGCTGAAAGAGAAACCGGGCTGGTATTGGTCATGAAGAGCATGGACCATTAAGAGGCCAAAACTCAGGTCCGACTGCAAATGGCCCAACTCATTTATGGGGCCGTTAACAGGCTGAAATACACACCGGGCTGGAAATTGGCCCCACACTTAAATGGGTCGCTAAAAGGCCGAAAGACGTACATCCTGAAAATTGGCCCATCCCTTGAATGGGTCGTTAACAGGCCAAAACCGCATGGGGCCGATATTGAGCCCAAATACATAGCGGGTTGTTAACGGGCTCGAACTGACGATGGGCTCCAATGGTGTCAAACAGATAATGGGCCGTTGACGGGACAAATTGGCACATCTCGTATGGGTCGTGGGCTTAAATGGACCAGACACAAGTAGGCCCTATATGGCCCGGCCTGCTAATTTTGACTGGGCCGGCCTCTTTCACCTAAATGGGCCACTGTTGGGCCTTGCCACGTGCCAACGTATCATAGGCGCCTCCCGTAGAATGAGTGGATGGCATCTGTCCCAACGCTGAGCCGACACGTGGATCCTCCGGCGAATGAGAATTTTACACGTGGAAAATCCCCATTGATCGGGGCTGTTAACGGGTTATCAGATCCAAACCGGAACCCGATAGCTTAACGGCGACCCGTTATGGTGGATGCCACGTGTCGGTTACTCTTGACGAAAACACTTCCATGACGCGCCATTTATCGTCATGGAAGTGGACACTTCCGTGATGATAATTTTGGTATTGTCATGGAACACTTCTACGACAGCACAGGTATGACTATCTTGATTCTGTCATAAAATCGTCATGGATGTACATGCATGACAGAAAACGTGACCTACTGTGACAAACACGTATCATCACGGAAGTGTATTGTTTTTTGTAGTGGGTGATGCAACATAGCAAGCAATCATAGCGATCAAGTCTAGCAAGCTAGTAGTGCGAAGATGCAACATACTAGAGGTAATCATGGCAAGCATGTCATGTGGGTAAATAGTGGACATACATAATACACATGACATATCACAAGCAAGAGAGTAAGATAAGAGCAAAGTCTCAACATTGTATTGGCAAGAGGTCCTATGTAAAGAGCAATTGAGCATCACGACTCTCCCAACACAACAAGCATCAATAGCATGGGGCACAAAGAAATCATGGTAATAGCTACTAGCATCTCCACCAAGCATGCAAATACGCATAAAAGTAGTAAAATGGAGAATCATGGGTAAATGCACGCAAGGGTCACAATTGCATGGCAAAGTCATAGAAAGAGGTGTATCATGCAAAGTGAACACGCTATGATGGGCATAAAGTAACAAGTGATATATAGCCCATACCCGTGTGAGAGCTAGGTAAAAGAGATGCGCGTAGTCTATGCGCGAAGGGAACAGTGGTAAGGATAATCCACGGGATCCCAAATCATCATTGCTCTCAAGAGCTCGTTTTGTCAACTCATGGGATTGTGACGTTGACAAGTATTCTTGAGTACCTACACAAAACAAAGACAAAGGAAAAATTGTGTGCGTGTGGTATATGTACACATCATCCATTATGATGCACACGTGCATGTGTTGGTTAGCACAAAATATCCAATGCTCAAATAAATGAGCTGCATGATATAGAAACATGTCATCCATCATGATAGGATTGTTGTTATGTATAGCATAATGGAGACTCAAATTGTGTAATGCATCACGAGTAATATCTAGAGCATTGTTATGAATGGTATTCATATGGTGCACACAAGGGATGGACCCTTGGGAACTACATTCATGTTCATGGCATGGTATATGCACTACAAAAAAAAGACACATCCGTGACATTTTGGCCCGAACGAAATTTTTTTCTGTCATGCTTATGACACTTCTATGACGATAATTGGGACAAAACCCGGTATCATCATAGATGTGGTGGGCTCCTACTTCTATGACAAAAAATCATGACAGAAAATGGGCTTTTCGTCCTTGGCGGGCCGGGGACGCACCTGCATGACATTCTTTGGGCCGTCCTTGACGGAAAAAATCATGGTAGAAGCGAGGGCGAGGAAAATATCAGGGAGTTCCCAGTTACGGTGGGTGGTCGGGGCCGAGCGATGCACGAAGGGATTGCACGTTTCTCTCATACACATACGCGCGTGTGTGCGAGGCGTTGGGCTCTAACTGAACCCGAGTGAGGCGTTCGCTTACTGTACCCGAGCGATTGCACTAGCTACGCGTTACTGAACCCGAGCGATCAATCCCTTGCTGTTAACTGAACCCGATTGAGCGATTCCTTCACTACTACTACTAACTGAAGCCGATCGAACCTGCTGCCTCTTGATGAACAGTGACCGTTGTTGGGTGTTGGATGAATAGTTCTCGGTGGGGGTTGGATGAACAGGACCCCGTGGTAGTAGAGGCCGTTGCCGCTGGATGAACAGGACCCTGATCGAGGAGGTGGGGGTGGATGAACAGTAGCTGGTGGAGGGACCCCGTGGAGGGCTGGTTGAACAGTAGCCGGTGGAGGCTAGATGAATAGGACCCCGTGGAGGGCTGGTTGAACAGTAGCTGGTGGAGGCTGGATGAACAGGACCCCGTCGATGAACAGTAGCAGGTGGAGGCAGGAGGAAGTCGATGGTGGATGAACAGTAGCAGGTGGAGGCTGGAGGAAGTCGAGGTGGATGAACAGTAGCTGGTGGAGTCCCGTTTTGTGGTATGCCACACCCCTCCCGATGAACAGGACCCCCGTTTTGACCGTAGCGCTCCAACACAAGTCCATTACCTCCGTTTTGCGGTACGCCACACCCCTCCCGATCAACAGCACCCCGTTTCGACCGTAGGAGCTCGAACACAAGTCCGTTTCCTCCGTACTGCGGTACGCCAGACCCCGTTTCGGCTATTCATTCCAAGCAGGTTGGCTCCCATTGAACAGGACGCATTCCGACCCAGTCTATTGCTTCCTGATGAACAGGACGCTGTTTCTCCGTTCCGACCCAGCCGGTTGGCTGCCAGATGAATAGGACGTCGTTGCTGCCGTCCGTTGCCTCTCCATGTACACGAGCCCTGGCCGTACGTATGCATGAGTAGGTGTTCGAGACCCCGCCCGTATGTACGTACGTGGCCATATTTTTTGGCATGTGGCTGTACGTACGTGTACACGGTTTAGAAGGGACTGCTTGAACTGCTACGTCGGGGGCTCTACTACTACACGTGTCGCTGCTTGCTCAGCCACGGTTCATCATTGCAGAGAGACCGATCGACCAGTAAGTACGTACACGTTCGCGACCAGAATGACAACGCTATGTACGCTTCGACCAGGTGGTGCCCGGCTGTCAGGGAGGATAAGGAGGCACTTCCTTGCGTGTGAAGTTATTGATGGTGGGTCCGAGCTATCAGGGGGAGGATTCATTTTTTTTCGCGCCTAATATGGAGGCACTTCCTTGCGTCCAAAGATATAGCTGGTGAGTCCCAGCTGTCAATGGGAAATGTTTTTTTCACAAAATACGGCCCTTCGGGTAGGTCCCCGCTGTCTGGTGGAGGAATCATTATTTTGCGCGTAATAAGGACGCACTTCCTTGCTGCGGCTGTGGACCCAACTGTCAGCCTCTCCACGTACAGTCCTCTTCCGATGTAAGTCGTTCCTTGACCACGTTGACCACGCCGCGACGAGAGCACCAAGGCGGTGGACGACGGCGAGGCCTAGGAAGGGAATGACCCGAAGCCGGGGAAGACTCGGCAGTTGTTTCCAACACGGAGGGGAGTAGAGGGTTTACTGGTTGGGCTGCAGTGTGAGGTTGCCGTCGCCGGAGAATAACAGGAGGTCTGGGTGAGTACAGGGATGCCCAGGCCAGTGATGGGAGTAGGGTGGGGCGGTGAGGCCTGTGCGGCAGCAGAGCCGGCCACGGGAGACAGGAGCAGGCGGCACGACCGGCGCTGGTTTGGGCGGCTGGATCAAGAAGACCAGAGGTTGAAGAAGCACTACGGCCTTTGGATGGACATCGTACAGTCACTGGAGCTAGAATCGTTCATATTGACTAAGTTGACAAAGCCCTCCGTCCGCGCCAACTTAGTAGGCCCACAAGTCAGCCTCCAACTATGGTGGGTTCCAGCTAGCAGGGGGAGTATTCATTTTTTTGTGCGTAATAAGGAGGCACTTCCTTGAGTGCGAAGATACAGCTGGTGGGTCCGAGCTGTCAGCGGGAGGAACATTTTTTTCGTGAAATACAGAGGCCCTTCCGGTGGGTCCCCGCTGTCAGGTGGAGGAATCATTATTTTGCGCGTAATAAGGAGGCACTTCCTTGTGTGCAGCCGTGGACCTAGTAATCAGCCTCTCCACATACAGTCCTCTTTCGATGGATGTCGTTCATTGACCACGTTGACCACGCCGCGCCGAGAGCACCAGGGCGGTGGACGACGACGAGGCCTAGGAAGGGAACGACACGGAGTCAGGGAAGACTCGGCAGTTGTTTCCCATGCGGAGGGGAGTACGAGGGTTTACTGGTTTGTCTGTCGTCGCCGGAGAATAACATCAGGTGTGGGTGAGTAGAGGGATGGCCAGGCCAGCGATGGGAGTAGGGTGGGGCGGTGAGGCCTGCACGGCAGCACAGCCGGCCATGGGAGGAGGGAGCAGGCAGTCCCGCCGGCGCTAGTTTGAGCGGCTCGAGCAGGAAGAGCAGAGATTGAAGAAGCACGACGGCCGTTGGATGGACAACCAACACTAACTGCTCTCGTGTGTTGACTAAGTTGACAAGGCCTAGCCTGCGCGTCGAGCTTTTTTTTAGGAAAGCGTACGCGTCAACCTATTAGGCCCACAAGTCAGCCTCAAATATGTGGAAAACAGCATACAACCCATCTGCCATTATTGCTCATAAATGTACAGCCCATTGGCTCATTCTTAAGTATTTGTTTAAGCCCATATTCTTTTTGTTACCATTACAGCCCATATTCTGGCCACGGTTAAAAATTCAACCAAATTTTCATATTTTGGTGTGGTCTGAACTATTTTTAATCCCGAAATTTTGAATCACGTTCAAACTAATTTAAAAATAATAAATGTATATCAATTTAAAATCCAACATAATTTTCTCCGCAAAAAAACAATTAAATTTGAAATTTCAAAATCTAAAAAAAAAAGATATTTCAAACTAATTGCCGGTTTGCTGCGTTTTTAAAATTTACATCCCATTTCTTACTACTTCATTTTCTGGGTAAGCGAATACATTGATCTCGCCTTGAAAGATTTGCAGCCCAGCAGGGCTGAGAAAGCAAGTAGGCCTCCATTGGGTATTTCTTTAAAGACGGTAGAAGTGGGCTAGCCATTTTCAGAAAGAAAAAACACAACTGGGCTCATGATGTGGTAAACATAAAATAAAACCCTGGCTAGACGGGCCATAGCCCCTGCACAGCCCCGTTGTTACCCTGATCCGTCTCTAAAACTAGTAAATAACAACTGCTTGTTCCTCAAAAAAAAGTAAATAACAACTGCGCGACCTGCTAGGTCCCTGGTGTCAGCCGCTCGTTGTGCAATTCTCTCGTTTATTGACTACGTTGACAATGGCGTGGGCCCCAGATGTCCAACCATTAGGAGGAACCATTTTTTTGGGCTTGTAATAACGAGGCACTTGCTTGCGTACTGCCATGACCCTGATGGGTCCCTACTGTCATCCTCTCCACGTATAGTCATCTCATTATTCCTCTCAGTTGTTGACCACGTTGACAACGCCAGACGGCGGCGCACCACACACGGCGAGCGAACCAAGGTAGAGGACGATGGCGAGGCCTCGGAGGAAACGAACAGGAGCCGTGGAAGATGCGCCAGTCTAGTCGCAGGCGGAGGGGAGTACGAGGGTTGACTGTTAGGGTGCGGGTGCGTGTTGGGGCTAACGTCGCCGGAGAATAACAGGACGTGTGGGGGAATAGAGGGAGGGACTGGCCAACGTTTGAGGGTACGGTAGGGCAGCGGAGGCGCAGCCGGCCATGGGAGGCGGGAGCAGGCGAAACCGACGGGGTGGTTTGGTTTGGGCGGCTGGAGGAAGAAGACAAGAGATAGAAGATACACGACAAATGTTGGATGTCAATCCAACGGCTGGTAGGCAGAATCGTTTGTTGACTAGTAATTAAGTCGACACCACCTTGGATAGGCTTTTTCCTCGTGTGTCCCAAATGTCAGAATCCAAATCTGTCACAATCATGCAGCCTTTCTTATGAAAATTTACAGCCCATTTGGTGTGCTAGTTCCAAATAAGTTTGTGGGTGCTGGTGGGGGCTAATCACTTGGGTTCTATAATGCACAGTGAGCTCAAGCAGCTGGCGAGAGTGATGTTATTTCCCTTGGTTGGGATTTGTTACAATATTTCTCTCTTAATTAAACAAATGGCAAGCCATTTGCCTTGTTTCAAAGAAAGTATGACAATCACAGCCAAGTTGAAATGGGCAACAACATCTAACTCCAGCTTACAAACTGTACAAAAGCACGAGGGTTAATTGTTCATCAGGTTTAGACAAAACCCAGATTGAAAAGGGCAACAACATCTAACTCCAGCACTGTTTTCGGCAGTCAAAGTCAAATGGATCGGTCAGGTCCATAGAATGAACATCCTGGGTCGTAAAATTTACTGGATTACGACCACAAGATGTTGTAAATAGAAGCCCGGCACGTTCAGAAGCCCTTTTGTCCACCTGAAACTCCTTTTTTTCCTCTTCAACATACCCATCCATCAAAACCATGCTGCTGATAAACTTAAGCCTGATGGACAATAGTAACCTCACATTCAGCAGGAAGAATGTGACAAATCTAGTGTTTGCATGGTTGGCTACATATCGTTCCAGCGTTATTGTCTTCAATCGAATGTCATGAGAAGTGAGAAAATCCCGGTGCTTACGAATCCACCGATTGGTTATAACTTTCTTACCCTGTCCTCTTGCCTAAATAGACATGAAGATTGAAAACAGTTAAGGTCTAAAAAAAGAGTGTCAAAAGAGCAACAGCTTAACGGTTAATTCTAGTACACTATATGCGGGCTTCCAATGTGCGTGAAATTATCACATTTATATACAACTTCTCCAGACATGGAAAGAATTGTAGCAAGCCAATAATCTTGTTCAGATCAAAACTATTCATTTGGATATATAAGATCTTGATAGAATCCAGCACCATTGATAGGCTATCCGTGGCCAAACTCTTCATTGAGCATAGAACATAATATTAGTACAAAATGTGTACTCCAAGATGATATAGAACTTATGCGCAGAAATTTAAAATGCAGCTTATGATTACAAGTGTAGATGATAATATACAGTACCTGAAGAACTGTGGAGCCAAACACCATCTTGAAATGAGCACAAAGATCATGTATTACACCCAAGGTCTCCAGTTTAGGCGCAGAGACGACAGTTATTTGCGACAGTGAATAACTAGAATCAAGGATCAACCTTTGAAGTGAAGGGGCATCTTCGATGATGAGCTGCCTTCTGTCAAAAGAAATTCCAATTCTTACAAGGTTAGGTGACTTTATTTGGAGACAACCGATTCTAACTGTGAAAACAAGCACCAAGCACTCCACTGCAGGGCAACTGGAGTGGATGATGCTGTGCAATAAGGCCTCCGATATACGAACCCGCACAAGTGAAAGTTTTTTGAGAAATGGGAGTCAAAGGTTCAGTACTAGATTGTCTGGTAGGTAGCATAGCGCAAAGGTGGGGGTGTGGAGAGAGAGGAGGAAAACCGCGAGATGGACATCAGTGCTAAGGGCACAAGTACATGGCATTCGGTATCTGGTAGTGGATTTCCTGGGGAATAGTAGAACTCAATCAGCTATAGTTCTATGAATTCAGGGGATTTCAGCCAGGCGTCCACCATGCAGGGCATGCTATGCTTGCTCAGGTAGCATGACGGGATGCTAAGGTTTTTAACGGAGCCCTGGTGGGAGGAGATGATGGCTCTGGGGAGTTCAAAATCATTAAAGATAGATAGCTGACGACAGTCGAGATTAAGGGGCCAGACGCCACCGAGTTGAGAGGACTTGGGTGCGGCAGCAATCCTTGGTGGGGAGAAGCGAGATGATCTCCCCAAGGATGGCGTCTGGGAGATCACTAATGCGGTCCAACCGAGATTCTATGGGTTCCTAGGATCCGGTGGGGGCAGGCTCGCCGCTTCTCCCCGCGCTGCCGGGTGCGGGATCTACAACAGGCTTCACTGCTGGCAGGAGCCTCATCTTCTTGGCGCTGGGGTCAGCCGACTCCATTTTCCTTGAGGGCGTTGCGTCGAGCTCACGGATTTGAGCAGAGTAACAAATGACGAGCCTAGTTGTAGTGCGAGTGAAGAAGAAGGGGAGTTGGGGTTTTCTGTAGTAGTGAGGAAGAAGGGGACCTGGGGTTTTCTGTAGGAGTGAGGTGAGGAATTTGGGGGTACGAGTGGAGCGAGCTGACGTGAGGTGGGTGGGAGTGAGGAGGAAGAAGAGCACCCAGGTTTTTTGGGGGGCGGTGTGCTGGGTAGCGCCTCTCATTAAGTAAATATATGGACTTTTGAATTGATTTTATTATTTACTAGGGTGGATGGGCTCTTTTGTCTTGGGCCCAGAGAAACAATTACTACTAGTACAATGGACACACTCTACAGCTACCCAGAAAAACAATTACTACTAGTACAGTGGATACACTACCGCTTCTGGCTCCTCCGAGGTCATCGAAACGTCTCCCGCTACTGAATGCCGTTTTACTTTGGTTCACCGACATGCAGGCCATGTAGCGTGCGGGCCCAAATGCTATCCGCCAAATTAGAACGCGGTATGCAGGCAGAGAGTCACCCCAGTCGTAGCGCCGCAGTAACGAGCCATCATATCACAAAACCCCACCTCCCCGCAGTCTAAGTTTGACGGACGAAGCAACCATCATTTCACTCTTCGCTGAATCCCCTTCTCCCTCACCGTCTTCAAGAAAGCCAACACTCGCATCTGCCATTGTTCTTCTCTCCCAACGAAGGGTGTTGGCATATTTTCTTTCAAAAAAAAAGAAGTTTTGCAAAGTAGTAACCGATCCTCACTCTCTTTTTTGTTTCATTGTCATTGCGATCGTGTTTTCCTTTCAGTAGTCTCCTATTCGTCAGTTTCATGATGGACCAAGGAGAACTAGGCAAAGATCTGCCGATGTTGGAGCAGACGTGGTAGGCTGATCCCCACGAGACAGAGAGCTCCAAGAAGATGGAGGCCGCCACCGAGCTGACCCCAGATACACTCACGACCACTACTGAGATGTTCAATGCCCCGTTTGAGGTTACAGCCCTCGTGGCCCTGCAGGAGCAGTTTTCCCCCTTCAAGGATGTGTCCCCCCCCCCCATGTTGAGCTACCCAAGGTGATTTTCTTCTTTGCCGATCTCGATTGTAGTTTTTCATCTAAGTATGTGGTGATAAATAATGCAAAATTTTATTAGCTTCGATGCCATGCTACCTTCCCTGTCATGCATACTTTTGACTCTACATAGTTGATGTACGGTAGAACCCTAGATGCCCGATCTTTCACGAAATGGAGGGGATCCCACGAAGAACACGAGGGGAAACACGAGGGAAAACGAGAGGAACACTCAAGAACAAGTCCAATCACACAACCACTAGACAATCAAACACACAAGATCCACAAGGTACACGAACAACAAAGGGAAAGATACAAGGTAAAGTTCATCCCAAATCCAAAGGAGATGGGGGCTTGATGATCTAGATAGATCCTTCCCTGAAGGGGTCTTGATATCCCTCGGGATCTTCTCCGAAGAGGCCTTGGCCTCCAATGGAGTAGTCTCTCTCTCTCTCAAGAGGAGAAGGTAGGAGCAAAGCTCACATACAAATGAGCTATCACTTTGCTAAGCCTAGAAAGGAGAAGGGGGGTTCTATTTATAGTCTAAGCTACGAAGGGGTAAGTGGGAGAGGGATACAAGGCCAAAGGCCCGCGGCTGCGCACAGGCAGGTACCGGACATCCGGTCAGTGTCGGGCGTCAGACGGCTCATGGGGGACCGGTCGTCCGGCGCGTGTCGGAAGTCCGACGTTTCTTCTCTGGACAGGTGGCACCGGTTGTCCTGTCGGAGTCGGTCGTCCGGTTACTGGTACTTGTCGGACGTCCGGTGGTCGTCGGTCGTCTGGCCGCTATAGCTCTTGTCGGTTGTAGTTCTTCTGGGCGTCTGGTTTGTGGGTGGCCGGACGTCCGGCGTCCATCGGACGTCCGGTGGCTGTAGCTTTGCTGCAGCTCCGTCTTCTTCCGTCTTCGCTTCCACGCTTCCCTCGCGGATGGTGTAGTCGTTCCTTGGCGCTTGCACTCCTCCTCGTCGTCCGTGAAGCTCCGGCAATACCTATGCATGCACACGAGAGGAATGTCAAGTAGTATACCATCCTCGAAGGGGTCAAGTGAGCACGTGTAAAGGAGATGATTCACCTTTATATATGTGAAGTAGAGGTCGCACGTGTCACTTGCCAAATGGACTCTTGACATGGTGATGTCCATAGGATGCTCCGCATCATCTCCCCCCCTCCCCTGGGAAAGATCCGACCTCGGATCAAAAACCAAATCACCATGGGAAAGAGATGGCTTCGCCGTGTAGAAGTGGACAATCACCAAGTACTCGTCATCTTGAAGCTCGCAATGGGCACTCTCCAATGTCGCACCGTCTAGTGGTTCCTTCAAAAGGAGCAAGGACAACAAACACTTGGAAAAACAAATGTGGTTAGCGTTAGTGCAAAACCAAGCATTCAAGAGGTGATTCACCCAAAAAGTGTTGTTATCAAGCATAACATAAGGTGTGATAAAGGATTGTGAAATGGCATGTAAGCACATCAATCGAGCACAAGCAAAGATATCATGGGGACAAGTATGCAATTGTGAGGTAGAGATGCAAATATGTTTGACAAGAGAAAAAGCATCTACCTCAAGTTCGTAGCAAGCATTCAAAAATTGCTCAATGAAAGGTCTATGGTAGGCATAAGAATCATTCACAACACCAAAGAAGATGAGGTGTCTAAACACATGTGTCAAGTGCAAGACAATCCAAGCATAATGTGCATAGGGTGTAGTGAAGATAGTGTGGCACTCAACACAATGGAAAGAGCAATTGTTCAACATGTGTGAGGCAATCAAGTCAATCATGTAGCAATCAATGGGACATGGCATATGTGAAGATATGACATTGTTGCAACCAAACATATGATAGGAGCAATTAATCCAAGAATTGAATACAACACACAAGGTATATATCTCATGAGGCATGGAAATGTGAAAATGGCAAGTCGAAGCAAGATCTCTAACATGTGCGCAATCAAGTAGTCAAAGATGGTCAATAAGTTTCATGGTACAAGCAACACAAGTAGTATGATCCGCAATATCCATGCTCAAGAAAGATGTCACCTTGAAGGCGTGACCTTGTGCATTCTTTACAATGCCGAAGCGCAAGCAAATGCGATGTAGAATCATCATGGTAGAAGGTGGTGTGCTCTCAAGAGCTCGAATGGTCAACTCACGTGAAGTGGAAGTCGACACGAAGTTCAAGTATCCTACACATGCACACAACAAAAGAAAGAACATATGTGCATGGTAGATAAACACGTCATCCATCATGATGGTTCTCTTCTCTTGCACATTACCATTAGAAGCACAAGTGCATGAATAATATGATGCAATAATGGCAATATTCATGGCACTAGGTATATGGTGCAAACAGGTTAGACAAGCATGCTTCACAAGAAATATGTCAAAATCTCCAAATATATGCGAGAATGCTATGGGGGCAATCTCATGAGCAAGACTATAATCATTGTTGCTATCAATACATGGAAAATCATCTAGCATGAGAGATGCAACATATGGAGATATGTGACAAGAAGCAATATGAATCATTGTCAAAGCATGGTAATGGTTGTCATCAACCGCATGAAGTGAGCAAGTATGAATCATTGGTGATGCAACATATTCAAGCATAGAAATCATGTTGTGCAAACTAGTGGAGCGAAGATGCAACACACTAGAGGAAATCATGGCAATCATGTCATGTGAGCAAATAATAGGCATAGGCAATGCACATGACATATCGCAAGCACGAACACAAAGCAAGATCATAGTATCATCATAGGAATGGGTCATAGGTGGAACATGGCAATAACAAGCAATATCTCCACCAAGCTTGCAAATACACATACAAGTACTAGAATCAATCAACATGTGTAATGCAAAGCATGGGTCACAAGTGCATGGGAAAGGCATAGGATTGAGCATATCATGCAAAGTGAACATGGCAAGATGGGCATAGAATATGTAATGGACAATAACCCATAACCATGTGAGGGCCATGTAGAAGAAATGCGCGAATTCTGGGTGCGAAGAGAGCGGTGGGAAAGACAATCCATGGGATCCCAAGTCATCATTGCTCTCTAGAGCCCGTTTTGTCAACTTGTGGGATTGCGAGGTTGACAAGTATTCATGGGTAGGTACACAAAAGAGACACAAACCAAAGAAATTGTGTGCGTGGTAAATGTACATATCATCCATCATGATGTGTATGTGCACGTGTGAGTTAGCACAAGATAAGCATCGCTCAAAGAAATTTCATGCATGGTATAAAAACATGTCATCCATCATGAAAGAATAGTTATTATGTATGACACGATGGGGACAGAAATTGAGCATACAAGTATGTGTCACAACAATAGCATTTTTATTCATGGGGAGCATATGGTGTACACAATCATGGGAATCATGCAATGGATGGGATTGATCAAAATCTCCTAACATGTATGAGGAAACTACGGGGGTCTCCTCATGAGCAATATCGGAAACATCATATGGAGAATATGAACAACATCCAAAACATTGTATATCCGAAGCTAGGTGGTCATGGCATGGCATATGAGATAAATGATGCAAAGGGAGCATATCAATATCATCACAAGAAAAACAAATGCCAATAACCATGGGCTTGTCATCTATGCCATATGCGCAAATCGGGTTTATGTTAATGGCATATGCATAGTCACTATGAAGAGATTGCAAATATGACATATGGTTGATCTCATGCATAGCATACGACAAGTCAAGCGGATTGTCAAACACGATGTGACCTAAATAATTGTCACAAGAAATCCTATGCAACATAGCATAACAACTAATAGACTCCACATGGCAATCATCATACTCATCATAAATGGGTAAATCATCGCATGGGGAAGTCGCACTAGCATGAAGCATGGTAATAGGTTGATCAACATCATGCAAGCAATCAATGTCAAGAATGTTCACTAGTGGGACTAGAGCATCACCTTCACCTATGTTACATTGTTCATTCCACTCAAGTGGTGTAGGTGAGGTGGTAAAGACCAAATGGTGGTCGGTATCTTCATCTTGATGGAACCATGTGGGGAGTGCATCATAATCCACCCTGGCCATCATCTTGTCCAAAGGAAGGACGAAGTCGTCGAGTATCGACGCGTCATCATATATTGGACCTAGCACCAAATGAGAATACACAATAGAGGTAGAGGTGAAGTCGTTAGAAATCGAAGTGGCCTCACACGCCCTATCAACTATCTCACTCTCTCTATGTGGTGGCTCACGCACTCCCTCAAAGTAGGTGCACTCAATCTCACGTATGGTGGAGTCACTCATCTCACTCAAGTGGTGGGGGTTGTGACTCTCCTCACATGGAAATTGTGGCAACACATCATATATGGCGCTAGTGGTGAAGTCACTCTCATCCTCAATATGGTGGCACAAGTCACTCAAGTCATCATACGTCGCCGTGGTCGAAGGGAAAATCCCATGCTCAACCATCTCGTCACCGTCACCATGGATGAAGGCCGAAGATGGCACATCATCACTCTCACCTCCTAAGATGGAAACATCATCCTTGCTCGTCACCATGTCGCTCGCCTCCAAAGCTTGGTCCTTGAATGGCTCCGTAGTCGTAGTCATCGCCGCACCATCTTGAAAAAGAGTCAAAGTAGACTCGGCACCATCAATGCCACAAAGAGGGATGGCGGTGAAGTCGAACTTGGGAGCGTCTTCTTGGACCTCGTCGGGCTTGGACATCATCGTGGTACTAGCCTCATGCTCGTTGTCGTGGAGCTTGGTCGTCGAGAAGTGTGCTTGGGGTGGAGAAGCCTTGGCCTTCATGAGTTCTTGTTCCGCCTTGAGAGCACCAATGTAGTAGTCTTCTAGGGACTTGTAGTTCTCGAGGAAGATAGTCTTGGAGATGTCGTTGTGCAATCCCATCATGAAGTGGAACTTCATTGAAATGGGGTCTTCCACGCCGGCTCATCGCAAGGCAATCTTCATCTCCTTGAAGTACGTGTCGATTGACTTGGATCCTTGGATGGTATTCTCCAATTGGCGTAGAAGTTGTTCCGTGTAGGTTGGAGGCACAAACTCTCACCGCAAAGCTCTCTTCGTCTTGGGCCAACTCATGTCGTAGCTCTTCGAAGGTGTGTGAAGCCACCAAGCCGATGTGTAGTCGTGGAAGTTCGTTGTGGCGCACTTCACTTGATCTTCGGGAGGAACTTGATGTAGCTTGAGGTAGTCTTCCATTAGGCACTCCCACTCGAGATACTCCTCGGGTTCTAGAGTCCCATAGAAAGGAATCTCGTGGTTGGTGTCGAGGTCGTAGTAGCTCATGGAAGTTGCGGACTTGAGCATGGGGAGCTTCTCTTGGGTGTAGTCTTGAGGTGCTTGTAGGCGAAGATGCCGTATATCCATAGGCGAAGATGCCAAGGGAGATGGTGAAGTCGTTGAGTGGTTGTTGGTGTTGAGCTCTTGACCTTCACGTTCTTGTCGTTGATGGTGTCGATGCCGATGTGATCTTGCCATAGATGGTAGCTCGAAATCATGTGCACTTGAGCGTCTTCTCGAAGATGAGGAAGATCACTTGTAGGACTTGATGAGGTCTTTGATCTCCTCCATTTGAGCTTGCATCTTGGCGTCGAAGTTGTTGTTCGTGGCATCAAACTCGTCGTTGTTGTAGACCAAAGGAGGTGTGCTTTTCCTATCCATCACAAGACTCGAGTAGAGGTGAGTAGGAAATGAGATAAACAATACCAAGTTACCTTTTCCCAAAGTTGAGAATATATCCCGTTTCACTCAATGTGAAGTGAAAGAATAGTGGAATTGGTACCGGACTTGTTCACTCACACCTACAAAGTAAAGCTTATGGAGTATCTTGGTGAGGATAGTGGCACAAAAAATTTGATGCAAAATGTTAGCAAGAGTCAATAATGTTGAAAGAGATTCACAAATTCGCAAGTGAAACAAGAAGACCAAAAGCAATATGTGGCACATGGAAACACACACACGGATAGATAAAAGGGGTCGTGCAACCAAGGAATGAGCACAAAATGTGGAATCCACGAAAAACGCTCGTGTTGCACAACTCAAGAGAGACGCTAGCACGATTGCTCAATAGGCGGATACGACACTTGTGCACAACCTATAAGATGCAAAATGGGTAAACTTTCTATCCCAAGTATGCTATTATGTATGATGTTCCGGTGTTCCTCTCAAGATGATCCAAGATGATCTTATATGCAATGTGGTATGATGCTATGGCTCTTGCTTACAAGCTTTTTGCTCTCTTTTTGCTTAAAAGCTTATTCTTTTTTTTGTATGGCCACTATGCGAAATGCACAAACCAAGATAGCAATTGTGTATATGCGGGAACAAACTTGTGACACAAGAGATGAAATGATGATACCAATATGAGTATACCAAAATGATATGGTATGTATGCAATGGAAGGGCAGATCGAAGATCACTAATGTGCACAAGTAACGTTGCCGGCAATACTCAAATGGCTAGTCTCAATAGGCAAGTAACGCAAAATGGGCTTGGGGTTATCAATGCAATGGCAAGGAGAATGTACAATGACGGGATACCACGATACCAAGATGATATGGAGGTTACCGTCCGTGGCGATGATGAGTGGCGGTGTTCTTGATGTAGATACCAAGATGATGTAGAACCGTCCCTAATTAGCCAAAACACCTTAGGAAACGGAAAAACCGCGAACTCAAAATCTCAAATGTCAAATGTCAAATGGTGGTAGTGGGATGTGGTTGTGGTTTTGCGGAAGCTCAAAGGGATTGAGGAAATGCAATGATGGGTTATGGAGTACGCAATGCGGAAGTGGAGGTTATGTTGGTGGACTATACACGGTGTCGGAGTTGAAGTGACTGTCCCTAAGTAGCCGAAACACCTTAGGAGACACAACTCACAACTCAAACAAGCTCAAACAAAATTGGGTTAAGTTGGGGTGGCGGAAGTGTATGGTGGGCAAGGTTATGCGGAAGGTAAGGTGGTGGTTGATGAAGAAGTAACCGTCCCTAAGTAGCCGAAACACCTTAGGAGACTCGAATCACTACTCAAGAAACCACTAATGCTATGGTGAACAAAATGGGTTAGGTTGCGGAAGGCTATGGTGGTAATGCGGATGATGTGGTGGAAGCCCTAGGAAAAGATGCCAAAGTTCGAAACATTTGATGGAGTGAAATGATGATGGTAGTATTTTTGTGGAAAGGGGGATGTCAAGAGCTTCAAAACGAGCTAAAGAACGTCAAAATGGGAGTCCGGATGAATTAGTTAAAGGCGAAACAAGAATCAGCTGAAGGTGATATCTACAGGTGTCGGACGTCCGAGAAGTGTCGGAAGTCCGAGAAACGTCGGACGACCGATGGCTGGAGCGTGGGACGAACGTCCGGAAAAGACCAGAAATCCGATGTTTTCGTTCTGGATCGGGGGTGTCGGGCGTCCGGTAAGTGTCGGACGTCTGGTGGTTCTGGGGGCGTCGGACGTCCGAGAAAACGTCGGTCGTCCGGTGGGTCTTGGTCAACTCGGGATTTAGATCCGGGACGCGATTTTGGGCAGAAATAGATGATTTTGGGGTCAAAATTGATTAGATTTCATGGATGGAAAGTGGGGGAACTTGGGGAAATGCTAGATCCACTTGAAACCAAGCAAATTCATGGATAAAAATCAACAAAATATCATCAAACCAACAAATCACAAAAAAAATTGGGGCCATTTTTGGTGGGGATTTTTGAAATTAGGGAAGAACACAACAAAATTAGGCTAGAAAAAGAGGGGTAGGGGCTCCTAATTTGTGATCAACGTGGCTCATGATACCAATAGATGATGTAGGGTAGAACCCTAGATGCCCGATCTTTCACGAAATGGAGGGGATCCCGCGAAGAACACGAAGAACACGAGGGGAAACACGAGGGAAAATGAGAGGAACACTCAAGAACATGTCCAATCACACATCCACTAGACAATCAAACATACAAGATCCATAAGGTACATGATCAACAAAGGGAAAGATACAAGGTAAAGTTCATCCCAAATCCAAAGGAGATGGGGGCTTGATGATCTAGATAGATCTTTCCCTGAAGGGGCCTTGATATCCCTCGGGATCTTCTCCGAAGAGGCCTTGGCCTCCAATGGAGTAGTCCCTCTCTCTCAGGAGGAGAAGGTAGGAGCAAAGCTCACATACAAATGAGCTATCACTTTGCTAACCCTAGAAAGGAGAAGGGGGAGTTCTATTTATAGTCCAAGACACGAAGGGTTAAGTGGGAGAGGGATACAAGGCCAAAGGCCCGCGGCTGTGCACAAGTAGGTACCGGACGTCCGGTCGGTGTCGGACGTCCGACGGCTCATGGGGGACCGGCCGTCCGGCGCGCGTCGGAATTCCGATGTTTCTTCTCCAGACAGGTGGCACCGGTCATCTGGTTGGCGTCGGTCGTCCGGTCACTGGTACTTGTTGGACGTCCGGTGGTCGTTGATCGTCCGACTGCTATAGCTCTTGTCGGTTGTAGTTCTTCTGGCCGTCTAGTCTGCGGGTGGTCGGACGTCCGGTGATTGTAGCTTTCCTGCAGCTTCGTCTTCGCTTCCACGCTTCCCTCGCGGATGGTGTAGTCGTTCCTTGACGCTTGCACTCCTCCTCGTCGTCCGTGAAGCTCCGGCAATACCTATGCATGCACACGAGAGGAATGTCAAGTAGTATACCATCCTCGAAGGGGCCAAGTGAGCACGTGTAAAGGAGATGATTCACCTTTATATATGTGAAGTAGAGGTCGCACGTGTCACTTGCCAAATGGACTCTTAACATGGTGATGTCCATAGGATGCTCCGCATCAATAGTGGTTTAAATAACTTGTGTTTTTTATATTGGAAAGTAATTCAGAATTTGTTTTTGTTTCAATTAGAGCCCTGATGCAGACAAGGATTGTGAGGTTGTACATGTCACTCGCTATGAGGCGGATGACCTGAATATACGCACTGGGAAAACAAAGTTCTTACGCTGTTGGATCCTGGAAGCCATTTGCACTTATACCAAAGTCGAGATGTATTGCAGCCTCATTGTTGTCGGGCGTGTTGTCCAGGGTGTACTGAAGCACAAGAAGTTCAAAGCTACTCCTTCGTTTGTGAGGCATACTGTTCTTGTCAAGCTTACGCAGGAAGATAACGTGGCATGCCTCCACAAACAAGTTTACGAGTGGGAAGGCCACAAGGTTATCTTCAGGAAGGTTTACAGGATTGAGCTGCTGCCGGACGTCCTCGATAATGTTCATGGCAAGGTTCGTCTTGTGTCCATCCCAAATTAGATCGAGGCATGAAATTGTTGCCCCAGCTAGTGTTTAAAAGTAGTTTGAATTGTGTCTAATTATCCAAACCTTGGCTATTATTGAGCCCTCTCAGGCTAGTACTCTGTTTGAATCCATCTATGGGAACTACTGCTACTTTTGTGTGCCCGTGAATCATGTGAGAAACATCCTAATTGTTGTCGAAATAGATGCGTCATCACTAGTTTTTTCATGTAATATGGCATGGTAAGACATCAGTTGTCACGGTTTATCATACGAGTAGTGTGTGTTTGATGAAATAGAGTATTTGTTCGAGAACTATGCGCCGACGTATACATAGGGTACGTAAGGCTGGTTAAGTACTTGTAAACACTGTTTGTGCTACCCCACTTGTAAGCAGTTGTGCAAAACACAGCACATTGGCTCAGCTCGCTTCAACACTAGAAAAGTCAGCTATCGACCAGCAAACAATCAATAATCTGATGTCTGACATATAAGCAACTACGTATCTTGTTACAGTGGTTCATGCAGTTAACTGAGGCCACAATGTAAATTCCAAACATTCACACGCTAGTCCAGCTTTCATGTGGAACATTCACATTAAACTCGGCTTCATAAAATACTTGAAAAGCATAAGTTAAGCAATTTTATACATCTCCATGATTCATAGAACATAACAAACATTTACTAGTTCACAGCAAAAGACAAAGTTGTGAGAAGGTTTAGGAATCAGGAAAAATCAAGCAAGGCTTCTTTGAGCAAAAGGCCTCCCTAGGCATGCTTTAATTTCCTGGAGTTCACTCTGGTTTTCTTGTTGCCACCATCTAGGGTTAGGTTCTCTCATTCCAGAATAACCAATTATAATTGTGTTCTCAGTTGGAATGCTGAACTGAACCATGTAGTGTACTGAACATCTGAACTTCTTGTGTAGTTCCACTAAATTTAAGCACCTCTATTTGCAGAAATAAGCAGACCACAATGCCTCTTGTCCGTGCACCTGTCCCAAAAACCTCCGTGCAGCCATGCCAGCTAGTCCTCTATCCATCCATGAATTGGGAGAAAGTGCATTCCCGACTAGGATGCAGTTGTTTTCGCTCGTCCCTGCACTGCAATCAGAGAGTAAAATGTATGAATCAGCTTCTTTTAGATTGCGTTGGTCATTCTACCTAGTTACTACAATGGTAGGAATACCTGGAACACTGGTGGTTAGAGGACGGCAACTAGGAATAGCCATCTGATTTTGTGCAGTTCTGCTAAAATTAAGGTGTGTACTTCTGATTGCACAAATAGAAACGATATGGAGACAGACATCCCTGCTTGCGTAAATATGAAATATGGTTAATTTAAGCAGTGACGGTTATTTCCAGTGGCATATGATTAACAACAGCATCTATTGTGTTATAACTGCCACTATATTGACAGTATAAAAAAGTGCCATTAAGTAAGAAGTGGCATCACATCACATCACATCAACAATACCACTAGATTAACATGCAGAACAATAGCATTTGTATTACTGTCATGAGAGTAGCACATGGTCATTAAATGTGCAATCAAATTTGTGCAGTTCCACTGGGATGAAGCAATGTTAGCGATGTGAGATTTAAGTGTAACTATAAAAACACAATTCATGGGAAATAAAGCAAGACGGAAGCACTTCATAAAATGGTGGTGTCACTGCTTCAATTTATCGACGGCACTAGACCATTACTTAATAGTGACATTAGATGGCATTGCTTCAATTTATCGACGGCACTAGACCATTACTTAATAGTGACATTAGGTGGCATTGCTTAATGCTTCATGTGATTTTACATTAATGGTAGCGATATGGGCTTAGGGACAGCAGGGGCATAAAGTAGTGAGGCAGATGTGGTTGCCGAGAGCGGCAAACATTCAGGCAGCATGTCTGCATTTGTCCCATTTTTTATCTCCTCGACGACATTTTCCTATGTGAGCATAGGAAATCTAGACCTACTTGTTCTCATTTGCGTTGTCCCCCAACACCCATCACTTTCATTCCTTTTTCGACCAAGAGACAGGTCACTTCCCCCCACCCTTCGCCATCCACCCCGCTTTCTTCGCCTTTTCAACCAAGAGACCGGTTGGGTAGCCAGTATCTACTACTTTCCCCCATTTCCTCTTAGAACCAAGTCCTAGATTCATGCTACAGCTTTCCCACTTTCTTCCCTGTTTGAACCAACTCTTAGATTTGACTGTATGAACTAGCTTTACCTCTAATAATAGTAAAAGTCTAGGTGGCTTTGGAACAACCGACGGAAGTAGAAAAAGATCCACACGCTGCCACATGGGGAGCTGGGGCAGTAGAGCAAGGTAGGTTTCGAAGGAATATATACCTGAGGGTCGTCGGGATGTGGCAAAGATGGCGTCGGGAGGCCGCATCTTGGCCACAATACCGCAGGGAGGAAGAAGCGGTCGGAGGCCCTCCTGAGCCGACGCTGTCTCAGAGAGAACGACACGACTGCCGATCGGGATGCGCGGGCAGCTGTTGCTCTCCTCCCTCGCTGCCGACAACCGCGTGAACGATGCACCTACACCCCTGCCCCGGCCGAGGTGGTCTGGCCGGATTTGTGACCAGCCATGAGCAGAGAGAGAGTGTGGCCACCTATGTCTTGCTTAGATCTGGAGAGCATGAGAGAGTGAAAGAGAGGAACCCTAGTAAAGCAAGCGCCGAGGTTCCTGCTTATATTATAGTGGAGTGATTTTGTTGTAGCAACTGTTACTAAATTGAATACACGCGAACCACTATTTTCATTTAAAGTTCAAGTAAAAATAAAACTCGATCAATAACATGCCACCGCTTCCAGGTCGCACTATCAAATCACCGCGTCCAGGATGCACTATGTACTGTATCATTCACGTGCGGTCCCCGACCGTCCATCAAGTTGAAAACTAGACTAGTCAAAATGTCAATTGGGATGCCTCTTTGTAAACAAATGCGCTCCTAGATTAAAAAAATGCACTCTTACGTGTACCCGCGAGTGGGTGTGAGAGAACTAGTGTGTGCGTGCACCGCTTCTCTTCGTGAGAGTACAATATACTGCGCCCAAAGAACGTTCGCCATAAGAGTAATACTATAAGTGTGTGACGTGTGAGTTAAAACAAAAGGTGCGCGACGTCTTTTATTTTTTAGAAGTTTTGAGGGTAGGGTGTGAAGAGCACATATGTGTGTGACGTCTACCTACAGATGGACGGTGGGTGCGAGAGGACTCGGGAGAGTCGTGACTCGTGAGGGTGCGTGTGTGCGTGAGAGAGAGGGGGCACGTATCAATGCAATGCATATGTCCGGAAATCATATCTGACAAACGTTCGCCACAAGCCGTTTCCTGACGAACGCCATAAGAACCGTTAGATCGGCATCCGACAGTGTCAGTTTTGCCATGGCATTTAACAGAACAGCCACTCCTCTGACACACAAATCTTCCACGTGAGTGTTAGCAACTGCCGTACGCTCCTCCCTCTGTTCCAAAATGTAGTGCATATATTATTGAAAATTCGAACCTCGCAAACTTTTACCGAGTTTTCGTATACCAAAATGCACATATAGAATACCCAGTATATATCATTTCATTCATCTTCGAGAGGTAACTATAAAGATGGGGGAGGAGTGTACAAAGAAAGACCGTCGTATCACCTGTAGCAATTTCAACCATCCTTTGGTGTGGAGGAATATCATAGGAACTCTATATGATATGATTTTGATAGGATTTTTTCCTTTAGAGTCAATTGGTTCATAGGAATAGATTTATATACTCCACAATTCAAAGGAAAATAAACATGATATCATTTTTATAGCTTTAGAGCCACTTGGTTCATATGAATGGATTCCTATACTCCCATAATTTCAAAGGAAAATAAACATTAGCCTATATTCAATTGAAAAGTTCCTATGATGTGAACCAAATGACATCTCTTTTCTAATCCCTCCTCATATGAATTGAGATACATGTCATCTCTAGATTCAATAGAAAAGTTCCTATGATGTGAACCAAATGACATCTCTTTTCCAATCCCTAATCATAGGAATTGAGATACATGTCATCTCTTTCCCTACAACTTCCATATATACATCTTCTATTCCTAAATAGCTAGTACAACCCACTAGTAGCTTTTTTCCTAGACATGCAACTATGTCACATGAACACGTCATGCATGCAAGTCATAAATCACATTGTTTTTGTACTCTATGCATGCAAGCACCACATCATCAATTCATGCATGTTACTCATAAGTTATTTCTTGCATTAGATTTTGTATTGACAATGTATGTGTTGGTCACGTGCACACATATGTAGTTCACATTCACATTTTTGTTAGAAATGTCATTCTTTTAACTGCAATTCATTTTTTCTCTTTGTATTACATTTTCATTTTAAGCATACATTCACTTCCCATTAGTTATAGATGTTTTTGGAGGAACTTTTATGCATTATTTTGAGTAGCAAATTTCACGCGGCCGCGGGTATATCAAAATGCGGGGCCCATGCGTCACTGCCTTTTGGTCGAACCTACGTCCACAATTTTTTGTACGTATATCTCCACTGCTCCTCGAACCCAAATTGCTGCCTCGTTCCCGTAAAACCGAGCGGCCCACCCGTATTAAGGCGTTGACTCGAACTCAATCCCTCTCTTGTTTACTACGGTGTGGCCCCCAACGCCATAGTACTCCTACAAACCCTACCCGCCACACGCATCATCGGTTTTCTTCAAGAGGACGAGGGAGAAGCGGATTTGTAATGGAGGCTCCTACCCTAGGGCGCCCTAGGTAGCCGCGCACGCATCATTGGTTTTCTTTTTGCTTTATGCTCTTGCGCCCTAGAGTGAAATGATGGTTGCTTCGTTCGTCCAGCTTAATGCGGGAAAGGTGGGTCTTTGTGATTTGACCCCACATCGCTCATTTACTACTACTGCGGTGCTACGACCGGGGTGCCTCCAAGTCCAACCACTACTCCAAACTATAATTTGGTGCATCGCACATGGAACAAGATGGTGGATGAGCCACATGTCGGCCAAAGGGGTCCTGTAAGTGTGTCGCCATTTCGTGTGCGGACTGACCCTGCTGAGTTGCTACGCCAACGCGACAGGAGCAGCCTACCACTTGGTTTTGCTCCATGGTGAATCCCAACTATATTGATCTAAAAAGATACTAGTAGTATCCAGATTACTCCCTCCGTCTCGATTTATAGGGCGTGCACGTAGTTCTAGGTCATCCATTTGACTAACTAAATATGAGTTATATGTCACAAAAAGTATATCATTGGATTCTTAAGTGGATGTAGTTTCTAAACATATATTTTTATCACATATAATACATATATAGCTAGTTAAATTCTCAACCTAGAACGAGATGCATGCCCTATAAACCGAGACGGAGGAAGTAGTAAAAATGAGGTGATTTTACCGAGCGGTGGGCGGGGGAGCATGGCCTGTCATGCGGTCCCACGTGTCATGATGTACCAAGGCGATGCGCGTCCCTCTTGAGGCAGAAGCAATACGTGGTTTTCTTGAAGGAGATGATGGAGAAGCAGATTCAGCGAAGTGTGAAATAATAATGGTTGCTTCGTCCGTCTGGGGGAAAGGTGCGGCATTGTGATTTGACGTCTCATTGCTCATTACTACTACTGGGGTGCTACGACTGGGGTGCGTCCCCCTGCTGTTCTGCACTGTTATTTGGTACATGAAACATCGACCCGGTTGCTATATGTCCCACATGTCGGCGAGAGGAAGTACAAAATTCATGAAAGCGAGCGTCTCCACTCTTTTAGTACGACGGAGGAGTACAAGACACGGCTTGGTTTTTGCTGCTTCGCACGATCCATCGATACAAACCCGGAGTAAAAAAGGCGAGGGCGGGTCTTTTCCTGCGCGGCAGGAAGGGGAGTTTGGCATAGTCTGTTCGAGGCAACGAGGCAGGAAGGGAAACAAGCAAATAAAGGTTGAGTGACTTAGTTTTTGCAAAATCTGATCTTACGGAGTACGTACCCACTATGGAGGTAGTACTACTTACTACTCCCTCCTTTCCGCTTTATAGGGCTCATCTAAATAAATCATTTTTCCGTTTTATAAGTCTCAATTCTACTAGTACTTACCATCACATGTTTGGATTTTGAGGTGCATTAAATCACCCAATGCAAGCAGTATCAAGAGAAAACTCACCAATGCATGTAGAAGTTCATGGAAATTTAGTGGTCATGCATGCATTCGTTGTAATTAATGCATCGGTAAACATAACGTTTTGAGAAAAACGAGCGTACTAATTAAGTACTTGTGCAAACTACGAAATTAATTCCACCACTCATCGTCTACCTTGGTTGGAGAGATTTTGAAATTGAGCGGCTGGTTGTAATGGAGAGTATCATGTACTAGTATCATGCATATGATACTAGTGTATGATACTACATCCGTAATGCCTAGATGACTACATTTATTACCATGCATGACACAAAGTAGCACATCATTTAATATGATACGGTATCATGATATGATACTCAACCATCTCTTTCTTCATTTAATTCTATGCCACCTCATCAACATTGCTTAGTTGGCCTGCATGATACTACTCCCTCCGTCTAGGTGAATAAGTCATCTTAGGTTATGCACAGTGACCAAGGAAGATGGGAAAATGAGAGAACTTAATGTTTATTTGCTAATTAATAGCATTGCATGTAATGAACTAACCACTACATGTCGTGTTTGGTAGTCTCAAGTCATTAAAAGCATGCATGCCTCGCATCTCTTATTGGTTGATATGTCAAGAAACAAGAAACAAGGTGGGAGTTAATGCACCGCGCCTAAGTGTTTTGGGATTATTTGGTTTTTGTAAGGTGACTTATACACCTAGATGGAGGGAGTACTTATGATACTCTCATTACGGGTAGCCTAGGGTAGCTTGCTGCACCACGGACTCCAAGGAAATTGTTGTAGTACTACTCCTACCACTGTACTACTCCTACTACTAAAAGACATATATTTCAAACAATATGATAATCTCTCTAACCAAGGTAGGGGAGTATATGTCTAACGGAGGGAGTAGTAAAATTTTCTCCTCGTCCTACGAGCCACCGCCTGCATGGGTGAGGGAGCAGGCGTAGGCATAGTAAGCAAGCTTCTCCTCGTCCTGGGACTCTGTGAGCCACCGCACCTGTGGGCGGGGGAGAGGGCGTACTAAGCAAGCTTCTCCTCGTTATGCGAGTTGACGGGACACATCAAAAGTAGTACTACAGAGCATCTCCAGTGTATAGAGCCTTGCCTCTAAGGTAGGCCCCACATGGTTTGCCTCTTATCAAATGGAAAAACCACAATGTATAGAGACTCTAACCAGCCTCTAAGGTGGGCCCTAGTAGAAATTTAAAAAGTATTGATTAGCACCACATTTGTCCAATCAGTACTATTTCTCTTGTACTTTTTTATCCTTCCTAAGGCTGACAAGTGGGACCAGATGGATTGTTACATTGTTAGAGACAGTCTCTAAGGTTAGACGCGATGCTAGACAATTATTTGTTAGAGGCATTTCATGCAATGTATAGAGGCCTGCCTCTAAGAGGAGAGAGAGGGCTTAGAGGAAACAAAAAGCATACATTGTGGATGCCCTAAGTGCCTACTTTCTGGTCTATATGACTCAATTTGAAATCCACAATGTATCCATAATAGATGTTGAGTGGTGGAATAAATTTACTTCCATAGTTCGCAAAAGTACTAAGCATGTGAGATGGTGAACGGAGGGAGTACGATACCATTAGTACTACAGTTCTTTTGGAAGGGTTGTAGTAGTCCCTCCCATTCACATGTTCACATTTCAAGCTTCAATAAAAACGTTGCATGCAAGGATTAAGAGAAACCTCAGCAATGCATGTACTCCCTATAGGGTCTAAAATGCGTTTTGGAGGCTAACTTTGACCACATGTTACAGCAATAATATGACATCCAACTTACACAAATCTTACCATCAAATTCGTAAGTTGTCATTATACTACTAACACATGCATGCGTTGCAATTAGTACGTACTCCCTCCACTCCTAAATATTTGTCTTTCTAGAGATTTCAACAAGTGACTACATACAAAGCAAAGTGAGCGAATCTACACTCTAAAATATGTCGACATACATCCGTATGTTGTAGTCCATTTGAAATGTCTAAAAAGTCAAATATTTGGGAACAGATGGAGTACATGATACAGTAGTAAACACTCACTATCTAGTAGTACTAGTACTCTACACTACTACAACTACTATGAGGCCATCCAACTGTGTCCCGGCAGAAGACCGCGAACACCGATTATTCATTCATATTTAAATTTGTTTTCACACGGCAAAATATCCATGAAAACAACACATGGCAAAATTTCACGGCGAACGAGGGATTTTAATGTGCTAGGAGGGGTGGGGCTAGAAGGGGTTGTTTGGATCTTGCCCTGGATAGCCAAAATATTGGCGACCCTTTTGTCCACCCGTGCCTTTGCCACCGATGAACGACGAAGAGCTTGGGTGCTCATGCATGCTCCAGCGCGCGCATTGGAGACGAGCTCGCACGAGCTATGCTTTTTTTGTCCCACCTCGCCACCTAAGCCGACCGCAGACCGACCGGCGACCCGCAAATTATGCCATCCAACCGTAGCCGCACACCTTCTGACAGCAACTCAACCAACCAGACGAAATTCATGCAAACACGGCGATATTTCATATAAACAATGACGGAATTCATATAAAATAGCGGATTTTCATATAAACTTGACGGATTTCATTACATTCAAATCAACTAAGCTGTGCTACTCCTGAACATCACAGGTATAATAATACCTAGCCTAAATGGTCGCCCGCGGATCCATTTGTCTTCCTCATGTCCGGCAGCAAGATCACCGGACTGCCGGGAGCCCCGGAGGTATATGCTTCAGCGCAAAGGACGGCTCGCTTCCCCACCGCTCAACTGACATCGTTGGCTAATGCCTAAGATGGAGACTGAAGGGGGCTTCTCCGCTTCCGTGGAGCCCATGCGGGGTCAATGAAGGTCCTCACAACAAAAGGATCCGGTAAGACACCTGCTGTGTACGCCGGCGTCGCCTCGGCAGTGGCCTTGATGGGACCCAAGTGGCGGCGGCCTCCCGTGTTCTACTTCTCCTCGATGATGGCAGCGGACGCGGAGGTGCTGGCCACCGACTCGTCGCTCTCCGTGCATCCGGCTTCTGTCTCTGCTTGCATGGCATGGCCGCAGGCATGGGAGTCTCGGCCACAGACACGGGAGAGGCGGTCGCAGACATGGGAGGCGCGGTACGAGGCGGCGGCGTGGACGACGGCGACGACGCCCGTGCTCCCCGTCGTGCCGTCGTGGAGCAGCTCGCCGCTCCTCGTCGAGCTGGCCTGGAGCGGCGAGTTGCTGAACCACGCACTGGCCTGGGGCGGCAACTGGCTCCGTCGAGCGAGGGGAGGGAGGTGGATCAGCGAGCTGCATAGCTCGTATCCAGCGGGCTCAGCGGGCCACCCAGCCGGCTTGGATGCCAGATAACTACTCTTCGTAAGCCATTGTAAGAGTGGAGAAAATGGTGAAGGAGGAGATAGGGAAGCGGCAGAGGTGTGCGATTCTTGGTCGGCGTCTGGCCTCGTTTAAATAGGAGATTAAACAGACGGCGGACGGGAGGAGCTCGGCCGACGTTGCGTTTAATGCCGGCCTGGTCATGAATGGACGTGTGTCCGGAGTGGGTTTCTCAGCTTCCACACTGGTTTCATGGAGGCATTTGAATGCGGGCAAGGAGGCGTGTTCAGCCGGGCGTGCAGCGAGCGGCTCCCTCGACTCTGACGTACGACACCGCGCCGTTCTTCCACTGACGTGTGGCCTCGTTGGGTACCTAGCCTGCATGTCAGTGACCCAACGCAGGTAGCGCACGGCAGAGGAGCTTTTGGTGGGCCAGGGCGGTGAGAAGCGTGCATTTCATAAACCGATGATTGTTCATTGAGTGTGACGTCATCTAATTCATGTAGGTTGATAAGCCTACTATATAATGTAAGAGAATTTTAAAAATTTCATATATACGTTGATAGCCCATTCAATACGTTGTGATTCATAAAGACTGCTGCAAACATCAATGTTCTACTTATCACAGATAAGATTGATTAATACCCATAACAATCCATGTCCTTAACAAAGGGTGCATGCACGTATAGGTTGAGCGTGTGTCTTGTGTCGTGTGATGTGTGCATGGAGGTGTGCGAGTGTTGCGTGCATGCATGTGTACGTTTCAGTGTTGCATGCATGCATGCGGGCGTCCGTGTGTTCGTGAGTGCATGTGTACGTGTCAGTGTTGCACGCCTGCATGCGTGCGTGTGTTCATGCGAGTGTTGCATGTGTGCATGTGTACGTGTGAGTATTGCATGCATGCATGCGGGCATTGCGGGCATGTTTGTGCGCATGTGTGATGTGTTTGTATTCACCACAGTGGCTCGTGCATGCGTGCAATTAAAACGGCCGGCTCATCATATCATCACAAGGTGACCTTGCCCGCTGTGGTTAGGGCGCGCGGGCTGCCAACCAAAGGTCTCACGACTTCGAATCCCCACCGACCACTAATTTATTACCATTTCTGTCTTTCGTATACGCGCTGACGAGTGGGCCCTATGGTAATGTGCGCTGGTGAATGTGGGCCATTTGGCTGGTTAATTGATTGTGTCATCAACAAATTACGGAGTTGTATGATGAGCCAGTGACCGTATGATCATGACAAAATGTATTTTATTAACACAGTACAAACTCAAGCTACCATTTCTTTCTTTCATATACGCGCTGACAGTTGGGCCCCATGGTTACGTGCGCTGATGATGCAACACTAGTTGCGCCACGTGGAACATTTGACTGGTCAATTGATCGTGTCATCAACAAATTACAGAGTTGTACGGGTGAGCCAGTGACCGTATAATCACGACATGTATTTTTTAACACAGTACAGACGCAAGCGCTCATATATACGCGCAAACACTCACCGCTATAAGCGCACACACGCACACCCTACCCCTATGAGCACCTTCGAGAGAGTGAGCCAGCATATGGTCTTGAGATTTTACGAAGTCACATAGGTGCCTCGTAGTCGAGGGGAACGTCTCCTCCCACTGAACGCACATCGCCGGAAAATACTGAAATTAATCCAGGATAAATGCGAGCACCAGGACTTTAACCCTGGTGGACTGGGGAAACCACTGTCCTCCTAACCATCCAACCACAGGTTGCTTAGCACCACAAAATGTATATGGTGACCGTGATGAGCTTATTCTGAAGTCCAGTGACCATATCGTGCTTTCGCTTCAAATACAATGACCGTAAGTGTCGTCAACAAAATATAGAGCACGCATAAAATACAATGTCCGTCAGTGTCATCAACAAAATACGGAGATGTATCATGAGCTAGATACCGTATGATCACCACGAGAATGTATACGGTGACCGTAAAGAGCATATTCTGAAGTCCAGTGACCGTATAGTGCTTTCGCTTGAAATACAGTGACCGTCACGCGTGAATGTGTCAGGGGCATACTTTTAGAGGGCCGAGAGATAGTTTGTGTGCGTACGTGAAAGTGGTGTAGAGAGAGGGGGTGTCCGGTGGAGACAAAGAGAGATATGCCCTTGGTTTCTCTTTCCCGTGACTAATATTTTAGGAGAAAAGATAAACATTCACAATGCAGAACAAATATTATTGGATGCACCATGCAATTAACTTTCATGTATAACTTTGTACTATTGTATATGCTTATTTTCTTAGTGGCCGATTGTGTGTGGGGTGTGGTCGGCACATCATTTCTAGTTGTGGTGGGTCAACGTGAGGACTCATGGGTCGGTTCCATCCTGCGCCACATAGGTTGGACCGAGACGCATTATACGAAGACCCATGTGGGGGACTCGGCGTACAAGACAAAGCTACCAGAGTCGTGGAGGACTCTATCCCCACTGATGATAAGCCGACTATATATGATTTGTAACCCTAGGACCCGAGTATGTTATATAAGCCCGGGGGCTAGTTCATCAATAGTATACACACACACAATGGCTGGTATTCACGAGTACTTTGTACACACCCCTATCACAAATATACATTACCGGGAGTAGGCTTTTTCCTCAACTGCAAGGGCCCGGACTTGGGTAAAACTTTGCCTCGTATTACCATCCAGCCTAACAGTCAGGGATATCCTACCGAATGATCTGATGCAATCATATCTGCCAACTACTAAGAGAGAGGTGTGGGGGGGGGGGGGTAATGTGTGCGAGAGAGGCCTAAAGATAATGTGCGTGTGGAAGACACGTAGGCATATATATGTGCCTATATAGGGCTAGTAGAGACCGTGCGTGTGTGTATATGCATGTGAGAGAAATAGTGTTTTCCAACTGAGATTAGTGAAAAGAGTGGTACATAGTAGTAAGAAAGAGAGAGGGAGATATATAGAGAGTGTGTGCGTGAGACACCCCGGGGGAGAGTGTGAGCATGTGTGAGAGAGAAATGCCGATGTATATAAAGTGTGTGCACTTGTGCGTCAGATAGAGAGATATATAGCGCGTGTGTGAGAACGGGCTGAGGCATAGTGCATCTACGTGTAAAAGGCGGTTCTACGCATTAAATTAAAATATAAATGGCATTATTATTTTTGGATGAGATCATGAATTTTGCAATTTGCGTATGAACGAACATCTGTTTATCAGACACCCATACTCTATTGAATTCGAGCATGTGCATGGGTTTATTTCATATTATCAATCCATAGAGTGAGAGTGGTTTGAAATCCAGACAATGCATTGCTTTTGCAATTCATATATAAATATTAATTAGTGCACTCCATGTTGTTAGTGTCAAGCACTTTATACATTTGTCACTTACATGGATACATTCCCAATTGCTAGCTATGAAATAGAATACATGTTGAATTCAACATAAAGGGGGTTTCGAAGATTCGAATTCATAGGAAGTGCATTCATCTATTTGAATCCGAGTTAATGGCATTTGTAAATTAGATCTAAAAGGGGGCATCAATCTTTGTTGTGTGTTTGAACATGCTATATATTCATACGCATGTCTAACTATTTTTTTGCGACCAAGGAGATTATATCTGGAACCATGCATGAATTGAGGTAAGTTGCATATTTTTTAATATATACTCATGTACAATGTATATTCAAATGTACCCCCTCCATTCCAAAATAATCGTAGTTTTAGGATTTTCAAGAGTCAAGATTTGTGAAGTTTTACAAATCCTGAAAGTTCAATTCAAGAGAACTATAAACGTTAATGCTTCTGCTCCCAAATATTGAACGAAGCGCCAAATAAGCCTCTGGTCACCCGAAACCGCGCGAGACTAATGTTTGGTGGTAGGAAATTACTGTCCTGACTCTGACCCGTGTAGCCTATCGGCCCGATGTCCAAAGGTCTAAACCGGGGTAGGTTTGTAACTTCACCAAGATGCCAGTCTCAACCGCCTCCGAGAAGCATTCATACGCCATGGGCCCCTAAACACCCATGCGCTCGGCCGAAATCTATCCCGCCCACCATTTGGGACACCTGAGATTACTGTCCTACCCCCGACCCGCAATATGTCTGAAATTTTAGATGGGGGCAAAGTTTGTAACTTTCCCCAAATTTCAAACAAGCGCGTCCCAAACCGAAACATTGTTCCCCCTTAGTTCCCCCCTCCCTCTGTTTCCCCATTCATACTCCGTGGGCGCCAAAATGCCCTCTCCACCAGCCACAAAACCCCAGCCTCCTCCGTCCTCCACCCCATCGCGCCCAATCCACCGCCGCCCTCCTCCATCACGCCGGAACCGGTACCCCGATGTCGTCGTCCAATGCAACCGCAACCGCAACACCCTCAAGGACTTAGTAGCTAGAGCCGAGGCAGAGTTGCCTCCACGACGCCGACGTGCGCCGTACCAGAACCACTTCGACCACGCAGTCCTGCGCCTCACCGCTGCCGCTCCACTGTCGCAACCATCCACCGCACCGGAGCTGTTCCCGCTACGCCGTCGTTCGATGCCTCGGATCTGGTTCCTCGCCGCCGATAGACGGCCACCGCACCACACTCAACAACTTGGCCATGGGTTCGTCCAAGGATCCACCATCCTCCACAACTTCTCATCTCCAGCGAACCACAAGAAGATCATTGGAAAAACAGAAGGAGGACACAGCACTGCCAGCAGAAAGAGGTACTCCTCTTCCTTTATTCGTGCAAATCTTACGTCTCTGCTCACACCGTATTCATCCCACGAAAGAAACTAGTTGAGCGCTTCTTACTGCACCTTCTTCATGATACTAAATGCACAAGGTTTCCTCTCATTTACTATTTCATCTTAGCTAGAGGTCAGTCGCCTGCCTGGATTTCAATTCAGGGTCAGTTGATTCACAATTAAAAGTAGCAGCACCCGCTTAGGCGCGCGAAGCACCTAGTCCGCCTATTCGCTGGGGAAGCAGCGCATCGGTGTCTATCATAGGGGTGTGGGGCGCAGGAGCTGCTTGCGCCCGATCTGGAGGTCGGCGGGGCTTGAAGGGATGGCCAGGGGGCAGAGCCAAGCATGGCGGTGCGATGAGGTCGAGGGGAGGGCGGAGGCAGGGGACTGGGCCGATGGTCGCTAGTGTTTCGAGGAAGATCGTCAACACTGACTGGCTGGAGGTAGATGAAGGCGATCTGCTCGTTCTTTGTACAACGGACGATGCAGAAAAAATGGACTGACCTATTTGTTATCAGTCGACTGTTATTTTCATAGGACCACACCTTGTGGTGTGCTGGAGGAGCACCTGCATTTCCCAGCCATCCCTGTGCTCATATTTCAAAATCCTACTCCCTCCGTTCCTAAATATTTGTCTTTCTACAGATTTCAACAAGTGACTACATACGGAGCAAAATGAGTGAATCTACACTCTAAAATATGTCTATATACATCCGTATGTGATAGTCCATCTGAAATCTCTAAAAAGACAAATACTTAGGAACGGAGGGAGTAGAATCTAGTAATTTCGTGTGCCATGCATGTTGTAGAGCTATCATATGTCTCCCGTCATTTATTTCTCACCCACCTGCTATCTGCTACTTTTACACTGTACTACTTGTGCACACACTTCACCCATACTCACACTATTGTTTTTTATGCATGGGTATTTCAGACTCTGAGGCAGTGTTGATGAATACACGAAAGAAAAGACAGAAGTCGCTCCAGTGTAATTCAAAGATAAGCACTAAGCATTTCAGCGCTCTAAAGGGTGTAGTGTTAGTAGATGGAGACAGTAAACGTAGCTCTGCAGTTGATGATCTAAATTGCCACACACAACCATCCCAGGTGCTTGCTTTAACTTCGCGCTGTCAAATGTGGTTGCATGTTGCATATGGTGTCTAGCTTGTATTGCTTCCAATTTGGTTAAATTGCATCTGCTTACTTTACACATTATACCTTTGATAATGACATGCCTTCCTGTTTTTGATACATACTACATATGTCTATTAAACATGTTCTTACATCAAACTAATGCTCTTTTCTATCCCTCATCAATCACTTATAATAAGACAGTCACCCCAGTGGGTTACTGTGAGATGCGCTACTTGTTTAAAGAGTGCAGTGTCATCCTCCCCACATGAATCTCAAGAAACAGCAAGGATAAATGAAGATAGTCAATGTAGCTCTCTAGTTGATGACCGCAATTCCCATACACCACCATCTTAGGTGTCTACCGTGTAATGCTTCTAATTAGGGTAAATTGTATCTGCTTAGTTAACACATTATACCTGTGAATATGACATGCCTTCCTGTTTTTGTTACATACTACGTCTTTCTATTAACCATGTTCTTACATCAAACTACTTTTATTGTGCTTCCCTCATCAATCACTTCTGACGAGACACCTTCAAATTGATAGTGTAATATTGGTTGCACCTTGCATATCATTTCAAACATGTATTGCCTCTAATTTGTTGAAATGCCACTTATAATGAGACACTTCTAACTTGGTACAGTGATTTTGATGGATCTTTCATAAGGTGTCTAGCTTGCATTGCTTCCAATTTGTTGAAATGCCTTCTGCTTAGCATTTTTTGTACATATTCCATCCTCCTACAATGTGGTTGCCTTACATAAAAGTTGTGTTCGTCAGTATCTGTCGGGGTGCGACACCTATGGGATCCAAAGGGACCCCTTTACGATTCGGCGGGGGGGAGAGGTATACGCAAAGAGCAGAACCAACGATCGACGCGGGAAGATTTTACCCAGGTTCGGGCCGCTGATCAGCGTAAAACCCTACTCCTGCCTTGTGTTCTTATTAATGTTCTTGAGCCCAGCCTTCAGGAGCGCTCGCTGTGAACAGTACATTCAAAGAGCAGCTACGCATGCAGAATGGGCCAGAAGTTCTCCTCCCCTGTAGCAGTTGCCTTGGGCCTCCTTTTATACGCTCAAAAGGGTCACCACAATGGCAAAATGTACATACATTGAGGTGTAAAGTAGCTATAGGGTCATCATACCTAACCCCTGATGGATTAGGACGAACACATTTAATGCACCGTGAGGTGTTCGTTTAGGTGTCCTCACTTTCTTGGGGATGGAAAAAGGGGCCATCCCATCAGCACCGCTTAAGCTCTCCCCCATTGGCGCGTCGCCACGCATCCAAAGAAGGACCCAGAATGTCGGGTTTGTCGCTGTGCTAGAGCAGTGGCACAGCAACAAAACCTTGCCGGGCGCCGAAGCTTGCCGGGCACCAAGCCTTGCCGGGCGCCATTCCTTGCCGGGCTCCGCAGGCCACCCCGGCAAGATCTTGCCGGGGAAGCTGGCCTTCGGATTCCAGCTCTTCTTATCTGCTAATCCTCAGATCTCTGACTTGATGATTTCTTTGATGGCTTGAATCAACCTCGAACTATTCCCCGACAAGCTTTGCCGCGAGGATGGCTACAAGTGCCCGTGCACAAGTACGGGGTACTAGTGGCCCAATACTTAGTACACCGACAGGAGCCCCCAGGCCTAGGCCATACACGAGTGCGAGGCGTTGTTGGGCTAGGCCCAAACAGTGCACGGGCACGCGTGGCAGGGGATTAACTGCTCGTAAATATCTCGTTTACTGTGCCCCCCACTACGTGCGTCTAACGCGCAGCGTGGGGAGCGTGCCTCAAAGGCTGCAACTACGACGCGCCTATAGAGGTGCATTCACATTGGGGAATAAAAGAGGCAGCCCCGCTCCTTCCCCATAAAAAGGAGAAGCCGCAGAGGCACAAGCCTATTTACCCCCTTCTTCTTCTCAGTCTGGCCGTCGCCATCGCCTTCCTCCTCTCGAGCTCAGAGCGAAGCTTTTCCTCTTCCGCCCGCCGCCTCCACGCTCGCTTCACCCCCGGCTTCTGCCCTTACAGCCGCCATGCCGCCCAAGGCAAGCAAAGGCAAGGTCAAGGAAGCGAAAGCCGACGTCCCGGAGAGCGAACTGGTGAAGATGCGGAAGAAGTATGTCGTCTTCCCCCCATCGCTCGATGCAGAAGCTCTGAAGAGGCGGTACCAATGCATGTGGGTGAAGGAGACGCAAGCTCACCCCGCCACATGCATGATTCCAGGTTCTCGTTCCAAAAGTGGATCGGACAGATACCCTTTCTTCGCTGCGTATTTCTATTGCGGGCTCTGCCCCCCATTTTCCGACTTCTTCAATGATATCATGTACACATACGGCTTTCATCTCCTTGATTTCATGCCGAATGCGGTACTATGCATGTCCATCTTTGCCCATCTTTGTGAAAACTTTGCCGGAGTGATTCCCAATTCTACTATTTTTCGCCATTACTTCTTCCCCCGCATCCAAAAAGGAGAGGCCCTCTCTGGTTCTATCGCCTGGATTCCAAGAGCTTGGAATAAGGAAATATACCCAGAAGGAGTTTACCGCGAAAAGTGGGACGAATGGCGGGCTGAATGGTGCTGGATCAAGGAAGCAGATCCCCATCCGTTTTGTCTTCCCCGGCAACAGAAGGTGGTCTGCGGCAGCAGTTGGAGCAGTCTTGCCGCTGATGACGAAAAGCTCGCAATCGCCACCACCAGGATTCTTTGCCTGAAAGCTGCCGGGGTGACAATGGAGATGATTGGCTTCGACTTTCTCCGCCGCCGCATCGCCCCCTTGCAGAACAGGGGAAGGCCAGCTTGGGAATACCGAAACGCAACAAATATCATGAGATTGCGCCCCGGGTTGAATAATAATCTGACCACTATGCAGCTTGGCGCTCTCCGCCAAAAACTATTCCAGCGCGAGGACAAGCATCAGCTGCCGGCAAGGATTGTCCCTTTGTGCAACAACTCTGCCTTGGGGTCAATCATCACCTTCATGCCGATGTTCAACGCCCACGGTCTTGACGCGACTTGGGCCGAGCCAACCGACGAGGAAGCACAGAAATTTTTTGACAACTTGATGGAGAGACCCGTCCGGCAAGAGACAGATTTCATCCGAGCCACCACTGACCAAGAAGTAGCTTACATTGCTACTAGGGTGGAGGAGGCAAATCTTGCCGCGGAGGCCGGCAGCGTTGGCTTCACAGAATGGGAAACCAGCGAAGCACAGGTAGTAGTGGAGGTAAAATCTGCCAGGAAGGACAAAGCTGCCGGGGAACAAAGCAGCACAGCCGCTGAGAGCTCGTCCGACGAGGACACGGCCGAAGAAGAACTGCAAGAAGAGCTCCCAGCCCCGAAGAAGACGAAGCGCGTTCTTCAGAAGGCTGCATCTGGCATCCCGGCAAGCCAGCCTTCTTCGAGCGGAGAGGCTCCCGGCAACAAAGTGGCCGGCAAGACTGCACCGCGGCAAGGGGTTCATCAACAACCTGCGCGGCGCACGAGACCCACACCAGCGGCCACTGCTGGGGCGGCAGGGGTGTCTCGCACTACCGCACCGGAAGTTACCCCGGCGCCTGCTACAGCCAAGCGACCTAGGACCCCCTCCTCCACCTCCCCACTCAGACATTGCAGTGGAGGCCGATTTCGACATCTCCGGCTTTAGTCCGGAGCGAGAAGAAGAAGAGTGAGTACTTTGCCACAGCCTTTATATTCCAATCTTGGATCAATCTTACTGACTTGCTCGTATTGTCTCTGCAGTGATGCAGAAACCTTGCTGGGGAGGATGGCGACGAGGACAAAGACTTCCACGGGCGACGAGCCCCCGGCAGGCTCCGCGAGCGTGCCAGAAACCGTCGTCGTCAGCCCGGAGCCCAGTCCTCAATGCAGCCCCCAGCACAGCCCCCAGCATAAGTTCACTGTTCTTTTTCTGCTGGCGGGTGCTGAGGCTTCCATTCTTGCCGCTGATATCCTTGGGCTCGCAGGAGAAGAACGGCAACAAGGAGAGTTGTCGGAAGACATCCCCGTCATGCCACCTTCATCGACCACGCCGCCCACAAGCACGTCCCCGGCAAGAGATCCTACCGACGAGCCCATCCTAGCTGAGGAGGAGCCGGCAAGCATGGACATTGGCAACCCTCCCCCGGCAACCGAAGTTGCCGGGAGGGGCGAGGCCACCTCTCAACAGCTCAACGCAGGTAATCGATTGCCTCAGAATGCTTGTTACCCTTTCCCTTATCTCTCTGCCTTTAGTCGCTTCAAACTTCAATCTTGATCTTATTCTGTTCTCCTCCTTCGTTCTTCAGAGTCCCCTGTGATGGAACACATGGATGTCGACGTTGTCATCGAGGAGACCGCCAGGGATGCCGCTGCCGAAGCAGACAGGATCGCTGCCAGCGAGGCCACCAAGGATGACACTGTCGACGCTGGTGGTGCTCTTGACGGGGAGGCTGCCAAGACTGCACAGGAGGAACCCGCCAAGGAACCTACTGAAGGGGGCGACAGGGAGGCTGATGACCGTACTGATGGCATTCCTGCCGCAGGAGCGCCAGGCGCTGCACCGGCCACGGAGCCCCCTGCCACTGGTGAGGCGGTCGCTGAAGACCAACCGTCAACATCTGAAGGCCCCTCATCCAGCAAATACCTCAAGGTTGGTGAGAACCTGTTTGTCAACTTGTCGGGGACGGCAAGCATTGGAGCACCAGCCGAAGGAGAAGTTTTTGATGAAGAAATCATTACTGCTGCCGGGCTCGAGGTTGTTGACGATCCCAGTGCTAGCAGCGGCAAATCTGAAGAGGATCAGCTCCTTCAGGCCATGGGTGAGAATTTCCGCAAGCTCCAGGCTCTCCACCGCGCCCAGAAAGATAAAGCGGACTCCAGAATGGCAGTTGTCGAGGCGGCCGAGGCAGATTTCCAGAGGCGCGTCGAATAAATGCAAACCTGGTATGCCGAGGCCCTCCAAGAGCTGACTGCTGGCCGGGAACAAGTGAGCCAACAGTGGACAGAGATCCTCCTGAAGCAATCTGATATGGAGAAGGCGCAGGATGAAGCTACTCAAAGGATTGTTGCTGAAGATGCCCTCCTGACGGGGCGCCGCGTTGCTCTTGATGCTCACGAGGAAGATCTCACCGCACATGAGCAGGCGCTCTCCGCCAAGCTTCGCAGCAAAGATGAAGATATTGAGAAGCTTGTCGCACGGTGGACCCAGGAGCTGGAGCAAAAACATAAAGAGGCGCTCAAAGCTCTGACTGCAAGTCACGCCGGCAAGCTCAAGGAGGCCGTCGATGCTGCCGAAGCTACAGAGGCCGCCAAGAACGAGCTGAGCGACAAGGTAAAGAAGCTGGAAATAGATCTCGAAGAGCACGGCAAGGAGCTCTCGACGTTGAAAGGTGATAGGGAAAAAACCCTCCACTCCTTGGCGGAGATGCAAGTTGCCCTGTCCAACAAAACCAAGCAGCTCTCCTCTGCGGCTGATGCTATTGCAGTTCTGGAATTGAAGCTGACCACGTTGCAGAAGTCTCTCGAGGCCGTCAAGGCCCGTGAGAAGGCTCTACTCAAGGATCTCCAAGGAGAGAGGAACCTGCTCAAGAGCGCTGCCGCCGCCCAAATCGATTATGAGAAGGGGGTGGAGATCTGGACTGGACGTCTCATCGCCGCTGCGAAGATGCTTACGGCAGAACTGTCAACCATGGGCCTGTTGAACTTCAGATATTCTTCTGAGGAAAGGATATCTTCAAGTGCCAGGTTGACGATGTTCTTTGAAAGCATCATCGACGCCTTGAGGGTGCTCCAGTCTAGCCGGGCGACCCAATTGGCCAACGAGACTCGCCGGCTTTGCCGGGCCGTCCTACGCAAGGTGCTTATCAAGGTGGTGCACAGCAATCCTGGCATTGACCTCTCCAACGCGCTCGGCCATCTGCCAAGGGACGCAAACGTCGAGGCACTTGAAGAACTTATCACGCCTATCCTTGAGAAGGTGGATTCCATCAAAAGGATCGAAGGCCAGCGCAGGGATTAATTGCTCCGCCTTTTCTTGCCGTCATCATTCCATGTAAAAGAAAATTAAGTCTCAAGTTAGAATTGCGGCAGCTCATGAATGTAATATAACTCGCCTATGTTTAGGTTCATGCTTCCTATTTTCCTTGTCTGATTCCTTTATGTATGGAGTTCACCCTACGCTTACTGAAAAATTTGCCGGCGCGCAACCTGCCGCGAGCGCTGGGTGTGGGACTTCAGCAGCCTGCTGGAGGCACAGCGGCCGGCAAGACTCCTTGGCGTTCTCAATGCAGCCACTTAAATCATTGAGCGGGCTCGAAACAAAATAAGGGCGCAACTGATTACGACAAGGGTTCCTTCGCGTGCAGATTTTCCATACAAGAGTCAGAATCGTCCAAGGAAATAACTTGCAATAAAGGAAACTTGCTCTAAGTTTTTAGAACTTAGCTTTATGTCATTGTCCTTCCTCCGGCAAGCGTCGATTCCGAACGTCGCCAACTGGTACTCATATCTCCCTTCCCCCCTGGCAAATGTGCAAGCGAGGAATCCTTCTGTCTTTTAAAAAGAAAGAAGAGAAAATAAAGACATGAAACCTTGGCGGTTCGTTAGAACTTACCGGGAGTAGGTGTTATACAACATCTTAGACAAACATGCATATATATAAATATGAACATGGGAATCAATAAGGGAATGTACAACACTTAAATTTATTCATCTGTGCTCAGGGTCTATGCCTGGCTTTGTACAAAGTATCACATGCCTTGCCGGCAAGACTTGTACAAAAGAGTGGTTGCCGGGAGCCCCCGGCAACCGCGCCTTATGGGTAGAACTTGCGAAGATGTTCGATATTCCAGGAATTGCTCACTGGAACGCCATCTTCGGTCTCCAAGTGGACAGCGCCGGGCCTGGTGACTCATACTACCCGATAAGGGCCTTCCCACTTTGGCATCAACTTGTTTGAATTCTTGGCGGACTGAATCCGCCGAAGAACAAGGTCGCCTTCCTCAAGGCTTCGGGCATGAACTTTGCGGCTATGGTAGCGGCGCAAAGCTTGCTGGTAGCGTGCAGCTCGCACAGCAGCCTGAAGACGATTCTCCTCAAGGAGCACAGCGTCATCTTGCCGCAGTTGCTCTTGCTCAAGCTCATCATAAGCGAGCACTCGAGGTGATTCGTACGTGAGTTTCGTGGGGAGAACTGCTTCCGCTCCATAGACCAGAGCGAACGGCGTCTGGCCGGTGGCTCGATTTGGTGTCGTTCTGATTGACCAAAGAACCGTCGGCAACTCATCAATCCAGCGTCTTCCGCACTTTTTCAGTCTGTCAAAAGTCCTGGTATTGAGACCGCGCAGCACTTCAGCATTAGCGCTTTCTGCTTGGCCGTTGCTTCTCGGGTGAGCAACAGAGGCAAAACAAATCTTGCCGCCAAAGTCTTGGACGTACTGCATGAAGGTGCGACTTGTGAACTGCGTGCCGTTGTCGGTGATTATCCTGTTGGGTACACCGAAACGGCAAACTATCCCTTTAAAGAACTTGACGGCTGATTGTGCTGTCACCTTCCTCACTGCTTCCACCTCCGGCCACTTTGTGAACTTGTCGATAGCAACGTACAAGTACTCAAAGCCCCCGGTAGCACAGGGGAAAGGGCCCAGTATGTCGAGCCCCCAGACCGAAAATGGCCAGGAGAGAGGGATTGTCTGAAGAGCTTGAGCTGGTTGATGTGATTTCTTCGAATAAAACTGGCACGCTTCACACTTGGTGACTAGTGCAGTTGCATCCTGGAGAGCGGTGGGCCAAAAGAAACCTTGCCGGAATGCTTTCCCGGCAAGTGCTCTTGATCCTATGTGAGAACCACATATGCCTCCATGTATCTCTGCCAACAGCTCTAGCCCATCCTCCCGAGGAATGCACTTCAATTTCACACCGTTTGGTCTCTTTCTGTACAGGACGTCATCAACGAACTTGTACATAACAGACCCACGGGCTACTCTTTTTGCTTCTTCCTGTTCCTTCGGGAGTTCTCCTGTCTGAAAGAAATGGACAATGTGTTGCGCCCATGCCGGAGCCTGAGGCTCGACGGCTAGGACTAAAGGCATCTCCTCCACCGGGGGAACGTTTGTCTTGACAGCAAGGGCTTGAGGCCCTGCAGGAGCCTGTTGTTCCTCGGCAGGCATGTCGATCCCAGCAACTTCCTTGCCGGCGGCTCCGGGGAGCTCTGCCGGGAAGTACTGACCAGAGTTCAACTTTCTTCTCTTTTCTTGCCGCATCGATGGCGCCACGGATGGTTGAGTCAATTGGAGCACAAAAGTTCCTTGTTCCACAGGCAACTTGAGAGCGGCACGCTTTGACAGGTCGTCAGCAACACTGTTCTTGGCACGAGGAACGTGCTCCATTTGCAGACCGTCAAAGCGCTCTTCCATTTTCCTCACTTCGTCCACGTAGGCTTGCATCAATGGACTTTGATAACTCTTGTTAACTTGCCTGACGACAAGTTGTGAATCGCCTTTGATGACGAGCTTTTTGATACCAAGGTCTGCCGTGATCCTGAGACCGGCAAGCAAACCCTCGTATTCTGCAGTGTTGTTGGTTGAACTCTCCCAGGGAAAATGCATTTGGACTACGTACTTGAGGTGCTCTCCGGTGGGTGCGACAAGCAGCACGCCAGCACCGGCGCCTTGCAGCGAGAAAGCCCCATCAAAGTACATAACCCATTGCTGGTCGATTTCCTTGCCGGGGAGAGTTGTTTCCTGAGCCTCTTCGTCCGGCGTTGGGGTCCATTCTGCAATGAACTCCGCCAAGGCCCTGTTCTGAATCATCGAAGTGCTTTCAAACTTGAGGCCAAAGCTCGACAACTCCAACGCCCACTCCACGATCCTGCCGGTTGCTTCTGGATTTTGCAAAATCCGTTGCAACAGAAAGCGAGTGACGACAGTGATTTCATGTGCTTGAAAATAATGGCGCAGCTTCCTCGAGGCCATAAGAAGGCCGAAAAGCAACTTCTGCACACCAGAATATCTTGACCTAGCTCCTTGTAAAAGAGAGCTAACAAAATAAACTGGGCGCTGCACCACCTTCTTCTTCTGCACTGGTTCTTCTGTTTGCGCAGATCCTGTCTTGCCGGGATCAACCCTTGTCAGGGAAGATCTTGCCGCGTCACCTGGCGGTCCTACCGCTGGTGTTGCTTCCTCATCAGCCTCACTCTGCGCCACTAGCGCAACACTAACCACTTGATTTGTTGCTGCCAGATACAGCAGCAACGGCTCTTGTGGTTTAGGCGCGACTAGCGTCGGCGGAGAGGAAAGGTATTTCTTCAAATCTTGCAGCGCAGCCTCCGCCTCCGGAGTCCATTTCATTGGACCTGCCTTTTTCAAAATTTTGAAAAAGGGCAGGGCGCGCTCAGCAGATTTGGAAATAAACCTGCTTAGAGCAGCAACACAGCCAGCAAGACGACGCACATCCTTGACGCGTCTTGGCGCTTCAATTTGTTCAATAGCTTTGATCTTGTCGGGGTTCGCTTCGATTCCCCGGCAAGATACAAAGAATCCGAGGAGCTTGCCGGAAGGAACACCGAACACGCACTTCTCAGGATTGAGCTTCAAGTTGATCTTGTGCAGATTTGCAAATGTTTCTTCTAAATCTTGAATGAGGGTCGCTTTGTCTTTGGTTTTGACCACTATATCATCCATATACGCCTCCATATTTCTATGGAGTTGAGGCTCAAAACCAATTTGGATTGCTCTTGTAAATGTCGAACCAGCACTTTTCAACCCGAAAGGCATTCGTATAAAACAATACGTACCACATGGGGTGATAAATGCGGTCTTCTCTTCATCTTCTTTTGCCATAAAAATCTGATGATACCCTGAATAGGCATCAAGGAAGGACAGGAGATCACAACCAGCGGTGGAATCCACAATCTGGTCGATGCGCGGCAAGGGAAAGGGATCTTTTGGACAGGCTTTATTGATATCTGTATAATCGATACAAAGCCTCCATTTCCCATTCGCTTTCCGCACTACAATCGGATTGGCTAACCAGGTTGGATGAAGCACTCCTTTGACCAATCCTGCCGCCTCCAGCTTTCTGATTTCTTCGGCAATGAATTCTTGCCGCTCCAAGGCTTGCTTCCTGACCCTTTGCTTGACGGGCCGCGCATGAGGACAGACAGCAAGGTGGTGCTCAATTACCTCCCTGGGAACACCGGGGATGTCAGACGGTTGCCATACAAACACGTCGACATTCGCCCACAGGAAGGCAACGAGCGCGCTTTCCTATTTGTCATCTTGGGTGGAACTTATGGTGAAAGTTCCCCCCGTTCCGTCCTCCCTGACGGGCACCTTCTTGGTCTCCGGCGGAGCAGCCTTGGATTTCTTGTTCTTGCCGGTGGAACTCTCTGGTGCATCCTCGACGGAAGCGCAGCACTCCGAGGAGGTGCGCTTGCCGGAGTTCACGCCAAGATTCTTGCCGGTCTTCTTCTTCCCCCCAGGAGTTCTAGCGGCAGGAGCAGGTGCCTTGATGGCAGGTGCTGCAACCGCTTCCCGGTAAAGTTGGTCGGCACAGATGAGCGCATCCTTCTTATCGGAATGGATAGTGATGACGCTCAACGGCCCAGGCATCTTCAAAATGTTGTACACATAGTGTGATGCCGCCATGAACTTAGCCAGCGCTGGCCGACCAAGGATCCCATTGTATGACATGGGGATCTTGGCGACATCAAACACCACCTTCTCGGTCCTGTAGTTGAGCTCGCTACCAAATGTCACCGGCAGCGTAATCTTGCCCTTTGGTTGGGTTCTTCCCGGATTGACCCCTTGAAACGTACCCGTTTCTTCGAGGTCCTCGTCGGGAATTTGGAGCTTTTTGAGCACATCCGGTGAGATTAAGTTTAGGCCGGCCCAACCATTAACTAGCATTTTCGTCACCTTGAGGTTGCGAATCGTTGGCGAGACCAACAATGGCAAGCACCCGACCGCAGTTGTGCGATCAGGGTGATCCTCGGTGTCGAAAATGATAGGCGTGTTGGACCACTTCAGGGGCCTACATGCATCTGGGGATGGCTCTGCCGCATTGACTTCCCACACCCACTATTTGAGTTGACGGTGGGAAGAATGTAGCGAAGCACCTCCATCGATACACATGGCCTCTGTAGCTTTCTGGAATTCTTGCTCACTGGACTCATCATCTTCTTCATCATCATCTTCTTCTTTGTCTCGGCCCCGAGCAGGCCTATCCTTTTGTTGCTTGGCCTTGCCGCGGTGCCCCCCTCGGCCACCGTGCTTCTTGCCAGATCCATCAGCACCATCTTGGGCCTTCTCCTTATCTCGCCTTTCATATTCGGCCCTCTATTTCTCGGCAAGCTGTTCAACTTGCCGGCAGTTCTGGAGATCGTGGCCCTTGGTGCGATGGATCTTGCAATACTGCTTGCCGGAGTTTTCCGACTTGTCGGCAGCCGCCAAGGCCTGACAGGAAGGGCACCCGGCAAGATCCAAAGATGTCGGCGTGCTACACCTATGGGATCCAAAGGGACCCCTTTACGATTCGGCGGGGGGAGAGGTATACGCAAAGAGCAGAACCAACGATCGACGCGGGAAGATTTTACCCAGGTTCAGGCCGCTGATCAGCGTAAAACCCTACTCCTGCCTTGTGTTCTTATTAATGTTCTTGAGCCCAGCCTTCAGGAGCGCTCACTGTGAACAGCATGTTCAAAGAGCAGCTACGCATGCAGAATGGGCCAGAAGTTCTCCTCCCCTGTAGCAGTTGCCTTGGGCCTCCTTTTATACGCTCAAAGGGGTCACCACAGTGGCAAAATGTACATACATTGAGGTGTAAAGTAGCTACAGGGTCATCATACCTAACCCCTGACGGATTAGGACGAACGCATTTAATGCACCGTGAGGTGTCCGTTTAGGTGTCCTCACTTTCTTGGGGATGGAAAAAGGGGCCATCCCATCAGCACCGCTTAAGCTCTCCCCCATTGGCGCATCGCCACGCATCCAAAGAAGGACCCAGAATGTCGGGTTTGTCGCTGTGCTAGAGCAGTGGCACAGCAACAAAACCTTGCCGGGCGCCGAAGCTTTCCAGGCACCAAGCCTTGCCGGGCGCCAATCCTTGCCGGGCTCCGCAGGCCACCCCGGCAAGATCTTGCTGGGGAAGCTGGCCTTTGGATTCCAGCTCTTCTTATCTGCTGATCCTCAGATCTCTGACTTGATGATTTCTTTGATGGCTTGAATCAACCTCGAACTGTTCCCGGGCAAGCCTTGCCGCGAGGATGGCTACAACTGCTCGTGCACAAGTACGGGGTACTAGTGGCCCAATACTTAGTACACCGACAGTATCATGTGTCAACGAATTTGGAAGAGCGAATTTCATTCCTTTTTCTTGTGTGTTTACTTGACAAGGAAAAATCTAAAAGGACGAATGCACGAAATGATGGTGGTCCTCTAGAGCAACCGAAACAGATGATCTCTGCAGATTCTCCTGCTACTCCTACTGCAGTGCAAGTTCCAAATCTCATCTCCCCTACTCCACAACCCCAGGTGCTTGCTCTAACATGGCAGTGTGATATCTGGTTGCATGTTGCATATGGTGCCTAGCTTGTATTGCTCCTAATTTGTTAAATTGCACCTCCTTAGCTTACACATTATACATGTGAATATGACACGCCTTCCTGTTTTTGGTACATACTACATCTGCCTATCACACCATGTTCTTACATCAAACTACTATTCTTGTGTATCCTGCATCTATCACTTATGATGAGACAGTCACGCCCATGGGTTAGTATGAGACGCGCTACACTTATAAAGAGTGCAGTTTCATCCTCCCCACATGATTCTCAAGAAACAACAAGTCTAAATGAAGATATTGAACATAGCTCTGTACTTGAAGACCGCATTTCCCCTACACCACCATCGCAAGTGCTTGCTCTAACTTCGCAGTGTGATATGTGGTTGCATGTTGCATATGGTGTCTAGCTTGTAATGCTTCTAATTAGGGTAAATTGCATCTGCTTAGTTTACACATTATACCTGTGAATATGACATGCCTTCCTATTTTTGGTACATACTACATCTATCTGTTAACCATGTTCTTACATGAAACTACCTCTCTTCTGTATCCTACATCAATCACTTATGATGAGACACCTTTATTCATTGCATATTGCATATTATTTCTAGCCTGTTACCATGAATTGCTTCTAATTTGGTCAAATAAATTTATGAGGCCACCCTTTTAATTTGGCAGAGTGATATTGGTTTCATCTTTCATATGGTTTCTAGCTTGCATTGCTTCTAACTAGTTCAAACACCTTGTGCTTAGTTTACACTTTACACATCATACATGTCAATATGTCATGCCGTCCTGTTTTTCATACATATTTCCATCCTCCTATCATGCGGCTGCCTTACATGAAAGTAGTGTTCGTTAGTATCATGCATCAATGAGTTTGAAGAGCAAATTTTATTCCTTTTTCTTGTGGGTTTGACTTGACAAGGCAAAATAAAAAAAGAGGAAGGAAAAGACTAAGGGAGGCGATGATGGTGGTCCTCTGCAATAACATAAACGGAGCATCTGTATGGATTCTCCTCGTACTGCTAGTGCATTACAAGTTCCAAGTCTCCGCTCCCCTACTCCACCATCCTAGGTGCTTGCTCTAACTTGGCAGTGTGATATCTGGTTGCATGTTGCATATGGTTTCTAGCTTATATTGCTTCTAATTAGTGTAAACTGCATCTGCTTAGCTTACACATGATACGTGTGAATATGACACGCCTTCCTATTTTTGGTACATACTATATCTGTCTATCACACCATTTTCTTACATGAAACTACTCTTCTTGTGTATCCTGCATCAGTCACTTATGATGGGACACCTTTAAGTTGGCAGTGTGATATTGGTTTGCGGTTTTAATATGATTTCTAGCATGTAGTGCTTCTAATTTGATGAGCGCCACCTATGACGAGACAGTTTTAACTTGGCAGAGTGATATTGATTGCACCTTCTATATGGTGTCTAGCTTGTAGTATTTCTAATTTGTTGAAGTGCCTTCTGCTTAGTTACCACATCATAGGTGTGAATATGTCAAGCCGTCCAGTTTTTCGTACATATTCCATCCTTGTATCATGACTTTGCATTTCATCAGAGTAGTGTTCGTCAGTATCATGCATGAATGAGTTCTGAAGAGCGAATTTTATTCCTTTTTCTTGTCGGTTTGACCTCACAATGCAAAATCAATAAAGCGGAAGGAAATTAGTAAGGCATTGGATGATGGTGGTCCTTCCGAGCAACTGAAACAGAGGATCTCTACAGATTCTACTCCGCCATCCTCCCAACAAGATTCGCAAGACAACGCAAGGCTAGACAGTCAACGTAGCTGTGTAGATGATGAGCACATCTCCCCTACTCCACCATCACAGGTGTTTGCTCTAACTTGGCACTATTATATGTGGTTGCATGTTGCGTATGATGTCTAGCTTGTATTGCTTCCAACTTTGGTGAATTGCATCTGCTTACTTTACACATTATGCCTATGAATATGACACGTGTTCCTATTTCTAGAACATACTATATCTGATCACGCCATGTTCTTACATCAGACTACTGTTCTTGCATATCCTGCATCAGTCACTTATGATGAGGCACCTTTAAGTCGCCACTGTGATATTGGTTGCGTCTTGCATATGATTTCTAACATGTACTGCTTCTAATTTGTTGAAATGCCAGACAGTTTGAACTTGGCAGAGTGATATTGGTTGCATCTTTCATATGGTGTCTAGCTTGAAGTGCTTCTAATTTGTTGAAATGCCTTCTTCTTAGTTACCACATCATAGGTGTGAATATGTCATGTCGTCCTGTTTTTCGTACATATTCCATCCTCATATCATGTGTTTGCCTTTCATCCGAGTAGTGTTCGTCAGTATCATGCATGAATGAGTTCTGAAGAGCAAATTTTATTCCTTTTTCTTATCGGTTTGACTTCACAATGCAAAATCAATATAGCTAAAGGAAATTAGTAAGGCAGTGGATGATGGTGGTCCTTCGGAGCAACTCAAACAAAGGGTCTCTACGGATTCTACTCCGCCATCCTCCCAACAAGATTCGCAAGACAACACAAGGCTGGACAGTCAATGTAGCTGTGTAGATGATGAGCACATCTCCCCTACTCCACCATCACAGGTGCTTGCTCTAACTTGGAACTGTTATATGTGGTTGCGTGTTCCGTATGATGTCTAGTTTGTTTTGCTTCTAATTTTGTTGAATTGCATCTGCATAGCTTACAACTTATACCTGCAACAATCACTTACCCACAAGACACATTTAACTTGGGAGTGTGATGTAGGTTGCATCTTGCATTGTCTTCTAGCTTGTACTGCTTCTAATTTCTTGAAATGGCACTTACGACGAGACACTTTTTACCTGATAGAGTGATATTGGTTGCATGTTCATATGGTGCCTAGCTTTCATTTCTTCTAATTTTATTGAAATGCTTTCTGCTTACTGTTTTTCATACATATTTCATCCTCCTATCGTACGTGTGAATATGCAATGCTGTCTTTTTTTGTATATATTCCATCCTCCTATCATGCGCTTGCCTTTCATCAAAGTAGTGTTCGTCTGTATCATGCATCAACCAGTTATGTAGAGCTAATTTTATTCATATTCTTGTGGTTTTGACTTTAGAAGGCAATATCAAAAAAGAGGAAGGAAAAGAGTAAGTTAGGAAATGTTGGTGGTACTCCGGACCGACGCAAACGGAGACTCTCTAGATTTGCCACTTCTATTGCTAATGCAGTTGAAGTCCCAAGTCTACATGATGAGTTCATCTCCCCTACTCCACCATCGCAGGTGCTTGCTCTAAGTTCACAGTGTGATAATTGGTTTCATGTTGCATACGTTATCTAGCCTGTATTTCTTCTATTTTGATTAAATTGCACCTGCTTTGTTTATATGTTATACATGTGCATATGACATGCCTTTCTGTGTCTAGAATACACTGCATCTATCTATCATACCATGTTCTTACATCAAAGTACTGCTGTTGTGTATCCCGCATCAGTCACTCATGATTGGATGCTTTTAACATGGCAGTTTGATAGTGGTTGCATCTTGCATTGATTTCTAGGTTGTACTACTTCTAATTTTTTGAAATGCCACTTATGACAAGACACTTTTAACTTGGCAGAGTGATATTGGTTGCATCTTTCATATGGTGTCTAGCTTGCATTACTTCTATTTTCTTGAAAATCCTTCTGCTTAGTTTACACATCGTAGCTGTGAATATGTGACGCCGTCCTGCTTTTCTTACATATTCCATCCTCATACGGTTGTCTTAAATCAAAGTATTGCTTGTCTGTATCATGCATCAATGAGTTCTGAAGAGCGATTTTATTCTTTTGTGTTGTGGGTACGGCTTGACATGGCAAAGTCAAAAAAGAGCAAGGAAAAGAATATAGTAGGGAATGGTGTTACTCGTCGGGTGCAACGGAAAAGGATCTGCCCTCGAGATTCTGCTGGTACTTATAGTGCAGTAGAAGGTCCAAGTCCACCGGACATCAAGGATAATGCTTGACAGATTAACAAAATCAAAAGGAGGAAGAATGGAGATCCATTTTGAGGTAGGTTTAAAAAGGCCACGTGATGCTGCAGAGTCAGCCAAGTTAGTATCAGAGGCAGCCGTTGCCGATAGGTGTCATGCACGTATCCTCCCAACGTGGATCTAGTACAGGAATGAGAAAGACGATACCCAGTTTAACACCTTCCTTGATCATTTATCCGTAAGTAATGTTATTCATCGCAATTTGTAATATTGTCTTGCTCTGTCCCATACTTTCTAGCTTCCTCCTAATAAGACTCACATTCTTTTTTCAACAGATGAGGTTCAAGTTGGATCCGAAAGATGAAGCAACTAAACAAGCATGCACTCATGTTTTTCAGTCTGCTCTGCGACAGTATCGGTATCACCTTAGAAAAACTCACTTTGAAGGCAAGGCTAACAATGAAATCGCCCAAACATCTCCAGTGGAATATATTACAGATGAAGATTGGACAGCCCTTGTTAAACACTGGCCTGTTCCAAAGTATCAGGTAGGGTATATGTATTTGATCAGATCACATATTGAACTTGTATTTACGTATGTGCCTTACAAGTGTATCTTCTTCTAGGCTATTTGTTTGAAGAACAAGACAAACCATTCTAAAGTGAAATTCCAACAGACAACAGGATCTCGTAGCTATATTGCACACTGCGAGGCTCTAGTAAATAGCTGCTAGTTCCTTCTTTTTTCTGTGCCATATTATCGTATCTATATTGACTTGTTCCAAATACAGAGCAAAGCCCGTGCGGACCAAAAAGAACCTGAACCGAATGCAGTGCAAATCTTCAAGGATTGCCACACCAGCAAGATGAAGGGCATGAGCACACCAGTTCAAGCCACTGTTGTAAGTCCTTACTCCTCTTGCCTTTGAACTGCTTGTTACTGTGACGTGTTCATTTAACTGCTTGGTTTGCAGCCAATGTCAGTTACTCTGTTCACTTTTATACACAGTTGTCTTAACGTATCATTTCACCTTACACGGTTTAAAAGAGATAAAGGATATTCTTTTGGTCTTGATCTGTAATCTAGTTGTGATGTTCACATGCCCACCCAATGATACAATAGCCTGTTTGTTTTATATCTGTTTGCCCATGATATGAATGATGTCATACTATGTTCATCCTACTTTAAACCATGTCACTTTATCCTTAGATGTCAACGAATGCGAGGACAGTAGGCATGCTACATGGACATATGTTCCAAAAGTGATTTTATTATGTAGTTGGCACTACAATACATGCTAATGTATTACAGTAGTTCACCAAAATAGCGTCATTTCACCTTACACAGTAGGCATGCTACATGGACATATGTTCCATGTCATTTCACCTTACACATTAGGCATGCTACATGGACATATGTTCCAAAAGTGATTTTATTATGTAGTTGGCACTACAATACATGCTAATGTATTACAGTAGTTCACCAAAATAAGTTATGTATAAACATGAAACCTACTTTGTTTGTTTTTGTCTCATTAGTAACTTATCTGGTACACTAATCTACAAGTTCAAACTTTCAGCGAGCTATGGAACAAATGATTGAACAGCCACAACCACCTGAAGGTGACAAGGCTACCACATGCACAATGTTCAGTGCGTCAGTATCTCTCCTCTAACAGTGCAAAAAGCACCTTCCTGCGTAATTCTGGGTTGGTTGTCAAGGTAACCTCGTCCAAATCACCTACTGAAAAAAATCTTCCGGCTAGATAGAGTGATATATCTGTGCTCCAGACACAAGTCCAATCCCTAATGGAGGTCGTTTTTGAAACAAAAATAGTGGTTGAGAAATGTCGTCAAGATATGAATGGTTTTGAAACCAGACTATCAGACATTTGCTTCATTGTTCAAGAGCAATGGCGGAAAAAAAAGGGGAAGATCATGCTGCTCCATCAGATTCTATAACCTGAAACATCAGCACTCAGGTCAAATGATATGTGCTTCTATACATCTGATGGTGCTTTTATATGCAAGGACTGTAAACTTTATGCCAACATGCTTTTTGTTGTATGGCTGGAATTTATTTTGTTGTGACACAACATTTATCGTGCTACCAAAGGCTGTAGAAATTACGACGCTATTTTTGTATAGTGTAGGTTTATCTTAGTAATGTATTCGGCCGAAAGCTTCGTAGGAGCCCAACGTGCCAGCATTCGTCGGGCCCATTCCAATTGGGCTAAAAACAATTATGGGTCGTAATTTGCATGTAGCCCACTAAAAATATCTGTGCCTAAATCAGCATAAGCTTTCATATTTTTGGTAGGCTTGTGCCCACAGTGGGCCTTTAACAGGCCTGAACATAATTTGGGCCCTCAGAAACAATAGGCCGTTAACATGTGTAAATATCTCGAGCATAACATGGGCCTTTAATAGGCCGAAAGTGAGATTGGGCCCTGATTGTGCCAAATAACCCACTGGTCATTAGCAGGCCGAAATGTATCTCAGCTCGTGGTGGCCCATTTACAATGCGGATCGTTCACAGGCTGAAATTCAGACGGGCCGTAAATGCGCCGACCTACTACACTGGTCTTTAACAGGCCGGAAGTTCGGTCAGGCTTGATTAGTATCAGTTTTATATGGGCCGTTAATAGGCCCAATGTGACGTTGGGCCACATATGGCCCATGGATTTCGTCCGACGTTAACAGGCCAAAAATCACAACAAGCTGGAAGTGGCCCAAATCTACAGTGGGCCTCTAACAGGCCGAATGTCAGACATGGTCGAATATGACCCAAATCCTTCACGGTCGTTTATGGGTCGAAAGTTTCAATGGCCAATATATGGGCCCAAATGAAGCAGGACCTTTAACAGGCCGGAAACACACCGGGCCATAATTCGGCCCAAATACTTAGCAGATTGTTAATGGGCCAGAAGTGACCATGGGCCGCGATGATGACAAGTTTAGAATGGGCCGTTGACGGGCCGATTTGACACTAGTCGTACGGGCCTTAAGTGCGAATGGGATGTCTGCAAGTAGGCCGTTAATGGGCCATCCCGCTAATTTTGACTGGGCCAGCCTTTTTAACCTAAATGGGCCGTTGTTGGGCCTTGCCACATGTCGACGTACCATAGGCGCCTTCTGTCCATTGGCCGGATGACATCTGTCCAAATGCAGAGTTGACACGTGGTTCCTTCGGCCAATGAGAATTTTACACGTGGAAAATCGCCATTGGTCGTTGCTGTTAACGGGTTATCGGATCCAAAACCAGACCCGATAGCTTAACGGTGACCCGTTACGGTGGATGCCACGTGTCGGTTACCCTTGACGAAAGCACTTCCATGACGCTCCATTTATCATCATGGAAGTGGACACTTCCGTGATGATAATTTTGGTATTGTCATGGAACACTTCTACGACAGCACAGGTATGACTATCTTGATTCTTTCATAAAATCGTCATGGATGTACATGCATGACAGAAAACGTGACCTACTGTGACAAACACGTATCATCACGGAAGTGTATTTTTTTTGTAGTGATGTGATGAATTGCATACATGTTGCAAAGGTAGCATAGCAATATCATCGCAAGAGAAACAAAATCCAATAACCATTATCTCGTCATCTATGCCATAAGTGCAAATGGGATTTATTTTTATGGGGCATGCATAGTTACTATGTTGAGATTGAAATGATGCAATATGGGAGATCTCACACATAGCATATGACAAATTTAATGGATTGTCAAACATGACGTGACCGATAGAATTTTCACATGATATCCTATGGAGCATGGCATCACAACTAGGCAATTCAACATGCTCATCATTATATTTATCATAAATAGGTGGCACATCTAAGCATGTAGAAGACATAGTATGTGGTGAATCCATAAGGTGATCATCATCATGCAAGCAATCGATGTGAAAATAGTCCACTAGTGGGACAAGCGAAGCACCATCACCTATGTTACCTTTGGAGCTCCACTCATGTGGTGAAGGTGAGGTGGGGAAGACCAACTCGTGGTCAACATCATCGTGATGGAACCATGTGGGGGGTGCATCATCATCCACCATGGCCATCGCCGTTCCCATTGGAGGTATGGACTCGTCGAGGGTAGGCACGTCGTCATGTATGAGACCTAGCACCAAAGAAGAAAACACAATTGGAGTAGAGGTTAAGTCGTTAGAAATCATAGTGGTCTCATGTTCCCTCTCAACTACCTCACTCACTAAGTGTTGTGTCTCACTCACGCCCGCTAAGATGCACTCACTCATATGGTTGGTGGAGTCACTCAAATGGCTCTCAACCTCACATAGGATGTGTGGCATGCCCTCGTGTGTGGGGCTAGTGGTGAACACACTCATCCTCTCATAGGAAATGCACTCAATGTCATATATGGTGGAGTCACTCATCTCACTCATGGGGTGGTGGCTCTCCTCACATGGCAATTGGGTCATCTCATCATATGTGGGTGTCGGAGAGGTGTAGGTGCAAATGTCTCCATGCTCAACTCCTATCGCCTCCTTGGGTGAAGAGTCCCATGCTCAACCTCCTCGTCCATAACGCCTCCAAAGATGAATGCCGTAGGAAGTGGCAAATCATCGCTTGCCTCCGAGACCAAAGAGAGGGTCTCATGTGCGGTCTCGTAGCTAGACTAGTATGAGTCCCATTGGGTCATCGTCTTCATGTTGGAGAGGTTTTTGCTCATCATCGTGGTCGAAGGGGATGGCCCTTGCTCGACCTTCTTGTCACCGTCTTGTTTGAGGCCCATATGATGTGGCACCTCGTAGCTCATCTCCATGACCGAAGGGAATTTCCCATGCTCGATCGTCTTCCTTGAGGGGCTTCCGAAGATGGAAGGGTCGTCCTCGCTTGTAGGTGGTCGCCTTGGAGTTGATGATGTAGAAGTAGGCGTACTTGTGGGGAGTAGGAAAAGATGGCGTATGTCCAAAGGCGAAGATGCCTTGAGAACACTTGGCGAAGATGCCGAAGTGGTGGTGGTAGTCTTAGCTTCCTCTTGGTGGTGATGTTGTCATGCTTGAACTTGTAGTCGATGGCGCTCTTCGTCTTCATGCATGTGTGTCTTGCGGTTGTCTTGGCATTTGTCTCGAAGATGAGGACGGTGCCGTGTGGTACTTGCATCATGTGGACGTTCCGAAGGAGTGCAACTTGAGCATCTCCGCCGTAAAGACGGCGAAGGGGAAGAACACTTGTAGTTGGCCAACACGTGTCGGATATCATCCATGTGAGCGTCCAACTTGTCGTCGAGGTAGTCCCTTTTCCTTTCTTCGGAGTGTCGTATGTCAATGGCAAGTCGCTCGAGGCGGTCAAAGACCGAAGATGATGTGCTTTGCCTATCCATCACAAGACTTGGGTAGAGGTGAGTAGGAAATGAGATAAACAATACCAAGATACCATTTCCCAAAGTTGAGGATGTATCTGTATTACTCAATGTGAAATGAAAGAATAGTGGAATTGGTACTGGACTTGTTCACTCACACCTATAAGTAAAAGGCTTATCGAGTGGCTTGGTTAGGACAAGTGGCACAAATTCAAGCAAATGTTAGTCCAAGATGTCGAATATGTTGAGGAAGATTCACAAAATTGCAATGTAAAGCAAATAGATCAAAGCTATGGTGACACAAGAAACACACACACGGATAGATAGATGGGATCTGCACAACCAAGGAATGAGCACAAAATGTGTTGCCACGGAAAAAGCTCTTGTTGCACGGATGCTAGAGAGACAATAGCTCAATTGCTCAAATGGGCAAGATATGCTTGTGCACCAACCTATGAGAGTAAACGTGCCGTCTTCAATCCCAAGTATGCTATGTATGTAAGCTCCAAGTGTATGTACTATGCAAAATGGCTCAATGCTATTTCTATTGCTTACAAGCTATTTTGTATCTCCTCTTTTGCTCTTTTTTTTGGATATGCTTGATGCTCGAGCCAAGTATGATATGAGACAAGTATGTAAGATATGCACGGGAGAGACTTATGGCACAATGATGATAGCAAGATGATTGCACGCTAAAACTAGCTATGCGGCGTAAGCGTATCACTAAGATGCACAAATAGCCTGGGCCGGCAATTCTCAACTCGCTAGTCTTGATAGGTAAGGTATGCAATAGGCTCGGGGCGATCAATGCAATGGCAAGGAAATATACAATGGTGTCGTCGAGGTTACCGTCCGTATGTACGGTTGGGGTGTCAAAATGATGAACTGGTTAATATCGATGTCGAGACCGAGGCGATGATGAGTGGCGGTGATGTCGAAGTCGAACCATTCCTAAGTAGCCGAAACACCTTAGGAAACGGTGAAAAACCGCGAACTCAAAATCTCAAATGTCAAATGTCAAATGTCAAATGGTGGTAGCGGACAAGCGATGGTGGTGTCGGAGATTGCAATGCGAAAGTGGTGGTGGTTGATAAAGAAGCAACCGTCCCTAAGTAGCTGAAACACCTTAGGAGACTCAAGTCACAGCTCACACAACCACAAATGCTATATGGAGCGAAAATGGGTTAGGTTGCGGAAAGCTATGGTGGTTTTGCGGATGATATGGTGGAGGGCCTAGGCAAAGATGCCAAAATGTCAATTTTTTATGGAGTCAAATGCTGTGGGAACCTATCTAGCTGGAAGGGAGATGTCAATAGCTACTCAACGAGCTAAAGAACGTCAAAATAAGACTCTGGATGTGAAAGTTACGGCCAAAACTGTGAAGTGATGTCGGCTGGACTGGGGGGGCCATGCGCACGGGGTCCAAGGCCCATGGACATGGGGTCCCATGCGCACGGTACACGTACCGAGGACATGGGGTCATCGGAGACTTCGCGGGGGTCCGTGCGCATGGGGTTGGGGGCCCGTGGGCACGGGGGTGGCGGGAATTTCTCGATTTCGTTGCCGAAATTGATGGATTTCGTGGTGGGGATTGTATGGGGGGATGGCGGAAAGCTAGATCTACTTGCCAAACATCAAAATCATGGATCAAACAAAACAAATCTCACAAGAACCAACAAATTGCAAGAAAACTTTTTGGGGCTATTTTTGTGGGGATTTTCGAAATTGGGCAAGAACAATCAAAATTAGGCTAGTACTAAGAGGGGAGACTCCAATTTCGTGAGAAACCATGGCTCATGATACCAAGATGTTGTAGGGTGGAACCCAAAGATGGATCTTTCACAAATTGGAGGGGAAATCCCCAAGAACAAGAAGAACACAAAGGGGAATCACAAGAGGAACACTCAAGAACAAGCCCAAATCACACATCCACTAGACTCACATCCACACAAGATCCACAAAGGTACAAGAACAACAAAAGGAAAGATACAAGATAGAGTTCATCCCAAATCCCAAAGGGAGGTGAGGCCTTGGTGATCCTATGATGGGGATCCTTCCCTAGATGGGGTCTTGAATCCACTAGGGATCTTCCCCTATGGAGGTCTTGATCTCCATGGGAGAGGTCTCTCTCTCTCTCTCAAGAGGAGGTACAAGGAGCAAAGCTCATCTAGATCATGTCATATCCTTTGCTAACCCTAATATATGGTCTAGGTACGGAATATATAGGTAGGTGTAGGAAGGGGACGAAGTGGAGGCCCAACAGATGACTCTCGGCTGTCCATCCTGATGGGCCCGTGCGCACGGGGTAAGTTGGGCCCGTGCGCACGGGGTGCTACAGCGGCAACTCACTGTGTAGTCCATGGGCACGAGGTCTCAGGGGCCCGTGCGCACGAGGTCGCCTGGGACTTGCAGACTTGCTCTTGATGGGCTTCTCCTTCTTCACCATGGCCTTGGGGTCCTTCTCCTTGGCCTTCGGGAAGCTTCCTAGCTGCTTGGTGGCGGTCACCCTCGTACCTAATGATGCACAATGATCCATGGTGAGGTAGCAACCAAGTCCAATGGATATTCATGTAAATCTCGAAGAGGAGCGGGTTCACCTTAAGTCCGGTAGGTTCACTTGGGGATTGAGGTGCTATGAAGGTGTACACGGAGATGACCGTAGGATGCTCCGCATCAGTTCTTGTATGTAGTAATCAACAAGTTCACAAAGTGGCCTGAGGTAGAGCCAGTGAGAAAAGTAACAGCACAATCAGCCGCCAAGTTCTTCAAAGGATTAGTTTGCCATTTTGGTGTGCCCAGTCGGGTGATCACCGATAACGGCATGCAGATCATGAGTCACGGATTCATGCAATGCCGTCAAGACCTTGGTAGCAAATTTTGTTTTGCATCAGTTGCTCACCCGAGAAGAAATGGCCATGTGGAGAGGGCAAATGCAGAAGTGTTGCGAGGACTCAAGACAAGAACATTTGAAGGCTGCACAAGTGTGGAGGGCATTGGATTGATGAGCTGCTGATAGTTCTTTGGTCACTCAGGATGATGCCAAATCGAGCCACCGGCGAGACACCCTTCTCCCTAGTTTATGGTGCAGCAGCGGTGCTCCGCACGGAACACACATACGGGTCACCTCGAGTGCAAGCTTTTGATGAAGCTGAGCGAGAGCAAATGCTGCAAGATGATGTCATGCTCCTCGAGGAAGATCGTCTCTAGGCTGTTGTACGTGTTGCATGCTACCAGCAAGTTTTGCATCGCTACCATAGCCACAAAGTGCACGCCTAAAGCCTTGAGGAAGGTGACATTGTTCTTCGTCAGATTCAATATGCGACGGGATCAAACAAGTTGACACCAAAGTGGGAAGGCCCTTACCGAGTAGCACAAGTCACCAGACATGGCGCAGTCCGTCTGGAGACTGAAGATGGCACCCTGGTGTGCAACTCATGGAATATTGAGCATCTTCGCAAGTTCTACCCGGAAGGAGCGGTTACCGGGCATCCCGGCAACCCCTTTTGTACAAGTTTGTCGGCAAGAAATGTAATCCTTACAAAGCTATACACAGACCCTATGCGTAGTGAAATAAAGATAAGTGTTTCACAGCTCTTTGTCAAGTGCATATATGTTTCTACATGCTGTCTGGAGGGTTGTGTTACATTTTGTCTTTTATAAGATGCTTAACGAACCATCAAGGTTTCCAGCCTCCTCTTTTCTCTTCTTTCTTTTTCTCAAAGGATAGAAGGGTTCGTCGCATGCAAATTTCCCGGGGGGAGTGACGGTATGGATACCACAAGTGACGTTCAAGTTATCATTTTACGACAAGAAGTACAGCAAAGAAAAAGCTAAGTTGAAAAACATTGAGACAAATTCTTTGTTGTAGTTGCAGTTCTTCCTTAAATGATTTTGGCCTTTGTATGAGAAACTTGCATGCTAAGGAACCTCGTCGTGACTAGCTGCGCTCTTACTTTGTTTTGAGTCCGCTCAACAACTTAAGTAGCTGCCCTGTGACCGTCAAGTGTAACCTTGCCGGCAGCGGCACTTCCGGCAGGCTGCTAAGAACTGATTCCTCAAGCACTCGCGACAAGAGTGTGCGCACCGGCAAGTTTCCGGCAAGCATAGGGTAACAAAAAAAATACAAAGACAGAATAAGACAAGGAAGATAGCACACATCCATTCATCAGACAACAGTTTATATTACATCAAAAGTCAATTGCAGTTTTAATTCAAGATAATCTTTTCTTTTACATGGACTACATTGGTGGCAAGATAGTGCAAGGACCTAGTTCCTACGCTGGCCCTCGGTCCTGGGGATTTTGCTGACCTTGTCGGCGAGCGACGCGACAAGCTCTTCGGCGGCCTTGGTATGTGCTCCCTTCGGCAAGCTCTTGAATGCTTTGGAGATGGATGCCAGGGTTCCGTTACACGAGCTTGACGAGTACCTTGAAGAGGACGTCGCGGCAGGATTTGTGATACTCGCTGGCAAAGCTGGCAGATCTCTCCTCATGATGCATCTCCAGCGCCTTGATGAGATTCTTGAAGAAGAGCGTCAGCCTGGCAGTTGGAAGTTCATGGTCGTCGTCAGTGAAGATGTAGTTGTCCATCTTCATGGTGGTCAGCTGCGAGCTGAGGTGTTCTGCAATGTCGAGAAGGCATGTGGTCTAGAGTTCCATGTTGTTCTTCAGTTCATTGAAGGCCTTTTCGACATTGGAGAGCGCAGCCTTATCTGTATTCCAATTCGCCAACAAGTTCTTTTCTCTAGTTTCGCTCTCTCCAAGCTTCGTTTCCAGAGTCGTGAGCTTCAACTTCAGATCCGCAAGGAAATTATTGGCATCAGTGAGCTCTTGGTTCTTGGCGGAAAGTGAGGTTTGCAGATGTGCCATGGTGTGAGTTGTTTTCTCCATATCTGTCTTGAGCGCCAAGGACTCCTTGCCATAAATTGCGAGATCTTCTTCGAGCATCTTCACCTTGACATCCAACTACACCTTGGTGGCCTCGGTAGCTTCTGCAGCCTTGACGGCCCATGAGCTTGCTGGTGTGATCCAGTGCTTGAGCTTCCAGAGCTTCTTTATGTTTTTGCTCTAGCTCCTAGGTCCTCCACGCGAGCAGAGTCTGGATCTCTTCGTCCTTGCCGTGCAGTTGAACGGCAAGCGACTCCTCTCTAGTAGCAAGGTCCTTTTCCTTCACGTCAAGATGTGCTTCTCGCTCAGATAACTTGCTATCCAGAGCTGCTGCTTCCTTCTTGGTAGCATCGAGCTTTTCCTCTTCCCCCTTGATGCTTTGGAGTTTATTTTCATACCATTTGTGGGTATCTTCAACCCTCTCGGCCAACTCCACATCCTACCGCTCTGCTTGGATTTTATCCCAGTGTTTGCTGTAGCGCTCTTGCACATCTTTGAACCCAGCAGCCATGGATTCTAAGAGGGCAAGATTAGTAGTGCTGTCGTCGGAGTTGCCCTTCTTTTTGACGCTGCGAGACAAGGGAATGATGATCCCGGCAAACGCATCTCCAAGGGCAGTCTTCCTGGCATCAGATGAGCTGGGGGCTTCAGATTGTTGCAGCTGATGAGCAGTCACAAGTGGATATGTTGCTGGCTATGCTTCAGGGAGAATTGGATGGTTGACGGCCGCTGGATCTTCATTGCCGGCCTATCTCATCTCAACATCCGTGCTGGCAGAAGCAGATGTGTTGCTGGGAGCCATGTGGGTCTCTTCGGCAGTTTTCCTAGTTTCTTCAGCCCCAGATGTTTCGGCCTCCTCAGTAGAAATTTTGGCAGCCTCATCAGCGGCACTCATTGGGATTTCTTGCACATCCTTCATGGGCTCACCCTCTTCCAATGGAGTTGAGTCTACAGGATGAAGAAGGAAAAGCAAAGAATAGAAACAATTCAAGATTGAGGTAAAGTTCAAGAAGACAAAAAAGAAAAACCAACAAGGATAAGATAGCACTCGGATAAGATTTACCTTGGTGTGCTTGTGGAGGAGACCTTGTTTCTTCTCCGGCAACCTCGGTTGCCGTCGCTCGGTCTCCGGCAACATCAGTTGCCAGCAGGTCCTCAATGCAGACCTGCTTGGCGAGCTGCTCTTCTGGAGGAGGAGTAGATCTGGTCGGCGAGCTGCTTGGCGGAGGAGCAGAGGTCGAGGGTGCCACTAAGGGGTCCGCTCCTTGATGCTCTCCCTCTGAAAGATCGCTCCCTGCCCCCTTGTCGGTCTCCATGTTAACAGTTTCATCCGTGAAGCTTGCCAGCGGGAGTTGGAGGTTAGATTCGTGCTGGGTGCTAGATCCGACAACATCTGAAGGGATCGGATCTCCTTCAATGTTTGTCGCTGGCTCACTCTCTTCGGCAACCCTGGCCTTCTTCTGGTGCCTTTTCGTCAATGGCACCTCATCCCTGCAAGGCCAAGTCATTCAAGAAAGTTAAAACCAACAACAGAGACCAAAAATATGATGATGGAAGTATTGAGTGCTTACTCTTCTTCCTATCAGGATCGATGAGCACAGACAAGTCATAGAGTGTCATTTCTTCGGCTCCGGCAGTGGTAGGCGGTGACGGAGAGCTCCTGGCCCGTTTTCTCCCCAAAGAAGCTTGGGGCTGTGAAGCACCCATCTCTTTAGTGGTTGACGGAATTGGCTGCGGGGAGGCAATAACGCGGGGAGGTTGTCGCCGAATAGGCTGGGCTCGGGAAGCCTTTCCAACTACCTTTGTTACGACAAGCTCCTTGCTTGCCGAATCAATGTGCGCTACTTTCTTCCTTCCTGGCTTCTTCGTGATGGTGGCCTTGATGCGGGTAGGAGGAACATAAGGTTCTTCCTCCTCCTCCTCCTCTTCTTCATCATCCCCTTCAGTTTCACTGGCATGCTCCATATCGCTGCCATCATGATCATCAGAATGTTCATCGTTATTTGTGGTCTCACCGGTATACTCTCTGGCAAGTTCTTCAGCGTCTCATTTGGCATGCTCTTCAGCACCCTCTTCTGTGTGCTCTTCGGTATGCTCTACCACCTGTTTTCCCTTGCCGGCAACGGGCAGTCTTTTTGGCCTCTTCAGCCCTTGCCATGAGGAATTTGGCCTTGTCATTCTTGGTGGGGTGGACCATATCGTTCTCCACCCTAACGGACTCCTCCTTCAAGCCGGCAAGCCATTCATCCACCTCCTCCTTGGTGGGCATTGTCCACTGCTCCACAACACCCTTGGAATCACATTCTGGCATCTTGGCCAAAATATAACCCTTGGCAGAGTTGTTGCAGAGCGGAATCACCTTCTACGACAAGCGGAATTCACAGATATTAAAGAGCTGACAGATGAGCAAATAGTGCTCCATCACCGACAAGTTATTATCAGGCCCGGCGTGCAAGCGCATTGTATCAGCAGGACCTTTGTACTCCCATGCTCTTCGGCCTCCTTTGTGCTGCAGCGGGGCGACCCAGCGACGGGTGAAGTCTGCCCCACCATCTCTATGGTCAAGCCGATAGCCTTGAGGCTGTGGAGCCTATACAGAGCGATTCATAGCTTGGCATTGCTGGGTCCAACATTACTCCAAGTGTCCCCCTTCTTGATTTTCTGAGTCCGGATATGGCAGAATGGAGGAATCTCGTCTTGCTTGAACTAGCACCAATCAGCTCTCCACTCATTCCACTTGGTGTGCAATTTTCGTCAAGGTAGTGCTTCTTCATTCCCATTATTGGAATCCAAGTAACACCGCCGGAGAGAGAGTCATTCTCGATCCGGGGGATGAAGAAGTGCCGGAACAGAGCAAGATTGGGTGCTACCCCCAGGAAGTTTTTGCGCAGGTGTGCGTAAATGGACATTCAGTTGATAGCATTGGGGGCAAAATCTAGCAGATGGAATCGGTATGACAGCATGACCTCTACAAAGAAATCTGAGAAGGACAGGCAGAGTCCACAGTAAAAATACCCGGTGAAGAAGTGGAATTGGTTGTCCGCTGGTGCAGCAGACCCTGGAAGGACTTCTATAGCCGGATGATCATCGGTCTTGCTTGACCAGACATACGAATACTTCTTTGATAGATCGTCGGCCATCAGCGTTGATGGGAAGATGGCGTTCTCCTATTGTCGTGCCTCCCTCTCGATCTTCTTCTTCTCCGCCTCTGGGTCGACTGCTTTCTTCACTCTCTTCGAAGCCATGGCAATAGCAGGGGGAGGGGATTGAGGAAGGACGTGGTGGAGCAGTGGCGAAAGGAGCAGCGTGCTTTGTTCTTGCGCAAGGAAGAAGACGAAGGAGCCAGATGCTAGATTGGAGGCGAAAGGGGGTAAATGAGTAGTGCCCTCGCGGTTTCCTTTTTATGGGGAAGGCGCGAAGGCTGGCTCTTTACTGTCCTACGTGTCTGCGCTTTTCAGGCGCACTACCTCTGGCGACCGTTTCAATCCACCTCTCCCATGTTCCACATTTAATGTGCGTCGTAGGAGCGTGGTAAAAGAGAACATTACATCGGTTATCCTCTGCCATGTGTGCCTGTGCACTGTTTGGGCCTAGCCAACAATGCCTCGCATGCGTGTGTGGCCTAGGCCCGGGGGCTCCTGTTGGTGCACTAAGATATGAGTGCCTTAGTACCCTGACTTGTGCATAGGCAGTTGTAGCATTCCCGCCGACAAGGCTTGCCGGAGGACTACTGCATACAAGACTCAAGATTCAATTCATAAGATCGTGAAGAAGACCTCTCGGCAGGTCATTGAGAAGTACCAAGTTAGTACTGAAGGTCAATACTCTAGTTGTCGGCAAGCTCCACACCGGCAAGCCAAGACCCGACAATCTCCTTGTCGGGAAGTTCTTACTCTTGCTTTTTGGCCGCTCCACCTCATCTTCCAGTTGATGGCTTGTCAAGATTAGGTGTTGAGCGGGCAGGCGTCTTAGGGAGCATCATTAGGACGCATGTCAGCATGTTGCATAAAGGTTAACTTTATTAACACCCGTCTAGTGGACGTGTCAAGACGATAGGCTCGCCCGGATCGATGACACAGAAGGAGAGATGCCTTTTTCCCAAGGATCGTTATCAGCTCATGGTGCATTAAATGCCCTTGTCCTAGTTCGGCGAGATTAGGTTGGATAACATCGAAGCCACTATTCCATACATGTAATGACCATGTTGCCACTATGGTTACCCCTTTTCATCTATAAAAGGAGGCCCATGGCTACCTGGGCACGGGTCCACACTTTGCTCACACTTACACAGTAGCGGCACCATGCACGTAACTTGCCGGCTGATACGTATCCAATGTATCTATAATTTTTTATTGTTCCATGTTGTTATATTATCAATCTTGGATTATTATATCATTTTTTGGGACTAACCTATTGACATAGTGCCCAGCAAGTTGCCATTTTTTTCTTGCTTTTTACTTCACAGAATATCCATATCAAACAAAGTCCAAATGCAGCGAAATTTTTTGAAGATTTTTTTCTGCCCAGAAGAGATCCAGGGAACCTAGGAGGTGTACCAGAGGAGGCTCGTGGGGCCCACAAGACACCAGGGCGCGCCAGAGGCCCTAGGCACGCCCTGGTGCCTTGTGAGGCCCATAGTGATCTTTTCCACCGCCTCTCAGCTCTATAAATACCCAAATATTCCAGAAACCCTAGGAGAGTCGAGAGATCAGAGTTTCCACCGCCGCAAGTTCCAAAACCACGAGATCCAATCTAGAGGCCTTCCTCGGCACCTTGCCAGAGGGGTCAACGATCACGGAGGGGTTCTTCACCATCACCCTTGCCCCTCCGATGATGCGTGAGTAGTTTACCACAGACCTACCGGTCCATAGGCAGTAGCTAGATGGCTTCTTCTCTCTTTTTGATCTTCAATACAATGTTCTCCTCGATGTTCTCGGATATCTATTTGATGTAACTCTTTTTTGCGGTGTGTTTGTTGGGATCCGATGAATTGTGAGTTTTGATGATCAGATCTATCTATGAATATTATTTGAGCCTTTGTTAAACTCTTATATGCATGATTGTTATAGCCTCGTATTTCTTCGCCAAAACTTTGGTTTGGTTTGGCCAACTAGATTGATTTTTCTTGCCATGGGAAGAGGTGCTTTGTGATGGGTTCGATGTTGTGGTGCTTATTCTCAGTGACAGAAGGAGACATGGCACGCATGTATCATTGACATTAAGGATAAAAAGATGGCGTCTATTCCTACATGAATAGATCTTGTCTACATCATGTCATCATTCTTATTGCATTACTCCGTTTCTCCACGAACTTAATACACTGGATGCATGCTGGATAGCGGTCGATGTGTGGAGTAATAGTAGTAGATGCAGGCACGAGTCGGTCTACTAATCTTGGACGTGATGCCTAGACACATGATCATTGCCTTGGATATCGTCATAATTATTTGCTCTTCTATCAATTGCCCAACAGTAATTTGTTTACCCACCGTATGCTATTTTCTCGAGAGAAGCCACTAGTGAAATCTACGGCCCCCGGGTCTATTTTCTATCATATTGTTTTCAGATCTATTAATCCAAAAATACATTGCTTTACTTTTTCTTTACTTATTTTATTTTGTGCTATTGTTAGATCTATTTATCCAATCTCATACAATTTAATCTATCTCAATACCGAGGAGGATTGACAACCCCTCTTACGCATTGGGTTGCAAGTTTTTATTATTTGTGTGAAGGTACTGCTTACATAGTTTGGTGGATCCTCCTACTGGAATGATACCTTGGTTTCATAACTCAGGGAAATACTTATCAATGGTGTGCTTCATCATCCTCTCCTCTTTGAGGAAAATACCAACGCGGATACAAGCAATCAGGAAGAATTTTTGGCGCCGTTCCCGGGGAGGATCAAGTCCAGATCTATCAGGTACCCAATCACAAATCTCATCTCCTTGCAATTTACTTTATTTGCCATTTTCCTCTCATTTTCATCTCCCCCACTTCAACAACATTTTCAAAAAAGCACAAAAATATTTGCCTTTTTTATTTGCCTTCTTCTTCGTTTGCCTTTTTTTCGTTAGATCTCTTGTTTGCTTGCTTGCCACTTCGAACCTTTCATCATGAGTGACTTTGGTATGGCAGAAACAGATGATGGCAGAACTCCAAAAATTGGACGTTCTAGTAATCTGCATGCTAAAACTTTTGTTTTGGGACAAGGGAATGTTATAGGAAAAGAAGCCATCCAAGAATTCTTTAACTGTGTTGGAACTTTGACTCGTGATGATGCTTCTATACTTAAAAGAACTAAAACTTATGTGGACGCTATTTCAGCACTAGTTCTAAAACATGAGAATAGATTTATCCGTACGCATCCTACCTTGCAAAGATTGTTTTATGAATTACCTGTTATAAAAGATCCTAGAGCTAAGAAGATAGCCACCATTGTTCTTATGAATGAATTTGATCACATAGTATGGGAAGCTAGGGAGATCTTTGATTTTTATGGAATGAACCGTGAAAAACCGGTGATAGATGAGATTCTTTACAATAGTGATTATGTTTTAAGACATTTGCTTCACAATGATAGCATCTTTGATGAGAACCTTAAAAGGAAGTTCCTGTTTTAGATATGATCCAACAAGTTTTCAATGATGTTAATCAACAATATTCTTGGATAGTAGCCGGAAATCAAAGGGGATTTGCAAATGAGCAACTTGATAATGCTAAAATTTCTATGGATAATGTGTTTCAAGTTATATTTGAAAACCTCCTACCAAAAACACATCTTTGGAAAATAAGAAGAAAGATGACAATACCTGAATCTATGCATTATGCCTAGCTAAGGGCATAAAACAATAGCGCTTGTTGGGAGGCAACCCAATGAATAAAATTATTTTTTCTGTTTTTTCTTCTGTTCTTGAGTGTTTGCACAATGATGCTACTGTTATGATTGTGTTTTTATTTTTAATTAGTGTTTGTGCCAAGTAAAGCCTTTAGGATCATGTTGGGTGATAGTTGATTTGATCTTGTTGGAAAACAGAAACTTTTACGTCCAGTAGCAGAATTGTTAAAAATCACTCGAGTGACGAAAAAATCTGAATATTTTAAACAAGATTGATATATGAATTGCCTATGTTTTCCTATTGTTTCGGAATTTTTTGAGTTACATAAGTATGAGTAAAATTCGAGTCATTACAGACTATTCTGTTTTTGACAGATTCTGTTTTCGTTGCATTGTGTTCTTATTTTGATGAATCTATGGACTATACCTGGGGGTTTTAGCCAAGGTAAAGTTATAATACAGTAAGTATAATGCAATAACAAAATATGAATGGGTTTGCAATAGTACTTAAAGCAAAGATTGGTTTTCTTATACTAACGGATCTCACGAAGGTTTTTGTTAAGTTTTGTGTGATTGAAGTTTTCAAGTTTTGGTGAGATCACGATGGATGAAGGAATAAGCAGTGAAAAGAGCCTAAGCTTGGGTATGCCCATGGCACCCCAAGGTAATATTCAAGGAGAACCAACCAACAAAGCTTGGGGACGCCCCGGAACACATCCCCTCTTTCTTCTAACGACCATCGGTAATTTTACTTGGAGCTATATTTTTATTCGTCGCATATCATGAGTTTTGCTTGGAGCGTCTTGTATTATATGAGTCTTTGCTTGTTTTGCTTTTTATTTTTTTACAATCATCCTTGCTGGACACACCTATTTGAGAGAGCCATAATTATGCCATGATTTGTTAGAAGGGCCAATTCCAGTTCTACCCCTAACTCGAACCCACTACTCAGTTTTGCCCCTAGTTTTCGGGTATGCTCAGTTTTGCCCCTCTGCCGTCAAGTCACCTTATAGAAATGCCCTTCCGTGCCTTTATCGTCCGGTCAAAGGGCTTTGACCGTCAGGTGAACAGTATCAAAAAAATCTGAAATTTTGTGGGATCAAAGATACTCAGGTGCGCAAGGTGCGTGAAATTTTCGTGCTGTTTGGACATTCCAGGAGCTCGTGGCAAAGGAAAATCAGTAAATCTGTATGCCTGTGAACAGTAAATTAAAAAAAATAGCAAGAAAATTCAAAAAAATATGAATTTTTTTGGCATCAAAGAGGCTTGGGTGTGCAAGGTGCTTGCAAGTTTTTGTGATCAAATGACATGCGAGGAGCTCTAGCAAAAAAACAAAATAGTGCATTTTTTCAAAAAAAATCTGAGCCAAATTTTGTTTTTTTTTTCTCCACGAGCTCCTACAATGTTTAAACACAACAAAAATTTGCACACACCTTGCGCACTGGAGCATCTAGGATGGCAAAAAAATTCATATTTTTATGAATTTTCTTGCTATTTCTTCGAATTTACTGTTCACAGGCGTACAGAATTACTATTTTCCTTTGCCACGAGCTCCTGGAATATCCAAATAGCACAAAAATTTGCACGCACCTTGCGCACCTGAGTATCTTTGATCCCACAAAATTTCAGATTTTTTTGATACTGTTCACCAAACGGTCAAAGCCCTTTGACCGGACGGTAAAGGCATGGAAGGGCATTTCTATAAGGTTTCTTGATGGCAGAGGGGCAAAACTGAGCATACCTGAAAACTAGGGGCAAAACTGAGTAGTGGGTTCCAGTTAGGGGCATAAATGTAAATGTCCCTTGCTAGAATTGCTCTATGTGCTTCACTTAAAAATTTTGAGCTATGGAATTGCTCTAGTGCTTCACTTATATCTTTTTTAGCATGGTGGTGCTTTAATTTTGAAGAAATATGCTTCACTTATATTATTTTGAGAGTTAGTAAATTTTAAAGAAATATCCTCTTAATGCTTCACTTATATTATTTTGAGAGATGAAAATTGTTTTGAAGAAATATGTGCTCTCATGCTTCACTTAAATTTATTTGAGAGCTTTGTTAGTAGCAATGGTAATATATGAAACTAGTCCCAAAGTGATAGATATTCAAGAGGGATATAATAAAAACTTTCATAAAGTTCACTGGATGTCAAAAACTTGATTCCTTGTAATAGTTTTGAGATATGATGATAGTAAATATATGAGTCATGTTGGTGAGTATTTATGCTTTAGTAAGAATATTGGTGTTAATGTTTGTGATTCCCTATGCAAGCGCGAAAGTCAATAGTTATGCAATGAAATTGCATCCTACTTGTGGTGCATTATTTGGTGTTAGTTATGTTTAATGCTCTTTTATGATCATTTTCATTTCCTTGTTGGTCGCTTCTCAATCTATTTGCTAGCCTCCATTTGTACTAAGTAGACATACTACCTGTGCACTGAAACTCATTAAACCAAGTTGTGCCAAATGAGTCCACCATACCTACCTATATGCGGTATTTCCATGCTGTTCCAAGTAAATTTGTATGTGCCAACTCTAATTTTCAGAATGAATTTCCTTTTTGTGTGTCCATACCGCTCATGAAGCGACAGGGGGTGGCCAATATTTTCCATGCTAGATACTTTATTCTCAAGATGAGTGTTTATTCATTTGTCATTGCACGAGAGTGCGGCAAGGTAATAGGGATGCCCAGTCCCGAAATGAAAAAAAATTCTTTATGTTGTTCAATAATAAATTCCTTGGAAAGTGTTGGTATGGAAGGCACCCGTGGATGCGACTAGTCATGGATTGTGAAAGAATGGTGGAAAAAGGAATAAACTTTATTTTCTGTTTGGGAACCGCCTATGATTTATCTAGCATGGAAAGTATTGGGAATTCTTGGTCGTTTTCGTTGACGGGAAAAGCATGCCTCTCAAAATAATTTTATCTCTCAATTTAAGCTTTGAGCTCTCGCACCTCTACAAATCTCTTCTTCTCTCTGCGAAGGGCCTATCTATTGACTTTATGCAATTTTTATTTTTATTGAGTCTCCATCTTCTCTTATAAAGCACCAACTAGGGAACACTATTATCATACTTGTGCATTGGGCATAGTTAATATTTGAGTGTGTTTCATGAATGGATCAATGATTGAGCATAATGGGCTAGGGATAACTTTCTTTAGCGTTGATATTTTGAAAGACATGGTTGCTTGTTGGTATGCTTGAGTATAGATGTCCTAATGTCAAATATCGACTACTGCTTTTAATCATCTAAATTCCAAATGTCCATGCTACAAAAGAAAAGAATATGTGATGAACATGTTAGGCAGCATTCCACATCAAAAATTCTGTTTTTATCATTTACCTACTCGAGGACGAGCAAGAATTAAGCTTGGGGATGCTGATACGTCTCCAATGTATCTATAATTTCTGATTGTTCTATGCTGTTATATTATCAATCTTGGATGTTTTATACTCATTTACTAGCAACTTTATATCATTTTTTGGGACTAACCTATTGACATGGTGCCCATCAAGTTGCTGTTTTTTTCTTGTTTTGTACTTCACAGAATATCCATATCAAACGAAGTCCAAATGCAGTGAAACTTTTTGGAGAGTTTTTTCAGCCCAGAAGAGACCCAGGGAGCCCAGGAAGTGTACCAGAGCAGGCAAGCGGGGCCCACAAGACACCAGGGCGCGCCAGAGGCCCCAGGCGTGCCCTGGTGCCTTGTGGGGCCCACAGTGATCTTTTCCACCACCTCTCAGCTCTATAAATACCCAAATATTCCAGAAACCCTAGGAGAGTCAAGAGATCAGAGTTTCCACTGCAGCAAGTTCCAGAACCACGAGATCCAATCTAGAGGCCTTCTCCGGCACCTTGCTGGAGGGATCAACGATCATGGAGGGGTTCTTCATCATCACCATTGCCCCTCCGATGATGCGTGAGTAGTATACCACACACCTACGGGTCCGTAGGCAGTAGCTAGATGGCTTCTTCTCTCTTTTTGATCTTCAATACAATGTTCTCCTCGATGTTCTCGGAGATCTATTTGATGTAACTCTTTTTTGCGGTTTGTTTGTTGGGATCCGATGAATTGTGAGTTTTTATGATCAGATCTATCTATGAATATTATTTGAGTCTTTGTTGAACTCTTATATGCATGATTGTTATAGCCTCGTATTTGTTCTCCGAAACTTAGGTTTGGTTTGGCCAACTAGATTGATTTTTCTTGCCATGGGAAGAGGTGCTTTGTGATGGGTTCAATGTTGCGGTGCTTATTCTCAGTGACAGAAGGAGACATGGCACGCATGTATCATTGATTTTAAGGATAAAAAGATGGCGTCTATTCCTACATGAATAGATCTTGTCTACATCATGTCATCGTTCTTATTGCGTTACTCCGTTTCTCCATGAACTTAATACACTAGATGCATGCTGGATAGCGGTCGATGTGTGGAGTAATAGTAGTAGATGCAGGCAGGAGTCGATCTACTAATCTTGGACGTGCTGCCTATATACATGATCATTGCCTTGGATATCATCATAATTATTTGCTCTTTTATCAATTACCCAACAGTAATTTGTTTACCCACCGTATGCTATTTTCTCGAGAGAAGCCACTAGTGAAATCTACGCCCCCTGGGTCTATTTTCTATCATATTGTTTTCAGATCTATTAATCCAACAATATCTTGCTCCACTTTTTATTTACTTATTTTATTTTATGTTATTGTTAGATCTATTTATCCATTCTCATACAATTTAATCTATCTCAATACTGAGGAGGGATTGACAACCCCTCTTACGCATTGGGTTGCAAGTTTTTGTTATTTATGTGAAGGTAATGCTTACATAGTTTGGTGGATCGTCCTACTAGATTGATACCTTGGTTTCATAACTAAGAGAAATACTTATCATTGCTATGCTGCATCATCCTCTCCTCTTCGGGGAAAATACCAACGCAGATACAAGCAATCACCGGCAAGCTGCGCTTGTTTGTAATTTGAGCCCCAAGTCAATCCACCCAAAAGGCATGAGTATTGTTTTACGCCCCACGGCGGCCCAAACCTAGAAAAACCTCGCGCGTTAACCTATGGATTTGCTCTCTGTGCTCGTCGATCTCCCCAGCCGAACTTGTTAGGACCGAGAGTATATCGACCAGAGGGGGGTGAATGGGACCGAGCGTATTTTGTTAGGACCGAGAGTATATCTACCTGCATACGACATACTCAAAACTCCAAGGACGGTAGACCTTTAATAAATAGAGACAGGGAGTACCTGCTCTGATACCAATTGTTAGGACCGAGAGTATATCGACCAGAGGGGGAGGGTGAATGCGAGATTCAAATTTTCTTTCGAAAGCTTTGAAACTTAACCCAAACACAGCAGCGGAATAGAGTATCGAGAGAAATGCACTGAATCAGTTTTCTTCGTCAGAGACATATTCATCGATGAAAGCATTTACAACAGAACGAGCTTGATAGATTATAGGTTTAACTACAATGAGGGTTATGCAGCAAGCAAACAGATGTAACAGAATGAGACATAGCATAGCTGAACTGAGAGAAAAACAACTGAAGGGTCACACAAAAAATTACAGACTGGCAACGAAAGAATATAGATGAGAATAATTATATGAGTTAACACAGATACACGGGATGAGAGTAAAACAACAAGACAAACGATCAGGTAATCTATCGGCACAGAGCACGAATGAAAACTACTGAATGAAATGTAGTAGAGTAGATTTAACCAGTGGTGCCCGATGGCGACAAGAGATTTGGTAGACCAGTTCACCCTTCTGCCAAAGGGCTACGTCTGGTTGGAGGGGCTATGACTTAACACGGAAGATAAACTCTCTTCACCCTATTCTCCTTCAATGCAGAGCTGATCACACTCAGGTTGATTTCACTCGTGATAGATCCTTGTCGGCGATCTCCAAACCTTCGGTTGACCTTCGCGAACCATAATCACTCTTGGTTGCTAAAGATCAGTCTCGGTGAAGACAACAACTCTTCAACACTCGAAGCCAAACCAATCTGTCTAGAGAGTGCACAGCTCTCAAGAGTAATAGGTACAAGAACTCTCACTTAGAACTGTTGTGATGCTAAACCACTATCTAAGTTTGGGCTCTTGGTTTTCTCTCGGTGGATCTTAAACTCAAATCACTCGGAGAGGGGTTGCTCAAATCAATCTTCTTAGAAATCTTAAGCGGAGCAGCCAATAGACAACGTTGGAGCGGGGTGGCTATTTATAGCCACAGCCTTCCCTGATGGGAAATGACCAAATTGGACATCGGCCTCAGCCAATGGCCGAATGACACGATTCCAACGGTCGAATTTGAGCACAACGGTAACATATCTTGCGGAGCAAGAAATGCTAACTCCTCGGTACGAGGCAAATCTCTTCCGGCGAAGAAGATCACAGTCTCTTGCTGATAAGTATTTGCTCGAAGCACAAAGAGATTTCTCTCGCATCTTTCATAGGTTGCGGCTAAGCATCACAGCTGATCTAAGCATCGAGAACTATACCCCTCTTAATAGTACGAAGGTCCTATGACTCGAAAGACTGAAAGAAGAAAAACAAAATGAATGCTACGTCTTCACTTTGTCTTCGACTTCAATTGCTGTAGTCAATTTCTTCGAACGACAGTACTGAAACAAAAGCTTCGTGTCGGTGCAACAAACCCCAGGTGTGTTTCCCGGACTGTACACAGGCTCAAGAGCAAGGTTACGACGTTCAAGACAAGGCCAAGTAGAAGAGATGGCTCTTTTAGAAATCAAAGGGCAGATCAAGAAGACCAAGAACAACCAAACAAGCAAGATATCACTAAGGAAAAACCTCCCTTGCCGGGCAGGTGAGCCTGGCGGGGTCGAGGTTACCCAAAGACAAGCCTCAAGACTCCCCCGGCAGGCTTGCCGGGGACGCCAAGGGCGGATTACCCCACCAAAGCTCCACCGCTCCACCTCACAGCAACGCAAGTCACCCATCGGTGCGGTGTCGAGCCCCCAAGTGACTAAGTGGTTGTTATTTGGTACGTGGCAGGCCATTTCTGAGGAAGATCACCCCTAAATGACACCCATCTAGGCGACGTGTCGCGTGGACAGGCAAAAAGGTGGCTGAATGGCATGGCAAGGCTTGCCGGGCTACGCCATGATGTGACACTAAGCGGTGCATTTAATGCACCCAGTCCTGTTCGTAGAGTTAGGTATGATAGCATTGTGGCTATCTAATCGTTGGATAAATGACTGTTTTGCCATTGTGGTAACCCCTTGACCTATAAAAGGAGACTTGTGACTACCTTAGAAAGGATTCAGACCCTTGTACACTCGTACGCGCGTAGCTGCTCTCGCCCCGAGGCGACCTTGCTGGGCTAGAGCGATGCATCTCCACCACGGTCCTTCCATCAATACACCAAAGCAGGAGTAGGGTTTTACGCCTCGCGGTGGCCTGAACCTGGGTAAAACTGCCCGTGTCATCGTTGACATGCTGCTCTATGCTTTCCGCTCTTTGTGCAATGCGCTCTTCCCCCTTGCCGAACCACAAGGGGCCGATGGCCCCATAGGTGGCCGTGTGATACCACAACATCTTTGGCGCGCTAGGTAGGGGGCAGCGCTTGCGCGACCCCGAAGGTGTAAGAGCGCGTCATCTTCATCATCATTTTCTTCATCAATGGCTTCATCATCCATGGCGCCCAAGAAGAAATCTGGTGCTTCAGCTCACCCGTCCACCTCGAAGGCCCCCTCGCATGCGGCCACTAATGCCGTGGGGGCTGCGGGGGAACATGGGAATAGCGACGCTACGGGGAATGTGACTGGCACAGGCGGCACCATCACCGTTCCCCCTGCGGCCGAAGCAGGAGCAGGAGGCACCGGAGGAGGGCGACACCAACAACAACCCGGCGGCCATGCTCCGCAAGGTTCAGGTGGGGAGAATGCTTCGTCTCTGCCTCCCCACCTCACCGAGGGACACAGCCATAGTGGTGGCGCTCGCCCTGGTGCGGATCGTAATCACTTAGCTGTCCCCACCGAGGGTGCGGCTACAAGGCCCGTGCCACCCCCAGGGCAAGCTAGCCGAGACGATGCGCCAAATGGGGTCGTCAACCCCCAAGCTCATCTGCCTCATCGTCACGCCGCCCTAGCGACTGGCTCGAGGCAGCGAGAACATGGCACCGCCCTACAGGCACCATCAGAAGTCGGGCGACATCACGATCGGCATCGTCGTCCATGCCAACCACTGCCTCGGAGGCCATGGCACGGGCCCAGCTCTTTTTGAGATTTCTGCCAGCGGCCAATCAAATGGATGAGTGGAGGGCCACTATCCAGAGCTTGATTGGTTTCGCTGAGGCGGTAGGATCACCGCAGGCAGGCCCGCCACAGCCTCCACCAACGGCGGCAACGGCCCAAGCCGCTGGCCGCACCGAGGGAGCCGTTCCGATGGTGCAGTCTCCTCCACGACAACCAGCGCAGGGGCCGCAACTAGGGCCACATGACCAAGAACCTGACGATGTATCAATGGCTTTGACTGATCCTCACACACGTCGAGACCAGCGACAGGCCCTGGAAGACAGGCAGAGGGAAGACGCGCGCATCACCATCGTGCGATGCCGTGACACCCACTGCCAGTTTGATAGGCGCAATGGCCCCGACGTCGACGAACCCATGCCCGGTGGGGGCGGATACCTGCCTTTTGAGGTTGGGTGCCCCGCCTTCACTCGTGAGCTGCGGCAAGTCCGTTGGCCATCTGCCCGTACATTCAATCCAGAGGTACCAGAAAAGTACGACGGAAGATTGAACCCGACATCGTTCTTGAGCATCTACACCATCGCTGTTCAAGCTGCCGAAGGAAGGGACGAGAGGGTGTTTGCCAACTACTTCCCTTTGGCACTCAAGCCAAACGTGAGGTCGTGGCTGATGCACTTGCTAGAGAACTCCATCTCGACCTGGGGTGATCTGTGCCATGAGTTTATTGGCGCCTTCATGGGCGGCCATCAAGAACCAGGGCAGCCCAGCGACTTGCAGCTCCTCCCACAGAAGGAAGGAGAGAGTTTGCGGAAGTATATGCAGAGGTTCAGCCGGGTGCACAAGAACATTCCAGATATCCATCCAGCAGCTGTGATAGCTGTGTTACAGTCCAACGTGCGCAACCGCAGGATACATTCCAAAATGAACATTCGGTTGCCCAAGACTGTGAATGAGCTATACACTCTGGCGGACAAGTGTGCCCGAATAGAGGAGGGGAGGCGACTCCCCAGCGAAGAAGATGGCGTCGACATTGACTCAGAGGACGACGACGATGCCACCAATCAGAAGAAGAACAACAAGAATCGCAACAAGAAGCGCAAGGATAAAGCAGTGATGGCTGTTGAAGGAGCGAGCACTCCTAGTCCCGGCAAGAAGGCCAAGACCGAGGCTCCCGGCAAGGAAGTTGCCACGTGCACTGACTGCCGAGAAGCCGCGGCCGCCGAGAAGGCTGGGAAGGCTAACAGGCCGTACTGCAAGATCCATTGGACTAAGGGACACGATCTTCAAGAGTGTCATCAAGTTGAACAGCTCGTCAAGAAGCAGAAAGCTGAGTACGAGAAGCGTGACAAAGAGAGAAACCAAGATGGTGCTGGCGGGAAGGGCTGAGGTGGCAGAGGAGGTTGCCCCGGCAAGGCCCCTCAGTATCAAGGGAAACCGGTCGGGGGCCGTGAGAAGAAGGAATGCGATGATGGAAGTGATGAAGGAGATGAAGAGGAAACCAGCGAGCAGGAGTTCCAGAAGGCCACTGACGCCCTGTGCATTGACGGAGGTGCGTCCTTGCACTCCTCTCACTGCCAGCTCAAACAGTGGTGTCGGGGTACGACACCTATGGGATCCCGAGAGACCCCTTTACGATTCGGTGGGGGGAGAGGTATACGCAAAGAGCAGAACCAACGATCGACGCGGGGCGATTTTACCCAGGTTCGGGCCGCTAATCAGCGTAAAACCCTACTCCTGCCTTGTGTTCTTATTAATGTTCTTGATCCCAGCCTTCAGGAGCGCTTGCTATGAACAGTACATTCAAAGAGCAGCTACGCATGTAGAATGGGCCAGAAGTTCTCCTCCCCTGTAGCAGTTGCCTTGGGCCTCTTTTTATATGCTCAAAGGGGTCACCACAGTGGCAAAATGTACATACATTGAGGTGTAAAGTAGCTACAGGGTATCATACCTAACCCCTGACGGATTAGGACAAACGCATTTAATGCACCGTGAGATGTCCGTTTAGGTGTCCTCACTTTCTTGGGGATGGAAAAAGGGGCCATCCCATTAGCACCGCTTAAGCTCTCTTCCATTGGCGTGTCGCCACGCGTCCAATGAAGGACCCAGAATGTTGGGTTTGTCGCTATGCTAGAGCAGCGGCACAGCAACAAAACCTTGCCGGACACCAAGCCTTGCCGAGCGCCAATCCTTGCCGGGCTCCGCAGGCCACCCCGGCAAGATCTTGCCGGGGAAGCTGGCCTTCAGATTCTAGCTCTTCTTATCTGCTGAACCTCAGATCTCTGACTTGATGATTTCTTTGGTGGCTTGAATCGACCTCAAACAGTTCCCCGGCAAGCCTTGCCGCGAGGATGGCTACAACTGCCCGTGCACAAGTACGGGGTACTAGTGGCCCAATACTTAGTACACCGACAGGAGCCCTCGGGCCTAGGCCATACACGAGTGTGAGGCGTTGTTGGGCTAGGCCCAAACAGTGCACGGGCACGCGTGGCAGGGGATTAACTGCTCGTAAATATCTCGTTTTACTGTGCCCCCCACTACACGCACCGAGCGCGCGACGTGGGAAGCGTGCCTCAAAGGCTGCAACTGCCACGCGCCTATAGAGGCGCATTCACATTGGGGAATAAAAGAGGTGGCCCCGCTCCTTCCCCATAAAAAGGAGAAGCCGCAGAGGCACAAGCCTATTTACCCCCCCTCTTCTTCTCAATCTGGCCATCGCCATCGCCTTTCTCCTCTCGAGCTCAGAGCGAAGCTTTTTCCTCTTCCGCCCGCCGCTTCCACGCTCGCTCCACCCCCGGCTTCCGCCCTCACAGCCGCCATGGCGCCCAGGGCCAGCAAAGGCAAGGGCAAGGAAGCGAAAGCCGATGTCTCGGAGAGCGAACTGGTGAAGATGCGGAAGAAGCATGTCGTCTTCCCCCCATCGCTCGATGCTGAAGCTCTAAAGGGGCGATACCAGTGCATGTGGGCGAAGGAGACGCAAGCTCACCCCGCCACACGCGTAATTCCAGGTGCTTGTTCCAAAAGTGGATCGGACAGATACCCTTTCTTCGCTGCGTATATCTATTGCGGGCTCTGCCCCCCATTTTCCGACTTCTTCAATGATATCATGTACACATACGGCTTTCATCTTCTCGATTTCACGCCGAATGCGGTACTATGCATGTCCATCTTTGTGAAAACTTTGCCGGCGTGATTCCCAACTCTACTCTTTTTTGCCATTACTTCTTCCCCCGCATCCAAAAAGGAGAGGCCCTCTCTGGTTCTATCGCCTGGATTCCAAGAGCTTGGAATAAGGAAATATACCCAGAAGGAGTTTACCGTGAAAAGTGGGACGAATGGCGGGCCGGATGGTGCTGGATCCAGGAAGCAGATCCCCATCCGTTTTGTCTCCCCCGGCAACAGAAGGTGGTCCGCGGCAAGGACTGGAGCGATCTCGCCGCGGAGGACGAGAGGCTCATAATCGCCACCACCAGGATCCTTCGCCTGAAAGCTGCCGGGCTGATAATGGAGATGATTGGCTTCGACTTTCTCCGCCGCCGCATCGCCCCCTTGCAGAACCGGGGAAGGCCAACTTGGGACTAACGAAATGCGGCAGATATCATGAGATTGCGCCCTGGGCTGAATAATAATCTGACCGCTATGCAGCTTGGCGCTCTCCGTCAAAAACTATTCTAGCGCGAAGACAAGCATCGGCTGCCGGCAAGGATCGTCCCTTTGTGCAACAACTCCGCCTTGGGGTCAATCATCGCCTTCATGCCGATGTTCAACGCCCACGGTCTTGACGCGACTTGGGCCGAGCCAACCAAGGAGGAAGCACAGAAGTTTTTTGACAACTTGACGGAGAGACCCATCCGGCAAGAGGCAGATTTCATCCGAGCCACCACCGACCAAGAAGTGGCTTACATTGCTACTAGGGTGGAGGAGGCAAATCTTGCCGCGGAGGCCGGCAGCGTCGGTTTCACAGAATGGGAAGCCAGCGACGCAGAGTTAGTAGTGGAGGTAAAACCTGCCGGGAAGGACAAAGCTGCCAGGGAACAGAGCAGCGCAGCCGCTGAGAGCTCGTTCGACGAGGACACGGTCGAAGAAGAACCACAAGAAGAGCTCCCAGCCCCGAAGAAGACGAAGCGTGTTCTTCGGAAGGCTGCATCTGGCATCCCGGCAAGCCAGCCTTCTTCGAGCGGCGAGGCTCCCGGCAAGAAAGTGGCCGGCAAGACTGCACCGCGGCAAGGGGCTCGTCAACAACCTGCGCGGCGCGCGAGACCCACACCAGCGGCCATTGCTGGGGCGGCAGGGGTGTCTCGCACTACCGTACCGGAAGCTGCCCCGGCGCCTGCCACGGCCAAGCGGCCTAGGACCCCTCCTCTGCCTCCCCACTCAGATATCGCAGCGGAGGCCGATTTCGACATCTCCGGCTTTAGTCCGGAGCGAGAAGAAGAAGAGTGAGTACTTTGCCACAGCCTTTATATTCCAATCTTGGATTGATTTTGCTGACTTGCTCGTATTGTCTCTGAAGTGATGCAGAAACCTTGCTGGAGAGGATGGCGAAGAGGACAAAGACTTCCATGGGCGACGAGCCCCCGGCAGGCTCCACGAGCGTGCCAGAAACCATCGTCGTCAGCCCGGAGCCCAGTCCTCAACGCAGCCCCCAGCACAGCCCCCAGCGTAAGTTCACTGTTCTTTTTCCGCTGGCGGGTGCTGAGGCTTCCATTCTTGCCGCTGATATCCTTGGGCTCGCAGGAGAAGAACGGCAACAAGGAGAGTTGTCGGAAGACATCCCCATCGTGCCACCTTCATCGACCACTCCGCCCACAAGCACGTCCCCGGCAAGAGTTCCTACCGACGAGCCCATCTTAATTGAAGAGGAGCTGGCAAGCACGGACTCCGGCAACCCACCCCCGGCAACCGAAGTTGCCGCGAGGGGCGAGGCCACCTCCTAATAGCTCGACGCAGGTAACTGATTGCCTCAGAATGCTTGTTACTCTTTCCCTTATCTCTCTGTCTTTAGTCGCTTCAAACTTCAATCTTGATCTTATTCTGTTCTCCTCCTTCGTCCTTCAGAGTACCCTGTGACGAAACACATGGACGTCGACGTTGTCATCGAGGAGACTGCCAGGGACGCCGCTGCCGAAGCAAACAGGATCGCTGCCAGCGAGGCCACCAAGGATGACACTGTCGAGGCTAGTGTTGCTCTTGACGGGGAAGCCGCCAAGGCTACACAAGAGGAACCCGCCAAGGAACCTATTGAAGGGGCCGACAGGGAGGCTGATGATTATACTGACGGCATTCCTGCCGCAGGAGCGCCAGGCGCTGCACCAGCCACGGAGCCCCCTGCCACTGGTGAGGCGGTCGCTGAAGACCAACCGCCAACATCTGAAGGCCCCTCATCCAGCAAATACCTCAAGGTTGGCGGGAACCTGTTCATCAACTTGTCGGGGACGGCAAGCATTGGGGCACCAGGCGAAGGAGAAGTTTTTGACGAAGAAATCATCGCTGCTGCCGGGCTCGAGGTTGTTGATGATCCCAGCGCTAGCAGCGGCAAATCTGAAGAGGATCAGCTCCTTCAGGCCATGGGCGAGAATTTCCGCAAGCTCCAGGCTCTCCACCGCGCCCGGAAAGATAAGGCGGACTCCAGAATGGCAGTTGTCAAGGCGGCCGAGGCAGATTTCCAGAGGCGCGTCGAACAAATGCAAGTCTGGTACGCCGAGGCCCTCCAAGAGCTGACTGCTGGCCGGGAACAAGTGAGCCAACAGTGGACAGAGATCCTCCTCAAGCAATCTGATATGGAGAAGGCGCAGGATGAAGCTACTCAAAGGATTGTTGCTGAAGATGCCCTCCTGACGGGGCGCCGCGTTGCTCTTGATGCTCATGAGGAAGATCTCACCGCACATGAGCAGGCGCTCGCCGCCAAGCTTCGCAGCAAAGATGAAGATATCGAGAAGCTTGTCGCGCGGCGGACCCAGGAGCTGGAGCAAAAACATAAAGAGGCGCTCGAAGCTCTGACTGCAAGTCACGCCGGCAAGCTCAAGGAGGCCGTCGATGCTGCCGAAGCTGCAAAGGCCGCCAAGAACGAGCTGAGCGACAAGGTGAAGAAACTGGAAACAGATCTCGAAGAGCACGGCAAGGAGCTCTCGACGCTCAAAGGTGATAGGGAAAAAACCCTCCACTCCTTGGTGGAGATGCAAGTTGCCCTGTCCAACAAAACCAAGCAGCTCTCCTCTACGGCTAATGACATTGTAGTTCTGGAATTGAAGCTGACCACGTTGCAGAAGTCTCTCGAGGCCGGCAGGGCCCGTGAGAAAGCTCTACTCAAGGATCTCCAAGGAGAGAGGAACCTGCTCAAGAGCGCTGCCGCCGCCCAACTCGATTACGAGAAGGGGGTGGAGATCTGGACTGGATGTCTCATCACCGCTGCGGAGAAGCTTACGGCAGAACTGTCAACCATGGGCCTGTCCAACTTCAGGTATTCTTCCGAGGAAAGAATATCTCCAAGTGCCAGGTTGATGATGTTCTTTGAAAGCATCATCAACGCCTTGAGGGTGCTCCAGTCTAGCCGGGCGACCCAATTGGCCAACGAGACTCGCCGGCTTTGCCGGGTCGTCCTTCGCAAGGTGCTTATCAAGGTGGTGCACAGCAATCCCGGCATCGACCTCTCCAACACGCTCGGCCATCTGCCAAGGGACGCAAATGTTGAGGCGCTTGAAGAATGTATCGCGCCTATCCTTGAGAAGGTGGACTCCATCAAAAGGATTGAAGGCTAGCGCAGGGATTAAGTGCTCCCCCTTTTCTTGCCGTCACCATTCCATGTAAAATACAATTAAGTCTCAAGTTAGAATTGCGGCAGCTCATAAATGTAATATAACTCGCCTATGTTTAGGTTCATGCTTGCTATTTCCCTTGTCTGATTCCTTTATGTATGGGGTTCACCCTACGCTTACTGAAAAACTTGTCGGCGCGCAACCTGCCGCGAGCGCTGGGTGCGGGACTTCAGCAGCCTGCTGGAGGTGCAGCGGCTGGCAAGACTCCTTGGCGTTCTCAGTGCAGCCACTTAAATCGTTGAGCGGACTCGAAACAAAATGAGGGCGCAACTGATTACAACAAGGGTTCCTTCGCGTGCAGATTTTCCATACAAGAGTCGGAATCGTCCAAGGAAATAACTTTGTAATAAAAGAAACTTGCTCTAAGTTTTTAGAACTTAGCTTTCTGTCGCTATCCTTCCTCCGGCAAGCGTCGATTCCGAACGTCGCCAACTGGTACTCATATCTCCCGTCCCCCCCCCCCCCCCCGGCAAATGTGCACGTGAGGAATCCTTCTGTCTTTTAAAAAGAAAGAAGAGAAAATAAAGACATGAAACCTTGGCGGTTCGTTAGAACTTACCGGGAGTAGGTGTTATACAACATCTTAGACAAACATGCATATATAAATATGAACATGGGAATCAATAAGGGAATGTACAACACTTAAATTTATTCATCTGCGCTCAGGGTCTGCACCTGGCTTTGTACAAAGGATCACATGCCTTGCCTGCAAGACTTGTACAAAAGGGTGGTTGCCGGGAATCCCCGGCAACCGCGCCTTATGGGTGGAACTTGCGAAGATGTTCGATATTCCAGGAGTTGCTCACTGGAATGCCATCTTCGGTCTCTAGGCGGACAGCGCCAGGCCTGGTGACTCGTACTACCCAATAAGGGCCTTCCCACTTCGGCGTCAACTTGTTTGAATTCTTGGCGGACTAAATCCGCCGAAGAACAAGGTCGCCTTCCTCAAGGCTCCGGCGTTAACTTTGCGGCTATGGTAGCGGCACAAAGCTTGCTGGCAGCGTGCAGCTCGCACAGCAACCTGAAAACGATTCTCCTCAAGGAGCACAGCGTCATCTTGCCGCAGTTGCTCTTGCTCAAGCTCATCATAAGCGAGCACTCGAGGTGATCCGTACGTGAGTTCTGTGGGGAGAACTGCTTCCGCTCCGTAGACCAGAGCGAAGGGCGTCTGGCCGGTGGCTCGAATTGGCGTCGTTCTGATTGACCAAAGAACCGCCGGCAACTCATCAATCCAGCGTCTTCCGCACTTTCTCAGTCTGTCAAAAGTCCTGGTCCTGAGACCGCGCAGCACTTCAGCATTAGCCCTTTCTGCTTGGCCGTTGCTTCTTGGGTGAGCAACAGAGGCAAAACAAATCTTGCCGCCAAAGTCTTGGACGTACTGCATGAAGGTGCGACTTGTGAACTGCGTGCCGTTGTCGGTGATGATCCTGTTGGGTACACCGAAACGGCAAACTATCCCTTTAAAGAACTTGACGGCTGATTGTGCTGTCACCTTCGTCACTGCTTCCACCTCCGGCCGCTTTGTGAACTTGTCGATAGCAACGTACAAGTACTCAAAGCCCCCGGTAGCACGGGGGAAAGGGCCCAGTATGTCGAGCCCCCAGACCGAAAATGGCCAGGAGAGAGGGATTGTCTGAAGAGCTTGAGCTGGTTAATGTGATTTCTTCGAATGAAACTGGCACGCTTCACACTTGGTGACTAGTGCAGTTGCATCCTGGAGAGCGGTGGGCCAAAAGAAACCTTGCCGGAATGCTTTCCCGACAAGTGCTCTTGACCCTATGTGAGAGCCACATATGCCTCCATGTATCTCTGCCAACAGCTGAAGTCCATCCTCCCGAGGAATGCACTTCAATTTCACATCGTTTGGTCTCTTTCTGTACAGGACGTCATCGACGAACTTGTACATAACAGACCGACGGGCTACTCTTTCTGCTTCTTCCTGTTCCTCTGGGAGTTCTCCTGTCTGAAGGAAATGGACAATGTGCTGCGCCCATGCTGGAGCCTGAGGCTCGACAGCTAGGACTAAAGGCATCTCCTCTGCCGAGGGAACGTTTGTCTCGACAGCAAGGGCCTGAGGCCCTGCCGGAGCCTGTTGTTCCCCGGCAGGCATGTCGATCCCGGCAACTTCCTTGCCGGCGGCTCCGGGGAGCTCTGCCGGGAAGTACTGGCCAGAGTTCAACTTTCTTCTCTTTTCTTGCCGCATCGATGGCGCCATGGATGGTTGAGTTAATTGGAGCACAAAAGTCCCTGGTTCCACAAGCAACTTGAGGGCGGCACGCTTTGACAGATCATTAGCAACACTGTTCTCGGCACGAGGAACGTGCTCCATTTGTAGACCGTCAAAGCGCTCTTCAATTTTCCTCACTTCATCCACGTAGACTTGCATCAATGGACTTTGATAACTCTTGTTAACTTGCCTGACGACAAGTTGTGAATCGCCTTTGATGACGAGCTTTTTGATACCAAGGTCTGCCGTGATCCTGAGACCGGCAAGCAAACCCTCGTATTCTGCAGTGTTGTTGGTCGAACTCTCCCGGGGAAAATGCATTTGGACTATGTACTTGAGGTGCTCTCCGGTGGGTGCGACAAGTAGCACGCCAGGACCGGCGCCTTGTAGCGAAAAAGCCCCATCAAAGTACATAACCCATTGCTGATCGATTTCCTTGCCGGGGAGAGTTGTTTCCTGAGCCTCTTCGTCTGGCATTGGGGTCCACTCCGCAATGAACTCTACCAAGGCCCTGCTCTGAATCGTTGAAGTGCTTTCAAACTTGAGGCCAAAGCTCGACAACTCCAACGCCCACTCCACGATCCTACCGGTTGCTTCTGGATTTTGCAAAATCCGTTGCAACGGAAAGCGAGTGACGACGGTGATTTCATGTGCTTGAAAATAATGGCGCAGCTTCCTCGAGGCCATAAGAAGGCCGAAAAGCAACTTCTGCACACTAGAATATCTTGACCTAGCTCCCTGTAAAAGAGAGCTAACAATATAAACTGGGCGCTGCACCACCTTCTTCTTCTGCACTGGTTCTTCTGTTTGCGCAGATCCTGTCTTGCCGGGATCAACCCTTGCTGGGGAAGATCTTGCCGCGTCACCTGGCGGTCCTGCCACTGGTGTTGCTTCCTCATCAGCCTCTCTCTGCACCACTAGCGCAGCACTAACCACTTGATTTGTTGCTGCCAGATACAGCAGCAACGGTTCTTGTGGTTTAGGCGCGACTAGCGTCGGCGGAGAGGAAAGGTATTTCTTCAAATCTTGCAGCGCAGCCTCCGCCTCCGGAGTCCATTTCATTGGACCTACCTTCTTCAAGATTTTGAAGAAGGGCAGGGCGTGCTCAGCAGATTTGGAAATAAACCTGCTTAGAGCAGCAACACAGCCGGCAAGACGACGCACATCTTTGACGCGTCTCATCGCTTCAATTTGCTCAATAGCTTTGATCTCGTCGGGGTTCGCTTCGATTCCCCGGCAAGATACAAAAAATCCGAGGAGCTTGTCGGAAGGAACACCGAACAGGCACTTCTCAGGATTGAGCTTCAAGTTGATCTTGCGCAGATTTACAAATGTTTCTTCTAAATCTTGAATGAGCGTCGCTTTGTCTTTGGTTTTGACCACTATATCATCCATATACGCCTCCATATTTCTATGGAGTTGAGGCTCAAAACCAATTTGGATTGCTCTCGCAAATGTCGAACCGGCACTTTTCAACCCGAAAGGCATTCGTATAAAACAATACGTACCACATGGGGTGACAAATGCGGTCTTCTCTTCATCTTCTTTTGCCATAAAAATCTGATGATACCCTGAATAGGCATCCAGGAAGGACAGGAGATCACAACCAGTGGTGGAATCCACAATCAGGTCGATGCGCGGCAAGGGAAAAGGATCTTTTGGACAGGCTTTATTGATATCTGTATAATCGATACAAAGCCTCCATTTCCCATTCGCTTTCCGCACTACAACCGGATTGGCCAACCAGGTTGGATGAAGCACTCCTTTGACTAATCCTGCCGCCTCCAGCTTTCTGATTTCTTCTGCAATGAATTCTTGCCGCTCCAAGGCTTGCTTCCTGACCCTTTGCTTGACCGGCCGCGCATGAGGACAGACAGCAAGGTGATGCTCAATTACCTTCCTGGGAACACCGGGGATGTCAGACGTTTGCCATGCAAACACGTCGACATTCGCTCGCAGGAAAGCAACGAGCGCGCTTTCCTATTTATCATCTAGGGTGGAACTTATGGTGAAAGTTCCCCCCGTTCCGTCCTCCCTGACGGGCACCTTCTTGGTCTCTGGCAGAGCAGCCTTGGATTTCTTGTTCTTGCCGGTGGAACTCTCTGGTGCGTCCTCGACGGAAGCGCAGCACTCCGAGGAGGTGCGCTTGCCGGAGTTCGCGCCAAGATTCTTGCCGGTCTTCTTCTTCCCCCCGGGAGTTCCAGCGGCAGGAGCAGGTGCCTTGATGGCAGGTGCTGCAACTGCTTCCCGGTAAAGTTGGTCGGCACAGATGAGCGCATCCTTCTTATCAGAATGGATAGTGATGACGCCCAACGGCCCAGGCATCTTCAATACGTTGAACGCGTAGTGTGATGCCGCCATGAACTTAGCCAGCGCCGGCCGACCAAGGATCCCATTATATGACATGGGGATCTTGGCGACATCAAACACCACCTTCTCGGTCCTGAAGTTGAGCTCGCTACCAAATGTCCCGGCAGCGTAATCTTGCCCTTGGGCTGGGTTCTTCCCGGATTGACCCCTTGAAACGTACCCGTTTCTTCGAGGTCCTCGTCGGGAATTTGGAGCTTTTTGAGCACATCCGGTGAGATTAAGTTTAGGCCGGCCCCACCGTCAACTAGCATTTTCGTCACCTTGAGGTTGCGAATCGTTGGGGAGACCAACAATGGCAAGCACCCAACCACAGTTGTGCGATCAGGGTGATCCTCAGCGTCGAAAATGATAGGCGTGTTGGACCACTTTAGAGGCTTACATGCATCTGGGGATGGCTCTGCCGCATTGACTTCTCGCACCCACTGTTTGAGTTGACGGTGGGAAGAATGCAGCGAAGCACCTCCATCGATACACTTGGCCTCCGTAGCCTTCTGGAATTCTTGCTCACTGGACTCATCATCTTCTTCATCATCATCTTCTTCTTTGTCTCGGCCCCGACTGGGCCTATCCTTTTGTTGCTTGGCCTTGCCGCGGCGCCCCCCTCAGCCACCGCGCTTCTTGCCGGATCCGTCAGCACCATCTTGGGCCTTCTCCTTATCTCGCCTTTCGTATTCGGCCCTTTGTTTCTCGGCAAGCTGTTCAACTTGCCGGCAGTTCTGGAGATCGTGGCCCTTGGTGCGATGGATCTTGCAATACTGCTTGCCAGAGTTTTCCGACTTGTCGGCAGCCGCCAAGGCCTGACAGGAATGGCACCCGGCAAGATCCTTGCCGGGGTCACCAACCTTGGCCTTCTTGGCGGCGCCGGGGTTATCGGATTCCTCGACAGCAAGCACGACCTTGCCTCCGCGTTTCCTATTCCGTCGCCGGCCTTTCCTTGACGGGGCCGCGGCATCTTCTTCTTCGGATTCGCCCACCGCGCCAACAGCCTCGCCAGGGAGTTTCCTCCCCTCTTCAGCTCAAGCGCATTTATCGGCTAGAGCGTAAAGCTCGGCAATACTCCTGACTTTGTTCATTGCCAGCTCTTCCCGCATTCTGCGGTTACGCACTTTCTGGTGAAACGCGCTAATGACAGCGGCAGGGTGAACGTCAGGAATATTGTACTGCACCCGGCTGAACCTCTGCATAAACTTGCACAGGGACTCGCCCTCCTTCTGAGGGATGATATGCAAATCACTCTCTTGGCCAGGAGCTTGGTGGCCTCCGACAAAGGCGCCAACAAACTGATGGCACAGATCTGACCAGGAAGAAATAGAATTCTCCGGCAGATGCATCAACCACGACCTGACGTTGGGTTTGAGCACCAACGGGAAGTAGTTGGCAAGTATCTTGTCATCTCGGCCCCCGGCAGCCTGCACCGCAATGGTGTAGATGCTCAGGAACTCCGAGGGATGGGTCTTACCATCATATTTCTCCGGGACCTCCGGCTTGAAGGTTCGGGAATTGGGCCACCGGACTTGCCGCAGCTCACGGGTAAACGCTGGAGTCCCTACCTCATAAGGCAAGTCTCCTACATCCCCTGGCGCAGGCTCGTCGACAGCCGGCCCCGCGCGCTTATCAGATTGATAGCGCGCCTCCCGTCGCTGCTCGATGGTAGTTCGAGCGTCCTCCTTGCCTCGTTCCTAGAGAACTTGACGCTGATCGCGGCGCATCCGTGGATCAGATGACGCCGTGGAAACTTCTTCACGGCGGTCGACCTGCTGGGTTATCGGCCGCCGCTGGTGCTATGGAGGGGAGTGCACTGTGGTTGCACCACCTCCGGTTTTCTCCATGTCGGCTCGCGCCGGATCGATGGGCCTTCACTGCGAGGGCCCTGCCTCTTGCGGTCCATCTTTGTTGGCGAAGCCGATAAGGCTCTGGATAGTAGCTCGCCACTCCTCCATCTTCTCCGGGGGCAGGAGGAAAATCGAGGAGCAGCTGCGCACGTGCCAAGGCTTCCGCTGGCGTAGGCGGCGGTGACAGGTGCGAGGTACGTGAGGTGCTCTGACTCCTAACCATATTAGAAGGCGCACCACCACGGTCACGCGACCGCGCGCCACCCCCGCCAGCAGCTCGGTGTGCATGCTGGTCCCGCGCATCTTGGGATCGATGCACAGAAATCTTTTCATGGGGACGCCCTGAACCACCAGCGCCATGACGTCGCTCATCGTGCACGACCTGGGTAGGTCGTGAGGCTTGCGCCGGCGCGGGAGCTCCAGCAGGCGCCCTCCGATCTCTGGAGTTTGTTGTGCCACCCGTAGGCAACACAGCGCCGTCTCTAGATCCAGCGGCGTGCAGGTTACCACTGCCACTGCGAACGATGCCGCTCGCCTGGCTCGGATCACCAGAACGCCGTGGGGGTTCTAGTCCTCTTCATTCTGCACCCACACCGTCGCCCGTACGCGAAGGCGTAGGTAAAACGGACGTGGACGGTTGCGCCGTCGCGGCGCTCTTCTTCTTGGGTGGCATGATGATGAGGAAACTGAGGCGCCGATCACTAGATCAGGTTCACGCAACCTTCAATCCCCCTACCTGGCGCGCCAAAGATGTCGGGGTACAACACCTATGGGATCCCGAGAGACCCCTTTACGATTCGGCGGGGGGAAAGGTATACGCAAAGAGCAGAACCAATGATCGACGCGGGGCGATTTTACCCAGGTTCGGGCTGCTAATCAGCGTAAAACCCTACTCCTGCCTTGTGTTCTTATTAATGTTCTTGAGCCCAGCCTTCAGGAGCGCTTGCTATGAACAGTACGTTCAAAGAGCAGCTACGCATGCAGAATGGGCCAGAAGTTCTCCTCCCCTGCAGCAGTTGCCTTGGGCCTCCTTTTATACGCTCAAAGGGGTCACCACAGCGGCAAAATGTACATACATTGAGGTGTAAAGTAGCTACAGGGTATCATACCTAACCCCTGACGGATTAGGACAAACGTATTTAATGCACCGTGAGGTGTCCGTTTAGGTGTCCTCACTTTCTTGGGGATGGAAAAAGGGACCATCCCATCAGCACCGCTTAAGCTCTCTTCCATTGGCGCGTCGCCATGCGTCCAATGAAGGACCCAGAATGTCGGGTTTGTCGCTATGCTAGAGCAGCGGCACAGCAACAAAACCTTGCCGGGCGCCAAGCCTTGCCGGGCGCCAATCCTTGCCGGGCTCCGCAGGCCACCCCGGCAAGATCTTGCCGGGGAAGCTGGCCTTCGGATTCCAGCTCTTCTTATCTACTGATCCTCAGATCTCTGACTTGATGATTTCTTTGGTGGCTTGAATCGACCTCAAACAGTTCCCCGGCAAGCCTTGCCGCGAGGATGGCTACAACTGCCCGTGCACAAGTACGGGGTACTAGTGGCCCAATACTTAGTACACTGACAAGTGGGCACATGAGGTCAATGCCGTGGAGCCAGTAGCAGATTCTCGGAAGCCGCTCAAGTGGTCCCGCATGCCCATCATCTTTGATGAAGAGGATCACCCTGACCGCACCACTGCGATAGGATGTTTGCCATTGTTGGTTTCACCAACGATTCGCAACCTCAAAGTCACAAAGATTTTGGTTGACGGCGGGGCCAAGTTGAATCTGATATCTCCCAAGGTCATTAGCAAGCTCAAGATAGCATATGAAGAGCTCAAGGTTACCGGTACTTTCCAAGGCATCAACCCCGGCAGGAGTCGTCCTAAGGGAAGATCACACTGCCGGTAACATTCGGGGGGGAGCTGAACTACCGGACCGAGAAGATCGTGTTTGATGTGGTCGATCTCCCCCTGCCATACAATGGAATCCTTGGCCGCCCTGCCCTGGCAAAATTCATGGCGGCATCCCACTATGCCTACAACACTCTGAAGATGCCAGGACTGATGGGCGTCATTTCCATTCCATCAGACAAGAAGGATGCAGTCATATGCGTGGATAAGATGTACCAGGAAGCAGTCACTGCAGAGGCCGCGGAAGCTACCGCTCCCGCCAAGGAAAGCAAGAAAGGGAAGAAAGCTAGCAAGGACGCCAGCAAAGAATCCGGGAAGCGCGCCTCTTCGGATTGCGCTGCGCCTGTTGGTGATTTGCCGGAGAGTTCCAATAGTAAGAGATCAAAAGTTGTTGCGCCTGCTGTGAAGAAGATCCCAGCAGGGTTGGTTGGCGCTGATGGTACATTTACTATCAGCTCCACCCTTGATGACAAATAGGAAAGCACGCTCGTTGCCTTCCTGCGGGCGAATGTCGATGTGTTTGCTTGGCAACTATCTGACATCCCCGGTGTTCCCAGGGAGGTAATCGAGCACCACCTTGTTGTCTGCCCACATGCCAGACCCATTAAACAGAAGGTCTGAAAGCAAGCTTTGGAGCGGCAGCAGTTTATTGCTGAGGAGATCAAGAAACTCAAAGCTGCTGGTTTGGTCAGAGGAGTACTGCATCCAACTTGGTTGGTGAATCCAGTGGTGGTGCGCAAGGCGAATGGGAAATGGAGGCTTTGCATAGATTTCACAGATCTAAATAAAGCATGCCTTAAGGACCCATTCCCCTTGCCGCACATCGATCAGATTGTGGATTCCACCTCTGGATGTGACCTACTTTCCTTCTTGGATGCCTACTCCGGGTACCACCAGATTTTCATGTCCGAGGAAGACGAAGAGAAGACCGCGTTTATAACCCCATGCGGCACGTACTGCTTTGTACATATGTCCTTTGGGTTAAAAAGCGCTGGATCCACTTTCGCAAGGGCAGTACAGATTGGCTTTGAGTCTTAGCTGCACAGGAATATTGAAGCTTACATGGATGATATAGTGGTCAAAACCAAGGACAAATCAACTCTCATTTAGGACTTGGAAGAGACCTTTGCAAATCTACGCAGAATCAATTTGAAGCTGAACCCAGAGAAGTGTGTGTTTGGCGTTCCTTCCGGCAAGCTGCTTGGCTTCTTTGTGTCCCACCGGCAAACTGAATGATCAAGGCAATTGAGCAGATTCAAGCACCCAAGACAGTTAAAGACGTGAGGCATTTGACTGGATGTGTTGCCGCGCTAAGCAGGTTCATTTCCATGTCCGCCGAACGCGCCCTGCCATTCTTCAAAATCTTGAAGAAGGTTGTGCCCATGGAGTGGACCCCAGAGGCAGACGCTGCGCTGCAGGATCTGAAGACCTATCTTTGCTCTGTCCCCACCTTAGTCGCACCAAAACCACAAGAACCGTTGCTGCTATACTTAGCCGCAACCAATCAAGTGGTTAGCGCAGCGCTAGTGGCCCAGCGGGAAGTAGATGAAGAAGCAGCTGCAACTGCCGTCCCCTCTGGAGAAGGAAGTGAACTCGCCCCGGCAAGGTCAGAGGCAGATGAGAACAAGGGGGAGTGGGATAATGGAGACAGCTCCAAGGTCGCGGCAAGGAAGAAAGTGGTGAAGCGGCCAGTATACTTCGTCAGCTCGCTGTTGCAGGGGGCTAGGTCGAGGTACTCTCGCATGCAAAAGTTGATTTTTGGCCTCATCATGGCCTCAAGGAAACTACGCCACTACTTCCAAGCCCACGAGATCACGGTTGTCACCCGCTTCCCCTTGCAACGCATATTGAGGAACCCTGAGGCCACTGGCAGGATAGTGGAATGGGCTTTGGAGTTATCCAGCTTCGGTTTGAAGTTCGAGAGCACATCAACCATTCAGAGCAGAGCACTGGCGGAGTTTATTGCGGAATGGACGCCTACCCATGACGAAGACGTGTTGGAGACAGTTATCCCCGGCAAGGAAGCGCCCCAAGAATGGATCATGTACTTTGATGGTGCCTTCTCCCTACAAGGTGCAGGAGCTGGCGTGCTTCTTGTTCCTCCCTCTGGGGAGCACCTCAAGTACGTGGTTCAAATGCATTTCCCCCGGGAGAAGGCTACCAACAATACAGCAGAATATGAAGGACTCCTTGCCGGGCTCAGGATCGCAACAGAACTGGAAATCAAGAAGTTGATCATTCATGGAGATTCGCAACTTATGGTGAGGCAAGTGAACAAGGATTATCAAAGCCCATTGATGGAGGCATACATCAAGGAAGTGAGAAAGTTGGAGGAGCGCTTTGATGGATTGCAAATAGAGCACATACCGTGTGCGGAAAACAGCATTGCTGATCATCTGTCAAATTACGATGCGCAAAAACTCCCTGTGGAACTACGGACTTTTGTTCTCCATCTGACTCAACCCTCCGTATCCCCGGCAACAATGGCCAGGAAGAGGAGGAAACTGGACTCCGGCAAGCCTCTCCGAACAGAGCTTCTCGAAGCCCCCGGCAGAGAGCTTGGCGGGAACAACTCCCCTTCGATCGGTGAGCTGCACCCTCCCGCCAAACTACCAATCTCTGCGGTCGAGGAGTGCGCTCCCACGAATGAGGAGGTGCCGCTGGTCCTCGTTGCCGAGCCTTAGGCTTCAACTTGGGCGCGGCACATAGTCCATTTCCTCCAAACAGGAGAACTTCCCGAAGAGCAAGAAGAAGCTGAAAGAGTAGCCTGAAGGGCCAGTATGTATCAGTTCGTTGACAACACGCTATACAGAAGAAGGCCCAACGGAGTGAAATTGAAGTGCATTTGCCGGGAAGAAGGAAAGGAACTGTTGGCAAAGATACACAAGGGTATACGCAGCTCCCACATTGGATCGAGGGCCCTGGTTGGAAAAGCCTTTCGATAAGGTTTTTACTGGCCCACGGCCCTCCAAGATGCAATTGAGCTAGTCACCAAATGTGAAGCCTGCCAGTTCCACTCCAAGAATATCCATCAGCCTGCTCAAGCTCTCCAGACAATCCCTTTGTCATGGCCCTTCTCGGTCTGGGCACTCGACATGGTCTGGGGGCTCGACATCTTGGGCCCCTTCCCCCATGCTATCGGGGGCTTTGAGTTCTTGTTCGTCGCTATCAAAAAGTTCACAAAGTGGCCAGAGGTGGAGCCCGTGAGGAAGGTGACCGCACAGTCAGCTATCAAGTTCTTGAAAGGATTGGTGTGCCGTTTCGGAGTACCCGCCAGGATTATCACTGACAATGGCACCCAATTCACAAGCCGCGCCTTCATGCAATACGTTCATGCCCTCGGAAGCAAAGTCTCATTTGCCTCTGTTGCCCATCCCAGAAGCAACGGACAAGCTGAGAGGGCAAACACTAAAGTGCTGCGAGGACTCAAGACAAGAACATTTGATAGGCTGCAGAAGTGCGGTAGGCGATGGATCGACGAGCTACCGGTGGTTCCTTGGTCCCTTCGTACGACACCAAATCAAGCTACCGGGCAGACTCCCTTCTCCCTAGTCTATGGGGCAGAAGCAGTGATCCCCGCGGAACTCATACACGGATCACCTTGAGTGCTTGCCTATGATGAAGTAGCGCAAGAACAGCACCGGCGTGACGACGCTGTGCTACTTGAGGAGAACCGTCTCTGGGCTGCTACGCGTGCTGCACGCTACCGGCAAGCCCTGCATCGCTATCACAGCCGTAGGGTTCATGCCCAGAGCTTTGAGGAAGGTGACCTTGTCCTTAGGCGTGTTCAGTCTACCAAGGGTGCAAACAAGTTGACGCCGAAGTGGGAAGGCCCCTACCGGGTAGTACGAGTCACCAGACCCAGCGCAGTCCATCTGGAGACTGGAGATGGCATTCAGTTGCAAAACTCATGGAACATTGAGCATCTCCGTAAGTTCTACCCGTAAGGCGCGGCTGTCGGGCCCTGCCCGACAGCCACCCTTTTGTACAAGCCTTGCCGATGTTGCATGTAACCCTTTGTACAAAGCCAGGCGCAGACCCTGAGCAACAGATGAATAAACAAAGCGCTGGGGGGCCCCCGACAAGATTGCATGCATGCATAAGCATATCATGAGCATAGCATGATCATCTAGATGAGGTCGCATGTAGCACTGTTTTCATCTGCACTAAGTTGCAGGGTTCTTGCCGTGGACTTGATCCCGAAGATAAGAAATGAAGACAAGCCTACACAGCAATCCCCGGCAAGCCAAACAGATAAGTTTCTTCTTATCCATACCTGCTCTGTAAGGTAAAAACTTGTGCATACGAAAACCTCGCTACCTTCGAAACATAGGTGCTCCCATCCTTTGTCCCGAACGTTGCTTCGGACAAGGTGGTCGCAGTTGCCTTTGATGGAGAGGGTTCGACGAGGGGCCGGTCCCTTTTTATAGTTTTATGCCCGGTAGGCCTTGCCCCACGGCAGCGAACTAAGGGTACCAGCAGGATAGTTTACCGGGGGAAACTTGTTTACTTGAACGTATAGAGGCACCTCACCTCTGCATGGACATGATACATGCACAAGTACCTGGCAAGACTTGTCTTTTTCATTAATATGCTGATAAGCAAGTACGGATCTTATAGAGCACAAACATGATAAAGAAGTTTACATAATTTAGACTAAAGTTTGGCAAGTGCCTACAGGTTTTAGACTGAAAAAAAGATAAGTGCACCGTAATCCCTTTCTTGTCCCTCTCCTCCTAGGCACTACGGTGGGAGGTGAAGAAGGCAAAAGGAGTGCCTGGGCAGAAACCCAGCCTGACCCCGTCAGGCCCCGTGGCAAGGAGCCTGACAAGATCGAGAGGGCGCGATTAAAGGTGATGGTGAAGAGAATGGCGGAAGGGTCCCCTTGGCCACCGCCACCAGGGCCAGTAGGATGCAGCAGGGCGAACGAAGCTGCAGCCCGAGAGGAAGCCTGTCGTGGCCCAGCTGGAAGGCTGCTGGAGGAGCCGAGGGCACCACCCCCACCTCTGCATCCAACTCCCCGGCAAATTGCCTTGCCGGGAAGGAGATGCAGGTGCGGATGATGCTGTCGCAGCCTGGCGGTGATGGTGCAGCTGGTGTTCAGCCGGAGTCGGAGCCGTCGTCCTCCCCGTCGGCGTTGGCGTCATCGCCGTCACTGTCCTCCTTGTCGCTATCGCTCGAGGAGGAGCTTTCGTCATTGGTCGAGCTCTCCGCGCAGCACCCTAAGCAAGCACCCGAGCACCTGAAGACCTTGACGGAGAGCATATCGGCCTCCATTAGTTTAAAATGGAGGGCGTGCCCCTCCGACAAGATGTGGGCGCGAGCAAAGGTCTTCCAGCCGCGTCGGAAGAGCATAACATGAGGAGCGGGGAAGTCCACATCCACCCGCATGCTACCATTGCAGCAACCCCTCATGTGCAGCTTCAACGCGCGCGGCTGTTCAAGCTCCATCACCCTTGCAAACGGAGTAGGGAGGCGGAGGCGGCCGCGCGGGGGCTTGTACAGCCTGATGATGAATTCCAGCGGCTGGTCTCCGACGTGGCCCTCCGTTGGGGGTTGAGCGGCCGGCGGAGGGGTGGCCCGAGCGCCCCCTCGCCCTCCTCGACCCCAAGCACCACGACGGCTGCGACCTCGCCCCCTCCTGCCTCCTCTAGCAGTGGGCTCTGCCCCTGCATCTTCGGTGGGAGGAGGGAGGCGCTGTTGAGCAGAAGCCCTCGTTGCCACCACTGGGGTGCCACTGCGTCCTATTCCCCTCACCATGATGAAGAAACAACACCAGAAGGAAGAAGAATGGAATGGATATGAGCCTGCACCCCCGCCTGCGTCCCCTTTTATAAGGAAAACGAGGCCGGGGGCTGGCTCCCTACTCATGTAGAGCGACCGCCCCGCTCCGCCAATTCGGCTCCCTCCCGCGCCACCAACGGCTCGTAGAATCAAGGCCGACCCCGTGCGCCAATCCATGGCATCTGGATTTCTGCCATGGTACGCATTTCCATGCTCTCCGCGTCCACCACCAACCCAGCACAATGCATGCTGCACACATGGCGGAAACGGCAGAAGCGGGGAAGATAGCGGAATGGTAGTTACCGCCCCGTGAACGTGGGGCGTGGGTAGCCCACGGATCATGGCTTACTACGCTCCCCACTACGTCTCGCACGACGTGCATAAAAACCAGAAACTGACTCCAGCATAGGTTAATGGAGAAGCAAAGAAGATCTCAAAGGACGAGCTACCGCAACCCGCTCGCCTGTGTACTAGACAGGGCCTACCCCGACGACGCTTGGCAGCGCGTTCGGGCCAGGCCCGGGGGCTCCTGTCAGTGCAACAAACCCCCAGGTGTGTTGCCCGGACTGTACACGGGCTCAAGAGCAAGGTTACGACGTTCAAGACAAGGCCAAGTAGAAGAGATGGCTCTTTGAGTGTAAGTGCATCTAGTGCCCCTTAGTGATTTTGGTTTATTGAAGACTTATAGGTTAAGGGACTAATGTGTTTGTGAGTGTACACAGGTTCTATAAGTCTATGAGGAGTTTGATATTTACGAAGAAAGTCGACCCCTAAAAATGAATGCCTTCAGTTGAAGACTTTGGTTTTCTTGAAGACTTTGAAAATGAGGAAATTGGTGTGACCTTGAAGACTTGATATTGATGCAAGGATTATGAAGCGTGAAGACTTTTGTTTTCATAGTTTTGTTTTCCCTTTCTTGAGTCTTAGGAAACACCGTACTGTTAAAGGGGTCGAGGTAAAACTTAGGAAAAGTCTCCAAGTGATGCTCAACTCAAATCCTACACCTACCAATCCTTTCGAGTGAAGCCATTGGAAATCTCATACAGTTCAGTCAAGTTCTTCAGTGACAGAGACGAAGTTCTTCTATTCTCTGAGGAATTTGTTCTGACTGAGGAGTTAGGAATTCGCCAGTGCGGATTGCCTACAAGTGAGGAACATGATAGCCCTGAGGAATTTGAGAGCTCAAATTTCCGACCGTTGCTGTGCTATGCGCCAGCTGTCCAAAATATCCTACCCACCTAACGGTCATATCATTGAAGGGCATTTATGTATTATCATGTCGGGCTGCTCCCTAGGCTATAAATAGCCGCCCCCTACAAGCACTAGTTGGTTGGCTGCTCCGAGAGAAACTGACACTTGTCATTTAGAGCATCCCATCCTCCGAGGACTTTGAGCGAAAATCATCAAGTGAGGAAAAACCCAAACCCAACACCTAAAACCCAAAGTGATTATGCATCACTGAAGAAATTGTTCCTATGTGGAACTGACGCTTGTTACCTTTGAGGACTATGCATCCTCCAGATGGTTAGGCGTCATGGTCTAGAGCATCCAAGAGGAAATTGTGGATCGCCGAGTGACCGAGTTTGTGAAGGTTTGGAAGTCACCTGTGAAGACTTACCACGAGTGATTGGGTGAGGTCTGTGTGACCTTAGCTCAAGGAGAATACGGTGAGGACTGTGTGTCCAGGACTATGTGTCCTCAGGTTTAAATACCTAGCCGCTCCAACCAGACATACAACTATCACAGCAGTTGGAACTGGTCTACCAAATCATTGTCTTCACCGACCTACTGGTTCTATTTCCTCAACCCTTTCATTTCCTCATTCATGTGTTGATTTACTTGATCGTTACTGTGTGAAGACTTTGACTGAAGACTTTCTCAATTTCCTCAATCCTATTTCTTCAGTCACTTAGTCTTCAGCCTGCTTATCCTGTGTTTTCACGCTACCTGTACTCTATGCCTATTTCATTTCATTACGATGACTGTGCTTATGCCATGTTATGCATGTGAGTACTTATTCCGCTGCTAAGTAGTTCGTCGCTTAGGAATTTCCTCACCTTGAAATTCCTTGGTAACGAATTTGTAAAAATTGCCTATTCACCCCCCCCCCCTCTAGTCGATATAACGCACTTTCAATTGGTATCAGAGCAAGGTACTTCCTTATTCTGTGTGATTTTGGTTTAACCACTTGGAGTTTTAGTTATGTCGACTGCAGGCATGATCAAGGTCTCGGCTGGGTGTCCTACCTTTGATGGGACGGACTACCCCTACTGGAAGAATAAGATGCGCATGCATCTTGAGGCAATTGACAACGATCTCTGGTACGTTGTGGAAAATGGCGTTCCCTCTGTCACTCCTTCCGTGAATGCTGCTGATGTGAAGAGATTCAAGCAACTCGACTCTCAAGCGAAGAATATCATATGTGGCCATCTGAGCAAAGGACAGTACGGCAGAGTGAGTGCTTTGGAGTCTGCAAAGCTTATCTGGGACAGGTTGTCCAAGGTCAACGAAGGAATCTCAACTCAACGTGATTCTCGAGTTGACGTTCTTCGCAATCTCTTCAACCGCTTCAAAAGACTCGACAATGAGAATGTCCAGCAAACCTTTGATCGCCTCACTGACATTTCAAATGAGCTTCAAGCACTGGGTGCCACTGACATCACCGACCATGAGGTGGTGAAGAAATTGCTGAGGTCACTTGATTCTTCATTCGATACACTGGCACTGATGATTCAAGAACATGGAGACTACAAGTCACTAGATCCTGCTGATATTCTTGAGAGGCTGAACACTCATGAATTCCAACTAGCTGAAAAGAGAGATCTCTACGGGCCAAGCTATCAAAGATCACGCGCACTGAAGGCCAAGGCAGTTTCCTCATCTGAAGGAGAAGATTCTGATAGCAGCCTTGCTGACCCAGAAGAACTAAGCCAGGAGCTAGCAATGCTCGTGAAGAAATTCCAGAAGTTCTCAAGGCGTGGTCGCTTTATAAAATCTTCAAAAGGTGATGACACAAGATTAGATTCCTCATCACGTGATTACAAGAAGAGGACTTGCCACAAATGCAAGAAACCTGGTCACTACATAACTGATTGTCCTCAGTGGGCAAAGGAATCAAAGAAGAAGAAATACAAGGATGATAGTTCTGATGACTCAAAGAAGAAGAAGAAATCTTCAAAGTCCTCATCATCAAAATCTTCAAAGTCTTCATCTCACAAGAAGAGCAGCTCCAAGAAGGCTCGGGCATTCATTGGTAAGGAAATGGACTCTGAAGCTGAATCTGAGGAACATGAGGAAGAGGAGGCATCTGAGGAGTCAGACTCTGGTGTGGCGAGCCTAGCCCTCGCTACTGCTTACGTTAGCAAGTCCATCTTCAACACTGAGGAAAATGGCTTCCCCAACACTGCTGATGACGGCAATGATGACTATGCTCCCACCTATTGCTTCATGGCAAAAGGTGCCAAGGTATTCAAATATCCCTCCTCTGAATCAAGTGAAGATGAATCTGATGATAACCTCAAACCCAGCTATTCCAAACTTGCTAATATTACTGTTAAACAACAAAAGGCTTTGGAAAAGGTTCAAAATATGCTAGACCAAAGCGATGATCTGTTAGGTGAGGAAATGGATCGAACTCAAACACTGACTGATAATCTTCAGCAACTATAGTCTAAGTTTGACAACCTTCAAAGTCGTCATGAAACTCTCTTAGCCAATCATGAGAAGCTTTCTTATGAATTTCTTCAGAGAAAGCAAGATCTTGAGAAGCTAAGGGTGAGTCATGAAGATCTTCAGAAGGAAAATGATTCATTACTTGCTCAACAGATCAGTTCCGCTCAGGAAGAATTTATTCCACCATGTTTGAAATGCATTGAACGTGAAACTGCTAATTCTTCACCTGAAAGTTCAAATGCTTCGATTACTGCAAATTCTTCAACTATCTCTCTGGTCACAAATTCCTCATCTGAGGATACCACTAGTATCACTGACGAAAATGCAGGGTTGAAGGAATTGTATGTGACAGGCATGTACAAAAGCCTCAAAGGGCATCAGACTCTTTGTGACGTGCTCAAAAAATAGATCTTGAACAGGAACCCTAGGAAAGAGGGTATTGCATTTGAGAGGAAACTCAATGCTGATGGAACCTACTGGAAACCTGAGCAATATCCCAAAACCTCATGGGTTGCTGCGAAGGGACCTCCCGTGGATCCATCCACTTTATCTGGCTTTACTTGTGAATCCTCATATTCATCTGATGAGTCATTTGACTCCAACTATAAACAGTTCAAAAATCAGAATGGTGAAGTATTTGCTAGATATGTTGGAACTAACTGCAGGAATGGTCCCGCTATGAAGAAAATCTGGGTTCCCAAAAGCTGCCTTGAAAGTCTTCAGGTGAATGTCCTCGTGACACCACCTGTGAAGAATAGGAACCCCAGATCAAATTCCTCATATGGACCGAAGTCTTCATATGGATCCAAGTCCTCTTATGGATCAAATTCTTCACGTGGATCCATGTCCTCATATGATCATCATCATGCTAATGCTTCTGTTTCGTAGGGAAAATCTAAGAGTTCTGATTATGTGCATTATTCTTCAAATCATTATGTTCATAAGTCCTTGAAGAATTTCTCTGCTTACTCATATGCCTATACTAATCCCTCTCCTGTGAAACGAAGCGCTTTGGCATCAATGCCACCTTTCTCTTATGGAGCTCGCAGAATGATGAACTCTTTGCCATCCCTCCAGATGTGGGTGGTGAAGAAAAAGAACTAACCTCTTATGTAGGGTCAGGTCTCCAGACGAACTAAATCGTCTGAAGAATTTTCTGGAGACCTGAAATGCTTGAAAGGACGCAAGCTAATCATGAAGAAATGATTCATTCATTTCACACGTCCTCATACTGCTATATATACATATGTTGCATTAATTGATGAAATTCTGTTTGATGAAATTGATGTCATATTCTTCACCCTGAAGATATGTGTTCGTAAGATGCACTAATTCATCTGCAGAATGATTTACCCAAAGCTACTGAGTGGGTCCTCGATAGTTGATGTACTAATCACATGACCGGTGACAAGGGCTTACTGATGAACACTCCTTTATCTCCATCACATTTGAAGCATATCACCTACGCAGACAAAGGCAAAAGCAAGGTATTGGGTCTAGGTAGGGTTGCAATCTCAAAGGATCAACACATGGACAAAGTCATGCTTGTCGAGTCCCTCGGATTCAACCTCATGTCTGTATCAATGCTTTGTGATCTTGATATGGTTGTTGTCTTTGGCAAATATCGCTGCTTAGTGCTCATGGAATCTGACAATTCCAAAGTCTTCGAAGGCTTTAGGAGAGGAGACTTGTATATTGTTGATTTCTCTGCAGGACCATAGCCTGCCACTTGTCTACTTGCGAAAGCTTCAGAAGGCTGGCTATGGCATCGACGACTGGGTCATGCTGGCATGAGGAACTTACACACGCTCGTGAAGAAAAAGCACGTCATTGGCATTGAGGGTGTCAAATTCCTCAAAGATCATCTATGTGGGGCTTGTGAGGCTGGAAAGATGACCAGAGCCAAGCACCCCTCGAAGACTATCATGACTACCTCTCGTCCTTTTGAATTGCTTCATATGGATCTCTTTGGCCCTACTCATTATGCCACACTAACAAATGCAGCATCTCTATATGGCTTTGTTATTGTTGATGATTATTCTCGTTACACATGGGTGCATGTCATTACTTACAAAACTGAAGTGCAGGAAGTCTTCAGACGATTTTCTTCAAGGGCTTCGACGAATTTCGATGTGAAGATCAAGCATATTCGGAGTGACAATGGGACTGAGTTCAAGAATACTGGTCTTGATGACTATCTTGATGAACTTGGTATTACTCATGAGTTATCAGCCCCATACACTCCTCAGCAGAATGGCGTAGTGGAGTGCAAGAACAGGACTCTTGTTGAGATGGCTCGCACCATGCTTGATGAATATAAGACACCTCGTCACTTCTGGCCTGAGGCAATTGATACTGCATGCCACATCATCAACAAGGTATATCTTCACAAATTCTTCAAGAAGACCTCATATGAACTCCTCACTGACAAGAAACCCAATGTGAGTTATTTCAAAGTCTTCGGTGCTAAATGTTTGATTAGAGATCCCCATCACAATTCTAAATTTGCACCGAAAGCACATGAAGGTTTTATGCTTGGTTACGAAAAAGACTCGCATACCTACAGAGTCTTCAACACCCATCACCACAAGGTTTTTGAAACTGTAGATGTGCGGTTCGATGAAACTAATGGCTCGCAAAGAGAGCACCTACCTCCTGTGCTAGATGAAATGTCTCCTGAGGAATCCATCAAGCTAAAGGCTACTGAGGATGTCATTCCTACTGAAGAATCTGCTGAAGAAGTCATTCCTGATCGTGAAGAAAATCATGCTGGTGCATCTAAAGAATTTGGCTCTGAAGAAAATGCTGAGCCAAGTCAAAGTCGTCAACCTGCTCATCCTCGCGTTGCAAATGAAGTGCAGATTGAGAGAATCATCAATGACATCAATGCACCAGGTCCTCTCACTCGCTCAAAAGCTTCACATTTGTCTAACTTTTGTGGGCATTTTGCTTTCGTCTCTATCACAGAGCCCACCAAAGTAGATGAGGCATTTCTGGAGCCTGAATGGATTCAAGCGATGCAAGAGGAATTACATCAATTCGAGCTGAACAAGGTGTGGGAGCTTGTCAAGCGACCAGACCCACGCAAGCACAATATCATCGGCGCCAAATGGATCTACCGCAACAAACAAGATGAAAATGGCCTAGTGGTGAGGAACAAGGCTCGTCTTGTAGCTTAAGGCTACACACAGGTTGAAGGAATTGATTTCGATGAAACTTTTGCACCTGTTGCTAGACTGGAGGCTATTCGCATATTGCTTGCCTATGCTAACCATCATAATATCATCTTATATCAAATGGATGTGAAAAGTGCATTCCTCAATGGTAAGCTTGAGGAAGAAGTATATGTTGCTCAACCACCAGGTTTTGAAGATCCTAAGCATCCTGATCAAGTCTTCAGACTCAATAAGGCCCTCTATGGCCTCAAGCAGGCCCCTCGGGCGTGGTATGATAGTCTGAAGGAATTCCTCATGAAGAAAGGCTTCAAGCCCGGTTCACTCGACCCAACTCTTTTCACCAAAACATATGATGATGAATTATTCGTGTGCCAAATATATGTTGATGGTATTATCTTTGCTTGTACTAACCAACGTTACAGTGACGAATTTGCTTATATGATGAGTGAGGAATATCAAATGTCCATGATGGGAGAATTGAAATTTTTCTTAGGTCTTCAAATTCGTCAACAACGCAATGGCATCTTCATTTCTCAAGAGAAATACCTCAAGGACGTTTTGAGGAAATTCGGTATGCAAGATTGCAAAGGAGTCAAAATCCCTAGGCCCACAAATGGCCATCTATGCACCGATGAAAATGGTATAGACTTCGATCAAAAGGTATACCACTCCATGATTGGCTCTTTACTGTATCTATGTGCATCTAGGCCAGATATTATGCTTAGTGTTTGCATGTGTGCCCATTTTCAAGCTACACCGAAGGAATCACACCATAAGGCTGTGAAACATATTCTTCGATATCTAGCTCACACTCCAACACTTGGATTATGGTATCCCAAGGGCTCGGTGTTTGATCTCATCGGATATTCTGACTCTGACTATGCTGGTGATCATGTGGATCGCAAGTCAACATCAGGCACATGCCATTTCCTCGGACAATCTTTAGTATGTTGGTCCTCAAAGAAGCAGAACTGCGTATCACTCTCTACTGCTGAAGCTGAGTACATTGCTGCTAGTTCTTGCTGTGCTCAACTGCTATGGATGAAGCAAACCCTCAAGGACTACGGCATCAATGTGAAGAATGTGCCACTCTTCTGTGACAATGAGAGTGCCATCAAGATTGCTCATAACCCAGTTCAGCACTCGAAGACAAATCACATCCAGATTCGTCATCATTTTCTTCGAGATCATGTGTTGAAGGGCGACATCTCTATTGATCAAGTGAAGTCTGAAGAACAGCTAGCGGATATCTTCACCAAGCCCTTGGATGAGAAGAGATTTAGCAAGTTGCGGTGTGAGCTAAATATCTTAGAATCTTCGAATGTTCTTTGAAAAGGACACACATTCTAACACTTATGCAAAATTAATGACTTAGATGTGCAACACACGAGGAAATGTTTTTCTTCAATCAATGAAGACTAACCCTCTAAGTGTGAAGAAATTAACGAAGAATTTGATTCTCAGAGCCCTACGACAATTGTACGCGGCATCTGAAATCTTCATTCTTATACGGTGGGTCACGCCACCACAAAAAGTTGAAAATCTTCAAAATTGAGTTTTTCTTCATTTTGCAAATTCTTCAAAATTTTCAAATTCTTCAACTTTGCAAAGTCTTCACTCTTTCCGAATGTGTTCTTCATTGACTATATATATATTTGAGTTTTTCATGTCCTCTACAGCATTCACTTATTGCTAATTCTTCAAGTTGACCTTTACCTAAGTGAATGTGATCAGACCCTTTCCCCCTCTATGCTAAACTCAACCCAGTCTATTCACAAATTCTTCATGTGTGTTCTATTTGAAACCCGTTCAAAGTCTTCACTGTGTCCTTGACAGCTGAAGAATTTGCGAACGAAACGTTAAAATTTTCATATCTGAATTTTCGGCTTTTGTCGCTCAAACCGTTCCACATTCCTCGATAAGATTTATCTATTCACCCACGATCTAACACGATCTCCATTTCACAGTACGTGGGTGACACATGTCGTTAGGATGAGAAGGGTCAGGGGCATGTTCGTCCACTTTCTTCGGACAAGCGGTTTTTCACCTCGGCTATAAATACCCCTCGCCCTCCTCAGATCTCATTTACCCCGCTCGATCTTACTCCCCTCGCTCGAGCTCTCAGACCTAGCGCCGCCGCTACACTCCATCGTCGCCGGTGAGGAAGAGCTTCACTGCCTCGACCTCGTCGTCATCGTACTCACGCCGGCCGCGGAAATCTTCACTCCGCCGCCGCCGTAGCTGTTTTCCATCGCCAAGTTAGGGCATGGAAGATCTGAACGGACGAGCTTCTCCACTGCTACTCTCAGTTCGTCGTGTTCTTCGTCAAGGGTAAATAAAAATTATTTTTACTGCCCTTGTTGATTCTGATGATTTCCACAAAATCTTCAAAAGGTGTTTATTCTTCAACTTTCATGTTCTTAAACACCAACTTGCTTCTGTTCTTGATCTGTTTCTCTAAGCAACATTTTTCTTCAAGATTCCTCAATTGTGTGGATTTTTCAATCTATACAACTCTGGAATCTAAGTCAAAGAAGGCTTAGTGAAATTCCTCAAGACACCCCTGGTCAAATTCCTCAAACTAGATACTTTTGAAAAACTTCTGAGAACGCATATGACCTCTCCAAATTCTTCGCACCTATATTCTGTTCACAGGTACACATGTCCGCTGCTGAATCTCTAGGTTCTCATCAACTTAACTCATTTGCAGCGTTCCTCGAAGAAAAATTGCACACTTCCTCAGAAACATCCATTGTTCAAAATCCTCACGTGAAGAAAATGGCTGATGGGAAGAGATCTCAGAAGGGAGGAAAGAGGCCAGAGACAAATACTGCTTTTGAGATCCTTGAAGACATCTATGATGAATATTGTACTCCTGATGAAGCAACTCATGGCAAGGAGAATAAAAATCAGCGCAAAGTGCGCATTCAGAAGATTGAGAGGAGATGGGCAAGAGAATGGAGGGAGTATCGATATGTGACTCCAAAGTACATGAAGAAATTCGCTGTTAACCCTCCATGCCCAAGACCTCCATTGGCTCCAGGCCAAGAAGCTGATCCCACAAGCATCAGAAGAGGTGAGGAATTTCCTCAGGAGTGGGCTAAGCGTCAAGCCAAGCTGGCCAAAATGGCTAAAGAGGCAGTGAAGAAATTCAACGCCCTCACGGCCAAGCTCTTCAAAGCCCTCACGGCCTGATCCTCAAGCAACTTCTTCAAAAGTAGCTCCAACTCCCTCAGTTGCAAAATCCTCAGCTGCTCCTGCAAAGTCCTCAGCACCTGTGCATCTTGCCACGTGCCAAAGGACTACTGGAATCTCAATTGCTTCTGGAGCCTCTGCAAGTTCCTCAGCTCCACCTCAGTCTTCAACAGCTCCGACCTTGCTGAAGAAAAAGGCCACTGTTGGACGAGGCACAAGGCCAAGTCCTCACAAGAAGCAGGTCGCCTTTCAGGTTCCGTCAAGCGAAGACGAAGCTGATGATGAAGAATTAGCTGAGATCATCAGAGATCGACAACAAAGGGCCGCTAGTGCCAAAGGCAGTGCTGTGCCCCTCATGCTGGATCCAAGGAAGATCCTTGATTTCATTGATCTATGGCACAGGAACCCTAACACACCTTTGCCTGAATTGAACCTCACTCCTGGCCAGAGCCACACGTTGACGGCCTTCATAGCCGAAGAAAAATGGAAATTTGAAAAGGCCAGGAAAGTCAAGAAATCCCAATACAAGAAGGAGCGCTTTCTGAAGAAAAACGCTGTGAAAATGACTCCTGAAGAACTTCTGAATCTGCAAAAGGAGATCAAAGCTCTAAGCGATGAATTTGACGCATATCGTGCAGATTGGCTAGGTGCCAAAGTCAGATTTGTCAGAATGGCCAAGGGATTCAACCCGGTTGTTGCAGTTCCATCGCAACAACAAACTCCTTAGGCTGATGCATCTGCTTAGCCTACTGAAGAAAATGCCAGGGCAACCTCCAAGGTTGCGCCTGAAGAATCTGAACAAGCCAGGGCAACTGCATCAGTTGTGCCTGAAGAAACTGATCCACTTTCATCTGCTCCTCCTGCAAAGTCATCACAGATGAAAGATATCCACCTTCCTTCTGCATTAGAAGCAAAGAAGACCAAAGCTGCAGAAAAGGCAGCTGTGAAGAAAAGGAAAGCCTCAGAAACTGCAAAGTCTTCAGCTCCCAAGAAAGTGAAGACTTTGCAAAGCTCATACACCAACCCCATTGATGTTATTCCTATCTCAAGCATGACATCAAAGGAAATTGTTCCCTTTGGTGAGGAATATGACATTCCTGATGACAGTGATGAAGCGCATCCTTCTGCTTCTACTTCAGAACAGTTGGATGAAGAAATTGAAGTGAATGATATCCCTTCAACCCCTCTGGTATCATCGCCCGTGCCTCAGTTCACAGCTGAAGAGGCAGGCATTGAAGAAATTGATGAAAAAGATGAGGATGTGGACATTGGGTCTACTACACCAGTTCTTAATGATGATTATTGGGAAAGACATCATCCAAATTCACCATTGACCACTCCTCTGCAACAAATTCCTCAGTCCCCTGTGCCGACTGAAGAAATTCATACGGGCTCTGATGGACATCAATCTTCACTTCATTCTATTCCAGAAGAAGTTCCAGCTACTGATGCTGAAGAAATGGAGTCCAAGACTGCAGCTGATGAAATTGCTATGGAAATTCCTCAGTCTGTGGCTCCAGAGGTTGTGCACCAAGCGGCTGTGAAGCCTTCAACTATTAATCTTCATCCCAAGCCACAAAATCCTCACACTAAGAAGCAAAAATTCAACGCTGATGATTTCTTTGCTGAGCATCATTTCTTCACGGATTATAATCCCTATGACTCTGCAAGACTGCGTCGCAAGTGCTTCTGGACTGCTAGCCAGATGAACTTCTATTCCTCACTGTTGTTTGATAAGGATAAGATCTTTGACCATGAGCAAATTCCTCATGTGGATATGGAATCGCTGCCGTGCTTCACCCCAGTTCTCAGTGTTCTTCATGACGCTGGGTTACTCAACTTCTGCACCGATATCTGTGATTGGAATGAAGAACTCATTCTTCAATTCTTCGCCACGCTGCATATTACTGGAAATGTTTATGATGTCAATTCATGGGTATTGGACTGGATGACTGAAAACACTCACTACAAAGCACCGGCCTCTGAATTGCTTCATGCCGTCCCAGTCAGTCCTCCCACTGAAGGTGCAAGGCTTCTCTATGTTGAACCTGAACTATCCGATCATCTGATGCAAGTGCTGATGAAGCCTTTGAAGGCTAGCCAAGCTCCAAGGACCAAATTCCTCGTCAAGGAATTGCTCTATGTGCCAAGGACAGTTTATCGCATTTTGACCAAAACCCTCAGTCCAATCAAGGGCCACAACTCTGATGACGAAGAGGTTGTTGGCATTATGAAGAATCTGCTGTTCAATATCATTCATGGTATTCCTATCAACTACCACGATTTCTTCATGAGGACTTTGGCCAATGCTGCTCTGTCACCTTTTGAGTTGAAGCCTTACGCTCCTTGGATCATGAAGTTCATCAGATCAAGGTCTTCAATTCATTATAAGGCTGACTTTCAAAATCATCTCAGCTATTTGCCCCCTATTGAAGTCCTCAAACAGACTATTTCCTCAGCTGATGAGAAGGGCAAGGCTGCTATTATAGATGAAGGCACTCATCCATTGGATGGACAGTTTCGCAAAGCTGCATCCTACTCCACCAATGATGACTCTGCAACACAAGATTCTGCCACCAAAGCTTCAAAGCACAATCCTCAGGCAACAGCTCCGCGTGTGATGACTGATCGTGAACTTCTCCTTAGTCTTCATCAGAAAGTTGATCGAAATCACAAGTGGGTCAAGCGTCAGTTTGGTGCAATTCTTCAGAACATGACAATCACTCAAAACACTATGAAGAAGAATCACTACTACTTGCATGAAGTCTTTGACTGCACTTGGGCTATTCTATCGAATCTCTATAGTGCTGAAGATCTCAAGGAGATGGGCTTCCAACAGGACTTTGACTGGTCTCAGCCCCCTTCGAAGAAATTCAAGAAGGTCAAAGTTCCTCAGCTTGTTGCCAGTTCATATTCTTCATCGCGCGAGACGGATGAAGCTGAAGACTTGAATGACACCGCGGCAGGCCCTACTCCAACGGATGACCCCAGCAACACTGGCGCTCCTCCATCGACATCATGATGATATTCTTCAGGGGCGTTAGTCCTCATTTTTCATACCTTTTGGTCATTCGATGACAAAGGGGGAGAAATTTGAGTTAGTCTTTAAGCGGGTCTCCATATATGGGATTTTTTTTGCTAAGTTACAACTCTCGTTCTTCTGAAGTATTTGTTGGATCGAGTTGTAAACTTAAGTCCTATGGTGCTCTGATACTTTTGCTCTGTTTTTCTGCATGCTATTTCCTCAATATGTTAATGCACGCATGCTGAATTACATCAGTCACCATATTTCATCATGCATTTCAAATTCTTCATATCATATGTTAAATGCGTGTATGAATTACAAGATATAGGGGGAGATCTCCATGATTTTATTCTACAATGTGCATTTGCAATCCAAAGCAAATTCCTCAAATATGCACATCTTCAGGGGGAGTTCTTCTATATCTTGTAATCAAATTCCTCAATATCAGTATTTACACTTCATATGTTTATCCCCGTTGAAAACTTAACCTATTTGTCATCAATCACCAAAAAGGGGGAGATTGTAAGTGCATCTAGTGCCCCTCAGTGATTTTGGTGTATTGAAGACTTATAGGTTAAGGGACTAATGTGTTTGTGAGTGTACACAGGTTCTATAAGTCTATGAGGAGTTTGATATTTACGAAGAAAGTCGACCCCTAAAAATGAATGTCTTCAGTTGAAGACTTTGGTTTTCTTGAAGACTTTGAAAATGAGGAAATTGGTGTGACCTTGAAGACTTGATATTGATGCGAGGATTATGAAGCATGAAGACTTTTGTTTTAATATTTTTGTTTTCCCTTTCTTGAGTCTTAGGAAACACCGTACTGTTAAAGGGGGTCGAGGTAAAACTAAGGAAAAGTCTCCAAGTGATGCTCAACTCAAATCCTACACCTACCAATCCTTTCGAGTGAAGCCATTGGAAATCTCATACAATTCAGTCTTCAGTGACAGAGATGAAGTTCTTCTATTCTCTGAGGAATTTGTTCTGACTGAGGAGTTAGGAATTCGCCAGTGCGGATTGCCTATAAGTGAGGAACATGATAGCCCTGAGGAATTTGAGAGCTCAAATTTCCAACCGTTGTTGTGCTATGCGCCAGCTGTCCAAAACATCCTACCCACCTAACGGTCATATCATTGAAGGGCATTTATGTCTTATCATGTCGAGCTGCTCCCTAGGCTATAAATAGCCGCCCCCTACAACCACTAGTTGGTTGGCTGCTCCGAGAGAAACTGACACTTGTCATTTAGAGCATCCCATCCTCCGAGGACTTTGAGCGAAAATCATCAAGTGAGGAAAAACCCAAACCCAACACCTAAAACCCAAAGTGATTGAGCATCACTGAAGAAATTGTTCCTGTGTGGAACCGACGCTTGTTACCTTTGAGGACTGTGCATCCTCCAGACGGTTAGGCGTCATGGTCTAGAGCATCGAAGAGGAAATTGTGGATCGCCGAGTGACCGAGTCTGTGAAGGTTTGGAAGTCACCTGTGAAGACTTACCAAGAGTGATTGGGCGAGGTCTGTGTGACCTTAGCTCAAGGAGAATACGGCGAGGACTGTGTGTCCGGGACTGTGTGTCCTCGGGTTTAAATACCTAGCCGCTCCAACCAGACGTACAACTGTCACAGCAGTTGGAACTGGTCTACCAAATCATTGTCTTCACCGACCTACTGGTTCTATTTCCTCAACCCTTTCATTTCCTCATTCATGTGTTGATTTACTTGATCGTTACTGTGTGAAGACTTTGACTGAAGACTTTCTCAATTTCCTCAATCCTATTTCTTCAGTCACTTAGTCTTCAGCCTGCTTATCCTGTGTTTTCACGCTACCTATACTCTATGCCTATTTCATTTCATTACGATGACTATGCTTATGCCATGTTATGCATCTAAGTACTTATTCCGCTGCTAAGTAGTTCGTCGCTTAGGAATTTCCTCACCTTGAAATTCCTCGGTGACGAATTTGTAAAAATCGCCTATTCACCCCCCTCTAGTCGATATAACGCACTTTCATTGAGAAATCAAAGGGCGGATCAAGAAGACCAAGACCAACCAAACAAGCAAGATATCACTAAGGAAAAACCTCCCTTGCCGGGCAGGCGAGCCTGGCGGGGTCAAGGTTACCCCAAGACAAGCCTCAAGACTCCCCCGGCAGGCTTGCCGGGGACGCCAAGGGCGGACTACCCCGCCAAAGCTCCACCGCTCCACCTTACAGCAACGCAAGTCACCCATCGGTGCGGTGTCGAGCCCCCAAGTGACTAAGTGGCTATTATTTGGTACGTGGCAGGCCATTTCTGAGGAAGATCATCCCTAAATGACACCCGTCCAGGCGACGTGTTGCATGGACAGGCAAAAAGGTGGCTGAATGGCATGGTAAGGCTTGTCGGGCTACGCCACGATGTGACACTAGGCGGTGCATTTAATGTGCCCTGTCCTATCCGCAGAGTTAGGTATGATAGCACTGTGGCTATCTAATCATTGGATAAATGACTGTTCTGCCATTGTGGTAACCCCTTGACCTATAAAAGGAGGGTTGTGGCTACCTTAGAAAGGATTCGGACCCTTGTACACTAGTACGCGCGTAGCTACTCTCGCCCTGAGGCGACCTTGCCAGGATAGAGCGCTGCGTCTCCACCACGGTCCTTCCATCAATCAACCAAAGCAGGAGTAGAGTTTTACGCCTCATGGCGGCCCAAACCTGGGTAAAATTGCCCGTGTCATCGTTGCTGTGCTGCTCTATGCTTTCCGCTCTTTGTGCAATGCGCTCTTCCCCCTTGCCGAACCACAAGGGGCCGATGGCCCCATAGGTGGTCGTGTGATACCATGACACTTCGCTTCAGCAGTAAACTTTCGGGTCGATTTCTTCACATTAATCTTCCCGACTCTATCACTTCAACAATTATAGCTCATTCTTCTCTGCAATGCAGATATGCTTTAGTGAAGTTCCTCGAACTCAGCACCGGAGACAGGATTCTCTTCAGTTGTGTATGGACTTTTCTCTCTGTATGCACTCGCAAACAAGTTAGTCCATACCTGTTTCTGTCAACAATCTCCAAAACACAAGGTAGGCAGATATTGCACCAACAATCTCCCCCTTTTTGGACGATTGTTGACAAAACAGATCACATCGAATGATAGATAATGAGTAGAATGTAATGCGAAGAATAATGAAGGATGAGAGATAATTATATTCTCCCCCTTAAGATATGCTTCGGTTTGGGAGAAAGTATTTTTCTTCGTATGAGTGTCATTGACAATAGATTTCATACTGGAGTTCTTTCAATGCACTCGATGGTGTCTGAGGTAGTTCTTGTCACAAAACTTCGACAAGGGTTAGATAAGAAACAACCATTGAGAGGTTTGTGACATGGATAAGTACGAAGGTTTTCTCATAACACAATTTGAATCCACAAGAGATATAATTTTCCTGCATGTTAGATATTAGAAATGATCAGAGCAGGATTGAATAATAATTCGTTGCTCAGAGTGGATAAGCTAAGAAGGTGATTTTCCGGCAATAGAGATGAAGCAAATGATATCTGAGAGGAAAAACACTTTGTCAGTCATAGATAACCTTCATAAGGCATTTGTGCATTGGCTGACTTTATCTTCCTGCAAGATTAGATAATCAGAGCATATTCAAGCATAGCATGGTATCACTATTTTATGATTCTCTGTTCTTCTTCGAGGAGCAGTTATGTGTCCCTGTAAGATAAAAGATTTTCGATAATAATCAATCAAGGGATAAACAATCGAAGGCACCTGCAGACAAAGATTGCGAAGCAAATGATATTGCAGGCGGGGGGTTATTAATGATACATGACGATCGAGTGTTTCAGCACCACATGCGGTGTGATAAGTTCTTGAAGCAAATTGTTCGAAGAAAAACCAAATGAAAATTCGAACCAAAACACCCTGCAAACCCCGATAAACTATCACTCGATGTAATTATCCCCCTTTTGTAAACAAGTGTCAAAAAGGAAAGAGAAGACACATGAGGAATTACTCCGTGGGAGTATCTTCTGAGTCAGAATTGAAACCACTCGAAGAATCGGAGTCAGAAGAACGTGGAATGGTCGAGGCAGAAGCAGGTGTGGCAGCCTTGCTTTGAGGGGCTTCGAAGGATGTGCATCTGGCTTGTAGATACGAGTGCCGGCAATGTCTGTGATTTCATCATCATGGTTGACAAATAGCAGATCCGTTGAAGCAGAACATTGTGGGAGCTCTGGAGTTTGTCTTCGGACGCGCGGTACTGCGAGCAAGTCTAGATAGTCATAGTCTTTGAAGAGGCCCTTCTTGTCTAGATCCTTGCGAGAGAAATGCTTTCTCAACAAGGTCCATGATCTCTTCCTTGCATCCTTCTCATGCAGAAGAATTTGCCGGGTGTGATTATGAAGCAGATTCAGTTCAACCAGCAATTCCATCTTTTCTTTTCTATCCATTCTTATGTGCCTTTCCAGAGTCTATTGTGTGCGAATGCAAATCTCATAGAGTGATGGATTTTCCTCACGAGGAACTTCAATCTTGGCTTCTTTAACATTTGGTACATTCTCAGAAGCAGAAGCAGTTGTAGTAGCATCAACAGGTTCCTTCTCCTTTCTATATTCTTTCACGATGCACAGAGTGACACGGACAGGTGGCATGAATACCTTCGGCTCATAAGCCCAGAAGAATTTCTCATTTGTAAGCTTTTCAATGGCGAACATTATCCATGGAGCATATGGCTTGAGCGATTGAGGGCTATCTGCAGCACATGCTAGATTCTGAATAAAGAAGTCAGGAATGTCAAACTTGATTCCTTGAGAAATTTACACAAGAGCATTTCCGATGATGCCTTGGATGGAGTTGGGCTTGTTGGTTGGCGTGAAATAGCACTTTTTTGTCGTAGGCCAACTTCTTCGGATCAACTTCAATGCATTCGTCGCCCACCATCGTGGGATCCATCAGGAAATGGAGTTGTTCATCGGACACTTCCCAGAAATGCAATTTGTGTTCTTTGTCGTTCTCAAATTCGCATCGAGGCAAATTTATCAGGGCCAGAACGCATTTGATTCTTTCCCTCCCAGTCATCCATTCTAGCGTCCATGTTGAAGTATTTTCCATTTTCCCTGAGATGTATAGCATGGCGTAGAACTGAAGAATAATCTCCTTGTTCCAGCCATGATTGAATCGTATAAAACCCTTTAGAATAGCATGTTCAATATGGTCAAGTGCATTGTGGAAGCAGGGCATTTCTTCGAGCTTGGCGAAGTTCAACATCTTATGATTGAAAATCATGTGTTTGCCAAACAAGATCCGAGCATAATAGATTGCCTGTTCCTCTGTCCAAAACCTCGGAGACAAGGAAGTTCTTTCTCCTTCATAGGGGCTCTCCCCAAAGAATGCAAGCTTCAATGAGTGAAGTTGTTCATTGAATGCTGGACCATTGTGGCCATACTCAGATGAAAATAGCGGAAATGATTCCTGAGGATTTTTTCGATAAACTTCTTCGCTAATTTCCATCGGCTGAAAATCATTAGCGGCAGGCGCGTTCTCATCAGAGGGCTGCACTGGGGCATGAGGTGTCATGACCTTCTGTGAAGCAGATGGCATGGGATCACTGGCCTGACGGTCATTTTCCTTCGCTGGAACTCCTTCAGCGGCTTTCTCAGATTCAGGCACAAGGGCCTTTTCTTCCGGTGAGACTTCAACTAGGGTTAGCACGATAACTTCTTGAGACTCAAGAGTCTTAGCATGTTCTCCTTTAGCCTACTGCAGCAGCACTGGTGGTACAACCTGGTGGGACAGAACTGGTGGTGCAACTTCTTCACTTTTCTCCTCGGGAGCCATGGGCTCTTCAAGTTTCTTTTCTTCCTGCTCTGGCTATGAAGCCAAAGAGATAGGAGCGGGGTCAACCTCCATCAAGGCAGGAGCACCAGATGAGGAGACCATAGGGTTAATACCTTGGGAAGCAGTTTGCTTCCCCTCAACCTTCTCACCTTCCTTGGTAGATCCAGAGGGTTCAACATGTGTTTCCTTCAAAGGCGATGAAGTTGCCTTTTCCATCTCAATCTCTTCGTCAATCTTTTCTTTGGCAGCATTTTGCTCGGGCACAGTGTTTACTTCATCAGGATTGACAAGATATATGTCCACAACATCAGCTTCTTGTTCGACCGAGGCAGAAATGACAGCTGCCACGGGTTCAGCTTGTTGCTCAGAAACTTCCTCGGAATGAGGGGATGGTGGAATCTGTTGTAGTGGGACACTTGCATCAACCGGTGCATCAGAAGATACAGATTGGATACGATGATCCTTAATCTCTTTCGGCTTAAAGGCTCTAGCCTGAGTTCTTTGACGTTTCTCTTCTTTCTCTCTGTGTCGAGCAAGAGCTTCTTGATGCTTAATCTCTTCATTTCTTCGATCACAAAGCTGAGAGATGTCCATCTTCATCTTGGAGTGCCAATCAATCTTATTGTTTCTCATGGTAGTGAGGGCTTTGGTGATCTCAAGAATGGCCTTGTTCACATCTTTTCCTTCAGACTCAGATTTAGCTTCCCTTCGCATCTTCTCCAGAAGCTTCTTATCATCGACAGCTTGATTGAGTTCTTTGGTGATTTCTTTCAAATCAGTGAAGTGCTTAGCTACCATCCTGGTAACATCTTCTGGCAGACCCAAATTACTCAAATCAGCTGGATTGGCATTGTAAGAGGCACCTTCAATGATGTCGAATATAAGATCAAAATCATATTCCTCTGTGGGAGCAGAAATGATCTTCTTCGCCTTCTTGGCAGACGCAGCAGCTTTATCATCGGTAATCAACTTTCTCTTCGCCACTGGAGTAGCAAAACTCGAAGGTTTTTCTGAGGGGACGGGAGCAAGTCTTGGTGAAGACCTCACAGGTGGCGAAATCTTTGCAGGAGATGGGGTTTGGTATGGCTTATCAAGCAGTGCCTTTTGATCATACATTGGAATTTCTTCGCCGGCATCATCAGACGAGGCAGATGCAACCTTTTGAGATTTACTGGCAACGGACTTCTTCTTCGTAGCTCGAGGGGAAATAGATTTCCTCTTCTTCTTTTCTTTACGGGCAGACGCCCTTTCCTTCTTTTCCATCACATCTTGTTGAGTCCACTCAACATTTCGCTGTTCCACTTGATTTTTCTTCGCTAGTCTTGCCTCACGCTTGGCCTTGGCCTTTTCCCATTTTGCAACTTCTTCGGGAAAATCAGCTATGGTTTTCAAGGAATCAGCATTAGCATTGGGAGGTGGTGCTGGCCTTACTTTTTCATCATCCTGCCCTAGGCAGCTTTCTACAATGCAATCATTCCAGGGTGGAGCGAAAGCGAACAAGATCTGGTATTTCCTTCAGACGTTCTCATAATTGAACCATTTCTTCGCCCAATGACGGCGAATCTTTTGCAATCGGTTGTTCCTTTCCTAAGCAGTTTCCACTCCAGGTGGAGTCCTGTAAGTTTCCAGATCAGACATCTCAGCCGCAGTATTCCTTTCTCTTCCGCGGCCACCCTTTTTGGGATTTCCATCAGAGAACATGGTTTTGGAGTCAGTGATCAGCTCGTCTTCTGGCTGACTGTGAGCTGAGGGAATATCGTCCTCTACTTCTTTAGCAGATTCTGATTTGGCCTTTTTCTTCGGAGCTCTTGGTGGCTTTGCTGATTTTCTATCGACCACTTTTGCCTTGCCAGCCACCCTTGGCTGCTGCGGGATTTCTTCCTCTTTACCAGAATGCTCATCCAAACTATTTGCCATGACCACTCCTGAGAGAAAAACACAAATTCGAAAGAAAGCACAGAAGAAGTCACAAACATGCACAGAGAAATTTTGACTCAAAACAGATAAGTTTTCGGAAGCAGCAATGGATTCAAGGCATGCACTTTCAAGATATCGTCGAGTGAATTGCAATATGCCTAAGGTTGACATAACCAATCCTCTAATCTTTCGATGCATATAGTAAACCCTAGATTCAAGAGACTACTACGAGGAACAACTACCAACTGTACAAGTCATAGCTTATTGAACCCTAAGGATCTACCGCAAGGAAATAACAATTGATAAATGGCGTCGGGATGAACTGCTCTAGAACAGGAAGTGAGTAGAGCAAGTTCCAGATCTGAATGCCCTAACTTGGCGAGACAGATCGACTACGACAGCGCGGGAGAGAAGAGTTACCGCACTGGCGCGACCACCGGCGACGGAGCTCCACCGGAGTTGCATGGCGAGGCTGGACGTCGACGCTGCTTCGAGCTCGGGCTCAGACGGAGTGCGAGAGGAGAGGTTGAACAGGGAGAAAACTAAGGAAGAAGAGACCTAGAGAGGGGGTATAAATAGCCTGAGGGAGAAACTGCCCACTCCGAATCTACGGACGAAAAACTCGGGACGTTCCACATTCAACAGACGGGATCATGATTGAGAGATTGTGGGCACGTGTCAGCCGTTTGCTGCGAAAATCTCAGTAACTGAACTGGATGCCGAAAGGTTTGAAGGAGCGCAAGCGCCAAAACAGATGAAAAATTGAAGTTGATTTCATTCGCAACCAAGGACGTAAGAGTGAAATCTTCTTCAGTTCAAGTTGCATGCTTGTGACACAACAAACCAAGAATAAACCAGAAAAGGAAACAGACTCGAAGCACAAAACTAACGAAAAAGAACATAAACACTACGAAGGAAAACTCGGAAAGATAAGCACCAACAATAATTAATCTCAAGGCTTGAGATAAACAAGAGATATCCTTGAGAAGGTTTCCTGCAAGAGGTGATTAGTTCTTCTTCACTACCCACACTTGTGTGGGAGGCAAGGATGTCATCTGATTTGCCTTGCTTGGAGTATTTCCTCGGCGAGTCCTGCGAGACACCTGTGCATTTTGATGATAATCATATGAATAGGCATTGAAGTTGTTTCCTGATACATGAGTGTAATGATTTGAAGATGTACGCAAGTACTCCTTCTGACGTGGTACAGGGTGACAGCCATTCAAGAATGATATCCGAGTAGACTTGGAATGATAACCATTTCCTTGTCGATGATTATCCTGCAAAGTCAGGTTAGCAGTAACAGCTAGATTTTCAATGGTGCACTTCTTTACCCAAATTTGTTTCTTGGGTGAACCTGCCCTGCAGTTAGTTCCAACATATCAAGCGAAAACTTTACCATTCTGTTGCTTGAACAGTTTGTAATTTGAGTCATTTGACTCGTCAGTATCAACAAGAATGGGCGAATGATAACCAGTCAAAGTTTCAGGTTCGAGGATTTTACTCTTTGCACGAACCCAAGTTGTTCGAAGATATTGCTCGGGAGTCCAATAGGATCCATCCACATTGAGTTTCTTTTCGAAACCTAGTCCTTCCTTCTGAGGATTTTTGTTCAGTATGGACTTCTTGAGCACATCACATAGGGTTTGATGCCCTTGTAGGCTCCTCAGCATACCAGTCTCAAGTAAGCCCTTTAACCTACAATTTTCTTCAGTAATAGTAGCAAAGTCCTCGGAAGAGGGGTTAGTAGTACCAATTTCAGGAGCAGCAATGTTCTTGATGACAGCATCAGAAGTTTCAGCATGAGAATCTTCATTGCTACGTTCTAGGCATTTCAAGCAAGGAGGAACAAAGCCATCAGGTAATCGAACAGATTGCTCGGCGAAGAGAGAAGATTTTTCTAATACCAGCTCGTTATGAGATTCTTTCAGTGACACGAGATCTTGAATCCTATTAAGGAGTTCATTTGATAAATTCTCGTAATCAACTATAAGTGAATCATATTGATTGGTAAGATCATCAATAGTTGAGGAAAAAGCATCTTGCTCTTCGATCAAGTTTTGATTCTTCTCCATCTCTTCGACTAGTAATTCTTCAGTTTTCCTGAGATTTCTTTCAAGAATCTCAAGTTCATCATGTTGGGATTTAGCAATTTTTACCAACTTGGCATATGAGATATATTCAGGTGAATATTCGTTCATGGACTTTTGGTGTTTTGCAGATACCTGATCTTTTGATGATTTTGCCATAAGGCAGAAGGTAATCGGTTCATCATCACTTGAATCATCATCTCCTGACACATTATCATCAGCATCTGATTCGATGAGATCCTTCGATGAATCAATGGCTACATATGCTGCTTCTTCCAATCCTTTTGTAAAATTCTTCATCATCTGAATCAGCATCTGTTGTCTCTTCTTCAGAATCAAGAGTCAGGTTGGTACAGGCTCTATTCAGCTGAGAGATTTTCTTCATGTTGGAATCAATGATTGCTCTGGCATTTATGTCAGTGACTGGTCTCATCGAACAGGATGAAGCGGGCTCCTTTTTCTTCAAGAGCTTAGTGTGACGATCCATTCGAGCAAAGCCATTGCAGCGAAGATGCTACCAACGATTACTAGGTGCTTCATCCCAGCAAGGACAATCTGCTATGACATGACCGAATTGTTTGCATTTGAAGCACTTCATTTCTTTCGGAGGTAACTGTCTTGATGATTCAGGCACCTCATCTTCATCATCATTCACAAGATACAAGTTTTGTCTTCTGAGATCACTCAGCCATTGTGTGAGCATTTCCAATTCTCTTGTGATAGTGTGTTGATTCTCAACATCTTCTTCTTCTTCCTGAGAGCTGCCATAGTGAGAGAGGATTTCTCCTTCACCTTTTGAAGAAGATTCTTGATCTGTAATTTCCAATTCCAACATTTCTTCATATGTAGATAGTAGCGTCATGATCTCAACATAGTGAAGCTCTTCATAGTCTTGTCTTTGTTTGATTTCGGCTACCATAGGTTCAAAGGATTCATCAAGTGCACTTAATAGCTTGTTTACCACATCTTTATCGGTGACATGGGTTACTCCTTGTTGGCAAAGTCTTTCAACAATGTCAGTTAGCCTATCCGTGAGTTCCATCACACTTTCTTTTCGAAGACTTCTGAACCCAGTGAACATGGCGCGAAGCATTTGAGAGTGGGAGTCTGTTCTGGATATAAATTCTTCGTGAACATTTTTGATAGCATCCCAGAGTTGCTTTGCTGTGTTAAGGTTTCGGAACCGAATGAACACGTTCTTTGAGATACTTGCACAGATGATATCTTTTGCTTGTGCATCCAGACGCATCATAGCCTTGTCATCAGAAGATGGAGCATCAGGGTGTTGAATGGTGTAACCATCTTCTACAATCTGCCACAGATCATAGTCGATAGCTTGCATTCTGATTCTCATCCGTTCCTTCCAGTACAGATAGTCATTTCCATCAAAGATAGGAAATCTTTCAGAGTGTGAGGATCTACCTGCATACGACATACTCAAAACTCCAAGGACGGTGGACCTTTAATAAACAGAGACAGGGAGTACCTGCTCTGATACCAATTGTTAGGACCGAGAGTATATCGACCAGAGGGGGAGGGTGAATGCGAGATTCAAATTTTCTTTTGAAAGCTTTGAAACTTAACCCAAACACAGCAGCGGAATAGAGTATCGAGAGAAATGCACTGAATCAGTTTTCTTCGTCAGAGACATATTCATCGATGAAAGCATTTACAACAGAACAAGCTTGATAGATTATAGGTTTAACTACAATGAGGGTTATGCAGCAAGCAAACAGATGTAACAGAATGAGACATAGCATAGCTGAACTAAGAGAAAAACAACTGAAGGGTCACACAAAAAATTACAGGCTGGCAACAAAAGAATATAGATGAGATAATGATATGAGTTAACACAGATACACGGGATGAGAGTAAAACAACAACACAAACGATAAGGTAATCTATCGGCACAGAGCACGAATGAAAACTACTGAATGGAATGCAGTAGAGTAGATTTAACCAGTGGTGCTCGATGGCGACAAGAGATTTGGTAGACCAGTTCACCCTTCTGCCAAAGGGCTACGTCTGGTTGGAGGGGCTATGACTTAACATGGAAGATAAACTCTCTTCACCCTATTCTCCTTCAACGCAGAGCTGATCAGACTCAGGTTGATTTCACTCGTGGTAGATCCTTGTCAGCACCAGAGACAGCATTCTCGTCGGTTTTGTATGGACTTTTCTCTCTGTATGCACTCGCAAACAAATTAGTCCATACCTGTTTCTGTCAACAATCTCCAAAACACAAGGTAGGCAGATATTGCACCAACAAAACTACAAAGGGGCCTCGCTGGTCCCATAGATTGTCGTACACTGACATGCTTGAAGAGTTTAATCCTAAGCGAATGTTCAGGGGGGTCCTCATAAAACCCCACACATGTTAGGAGTGCTCATCATGGAACATAACACCAATATTACGGAAACTAGGGCGGCAAGAGTGGAACAAAACACCAAGCAGAAGGCCGAGCCTTCCACCCTTTACCAAATATATAGATGCATTAATTAAATAAGACATATTGTGATATCCCATGACATCCATGTCCCAACATGAAACAACCTGCAATGCACCTATAAGTAGCAACGCTATGAGAGGGACTAAGCATAGCCAAACAATGGTTTGTCTAGGAAGGTGGGGGTTAGAGGTGTTGGAAATATGCCCTAGAGACAATAATAAAATGGTTATCATCATATTTTCTGTTCATGATAAATGTTTATTATTCATGCTAGAATTGTATTGATCGGAAACTTAAATACATGTGTGAATACATAAACTACACCGTGTCCCTAGTAAATCTCTACTAGACTAGCTCGTTGATCAAAAATGGTTATGGTTTCCTAACCATAGACATGAGTTGTCATTTGATAACGGGATCACATCATTAGGAGAATGATGTGATGGACAAGACCCCAACCATAAGCTTAGCATCAGATCGTTTAGTTATTTGCTATAGCTTTCTCCATGTCAAGTATCTGTTCCTTCGACCATGAGATCATGCCACTCCCGGATAATGGAGGAATGCCTTGTGTTCTATCAAACGTCACTTCGTAATTGGGTGATCATAAAGGTGCTCTACAGGTATCTCCGAAGGTGTCTATTGGGTTGCATGGGTCGAGACTAGGATTTGTCGCTCGTGTGATGGAGAGATATCTCTGGTCCCTCTCAGTAATACAACATCATAAGAAGCTTCATGTGGCTAATGAGTTTAGTCACGGGATCTCCTATGACGGAACGAGTAAAGGGACTTGCCGGTAACGAGATTGAACTAGGTATGGAGATACCGACGATCGAATCCCGGGCAAGTAACATATTGCCAGACAAAGGGAATTGCACACGGGATTGACTGAATCCTTGACATCGTGGTTCAACCGATAAAGATCTTCGTGGAATATGTAGGAACCAATATGGGCATCTAGGTCCCGCTATTGGTTATTTACCCGAGAGGTGTCTCGGTCATGTCTACATGATTCTCGAACCCGTAGGGTCTGCATGCTTAACGTTCGATGACGCTAGAGTAGTATTGGGATATGTGCATCGGTAACCGAATGTTGTTCAAAGTTTCGGATGAGATCCCAGACATCACAAGGAGCTCCGGAATGGTCCGGAGGTAAAGATTCATATATAGGAAGTCTTGTTTTGGTCGCTGGAAAAGTTTCGGGCATTATTGGTATTGTACCGGGAGTGCCGGAAGGGGTCCGGGGGTCCACCTGCCCCGGGGGCCCACATGGGCTGTAGGGGGTGCGCCCTGGCCTACATGGGCCAGGGGCACCATCCCCAAGAGGCACATGAGCCTAGAATAGGGAGAAGGGGAAGAGTCTTCAAGGGGGAAGGCACCCCCTAGGTGCCTTGGGGAGGGAGGACTCCTCCCTAGGCCAGCGCCCCCTCCCTTGGAGGAGGGGCCAAGGCTGCACCCCAGCCCTCCCCCTTGCCCACTATAAATAGTGGGGGAGAGGGAGAGGCTGGACACACCAAATTCCACACCCCGGCGGCAGCCCTACCTCTCCCAAAACTCCGTTTTCTCCTCACATTGTTTCCGGCAGCGTTTGGCGAAGCCCTGCCGGGATTGCAGCACCACCATCTCCACCACGCCGTTGTGCTAGTTGAGATCCCATATACTTCTCCTCTCTTGCTTGCTGGATCAAGAAGGAGGAGACGTCATCGAGTCGCACGTGTGCTGAACGCGGAGGTGCCGTCCGTTCGACGCTAGATCGGATTGGATCGTGATTGGATCGCGAAGAGTACGACTACATCAACCACGTTATATACGCTTCTGCTTTCGGTCTACAAGGGTATGTAGACACACTCCCCTCTCATTGCTATGCATCTCCTAGATTAAATCTTGGGTGTTTCGTAGATTTATTTTTTTATTATTTTCATGCTTCGTTCCCCATCAAGAGGCTGTATCATGGCAATTTGGGAGGCTGACAAACAAGTGGTAGGTAGTGAGACAAGCGATAGCATCGAGACAACTAGCAAGCAAAGATAGTAGTGATGCCCAAGGTAATGATCATCTTGCCTGAAATCCCGCTTGGAAGAAGATCGAATCCGTGAAGTAGTCGAACAAGCGTAGTCGAACGAATCCTCACACTCTGAAATGTAATCTAAACTATCAAGAAGAAGCACAACCGGAAAGAAGTAAACAACATGGTAAAGAAACTTCACATAATCATGGCATGGTGCATGTCCATTTAAAATGCATGTCATGGCAAAGTGCAACATTCAAATACTACACCTTAAGTGAAGCTCAATATGCAACGAGTTACATGTTGACGAAACTCCATGTTCGAATTGTTTAGTTCACTCTCGTTTATGTACATGACAAGATTAAATGTTGGTTAACATGGATAGAGGTGAAGCACAAGTAAACTAGCTATCTAGGCACTTTAAATGAGGCTGGAAACAACAAACGACAATTCCGAAAATACCCCATATGTAATTTCGAATTTGCTACTGATCTGCCTAAGACAAAATTTTAATGTTGATAAACATGCTGAGTAAGTGCACCATGTTGATCTACACATTTTTCTAATCAAGTTACATATATAATTCATTTAATTCGGAGCTACGGTTATTTAGTTATGAAATAAACCATTTTAGCATGTCATTTATGCAAATTAATGCAAACGACAATTTTAATTTTTTTTAGCATGGACGAAAGTTGGGTATAATGAAACTACACGAAATTCTAAGCATTTTTCATATATGACATGTTTTATTTGGATGCATGGTTATTTAGTTATTAACATGTCAAATCAGTGGCATTTTGTAATATGCATGTCCTGGATAAATTGGCAAATTGTTCTGAGGAAAAAAACGATGGGCCGAATCTGAACAGTGCACTGGGCGGGGTATAGCGCAGGGCTCACCATGGGCTCTGGCCCAGGTCGGTGGCGGCAGCAGACCGCGATGGTGGGCTGCAGGTGAGGTAGTGGGCCGACGCGGCTTGCGGGCGGCTGGGCCTTGGCGCCTGGTCAACAGCAGCAGCAGGCCGGCTTGGGCGGTCACGGTCAACGCTCGAGAGGCGGCGAGTTCGTCCTCGAGCAGAGGACGATGGCGGTGGCAGGGGCACGGCAACGGCCGGCCGACGAGGCAGACAACGAGGACAAACGCGGGGAAGGCGGATCTGGGCGGTGGCGCGATGAAGGAGGCCGGCTGCCGGTGCCGGCAGGCGTTGAGCTCTTGTAGGTAGCCATATGGGTTCCCTACGGGACATACATGGGGGAGAGAGAGAAGCCTTGAGAGAGAGAGAGAGAGAGAAGCACGGAGGAAGGAAAGGAAAGAACAGGAGGAAAATAGGGGGCGGAGGTGGAGCTCCGGCCAGACCTCGACGTTGGCGAAGCAGGTCCTAGCAGCGGCGGCTTGGTGCTTGCGCCGGCGTCCTACATGGGGAGAGAGACCGGGAGATGAGCTCCGGCAAAGGAGAAGAAAAGGAGGAAGGAGAAGGAGGGGAGAGCAGTGGCAGCGAGGGAGGTGCTCTGCTGCAGCGGCGAGGGCGCTCGGGGCTAGAGCGGCTGGTGCGGCGTGGAAATTTAGAAGGAGCGGTGGCGGCTGTGGTCGGTGGTTTGGATCGGGAGGGGATCCCGAGGCTGAGGAGACAGTGGGTGGCGGCGCGCTGGGACGGAGGGATGGGATAGCCGGCCTAAAATGGGTTGGACAGATTGGGCTAGAAGGTTGCAATACTATTTATAGCATGTGGATTTGAGTAGAGACAATATGGTCTCTTCAATTGTAATTGAACGGTTTAGAACAAATATGTTAGGGAAGTTCAATTAAGAAACTGAAGATGTTTGGGGATGTTTGGGGTTGATCTGGATCCACCGGCCATGACAGCCCGGTTCGGGTTTGGGGCAGTTTTCGGACTAGGTTGCAAGCGGGTCTGTGGATGTGCAGAGAGATAAGGCAGTCGCGTGCAAGTGTGTGGTTGGTTGCAGAACAGGCAACGAAGGCAACCAGGAGAAGCGGTAACTATGAACGGATGGAAGTTTCGAAAAATGACGACAACGGAGTGTCCATGCAATGCGAATGATGCCATAATTAATGCAACAAACATATAAGACACACGATGATAACAAAAATAAAAGGAAAGCATCTAAAGCGTCGGTCTCGGGCTGTTACAGCATAGCCCCACAAACAAGTCACGTACTTACTGATATGCATCATTGATAATGTCCAAGGACTATCTTTATTCATAAACACATAGGAAATATCATCATACATGATTGCCTCTAGGGCATATCTCCAACAAGTCCATCTGACTGGGGATTTCAATTGTTCCATGCTACTCTACCACAATGATAGGACTATTACTTAGGTGCACGGAAGCAAACCAATAGAATGACATGTTTCATTTTATCGTGTCCCCTGATATATTGCAGATCTTCTCTACTTATGTTCCCCACCTTAGGATTATCAAGACCTTCATTGCTCTGATGAGATTTTGAGCAGAACTTTCTCTCAAGAACTACCCTTCTATCTCTATTATCTTATTCTTCTTGGAGCTTGATGCACCTCTTGTATTGCTTGTGATTTGATGAGTAATTGGTGTGGATCTTGTTCAATAGAGTGTTTTCCTCTTTGATTCTCCACGTTTTCCCCGTGTTCTTCGTGTTCCTCCTCAAACCTCTCTCCAATCCGTGAAGATCGGGCAAACAAGGGCTTGGCCCTACATCACACCTGTACATCCGAATGGCCATGAACACACACACCGTCCGCAAGAAGCGTGACACCCATGTCAGCGGTGACCAACCTAGAATGGGTGGTGCCGGACTCAACCAGGATGACGAGAGTGTGAACATTGTTGTACTCGGGCAAGAACGACACCATCTCTGTCAAGTCGGACTCGGGCTGCCGCCATAAAGGCTACCTCACCGAATACAACAGACTGATCGTACTCCAAGTAGGAACTTGAAATTAGTCATAAATTTTCAATCAAGTAACAACAACGAACTGATTCTTATTTTTCATCTTTTATTGGCAATGAATTGGGCAATATTCGCATCCTTTCATCGGCCAAGACATCATAATCGTAATAGAAAAGGACAAACATAAAAAGGAAGAACATGGACATGGTGTCGGCGTCCACGATGAACGGATCGAAATCCAAAACAGGAACCTAGAGGCGACGCCCGCATCTGCACCTCCACACGTGGGGACGGTTCCTTCAGGCGCGCACGCTCCGGCGTGAGATGGTGGCCTTAGACATAGGCTTCTCGCCGCACGACAAGCTCCAGTCTAAGTCGACCATGGCGTCGCATTGGACAAGGCGACAACAGCTCCCAACACAGAGTGCACGGCGACGACGACACCACAATCATGGCCTTCGACCTCAGCGCGAGTGGGCCAATGGCCATCACGCCGTGCCAGCTCCCCTGCTCTAGATTGACGCCCACAGCAGCAAGGCGGCCGATCCCATGGCGGTGGCACGTGGGGGCCGCGAAGGATGGCGTGGCAGAGGAAGCACACAACTGAGGGGTAACCCTAGCCGAGCTTGGAGGGAACAAAGAAGGCGATTGCGCGTGGGGGCAACGAGGGATGGCGTGGCAGAGGGAGAACACAACGGAGGGGAATCCCTAGCCGGGTTTGGGAGGAACAAAGAAGGGGATTGATGTGAGAGAAGCATGGGCTCGCACGGTTAGATGAACTTGGAACGGGAATCACACAAAAAAAATCCGGAGGGAAACAGAAAAAGAAGCACGAATGAAGAGGGAGCGGAAGGCCAGAGCGACATGAGAGGAAACCTTATTCTTTTCAGTTTTTATTAATGAGAGAGAGAAAAAACCAGGGTGATGCAATGGTGGGAGGTGAGGAAAGACAACCAACTCCTCTTTTGTATCCTAAAAGAAACTCCTCTTTAGAAGCTATGGTTGGAGATTACAAGTTGGGCAGCGATAGCGAACCAACCTGTGATTGGATGGTTAAGTAAACAGTAGTATCCCTAGCCCACCAGGGTTCGAGAACTAGTGCTCGCATTTATCCTGGATTTATTTCAGGATTTCCGGCAATACGCATTCAGTGGAAGGAGACATTCTCATCGACTACGAGACGCCTACAGTGACTTCTACTGATGTGGGAAAAAACAGTTGGGCAGTAATCCAGACGCATATTGTTGGTGCGATAAAAGGAGGTGCGTCCATAAAAAAAAGGGAGGTGCGCACCCGACTGATCCTATGCATTTTCTGCTAAAGCTGATAAAGTAAACACAAGTAATATAAAAGGGAGTAGAAGACTATTTACACACGTTCCAAAACATACAAAATGGCTGGTGGAAAGAAAGAATGATACACCAAGGATGAGTTGGAAATTACACTTGATAAAATAATGATTAACAATCGCAGGGTAACACAATCACAGGGCAGTTCTTCCCGGCGTTGAGGCATGGTAGTAAATGCAAAATAACAACAATCGGAGGACTTCCATTCCCCATTGTGGCATAGGTGAACATGAACCGACAACCATAGCTTCTGATTTGCATAATATGATTTGATAGTTTCTTTACGACGCACAAAAACACATCAGTTAGATTCCAGCTGCAGCGCAACAGCTTGCAGCTATAGAAGCCTGAGATGCCCAGTATCATTTAGCCTCTTTATTCGCCACCCGGTTCTAAGCGAATGTTCAAGAACAGTGACAGATGAATCGTCTATACATATCCTCTGAGACATCACAGGGTTGCAGTCCAGCAAGCCCGCAAGGAGACATCGAATGGGGATTGCATGGCTGAAAATTGCAATGGAGGTTGTAGAGCTCCCCAGACTTGTTTCGTGAAGGTGATGCCTTTGGTTTATGTCTTTCACGGAGAACTCATCCTCGGTATCATTGTCAACCGAAGTGACAAACTGGAGACGGCTTTTACCAGATTTCTTCCTTTGGAGGCTATGCCGATTGAGCCTGTAAAGCAAATCCCAAGATGGGCCATCTTGGACGGAATTGGTGGAGCTCTGCCGAGATAAACCCTTTGCGTCATTTTGTTGTGATAGTGTATCCCCCATTGCCACCTTTTCTGGTAACCTTATGATTGTTCGGTTCAGGAACTCCATCATCCTGAACTGCACCTGCCTGAGTGACTCTCCTGAAGGTGCTGAGAAATCAGGCTGGGTGCTGTCCATCAGATTAACCATTTCTGGGGTATAAATTTCTGATTTTGGGCAGCCCTCCCACTGACCATGACTCATCTCAGTCAAAGCATCAGATACTTGGATCTGCTCCTCTGGGAAATCAAGTTCCTGCATACAAACAGTTTCATACGTCAAAACTGTTGGGGCAAAAGCCTGATTGGAGAAGATACTTTAGAAGTTGAAGGTCATGAGATATGCTAACATGCACAAACACAGTATGGATAACCATATCATATATAATGCCGATACCTCTCAAAATGTATTTTTTTCACATTTGTGTTACCATGAATGAGAAACTAAACTAGCATTTAACGGGCCAATGGAAAACTAATACCGAGTTCAATACTTTGAAGACTAAACAGGAACACATTCCATCATGTTCTGGATAAATTTCAGGAAACAACAAACTTTTTGCATCTAGGAGTACGAGCATCAGAATATGATGGCTCTTATTTGTTCACCTTTACAACTAATCCATGTTGTTGCGGCCAAAAAGGACAACACCTTCAAATGGAACAGATGTTCTACGAGCATGCAATAATGCACACTTATTAAAGCCAATAAATTCCATTATACATTCATGATGTGTTGCCTTCATTGAAATACCAAAGGACTGTTCTTTAGGATGAACAGTGAATTGCTCCAACATAAAAAGAAGACACCAATCTCATAGTAGTACTTAAGATCGTACTTCTCACACAGCATGAATCTATCTTAAAAATTGGGTTTTACTACAACAATGTGGAATACATAGCAAAGCATTTACAAGCAGACTACAATACACTAAAATTTAAATGCTTAAAATTGCTTTCAGGTCCATTGCAAGCCAAAGACAGGACAATAAGCAAGCACAGTGCAAGAGTAGAATTATACAACAAAGGCCAAGAACGGCTCACCCGGCAGACAAGTTCAGCAGTAGCGCGGGAACGGTCGAGGGGCGACGTCCACGCAGCGGCCAGCTGCGAACCACGGGAGCGCAGGAACACCGACAGCGCGCGCGCCTGTCGCTCCCCGCGCGCCGTGAGGGCCACTGCCGGCCATCGCCCACCAACCAGGTCGGGTCGCATCGCGAACGCACATTCCCCGTGGCTAACTATTACCACATCCAGCAGCGCCTCCGTCCTCCCCTGCTGCGGGAGGTGCTGGTGCAGCGACGGTGGGGGGAGGAGCACGTGGCAGGGGTCCCAGACCTTGATGTTGGGGCCGAGGAGGCGTGGGGTGCCCGTTACGGATGGCTGTGGCGAGAGCGGCGAGTCGGCGGCTCGGCAAGGGAGCACCTCGGGCTCCTGCTCCAGCACCTTGGACGCAGAGGCCGGTGGAGCCGGCGCTTGGGCGGGAGGGGGCGGGCCCGAGGGCTCCGAGGCTGAGGCAGTCGATGGATCATCGTCGCCTTCGTCGGCCGCGGTAGAGATGGAGGAGTGGGAGGAATGTGCAGAGCCCATTGTGCGCGGCCGTGGTGGGCGGCGAGATCTGACCTGGAGGTGCGATGGGTGCGAAGTGGGGAGAGTCAAGAGGAGCAAGGGCATCTCCGTCGCATTCCATCAAAAAAGCGTGTAAACATCCGCACAGCACGGTCCAAACAATTTATTTCATCCGACGCTCGTACATCAATGGTCTGGCCCGAATGGACCGTTTTCGCAGAGCCAGGCCTGTGGAAGCCGCGCGTGCTGGTTTTTCTGCACGCCTGAGAAAGATCGGAAGACCGATGTGACGTTTCATAACCCCCTGTGTTCTCTTCCCTCACCGCCCACCCTCGGTTTCACACACACTCTTTACTCTCTCTCTCTCTCTCATCGCTCTCTTGGTTTCTCCCATGGCCAATCCTCGAACCGCCTCCCCTCCCCTACTCCAACCCCAACACGACTGGTGGGTTGACTACGTGACCAGGTCAGGCGGCAACCTTTTGGCCGCAACTCGGTCGCCGCCCCCTTCTGTTTTTGGTGGGCGCAGTTCCAGGCCATTAACTCGCCGGGTGTGGCTGCTACCAGCGGTTCATCGGCGGCGATGAGGGTGGATAGTGCATCATCCTCAGCGGTGGCTGCGGGAGGCGCATCTACCGAGCCTGAGTGAGGATATTTACCACCGTTCGGGGGTTTTCATACCTCGCACCGGTCCAAGTCCAGGGTTCACCGATGGCGGCCGTCAGTACCTCTGCTGTCGTGACGAGGAGCGTGGTAGCGGCGTCGTCGACGCCCCTGACATTGGCCGGGTCCTTGTCATCACCGGCCGGCCTCTCCTACCCGCCTGGCTTCGGTCCACCTCCGCCGGCAGGATCTGTTCGTCCACGTGTTGGGAAATGTAGTAGAAAACAAAAACCATTGCCCTACGATCAAGATCCTGGATCACTATGAAGATGCATACAAGGTTAGATCGGATCGTTACCAACTTCGAGTTGCATGGAAAGAAGAGTTGGTGTAGATCATCGATGAAGTCCCTCGAACCGTTCATGAACGATCCCTCGAACAGAAGACCGAAAGAACAATCTCTCTACGGATTGCACGCGTCGAGCTTCATTATCCGCCAGTGCTTCATTGTCCAGAGCTTTGCGTCCCCGGAGAACTAGAGGAGGGAGAAGTGAACTTCATCGGGCTTCTCTATTATGTGGGATAGAGAAAACTAGAACTATAGATCTAGTCTAGATCAAACTAGAAAAGAACTAGAACAAGGGAGAATTGGAGAGGGGGGGGGGGGCTGGAGGCAAAAGGGACTCGTGTCTCTAGGGGGACGCTCCCTCACATATATATAGGTGGAGGAGGGGGTGGCTGACTTGGGGAGGCTCCTACCCATGGTACGCCTATGATGCGGAGCATCCTATGGACATCACCATGTCAAGAGCACCTTTGCCAAGAGACACGCTGTAACAGCCCGAGACCGACACTTCAAAGGCCTTCCATGTTTTTCGTGATAACTGCGGTCATTATTTTTTTGTTGCATTCATCATCGCATCATTCGCATTGCATCGGCACTTCGTTGCCGTCATTTTTTCAAAACTTGCATCCATTCGTAGTTGTCGCTTCTTCCTTGTCTCTATTGACCTTCCCTCAGATCAACTGGACCGCTCTCTTCTCTCTTTCCCCTGAGCCCAACAAAACCCCCCTTGTCTCAGTGGCCTTTTGTTAGACCCCTTTGTCTTCATTTTCCCTCGTCTCATGTTCAGCCTCTTGGCACAGTGCACAGACCCCCTTGCTCTTCCGAAAACTGCCCCGAACCCGAACCGCTCAGTCGTCACCGATGGGTCCGAATCAACCCCGAACATTCCCAAACATCTTTGATTTATTTATTGGACTTCCCCGCCTATTTATCTCGCCCGCCACATCTAAATCAAAGGTTTATTTTAGCCCCTAAACTAGCCACCCTACGTATATATAGCAGACAACCCTAGAATTTCGGAGGATGTCTGTTAGGGCATATTTCTCCCTTAGTGGTTTTGATGATTGATGACAATGCATTTGCGGACTAATCGTGTGCATTAAGCATTTCAGATAATCTATCATATGGCACAAGACGATTCGAACCCCTTGGAGTTTTAAAAGTGAAGACGGTAATTTTCTTGCGTTTCTTTTTCGGTGGATTTGAGTCGTAGGAGAACCGTACTATTAAGAGAGGGTATGCTTCGGAATGGTTTGGGTGGAATCAACACGTACAAATTTTCATTTGCACCCTCATTCCTTTCTCGCGTCGATGGAGTTTGCTCCTCTATTTTCTGTGCATGAGTCCTGAAGGACTCAAGCGGCAGTACCGCTCTGGGCAGCGGTAGTACCGTTGTGCAGTGTCGCGTGTACTGCCACTGCTTCTAGGGACTCTACTTTTCGTGTTGGGTTTGCACAGCAGTGGAACGGTAGTACAAGCGGTAGTACCACTTACATGTGGTAGTACCACCCGCCCACTACCGCTCCAGTTCCGCTTCCTTCTAGACCCGTAGCGCTCTCAGTTGTGGTATGGCGGTAGTGGGTGCACAACACTACAGCTTTTAAGCCGTAGTACTGCTCTCTGGAGCGGTAGTACCGCTGTTGCGGTACTGCCACCATCCCCTGTTCTTGCCATGGCTCTGTGGGCTCCTGAGTTGCAACGCCAGCGGTAGTACTGCTCCGGCGGCACTACCACCTCGTGGTTCTGTGCCATTGCACTACTCGACGAGTACTTTCGCCCAAGCGGTAGTACCGCTCTCCGGAGCGGTACTACTGCTTATATGTGGGCTATGAGCAAGAAAACAGTTGGATTTCTTCCCACTATAAATAGGGGGTCTTCTTCTCCAAGAAGACCCACCACCTCCCCCCCCCCAAACTCCATTGGAGAAGAAGACCCACCACCTCCCCCCCCCCAAACTCCATTGTTGCTCAAAGCTCCATTTTTGCCCGATCTCTCTCCCTAGCCAACAAAACTTGTTGATTCTCTAGGGTTTGGTTGAGAGGGCCCTGATCTACACTTTCACCAAGAGAAATTTGATTCCCCCCACTAATCTCTTGCGGATCTTGTTACTCTTGGGTGTTTGAGCACCCTAGATGGTTGAGGTCACCTCGGAGCCACAATCCATTGTGGTGAAGCTTCGTGGTGGTGTTGGGAGCCTCCAATTAAGTTGTGGAGATTGCCCCAACCTTGTCTGTAAAGGTTCGGTTGCCGCCTTCAAGGGCACCACTAGTGGAATCATGACATCTTGCATTGTGCGAGGGCGTGAGGAGAATATGGTGGCCCTAGTGGCTTCTTGGGGAGCATTGTGCCTTCACACCACTCCAACAGAGACGTACTTCCCCTCAAAGGGAAGAAACTTCGGTAACACATCCTCGTCTTCATCGGCTCCACTTGGGGTTACTTCTTACCTTTACTTTGTGCAAGCTTTATTTGTGTTGTACCCTTTGCTTGCTTGTGTTGTTGTTGTTGCTAGCATCATATAGGTTGCTCACATAGTTGCATATCTAGACAACCTATTTGTTTCTAAAAGCTAAAAATTGGTAGTTTCCTATTCACCCCCTCTAGTCAACCATATCGATAATCAATTGGTATCAGAGCCTCATCTCTTTTAAGGGATTAACCGCCTTAAGAGTATGGTTGACGATGGGTCAAGTGATGGTGGTTTTCCCACGGCCGATTCGGTGGCCACGGTCATACGAGAGGACCTAAATGAAGATATGGCTTCACTTAGGACCTCTATGATGACCAAGGTCAAATCCTTGTTCAAGGAATTACTTGAGGGTCTTAAACTCCCTACCGATCCGTTGCAAGTGGTCAAACCCACTACCAAGGCTTCAGATGCCAACTCCATCAAGGAGGTGGAAAATCGTGATAAACTTACCACCCCTCAAGGTAACAATGGGATGGGCATCCATGCTGCGGTTGCCCCTCCCCGGGTCTATGGAGGACCGGTCCATGCACCTCATATCAACCACCTTTGTCCTCCTCCTAAGCTTGTGTTAAATGATTTTCCTTATTGGGTGTTTCATATCAAATCTCATTTGAATCACAGCTCAACTCATCTTTGGAGAATTATTGAGCAAGGCTTCTACCCGCATGATCCACACAACTTCACTCCAAGAGAAGAAGTGGACAACCAATACAACCACTCCGCCTTGTTCATCCTCCAAGCCGCCATGCCTCCCGAAGATTTCTCTCATTTGTTGCTATTCATGGTTTCTAAAGAGGCATGGGATCACATCGTCTCTTTGTACAAGGGAAGCTCAAGCATTCAACACTCCAACTTTGAGGTGGTCCTTGATGAGGCCGATGAGTTTGTGATGTATGATGATGAAGATCCTCGTGAGCTTTACCAAAGATTGACTACTCTCACGGTCTCACTCCGAGATCACAGGAGCAAGGATATGGATGATACTTGGATCAAGCGCAAGTTCCTCAAGGCCATCATGCCCCACAACAAAGATATGTCCTCCGTGATCCAATGACCAGACTTCCACACCTCGTCCTCAAGTGATGTGTTGTATGAGCTTATTGATATGAACATCTTGAACAAGACTACCGACAATGCCCTTGCGCGTGCTCAACGGTCAAAGAAGCCCAACCTTGCCTTGAAGGCCAAGGCCATTCCAGAAGAAGAAGAGGAAGAAGAGGAGGGTTACCCTGAAGACACCAAATATGCTTACCACGAGCACATGGCTCTTGCGCCAAGGCAATTTTGGGGCAACAAGAGAAACACCAAGCCCAATTTCTCCAAGAACAACTCAAGTGGCTCCAAGAACAAGCAACATGTGAGAACTTGCTACAATTGTGGAAACGCGAGTCACTTTGTGGTGGATTGCCCCTACGAGAAGAGGGAAGACAATGGTGGCAAGCTTATCCGCAAAGACAAGGCCAAGTCCTTCCCCAACAAGGACAACTTCACCAAGAAGGTGTCACAAAAGGGGTTGGTGGTGCAAGAAGAATACATCTCTGATGGTGATGATGATGATGATGCAAGTGGTGAAGGAATGGCGACGGCCTCCGTGGCCATTCCCACCTCTTCCCCAACCAAGGTGTCACTCTTCGACGCCCCCAACGAGAACCTCATCCCCAAGTGTCTCATGGCTAAAGGCATCAACAAGGTAACCTCCAACATCAAAACTTCCATCACGACTAATCCTTGTTTGTTGGATTGTGTGGATGAACATGAGAAGGTAAAGGTGTATGAGAATCAGTTTGACAAGTTCTTGGGTAAGCTCAAAGGTGAGACCAAGAAGCACTTTGTTGCTCTCTTGGAATAACTAGGTGAGGCCAATGATATCATTGAGTCTCATGAGGAAACCATCACTAAGATGGATGGGCATAGCGGTGACTATGCCGATGAGATAGTGGATCTTTCCATTGCTCTTGAGTAAGAGCGAGGTCTTCGTTTGGCTCTTGAGGAGTCACACAACGATGATCTTGCTAAATTACGAAAAGATCATGATCATGCTCTTGTTCTTGCTCGTGTGCTCAAATCTGAGAAGGTTGCACTTAGGGTTGGCCATGACAGACTCAGGGAAGAGTTTGACACACTTGACAAGGCTCAAAAGGCTTTGAAGAGTGCTCATGCTTCTCTTAAAGAGTCTCATGATCAACTCCAAGTGAAGCTAACCAAGGAGATAGCCACTTGCCCTCCTTTTGTTCCAATTGGGTTGGAAAGAGCACGAAATCTACTTTTCAACAAAAAAAGAATCACCTAATTCGGAGTCCGGATGAAAGAGATCTTGGCATTTTGAGTCAGATATGTCTGTGCAGTCCGAATCTAAGTCCAGAACGTGAGAGACTTGGACTCTATCTTCTCTTGGCCCAAAAGTGACGTGAGAGGACTTTTTGAACAGCACCTAAACTTCTCTTTTTCCCTTATCTTCATATGTGGGTTGTACAAATGTCCCATACACCTGCAATTAGACATGACACAGAAGTCTGTGAAGTATTTTTGTCCTGGATAACATAAATAAATTATTGCACAGTTTGCATTAGAAATCACCTCACAAATATGCATGTATGCAATATTTTTGGTCGTATCCAAGGTAGTCATGTCCTCATCATCCTCCCCTTCTTAAAAACAAAGCCATCCTCAGCGTTGATTAATCTGAAATGTGCCTAACAAAAGAGACAAGGTGTATATGTTGTATATGTATATGTCATCCATTTTTAATTCTCTTGGTTTTTGCACATATGACACATGTATACATGAGTAACTTTCATAGTTCATAAGATATAAAGCCAAAATATTATCACAAGTGGTAGAAGGCATGAAAATATTACAACTCAGTTTGCACATATAAGTGAAGTTCTTATTCATATCAAAAGATTGACAATGTTCATCATTAAACCATCCCAACATTGATGAATAAACCTTACTTGCATCAAATTTACATGCTACAAAGTCATTTGACACAGAATCATCACCAAGATTAGAGGTCATATCAAAATGATTAAACATTGGTTCTTTTGCATCAACAGTTAATTCAATGGGTGCACTCAAAATTGTTGGTATTTCAGCTGTTTGATCACATGACGCATTCATGACAGTAACACAATTCTCTAAAATAGGTGGTATGCTCAAATCAATAGGTAACTCAACACATGATGTATTCAAGTTAACTAGGCATGCATCATTCTCATGTGAAGTTATATCATCAATACCTTTACTGTTACCTTGTCGCAAAGACGTAGCTGATGTAGGTACGAACGATGACAATGTACCATACACTTGAGACGATGTCGTGCTCACAATCTGAGGTGTGGCTACTATAGTAGGTGCAATGGAGGAACCAACCGGTGGTGGTGAGCATGAACTGAAATAGTAATTGTTGTAGTCACCCAATGCATCCTCCTGTATCTGTCTCTCAAAGGTACAAGCGTGAACATACATACCAGTAATGCAACAAGGAATATACTGAAATCTTGCGCGAATATCATGGTTCAAACCACCAAAAAATCTACTCATTGTATCATCCTCAGATTCTTGTATGTCACAATGATGCATATAAGATTTGAACTCTTGGTAGTAAGCATGAACAGTGTTACTGCCTTGTTTTAATTGTTCCAATTTGCGAAGCAATTCACGACGATAGTAAGGAGGAAAAAATTGTTGTCTCATTACAGCTTTCAAATCTTTCCAAGTTGTGGGTTGGTTATCAATGTTTTTCTTACAATGTACACTCCACCAAACAGAACAAAAACCAGTAAATGCTCCAGTGGCAGCTTGTACTCTCTCAAGTTTAGAAAAATCATGGTGACGAAAAACTTGTTCTACTTAAGCTCTTAAGCTAGATAAATAGCAGGATTAAATCTACCCTCAAATGACGGTAAAGAGATAACCTGACCATGTTCTTGGGTGTGTTGTCCCACCTCTCGTGATGGTGAAGATGTATCCGCCGTCCAAGAACTTCTATCTCCGGAACCTGTCATGATTATTAGAAACAAGATTTTTTTTTTGAGAATAATGTTCCTATGAACTACCAGGATATGGTGGTAAAGCGCTCACAGTAAAGCAAATATCAATATCTTACAAGTTCTTACCATGCAGCAGGTGGTGACAGGCAACCAGCAGTGTCAAATAACTCCGAAGATTGAGTAAAGCGATTGCCAGGGGAACGTACGTACACACGGTGTAGAAATATGTGGAGCTTGGAAGGCTTAAATATTTGGTAGCAAAAGATTAGCAATAATCAATTCAGAGATGCAATGTTGAATAAACGCTAAAAAATGACGGTACTATGCTGGTCCTAGGCTAGATCGGACTAGAGACCTGAGCCTAGAACACTAATGAGGTCACGGCTTAGCACAACTAGCATCAATAAAGGATATGAAGTAGCTCTGGACAGCAAGATATAAGTGAAGATCACAATGGCAGTAAAGATAATGGTGAGAAACAACTGCCAAGCAGGATATACCAACAACTCTCTCTCCAACTTTCCTCTGGAAAGTTTCTGATAATTTTTCTACAAAATGCTACTGACTCAAGCTTTCAAATGCAAAAAGAATCACTCAATTCCGAGTTGATATGAGGAGCCAAAACACTTTAAAACTGGCCTAAAAAACTGGAACAAACTGTGTTCACGAACTTCGAAGGGCAAAATGACCTATTTAGAAGCCGATTTTGAGGTTTCAAATATTGAACTAGCTTCTATAACTATTCAGATGCAGCTCGTCACTAGCTTTAATTTAAGTACTCGCGGACCCAAAACGGACTTCATATGAGGAAGCTATGCCTGTTTTACTGAACAGTGCACAAAACAGATTCTAATCGGAATTCACGTACGAGATTGAGTCTAGATAGATCCAAATTTTATTTTTTCTTCTCTTTTTTTCTCACACTATTTTTCCTTTTTCTTTCTCTCCTTTTTTTCTCTGATTTTTTTTTACTTTTTTCTCTTTTCTTTTCTCTCTTTTTTCTCAAAACAAACTAGATAAGATGCAGATTGGATCAAGCGAAGATTGAACAACCTCAACTATGATTATGACAATGAACGATGGGTAGCACGTGGTGGAAATTGACGGATGGGGTGGTGGACAGCGAAAGGGACAACAATGCAGCGGCGGCGTGACTAATGTGAACAGAACACAAAACTCTAAACGAACTAGACACTAAGACTAGCAACTCGACACGACGATGCAACCGATAATTCAACTATGCAAGCAATGAAAAGAAAATTGCAAAGGCTCAGAGTGGCTTGGACAAAGGATGAACAGATCTAACTTTTTTATGGCTTTTTCTTGGATAGTAGGTAAGAAAATAAATCTAATCTAGGGATAACTGGAAATTCTCACCGAGCAACCTTAAAACTGATACCACTTGATAGAGGCGAGGGTCCCGATCTTTCGATGATATGATAACTATCGATTTGGTGGAGCCGACTTTGATGATCTGACTACAAACATGCACGACGTTGGGCCTTAGCAATTGCTAAACCAATCTCCTGAGGTTACTGACGATGCTGGAAGCAAGATCAGCCTGACCACGTAGGTCTATTCCTGCACGCAATCGAAGAACAAGCAAGAATATGATAATGCAATCTGAATATTGCGAATATAGATGACGTATTGATAAATATGGGGATCCTAAAGCGGTCTTGGTCTGGTCGTTGGACACAAACGAAGTACACGAAGTTGCAATGCCTAACTTTTAACTAAACAAATCCCAAGGAAAAAGCTACTAGATTGATCTTCTTATATAGGAGCAAACGGTGGCAGTCAAGGAGGTAGGAGGACGTCCCAAGGCATCCTAAAACCAACCCTAGGTCATACAAGGCCCATGGGCCCAAGTGGAGGTGATGCAACACCTTTAGACTTGTAGTTTGACTCGGATTCTGCTGCAGCGTCAGATTGTTTCATCAATATCTCAATGCTCCGGATGAATTTGAAGGTGAACCCAATTGGGTTGGAAAGAGCACGAAATCTACTTTCTAACAAAAAAAGAATCACCCAATTCGGAGTGCGGATGAAAGAGATCTTGGCGTTTTGAGTCAGATATGTCTGTGCAATCCGAATCAAAGTCCAGAACGTGAGAGACTTGGACTCTATCTTCTCTTGGCCCAAAAGTGACGTGAGAGGACTTTTTGAACAGCACCTAAATTTCTCTTTTTCCTTTATCTTCATATGTGGATTGTACAAATGTCCCATACACCTGCAATTAGACATGGCACAAAAGTCTGTGAAGTATTTTTGTCCTGGATAACATAAATAAATTATTGTATAGTTTGCATTAGAAATCACCTCACAAATATGCATGTATGCAATATTTTTTGTCATATCGAAGGTAGTCATGTCCTCATCACGACTTTAACCCTTCTTATGTTTTATGCCGTGCTAGTTGTTGGGGAACGTTGCATGGAAAACAAAAAAAATTCTACGCACACGCAAGATCTATCCATGGAGATGCATAGCTATGAGAGGGGATAGTGTGTCTACATACCCTTGTAGACCGTTTAGCAGAAGCGTTTATCAACGCGGTTGATGTAGTCCGACACCTTCATGATCTGCCCGATCAAGTACCGAACGTACGACACCTCCGTGTTCAGCACACGTTCAGCTTGATGACATCCTCGCCTTCTTGATCCAGCAAGATGGGCGAAGTAGTAGATGAGTTCCGGCAGCACGACGGTGTGGTGACGATGGTGATGCAACTATCTCCGCAGGGCTTCGTCGAGCACTACGAAAATATGACCGAGGGTGAACTAGAGGGAGAGGGGCGCCGCACACGGCTTGGGGATCATGGTGTGTGTTGCCCCTCTTCCTCCCCAAATATATATATATATAGGTGGAGGGGGAGAGGAGGCAGCCCTACGCGCGTCCCCTCCCTTTCCTTCCCTTAGGCATGGAGGAAAAGGGCAGGAGGGGGCTGGCGTCTTGCCCAGCCTCAGGCACCTCCCCCCTCCATGTATGGAGCACGGGGGGAAGGAAAGGGGGGCGGCTGCCCTAGGGCGCCCCCTCCTTCCTTCTGGCGCGCAAGGCAGTGGAGGTGCAGCGCGCCCAGCCCCCTTGTGGGCTGGTGTGCCTCCCTCCTTGGCCCATGAGGCCCACCAAGTAGTTATAACCTACCGGTGGCCTCCCAAAACTCCTTCCGGCACTCCGATGCATTCCAAAACCTTTCCGAACCCCAAATACCTTCATCCCATATATTAATCTTTACCTCCGAACCATTCTGGAGCTCCTTGTCATGTCCGTGATCTCATCCGGGACTCCGAACAACATTCGGTCACCAAATCACATAACTCATATAATACTATATCGTCAACGAACGTTAAGCGTGCGGACCCTACGGGTTCGAGAATGATGTACACATGACCGAGACGCCTCTCCGGTCAATAACCAATAGCGGGACCTGGATGCCCATATTGGTTCCTACATATTCTACGAAGTTCTTTATCGGTCGAACCTTTATGACAACATACGTAATTCCCTTTGTCTGTCGGTATGTTACTTGCCCGAGATTCGATCGTCGGTATCTCTATACCTAGTTCAATCTCGTTACCGGCAAGTCTCTTTACTCATTTCGTAATACATCATCTTGTAACTAACTCCTTAGTCACTTTGCTTGCAAGCTTCTTGTGATGTGTATTACCGAGAGGGCCCAGAGATACCTCTCCGATACATGGAGTGACAAATCCCAATCTTGATTCATGCCAACTCAACAGACACCTTCGGAGATACCTGTAGAGCATCTTTATGATCACCCAGTTACGTTGTGACGTTTGATAGCACACAAGGTATTCCTCCCCGTATCTGGGAGTTGCATGATCTCATGGTCGAAGGAATATGTATTTGACATTAAGAAAGCAGTAGCAATGAATTGAACGATCATATGCTAAGCTAACGGATGGGTCTTGTCCATCACATCATTCTCCTAATGATGTGATTCCGTTATCAAATGACAACTCATGTCTATGGTTAGGAAACCTTAACCATCTTTGATCAACGAGCTAGTCTAGTAGAGGCTCACTAGGGACATGGTATTTGTTTATGTATCCACACATGTATTTAAGTTTCCGGTCAATACAATTCTAGCATGAATAATAAACCTTTATCATGATTTAGGAAATATAATAATAACCATTTTATTATTGCCCATAGGGCATATTTCCATCAGTCTCCCACTTGCACTAGAGTCAATAATCTAGTTCACATCGCCATGTGATTAACACCCATAGTTCACATTGCCATGTGACTAACATCCAAGGAGTTTACTAGAGTCAATAACCTAGTTCACATCGCCATGTGATTGACACCCAAAGAGTACTAAGGTGTGATCATGTTTTGCTTGTGAGAGAGGTTTAGTTAACGGGTCTGCCACATTCAGATCCGTATGTATTTTGCAAATTTCTATGTCTACAATGCTCTACATAGAGCTACTCTAGCTAATTGCTCCCACGTTCAATACGTATCCAGATTGAGACTCAGAGTTATCCGGATTGGTGTCAAAGCTTGCATCGACGTAACCCTTTATGACGAACTCTTTATCACCTCCATAACCGAGAAACATTTCCTTAGTCCTCTTTAGGTACCTAAGGATAATTTTTACTACCGTCCAGTGATCCACTCCTGGATCACTATTGTACCCCCTTTGCCAGACAAGTGGCAAGGCACACATCAGGTGTGGTACACAGCATGGCATATCGTATAGAACCTATGGCTGAGGCATAGGGAATGACTTTCATTCTCTCTCCATCTTCTGCTGTGGTCAGGCTTTGAGTCTTACTCAACTTCACACCTTGCAATACAGGCAAGAACCCTTTCTTTGACTGACCCATTTTGAAATTCTTCAAAACTTTGTCAAGGTATGTGCTTTGTGAAAGTCCTATTAAGCATCTCGATCTATCCCTATAGATCTTGATGCCCAATATATAAGCAGCTTCATCGAGGTCTTTCATTGCAAAATTCTTATTCAAGTATCCTTTTGTGCTATCCAGAAATTCTATATCATTTCCAATCAATAATATGTCATCCACATATAATATCAGAAATGCTACAGAGCTCCCACTCACTTTCTTGTAAATACAGGCTTCACCGTAAGTCTGTATAAAACCATATGCTTTGATCACCTCATCAAAGCGTACATTCCAACTTCGAGATGCTTGCACCAGTCCATAGATGGATCGCTAGAGTTTGCACACTTTGTCAGCACCTTTAGGATCGACAAAACCTTCTGGTTGCATCATATACAACTTTTCTTTAAGAAATCTGTTAAGGAATGCAGTTTTGATGTCCATTTGCCAGATTTCATAATCATAAAATGTGGCAATTGCTAACATGATTCGAACAGACTTAAGCATCTGATAGAGGCAAAGGTGTCCCATCTTCCGATGAGATGGTGATTATCATTTTCGGAGGAGTAGACTTTGACGATACGACTACAAACGTGCGAGGACGTCGTGCATTAGCAATCACTAAACCAACCCCGAGAGGTTATTGACCATGCCGGAGCACGATCAACCTGACCACGAGGGTCTATTTCCTGCAAGCAAATGAAGAATAAGCAAGAAACTGAGATTGCAATCTGGATATTGCAAATATAAGATGAAAGTTTTATTGATCAAGGTGGAGTTCTGTGATGTCTTGGTCTGGTCGTTGAACACAAATGAAGTACGCGAAGTTGCAGCTATGGCGAACTTTAATCTAAACAAAACCCAAAGTCTAAACGGCGCCCTAAGGGCTATATATCTGGAGGACGAGGAGGGAATTTCGTGGCCCTTGGAGGAGGGGTCCGAAACCAACCATAACTCTTGCTTCCCCACACATACGGACTCTAAAAACAGCCTATACTCAAGTATTTCGAAATTACATGGGCCTGGCCCAATAATAAGGCGACGCAGCACCTATAATAGCCTCTGGACGAAATTTAGGAAGTCGCATCTTGTATATTTTTTCCAAGCCTTCATGCACTCATTATGGTGGCTTCAAAGTCCTGAAATCATCACTTGAAACTCCATTCTTGTTCCCCTGGCGCATGCTATCATCTCCATGCTTGAACTTGCTCCAAGGTTCATCTTTCTTGTCCAAGCTAGGCCCTTTATTTGTAAGCAAAGCAAATGTATCCAATTTAGGCAGCATCATATTCTCATGAACATTAGAATCGTTACCAAGAAACGAAAGTACCTGGTAATTCAATTGGCGTGCGCGAGCTCTAGTAATTGGTCCAGTATGTATAGCAGCAAGGGCTATGGGCGTAACAATGGTATTGATGTCCTCATCATCCTCCCCTTCTTGAAATGAAGTCATCCTCGATGGAAGCTCATCTTCCTCACCCAAGTAAGGCTTCAAATCTGCAATGTTAAAGGTGGGACTAACCCAAAAATATGTAGGTTACTCAAGTTTATATGCATTATCATTTATTTTCTCTAACACCTTAAAAGGACCATCAGCACGTAGCATTAGCTTTAATTTGCGCAAATCAGGAAATCTATCCTTACGCAAATGTAACCAAACAAGATCTCCAGGTGCAAACACAACACGTTTTCTACCCTTATCTCCAGCAAGTTTATATTTAGCATTCATATGCTCAATGTTCTCCTTAGTTAACTCATGCATTTTTAAGATCAATTCAGCACGTTGTTTAGCATCAAAATTAACCTTCTCCAAAGATGGAAGAGGCAACAAATCAATAGGTGCATGAGGTAGGAAACCATACACAATTTCTAAAGGGCACATCTTAGTAGTAGAATGCAGCAAACGATTATAAGAAAATTCAATATGAGGCAAGCATTCTTCCCACATTTTCTTGTTATTCTTCAAAACAACCCAAAGCATAGTAGACAATGTTCTATTGACTACTTCAGTTTGTCCATTAGTTTGGGGGTGACAAGTAGTACTAAAAAGCAGTTTAGTCCCCAACTTAGCCCATAAACATCTCCAAAAGTGGCTAAGAAATTTAGTATCACGATCTGAAACAATAGTATTTGGCACACCATGCAAGTGAATAATTTCACGAAAGAACAAATCAGCAACATTAGCAGCATCATCGCTTTTATGACATGGTATGAAGTGTGCCATTTTTTAAAATCTATCCACGACAACAAATATGCTATCCCTCCCTGTCGGTGCAACAGACCCTGGGTCCATTGCACGGACTATGCACGGGCGAGAGACAAGATTACAAGACCAAGATCAAACCAAACAAGGAGGATCAATTCCTTTGAAGGATCCAAGTGCAAGTCGAGAAGGCCAAGGTGAGCCAGAGGAATAAGGCATCGCTAAGGGAAGGACCTACCTTGCCAGGCAGGCGAGCCCGGCAGAGTTGGGTTTTGCCCCGGAAGCAAGCTCCCAGATCGTCCCGGCAGGCCTGCCGGGGCTGGTGGAGGCAAGCCACTCCACCGCTCCACCTCACAAGCGACGCAAGTCATTAATCAAAGCGGTGTCGAGCTCCAAGGTGACTAAGTGGCTGCTTTCTGCCACATGGCAGCAACTTCCTACAACAAACACCTCCATATGACACCCGTCCTGAGACGTGTCAAGCAAGCAGGCGCGAAGCTGGCAAAATAGCCCGGCAGGGCCTGCCGGACAAGCTATGATGTGACACTGAGCGGCACATTTAATGCGCTCTGTCAGCCTGCAGAGTTAGATATGATAGCACTGTTAGCTATCTAATCAGTACGCAAAGACTGATTTGGCACTGTGGTGACCCCTTAATCTATAAAAGGAGGCCCATGGCGACTGTAGAAAGGGTTGGACCCTCGCATATCCATATGCGCGTAGCCACTCTCGCCCCCAGAGCGACCTTGCCGGGCGAGTGTGCTACGTTCACCACCATTATCCACCATCAATCCACCAAAGCAGGAGTAGGGTATTACGCCTCACGGCGGCCCGAACCTGGGTAAAGACTGCCCGTGTGATCTCTGCCGTGCTGTGCGACGCTTCTCCGCTCTTTGTGCAATGTGCCCATCCCCCCGCCGAACCAAAAGGGGCTCATGGCCCCATAGGTGGCCATGGTTTCCCACGACATCTTTTACGTGCCAGGTAGGGGGATCACTTGCGCGAAACCGAGAGCGTACGCTGCGCGTCATCTTCATTGACATTTTCGTTGTTGACGGTGTCATCGACTATGGCGCCCAAGAGGAAGCCTGGAGCTGCAAATCACCCGTCCACCTCGAAGGCTCCGCCACCCGCGACCGCCGACGCCGCGGGGAATGCGGGGGCTCGCGAGGGTGTGGATGTTGCAGGGGACATGGTCGGCACAGGCGGTGCTATCACCACCTTCCCCACGGCCGAAGCAGGAATGGGAGGTACTGGGGAAGGACATCATCAGCAACATCCCAACGGCCATGCTCCATGGGGTACGGATGGAGGGACCATTCCGCCTGAACCCCTTCTCCTCGCCAACAGGCACAGCCGCAGTGATGATGCTCGCTCTGGGGCGAATCGCAACCCTCCGGCTGCCCCCACTGCGGGCGCGACCGCAGGGCGTGCGCCACCCCCGGGGCGGGCTGACCCAGCTACTGTGCCCAATGGAACCGCTGGCCCTCAGGTGCCTCCGCCGCGTCACCATGCTGTCCAAATGGCTGGTTCACAGCAGCAAGGGCGCGACGCAGTCGCCACCGGCAATGTCAGGAGCCGAGCGACACTACGATCTACATCATCATCACCTATGCCAAGCACTGCCTCAGAGGACATGGCGCGAGCCCAACTGCTGTTGAGATTTCCATCGACGGCAGACCAGATGGATGAGTGGCGAGCCACCATCCAAAGTTTGATTGGTTTTGCCGAGGCGGAAGGATCACAGCGGGCCGGACCGCCACGGCCTTCCCAGGCAGCAACGACGGCTCGTGCGGCTGGTCGTGCGGGAGGGGCCACCCTCACGGTGCAATACCCACCATGACAAGCCACTCAGGAGCCGCAAAACCAAGCGCCCGACGATGTCTCGATGGCCTCGTTAGACACTCGAGCGTGTCAAGGCCGACAGCGTGCCCCGGAGGGCAGGCGATGGGAAGGCGCACGCGTCATCGACGAGCGGCGCCGCGACAACCCCCATCGGTCCAATGGGCGTGATGGCGCCGACGTCGATGAGCCCGTGCTCGGAGATAGCGGGTGCCTGCCTTTCAAGGTTGGATGCCCTGCCTTCACCCCGTGAGCTGCGGCAAGTCCGTTAGCCGTCCACTCGCACGTTCAAGCCAGAGATACCCGAGAAGTAAGATGGGAGACTAAACCCGGCAGAGTTCTTGAGCATCTACACCATCGCTGTTCAAGCTGCCGGGGGAAGAGATGAGAAGGTGTTCACCAACTACTTCCCTTTGGCCCTCAAGTCAAATGTGAGGTCTTGGCTGATGCACCTGCCGGAGAACTCCATTTCGACCTAGGCTGACCTGTGCCACGAGTTCATTGGTGCCTTCACGGGCGGCCATCAAGAACCAGGGCGGCCCAGCGACTTGCAGCTTCTCCAGCAGAAAGAAGGAGAAACTCTACGGAAGTACTTGCAGAGATTCAGTCGAGTCCACAGAAATATCCCAGATATCCACCCAGCTGCCGTGATAGCTGCCTTCCAATCCAATGTGCGCAACCGCAGGATACGTTCCAAGATGAATGTTCGGTTGCCCAAGACTGTGAAGGAGATCTACACTTTGGTGGACAAATGTGCTCGGGTGGAGGAGGAGAGGAAACTTCCTGGAGAGGAAGAGTGGATCGACATCGACTCAGAAGATGAAGACAAAACCATCAGTAAGAAGAAAAAGAACAAGAAGCACAACAAGAAGCATAAGGATAAGACAGTGATGGCTGTTGAGGGGTCAGGCATGCCTAGTATCGGCAAGAAGGCCAAGGCTGAAGCCCCCGGCAAGGAGGCTACCGCATGCGCTGACTGCCGGGAGGCGGCGGCTGCCGAGAAAGCTGGGAAAAGTGATGGGCCGTACTGTAAGATTCATCGGACCAAGGGCCATGATCTCTAGGAGTGTCATCAGGTTGAGCAGATCGTCAAGAGACAGAAGGTTGAGTATGAGAAGCGCGATAAGGAAAAAGGTCAGAATGGCGCTGGCGGGAAGGGCCGGGGTGGTGAAGCAAATTGCCCCGGCAAGGCTCCTCGGAACCAAGGGAAACCCGCCAAGGGCCGACAGAAGGAGGATTGCAGTAATGAGAGTGATGGAGGGAATGAAGAGGAAACCAGCGAGCAGGAGTTCTAGAAAGCCACTGCCGCCCTGTGCATTGACGGGGGTGCATCTTTGCACTCCTCTCACCGCCAACTTAAACAGTGGGCGTGTGAAGTCAATGCCATGGAGCCAGCGGCAGATTCTCGGAAGCCGCTCAAGTGGTCACGCACGCCCATCATCTTTGATGAAGATGACCACCCCGACCGCATTACTGCGGTAGGGTGCTTGCTGTTGTTGGTCTCACCAACAATTCACAACCTTATGGTCACAAAGATGCTGGTTGGCGGCGGGGCCGGGTTGAATCTGATTTCCCCAAAGGTTATCAGGAAACTCCAGATAGCAGAGGAAGAACTTAAGGCCACAGGCACGTTTCAAGGAGTCAATCCCGGCAGGAGCCGTCCTAAGGGAAAGGTTATGTTGCCAGTGACATTTGGAGGAGAGTTGAACTATCGGAATGAGAAAGTTGTGTTTGATGTGGTTGACCTCCCCCTGCCGTACAACGGGATCCTTGGGCGCCTGGCCCTGGCCAAGTTCATGGCAGCATCCCACTATGCCTACAACACCTTGAAGATGCCAGGGCCGATGGGCGTCATTTCCGTTCCGTCGGACCAGAAAGATGCAATTATTTGCGTGGATAAGATGTACCGGGACGCGGTCACGGCAGAGGTCGCGGAAGCCACAGTTCCCGCCAAGGAAAAGCATAGCAGAGGCACTGGCAAGGAATCCGGAAATCGTACCTCTGTGGAATGTGCCGCGCCCGTTGATGACATGCCAGAGAGTTCCAACAGCAAGAGATCCAAGGCTGCTCCACCCCAAGTGAAAAAGGTCACGGCAGGGCTGACTGGCGCTGATGGTACTTTCACTATCAGCGCCACCCTTGATGACAAATAGGAAAGCACGCTCGTTGCCTCCCTGTGGGCGAATATCGATGTGTTTGCCTGGCAACCATCTGATATCTCCAGTGTTCCCAGGGAGGTAATCGAGCACCACCTTGCTGTTTGCCCACATGCCCGGCCCGTCAAGCAGAAGGTTCGGAAGCAGGCCTTGGAGCGGCAGCAGTTTATTGCCGAGGAAATCAAGAAACTTGAAGCAGCTGGTTTGGTCAGAGGAGTACTGCATCCAACATGGTTAGCAAACCCAGTGGTTGTGCGCAAGGCTAATGGAAAATGGAGGCTTTGCATAGATTTCACGGATCTAAACAAAGCATGCCCAAAGGACCCATTTCCCTTGCCGCGCATCGACCAGATCATGGATTCTACTTCAGGATGTGAGTTGCTCTCTTTTCTGGATGCATACTCTGGATACCATCAGATTTTTATGTCCAAGGAAGACGAAGAAAAGACCTCATTCATCACCCCATGTGGCACGTACTGCTTTGTGCGCATGCCTTTCGGGTTGAAGAGTGTCGGGTCCACTTTTGCAAGAGCAGTCCAGATTGGCTTTGAACCACAGTTGCACAGGAACATTGAAGCCTATATGGACGATATTCTGGTCAAGACCAAGGACAGATCAACCCTCATCCAGGATTTAGAAGAGACATTTGCTAATCTGCGCAAGATCAACTTGAAATTGAATCTGGAGAAGTGCGTGTTTGGCGTTCCCTCCGGCAAGCTACTTGGTTTCTTTGTGTCCCACCGTGGGATAGAGGCCAACCCCGATAAGATCAAGGCTATTGAGCAGATACAGGCACCCAAGACAGTTAAGGATGTGAGGCGTTTGACAAGATGCGTGGCCGCGCTTAGCAGATTCATCTCCAAGTCTGCCGAGCGCGCCTTGCCGTTCTTCAAGATTTTGAAGAAGGCAGGACCCATGAAGTGGACCCCGGAAGCAGATGCAGCACTGTAGGATTTGAAGGCCTACTTGTCTTCTGTGCCTACTTTGGTCGCACCCAAACCACAAGAGCCGTTGCTGCAATCTGGCAGCAACTAATCAAGTGGTTAGTGCGGCCCTAGTAGCACAATGGGAAGTAGAAGAAGCAGCCACCTCAGCAAGTGTCCCGCCCGGGGAAGAGGAAGAGAGCGTCCCGGCAAGGCCAAACACGGATCAAGATGAAGAAGAGCACGACAGCGGAAACAACCCCAAGGACACGGCAAGGAAGAAGGTGGTGCAGCTCCCAGTATACTTCGTCAGCTCCCTGTTGCAGGGGGCTAGATCCAGGTATTCTGGCGTGCAAAAGTTGATCTTTGGCTTGTCATGGCCTCAAGGAAACTGCACCACTACTTCCAAGCCCATGAGATCACGGTTGTCACCCGCTTCCCGTTGCGAAGGATACTTCGAAACCCAGAGGCCACCGGCAGGATAATGGAGTGGGCATTGGAGTTATCCAGCTTTGGCCTGAAGTTTGAAAGCACATCAACAATCCAGAGCAGGGCGTTGGCAGAGTTTATTGCAGAATGGACGCCAACCCCTGATGAAGAAGTACAGGAAACAGTTATCCCCGGTAAGGAAGCGCCCCAAGAATGGATCATGTATTTCGATGGTGCCTTCTCCCTACAAGGTGCAGGGGCTGGTGTGCTTCTCGTGGCTCCCACTGGAGAGCACCTGAGGTACGTCATCCAGATGCACTTTCCCCGGGAGGAGGCGACCAACAATACAGCAGAATATGAAGGGCTTCTTGCCGGGCTCAGGATTGCTACAGAGTTGGGAATCAAGAAGCTGATCATTCAAGGAGATTCACAACTGGTGGTGAGACAAGTCAACAAAGATTACCAAAGCCCATTGATGGAGGCATACGTCGAGGAAGTGAGAAGATTGGAGGAGCGCTTTGACGGGTTGCAAACAGAGCATGTACCCCGTGCGGAAAACAACATTGCTGATCACCTGTCAAAGTGTGCTGCACAGAAGCTTCCTGTGGAACCAGGGACTTTTGTTCTCCATCTTACTTAGCCCTTCGTATCCCCGACAACAATGGCCCGAAAGATGAGAAAATTGGACTCCGGTAAGCCTCTCCTGGTAGAGCCTTTCAGGGCTCCTGGCAGGGACCCTGTCGGGAACAACTCCCCTTCGATTGCCGGGCTGCACCCTCCTGCCGGGCCACTGGTCCTCGCAGTCAAGGGATGCGCCCCCACGAATGAGGAGGTGCCGCTAGTCCTCGTTGCCGAGCCTCAGGCTCCAACTTGGGCAAGGCACATAGTCCATTTCCTCCAAACTGGAGAACTTCCCGAAGAGCAAGAAGAAGCTGAAAGAGTAGCCCGGAGGGCCAGTATGTATCAGTTTGTTGATAACACACTATACAGAAGAAGGCCCAACGGTGTGAAATTGAAGTGCATTTGCTGGGAAGGAGGAAAGGAACTGCTGACAGAGATATACAAAGGCATGTGCGGCTCCCACATTGGATCAAGGGCTTTGGTTGGGAAAGGATTCCGGCAAGGATTCTATTGGCCCACAACCCTCCAAGATGCGGTTGAGCTCGTCACAAAGTGTGAAGCCTGTCAGTTCCATTCCAAAAATATCCATCTGCCTGCCCAAGCACTCCAGACAATCCCTTTGTCATGGCCGTTTTTGGTCTGGGGGGCTCGATATCCTTGGCCCTTTCCCCCGAGCTGCCGGGGGCTTTGAATTCTTGTTCGTTGCAATCGACAAGTTTACAAAGTGGCCAGAAGTAGATGCCGTGAGAAAGGTGACTGCTCAGTCAGCTATCAAATTCTTGAAAGGGTTGGTGTGCCACTTCGGGGTCCCTGCCCGGATCATCACCGACAACGGCACCCAGTTCACGAGCCACGCCTTCATGCAATATGTTCATGCCCTCGGAAGCAAGATCTCATTTGCCTCTGTCGCACATCCCAGAAGCAATGGACAAGCTGAGATGGTGAACACTGAAGTGCTGCGGGGACTCAAGACAAGAACGTTTGATAAGCTGCGGAAGCACGACAGGCAATGGATCAATGAGCTGCTGGTGGTTCTTTGGTCCCTCAGAACGACACCAAACCGAGCTACCGGGCAGACTCCCTTCTGCCTAGTCTATGGGGCAGAAGCAGTTATCCCAACGGAACTCATTTACGGGTCACCTCGAGTGCTTGCCTACGATGAAGTAGCACAGGAACATCACATGCATGACGACACCGTGCTTCTCAAGGAGAACCGTCTCCGGGCTCCTACGCGTGCTGCACGCTATCAGCAAGCCCTGCGTCGCTATCATAGCCATAGGGTTCATGCCCGGTGTTTTGAGGAAGGCGACCTTGTGCTTAGGCACGTTCAGTCCGCCAAGGGTACAAACAAGTTGTCGCCGAAGTGGGAAGGCCCTTACGGGGTAGTACAAGTCACCAGACCTGGCGCAGTCCGTCTGGAGGCCGGAGATGGCATTCAATTGCAAAACTCATGGAATATTGAGCATCTCCACAAGTTCTACCCGTAAGGCATGGCTGTCGGGCCCTGCCCGGCAGCCACCCTTTTGTACAAGCCTTGCCTCAGCTGCATGTAACCCCTTGTACAAAGCCAGGCGCAGACCCTGAGCAACAGAGAAATAAATGAAGCGCTGGGGGCCCCCGACAAGTTGCATGCATGCATAAGCATTTCATAAGCATTGCATGATTCAAGTAGATAGGTTGCATGATCATGTAGATAGATTGCATCTGGCATCATCTTCATTTGCATAAACTGCAGGCTCCTGCTGTGGACTTTGTCCTAGGAAGAGGATGCGAAGACTAGCCAGCACTGTGGTCTCCGGCAAGCCAAACATATAAGTTCCATCTCTTATCCATACATGTTCCGTGAGTAGGACTTGTGCATATGAAAACCTCGCTGCCTCGGAAACAAAGGTGCTCCCATCTACTGACACGAACGCTGCTTCGGTCAGGATGGTCGTAGTGGCCTTTGGCTGAAAGGGGTTGGTCTCTCCCAATGGGTTCTGCGCCCGACAGGCTCAGCCTCACGGTAGCAGTCCTATGGGGTACCGGCAAGGTAGCTTACCGGGATCAACTTGTTTACATGAAAGTATGGAGGCATTTCACCTCTGCATGGATATCGTACATGCACAAGTGCCCGGCAAAGCTTATCTTTTTCATTAATATGTTGATTAACAAGTACAAATCTCACGGAACATAAACATGGATACGAGAGATTACATTATTTGAACTAAAATTTGGCAAGTGCCTATAGATTTAAGACTAAAAAAAGATAAGTGCCCCATGATGCCTTTGCCCTTGTCCATCTCCTTCAGGAAATTGCAGGAAGGAACGGAGAAGGTGGAAGGTGGGCCTGGCTAGGATTCGGCGCCTCCCCAGGATCAGGAGAACACCGTCGATGGGCTAAGAGGAAGAAACCGGAGGGCAGGCGCGGGCGGTGGTACTGCCGGGAACCCAGACGGAGTCACCGGCAAACACGACTCATCGGAACGGTCGCCCCCGTTCTTGACGTGTCGTGGGTTGCCGCCACCGTCTGCACCACCGTCGCCCAAAGCTCCTGCCATGCCAATCGATGCGAACGCCGCGCACCCCAGGAGACCCCCGGTGATGCGCGGCACCAGACCAGACTCACTCCCCAAGCATCAGCACGAGCATTTGACATTGTCAGCAACTCCAAGCTAGGACCCGGGGCTTGACCCTGGGCTCTTCCTTTCAGCATACCCAGAAGAAGCAGAAGGCGGAGGAGGAGAGGAACGTGGATGAATGCCTCCGCTCCTCCCCCACTCCTCTTTTTATAAGCGAGCTGGGGGTGGGGGGCTAATTCCCCGGCGAGTACCCGTCGTCCTCCTCCACCAATCCAAGAAGATCGGGCCCCTGCCTTGATGCTCTCCCACACCACGCGCCTCCATTACCTACCACACTTAATGCATGCGGCATACGTGGCTAAGGATAAGGGAGCGATGGGAAGAGTGAATTGGCAGTTACCTGCCCATGCGTTAAAGTCATTCACGGGCCATTACAAGAATGGCCCCACCACAATTGGCGTTGCACGACATGCGGGAAAACCAGAAACTGACCCAAGCTCAGGTTAATGAAGAAGCAAAGAAGATCTCAAGCGGCGGAGCCGTCCTTACATTTCTGCCTATGCACTGGTTAGGGCCTACCCCGACGATGCCCAGCGGCGCGACCGTGCCAGGCCCGGGGGCTCCTGTCGGTGCAACAGACCCTGGGTCCATTGCACGGACTGTGCACAGGCCAGAGACAAGATTACAAGACCAAGATCAGACCAAACAAGGAGGATCAATTCCTTTGAAGGATCCAAGTGCAAGTCGAGAAGGCCAAGGTGAGCCAGAGGAACAAGGCATCGCTAAGGGATGGACCTACCTTGCCGGGCAGGCGAGCCCGGCAGAGTTGGGTTTTGCCCCGGAAGCAAGCTCCCAGATCGTCCCGGCAGGCCTGCCGGGGCTGGCGGAGGCAAGCCACTCCACCGCTCCACCTCACAAGCGACGCAAGTCATTAATCAAAGCGGTGTCGAGCTCCAAGGTGACTAAGTGGCCGCTTTCTGCCACATGGCAGCAACTTCCTACAGCAAACACCTCCATATGACACCCGTCCTTAGATGTGTCAAGCGAGCAGGCGCGAAGCTGGCAAAACAGCCTGACAGGGCCTGCCGGGCAAGCTATGATGTGACACTGAGCGGCGCATTTAATGCGCTGTGTCAGCCTGTAGAGTTAGATATGATAGCACTGTTAGCTATCTAATCAGTACGCAAAGACTGATTTGGCACTGTGGTGACCCCTTAATCTATAAAAGGAGGCCCATGGCGACCGTAGAAAGGGTTGGACCCTCGCATATCCATACGCGTGTAGCCACTCTCGCCCCCAGAGTGACCTTGCCGGGCGAGTGTGCTACATTCACCACCATTATCCACCATCAATCCACCAAAGCAGGAGTAGGGTATTACGCCTCACGGTGGCCCGAACCTGGGTAAAGACTACCCGTGTGATATCTGCCGTGCTGCGCGACGCTTCTCCGCTCTTTGTGCAACGTGCCCATCCCCCAGCCGAACCAAAAGGGGCTCATGGCCCCATAGGTGGCCGTGGTTTTCCACGACACTCCCCTTGTTTGTTCTAGGTAATCCTAAAACAAAATCCATAGATATATCCTCTGAAGGAACACTAGGTACATGCAAAGGCATATATAACCCATGAGGATTGAGTCGGGACTTAGCTTTTTGACATGTAGTGCAGCGAGCAACAAAACGCTCGACATCCTGTCTCATCTTTGGCTATATCCTCCATCTTCTTCACGCCAAAGTGTCCCATTAATCCTCCTCCATGCGCCTCCTGCAACAACAAAAGATGAACGGAGCTAGCTAGAATGCATAGCTTGTTAGCACGAAACACAAATCCATCGTTAACTACAAACTTGTTCCATGTTCTCCCTTCTTTACAATTCTGCAATACATCTTTAAATTCAGCATCATGCACATATTGATCTTTGATGGTCTCCAAACCAAATATTTAAAAGTCAAGTTGTGAAAGCATAGTATAACGACGAGACAATGCATCAGTAATAACATTTTCTTTACCCTTCTTTTGTTTAATGACATAAGGGAAAGTCTCAATGAATTCAACCCATTTAGCATGTCTACGGTTCAGTTTTGCTTGTCCTTTAATGTGTTTCAAAGATTCATGATCAGAATGTATAACAAATTCTTTAGGCCATAAATAATGTTGCCATGTTTCTAAGGTCCGAACAAGAGCATATAATTCTTTATCATAACTAGAATAGTTTAGACTAGGCCCACTCAATTTTTCAGAAAAGTATGCAACAGTTTTGCCAGCTTGTAATAACACACCTCCTAATCCAATTCCACTAGCATCACATTCAAGCTCAAAAGTCTTATTAAAATCAGGAAGTTGGAGTAAAGGAGCATGTGTCAACTTATCTTTCAATACCGTGAAGGCTTCTTCTTGTGCAGTACCCCAAACAAAAGGCACATCCTTCTTTGTAAGCTCATTGAGAGGTGCAGCAATGGTGCTAAAATATCTCACAAAACGCCTATAGAAACCAGCGAGTCCAAGCTCACTTGTGTGACCGTTTTGGGCTATGGCCAACTCTCAATAGCTTCAATCTTGGCTTTATCAACTTCAATTCCCTGTGGAGTAACAACATAGCCAAGAAAAGAAACTCGGCCAGTGCAAAAGGTGCACTTCCCAAGGTTACCAAACAAACATGCATCACGTAGAGCAATAAAAACAACACTTAAATGTTCCAAATGTTCTTCCAAAGATCTGCTATAAATCAGTATATCATGAAAATAGACTACCACAAATCGTCCAATGAAAGCACGTAAAACTTTGTTCATTAATCTTATGAAAGTACTAGGTGCATTAGTTAACCCAAAAGGCATGACTAACCACTCATATAAACCAAACTTAGTATTAAATGCTGTTTTCCATTCATCTCCCAATTTCATACGAATCTGATGGAATCCACTACGCAAATCAACTTTGGAGAATATTGTAGAGCCACTCAATTCATCAAGAATATCATCTAGCCTAGGAATAGGATGATGATTATGAATAGTAATATTATTAATGCCTCTACAATCAACACGCATACGTGGCGTACCATCCTTTTTTGGCACTGGTATAATAGGAACAACACAAGGACTAAGAGATTCGCATACATAACCTTTGTCGAGGAGCTCCTGTACTTGTCACATAATCTCCTTTGTCTCCTCTAGATTGGTACGGTATGGCGCACGGTTTGGCAGCGAAGCACCGGGAATTAAGTCAATCTGATGCTTAATCCCGCGAATAGGTGGTAATCCCGGTGGCACGTCTTGTGGAAAGACGTCAGCGAAATCCTGCAAAATGTTAGTGACAACAGGAGGCAAAGAGGAAGGCATGTCTTCGAATGAAAATAATGCCTCTTTGCACACAAAAGCATAGCAAATAGATTTGCTGAAATCTAGATCATCAATATCAGATTTGGTGGCAAGTAAACATGCACTTTTCAATTTAATTTCAGAAGCAACACTAGATGGTTTATTATTAGACTTCATTTGTTGGTCAAATTCTTTTTCCACAATATGATTTCACTCTTATTTTTGTCCAGTTTTGCTTTATTAGCTCTATTAATATCATCTTTAAAAATGGAATCATGAGACATAGGAAGCAAAGTAATATGTTTATCCTTATGAACAAGAGTATACTGATTGTTTCTACCATGGTGTACAGAATTTTTATCAAATTGCCATGGTCTACCAAGTAATAAGGAACATGCTTGCATGGGTACCACATCACAATCAACATAATCAGCATATGTAGAGATACTAAAATGCACACGAACAGTACATGTTACCTTAACCTTGCCGCTGTTGTTGAACCATTCGATGTAGTAAGGATGTGGATGTGGTCTTGTGGTGAGAGATAACTTCTCCACAATCTCCATGCTAGCCAAGTTGTTGTAGCTCCCACCATCTATGATGACGTGAACAGAACGTTCCTTCACAACTCCCTTTGTATGGAACAAATTATGCCTCTGATTTTGCTCAGCTTGTCTGACCTGCAGACTCAAAACATGTTGAGCAACTAAACTTTCATACCTGTCAGCATCTTCAACAGCCATGTATTGCGTCTCATGATCAGAATCATCTCCAGCATGTTCTTCACTTGTAGTAAGAGCCAAAGTCTCCACATCATAGTCACTAGCAGACTCATACTCACCATCCTTAGTAGCAATCATAACACACGGAGATTTGCATTCTCTCGCAAAATGACCTTTACCCTTACAACGATGACAAATAATATCATGTGTGTGCCCTGTTGATGCCAAGGATGAAGAAGAGCTCTGTGCAGGCCCGGTAGGTGTGCTTTTGGCAGATAGTTGTGGTAGTGCCTGCTTTCTTGTATCACGGATGGAGGTGGCAACTGACAGAGGTGCCGGTGTAGCTGAACGTGTGGAAGTAGAAGATGCACATGGTGTCCATGATGAAGGTCGACCTGCAGAAAAATTAGTCCGCGCCAATGCCTGTCGATCCTGCACTTCACGTTCAGCTTTGCAAGCAAGATGGAATAAAAGAGTGATATTGTTATACTCCTTATACTCTAAAATGGTCTGAATCTCTCTATTTAATCCACCCATAAAACGTGCAAGCATAGCTTCATTATCCTCAATAATACCACATCTAATCATGCCAGTTTGTAATTGCTGATAATACTCCTCTACAAAAAAAATCCTTGTTTCAAACGCTGCAGTTTTTGAAGTAATTCACGTTGATAATATGGGGGAACCCAACGAATACGCATAGCAGTTTTCAAAGCAGCCCAAGTAGTAGGGATATTATCATGATATAATCTACAATGTTCAGACCACCAAACAGAAGCAAAACTAGTGAATTCACAAACAACAGCAGCAACACGTCTATCCTCAGGATATTGTAAGCATGTGAAATGTTGTTCAGTTTCTAACTCCCAAGTAAGATATACATCAGGAATGTATCTACCCTCAAATGGTGGAATATTCAATTTTAGTTTAGGAATATGGTCATAATCTCTTACCTGAGTTGGTGCTGCAGTCCTACCGTTGCGATTATATGCATGAGGTCGACCTGATGGTGGTGGTGCTAATGGTTGCACGTAGTTCTGATTTTGATCAACCTCATCCTTGTAATAGTCCTCCACCTCTGCAGTAGCAGCAGGAGCTACAAAGCATCAACAGCAGTAGCAGCGGCACCAGAAGTTTGTCCTGGCTCTAGAGGAACACGCTGCGCTCGCCCTGCTGGATCGCGGCGTGGAGGTGGTTGTTGATGTTGTTGCGATGGTGTAGTATATGCGGGTGGTGGCTGTGGTACACGTGCGAGTACTTCATCGAACTTGGCATCCAACTTGGTGTCAATTGTCTTCTCAATGTCATCAATCCTCTCTAGTGCCTTTCCAAAGCTGGCCATCGCGTCTTCCACCTGTTGACTCAACATTTGCTGAAATATATCATGAAGCTCCTTCTTCGTCATGTTCTCCCAGTCAATCTCATCGGCTTGTGGTCCTGCCATGGTTAGCAGCAATAGAAACACACAAGAATATGATCCTACAGACTACTAAAAAGTGGTGGTGGTGGGGTGTCACAAATCCGTCAAGCAAATCTCAAATTCTTACCAGTTCTTACCCAGCAGCAGGTGGTGATAGGCAACCGTTGTAGTCAAAACTCTCAAAGCTTGGACAGAGCGATTGCCAGGTGGTGTCAAACGCATGATGTAGATGTATGTGGAGTCGGAAAGGCTTATGATATGATAGAAAAAATGTCAGCAATAATCAATTCAGAGATGCAAAGTTGAATAAATGCTCAACGACGGTACTGTGCTGGTCCTAGGCTAGACCGTGCTAGAGATGCGAGCCTAGAACACTAACAAAATCACGGCGCTGCACGTAAACAAGGGAGGAGCACACTCTGTTTTATTTCTGTTTTTTCACATTTTTTTCCTTTTTTTTGCTCCGCAACATTTTTTTTTTCCGAAAAAGTCTACAAATGGTCTAAAAACTGCCTAGCCAGAATTTTCCAGACTTAATTATTTTAGTTTGGAACTATTTTTCTTCTGCGGGTAGCACGAAAGTTGGGGAGTCTGACTAGGTCACGACTCGTAGTATGGCATGATGTGGAAATCGAAAACAAAGCAACAAATACTGGACTCGGACTAGGACTGGTGGTGGAGATGAATCTGGTGGAACTCGGACTGGTGATGGTATATGACAGTGTATATGTGGACTCGGATTGGTGGTGGTATATGGCGATGGTATATGTGGACTCGGATTGGTGGTTGTATATGGCAGCGGCGATTGATATGGTGGGGGTGGTGGTATATGACAGCGGTGATGTATATGGTGGGGTGGTGGTATATGACAGTGATGAAGATGGTGCGGCGGCGGCGTGACAATCGGTGACCAGAACTCGAAACTCTAAAAGACTAGGCACTAAGACCAGCAACTAGACACGACGATGCAACAGCACATTCAACAAAGCAAATACAGAAAAGATTATGCAATGGCTCAGATTGGCTTGGATATGATGAACTAACCCTAATTTTTTTGGCTTTTTTATTTGTGGACTGTAGGTATGAAGAATAGACTCAATCTAAACTATGAAAAACAGGAAAATCTCACCAAGCAACCTGGAAATCTGATACCACTTAATTGAACTAACCCTAATTATTTTTTTGGCATTTTTTGAAACTGGAACTATTTTTCTTCTGTGGATGGCACGAAAGTTGGGGAGTCCGACTTGGTCACGACTCGGAGTATGGCGTGATCTAGAAATTGAAAACAAAGAAACAAATACTGGACTCGGACTAGGACTGATGGCAGAGGATACATGTAGGTCAGTGGAACACGGACTGGTGGCGAATCTGTGATGGAGGTGGACTCGGATTAGCATGATGGCAGTGGATATGTGGTATATGGCAGCGGTGACGACGATGGTGGTATATATGGCAGCGGTGACGACGGTGGTAGTATATGGCAATGATGATGATGGTGTGGCGGTGCCGTAACAACTTGTGAACAGAACTCAAAACTCTAAAGGACTCGACACTAAGAGTAACTTGACACGATGATGCAACCGCAAATTCAACAAAGCAAATACAGAAAAGATTATGCAATGGCTCAGATTGGTTTGGATATGATGAACTTACCCTAATTTTTTTTGGCTTTTTCGTGGATTGTAGGTATGATGAACAGACTCGATCTAAACTACGAAAAACTGTAAAATCTCACCGAGCAACCTGGAAATCTGATACCACTTGATAGAGGCAAAGGTGTCCCATCTTTCGATGAGATGGTGATTATCATTTTCGGAGGAGTAGACTTTGACGATCCGACTACGAACGTGTGAGGACGTCGCGCTTTAGCAATCGCTAAACTAACTCTGAGAGGTTATTGACCATGCCAGAGCACGATCAACCTGACTACGAGGGTCTATTTCCTGCAAGCAAACGAAGAACAAGCAAGAAACTAAGATTGCAATCTGGATATTGCGAATATAAGATGAAAGCTTTATTGATCAAGGTGTAGTTCTGTGACGTCTTGGTCAGGTCGTTGAACACAAACGAAGTACACGAAGTTGCAGCTGTGGCGAACTTTAATCTAAACAAAACCCAAAGTCTAAACGGCGCCCTAAGGGCTGTATATATGGAGGAAGAGGGGGGAATTTCGTGGCCCTTGGAGGAGGGGTCCGAAACCAACCCTAACTCTTGTTTCCCCACACACACGGACTCTAAAAATAGCCTATACTCAAGTATTTCGAAATTACATGGGCCTGGCCCAATAATAAGGCGACGCAGCACCTATAATAGCCTCTGGATGAAATTTAGGAAGTGGCATCTTGTATATTTCGTCCAAGCCTTCATGCACTCATTATCGTGGCTTCAAAGTCCTTAAATCATCACTTGAAACTCCATTCTTGTTCCCCTGGTGCATGCCATCATCTCCATGCTTGAACTTGCTCCAAGGTTCATCTCTCTTGTCCAAGCTAGGCCCTTCATTTGTAAGGAAAACAAATGTATCCAATTTAGACAACAACATATTCTCATGAACATTAGAATCGTTACCAAGAAACAAAAGTACCTGGTAATTCAATTGGTGTGCGCGAGCTCTAGTAATTGGTCCAGTATGTATAGCAGCAGGGGCTGTGGGCGTAATAATGGTATTGATATCCTCATCGGCATCGCTACGGGTGAGAAAGTCTCATCGTAGTAAACCCCTTGAACTTGTCAAAAAACTTTCGCGACAAGTCGAGCTTTTATAGACAGTGATATTACCATCAGCGTCCGTCTTCCTCTTGAAGATCCATTTGTTTTCAATGGCCTGCCAATCATCGGGAAAGTCCACCAAAGTCCACACTTTGTTCTCATACATGGATCCTATCTCAAATTTCATGGCCTCAAGCCATTTGTCGGAATCTGGGCTCATCATAGCTTCTTCATAGTTCGTAGGTTCGCCGTTGTCCAACAAAATGACATCCAGGACAGGATTACCGTACCACTCTGGTGCAGAACGTGTTCTGGTCGACCTACGAGGTCCAGTGTAACTTGATCTGAAGTTTCATGATCATCATCATTAGCTTCCTCTCTAGTTGGTGTAGGCATCACGGGAACGGTTTTCTCTGATGTGCTACTTTCCAATTCAAGAGAAGGTACAACTACCTCATCAAGTTCTACTTTCCTCCCACTCACTTCTTTCAAGAGAAACCCCTTCTCTAGAAAGGACCCATTTTTAGCAACAAAGATTTTGCCTTCGGATCTGTGGTAGAAGGTATACCCAATAGTTTCTTTCGGGTATCCTATGAAGATGCACTTCTCCGCTTTGGGTTCGAGCTTATCAGGCTGAAGCCTTTCGACATAAGCGTCGCATCCCCAAACTTTAAGAAACGACATCTTAGGTTTCTTGCCAAACCATAGTTCATACGGTGTCGTCTCAACGGACTTAGACGGTGCCCTATTTAACGTGAATGCGGCTGTCTCTAATGCATAACCCCAAAATGATAAAGGCAAATCAGTAAGAGACATCATATAACACCCCATATCTTAATAAAGTACGGTTACAATGTTAGGACACACCATTAGGCTGTGGTGTTCCAGGTGGCGTGAGTTGTGAAACAATTCCACATTGTTTTAAATGAAGGCCAAAGTCGTAACTCAAATATTCACCTCCATGATCAGATCCTAGAAACTTTATTTTCTTGTTACGATGATTCTCTACTTCACTCTGAAATTCTTTGAGCTTTTCAAATGTTTCAGACTTGTGTTTCATCAAGTAGATATACCCATACCTACTCAAATCATCTGTGAAGGTTAGAAAATAACGATACCCACCGCGTGCCTCAACACTTATCGGACCGCATTCATCGGTATGTATTATTTCCAATAAGTCATTAGCTCGCTCCATTGTTCCGAAGAACGGAGTTTTAGTCATCTTACCCATGAGGCATGGTTCGCAAGTACCAAATGATTCATAATCAAGTGATTCCAAAAATCCATCCGCATGGAGTTTCTTCATGTGCTTTATACCAATATGACCTAAACGGAAGTGCCACAAGTATGTTGCACTATCATTATTAACTTTGCATCTTTTGGCATCAATATTATAAATATGTGTATCACTACGATCGAGATTCAATAAACCATTCACATTGGGTGTATGACCATAGAAGGTTTTATTCATGTAAACAGAACAACAATTATTCTCTGACTTAGATGAATAACCGTATTGCAATAAACACGATCTAATCATATTCATGCTCAACACAAACACCAAATAACATTTATTTAGGCTCAACACTAATCCCGAAGGTAGAGGGAGTGTGCGATGGTGATCATAACAATCTTGGAAACACTTCCAACACACATTGTCACCTCGCCCTTAACTAATCTCCGTTTATTCTGCAACTCCTGTTTCGAGTTACTAATCTTAGCAACTGAACTGGTATCAAATACCCAGGGGCTACTACAAGCACCAGTAAGGTACACATCAATAACATGTATATCAAATATACCTTTGTTTACTTTGCCATCCTTCTTATCTGCCAAGTATTTGAGGTAGTTCCGCTTCCAGTGACCATTTCCTTTGCAGTAGAAGCACTCAGTCTCATGCTTGGGTTCAGCTTTGGGCTTCTTCACGGGAGCAACAACTTGCTTGCCATTCTTCTTGAAGTTCCCTTTCTTTCCCTTGCCCTTTTTTTGAAACTAGTGGTCTTATTAACCATCAACACTTGATGCTCTTTCTTGATTTCTACCTTCGCCGATTTTAGTATCGCGAAGAGCTCAGAAATCGTTTTAGTCATTCCTTGCATATTATAGTTCATCACAAAGCTCTAGTAGCTTGGTGATAGTGACTGGAGAACTCTGTCAATCACTATCTTATCTAGAAGATTAACTCCCACTTGATTCAAGCGATTGTAGTACCCAGACATTCTGAGCACATGCTCACTGGCTGAGCTATTCTCCTCCATCTTGTAGGCAAAGTACTTGTCAAAGGTCTCATACCTCTCAACACGGGCATGAGCCTGAAATACCAATTTCAGCTCTTGGAACATCTCATATGTTTCATGGCGTTCAAAACGTCTTTGGAGCCCCGATTCTAAGCCGTAAAGCATGGCGCACTAAACTATCAAGTAGTCATCAGATCGAGCTTGTCAAACGTTCATAATATCTGCATCAACTCCTGCAGCAGGTCTATCTCCTAGCGATGCATCAAGGACATAATTCTTCTGTGCAGCAATGAGGATAATCCTCAGATCACGGACCCAGCCCGCATTATTGCTACCATCATCTTTCAACTTAGTTTTCTCTAGGAACGTATCAAAAAAATGAGGAACCTACATCGCGAGCTATTGATCTACAACATAATTGCAAAGACATTTTGACTATGTTCATGATAAATTTTAGTACAGTTAATCAAATTACTAATGAACCCCACTCAAATCAACATCCCTTACGTTGTCTAAGTGATACATGATCCATATCGACTAAACCATGTCCGATCATCACGTGAGATGGAGTAGTCTTCAATGGTGAACATCTTCATGTTGATCATATCTACTATATGACTCATGTTCGACCTTTCGGTCTCCAGTGTTCCGAGACCATGTCTGTACATGCTAGGCTCATCAAGTTTAACCCAAGTATTCTGCTTGTGCAAAACTGTCCTAAACCCGTTGTATGTGAACGTAGAGTCTATCACAGCCGATCATCACGAGGTGCTTCGAAACGATGAACTTTAGCAACGGTGCATACTCGGGGAGAACACTTTTATCTTGAAATTTAGTGAAGGGATCATCTTATAATGCTACCGTCGTTCTAAGCAAAATAAGATGCATAAAGGATAAACATCACATGCAATCAAAATATGTGACATGATATGGCCATCATCATCTTATGCTTTTGATCTCCATCTCCAAAGTATCGTCATGATCTCCATCGTCACCGGCTCGACACCTTGATCTCCATCGTTGCGTCGGGGCCATCTCGCCAACTATTGCTTCTACAACTATTTATTGCTTCTACAACTATTGCTAACGCATAGCGATAAAGTAAAGCAATTACATGGTGCTTGCATTTCATACAATAATTAAGAGACAACCCTAAGGCTCCTGTCGATTGTCGATATTACAAAACATGATCATCTCATACAACCACGTATATCACATCATGTCTTGACCATATCACATCACAACATACCCTGCAAAAACAAGTTAAACGTCCTCTACTTTGTTGTTGCAAGTTTTACGTGGCTGCTACGGGTAACTAGCAAAAACCGTTCTTACCTACGCAAAAACCACAACGGTGATTTATCAAGTTTGCTGTTTTAACCTTCTTCAAAGACTGGCCGTAGTCAAATTCGATTCAACTAAAGTAGGAGAAACAGACACTAGCCAGCCACCTTTATGCAAAACAAGTTGCATGTGAGTCGGTGGAACCGGTCTCATGTGCATGGACATGTAAGGTTGGTCCGGGCCGCTTCATCCCACAATACCGCCAAATCAAAATAAGACGTTGGTGGTAAGCAGTATGATCATCACCGCCCAAAACTTCTTTGTGTTCTACTCGTGCATATCATCTAAGCATAGACCTGGCTCATGATGCCACTGTTGGGGAACGTTGCATGGAAAACAAAAAATTTCTACGCACACGCAAGATCTATCCATGGAGATGCATAGCTACGAGCGGGGAGAGTGTGTCTACGTACCCTCGTAGACCGTTTAGCAGAAGCGTTTATCAACGTGGTTGATGTAGTCGTACACCTTCACGACCCGCTCGATCAAGTACCGAACGTACGGCACCTCCACTTTCAGCACACATTCAGCTCGATGACGTCCTCGCCTTCTTGATCCAGCAAGACGGGCGAAGTAGTAGATGAGTTCCAGCAGCACGACGACATGGTGACGGTGGTGATGCAACTATCTCTGCAGGGCTTCGCCGAGCACTACGAAAATGTGACCGAGGGTGAACTAGAGGGAGAGGGGCACCGCACATGGCTTGGGGATCATGGTGTGTGTTGCCCCTCTCCCTCCCCACAAATATATAGGTGGAGGGGGAGAGGAGGCAGCCCTAGGCACGCCCCTCCTTTTCCTTCCCATAGGCGTGGAGGAAAAGGGCAGGAGGGGCCGGCGGCTTGCCCTGCCTCAGGCACCTCCCCTCTTCCATGTATGGAGCATGGGGGAAGGAAAGGGGGCCGGTTGCACTAGGGTGCCCCCTCCTTCCTTCTGGCGCGCAGGGCAGTGGAGGTGCAGCGCGCCCAACCCCCTTGTGGGCTGTTGCGCCTCCCTCCTTGGCCCATGAGGCCCACCAAGTAGTTATAACCTACCGGTGGCCTCCCGGAACTCCTTCCGGCACTCCGATGCATTCCGAAACCTTTCCGAAACCCGAATACCTTCATCCCATATATTAATCTTTACCTCCAGACCATTCCGGAGCTCTTAGTCATGTCCATGATCTCATCCGAGACTCCGAACAACATTCGGTCACCAAATCACATAACTCATATAATACTATATCGTCAACGAATGTTCAGCGTGCGGACCCTATGGGTTCGAGAATGATGTAGACATGACCGAGACACCTCTCCGGTCAATAACCAATAGCGGGACCTGGATTCCCATATTGGTTCCTACATATTCTATGAAGATATTTATCGGTCGAACCTTTATGACAACATAAGTAATTCGCTTTGTCTATCGGTATGTTACTTGCCCGAGATTCGATCGTCGATATCTCTATACCTAGTTCAATCTCGTTACCGGCAAATTTCTTTACTCATTCCGTAATACATCATCTTGTAACTAACTCCTTAGTCACTTTGCTTGCAAGCTTCTTGTGATGTGTATTACCGAGAGGGCCCAGAGATACCTCTCCGATACACGGAGTGACACATCCCAATCTTGATTCACGCCGACTCAACATACACCTTCGGAGATACCTGTAGAGCATCTTTATGATCACCTAGTTACATTGTGATGTTTGATAGCACACAAGGTATTCCTCCGGTATCTGGGAGTTGCATGATCTCATGGTCGAAGGAATATGTATTTGACATTAAGAAAGCAGTAGCAATAAACTAAACGATCATATGCTAAGCTAACGGATGGGTCTTGTCCATCACATCATTCTCCTAATGATGTGATCCCGTTATCAAATGACAACTCATGTCTATGGTTAGGAAAACTTAATCATCTTTGATCAACGAGCTTGTCTAGTAGAGGCTCACTAGGGACACGATATTTGTTTATGTATCCACACATGTATTTAAGTTCCCGGTCAATACAATTCTAGCATGAATAATAAACCTTTATCATGATTTAGGAAATATAATAATAACCATTTTATTATTGCCCCTAGGGCATATTTCCATCACTAGTGATGGGCATGTTTATGCCAAATTTGTTGGTTCTTGATAGAGGTAAAGGTGTCCCATTTTTCGATGAGATGGTGGTTATCGTTTTTGGTGGAGTAGACTTCGACGATCCGACGACAAACATGCGAGGACATCGGGCCTTAGCAGTCGCTAAACCAACTTCGAGAGGTTATTGACCACGCCGGAGGATGATCAACCTGACCACGAGGGTCTGTTTCTCGCAAGCAAATGAATAAAAAGCAAGAAACTGATATTGCAATCTGGATATTGTGAATATAAGAGGAAAGCTTTATTACTGAAGGTGGGGTTCTGTGATGTCATGGTTTGGTCGTTGAACACAAACGAAGTACCTGAAGTTGCAGCTATGGCGAACTTTTAATGTAAACAAAAATCCAAAGTCTAAACAACGCCCTAAGGGCTGTATATATGGAGGAAGGGGGGGGGGGGATTTCGTGGCCCCTTGGAGGAGGGGTCCAAAACCAACCCTAATTCTGTTTTCCCCACACATACAGACTCTAAAAACAGCCTATACTTCAGTATTTAGAAATTACATGGGCTTGGCCCAGTAATAAGGTGACGCAACACCTATAATAGCCTCTGGATGAAATTTATGAAGTGACATCTTGTATAATTCGTCCAAGGCTTCTGTAGCGACCCGACCTCAAACGGTCAAGCCTCTGTGTATCTGTGCCATCCCTGGATCAGTATGCTGGCACACATAGAACATCAATGTATATATCAAAGTGCAATCACATGTATAAATAACGTAAAACTGATATATACCTCATAAGTCTCAGCGGAAACAAACAATCGGGTGTGGAGTCCCATCAACGCCATCGGCAAGTTGAGTGTAAACCGTAACCCTGTACCGTACTCTTACTCGTCGGAAGAAAAAATATCTGCAACATGAGACGTTGCAGCCGTGTAGGTCAGTAATTGAATGTACCAGCAAGATCGTGATAAGAAAAACAGATGATAAAAACTATACTATATGCAATATGGCTTTGTGGCTCTGTGTCTGAGTTTTGTTTGCGTAAAAGCTGGTTTTATTTTTCCTTACATCAAAGAAATATCAGGAGTCTGTACTACAGAGCTTTCTATCATGACATGGTTCTGCCAACCGATGTCTCATAGCCCATATCATCATAAGTTGCCCACAATTAAATCATCAGTCCGGTGTTGAGAGTTCCGAGATAGATCCAAGTCTAGAGGCTCAAGTTGTCCGTAACCGGGGACACGGCTAATCGATTAGGTTTTAACTCTCTACAGAGGTTTGTACATTTTACCCGCAAGATTCGATCCCTCTTTTTACGTTCTCGCACTTCAGGGTGTTTGAGAACAAGACGACCGAAACATGGTCTTCCGAAGAGTTCCCCTGACCACTGTCCACTGCTCATCCAATCCTACCGTAGTTCTACATCTGCTAGCACCGTCCCAGCCAGAGTCACAACTAAGGTCAACCAAGCCAGAGCCCATAATGACTTGCGGTTGCACATGTAAGCTTCTGGGCATGAAGTATTCTTCCGTCTCTTTGAGTCTGGGTGAAGCTTTCCACAAGATGTCATGGAGCTTCTCCATGCATCCCGGGTCATCCACTGGTTGCTCCAGGATGCCCATCTAAACCATCCTTCACCCAGTAGTGTGTATTGAATTCTTGTCTCAAGTCTTAAAGCCTTGAGGTCTTGAAGATGCAGTCCTTGCAAACGCCATCATGAAGTTGTCATCATTGACGTAGAGTCCTCCATTCTCACACCACTCCCGAGCACTCATACCAACCCCGTCTACTATAGCGTAGCATTAAAATAAATAACGTCCCGGGCTTGGTAACAGGGTGATGGGTTCCTACCTCATGCATACTACTCAACTACAAGGATTCAATATCACTACTGGAGGGATTATTGCAAAGATGACACTAAATGCAATAAAAACATAGGTACGAAAAGCATGATCAAAGTGAACTTGCCTGGTGTTACTTGGTGAAGATATCAACGCTCTCGAAAATAACTTGATACTATCCGTCACTCCGATGTAAATCTAAATTAAACATTCATAGCATTCATATAAGCAAACATACTAGCAAGCAAATTCTAACACTCATAATAAAATCAACAAATAAAAGCAACAAAGAAATCCATAAGAAAACCCAATAGAAATCCAAAGAAAATTTCAAGGAAAACTATAGAGTTTTACTACAACCAACACAAAAGTAGTTTTTTGATCTAATTAGGCTTTAACAGCAAATAAAATACTGAACTAATAAATTAACAGAAAAGATATAGAGTTTTCATTAAAATAACAGAAAGAATTATTCATAAACTTTTAGTAGCAAGAAGAAACAAATAAAAAGCTTTTATGAAACTCAAACTATTACCTATACAAGTTTCCATAAAAAACTAAAGGAAATAAAATTTTAAAATAAAATAAAATTGTCTACTGTTCAATAACAGAAACAAAACTAAATTTGTCAAAAAGACAAACAAGTTTTTAGTTAAAAACAAATAAATACTAAGAGAAAAGAAAATAACACTAAACTATGTAAAACAGTACTGTTTTGCCTAAAATCCTAATTTAAAATAAATAAAAACTAATTTTCAAAAGCCTACTGTTTAGACAAAAGGTCAAGTGATCACTAGCAAAAAGAATTAATCAAAAAGCTATTTTTAAATAAAAGTTATTAGCAATCTAGTGTTTGTAACAAATCTGTTTGAATTAAAAAATTAAAAAGTTCAAAAAATATTTTTCTTTGGTTTCTCTGGATAGATGGTATTTTTGTGAAACTGTAGGAAAAAGAATCATTAAAATCGGAGTTGTAGATCTAAAGATATTAAAAAAACAAAACCGAATATAAAACTAAAACCAGAAACAAAACAAAAAAACAGATGGTGTGCTAGCTACGTAGCGGGCTGTATAGGGGAGTGCGATCGGAAGCTAAACAACGCTCGGCCGTAAGATCACTAAAACGTACTCGTGCATTTAATTCACAGAAGACCGGCGAACCGGTTCGATCTAACCGACTAACCCGTAAATAAACCATAAGCTAAACCGACCGAAACCGACTAATAGAACAGACCTACTAAAACCAATCTAATCTTAACGCTTCGAATAAAAAAAAGGCTCTCGTTCTTACAGAGGGAAGTGGAGGTCGGCGGGGCGATGGCTCCGGTGACCGGCAGCGTAGACGGCGATGTCCAGCGGGTGGAGAACTCTGAGGGGGTCCGATTTTTAGTTGAAGGTGGAGGTCGGGGATGATGGAGGTGAGCGGGGCGTCGAGAAGAACTCCGTGCTCCGGCAATGTCGGGCGAGGTCCACGGTGAGGCTTCAGTGCTCCGTGGACGACAAAACGATGTCAAGGAGATGCGCAATGACGAAAGAAGTATGTTGGACATGATTTGGTGGTTCGGGGTTGCTCACCGGCGTCGGGGTCTACGGTGAACCGTCTCGGCTCCGGCGAGATCCAAATGAAGAACACATGAGGTAGAGGTGGTTTCGGCGTGGGGTTTTTGGGGGGTCGGACGAGGAGGTGGCTGGGTATTTATAGGACATGTTCTTGGGGCAGGGGGCAAGCCGTAGATAGGGTTTCCGCCGTTTGCGCGTGCGGCATCACAGCCGTGCTTGAGCTGGGCTCCTCCTGTTTCGTGTGATGGGAGAAGATGACGGGTGGGGTCCAGGCGCCAGGGAAAAAGGGAAGAAAAAAACAAAGAGAGAGATGACGTGAGAGAGAGGGAACGAGAGGGAGGGATCTCGGGTGAGCGAGGGAGGTGGCGGCGGCTCCTTGGGAGTTTCTCCCATGCGAGCGCTAGCCCTAGCGCTGGTCTGGGCTGGGCCAGCCGGCGCGCCTGGCTTGGCCTGGCCTGGCAGGCTTCCTTAAAAAAAAGAGGAAAAAAATAGCAGATTAAAAAAAATATTTTTTTATATAGACATATTATATACCAAAATTTCCAGAATAAAATTTCCTAAAACATGAACATATTTTCATGACGAAATAAAATAATTTTTAAAAAAATGTTTTTTTGCAATAACTCCAAAATGAAAGGGAATTTGAGTTTCAAATAAATTGTCAAACATTGTCTCTGATTTTTTGGAGTGTCATATTCCTCCTCTCATATATTTTTTTTATCAGAGAATTTTTGACAAGATGCAAACTTAAAATTAGATAGGGATTCAAAATGGATTTTTTTTGGAAAAGTCCTTTTATTCCCTCTCATTTGATTTTTTTTTTCAAATTCCACTCACTTTCAAACAAACAATCAAGCATACAATCATATTTATTTAATTAATATAACATTCCAAAATTTAGAATTTTGGGATGTTACAAACCTACCACACTTAAAATGAATCTCGTCCTCGAGATTCGAAGAGGCTAGCACGAAAAGGTTAGGGTTTGGGGGTCTTCCAGCAAATCCATTGATCGGATTGGTCTGGTGTGCTACCACACTTAAAAGCAGGGTTATGTTTCCGACAGAACTCATGTACTCCATTCCTTTGGGTTGACGGTGTCGGTCTTCTCATATTCTCCGGGATAACTCCTTCGCTGGTGCTCTTCCGGTAGGGGCATAACCTTTTCCTCAATATCATGTGTCCTTTCATCATGGTAAGGTTCTTCCGAGACTGGGTCTTCTTAGCTGACAGGTCTGTTGCCAATACTAAACAACTGTCGAAATCTCATGGTGGTCAACCATTACAGGTTTCTCCTGTAGGAAAAAGGGTCTGGGTTGAATCTCACCGTATATCCTACGGTTGGCAATGGTTGCCTGTACTTGGATCAATCGTCCTACCATTCTAAGGTTTAAACAGGGTCTCGATATTGTCGTCTCTCTACTATGGGTAAGTCACTCTAGATTTACCATCCCAAATATGAAGAGCGAATGATAAGAGTAAGTCAGTATGGTGATCAATCCATTTCGCACCCAAATCATTACCCTGTATAAGGTTTAGCGAATCTCGCATTTCTAACACTCGGGCAATCTCACAAGCATTGCAGAATTTCTCTTGTCCTCGAACTTGGTTTGAGTAAATCCATGGGTTCTGCAAGCTGAACCAAACATCTATCGTTTCTTCCAAACACTCGGGTTTCTGTATCCTCCTAAGAAACGTCTACTGATCAAATCATAGCCTCTTCCAAATTTCTTCCTTCATCAAGGTTATGTCTGTTCCATTTCAAATCCTGGGCCTGTGGGTTATGGCCCACTTCAACACTTGTACAACTTTAACTCATCCTTGGAGTTACTCTTATTCCATATTCCAACATTACATCTCCTTTAAATCCATTGGTGCTTCATTTCTTCATACTCTTGGGGTGATCAATATAATAAACTGAACTCAACTTATTTTGACCAAACTCCACTTTGTCAAGTGTCCTCATAGGGTACTACCACCCTTGAAATGCACACATTCTTCCATAGACCAAATTCCTCATATCCTCGAAACTGGTCCAAATCTATATTCATAGAGTAACAACTCATTCAATTCAGCATATGAAATTTGGACACATTAACTTTATTTATTCATGAACCATTACAATATCCGAGACTTCCATTACATAAATTCAATTCCACATCCTTATGAAAATAAATGCTTCCTACTATACTTATTATCAATACCAAAATCGCAACTACTCGGCTCCATCTTTCATCTTGTCGGGACATTTAGTAGCATAATGTCCTGCTTCCCTACAGCGAAAACAGATGACTTCTGACAAGTCTTTGGGCTTCTTGGGGAGGGTGTCTGCTCTTTGGGTTCTTGGCTTCTTCTCTGGACATTTATCAGCGTAATGACCTAAGTCCTTGCACCTGTAACAAGTGATATGACTCAGGTCCTTCTCTGCAGAAATTGGGTTGTTCTGGGGATGCCTTTGTTTTCTCTTCCTGGATTTCTCCGTAATGATCAGAGCTTCTATTTCCTGTGGTTCAAACTTCACTTCTGCGGTCGGAAAGTCTCCCAGACACTCTTGGCTTTCCTTCGTGCAATACTGTGAAAAATGTCCTTCTTCTCCACATGAATAGCAGGCTTGGACGAAAAATCTATTTAGGCCTTCTCCATCGAGGTCTTCAACATCTTCCTTCATCGCAGGTTCTTCTGAATTTTCCCTGAGGGCTTCTTTCTGCTGCTGGTAATTTCTTCTACCTTGGGATAAAGGTGGCACTGAGCCAGGAAATGAGTAGCTCCTTCACACAGGAAACAAGTAACCTACCCAGTCCGGCATTCTTCAGCTGGGTGATTTTCCTCACAATGAGTGCATCCATCCTTGTGTTCCTCCTGGGTGTGTCCTATTTCTCCGCAAATCTTGCAGGCACAGGGTTTCTTCATCGGGTTATCCCAGTGCTTCCGGATGAGACGGGATCTTAACAGAGTCTTCTTGAATTCCTCCCAAGTTCTTGCTCCGTTGCATCCTTGTATGGCTTGATGCATTTTCCACCAGGTTGCAGCACTCTCGGTAAAAAACTGAAGAGCATATTGAACCTCAAACTTCCTTGCAATCAAATATTTCCCGAAGTGAACCTCATGTTTTGAATCCATAGCTCTGCCTCCAATTGAGTCATCGGTACAGAGAATACCAGTCCAACTTCATTCATCATCTATGGGGTCCAAGTGTTTTGGGATGAGATACGGAAGATAGAGAGAGAGATACACACAATACAAACAATATAGTTTTGAAAACTGGTTATATTTGTGGCTGTTGGAAAAACATCAAACAAATGACAGCTCACAAATCGTCGCATCTAACGTAAGTATATAACAAGGGTTTGGTCTTCTAAAGGTTAAATAATTCTTCAGATTCTTCAAATTCTTCAAGTCTTCAGAGTCTTCAACTGTTGTAGCTTCAACTCTTCTAATGCATGGTGAAATACTCTTTACTCTGAAGAGGCCATCAGTTGTTCCATCCTTCTTGGAGCGGCTTTAGTTGATCCCTCATGTGGTCAAAAGGGAATGGGGTATATTCCAACTATTTGAGGTAAGAGGGACTATTAGATAAAATCCGAAAAGATGAGAGGTAAAGGATGTTTTTGAGAATAAAGTTTTAGAGACTTCCTGTCCTAGGGGCTTTCCAGTTTCTAGGGTCACATCCTACAGTCAACATGTGCTCTGATACCATCTCTGTAGCGACCCGACCTCAAACGGTCAAGCCTCTGTGTATCTGTGCCATCCCTGGATCAGTATGCTGGCACACACAGTACATCAATGTATATATCAAAGTGCAATCACATGTATAAATAACGTAAAACTAATATATACCTCATAAGTCTCAGCGGAAACAAACAATCGGGTGTGGAGTCCCATCAACGCCATCGGCAAGTTGAGTGTAGACCGTAACCCTGTACCGTACTCTTACTCATCAGAAGAAAAAATATCTGCAACATGAGACGTTGCAGCCATGTAGGTCAGTACATTGAATGTCCCGACAAGATCACGATAAGAAAAACAGATGATAAAAACTATACTATATGCAATATGGCTTTGTGGCTCTGTGTCTGAGTTTTGTTTGCGTAAAAGCTGGTTTTATTTTTCCTTACATCAAAGAAATATCAGGAGTCTGTACTACGGAGCTTTCTATCATGACATGGTTCCGCCAACCGATGTCTCATAGCCCATATCATCATAAGTTGCCCACAATTAAATTATCAGTCCGGTGTTGAGAGTTCCGAGTTAGATCCAAGTCCAGAGGCTCAAGTTGTCCGTCACCGGGGACACGGCTAATCGATTAGGTTTTAACTCTCTGCAGAGGTTTGTACATTTTACCCGCAAGATTCGATCCCTCTTTTTACGTTCTCGCACTTCAGGGTGTTTGAGATCAAGACGACCGAAACATGGTCTTCCGAAGAGTTCCCCTGACCACTGTCCACTGCTCATCCAATCCTACCGTAGTTCTACATCTGCTAGCACCGTCCCAGCCAGAGTCACAACTAAGGTCAACCAAGCCAGAGCCCATAATGACTTGCGGTTGCACATGTAAGCTTCCGGGCATGAAGTATTCTTCCGTCTCTTTGAGTCTGGGTGAAGCTTTCCGCAAGATGTCATGGCGCTTCTCCATGCATCCCGGGTCATCCACTGGTTGCTCCAGGATGCCCATCTAAACCATCCTTCACCCAGTAGTGTGTATTGAATTCTTGTCTCGAGTCTTAAAGTCTTGAGGTCTTGAAGATGCAGTCCTTGCAAACGCCATCATGAAGTTGTCGTCATTGATGTAGAGTCCTCCATTCTCACACCACTCCCGAGCACTCATACCAACCCCGTCTACTATAGCGTAGCATTAAAATAAATAACGTCCCGGGCTTGGTAACCGGGTGATGGGTTCCTACCTCATGCATACTACTCAACTACAAGGATTCAATATCACTACTGGAGGGATTGTTGCAAAGATGACACTAAATGCAATAAAAACATAGGTATGAAAAGCATGATCAAAGTGAACTTGCCTGGTGTTACTTGGTGAAGATATCAACGCTCTTGAAAATAACTTGATACTATCCGTCACTCCGATGTAAATCTAAATTAAACTTTCATAACATTCATATAAGCAAACATACTAGCAAGCAAATTCTAACACTCATAATAAAATCAACAAATAAAAGCAACAAAGAAATCCATAAGAAAACCCAATAGAAATCCAAAGAAAATTTCAAGGAAAACTATAGAGTTTTACTACAACCAACACAAAAGTAGTTTTTTGATCTAATTAGGCTTTAATAGCAAATAAAATACGGAACTAATAAATTAACAGAAAAGATATAGAGTTTTCATTAAAATAACAGATTTTTTGATGTAAGGAAAAATAAAACCAGCTTTTACGCACACAAAAACCTCAGACACCGAGCCACCAAGCCATATTGCATATAGTATAGTTTTATCATTGTTTTTCTTATCACGTCGTGAGTACATTCAATTACTGACTACACGCTGTCAACGTCTCATGTGCAATATTTTTTTCTTCTCGACGAGTAAGAGTACGGTACAGGGTTACGGTTACCTCAAACTTGCGATGGCGTTGATGGGACTCCACACCCGATTGTTTCGTTTCCGCTGAGACTTATGAGGTATATATCAGTTTTGTTATTTATACATGTGGATTGCACTTTGAATATATAACATTGATGTTCTATGGGTGCCAGCATCTGTTATACAGATGGCACAGATACACCGAGGCTTGAACCGTTTGAGGTCGGGTCGTCTCAGAAGACCTTATGGACAAGTAACAAATGTCACTTCATATAAATTTCATCCAGAGGCTATTATAGGTGTTGCGTCACCTATTACTGGGCCAAGCCCATGTAATTCTAAATACTGAAGATAGGATGTTTTAGATCTGTAGTGTCTGGGAAAACAGATTAGGGGTGGTTTTAGAGACCCCTCCTCCAAAGGGGACACGAAATCCCCCCCCCCCTTCCCCATATATACAGCCCTCTAGGGCGTTGTTTAGAATTTGGATTTTTGTTTACATTCAAAAAAGTTCGCATAGTGCAACTTCAGGTAACTTCGTTGTGTTCAACGGACCAAACCATGACATCACAAACCCCACCTTCAGTAATAAAGCTTCACCTTATATCACAATATCCAGATTGCAGTCAGTTTCGGCTTTTATTCATTTGCTTGCCGAGAAAACAGACCTCGTGGTAGGTTGATCATCCTCCGGCGTGGTCAAAACCTCTCGAAGGTGGTTTACGACTGCTAAGGCCCGAGGTTTCATCGCATGTTTGTCGTCGGATCGTCGAAGCTACTCCACCAAAAACGTAACCACCATCTCATTCGAAAAATGGGAACCCTTTACCTCTACAAGACCAACAAATTGGCAAAAACATGCCCATCATAGTGATGGAAATATTGCACTACGGGGCAATAATAAAATGGTTATTACTTATTTCATAAATAATGTAAGGTTATTATTCATGCTTAGAATTGTATTGCCGGGAACTTAAATACATGTGTGGCTACAAAACAATATGGTCCCTAGTGAGCCTCTATAGACAAGCTCGGTGATCAAAGATGATAAGTTTTCATAACCATAGACATGAGTTGTCATTGAGTAACGGGATCACTCCTTAGAGGAATATGTGATGGACCAAGCCCAGCCGTTAGCTTAGCATATGTCGTTTTAGTTTATTGCTATGCTTTCTTAATGTCAAATTAACATATTCCTTCGACAATGAGATCATGGCAACTCCCAGATACCGGAGGAACCTTGTGTGCATCAAACATCACAATGTAACTAGGTGATCATAAGATGCTCTACAGGATCACAAGGGGTTATGTTGAGTCGCGTGAATCAGATTGGAGGTGTCAACATCCGTTGTATCGGAGAGGTATTCTGGCCCTCTCGGTAATACACATCACAAGAAGCTTGAAGCAAAAGGGACTAAGGAGTTAGTTACAAGATGATGTATTACGGAATGAGTAAAGAAAATGCGGTAACGAGATTGAATAGGTATAGAGATATCGACGATCGATCTCGGGCAGTAACCATACCGATAGACCAAAGCGAATTACTTAGTTGTCATAAAAGGTTCGACCGATAAATATCTTCATAGAATATGTAGGAACAATTTTTAGGGAAATCCGGTCCCGCTATTGGTTATGACCGGGAGGGTGTCTCGGTATGTCATTACCTTTCATTCATCGAACCCATAGGGTCCGCACGCTGAACATTCGTGACGATTATAGTATTATATGAGTATGTGATTTGGTGAACAGAAATTTGTTCGGAGTCTCGGATGAGATCATGGACATGACTAAGAGCTACGGAACAGGGGAGGGAGGGGAAAGCCAAGGACGGTAGACGGCAAGCGCAGGAAGGAGGAGCAGTGGCGGCTCGCCCACAGTTTTTTTTGAATCCTCGGGTCTGTCCAACCTCAGGTAGTAACCCGATGCTGTGGTCACTCCTCCACACCTTACCCTTATGCATGTCCCTCACCTCTCATGTCTTCTCCCCCCCGTCGGCCTACGTTGCGCCACTACGGCCGCCGCCCTGCGCTTATGACTTCGCTCTTTCTAACTCCTCCACAACCCCCTACCTCATCCCTTCTTTCATCCCTCTTTGATCCCCTTACGCTCTACATTCCTATGGTCTCCTATACCTTCCCCATGTTCTCAAATGCGCTCTACACTCAAATTGCATCCCCACTCGCATCCTACCTTCTCTTGCCCGCTCCCTCGACTATCGCTACAAGAACAGTTAATCCTAAGCCGCCCCAAACACACCGCCCTACCTTTTGCACACAGAACTCACCCTCCCTCCCTCCCCCATAAACCTCATAACGCCTAATCAACCCGTAGACCCTCTACCACCTCACCACTCACTGCAGGCTCTCTCAACCTGCCCCTTCCCGCATCACCTTTTTCCTAACCAGATGAGTCTTCTTTCTCGCACTCACATCACCCCCCTCATCCCTCACCCCCTTATCACCAACTTACGGGCTCCCTGGTTGTGTTTGGTGTTTTATTTTCCTGGGTTCGGAAAGGTTTCGGGAATGCATCGGAGTGCCGGAAGGAGTTCCGGGAGGCCACCGGTAGGATTATACTACTTGGTGGCTCAGGGCCAAGGAGGGCGGCGCAACAGCCACAGGGGATTGGGGCGCTGCCCTCCACTTGCCCTGCGCGCCAGAAGGAAGGAGGGGGAACCCTAGTGCAACCGGCCCCTTCTTCCACCATGCTCCATACATGGAAGAGGGGAGTGCCTGAGGGCAGGCAAGCCGCCGGCCCCTCCCTGCCCTTTTCCTCCACGCCTATGGAAGGAAAAGGAGGGTCGTGCCTAGGGCGCATCTCTCCCCCTCCACCTCTATATTTGTGGGGAGGGAGAGGGGCAACACACAAAATGATCCCCAAAGCCCCATTGCGGGTGCCCCTCTCCTCTATTCACCCTCGGTCACATTTTCGTAGTGCCGGCGAAGACCTGCAGAGATAAAGGTTTGCATCACCACCGTCACCATGTCGTCGTGCTGCTGGAAACTAATCTACTACTTCGACCGTTCTTGCTGGAGCAAAAGGCGAGGACGGTCAGCGAGTGAATGTGGGCTGAAAGTGGAGGTGCCGTACGTCGAGTACTTGATCGAGGGGTCGGAGGTGTACGACTACATCAAACCACTTGATCAACGCTTATGCTAAACGGTATTACGAGGGTAAGTAACACACTATCCCGCTCGTAGCTATGCATCCATGGATAGATCTTGGTGTGGTAGAAATTTTTTGTTTCCATGCAACGTTCCCCACAGTGCATCATGAGCAAGGTCTAGCTTGATGACTATGACGAGTAGAAACACAAAGAAGTTTTGGGCGGTGTGATTTAATATGAATTACCACCAACGTATTATTTTGATTTGGCGGTATTGTGAGATGAAGCGGCCCGGACCAACCTTACATGTCCATGCACATGAGGGGACCCCGGTTCACCGACTCACATGCAACTTGTTGATAAAGGTGGCGGATAGTGTCTGTTATCTCCTACTTTAGTTGAATCGAATTGACACGGCAGTCTTGAAGGAAGTTAAAGAACGCAAACTTGATTAAACTTCACCGTTGGGGTTTTTGCGTAGGTAAGAACGGTTTTTGCTGTTACCCGTAGCAGCCCGTAAAATTGCAAAAACAAAGTAGAGGCGTTTAACTGATTTGACAGGGTATGTTGTGAGTGATATGGTCAAGAACATGATGTGATATAGTGGGTTGTAATATGAGATGTCATGTTTTGTAATACGGACAATCGACAGGAGCCGTAGGGTGGTCTCTTAATATTGTTATGAAATGCAAGCACAATTAATGCTTACTTTAGAGCTTGCGTTAGCAATAGTGTTAGAAGCAATAATAGTTGAGAGCAATAGTTAGAGCGAGTGGCCGAAGCAACGATGGAGATCAAAGGTGTCGAGCCGGTGACAATGGAGATCATGAGATACTTTGAGATGGAGATCAAAAGCATGATGATGATTGGCCATTCATGTCACATATTTGCTTTTGCATTGTGATGTTTATCCTTTATGAATCTATTTTGCCTAGAACGACGGTAGCATTATAAATGATCCCTTCATAAATTTCAAGATAAAAGTGTTCTCCCCGAGTATGCACGTTGATAAAGTTTATCGTTTCGAAGCACTCGTGATGATCGGCTGTGATAGGACTCTACGTTCACATACAACGGGTTTAGGGACAGTGTGCACCCAAGCCAGAAACTGGGTTTAAACTTGATGAGCTACATGTACAGACATGTCGGAACACTGGAGACGGAAAGGTCGAACATGAGTCATATAGTAGATATGATCAACATGAGAGTTCACCATTGAAGACATACCTCCATCTCACGTGATGCATCGGACATGGTTAGCGATATGGATCATGTATCACTTAGACAACGTAAGGGATGTTGATTTAGTCGGGGTCATTAGTAATTTGATTAACGCTACTAACATTTATCATGAAAACATAGTCAAATGTCTTTGCAAATTATGTTGTAGAGCAATAGCTCGCGATGTAGGTTCCTCATTTTTATTGATACGATCTAGAGAAAACTAAGTTGACGATGATGGTAGCAATAGCGCGGCTGGGTCGGATCTGAGGATTATCCTCATTGCTGCACAGAAGAATTATGTACCCTGATGCATCGCTAGGAGAATAGCACCTGCGGCAGGAGTTGATGCAATATTATGAACGTTTGACAAGCTCGATCTGAGACACTTGTAGTTAGTGCGCCATGCTTACGGCTTAGAATCGGGGCTCCAAAGACGTTTTGAACGCCATGGAAACATATGAGATGTTCACAAGAGAGAAATTGGTATTTCTCAGGATTCATGCCCCGTGGTGAGAGGTATTGAGACCTTTGACAAGTACTTGCCTACAAGATGGAGGAGAATAGCTCGCCATGAGCATGTGTAGAATGTCTGGGTAACAATCGCTTGAATCAAGTGGGAGTTAATCTTCTAGATAAGATAGTGATTAAAGAGTTCTCCAGTCACTATCACGCCAAGCTACTAGAGCTTTTTGTGATGAACTATAATATGCCAGGAATGACTAAAACGATTTCTCGAGCTTTCGCGATACTAAAAATCGGCCGAGGTGAAATCAAGAAAGAGAAGCAAGGTTGATGGTTAATAAGCCCTAGTTTCAAAAAAAGGGCAAGGGAAAGAAAGGGAACTTCAAGAAGGAATGGCAAGCAAGTGTTGCTCCCGTGAAGAAGCCCAAAGCTGAAACCCAAGCATGAAAGATGAGGCTTCTACGCAAAGGAATGTCACTGAGCGGACTACCCAAATACTTGGACAGTATAGAAGGAGGCAAAGTAAAACACAAGGTATATTTGATATAATGTTATTGATGTTTACCTTACTGCTAAGGTACACATCAATAACATGTATATCAAATATACCTTTTTACTTTGCCATCCTTCTTATCTGCCAAGTATGTGAGGTAGTTTCCGCTTCCATGGACCATTTCCTTTGCAGTAGAAGCACTCAGTCTCATGCTTGGGTTCAGCTTTGGGCTTCTCACGGGAGCAACAACTTGCTTGCCATTCTTGAAGTTCCCTTTCCTTCCTTGCCCTTTTTTTAAACTAGTGGTCTTATAACCATCAACACTTGATGCTCTTTCTTGATTTCTACCTTCGCCGATTTTAGTATCGCGCAGAGCTCAGAAATCGTTTTAGTCATTCCTGCATATTATAGTTCATCACAAAGCTCTAGTAGCTTGGTGATAGTGACTGGAGAACTCTGTCAATCACTATTTATCTAGAAGATTAACTCCCACTTGATTCAAGCGATTGTAGTACCCAGACATTCTGAGCACATGCTCACTGGCTGAGCTATTCTCCTCATCTTGTAGGCAAAGTACTTGTCAAAGGTCTCATACCTCTCACACGGGCATGAGCTGAAATACCATTTCAGCTCTGAACATCTCATATGTTCATGGCGTTCAAAACGTCTTTGGAGCCCGCGATTCTAAGCCGTAAAGCATGGCGCACTAAATATCAAGTAGTCATCAGATCGAGCTCTGTCAAACGTTCATAATATCTGCATCAACTCCTGCCACAGGTCTATCTCCTAGCGATGCATCAAGGACATAATTCTTCTGTGCAGCAATGAGGATAATCCTCAGATCACGGACCCAGCCGCATTATTGACTACCATCTCTTTCAACTTAGTTTTCTCTAGACGTATCAAAAAAATGAGGAACCTACATCGCGAGCTATTGATCTACAACTAATTGCAAAGACATTTTGACTATGTTCATGATAAATTTATCTAGTAAGTTAATAAATTACTAATGAACCCCACTCAATCAACATCCTTCGTTGTCTAAGTGATACATGATCCATATCGACTAAACCATTGTCGATCATCACGTGAGATGGAGTAGTCTTCAATGGTGACACTCTTCATGTTGATCATATCTACTATATGACTCATGTTCGACCTTTCGGTCTCCAGTGTTCCGAGACCATGTCTGTACATGCTAGGCTCATCAAGTTTAACCCAAGTATTTGCTTGTGCAAAACTGGTCCTAAACCCGTTGTATGTGAACGTAGGTCTATCACAGCCGATCATCACGAGGTGCTTCGAAACGATGAACTTTAGCAACGGTGAATACTGCAGGGGAAACACTTTATCTTGAAATTTAGTGAAGGGATATCTTATAATGCTACCGTCGTTTAAGCAAAATAAGATGCATAAAGGTAATAAACATCACATCAATCAAAATATGTGACATGATATGGCCATCCATCATCTTATGCTTTTGATCTCCATCTCCAAAGTATCGTCATGATCTCACCTCGTCACCGGCTCGACACCTTGATCTCCATCGTTTGCGTCGGGGCCATCTGCCAACTATTGCTTCTACAACTATTTATTGCTTCTACAACTATTGCTAAACGCATAGCGATAAAGTTAAGCAATTACATGGTGCTTGCATTTCATACAATAATTAAGAGACAACCCTAAGGCTCCTGTCGATTGTCGATATTACAAAACATGATCATCTCATACAACCACGATATCACATCATGTCTTGACCATATCACATCACAACATACCTGCAAAAACAAGTTAAACGTCCTCTACTTTGTTGTTGCAAGTTTTACGTGGCTGCTACGGGTAACTAGCAAAAACGTCTTACCTACGCAAAAACCACAACGGGGATTTATCAAGTTTGCTGTTTTAACCTTCTTCAAAGACTGGCCGTAGTCAAATTCGATTCACTAAAGTAGGAGAAACAGACACTAGCCAGCCACCTTTATGCAAAACAAGTTGCATGTGAGTCGGTGGAAACGGTTCATGGTGCATGGACATGTAAGGTTGGTCCGGGGCCGCTCATCCCACAATCCGCAAATCAAATAAGACGTTGGTGGTAAGCAGTATGATCATCACGCCCAAAACTTTTTGTGTTCTACTCGTGCATATCATCTAAGCATAGAACTGGTATGATGCCACTGTTGGGGAACGTTTGCATGGAAAAACAAAAATTTCTACGCACACGCAAGATCTATCCATGGAGATGCATAGCACGAGCGGGAGAGTGTGTCTAACGTACCCTCGTAGACCGTTTAGCGAGAAGCGTTTATCAACGTGGTTGATGTAGTGTACACCTTCACGACCGCTCGTCAAGTACCGAACGTACGGCACCTCCACTTTCAGCACCATTCAGCTCGATGACGTCCCTCGCCTTCTTGATCCAGCAAGACGGCAGAAGTAGTAGATGAGTTTCAGCAGCCGACGACATGGTGACGGGGTGATGCAACTATCTCTGCAGGGCTTCGCCGAGCACTACGAAAATGTGACCGAGGGTGAACTAGAGGGAGAGGGGCACCGCACATGGCTTGGGGATCATGGGGTGTGGTTGCCCCTCTCCCTCCCACAAATATATAGGTGGAGGGGGAGAGGAGGCAGCCCTAGGCACGCCCCTCCTTTCCTTCCCCATAGGCGTGGAGGAAAAGGGCAGGAGGGGCCGGCGGCTTGCCTGCCTCAGGCACCTCCCTCTTCCATGTATGGAGCATGGGGGAAGGAAAGGGGGCCGGTTGCACTAGGGTGCCCCTCCTTCTTCTGGCGCGCAGGGGAGTGGAGGTGCAGCGCGCCCAACCCCCTTGTGGGCTGTTGCGCCTCCCTCCTTGGCCCATGAGGCCCACCAAGTAGTTATAACCTACCGGTGGCCTCCCGGAACTCCTTCCGGCAATCCGATGCATTCCGAAACCTTTCCGAAACCCGAATACCTTCATCCCATATATTAATCTTTACCTCCAGACCATTCCGGAGCTCTTAGTCATGTCCATGATCTCATCCGAGACTCCGAACAACATTCGGTCACCAAATCACATAACTCATATAATCTATATCGTCAACGAATGTTCAGCGTGTCGGACCCTATGGGTTCGAGAATGATGTAGACATGACCGAGACACCTCTGGTCAATAACCAATAGCGGGACCTGGATTCCCATAGGTTCCTACATATTCTATGAAGATTATCGGTCGAACCTTTATGCAACATAAGTAATTCGCTTTGTCTATCGGTATGTTACTTCCCGAGATTCGATCGTCGATATCTCTATACCTAGTTCAATCATCGTTACCGGCAAATTTCTTTACTCATTCCGTAATACATCATCTTGTAACTAACTCCTTAGTCACTTTGCTTGCAAGCTTCTTGTGATGTGTATTACAGAGAGGCCCAGAGAACCTCTCCGAAAACGGAGTGACACATCCCAATCTTGATTCACGCCGACTCAACATACACCTTCGGAGATACCTGTAGAGCATCTTTATGATACCTAGTTACATTGTGATGTTTGATAGCACACAAGGTATTCCCGGTACTGGGAGTTGATGATCTCATGGTCGAAGGAATGAAATGTATTTGACATAAGAAAGCAAAGTAGCAATAAACTAAACGATCATATGCTAAGCTAACGGATGGGTCTTGTCATCACATCATTCTCTAATGATGTGATCCGTTATCAAATGACAACTCATGTCTATGGTTAGGAAAACTTATCAATCTTTGATCAACGAGCTTGTCTAGTAGAGGTCACTAGGGACAAGAATTTGTTTATGTATCCACACATGTATTTAAGTTCCGGTCAATACAATTCTAGCATGAATAATAAACCTTTATCATGATTTAGGAAAAATAATAATAACCATTTTATTATTGCCCCTAGGGCATATTTCCATCACTAGTGATGGGCATGTTTATGCCAAATGTGTTGGTTCTTGATAGAGGTAAAGGTGTCCCATTTTCGATGAGATGGGGGTTATCGTTTTTGGTGGAGTAGACTTCGACGATCGACGACAAACATGCGAGGACATCGGCCTTAGCAGTCGCTAAACCAACTTCGAGAGGTTATTGACCCGACGGAGGATGATCAACCTGACCACGAGGGTCTGTTTCTCGCAAGCAATGAATAAAAAGCAAGAAACTGATATTGCAATCTGGATATTGTGAATATAAGAGGAAAGCTTTATTACTGAAGGTGGGGTTCTGTGATGTCATGGTTTGGTCGTTGAACACAAACGAAAGTACTGAAGTTGCAGCTATGGCGAAACTTTTAATGTAAACAAAAACCAAAGTCTAAACAACGCCCAAGGGCTGTTAAATGGAGGAAGGGGGGGGGGGGATTTCGTGGCCCCTTGGAGGAGGGGTCCAAAACCACCCTAATTCTGTTTTCCCCACACATACAGACTCTAAAAACAGCCTAACTTCAGTATTTAGAAATTACATGGGCTTGGCCCAGTAATAAGGTGACGCAACACCTATAATAGCCTCTGGATGAAATTTATGAGTGACATCTGTATAATTCGTCCAAGGCTTCTGTAGCGACCCGACCTCAAACGGTCAAGCCTCTGTGTATCTGTGCCATCCCGGATCAGTATGCTGGCACACATAGAACATCAATGTATATATCAAAGTGCAATCACATGTATAAATAACGTAAAACTGATATATACCTATAAGTCTCAGCGGAAACAAACAATCGGGTGTGGAGGCCCATCAACGCCATCCGCAAGTTGAGTGTAAAACCGTAACCCTGTACCGTAATCTTACTCGTCGGAAGAAAAAAATATCTGCAACATGAGACAGTTGAGCCGTGTAGGTCAGTAATTGAATGTACCAGCAAGATCGTGATAAGAAAAACAGATGATAAAACTATACTATATGCAATATGGCTTTGTGGCTCTGGTCTGAGTTTTGTTTGCGAAAAGCTGGTTTTATTTTTCCTTACATCAAAGAAATATCAGGAGTCTTGTACTACAGAGCTTTCTATCATGACATGGTTCTGCCAACCGATGTCTCATAGCATATATCATAAGTTGCCCACAATTAAATCATCAGTCCGGTGTTGAGAGTTCCGAGATAGATCCAAGTCTAGAGGCTCAAGTTGTCCGTAACCGGGGACACGGCTAATCGATTAGGTTTTAACTCTCTACAGAGTTTGTATTTATTTACCCGCAAGATTCGATCCCTCTTTTACGTTCTCGCACTTCAGGGTGTTTGAGAACAAGACGAACGAAACATGGCTTTCCGAAGAGTTCCCCTGACCACTGTCCACTGCTCATCCAATCCTACCGTAGTTCTACATCTGCAGACCCGTCCCAGCCAGAGTCACAACTAAGGTCAACCAAGCCAGAGCCCATATGACTCGGTTGCACATGTAAGCTTCTGGCATGAAGTATTCTTCCGTCTCTTTGAGTCTGGGTGAAGCTTTCACAAGAGTCATGGAGCTTCTCATGCATCCCGGGTCATCCACTGGTTGCTCCAGGATGCCCATTAAACCATCCTTCACCCAGTAGTGTGTATTGAATTCTTTGTCTCAAGTCTTAAAGCCTTAGGTCTTGAAGATGCAGTCCTTGCAAACGCCATCATGAAGTTGTCATCATTGACGTAGAGCCTCCATTCTCACACCATCGAGCATCATACCAACCCCGTCTACTATAGCGTAGCATTAAATAAAATAAGTCCCGGGCTTGGTAACAGGGTGATGGGTTCCTATCATGCATACTAATCAACTACAAGGATTCAATATCCATACTGGAGGGATTATTGCAAAGATGACACTAAATGCATAAAAAAACATAGGTACGAAAAGATGATCAAAGTGAACTTGCCTGGTGTTACTTGGTGAAGATATCAACGCTCTCGAAAATAACTTGATACTATCCGTCACTCGATGTAAATCTAATTAAACATTCATAGCATTCATATAAGAAACATACTAGCAAGCAAATTCTAACATCATAATAAAATCAACAAATAAAAGCAACAAAGAAATCCATAAGAAAACCCAATAGAAATCCAAAGAAAATTTCAAGGAAAACTATAGAGTTTTATCACAACCAAACAAAAGTAGTTTTTTGATCTAATTAGGCTTAACAGCAAATAAAATACTGAACTAATAAATTAACAGAAAAGTATAGAGTTTTCATTAAAATAACAGAAAGAATTATTCATAAACTTTGTAGCAAGAAGAAACAATAAAAGCTTTATGAAACTCAAACTATTACCTATACAAGTTTCCATAAAAACTAAAGGAAATAAAATTTTAAAATAAAATAAAATTGTCTACTGTTCATAAACAGAAACAAAACTAAATTTGTCAAAAAGACAAACAAGTTTAGTGTTATAAAACAAAATAAATACTAAGAGAAAAGAAATAACACAAACTATGTAAAACAGTACTGTTGCCTAAAATCCTAATTTAAAATAAATAAAAACTAATTTTCAAACACTACGTTTAGACAAAAGTCAAGTGATCACTAGCAAAAAGAATTAATCAAAAAGCTATTTTTAAATAAAAGTTATTAGCAATCTAGTGTTTGTAACAAATCTGTTTGAATTAAAAAAATTAAAAGTTCAAAAATATTTTTCTTGGTTCTCTGGATAGATGGTATTTTTGTGAAACTGTAGGAAAGAATCATAAAATCGGAGTTGTAGATCTAAAGATATTAAAAAACAAAACCGAATATAAAACTAAAACCAGAACAAAAACAAAAAAAACAGATGGTGTGCTAGCTACGTAGCGGGCTGTATAGGGGATGCGACGGAAGCTAAACAACGCTCGGCCGTAAGATCACTAAAACGTACTGTGCATTTAATTCACAGAAGACCGGCGAACCGGTTCGATCTAACCGACTAACCCGTAATAAACCATAAGCTAACCGACCGAAACCGACTAATAGAACAGACCTACTAAAACCATCTAATCTTAACGCTTCGAATAAAAAAAGTCTCGTTCTTACAGAGGGAAGTGGAGGTCGGCGGGGCGATGGCCCGGTGACCGCAGCGTAGACGGCGATGTCCAGCGGGTGGAGAACTCTGAGGGGGTCCGATTTTTAGTGATGATGGTGGAGGTCGGGGATGATGGAGGTGAGCGGGGCGTCGAGAAGAACTCCGTGCTCCGGCAATGTCGGGCGAGGTCCACGGTGAGGCTTCAGTGCTCCGTGGACGACAAAACGATGTCAAGGAGATGCGCAATGACGAAAGAAGTATGTTGGACATGATTTGGTGGTTCGGGGTTGCTCACCGGCGTCGGGGTCTACGGTGAACCGTCTCGGCTCGGCGAGTCCAAATGAGAAACACATGAGGTAGAGGTGGTTTCGGCGTGGGGTTTTTGGGGGGTCGGAACGAGGAGGTGGCTGGGTATTTATAAGGACATGTTCTTGGGGCAGGGGGCAAGCCGTAGATAGGGTTTCCGCGTTTGCGCGTGCGGGCATCACAGCGTGCTTGGATGGGCTCCTCTGTTTTTGATGGGAGAAGAGAGGGTGGGGGCAGGGCAGGGAAAAAGGAAGAAAAAACAAAGAGAGAGATGACGTGGAGAGAGAGAGGGAACGAGAGGAGGGATCTCGGGGTGAGGAGGGAGTGGGGCGGCGGCTCCTTGGGAGTTCTCCCATGCGAGCGTAGCCTAGCGCTGGTCTGGGCTGGGCCAGGCGCCGCCTGGCTGGCCTGGCTGGCAGGCTTCCTTAAAAAAAAGAGGAAAAAAAATAGCAGATTAAAAAAAATATTTTTTTATATAGAAATATTATATACCAAAATTTCCAGAATAAAATTTCCTAAAACATGAACATATTTTCATGACGAAATAAAATTATTTTAAAAAATGTTTTTTTGCAATAACTCCAAAATGAAAGGGAATTTGAGTTTCAAATAAATTGTCAAACAGTGCTTGATTTTTTGGAGTGTCATATTCCTCCTCTCATATTTTTTTTATCAGAGAATTTTTGACAAGATGCAAAATAAAATTAGATAGGGATTCAAAATGGATTTTTTTTGGAAAAGTCCTTTTATTCCCTCTCATTTGATTTTTTTTTCAAATTCCACTCACTTTCAACAAAACAATCAAGCATACAATCATATTTATTTAATTAATTAACATTCCAAAATTTAGAATTTTGGGATGTTACAAACTACCACAACTAAAATGAATCTCGTCCTCGAGATTCGAAGAGGCTAGCACGAAAAGGTTAGGGTTTGGGGGTCTTCCAGCCAATCCATTGATCGGATTGGTTGGTGTTCTACCACACTTAAAAGCAGGGTTATGTTTCCGACAGAACTCATGTACTCCATTCCTTTGGTTGACGGTGTCGGTCTTCTCATATTTCCGGGATAACTCCTTCGCTGGTGCTTTCCGGTAGGGCATAACCTTTTCCTCAATATCATGTGTCCTTTCATCATGGTAAGGTTCTTCCGAGACTGGGTCTTCTTAGCTGACAGGTTGTTGCCAATACTAAACAACTGTCGAAATCTATGGTGGTCAACCATTACAGGTTTCTCCTGTAGAAAAAGGTCTGGGTTGAATCTCACCGTATATCCTACGGTTGGCAATGGTTGCCTGTACTTGGATCAATCGTCCTACCATTCTAAGGTTTAAACAGGGTCTCGATTTGTCGTCTCTTACTATGGGTAAGTCACTCTAGATTTACCATCCCAAATATGAGAGCGAATGTAAGAGTAAGTCAGTATGGTGATCAATCCATTTCGCACCAAATCATTACCCTGTATAGGTTTAGCGAATCTCGCATTTCTAACACTCGGGCAATCTCACAAGCATTGCAGAATTTCTTTGTCCTCGAACTTGGTTTGAGTAAATCCATGGGTTCTGCAAGCTGAACCAAACATCTATCGTTTCTTCCAAACACTCGGGTTTCTGTATCCTCTAAGAAACGTCTACTGATCAAATCATAGCCTCTTCCAAATTTCTTCCTTCATCAAGGTTATGTCTGTTCCATTTCAAATCCTGGGCGTGGGTTATGGCCCACTTCAACACTTGTACAACTTTACTCATCCTTGGAGTTATCTTATCCATATTCCAACATTACATCTCCTTTAAATCCATTGGTGCTTCATTTCTTCATACTCTTGGGGTGATCAATATAATAACTGAACTCAACTTATTTGACCAAACTCACTTGTCAAGTGTCCTCATAGGGTACTACCACCTTGAAATGCACACATTCTTCCATAGACCAAATTCCTCATATCCTCGAAATGGTCCAAATCTATTCATAGAGTAACAACTCATTCAATTCAGCATATGAAATTTGGACACATTAACTTATTTATTCAGAACCATTACAATATCCGAGACTTCCATACATAAATTCAATTCCACATCCTTATGAAAATAAATGCTTCCTACTATACTTATTATCAATACAAAATCGCAACTATGGCTCCATCTTTCATCTTGTCGGGACATTTAGTAGCATAATGTCCTGCTTCCCTACAGCGAAAACAGATGACTTCTGACAAGCTTTGGGCTTCTTGGGGAGGGTGTCTGCTCTTTGGGTTCTTGTCTTCTCTGGACATTTATCAGCGTAATGACCTAAGTCCTTGCACCTGTACAAGTGATATGACTCAGGTCCTTCTCTGCAGAAATTGGGTTGTTCTGGGGATGCCTTTGTTTCTCTTCCTGGATTTCTCCGTAATGATCAGAGGTCTATTTCCTGTGGTTCAAACTTCACTTCTGCGGTCGGAAAGTCTCCCAGAACTCTTGGCTTTCCTTCGTGCAATACTGTGAAAAATGTCTTCTTTCCACATGAATAGCAGGCTTGGACGAAAAATCTATTGGCCTTCTCCATCGAGGTCTTCAAATTTCCTTCATCGCAGGTTCTTCTGAATTTTCCCTGAGGGCTTCTTTCTGCTGCTGTGTAATTTCTTCTACCTTGGGATAAAGGTGGCACTGAGCCAGGAAATGAGTAGCTCCTTCACACAGGAAACAAGTAACCTACCCAGTCCCGCATTCTTCAGCTGGGTGATTTTTCTCACAATGAGTGCATCCATCCTTGTGTTCCTCTGGGTGTGTCCTATTTCTCCGCAAATCTTGCAGGCACAGGGTTTTTATCGGGTTTATCCCAGTGCTTCCGGATGAGACGGGATCTTAACAGAGTCTTCTTGAATTCCTCCAAGTTCTTGCTCCGTTGCATCCTTGTATGGCTTGATGCATTTTCACCAGGTTGCAGCACTCTCGGTAAAAAACTGAAGAGCATATTGAACCTCAAACTTCCTTGCATCAAATATTCCCGAAGTGAACCTCATGTTTGAATCCTAGCTCTGCCTCCAATTGAGTCATCGGTACAGAGAATACCAGTCCAACTTCATTCATCATCTATGGGGTCCAAGTGTTTTGGGATGAGATACGGAAGATAGAGAGAGAGATACACACAATACAAACAATATAGTTTTGAAACTGGTTATATTTGTGGCTGTTGGAAAAACATCAAACAAATGACAGCTCACAAATCGTCGCATCTAACGTAAGTATATAACAAGGGTTTGGTCTTCTAAGGTTAAATAATTCTTCAGATTCTTCAAATTCTTCAAGTCTTCAGAGTCTTCAACTGTTGTAGCTTCAACTCTTCTAATGCATGGTGAAATACTCTTTACTCTGAGAGGCCATCAGTTGTTCCATCCTTCTTGGAGCGGCTTTAGTTGATCCCTCATGTGGTCAAAAGGGAATGGGGTATATTCACCTATTTGAGGTAAGAGGGACTATTAGATAAAATCCGAAAAGATGAGAGGTAAAGGATGTTTTTGAGAATAAAGTTTTAGAGACTTCCTGTCCTAGGGGCTTTCCAGTTTCTAGGGTCACATCCTACAGTCAACATGTGCTCTGATACCATCTTGTAGCGACCCGACCTCAAACGGTCAAGCCTCGTGTATCTGTGCATCCCTGGATCAGTATGCTGGCACACACAGTACATCAATGTATATATCAAAGTGCAATCACATGTATAAATAACGTAAAACTAATATATACTCATAAGTCTCCGCGGAAACAAACAATCGGGTGTGGAGTCCCATCCACGCCATCGGCAAGTTGAGTGTAGACCGTAACCCTGTACCGTACTTATCACTCAGAAGAAAAAATATCTGCAACATGAGACGTTGCAGCCATGTAGGTCAGTACATTGAATGTCCCGACAAGATCACGATAAGAAAAACAGATGATAAAAACTATACTATATGCAATATGGCTTTGTGGCTCTGTGTCTGAGTTTTGTTTGGTAAAGCTGGTTTTATTTTTCCTACATCAAAGAAATATCAGGAGTCTGTACTACGGAGCTTTCTATCATGACATGGTTCCGCCAACCGATGTCTCATAGCCCATATCATCATAAGTTGCCCACAATTAAATTATCAGTCCGGTGTTGAGAGTTCCGAGTAGATCCAAGTCCAGAGGCTCAAGTTGTCGTCACCGGGGACACGGCTAATCGATTAGGTTTTAACTCTCTGCAGAGGTTTGTACATTTTACCCGCAAGATTCGATCCTCTTTTTACGTCTCGCACTTCAGGGTGTTTGAGATCAAGAGACCGAAACATGGTCTTCCGAAGAGTTCCCCTGACCACTGTCCACTGCTCACCAATCCTACCGTAGTTCTACATCTGCTAGCACCGTCCCAGCCAGAGTCACAACTAAGGTCAACCAAGCAGAGCCCATAATGACTTGCGGTTGCACATGTAATTCCGGGCATGAAGTATTCTTCCGTCTCTTTGAGTCTGGGTGAAGCTTTCCGCAAGATGTCATGGGCGCTTCTCCATGCATCCCGGGTATCCACTGGTTGCTCCAGGATGCCCATCTAAACCATCCTTCACCCAGTGTGTGTATTGAATTCTTGTCTCGAGTCTTAAAGTCTTGAGGTCTTGAAGATGCAGTCCTTGCAAACGCCACATGAAGTTGTCGTCATTGATGTAGAGTCCTCCATTCTCACACCACCTCCCGAGCACTCTACCCACCCGTCTACTATAGCGTAGCATTAAAAAATAAAGTCCCGGGCTTGGTAACCGGGTGATGGGTTTCTACCTCATGCATACTACTCAACTACAAGGATTCAATATCACTACTGGAGGGATTGTTGCAAAGAGACACTAAATGCAATAAAAACATAGGTATGAAAAGCATGATCAAAGTGAACTTGCCTGGTGTTACTTGGTGAAGATATCAACGCTCTTGAAATAACTTGATACTATCCGTCACTCCGATGTAAATCTAAATTAAACTTTCATAACATTCATATAAGCAAACATACTAGCAAGCAAATTCTAACCACTCATAAAAAATCAACAAATAAAAGCAACAAAGAAATCCATAAGAAAACCCAATAGAAATCCAAAGAAAATTTCAAGGAAAAACTATAGAGTTTTACTACAACCAACACAAAGTAGTTTTTTGATCTAATTAGGCTTTAATAGACAAATAAAATACGGAACTAATAAATTAACAGAAAAGATATAGAGTTTTCATTAAAATAACAGAAAGAATTATTCATAAACTTTTAGTAGCAAGAAGAAACAAATAAAAAGCTTTAATGAAACTCAAACTATTACCTATAGAAGTTTTCATAAGAAAATAAAGGAAATAAAATTTTAAAATAAAATAAAAATTGTAAAATAAAATTGTCTACTGTTCAATAACAGAAACAAAATTAAATTTGTCAAAAAGACAAACAAGTTTTTAGTTAAAACAAATAATACTAAGAGAAAAGAAATAACACTAACTATGTAAAACAGTATGTTTTGCCTAAAATCCTAATTTAAAATAAACAAAAACTAATTTTCAAAAGCCTACTATTTAGACAAAAGATCAAGTGATCACTAGCAAAAAGAATTAATCAAAAAGCTATTTTTAAATAAAAGTTATTAACAATCTAGTGTTTGTAACAAATCTGTTTGAATTAAAAAAATTAAAAAGTTCAAAAAATATTTTTGTTTGGTTTCTCTGGATAGATGGTATTTTTGTGAAACTGTAGGAAAAAGAATTATCAAAATCGGAGTTGTAGATCTAAAGATATAAAAAAACAAAACCGAATATAAAACTAAAACCAGAAACGAAAAAAAAACAGATGGTGTGCTAGCTACGTAGCGGGCTGTACAGGGGAGTGCGATCGGAAGCTAAACAACACTCGGCCGTAAGATCACTAAAACGTACTCGTGCATTTAATTCACAGAAGACCGGCGAACCGGTCTGATTTTTAGTTGAAGGTGGAGGTCGGGGATGATGGAGGTGAGCGGGGCGTCGAGAAGAACTCCGTGCTCCGGCAATGTCGGGCGAGGTCCACGGCGAGGCTTTGGTGCTCCCTGGACGACGAAACGATGTCAAGGAGATGCGCAATGATGAAAGAAGTATGTTGGAGAAGATTTGGTGGTTCGGGGTTGCTCACCGGCGTCGGGGTCTACGGTGAAATATCTCGGCTCCGGCGAGATCCAAACGAAGAACACATGAGGTAGAGGTGGTTTCGGCGTGGGGTTTTTGGGGGGTCGGACGAGGAGGTGGCTGGGTATTTATAGGACATGTTCTTGGGGCAGGGGGCAAGCCGTAGATAGGGTTTCCGCCGTTTGCGCGTGCGGCATCGCAGCCGTGCTTGAGCTGGGCTCCTCCTGTTTCGTGCGATGGGAGAAGATGACGGGTGGGGTCCAGGCGCCAAGGAAAAAAGGAAGAAAAAAAACAAAGAGAGAGATGATGGGAGAGAGAGGGAACGAGAGGGAGGGATCCCGGGTGAGCGAGGGAGGTGGCGGCGGTCCTAGGGAGTTTCTCCCATGCGAGCGCTGGTCTGGGCTGGGCCGGCCGGCGCGCCTGGCCTGGCCTGGCCTGGCGGGCTTCCTTAAAAAAAAGAGGAAAAAAACAGCAGATTAAAAAAATATTTTTTTTATATAGACATATTATATACCAAAATTTTCAGAATAAAATTTCCTAAAACATGAACATATTTTCATGACGAAATAAAATAATTTTTTAAAAAATGTTTTTTTGCAATAACTCCAAAATGAAAGGGAATTTGAGTTTCAAATAAATTGTCAAACATTGTCTCTGATTTTTTTGGAGTGTCATATTCCTCCTCTCATATATTTTTTTTATCAGAGAATTTTTGACAAGATGCAAACTTAAAATTAGATAGGGATTCAAAATGGATTTTTTTTGGGAAAGTCCTTTTATTCCCTCTCATTTGATTTTTTTTCAAATTCCACTCACTTTCAAACAAACAATCAAGCATACAATCATATTTATTAAATTAATATAAGCTTCATGCACTCATTATGGTGGCTTCAAAGTCCTGAAATCATCACTTGTAACTCTGTTCTTGTTCCCCTTGTGCATGCCATCATCTCCATGCTTGATCTTGCTCCAATGTTCATCCTTCTTGTCCAAGCTAGGCCCTTCATTTGTTAGCAAGACAAATGTATCCAATTTAGGCAGCATCATATTCTCATGAACATTAGAACCATTACCAAGAAATGAAGGTACCTGGTAAGTTAATTGGCGTGCACGAGCTCTAGTAATTGGTCCAGTATGTATTGCAGCAGGGGCTCTGGGTGTAACAATGGTATTGATGTCCTCATCATCCTCCCCTTCTTGAAGTAAAGTCGTCCTCGACGGAAGCTCATCTTCCTCACCCAAATAAGGCTTCAAATCTGCAATGTTAAAAGTGGGACTAACCCCAAAATCTGCAGGCAGCTCAACTTTATATGCATTATCGTTTATTTTCTCTAACACCTTAAAAGGACCATCAGCACGTGGCATTATCTTTGATCTGCGCAAATAAGGAAACCTATCTTTACGCAAATGTAACCAAACAAGATCTCTAGGTGCAAAGACAACATGTTTTCTACCTTTATCTCCAGGAAGTTTATATTTAGCATTCATACGCTCAATGTTTTCCTTAGTTAACTCATGCATTTTTAAGATCATTTCAGTACGTTGTTTAGCATCAAAATTAACCTTCTCCAAAGATGGAAGAGGCAACAAATCAATAGGTGCATGAGGTAGGAAACCATATAAAATTTCAAAAGGGCACATCTTAGTAGTAGAATGCAGCGAATGATTATAAGCAAATTAAATATGAGGCAAGCATTCTTCCCACATTTTCTTTTTATTCTTCAAAACACCCCTAAGCATAGTAGACAATGTTCTATTGACTACTTCAGTTTGTCCATCAGTTTGGGGATGACATGTAGTACTAAAAAGCAGTTTAGTCCCCAACTTAGCCCATAAACATCTCCAAAAGTGGCTAAGAAATTTAGTATCATGATCTAAAAAAATAGTATTTGGCGCACCATGCAAGCGAATAATTTCACGAAAGAACAAATCAGCAACATTAGCAGCATTATCGCTTTTATGACATGGTATAAAGTGTGCCATTTTCGAGAATGTATCCACGACAACAAATATGCTATCCCTCCCCTTCTTTGTTTGAGTTAAACCCAAAACAATGACCATAGATATATCCTCCCATGGAACACTAGGTAAGGCAAAGGCATATATAAACCATGAGGATTGAGTCGTGACTTAGCTTTTTGACATGTAGTGTAGCGAGCAACAAAGCGCTCAACATCCCGTCTCATCTTTGGCCAAAAGAAATGTGTAGCAAGTACATCCTCCGTCTTCTTCAAGCCAAAGTGTCCCATTAATCCTCCTCCATGCGCCTCCTGTAACAACAAAAGACAAACAGAGCTAGCTGGAATGCATAGCTTGTTAGCACCGAACACAAATCCATCGTTAACGACGAAATTGTTCCATGTTCTCCCTTCTTTACAATTCTGCTATACATCTTTAAATGCAGGATCATGCACATATTGATCTTTGATTGTCTCCAAACCAAATATTTTTAAGTCAAGTTGTGAAATCATAGTATAACGACGAGACAATGCATCAGCAATAACATTTTCTTTACCCTTCTTGTGTTTAATGACATAAGGGAAAGTCTCAATGAATTCAACCCATTTAGCATGTCTACGGTTCAGTTTTGCTTGACTTTTAATATGTTTCAAAGATTCATGATCAGAATGAATAACAAATTCTTTGGGCCATAAATAATGTTGCCATGATTCCAAAGTCTGAACAAGAGCATATAATTCCTTATTATAAGTAGAATAATTCAGACTAGGCCCACTCAATTTTTCAGAGAAGTATACAACAGGTTTACCATCTTGTAATAACACACCTCCTAATCCAATTCCACTAGCATCACATTCAAGCTCAAAAGTCTTATTAAAATCAGGAAGTTTGAGTAGAGAGGAGCTTGTGTCAACTTATGTTTCAATACCGTGAAGGCTTCTTCCTGTGCAGTACCCCAAACAAAAGGCACATCCTTTCTGTAAGCTCATTGAGAGGTGCAGCAATGGTGCTAAAATCTCTGACAAAACGTCTATAGAAACAAGCGAGGCCAGGGAAACTCCTCACTTGTGTGACTGTTTTGGGCCGCGGCCAACTGGTTATAGCTTCAATCTTGGCTTTATCAACTTCAATTCCCTGTGGAATAACAACATAGCCAAGAAAAGATACTCGGTCGGTGCAAAAGGTGCACTTCCCAAATTTACCAAACAAATGTGCATCACGTAGAGCTATAAAAACAGCACATAAATGTTTCAAATGTTCCTCCAAAGATCTACTATAAATCAATATATCATCAACGTAAACTACCACAAATCGTCCAATGAAAGCACGTAAAACTTCGTTCATTAATCTCATGAAAGTACTAGGTGAATTAGTTTACCCAAAAGGCATGACTAACCACTCATATACTCCAAACTTAGTTTTAAATGTTGTTTTCCATTCATCTCCCAATTTCATACAAATTTGATGGTATCCACTACGCAAATCAACTTTGGAGAATATTATAGAGCCACTCAATTCATCAAGCATATCATCTAGCCTTGGAATAGGATGACGATAATGAATAGTAATATTATTAATGCCTCTACAATCAACACGTATACGCGACGTACCATCCTTTTATGGCACTAGTATAATAGGAACAACACAGACTAAGAGATTCGCGTATATAACCTTTGTCGAGCAGCTCCTGTACTTGACGCATAATCTACTTTGTCTCCTCTGGATTGGTACGGTATGGCGCACGGTTTGGTAGCGAAGCACCAGGAGTTAAGTCAATCTGATGCTCAATCCCGCGAATAGGTGGTAATCCCGGTGGCACGTCTTGTGGAAAGACGTCAGCAAACTCCTGCAAAATGTTAGTGACAGCAGGAGGCAAAGAGGAAGGCACATCCTCGAATGAAAATAATGTCTCTTTGCACACAAAAGTATAGCAAACAGATTTGCTGAAATCTAGATCATCAATATCAGATTTGGTGGAAAGTAAACATGCACTTTTCAATTTAATTTCAGAAGCAACACTAGATGGTTTATTATTAGGCTTCATTTGTTGCTCAAATTCTTTTGCCACAATGTGATTTTCACTCTTATTTTTCTCCTGTTTTGCTTTATTAGCTCTATTAATATCATCTTTCAAAATGGAATCAGGAGACATAGGAAGCAAAGTAATATGTTTATCCTTATGAACAAGAGTATACTGATTGTTTCTACCATGGTGTACATATTTTTTATCAAATTGCCATGGTCTACCAAGTAATAAGGAACATGCTTGCATGGGTACCACATCACAATCAACATAATCATCATATGTAGTGATAATAAAATGCACACGAATAGTACGTGTTACCTTAACCTTGCCGCTGTTGTTAAACCATTCGATGTAGTAAGGATGTGGATGTGGTCTTGTGGTGAGAGATAGCTTCTCCGCCATCTCCATGCAAGCCAAGTTGTAGCAGCTCCCTCCATCTATGATGACGCGAACAGAACATTCCTTGACAACTCACTTTGTATGGAACAAATTATGCCTCTTATTTTACTCAGCTTGTGTGACCTGCTTATAGAGGCTAAGGTGTCTCGTCTTTCGATGAGATGGTGATTATCGTTTTCGGAGGAGTAGACTTCGATGATCCGACTATGAACGTGCGAGGACGTCACGCCTTAGCAATCGCTAAACCAACTCCGAGAGGTTATTGACCATGCCGGAGCACCATCAACCTAACCACGAGGGTCTATTACCTACAAGCAAATGAAGAACAAGCAAGAAACTGAGATTGCAATCTGGATATTGCGAATATAAGATGAAAGCCTTATTGATCAAGGTGGGGTTCTGTGACGCCTTGGTCTAGTCGTTGAACACAAACGAAGTACGCGAAGTTGCAGCTATGGCGAACTTTTAATCTAAACAAAAACCAAAGTCCAAACGATGCCCTAAGGACTGTATATATGGAGGAGTAGGGGGGAATTTCGTGGCACCTTGTAGGAGGGGTCCGAAACCAACCCTAACTTTGTTTCCCCACACATATGGACTCTAAAAACAACATATACTTATGTATTTGGAAATTACATGGGCCTGGCCCAAAAATAAGGTGGCACCGCACCTAAAATAAGCTATGGACGAAATTTATGAAGGGGCATCTTGTATATTTTGTCCATGTCCTTGTAGGTCATCACAGAGGCTTCAAAGTGCTCAAATACGCACTAGAAATACCATTCTGGATCCCTTCACACGCGCCTTCATCTCCATGCTTGATCCTGCTCCAGTGTTCATCCCTCTTGTCCATGCTAGGTCGTTCATTAGTAATCAACACAAATGTATTCAATTTAGGTAGCATCATATTTTCATGAACATTAGAATTGTCACCAAGAAACAAAAGTACCTAGTAATTCAATTGGACTGCGCGAGCTCTAGTAATTGGTCCAGTATGTATAGCAGCAGGGGCTGTGGGTGTAACAATGGTATTGATGTCGTCATCATCCTTCCCTTCTTGAAATGAAGTCGTCCTCGACGGAAGCTCATCTTCCCCACCCAAATAAGGCTTCAAATCTGCAATGTTAAAAGTGGGACTAACTCCAAAATCTGTAGGCAGCTCAAGTTTATATGCATTATCATTTATTTTCTCTAACACCTTAAAAGGACCATCAGCACATGGCATTAGCTTTGATTTGCGCAAATCAGGAAATCCATGCTTACGCAAATGTAACCGAACAAGATCTCCAGGTGCAAACACAACACGTTTTGTATCCTTATCTCCAGCAAGTTTATATTTAGCATTCATACGCTCAATGTTCTGCTTTAGTTAACTCATGTAGTTTTAAGATCAATTCAGGACGTTGTTTAGCATCAAAATTAACCTTCTCCGAAGATGGAAGAAGCAACAAATCAATAGGTGCATGAGGTAGGAAACTATACACAATTTCAAAAGGGCACATCTTAGTAGTAGAATGCAGCGAATGATTATAAGCAAATTCAATATGAGGCAAGCATTCTTCCCACATTTTCTTGTTATTCTTCAAAATAGCCCTAAGCATAGTATACAATGTTCTATTGACTACTTCAGTTTGTCCATCAGTTTGGGGGTGACAAGTAGTACTAAAAAGCAGTTTAGTCCCCAACTTAGCCCATAAACATCTCCAAAAGTGGCTAAGAAATTTAGTATCACGATCTGAAACAATAGTATTTGGCACACCATGCAAGCGAATAATTTCATGAAGAACAAATCAGCAACATTAGCAGCATCATCGCTTTTATGACATAGTATGAAGTGTGCCATTTTTAAAAATCTATCAACGACAACAAATATGCTATCCCTCCCCTTCTTTGTTCGAGGTAATCCTAAAACAAAATCCATAGATATATCCTCCCATGGAACACTAGGTACAGGCAAAGGCATATATAAACCATGAGGATTGAGTCGTGACTTAGCTTTTTGACATGTAGTGCAGCGAGCAACAAAACGCTCAACATCCCGTCTCATCTTTGGCCAAAACAAATGTGTAGCAAGTATATCCTCCGTCTTCTTCACGCCAAAGTGTCCCATTAATCCTGCTCCATGCGCCTCCTGCAACAACAAAAGATGAACGGAGCTAGCTGGAATGCATAGCTTGTTTGCACGAAACACAAATCCATCATAACGACGAACTTGTTCCATGTTCTCCCTTCTTTAGAATTTTGCAATACATCTTTAAATTCAGCATCATGCACATATTGATCTTTGATGGTGTCCAAACCAAATATTTTAAAGTCAAGTTGTGAAAGCATAGTATAACGACAAGACAATGCATCAACAATAACATTTTCTTTACCCTTCTTGTGTTTAATGACATAAGGGGAAGTCTCAATGAATTCAACCCATTTAGCATGTCTACGGTTCAGTTTTGCTTGACTTTTAATGTGTTTCAAAGATTCATGATCAGAATGTATAACAAATTGTTTGGGCCATAAATAATGTTGCCCTGTTTCAAGTCCGAACAAGAGCATATAATTCTTTATCATAAGTAGAATAATTCAGACTAGGCCCACTCAATTTTTCAGAAAAGTATGCAACATGTTTTCCATCTTGTAATAACACACCTCCTAATCCAATTCTACTAGCATCACATTCAAGCTCAAAAGTCTTATTAAAATCAGGAAGTTGGAGTAAAGGAGCATGTGTCAACTTATCTTTCAATACCGTGAAGGCTTCTTCCTGTGCGGTACCCCAAACAAAAGGCACATCCTTCTTTGTAAGCTCATTGAGAGGTGCAACAATGGTGCTAAAATCTCTCACAAAACGCCTATAGAAACCTGCAAGGCCAAGGAAACTCCTCACTTGTGTGACCGTTTTGGGCTGCGGCCAACTCTCAATAGCTTCAATCTTGGCTTTACCAACTTCAATTCCCTGTGGAGTAACAACATAGCCAAGAAAAGATACTCGGTTAGTGCAAAAGGTGCACTTCCCAAGGTTACCAAACAAACGTGCATCACATAGAGCAATAAAAATAGGATGTAAATGTTCCAAATGTTCCTTCAAAGATAAGCTATAAATCAGTATATCATCAAAGTAAACTACCATAAATCGTCCAATGAAAGCATGTGAAACTTCGTTCATTAATCTCATGAAAGTACTAGGTGCATTAGTTAACCCAAAAGGCATGACTAACCACTCATATAATCCAAACTTAGTTTTAAACGATGTTTACCATTCATCTCCCAATTTCATACGAATTTGATGGTATCCACTACGCAACTCAACTTTGGACAATATTGTAGAGCCACTCAATTCATCAAGCATATCATCTAGCCTAGGAATAGGATGACGATAACGATTAGTAATATTATTAATGCCTCTACAATCAACACACATACTCGACATACCATCCTTTTTTGGCACTAGTATAATAGGAATAACACACGGACTAAGAGATTCACGAATATAACCTTTGTTGAGCAGCTCCTGTACTTGACGCATAATCTCCTTTGTCTCCTCTGGATTGGTACGGTATGGCGCACGGTTTGGCAGCGAAGCACCGGGAATTAAGTCAATCTGACGCTCAATCCTGCGAATAGGTGGTAATCCCGGTGGCACGTCTTGTGGAAAGATGTGAGTGAACTCCTGCAAAATGTTAGTGACAACAGGAGGCAAAGAGGAAGGCACGTCCTCGAATGAAAATAATGCCTCTTTGCACACAAAAGCATAGCAAGCAGATTTGCTGAAATCTAGATCATCAATATCAGATTTGGTGGCAAGTAAACATGCACTTTTCAATTTAATTTCAGAAGCAACACTAGATGGTTTATTATTTGGCTTCATTTGTTGCTCAAATTCTTTTGCCACAATCTGATTTTCACTCTTACTTTTCTCCTGTTTTGCTTTATTAGCTCTATTAATATCATCTTTCAAAATGGAATCAGGAGACATAGGAAGCAAAGTAATATGTTTATCCTTATGAACAAGAGTATACTGATTGTTTCTACCATGGTGTACAATTTTTTTATCAAATTGCCATGCTCTACCAAGTAATAAGGAACACGCTTCCATGGGTACCACATCACAATCAACATAATCAGCATATGTAGAGATACTAAAATGCACACGAACAGTACGTGTTACCTTAACCTTGCCGCTGTTGTTGAACCATTGGATGTAGTAAGGACGTGGATGTGGTCTTGTGGTGAGAGATAGCTTCTCCACCATCTCCATGCTAGCCAAGTTGTTGCAGCTCCCTCCATCTATGATGACGTGAACAGAATGTTCCTTGACAACTCCCTTTGTATGGAACAAATTATGCCTCTGATTTTGCTCAACTTGTGTGACCTGCATACTCAAAACACGTTGAGCAACTAAACTTTCATACCTGTCAGCATCTTCAGCAGCCATGTATTGCTTCTCATGATCATAATCATCTCCACCGTGTTCTTCACTTGTAATAAGAGCCAAAGTCTCCTCATCATAGTCACTAGCGGACTCATACCCACCATCCTCAGTAGCAATCATAACATGTGAAGATTTACATTCTCTCGAAAAATGACCTCTACCCTTACAACAATGACAAATAATATCAAGTGTGTGCCCTGTTGATGCCATGGATGAAGAAGAGCTCTGTACAGGCTCGGTAGGTGTGCTCTTGGCAGATAGTGGTGGTAGTGCCTACTTTATTGTATCACGGCTGGAGGTGGCAGTTAACGGAGGTGCCGGTGTAGCAGAACGTTTGGAAGTAGAAGATGCACGCGGTGTCCATGATGAAGGTCGACCTGCAGGAAAATTAGTCCGCGCCAATGCCTATCAAACCTGCACTTGACATTCAGCTTTGCAAGCAAGATGGAATAAACGAGTGATATTGTTATAATCCTTATACTCTAAAATGGTCTGAATCTCTCTATTTAATCCACCCATAAAATGTGCAAGCATAGCTTCATTATCCTCAACAATACCACATCTAATCATGCCAGTTTGTAATTCCTGATAATACTCCTCTACAGAATTTTTTCGTTGTCTCCAAACCTGTAGTTTTTGAAGTAATTAACGTTGATAATATGGTGGAACCCAACGAGTACGCATAGCAATTTTCAAAGCAGCCCAAGTAGTAGGAATATTATCATGATATAATCTACAATGTTCAGACCACCAAACAGAAGCAAAACTAGTGAATTCACAAACAGCAGCAGCAACACATCTATCCTCAGGATATTGTAAGCATGTGAAACATTGTTCAGTTTCTAACTCCCAAGTAAGATATACATCAGGAATGTATCTACCCTCAAACGGTGGAATATTCAATTTTAATTTAGGAATATGGTCATAATCTCATACTTGAGGTGGTGCTGCAGCCCTGCAGTTGCGATTATATACATGAGGTTGACCTGGTGGTGGTGGTGGTGGTGGTGCCCGTGGTTGCATGTAGTTCTGATTTTGATCAACCTCATCCTCGTAATAGTCCTCCACCTTTGCAGTAGCAGCAGGAGCTACAGAAGCATCAACAACAGTAGCAACGACACTAGAAGTTTGTCCTGGCTCAAGATGAACATGCTGCACTCGCCCTGCTTGATCGCGGCGTCGAGGTTGTTGTTGATGTTGTTGCAATGGTGTAGTAGATGCGGGTGGTGGCTGTGGTAGACATGCGAGTACTTCATCGAACTTGGCATCCAACTTTGTGTCAATTGTCTTCTCAATGTCATCAATCCTCTCAAGTGCCTTTCCAAAACTGGCCATCACGTCTTCCACCTGTTGACTCAACATTTGCTGAAGTTTATCATGAAGCTCCTTCTTTGTCATGTTCTCCCATTCAATCTCGTTGGCTTGTGATCCTGCCATGGTTAGCAGCTATAGAAACACACAAAAATATGATCCTACAGACTACTAAAAAATGGTGGTGGTGGGGTGTCACAAATCCGTCAAGCAAATCTCAAATTCTTACCAGTTCTTACCTAGAAGTGATCGACAACCGTTGTAGTCAAAACTCTCAAAGCATGGACAGAGCGATTGCCAGGTGGTATCAAACGCACGATGTAGATGTATGTGGAGCTGGGAAGGATTATGATATGGTAGCAAAAATGTCATCAATAATCAATTCAGATATGCAAAGTTGAATAAACGCTCATCGACGGTACTGTGCTGGTCCTAGGCTAGACCGTACTAGAGACGCGAGCCTAGAACACTAACAAAATCACGGCGCTGCATGTAAACAAGGTAGAAGTACACTCTGAATCTCTTTTCTTTCACTTTTTTTGCTCCGCAACAATTTTTTTTCGAAAAAGTCTACAAATGGCCTAAAAACTGCCTATCCAGAATTTTCTAGACTTAGTTTTTTTTTAAACTGGAACTATTTTTCTTCTGCCGGTGTCTCAGAAGTTGGGGATTCCGACTTGGTCACGACTCGTAGTTGGACGTGACCTGGAAATCAATAACATGGAAGTAAATACTGGACTCGGAATAGGATTGGTGGCGGAGATGAATCTGGTGGAACTCGGACTGGTGGCGAAGATGTATCTGGTGGCAACTCGGACTAGTGGCAGAGATGTATATGGTGGCAATTCGGACTGGTGGCATGATGGCAGCGGATATGTGGTGGTTTTTATGGAACAACGGAGAATATGTGGTGGTGTATAGGAACTCGGATTGGTGGCGGATATGTGGTGGTGGTATATGGCAACAGCGATGAAGATGGTGCGGCGGCGGCGTGAGAAACTGTGATAGAATTCGAAACTCTAAAGGAGTAGAAGCTAAGACCAACAACTCGACACGACGATGCAACCGCAAATTCAACAAAGCAAAACCCTAAAAAGATTATGCAAAGGCTCAGATTGGTTCGGATATGATGAACTAACCCTAAATTTTTTTGGCTTTTTCATGGACTGTAGGTATGAAGAACAAACTCGATCTAAACTATCAAAAACTGGAAAATCTCATAGAGCAACCTGGAATCCTGATACCACTTGATAGAGGCAAAGGTGTCCCATCTTTTGATGAGATGGTGGTTATCGTTTTTGGTGGAGTAGACTTTGACAATCCGACTACGAACGTGCGAGGACGTCGCGCCTTAACAGTCGCAAAACCAACTCTGAGAGGTTACTGACCACGCCGGAGCACGATCAACCTGACCACGTTTCCTGCAAGCAAACGAAGAACAAGTAAGAAACTGAAAGCGCAATCTTGATATTGCGAATATAAGAGGAAAGCTTTATTAATGAAGGTGGGGTTCTATGACGTCTTGGTCCGGTCGTTGAACACAAATGAAGTACGTGAAGTTGCAGCTATGGCAAACTTTTAATCTAAACAAAACCCAAAGTCTAAACGACACCCTAAGGGCTGTATATATGGAGAAAGAGGGGGGGGGGGGATTTCGTGGCCCCTTTGAGGAGGGGTCCGAAACCAACCCTAACTCTGTTTTCCCCACACATACGGACTCTAAAATCAACCTATACTATAGTATTTCAAAATTACATGGGCCTGGCCCAATAATAAGGTGATGCAGCACCTATAATATCCTCTGGATGAAATTTATGAAGTGGCATCTTGTATATTTTGTCCAAGGCTTCATGCACTCATTATGGTGGCTTCAAAGTCCTGAAATCATCACTTGCAACTCCGTTCTTGTTCCCCTTGTGCATGCCATCATCTCCATGCTTGATCTTGATCCAATGTTCATCCTTCTTATCCAAGCTAGGCCCTTAATTTGTAAGCAAGAAAAATGTATCCAATTTAGGCAGCATCATCTTCTCATGAACATTAGAATCATTACCAAGAAACGAAAGTACCTGGTAATTTAATTGGCGTGCGCGAGCTCTAGTAATTGGTCCAATATGTATAGCAGTAGGGGCTATGAGTGTAACAATGGTATTGATGTCCTCATCAGTTCTTCTTATGAGTAAATTGAATGGTCTATTTGGGTCCCTATATATAACCCTTGTTGCTAACATCGAAGGACCCATTTAAAAATGGGTACCTAAATCCAAGCATTAATCTCTTGTAGGAGTTTTCTTTCAGTGGGGGTGTCATGGTTGCTCGATAGTGGAGTGACAAATCATATGACCGAAAGCAAGGACTTGGTGGTGGATGTGCAACCAAGCCTATCTATGCCCACTCATGTCCAATTCGGTGATGCTTCAACATCTAAGGTATTGGGTCTTGGCAAGGTAGTCATCTCTCAAGATTTATCTATTGAGAAGGTTATGCTTGTTGAGACCCTTGCATACAATTTACTTTCTGTTTGTCAACTTGCACTCATGGGCTTTGCAACATTCTTTGATCTTGATACCGTGGCCCTTTTGTGGAGCAAGACTCTTAAAGTAGATTCGTTGGGCATGTTGAGAATGGTCTTTATGTGGTTAACTTTTTGGAGCGACCCACTAAGACCGCGACTTGCCTAATGACTAAAGTTGTTGTGGGGTGGCTTTGGCATCATCGTTTAGCCCACGTCAATATGAGATCTTTGAAAAGTCTCCTTAAAGGGGATCTGATGTAGGGTGGAACTTTAGGGGCCGATCTTTCACGAAATGGAGGGGATCCCGCGAAGAACACGAAGAACACGAGGGAAAACAAGAGGAACCACTCAAATCAACGAGAAACGATCACACATGTGCTAGATCTAAGTACACATAGAGATCAAATGATCCAAAGCCAACAAAGGAAAGATACAAAGGTAACTAGTTCATCTCCGTGAGGAGGCCTTGAGTCTGCGAGGGATCTTTCCGTGAGGGTTCTTGAATCCAAGCGTGGATCTTCTCCGTAGAGGCCGCGGTTTCTCTCGATGGAGTAGAACCACAAGGATGAGCAAAGCTCTATCTCTAAAATGAGCTAAACCAATGCTAACCCTAACTAGGAGGAGGAGGGGGTCTATATATAGTGCTAGTCCATGAAGGGGTAAGTGAGAGGGGGGATACATGGGCCTCGGGCCCTGTCCAAGCGCGCAGGCAGGCGCCGGATGTCCGGGCTGGGGGCCGGATGTCCGGCTGTTCGCGAGACGTCGGATGTCAGGGGCACTAGCTAGATGTCTGGCCTGGAACATGCCACTTCAGACCTTCTCTAGATAGGCGCTGCTGGATTTCCGGTATGACGCCGGATGTGCGGGCTGTGGTCTGACGCCGGATGTGCAGGCTGTGGTCTGGCGCCGGATGTCCGGGCTGGCTGCCAGATGTCCGGCCGCTAATGCTTTTGGCCGTTTGTTGGGGCAGCTCCTATGCGGCTGCCCAGGCACCGGATGTCTGGCCTCTGGCCCGGATGTCCGGCCGCTGTAGCTTCAGCAGCTTCGTCTTCTTCCGTCGTCGCTTCCATACTTCTCTCTTGGATGGTGTAGTTGATCCTTGGTGTTTGCACTCCTCCTCAACATTCATGAAGCTCTGACAATACCTATGCATGAACACGGGAGAAGTGTCAAGTAGTATACCATCCTCGAAGGGGTCAAGTGAGCACGTGTAAAGGAGATGATTCACCTTTGGGTATGTGAAGTAGATGTCGCACGTGTCACTCGCCAAACAGGCTCTTGGCATGGTGATGTTTGTAGGATGCTCCACATCATCTCCCCCCCTTGGGAAAGCTCTAACCTCGGATCAAAAACCAAATCACCATGGGAAAGAAATGGCTTCGGCGTGTAGAGGTGGACGTTCACCAAGTACTCGTCATCTTGAAGCTCGAAATGGGCACTCTCCAATGTCGCACCATCTGGTGTTTCCTTCAAAAGGAGTAAGGACAACAAACACTTGGAAAAACAAATGTGGTTAGCGTTAGTGCAAAACCAATCATTCGATAGGTGAGTCACCAAACAAGTGTCGTCATCATGCAAAGTGTAAGGTATGACATGGCATGTAAGCACATAATTTGAGCACAATTAAGGACATCATGGAAATAAGCATGCAAATGGGAGGTAGAGATGCAAATATGTGTGGCAAGAGAATAAGCATCTACCTCAAAGTCATAGCAAACATGCATAAAGCGCTCAACACATGGTCTATGGTATGCATATGAATCATTCACAACACCAAAGAAGATGAGATGTCTAAACACATGGGTCAAGTGCAAGACAATCCAAGCATAACGTGCATAGGGTGTAGTGAATATAGAGTGGCACTCAACACAATAGAAAGAGCAATTGTTCATCAGGTGTGAGGCAATCATGTGACAAGCAATGGGATATGGCATATGTGAAGAAATGACATTGTTGCAACCAAACATATGATAGGAGCAAGTAATCCACAAGTTGGATGCAACACACAAGGCATATATATAATGAGGCATGGAAAGGTGAAAATGACACATCGAAGCAAGATCTCTAACATGTGCGCAATCAAGTAGTACAAGATGACCAATAAGTCTTGTGGTGCAAGTAACACAAGTAGTATGATCCACAATATCCATGCTCAAGAAAGATGTCACCTTGAAGGCGTATCCTTGTGCATCCTTCACAATGCCAAAACACAAGCAAGTGTGATGTAGAATCGTCGTGGTAGAAGGTGGTTCGCTCTCAAGAACTCGAATTGTCAACTCACGTGACGTGGGAGTTGACACGAAGTCCATGTTTCCTACACATGCACGCAACAAAACAAAGAACGTATGCGCATGGTAGATAAACACATCATCCATCATGATGGTTCTCTTCTCTTGCACATAACCATTAGAAGCAAAAGTGCATGAATAATATGATGCAACAATGGAAATATTCATGGCACTAGGTATATGGTGCAAAGAGGTAAGACAAGCATGCTTCAAAAGAAATATGTCAAAATCCCCAAATATATGTGAGAATGCTATGGGGGTAATCTCATTAGAAAGACTAAAATCATTGTTGCACTCAATACATGGAAAATTATCTAGCATGAGAGAGGTAACATATGGAGATATATGACAAGAAGCAATAACAATCATGTGCAAAGCATGTAGATGGTTGTCATCAACCGCATGAAATAAGCAAGTATGAATCATCGGTGATGCAACAAGGCAAGAAATCATAATAATCAAGTCGTGCAAGCTAGTAGTGCGAAGATGCAACATACTAGAGGAAATCATGGCAATCATGTCATGTGAGCAAATAATAGGCATAGGCAATGCACATGACATATCGCAAGCACGAACACAAAGCAAGATCATAGTATCATCATAGGAATGGGTTATAGGTGGAACATGGTAATAACAAGCAATATCTCCACCAAGCTTGCAAATACACATACAAGTACTAGAATCAATCATCATGTGTAATGCAAAGCATGGGTCACAAATGCATGCCAAAGGCATAGGAATGAGCATATCATGCAAAGTGAACATGGCAAGGTGGGAAAAAGATATATAATGGACAATAACCCATAACCATGTGAGGGCCATGTAGAAGAATTGCACAAAGTCTTTGCGCGAAGGGAGCAGCGGTAAGGATAATCCACGGGAACCCAAGTCATCATTGCTCTCTAGAGCTCGTTTTGTCAACTCATGGGATTGTGAGGTTGACAAGTATTCATGGGTACCTACACAAAATAGACACAAACGAAAGAAATTGTGTGTGTGGTAAATGTACACATCATCCATCATGATGTGTATGTGCACGTGAGAGTTAGCACAAGATAAGCATCGCTCAAAGAAATTTGAAGCATGGTATAAGAACATGTCATCCATCATGAAAGAATAGTTGTTATGTATAATACAATGGGGACGCAAATTGAGCATACAAATATAGGGCACATCAATATCATTTTCATTCATGGGGAGCATATTGTGCACATAATTATGAGGATCATGCAATGGATGGGATGGATCGAAATCTCCTAACATGTATGAGGAAACTATGGGGGTCTCCTCATGAGCAATAGTGGAAACATCAAATGGAGAATATGAACAACATCCAAAACAATGCATATCCGAAGCTAGGTGGTCATGGCATGGCATATGAGATAAATGATGCAAAGGGAGCATATCAATATCATCATAAGAAAAACAAATGCCAATAACCATGAGCTTGTCATCTATGCCATATGTGCAAATTGGGTTTATTTTAATGGCATATGCATAGTCACTACGATGAGATTGCAAATTTGACATATTGTTGATCTCATGCATAGCATATGACAAGTCAAGCGGGTTGTCAAACATGATGTGACCAAGAGAATTATCACAAGAAATCCTATGCAACATGGCATCACAACTAATAGACTCCACATGGCAATCATCTCATCATAAATGGGTAAATCATCGCATGGGGAAGTTGCACTAGCATGAAGCATGGTAATAGGTGGATCAACATCATGTAAGCAATCAATGTCAAGAATGTCCACTAGTGGGACTAGAGCATCACCGTCACCTATGTTACCTTTTTCATTCCACTCAAGTGGTATAGGTGAGGTGTGAACGACCAAATGGTGGTCATCTTCATCATGATGGAACCATGTGGGGGGTGCATCATATTCTACCATGGCCATCGTCTTGTCCAAAGGAAGGACGAAGTCGTCGAGAATCGGCGCGTCATCATATATGGGACCTAGCACCAAATGAGAAGACACAATAGAGGTAGAGGTCAAGTTGTTAGAAATGCAAATGTCCTCACAAGAGCGATCAACTATCACACTCTCTCTATGTGGTGGCTCACTCACTCCCTCAAAATAGGTGCACTCAAAGTCACATATGGTGGAGTCACTCATCTCACTCAAGTGGTGGGGGTTGTGGCTCTCCTCACATGGGAATTGGGGCAACTTATCATATATGGGGCTAGTGGTGAACTCGCTCTCATTCTCAATATGGTGGCACAAGTCACTCAAGTCATCATACGTCGCCGTGGTCGAAGGGAAAATCCCATGCTCAACCATCTCGTCACCGTCGCCGTGGATGAAGGCCGAAGATGGCACATCATCACTCTCGCCTCCAAAGATGGAAACATCATCCTTGCTCGCCACCGTGTCGCTCGCATCCAAAGCATGTTCCTTGAGAGACTCCGTAGTCGTAGTCGTCGCCGCACCGTCTTGAAAAAGAGTCAAAGTAGACTCGGCACCATCAATGCCACAAAGAGGGATGGCAGTGAAGTCGAACTTGGGAGCGTCGTCTTGGAGCTCGTCGGGCTTGGACATCGTGGTGGTACTAGCCTCATGCTCGCCATCTTGTAGCTTGGTCTTTGAGAAGTGTGCTTTGGGTGGAGAAGCCTTAGCCTTCATGAGTTCTTGTTCCGCCTTGAGAGCATCGATGTAGTTGTCGTCGAGGGACTTGTAGTTCTCGAGGAAGGTAGTCTTGGAGATGTCGTTGTGTAATCCCATCATGAAGTGGAACTTCATCAAAATGGGGTCGTCCATGCTGGCTCGTCGCAAGGCATTCTTCATCTCCTTGAAGTACGCGTCGATGGACTTGGATCCTTGGATGGTGTTCTCACATTGGCGTAGAAGTTATTCCGTGTAGGTGGGAGGCATGAACTCTCGCCGCATAGCTCTCTTCGTCTTGGGCCAACTCATGTCATATCTCTCCGAAGGTGTGTGAAGCTACCATGTCGATGCATAGTCATGGAAGTTCGTTGTGGCGCACTTCACTTGATCTTTGAGAGGAACTTGATGTAGCTTGAGGTAGTCCTCCATCAGGCGCTCGCACTCGAGATACTCCTCGGATTCTTGACACCCATATAAAGGAATCTTGTGGTCGGTGTCAAGGTCGTAGTAGCTCGTGGAAGTCGCAGACTTGAGCTTGGGAAGCTTCTCGTGAGATTAGTCTTGGGGTGCCTGTTGGCGAAGATGCCGTATGTCCGTAGGCAAAGATGCCTTGAAGTCGCTTGGCGAATATGCCAAGGGAGATGGTGAAGTCGTTGAGCGGTTGTTGGTGTTGAGCTCTTGAGTTTCATGTTCTTGTTAGTGGTGGTGTTGATGCCGATGTGACCTTACCGGAGATGGTAGCTCGGAAGCGTGTGCACTTGAGCGTCCTCTCGAAGATGAGGAAGATCGCTTGTAGGACTTGATGAGGGCTTTGATCTCCTCCATTTGAGCATCCATCTTGGCGTCCAAGTTGTCTTTCATGGCACCAAACTCGTCGTTGTCCCTCTCAAAGGTGTGCTTTGCCTATCCATCACAAGACTCGAGCAAATGTGAGTGGGAGAAAGAGAAGAACTAGACCAATGTACCTTACCCGATGTTGAAGATGGATCAATGATCACTCAATAATGTATCAAGGAAATAGCACAATTGGTACCGGATCTTGTCAATTCTCACACCTACACAAATAAGGCTTATGGATTAGCTTGGTGAGGATCGTGGCACAAAAATTTGATGCAAAATGTTAGCAAGAGTCAATAATGTTGAAAGAGATTCACAAATTCGCAAGTGAAACAAGTAGACCAATAGCAATATGTGGCACACGGAAACACACACATGGATAGATAGATGGGGTCATGCAACCAAGGAACGAGCTCAAAATATGGAATCCACGGAAAATGCTCTTGTTGCACAACTCTAGAGAGATGCTAGCACGATTGCTCAATAGGCGGATACGACACTTGTGCACAACCTATAAGAGACAAAAATGCAACAACTTCTATCCCAAGTATGCTATGTATATATGATTCCCGGTGTTGTATTCACAATGATCCAAGATGATCAATGATGGCAATTTGATATGCAATGTGGTATGATGCTATGGCTCTTGCCTACAAGCTTCTTTGCTCTTTCTCTTTTGCTTAAAAGCTTTTTTTTGTATGGCCACTTTGCGAAATGGACAAAACAAGATAGCAATTGTGTATATGCGGGAACAATCTTGTGGCACACCAGATGATATGATGATACCAATATGATATGGTATGTATGCAATGGAAGGGCGGATCGATGATCACTAATGTGCACAAGTAACATTGCCGACAATACTCAAATGGCTAGTCTCGATAGGCAAGTGACGCAAAATGGGCTAGGGGTTATCAATACAATGGCAAGAAGAATGTACAATGATGGGATACCACGATACCAAGGTGATATAGAGGTTACCATTAATGGTTTGTCATGTGTAAGCAAGAATGGATAATGATGAAGTGGTCAATGTCAAATCGTTCGCAAAGTTGAGCGGCAGTGTTGTCGATGTCGAACCGTTCCTAGTTAGCCGAAACACCCTAGGAAATGGAAAAACCGCAAACTCAAAATCTCAAAGGCAAATGTCAAATGGTGGTAGCGGAATGCGGTGGTGGTTGCGGAAGTATTGGTGGAAACCCGGTCAAAATGGGTTAAGGTGGTGGAAGGGTATGATGGGCTATACACAGTGTCGGAGTTGAAAGCATGGTCCCTAAGTAGCCGAAACACCTTAGGAGACACAACTCACAACACAAACAAAATTGTGTTAAGTTGGGGTGGCTGAAGTGTATGGTGGGCAAGCCTATGCGGAAGTTATGGTGGTGGTTGATGAAGAAGCAACCATCCCTAAGTAGCCGAAACACCTTAGGAGACTCGAATCACAACTCAAACAACCACAAATGGAATGGGGAACAAAATGGGTAAAGTTCAAAAAATTTGATGGACTCAAATGAAGGTGGTATATTTTTATGGGATGAGGGATGTCAATAGCTTCAAAAAGAGCTAAAGAACGTCAAAAACGGACTTCGGATGAATTATTTATGGTCAAAACGGTGAAGCACGGGAGGCTGAAATCCCAGGGGCCGGATATCCGGGGGGTAGGCCGAAAATCTGGGGATGTATGTCCAGAATTGTGCAGATTTTCTGCTCCAGGAGCCGGATGTCCGGCCGGTGGCCCGGATGTCCGGCCCGACGATTCTAGATCGGGATTTGGACTTCAAAACTCGATTCGGGGCGAAATTTGATGATTTTGGGGCCAAAATTTGACGGATTTCGTGGATGGAAAGTGGAGAAAATTAGGGGAAAGCTAGATCTACTCAAGACACAATGAATCCATGGATCAAAATCAACAAAACATCATCAAACCAACAAATCACAAAAAAATTGGGGCTATTTTTGGTGGGGATTTTTGAAATTTAGAACGAAATCAAGCAAAAGAAGGCTAGAAAACAATGGGGAGGCTCCAAATTCATGATCAACGTGGCTCATGATACCAAGATGATATAGGGTGGAACCCTAGGGGCCGATCTTTCATGAAATGGAGGGGATCCCGCGAAGAACACGAAGAACATGAGGGAAAATGAGAGGAATCACTCAAATCAACAAGAAACGATCACACATGTGCTAGATCCAAGTACACATAGAGATCACATGATCCAAAGACAACAAAGGAAAGATACAAAGGTAACTAGTTCTTCTCCATGAGGAGGCCTTGAGTCCGTGAGGGATCTTCCTGTGAGGGGTCTTGAATCCAAGCGTGGATCTTCTCCATAGAGGCCGCGGTCTCTCTCGATGGAGTAGAACCACAAGGATGAGCAAAGCTCTATCTCTAAAATGAGCTAAACCAATGCTAACCCTAACTAGGAGGAGGAGGGGGGTCTATATATAGTGCTAGTCCATGAAGGGGTAAGTGAGAGGGGGGGATACATGGGCCTCGGGCCCTGTCCATACACGCAGGCAGGCGCCGGATGTCCGGCTATTCGCGAGACGCCAGATGTCCGGCCTAGAATATGCCGCTTCAAACCTTCTTTGGATAGGCGCCACCATATTTCCGGGAGGACGCCGGATGTCCGGGCTGTGGTCTGGCGCAGGATGTCCGGGCTGGCCGCTGGATGTCCGGCCGCTGATGCTTTTGGCCATTTTTTGGGGCAGCTCCTGCGCGGTTGCCAAGGCGCCGGATGCCCAGCCTCTGGCCCGAATGTCCAGCCGCTGTAGCTTCAGTAGCTCCGTCTTCTTGCATCGTCGCTTCCATGCTTCTCTCGCGGATGGTGTTGTTGATCCTTGGCGCTTGCACTCCTCCTCAACATTCGTGAAGCTCTGACAATACCTATGCATGCACACGGGTGAAGTGTCAAGTAGTATACCATCCTCGAAGGGGTCAAGTGAGCACGTGTAAAGGAGATGATTCACCTTTGGGTATGTGAAGTAGATGTCACATGTGTCACTCGCCAAACGGGCTCTTGACATGGTAATGTTCGTAGGATGCTCCGCATCAGGATCACTTTCGTGGACTAACAAATGTGAGTTTTGCCAAAGATCATGCTTGCAGTGCTTGTATTGAAGGAAAGCTACATGAAATGGCTCACCGACCCATGACTATCATCTACTCGAAGAGGCTTGGAGCTCCTTCACATGGATATCTTTGGTCCTCCATCCTTCGATAGTCTTGGGGGAAGAAAATATTTCTTGGTGATTATGGATGATTACTCAAGATACACATGGGTATACTTCTTCAAGAGTAAGAGTGAGACCCAACAAACGGTCATCGACTTTGCAAATGAAGCTCAATGTCAACATGATACAAAGATATTGATGATTAGAAGTGGCAATGGCACCGAGTTAAAAAACTACACCTTGGATGAGTTCCTTTGTGATGAGGGGATCAAGCACCAATACTTCGCACCATATACCCATCATCAAAATGGTGTTGCAGAAAGGAAGAACTGGACATTGATGGATGCGGCAAGGACCATGCAGAATTCAAATCTTCATACAACTTCTGGGCCGAAGCCATCAACACCGCATGTCATGCATCCAATCGGCTCTACCTCCGCAAAGGCTTGAACAAGACTCCATATGAGATACTTACCATCAACAAGCCCAACCTCAAGTACTTCTCTGTGTTCGGGTGTAAGTGTTTCATTCTCAAGAAAGGTGTTCGTTTGTCTAAATTTGAACCTAGAGCTCAAGAGGGCATATTTGTTGGTTATGCTACAAACTCTCATGCTTATTGTGTCCTCAACAAGTCTAATGAACTCATTGAGGAGACGTGTAACATGGAGTTTGATGAAAATAACGGCTCCCAAGTGGAGCAAAGTGGTCTTTCTGATGTAGGTGATGAAATTCCTCGGCAAGCCATAAGAAGAACTAGATGGATACCCCGCGCGTTGCTGCGGGACATATAGTGGCTTTTAAGTGCTGAACGGAATCATTACAAAGTTGTTTCTTACAAATAGCGCACTGGTCTCTTTTGGGTTGTTCACAAGAAATTGACATGTGGTTAAGTACGCACTAAACATAACAGAGGCTTTGTGATTTCTTCAATGCATAGGTTATGTAGAAATATAAAAGATGATTTGATAAACATGGGTATTTGTCAAAGGAAGATGTATTGAGAGGTCATTTAATTTTGCAAGGTGAAGATTGACATGACACATGAATGGAGTTTTCATTTAGTAAATAGTGTAGAACTGCAGGTACAGCAAGCATATCAAATTAATTTCAGCAACGGGCCATCTCCTTAATATTGCTTAAGACAGTATTATCGTAAGTATGCTAAAAAAGAAACCAAAATAAGCTACTAAGTATAGCTTTTGAGTTATTAGAAGAAAAATGCTATTATATATAACCATGTTCTCCTGACCTAATTAGTGACCACAAATTAGATTTTTAGACTACCGCTAAAAGTAGTTCACATGCATCACCGATTGCAACCTATAGAGATTATTTTAGTCTGTAATTTATGTTGAATCAAACAAATTTTAAATCCATACCCGGTCAACACCCTAGGGAAGATAAATAAAAAAATCTCCAAAGGGACCAGCAAATTGATGGTCCATACCTGGTCAAATCGAGCTCTGCTGCAAAAAAAAAAGAAGAACTCTGCTGCAACTTTTGTAATGTATGTTTGCACTATCAACTTCTGCAATGTATGTTTGCACTATCAAATCGAGCTCTGCTGCAATGAAATGTCAAGGAAATCACCAACCTGCAAATTCTTGAGTTAGGGCGTGTATGCATTATCAATGTTTGCAGTAAGTTAGAATCAGAATCAAAATGGAAAAAAAGTGACCACTTACAGACTTACATATTCTGCTTTTGTAATAGGATGATGTGTTGTTCCCTGTAATTTTGTCAAAGAAAACATTAGCTTGTTGAAAGATGTGACGTGCTGATAAACTAGAATAAATGACTGCAACACAAACTCATAATTTAAAATATTGTAGTAGCCTATCAGTTCGCATGTAAAGAAGACGGTACATGTATTTTTGTTTCAGTTTTGCATGTTTCCCAACAGAAGCCAGAGTACTTATCGTAGCGTCGTAGGAGTAGCTCGACATGACGATCCTTCCGTGATTGGCTACGCTTCCAACAGCACTAGCCCACCTGCGATAGGAGTGTGTCCGTGTTGATCCACCAACTGTACGCAACATCTAGCGACGCTGGCAGGCTACACAACGACTGTGCCCGTGCGGCTGAGCAGCTCTCCTTTCACCTAAACTCCCTCACATGTCGCTGGCTACGGGTTGGGCCCCCGTCCCTGCCATTGGGGACATGCCCGACGATGACAAAACTCCAAGGCGGGGCAAGGTACATGGGCCGCTGCTGCTCCCAGAGGTCGTGCCACCATGAGGGGAGCACATCGACGTGAATGGTCAACTTGATCGGCAGCAGCCACGGACTCTACAGCCGCAACATGTTGTGGAGATCCAAGATGCGGCCCTCCCACCTCCCTATGCAACACCACTCCTTCTCAGTCCTCCTCCCCCTCCTACCTTACCCCATCCGCTCGACCAAGATTTGGAAGGGACGATGATGCGAGATGGAGGCGCTGGCCTTGATTTCAAGATGCCAAAGCATGTAAATAAAGGGGAACGATCATGTCTCTTCGGATCCCCACGTCGGTTCCAGAAGCTTTGGCTCTTGGGCTGAATGATCATGTCTCTTCAGATCCCACGTCTGTTCCAGAAGCTTGGCTCTTCGGCTGTTTTTTTCTTTTGTGAGTTGGACTCTTCGGCTGTTTGATGGAAATAGAGCCATTTTATCAGAGTAGGGTTGCTGATGTGGCACATGCGGTGAAGCAAAATAGAAGGTGGCATGTGTGGGGCATGTGTGATGAGGTGGATAGACTGCATGTCAAGAGAAATATGATAGTGGGGATGAACTATTTAGGTATTATAGATTGGGATTGGTCAAATACACCCCATTGAGGAACTCCTTGTGGCCAAAGGAGAAGGACAATGTTCTACGCAAGTGGAACCATCACCGACTCTAGACCCACACACTTCCGAAGAACAAAGTGAAAGCCCTCAACCAAATGAGCCTGATCAAGGGCAAGATGAACCTCATGATGATGGTGGTGCACCAAATGATGCCGAAGATCAAGTTCAAGACTCCGAGCAAGCTCAAGATAGTGCTCAAGATGATGCTCCTCAAATGCCTATTGAGGAGCTATTGGAGCGCCGTGCTGCCAAGATTTCCTCCAAACTCAAACGTCAAGATCATGTTATGGAGAATGTGCTTGGTAGCCTAAGAAAAGGGGTAACTACTCGTAAATGATTAACAAACTTTTGTGAGAATCACGCGTTTGTTTCTTGTATTGAACCCCAAAAGGTACACGAGGCGCTCGATGACACGGATTGGCTTGAAGCCATGCATGATGAACTCAACAACTTCAAGCGCAACAAAGTGTGGGAGTTAGTGCCAAGGCCAAAGGAGAACGACAGTGTCATTGCAACCAAATGGATCTTCAAGAAAAACAAGATGTGAATAGTGTGGTTATTCAAAACAAGGCAAGATTGGTAGCACAAGGCTACTCCCAAGTCGATGGTATCAACTACGGTGAAACCTTTGCTCCCGTTGCTCATCTTGAATCTATTCGCATATTGCTTGCATATGCATCTCATCATGATTTCAAGTTGCAACAAATGAATGTGAAGAGTGTATTTCATAATGGTCCTTTGAATTAGTTGGTATATGTCAAACGACCCTTGGGATTCGATGACCCCAAGTTCCCCAATCATGTATATAAACTCAATAAGGTGCTCTATGGCCTTAAACAAGCCCCACGCGTGTGGTATGAGTACTTACCGAGTTGTTGCAAGATCGTGGGTTTGAAATTGGGAAAATTGATCCCACTCTTTTTATTAAGAAGGTCAAAGGAGATTTGTTCATATGCCAACTATATGTTGATGATATTATGTTTGGTTCTCCTAACAAATCTTTTAATGATGAGTTTGCCGCACTAATGACCAAGAAGTTTGAGATGTCTATGATGGGAGTGTTGAAGTTCTTTCTCAGGTTCGAAGTCAAGCAAAGAAGAGAAGAAACATTCATCAACCAAGCCAAATATAGCCAAGACATGTTCAAAAGATTCAAGCTAGATGATGTCAAGCCGGCCAAGACTCCAATGCCAACCAAGTGCCAACTTGACATTGATCCCAATGGTAAAGTGGTGGATCAAAAGGTATATCACCCCATGATTAGATCCTTGCTTTACCTTTGTGCATCTAGGCCGTATATCATGTTGAGTGTGGGACTGTGTGCAAGGTACCAAGCCGCACCTAAGGAAAGTAACTATGTGGCGGTCAAGCGAATATTTCGATATTTGGCTCATACCCCAACTTTGGCTTATGGTACCCCAAAGGTGCTGGCTTTCATCTCATGGGATATTCGGACTCGGATTGGGCGGGAGACCGTGTGGATAGGAAGTCAACTTCCGGAGGGTGCCAATTCCTTGGTTACTCTTTGGTGAGTTGGTCTTTGAAGAAGCAAAATTGTGTGTCTCTCCACACCACCGAGGCCGAGTATGTAGCCTCTGCAAGTTGTTATGCACAATTGCTATGGATGAGGCAAACTTTAAACGATTATGGTGTCACTTGTGACAAAGTGCCTCTTCTATGTGACAATGAAATTGCTATCAAGATCTCCTACAATCTGGTGCAACATAGCAAGACGAAGCATATTAAGATACGTCATCATTTCATCCGAGATCACATCAAGCATGAAGAGATTGAGATTATCTACGTCAACACTCAAGAGCAACTAGCGATATTTTCACGAAGCCATTGGATGAAGCAAGATTTCGCGAGTTAAGGCATGAGCTAAATATCATTGATTCGAGTAATGTGGCTTAAATCTAGGCACACCCCATCACATTCATCATGATATCTTGTTCTAGATGTAGGCATGGACATAGGGGGAGTGTTGTTCTCTCAATCAACTCTCCGTCCCCCCATTATGCATAAATCGATCAAGTCTTTCGCATTAGCCATTTTAAATGGTACTTGTGCTTCAAAGATGAGTTTTAGGGTTTAGGGTTAGGGTTTAGGGTTTAGGAGTACGAGCATCAGAATATGATGGCTCTTATTTGTTCACCTTTACAACTAATCCATGTTGTTGCAGCCAAAAAGGACAACACCTTCAAATGGAACAGATGTTCTACGAGCATGCAATAATGCACACTTATTAAAGCCAATAAATTCCATTATACATTCATGATGTGTTGCCTTCATTGAAATGCCAAAGGACTGTTCTTTAGGCTGAACAGTGAATTGCTCCAACATAAAAAGAAGACACCAATCTCATAGTAGTACTTAAGATCGTACTTCTCACACAACATGAATCTATCTTAAAAATTGGGTTTTACTACAACAATGTGGAATACATAGCAAATCATTTACAAGCAGACTACAATACACTAAAATCTAAATGCTTAAAATTGCTTTCAGGTCCATTGCAAGCCAAAGACAGGATAATAGGCAAGCACATTGCAAGAGTAGAATTATACAACAAAGGCCAAGAACGGCTTACCCGACAAACAAGTTCAGCAGTAGCGCGGGAATGATCGAGGGGCGACGTCCAGGTAGCAGCTAGCTGCGAACCATGGGAGCGCAGGAACACCGACAGTGCACACTCCTGTCGCTCCCCACGCGTCGTGAGGGCCACTGCCGGCCATCGCCCACCAACCAGGTCGGGTGGCATCGCGAACGCACATTCCCCGTGGCTAACTATTACCACCTCCAGCAGCGCCACCGTCCTCCCCTACTGCGGGAGGTACTAGTGTAGTGATGGTGTGGGGAGGAGCATGTGGCAGGGGTCCCAGACCTTGATGTTGGGGTCGAGGAGGCGTGGGGTGCCCGTTACGGATGGCTGTGGCGAGAGCGGCGAATCGCCGGCTCGGCAGGGGAGCACCTCAGGCTCCTGCTCCTTCACCTTGGACATAGAGGCCGGTTGATAGAGGCGAAGGTGTCCCGATGTTTCGATTAGATAGCTATTGTTTTCTGTGGGAGTCGACTTTGACGATCCGACTACGAACGTGCGAAGACGTCACGCCTTAGCAATCGCTAAACAACTTCCGAGGGGTTATTGACCACGCCGGAGCATGATCTACCTGACCATGAGGATCTATTTCCTGTGAGCAAATGAAGGACAATCAAGAAACTGAGATTGCAATCTGGATATTGCGAATATAAGAGGAAAGATTTATTGATGAATGTGGGGTTCTATGATGTCTTGGTCTGGTCGTTGAACACAAACGAAGTACGCGAAGTTGCAGCTATGGCGAACTTTTAGTGTAAACAAAACCTAAAGCCTAAATGACGCCCTAAGGGCTGTATATATGGAGGAAGAGGGGGAAATTTCGTGACCCTTGGAGGAGGGGTCCGAAACCAACCCTAACTTTTGTTTCCCCACACATACAGACTCTAGAAACAGCCTATACTCAAGTATTTTGAAATTAGATGGGCCTGGCCCAAAAATAATGTGGCACGACACCTAAAATAAGCTATGGACGAAATTTATTAAGGGCATCTTGTATATTTCGTCCATGTCCTTGTATGTCATCACGGAAGCTTCAAAGTGCTGAAATATGGACTAGAAATGCCATTATGGTTCCCTTCGCGCGCGCCTTCATCTCCACGCTTGATCCTGCTCCAGTGTTTATCCCTCTTGTCCATGCTAGGCCCTTCATTAGTAATCAATAGAAATGTATCCAATTTAGGCAGCATCATATTCTCATGAACATTAGAATTGTTACCAAGAAACGAAAGTACCTGGTAATTCAATTGGCATGCACGAGCTCTAGTAATTGGTCCAGTATGTATAGCAATAGGGGCTGTGGGTGTAACAATGGTATTGATGTCCTCATCATCCTCCCCTTCTTGAAATGAAGTCATCCTCGACGGAAGCTCATCATCCTCACCCAAATAAGGCTTCAAATCTGCAATGTTAAAAGTGGGACTAACCCCAAAATCTGCAGGCAGCTCAAGTTTATATGCATTATCATTTGTTTTCTCTAACACCTTAAAAGGACCATCAGCACATGGCATTAGCTTTGATTTGCGCAAATCAGGTAATCTATCCTTACGCAAATGTAACCAAACAAGATCTCTAGGTGCAAACAGAACAAGTTTTCTACCCTTATCTCCAGCAAGTTTGTATTTAGCATTCATACGTTGAATATTCTCCTTAGTTAACTCATGCATTTTAAGATCAATTCAGCATGTTGTTTAGCATAAAAATTAACCTTCTCCGAAGATGGAAGAGGCAACAAATCAATAGGTGCACGAGGTAGAAAACCATACACAATCTCAAAAGGGCACATCTTAGTCATGGAATGCAGCGAACGATTATAAGAAAATTCAATATGAGGCAAGTATTCTTCCCATATTTTCTTGTTATTCTTCAAAACAGCCCTAAGCATAGTAGACAATGTTCTATTGACTACTTCAGTTTATCCATCAACTTGGGGATGACATGTAGTTCTAAAAAGCAGTTTAGTCGCCATCTTAGCCCATAAACATCTCCAAAAGTGGCTAAGAAACTTAGTATCACGATCTGAAACAATTGTATTTGGCACACAATGCAAGCGAATAATTTCACGAAAGAACAAACCAGCAACATTAGCATCATCATCACTTTTATGACATTGTATAAAGTGTGCCATTTTCAAAAACCTATCCATGACAACAAATATCCTATCCCTCCCCTTCTTTGTTCGAGGTAATCCTAAAACAAAATCCATAGATATATCCTCCCATGGAACACTAGGTACAGGCAAAGGCATATATAAACCATGAGGATTGAGTCGTGACTTAGCTTTTTGACATGTAGTGCAGCGAGCAACAAAACGCTCAACATCCCGTCTCATCTTTGGCCAAAAGAAATGTGTAGCAAGTATATCCTCCGTCTTCTTCATGCCAAAGTGTCGCATTAATCCTCCTCCATGCGCCTCCTCCAACAACAAAAGACGAACGGAGCTAGCTGGAATGCATAGCTTGTTAACAGGAATCACAAATCCATTGTTAACGACGAACTTGTTCCAGGTTCTCCCTTCTTTACAATTCCGCAATACATCTTTAAATTCAGCATCATGCACATATTGATCTTTGATGGTCCCCAAACCAAATATTTTAAAGTCAAGTTGTGAAAGCATAGTATAACGATGAGACAATGCATCTGCAATATCATTTTCTTTACCCTTCTTGTGTTTAATGACATAAGGGAAAGTCTCAATGAATTCAACACATTTAGCATGTCTACGGTTCAGTTTTGCTTGACATTTAATGCATTTCAAACATTCTTGATTAGAATGTATAACAAATTATTTGGGCCATAAATAATGTTGCCATGTTTCTATGGTCCGAACAAGAGCATATAAATCTTTATCATAAGTAGAATAGTTCAGACTAGGCCCACTCAACTTTTCAGAAAAATATGCAACAGGTTTGCCATCTTGTAATAACACACCTCCTAATCCAATTCCACTAGCATCACATTGAAGCTCAAAAGTCTTATTAAAATCAGGAAGTTGGAGTAAAGGAGCATGTGTCAACTTATCTTTCAATACCGTGAAGGCTTCTTCCTGTGCGGTACCCCGAACAAAAGGCACATCCTTCTTTGTAAGCTCATTGAGAGGTGCAGCAATGGTGCTAAAATCTCTCACAAAACGCCTATAGAAACCAGCGAGTCCAAGAACACTCCTCAATTGTGTGACCATTTTGGGCTGCGGCCAATTCTCAATAGATTCAATCGTGGCTTTATAAACTTCAATTCCCTATGGAGTAACAACATAGCCAAGAAAAGATACTCGGTCGATGCAAAAGGTGCACTTCCCAAGGTTACCAAACAAACGTGTATCACGTAGAGCAATAAAAACAACATGTAAATGTTCCAAATGTTCCTCCAAAGATTTGCTATAAACCAGTGTATCATCAAAATGGACTACCACAAATCGTCCAATGAAAGCACGTGAAACTTCGTTCATTAATCTCATGAAAGTACTAGGTGCATTAGTTAAACCAAAAGGCATGAGTAACCACTCATATAAACCAAACTTAGTTTTAAATGCTGTTTTCCATTCATCTCCCCATTTCATATGAATTTGATGGTATCCACTACGCAAATCAACTTTGGAGAATATTGTAGAGCCACTCAATTCATCAAGCATACCATCTAGCCTAGGAATAGGATGACGATAACGAATAGTAATAGTACTAATGCCTCTACAATCAACACACATACGTGACGTACCATCCTTTCTTGGCACTAGTATAATAGGAACAACACAAGGACTAAGAGATTCGCGTATATAACCTTTGTCGAGCAGCTCCTGTACTTGACGCATAATCTCCTTCGTCTCCTCTGGATTGGTACGGTATGGCGCATGGTTTGGCAGCGAAGCACCGGGAATTAAGTCAATCTGATGCTCAATCCCGCGAATAGGTGGTAATCCCGGTGGCACGTCTTGTGGAAAGACGTCAGCAAACTCCTGCAAAATGTTAGTGACAGCAGGAGGCAAAGAGGAAGGCACATCCTCGAATGAAAATAATGTCTCTTTGCACACAAAAGCATAGCAAACAGATTTGCTGAAATCTAGATCATCAATATCAGATTTGGTGGAAAGTAAACATGCACTTTTCAATTTAATTTCAGAAGCAACACTAGATGGTTTATTATTAGGCTTCATTTGTTGCTCAAATTCTTTTGCCACAATGTGATTTTCACTCTTATTTTTCTCCTGTTTTGCTTTATTAGCTCTATTAATATCATCTTTCAAAATGGAATCAGCAGTCATAGGAAGCAATGTAATATGTTTATCCTTATGAACAAGAGTATACTGATTGTTTCTACCATGGTGTACAGATTTTTTATTGAATTGCCATGGTCTAACAAGTAATAAGGAACATGCTTGCATGGGTACCACATCACAATCAACATAATTAGCATATGTAGAGAGACTAAAATGCACACGAACAGTACGTGTTACCTTAACCTTGCTGCTGTTGTTGAACCATTGGATGTAGTAAGGATGTGGATGTGGTCTTGTGGTTAGAGATATCTTCTCCACCATCTCCATGCTAGCCAAATTGTTGCAGCTCCCTCCATCTATGATAACGCGAACAGAACGCTCCTTCACAACTCCCTTTGTATGGAACAAATAATGCCTCTGATTTTGCTCTGCTTGTGTGACCTGCACACTGAAAACACGTTGACCAACTAAACTTTCATACCTGTCAGCGTCTTCAGCAGCCATGTATTGCGTCTCATGTTCAGAATCATCTCCATCGTGTTCTTCACTTGTAATAAGAGCCAAAGTCTCCTCATCATAGTCACTAGCGGACTCATACCCACCATCCTCAGAAGCAATCATAACACGCGGAGATTGGCATCCTCTCGCATAATGACCTCTACCCTTACAACAATGACAAATAATATCATGTGTGTGCCCTGTTGATGCCATCGATGAAGAAGAGCTCTCTGCAGGCCTGGTAGGTGTGCTCTTTGCAGATAGTGGTGGTAGTGCCTGCTTTCTTGTATCACGGTTGGAGGTGGCAACTGACGGAGGTGCCGGTGTAGCAGCACGTGTGGAAGTAGAAGATGCACGCGGTGTCCATGATGAAGGTCGACCTGCAGAAAAATTAGTCCTTGCCAATGCCTGTCGATCCTGCACTTCACGTTCAGCTTTGCAAGCAAGATGGAATAAATGAGTGATATTGTTATACTCCTTATACTCTAAAATGGTCTGAATCTCTCTATTTAATCCACCCATAAAACATGCAAGCATAGCTGCATTATCCTCAACAATACCACATCTAATCATGCCAGTATGTAATTCCTGATAATACTCCTGTACAGACTTTTTTCCTTGGCTCAAACGCTGCAGTTTTTGAAGTAATTCATGTTGATAATATGGTGGAATCCAACGAGTACGCATAGCAGTTTTCAAAGCAGCCCAAGTAGTAGGGTTATTATCATGATATAATCTAGAATTTTTAGACCACCAAACAGAAGCAAAACTAGTGAATTCACAAACAACAACAGCAACACGTCTATCTTCAGGATATTGTAAGCATGTGAAACGTTGTTCCGTTTCTAACTCCCAAGTAAGATATACATCAGGAATGTATCTACCCTCAAACGGTGGAATATTCAATTTTAGTTTAGGAATATGGTCATAATCTCGTACCTGAGGTAGTGCTGTAGCCCTACTGTTGCGATTATATGCATGAGGTCGACCTGTTGGTGGTGGTGCTGGTGGTTGCACGTAGTTCTTATTTTCATCAACCTCATCCTTGTAATAGTCCTCCACCTCTGCAGTAGCAGCAGGAGCTACAGAAGATCAACAGCTGTAGCAGTAGCACCAGAAGTTTGTCCTGGCTCAAGAGGAACACGATGCGCTCCCCCTGCTGGATCGCGAGGTGGAGGTGGTTGTTGATGTTGTTGCAATGGTGCAGTAGATGCGGGTGGTGGTTGTGGAAGACGCGCGAGTACTTCATCAAATTTGGTGTCCAACTTGGTGTTAATTGTCTTCTCAACGTCATCAATCCTCTCCAGTGCCTTTCCAAAGCTGGCCATGACATCTTCCACCTGTTGACTCAACATTTGCTGAAATTTATCATGAAGCTCCTTCTTCGTCATGTTCTCCCAGTCAATCTCGTCGGCTTGTGGTCCTCCCATGGTTAGCAGCAATAGAAACACACAAGAATATGATCCTACAGACTACTAGAAAGTGGCAGGGTGTCACAAATCCGTCAAGAAAATCTCAAATTCTTACCAGTTATTACCCAGCAGCAGGTGGTGATCGGCAACCGTTGCAGTCAAAACTCTCAAAGCTTGGACAGAGCGATTGCCAGGTGGTGTCAAACGCATGATGTAGATGTATGTGGAGCTGGGAAGGCTTATGATATGGTAGCAAAACTGTCAGCAATAATCAATTCAAAGATGCAAAGTTGAATAAACGCTCAACGATGGTACTGTGCTGGTCCTAGGCTAGACCGTGCTAGAGACGCGAGCCTAGAACACTAACAAAATCACGGCGCTGCACGTAAACAAGGGAGGAGCACACTCAGATTTTTTTTCTTTTTTTTCACTTTTTTTTGCATTTTGTTCCTCTTTTTTTTTCTCCACAACAATTTTTTTTGGAAAGGTCTACAAATGTCCTAAAAACTGCCTAGCAAGAATTTTCCAGACTTAGTTATTTTTTAAACTGGAACTATTTTTCTTGTACGGGTAGTACGAAAGTTAGGGAATCCAACTTGTTCACGACTCGTAGTATGGCGTGATCTGGAAATCAAAAACAAAGCAACAAATACTGGACTCGGACTGGTGCCAGAGATGAGTCTGGTGGAACTCGGACTGGTGGCGGATATGTATCTGGTGGCAACTCGGACTGGCGGCGGAGATATGTAGGTCGGTGGAACATGGACTGGTGGCGAATCTGTGATGGAGGTGGACTCGGATTAGCGTGATGGCGGCGGATATGTGGTATATGGCAGCGGTGATGATGATGGTGGTATATGACAGCGGTGACGATGATGGTGGTATATGGCAGCAGTGGTGACGATGATGGTATATGGCAGCGGTGGTGACGATGGTGCGGCGGCGGTGTGACAACTTGTGAATAGAACTCGAAACTCTAAAGGACTAGACACTAAGACTGGCAACTTGACACGACGATGCAACCGCAAAATCAACAAAGCAAATACAGAAAAGATTATGCTATGGCTCATATTGGTTTGGATATGATGAACTAACCCTAATTTTTTTGTCTTTTTCGTGGACTGTAGGTATGAAGAACAGACTCGATCTAAACTACAAAAAACTGTAAAATCTCACCGAGTAAACTGACAAAAAATTGTAAGGTCTCCCGATGTATCGATGAGATAGCTATCATTTTCTGTGGGAGTCGACATTGACGATCAAACTACAAACGTGCAAAGACGTCACGCCTTAGCAATCGCTAAACCAATTTTCGAGGGGTTATTGACCACGCCGGAGCACTATCAACCTGACCACGAGGATCTATTTCCTGTGAGCAAAAGAAGACCAAGCAAGAAACTGAGATTGCAATCTGGATATTGCAAATATAAGAGGAAAGCTTTATTGATGAAAGTGGGGTTCCGTGACGTCTTGGTCTGGTCGTTGAACACAAATGAAGTACGCGAAGTTGCAGCTATGGCGAACTTTTAGTCTAAACAAAACTTAAAGTCTAAACGGCGCCCTAAGGGCTGTATATATGGAGGAAGAGGGGGAAATTTCGTGACCCTTGGAGGAGGGGTCCGAAACCAAGCCTAACTCTTGTTTCCCCACACATACAGACTCTAAAAATAGCCTATACTCAAGTATTTCGAAATTACATGGGCCTGGCCCAAAAATAAGGTGGTGCAGCACCTAAAATAAGCTATGGACGAAATTTATGAAGGGGCTGTCGGATTCAGGGCTCCGCAGACCCAAGAAAGGTTCAAACCCTGGGGTGCGTGCGAAGAACTCAATCTCCCCAGTCTGCCAACTCGTCGATCTCACGGCCTAGCTAGATGAACTGGAAAGGAAAGGGACACAGGAGTTTACCCAGGTTCGGGCCACCTTGCGGTGTAAAACCCTACTCCTGCTTTGTGGTGGATTGGCCTCGAGGTGGGCTGAGGATGAACTAGTACAGAGGGGGAACAACCTCAGGAGGTGTGTTCTTGTGTTGGTGTGAGCTGGTGGGGGTGATCTGATTGATCCGTCCCCTTCTATGGTGGTGGCCTAGCTATATTTATAGTGGCCTTGGTCACCTTCCCCCAAAACAAAGGCAGGATGGGATCCCACAACGGCCAAGTTTGAAGGGAGACAAGTAGTACATCTTATCCTAACGAAAGGTGGTCTTCGCCTGCAAAGCTTCTGGTTATGACATCGTGGTGGGCTCGGCGATGACCTCCGTCCTGTCGTCTTGGTCTTGTAACACGGGAATGGAAACCTTTAGCTGATTCCTCGGGACTCTGCGCATGCGCTTGCTTCCTTAGCACCAAAGTGGAAACCTACTGTACTGCGCCCGCTGGTGCCCACCTGGCCTTGGTTGTCAGAGCTTGCGTCATCTGAACCTCACGAGGTTGGGCTTGCATAGAAATCTTCGCTCCTCAGGAGCTGGCCTAAGGAGGCCGCTTCCTCTGGAGGTCTTGACGTTGTCCGCCTCGCGAGGCTTGGCCCCTCGCGAGGGTCTTGTGTTGTTGATGCTGAAGATGGGCCGTACCAGGCCGCAGATGGAGCCACGCTGTGGGCCGCAGGCAGTCAAGTCTGGGTACCCTGGTTCCCAGAACGCCGACAGTAGCCCCCAGGCCCAAGGCGCGCTCGGACTTGGCTTCGGGGCGAAGCCAAAGGGCAAGGGTGAAGCGCTGCGGGCCCTAACCGCCTGCGGACCCAGTCGACGCGTGGCGCTTGATGGGACGTGGGCGTCTCCGCTTTCCCACGCTGCCTCGGCAACTGTTCGTCTTGACAACAGCCTGTTGCATGTGAAAAGATCATCATTACCGGAGATCGTCGAGGCCGGCGGCTGGCCTCCCCTGGCTATAAATGAAGGGAGGGGCGGAGCCCCCTCCTCATCTCCGTCTTCCCGCCGCTTGCTCCTTCTTCTTCCTTCTTGTCCCACCATCTCGTCGAAGCATCATGGCGCCGGTGAGGAGGTTTTCCACGACGAAGAAGGGGAAAACCCCTCGGGAGGAACCCGGGCCACTCCCACCGAAGAAGAGGCTCGACTGCTCCCGCAACGCCGGCGAAGGGGCCCAGGTGATGCGGCCTTGGCACGAGCGGCCTCCACCGGGCTTCCCGATCCCTATGTACGCCCGCGCACAGAGCCCTGCGCCCAGGGGCAACGCCCAGCGCCGCGAGGATCAGGGTCGTGGAGGAGGGCAGGCGGTGGCTGCACGGCCGTCCGGCTTGCGAACTCACGCCGAAGGTACGCCACGCGAGTTCGTGGTGTGGGTGGCAATGCCGCCATGCACGTGGATCCGGCTCCCGCGGTTCTTCGCAGAGGAGATACCGTCGAGGGGGCCCGTTGAGCTGTGGCTGCAACATGCCGGGTGCTGCAGCCAAACTACAGAAGCGGAGGTCGAGGTCATCCACCCTGGCGAAGTCTTCATGACTCGGGGATCGGGCGAGATCGCCCGCGCCTGCTGCCCGGGGGGAGCTCTCGCCATCCACTTCGAATACAACGGAGCTTCGACGCTCCTCTTCAAGGTGTTTGGCGAGGACGGTCGGCGCCTGGAATGCTGCACCAAAAGAGGCGATCCGCGCGGCGTGGCCATTGGCGCTGAACTTGCCCTTGGCCTTGCCAGCAGCTCCTCCGGCGCTAGCAGCGACTCTCCGGAGTCCAACGATGACGACAGCTACGAGCTGCCGAGCTCTCGCCACGCCCGGAGCATGGCAGCGGCGTCGACTCGGCGCCGTCGGTGACGTCCTGAGGCCGGGGTTCTCCAAGGTCCCTTTCTTTTGTTTTTCCTGCACAAAACCGCGATGAGCCCCGTGGGGGTATGTAAGAACTGTAATGCTTTTGCCTTAATGTTATTGTTCCTAGTTCGGTGTTGCGATTGCGTGTCCCGCTTTAGCATGGTGCTCCCTTTCATTCTCGCGGTAGCTTGGCACTCTACACTGACAGGACCCAGTCCCCAGGCGGGCTCCAGCCATCGCTGGTATGCCAAGTCGCGATGCCGTGGTCAAGGCCAGGAGGTGGGCGGCCCGAGGTCCGGTAAGAGCCCCTGAGGCGCGATGCTCAGGAGGTCCCCTTTAGCACGCAAGTAGCCCCCTAAAGGCCGATAGGGAAAACGGCCTTGCCCGAGCGAGATCACGAGGATCAAAATACTGGGTCGTGAGATTTACGCCGACATGTATGGGGTGACTTATCTTGGAAAGCCTGCGGCGATTCCTTCGTGCGACGCTTGACTGTGTCCTGGTGGTGGCGGTTCTAGGCAGGGCTCACGCCGATCCCCTTTTTCTTGCTCATCTAAATGCTCTACATCTTCGGGTCCGAGCCCTCGAGCGAGGCTCAGCCGCCACTGGTATGCCAGGTCGCGATGCCGTGGTCAAGGCCAGCGGGTGAGGGCTCGAGAGCCAGTAGGAGTTCCTGAGGCGTGATGCTCAGGGACCCCCCCTTTAACGTGCAAGTGAATTGCGTGAAAAGGGAGTGGCTAGCGGGGCCGCTCATAGTCTGACTCTGGAGGTTCCTACGAGTTAGTCGAAGAAAGAGAACATAGCACATAGATGCGCCTGCTGTCCTGCCGTTGATCTTTCCGCAAGAAGACGAAGGCACTGAGGATCCGGTGAGGTGACGTGCGCGGGGCGGGCCGCGAGCCAGAGCTCGATCTCTCAGGTTTATCAGCGCTGCAGGGACGGACCCGAGCACAGGCGCCGTGCCAGCAGCCCCCGTTGCGGGGTGAGCAGAAGGCAGGTTAGCAATGCGTGGAGGCCGCGAGGGGCGACTCCATAAATAACGAGATAGCAGAGGTAACATCGATAACCATAATAGCATAGGTGAGCATACTGGTCCGGAGTACATGAAATAAAATGGTGCGACCGCGGGCCTGGCCCTGGCGGCTTGAGGATAATGCAGCCCGAGGGGCACCCCCAATTGAACAAACCAAAAAGAGTGTCACCTGGCACCATTGCTGAAGAAGTGTTGGAGTAGCTGAAGACACGCGCTGCAGAAGTTGCTCCTCATGAGCCATCCAGGTCCTGAGCCTCATGAGGCCCTGGGGGCCCGGGGGGCTCGCGAGGATCCAGCGCCTGGCCTCGTGAGCCTCCAGGATGCTCCACATGTAGCGCTGGTGCGTGGCAGCCCTGTTCAGCGGACCGAAAGGCATGCGAACATAGCTGTGAGGGGGGCCCTTGCACCGGCTCACGTGGGACGGCCAGTAGAGCTCCTGAGAGGCGGCTCTGTTGAGCCCTGGGATGTTAACGCAGACGCACAGCCCGCTGCCCTCGTTAGGGGAGGGAGCTGCGCCGGATGGTGCGGGGCGACGCTCGCCTTGCATGGCCCTCGCCTCCTGAAGATCCTCGATCGCCTTGGTGATGAACCCCTGAGCGCCAGGCGCCTCGCGCCCTGTGCTCTTCTCGCGGAAGCGCGCGTTGAAGCACGCCTCCACATGGTGCCCGAATGCCTCCCTCGCGACGCTGGCCAGGCCTGAGGCCCTCCAGAGGAGAGCCCCCGAGCCCAACCTGAGGGGGGCGCCGGGCGTGCCTTCCTATGCAAAAGGGGAGGGCGCCCCATCAATGGGCGCAGGGCCTGAAGCACGATCATCGGACCCCCATCTTCCTGAGATCCTCGGTGGAGCAGCTGCTTCTTCTTTTTGGGGATGACCTCAGGAGGGTAGACGGCGCCCTCGTCATCTGGGCTCTCGACCACTGTAGCCTGGTAGGCGCGCTCGAGGGAGCACACCGCGTCCTTCTCGTTGCAGGCGACCGTGATGATGCCTCTGCTCCCTGGCATCTTGAGGACATTGCAGCCGTGGTGAGTCGCGGCCATGAACTTGGCCAGGGCTGGATACCCAAGGATGGCGTTGTACGGGAGGTGAATATGGGCGACGTCGAAGTCGATGAGCTCAGTGCGGTAGTTGTCGCGCTTGCCGAAGGTGACAGGGAGGCGGATCTGCCTTATCAGGGTGGTGGAGCCGTCGGTCACTCCTGAGAAGGTCTTGGTAGGTTGAAGCTGGTTGTACGGCACCTGGAGCCTGTCGAACGTCTCAACGAAGAGGACATTGAGTCCCGCACCGCCATTGATGAGTGTCTTGGTGACAAGGACATTGCTGATGGTAGGCAAACAGAGCATCGGGAGCGCGCCGGCAGTGGCCACGCACTTGAGCTGGTCAGTAGAGTCGAAGGTGATGGCATACTTGGACTACCTGAGCGGACGCGTCGCCTCGAGCTTGGGGAGGGCCGCGTTCACCTCACGAGCAAACTGCTTGAATATGCGATGAGAGGCGGGGGTCTGAGCGCCGCCCAAGATGCAAGCAATGGCACGAGGCTCTTGGAAGCCCCCGGCCCCATCATCTTGGTGGTGGTCGTCATTCCTCCTTGGCGGCGGCGGCAGTGGAGGGAGGCCAACGTTGCCCTGAGGGCGGTCCTCACGAGGCTGATCCCTCCAGGGGCCCTCACGAGGCTGGCCCTGCCTGTGTTCCTCACGAGGCTGGTCGCGCCAGTCCTGGCGGGGGTCGTGGTTGTCCCAGTGTCCCCCACCTCGGCCTCCTCCACGGCCGTAGCCGCGGTCGTTGCGCTCAGGGCGGCGGCCAAGGCGCCCGTCCCGGATGACCCTGAGCTCTTGGCAGTCATTGGTGTTGTGGCTGTGCATGTTGTGGAAGACGCAGAACAGGCAGCTGCCCTTGGAGGACTCCGGGTAGTCGCAGACGCGCTTCATCTCAGGTTCGGCCGCGAGCACAGCTTGTCCCTTGCGCTTCACGTCCTTAGCCTTGGCCTTCTTGTCTTCTGGATCAGCCTCCGGGAGCTCAAGGAGGGAGAGGCAACCTTCCTCTGCCCTCGTGCACCTGGTTGCCATGTTGAACATCTCCAAAGCCGAGCACAGTTCCTCGTGTATGGCGATCTCTTCCTTCATCTTGACATCCCGGACGCCATCAGTGAACGCAGAAATGATGGCCTCGTCCGACACCTTGGGGATCTTGAGGCGAACGTTGGTGAAGCGCTGGATGTATTTGTGCAAGGTCTCCCCCGGCTAATGCTTTACGCGCCGCAGGTCTCCCGCAGCCGGGGCGCGGTCGCGAGTGCCCTGGAAGTTGGCGATGAAGCGCTCTCGCATTTCTTCCCAGGAGGAGATTGATCCGGCGGGCAGGTTCAGGAGCCATGAGTGCGCACCATCCTTGAGGGCCATGGGGAACCAGTTCGCCATAACCTTCTCGTCGCCGTTGGCCGCCTCAATGCTCAGCTCGTAGAGCTGGAGGAACTCGGCAGGGTCGGGGTGCCGTCGTAGCGTGGAGGAAGGTCTGGCTTGAACTTCCCTGGCCAGACGACGCTACGCAGCTCCGGGGTGAACGCACTGCAGCCCGCCGCGCTCACGGGAGCCCGCCGTAGAGGGGGAGCTGGACTTGGTGCTCGCGCACTGCCGCCTCAGGCAGCACGCGGTCTTGACGTGGCGGTGCTGGAAGCGCACGCGCCTCTCCTTGGGGCTGCTGCACCACTTGACAGCTTTCTTCGTCACGCGCCGGTGCCCTGCGTGGCGGGTCGCGCCGAGGAGCCTCACGCCTTGGCTCGGGGGTGACTTCTTGCCTGGGAGGTGGAGGAGGCACACCGTGGGCCACATCGCCCGCAAGAGGTGGCGGGGGAGGCAGCGAGCGAGACGGTGCAGGGGTCTCTCCAGCAGCGCTGACGAGCTCGGCGATGCGGTCCAGCCAGTCCTCGTAGAGGTCGTCGGTTGGGCGATAGAGCAGAAGCTCAAGCGCCATGAGCAACGCAACCTGCACGTCCACTGGCCCGCGATGAGCATGGGAGGACGAAGCAGCCACCGGAGTCAGTGATGGAGTGGCGGTGTGTCCGTCGCGCCACATAGAGGGATGCAGCGAAGAAGCCTGCTGCTCGTGGGCCGCGGGGCCGGTGGCAGCATTTGCCACAGGCGATGGGGGACGGCGGGGAGTGCCGTCACCCGCAGGTGCTGTCTGGGCGGCACGGGTGGCGAGAGCGGCCCGGCACTCAGCGCGAACTTGACGAGCGTCAGCCATGGGAACGGTGGAACGACAGCGAATCGACCGGCAGAAGAGAGGCTCCGACGCACCCCTACCTGGCGCGCCAAATGTCGGATTCAGTGCTCCGCAGACCCAAGAAAAGTTCGAACTCTGGGGTGCGTGCGGAGAACTCAATCTCCATAGTCTGCCAACTTGTCGATCTCATGGCCTAGCTCAATGAATTGGAGAGGAAAGGGACACAACAGTTTACCCAGGTTCGGGCCACCTTGCGGTGTAAAACCCTACTCCTGCTTTGTGGTGGATTGGCCTCGAGATGGGCTGAGGATGAACTAGTACAGAGGGGGAACAACCTCAGGAGGCGTGTTCTTGTGTTGGTGTGAGCTAGTGGGGGTGATCTGATTGATCCGTCCCCTTCTATGGTGGTGGCCTAGCTATATTTATAGTGGCCTTGGTCCTCTTCCCCCAAAACGAGGGCGGGAAGGGATCCCCCAACGGCCAAGTTTGAAGGGAGACAAGTAGTACATCTTATCCTGACAAAAGGTGTTCTTCGCCTGCAAAGCTTCTGGTTGTGATGTCGTGGTGGGCTCGGCGATGACCTCCGTCCTGCCATCTTGGTCTTGTAACACGGGAATGGAAACCTTTGGCTGATTCCTCGGGACTCTGCGCATGCGCTTGCTTCCTTAACACCAAAGTGGAAACCTGCTGTACTGCGCCCGCTGGCGCCCACCTGGCCTTGGTCGTCAGAGCTTGCATCATCTGAACCTCACGAGGTGGGGCTTGCATAGAAATCTCCGCTCCTCAGGAGCCGGCCTAAGGAGGCCGCTTCCTCTGGAGGTCTTGACGTCGTCCGCCTCGCGAGGCTTGGCACCTCGCGAGGGTCTTGTGTTGTTGATGCTGAAGATGGGCCGTACCAAGCCGAAGATGGAGCCATGCTGTGGGCCACAGGTAGGCAAGTCTGGGTACCCTGGTTCCTAGAACGCCGATAGGGGCATCTTGTATATTTCGTCCATGTCCTTGTATGTCATCACGGAAGGTTCAAAGTGCTGAAATATGCACTAGAAACGCCATTCTCATTCCCTTCGCACGCGCCTTCATCTCTATGCTTGATCCTGCTCTTGTGTTCATCCCTCTTGTCCATGCTAGGCCCTTCATTAGTAATCAACACAAATGTATGCAATTTAGGCAGTATCATATTCTCATGAACATTAGAATTGTTACCAAGAAACAAAAGTACCAGGTAATTCAATTAGCGTGCGCGAGCTCTAGTAATTGGTCTAGTATGTATAGCAACATGGGCTGTGGGTGTAACAATGGTACTGATGTCCTCATCACCGGTGGAGCCGGTGCTTGGGCGGGAGGGGGTTGGCCCGAGGGATCCGAGGCTGAGGCAGTCGATGGATCATCGTCGCCTTCGTCGGCCGCGGTAGAGATGGAGGAGTGGGAGGAATGTGTAGAGCCCATTGTGCGCGGCCGTGGTGGGCGGCGAGATCTGACCTGGAGGTGCGATGGGTGCGAAGTGGGGAGAGTGAAGAGGAGTAAGGGCATCTCCGTCGCATTCCATCAAAAAGCGTGTAAACATCCGCACAGCACGGTCCAAACAATTTATTTCATCCAACGCTCGTACATCAATGGTCTGGCCCCGAATCGACCGTTTTCCCAGAGCCAGGCCTGTGGGAGCCGCGTGTGCTAGTTTTCCTGCACGCCTAAGAAAGATCAGAATATCGATGTGACATTTCATAACCCGCTGCATTCTCTCCCCTCACCGCCCACCCTCGGTTTCACACACACTCTTTACTTTCTCTATCATCGCTCTCTTGGTTTCTCCCATGGCCAATCCTCGAGCCGCCTTCCCTCCCCTACTCCCACCCCAACACGACTGGTGGGTTGACTACGTGACCAGGTCAGGCGGCAACCGCAACCCGATCGCCGCCCCCTTCTATTTTTGGTGGGTGTGGTTTCAGGCCATTAACTCGCCGGGTGTGGCTGCTACCAGTGGTTCATCGGCAGCGAGGAGGGTCGATAGTGCATCATCCTCAGCAGCGGCTGTGGGAGGCGCATCTACCGAGCCTGAGGTGTGGATATTTACCACCGTTCGGGGGTTTTCATACCTCGCACTGGTCCAATTCCAGGGTTCGCCGATGGCAGAGGTTGGTACCTCTGCTGTCATGACGAGGAGCGTGGTAGCACCATCGTCGACGCCCCTGACATTGGCCGGGTCCTTGTCATCACCGGCCGGTCTCTCCTACCCGCCTAGCTTTGGTCCACCTTCGTCGGCAGGATCTGTTCGTCCACGTGTTGGGAAATGTAGTAGAGAACAAAAACCATTGCCCTACGATCAAGATCCTGGATCACTATGAAGATGCATAAAAGGTTAGATCGGATCGTTACCAACTTCGAGTTGTAGGGAAAGAAGTGTTGGTGTAGATAATCGATGAAGTCCCTCGAACCGTTCATGAATGATACCCCGAACAAAAGACCGAAAGAACAATCTCCCTACGGATTGCACGCGTCGAGCTTCATGATCCGACAGTGCTTCATTGTCCAGAGGTTTGCGTCGCTAGAGAACTAGAGGAGGGAGAAGTGAATTTCATTGGGCTTTTCTATTATGTGGGATATAGAAAACTAGAACTATAGATCTAGACTAGATCAAACTAGAAAAGAACTAGAACAAGGGAGAACTAAAGAGGGGGGGTTGGAGGCAAAAGGGACTTGTGTCTCTAGGGGGACGCTCCCTCAAATATATATAGGTGGAGGAGGGGGTGGCTGACTTGGGGAGGCTCCTACACTTGGTACGCCTATGATGCGGAGAATCCTATGGACATCACCATGTTAAGAGCACCTTTGCCAAGAGACACGCTGTAACAGCCCGGGACCGACGCTCAAGAGGCCTTCCATGTTTTTTGTGATAACTGTGGTAATTATTTTTTGTTGCATTCATCATCGCATCATTCGCATTGCATCGGCACTCCGTTGCCCTCATTTTTTCAAAACATGCATCCATTCGTAGTTGTCGCTTCTTCCTTGTCTCTATTGACCTTTCCTCAGATCAACCGGACCGCTCTCTTCTCTCTTTCCCCTGAGCCCAACATAACCCACTTGTCTCAGTGGCCTTTTGTCACACCCCTTTGTCTTCGTTTTCCCTCGTCTCATGTTCAGCCTCTTGGCATAGTGCACAGACCCCCTCACTCGTCCAAAAACTGCCCCGAATCCAAACCGCTCAGTCATCACCGATGGGTCCGGATCAACCCCAAACATTACCAAACATCTTTGATTTATTTATTGGACTTCCCCCGCCTATTTATCTCGCCCGCCATATCTAAATCAAAGGTTTCTTTTGGCCCCTAAACTAGCCACCATACGTATATATAGCAAACAACCCTAGAATTTTGAAGGATGTCTGTTAGGGCATATTTCTCCATTAGTGGTTTTGGTGATTGATGACAATGCATTTTAGGACTAATCGTGTGCATTGAGCATTTTAGATAATCTATCATATGGCACAAGACGATTCGAGCCCCTCGGAGTTTTAAAAGTGAAGACGGTAATTTTCTTGCGTTTCTTTTTCGGTGGATTTGAGTCGTAGGAGAACCGTACTATTAAGAGAGGGTCTGCTTCGGAAAGGTTTGGGTGGAATTAACACGTACACATTTTCATTTGCACCCTGACTCCTTTCTCGCGTCGATGTAATTTGCTCCTCTGTTTTCTGTGCATGAGTCCTGAAGGCCTCAAGCGGCAGTGCCGCTCTGGGTAGCGGTAGTACCATTGTGCAGTGCCGCGTGTACTACCATTGCTTCTGGGGAATCTACTTTTCGTGTCGGTTTTGCACGGCAGTGGAATGGTAGTACAAGCGGTAGTACCGCTTACATGCAGTAGTACCGCCCGCCCACTATCGCTCCAATTCCGCTTCCTTCTAGACCCGTAGCGCTCTCAGTCCTGGTATGGCGGTAGTGGGTGCGCAGCACTACAGTTTTTAAGCCGTAGTACTGCTCTCTGGAGTGGTAGTACCGCTGTTGCGGTACTGCCACCATCCCCTGTTCTTGCCATGGCTCTGTGGGCTCCTGAGTTGCAACACCAACGGTAGTACTGCTCCGGTGGCACTACCACCTCGTGGTTCCGTGCCATTGCACTACTCAACGAGTACTTCCGCACGAGCGGTAGTACCGCTCTTCGGAGCGGTACTACCGCTTATATGTGGGCTGTGAGCGAGAAAACAGTTGGATTTCTTCCCACTATAAATTGAGGGTCTTCTTCTACAAGAAGATCCACCACCTCTCCCCCCAAACTCCATTGTTGCTCAAAGCTCCATTTTCGCCCGATCTCTCTCCCTAGCCAACAAAACTTGTTGATTCTCTAGGGTTTGGTTGAGAGGGCCCCGATCTACACTTCCACTAAGAGAAATTTGATCCCCCCCACTAATCCCTTGTGGATCTTGTTACTCTTGGGTGTTTGAGCACCCTAGACGGTTGAGGTCACCTCGGAGCCACAATCCATTATGGTGAAGCTTCGTGGTGGTGTTGGGAGCCTCCAATTAAGTTGTGGAGATTGCTCCAACCTTGTCTGTAAAGGTTCGGTTGCCGCCTTCAAGGGCACCACTAGTGGAATCACGGCATCTTGCATTGTACGAGGGCGTGAGGAGAATACGGTGGCCCTAGTGGCTTCTTGGGTAGCATTGTACCTCCACACCACTCCAATAGAGACGTACTTCCCCTCAAAGGGAAGGAACTTCAGTAACACATCCTCGTCTTCATCAGCTCCACTTGTGGTTACTTCTTACCTTTACTTTGTGCAAGCTTTATTTGTGTTGTGCCCTTTGCTTGCTTGTGTTGTTTTTGTTGCTAGCATCATATAGGTTGCTCACCTAGTTACATATCTAGACAACCTATTTGTTGCTAAAAGCTAAAAATTGGTAGTTGCCTATTCACCCCCCTCTAGTCAACCATATCGATAATCAATTGGTATCAGAGCCTCATGTCTTTTAAGGGCTTAACCGCCTTAAGAGTATGGTTGACGATGGGTCAAGTTATGGTGGTTTTCCCACGGCCGATTCGGTGGCCACGGTCACACGAGAGGACCTAAATGAAGATATGGCTTCACATAGGACCTCTATGATGACCAAGGTCAAATCCTTGTTCAAGGAATTACTTGAGGGTCTTAAACTCCCTACCGATCCGTTGCAAGTGGTCAAACCCACTACCACGTATTCGGATGCCAACTCCATCAAGGAGGCGGAAAATCATGATAAAGTTACCACCCCTCATGGTAATAATGGGATGGGCATCCATGCTGTAGTTGCCCCTCCCCAGGTCTATGGAGGACCGGTCCATGCACCTCATATCAACCACCTTGGTCCTCCTCCTAAGCTTGTGTTAAATGATTTTCCTTATTGGGTGTTTCATATCAAGTCTCATTTGAATCACAGCTCAACTCACATTTGGAGAATTATTTAGCAAGGCTTCTACCCGCATGATCCCCACAACTGCATTCCAAGGGAATTGGACAACCAATACAACCACTCTGCTTGTTCATCCTCCAAGCCGCCATGCCTCCCGAAGATCTCTCTCATTTGCGGCGGTTCATGGTTTTTAAAGAGGCATGGGAGCACATCGTCTCTTTGTACAAGGGAAGCTCAAGCATTCAACGCTCCAACTTTGAGGTGGTCCTTGATGAGGCCGATGAGTTTGTGATGTATGATGATGAAGATCCTCGTGAGCTTTACCAGAGATTGACTACTCTCACGGTCTCACTCCAAGATCACCGGAGCAAGGATATGGATGATACTTGGATCAAGCGCAAGTTCCTTAAGGCCATCATGCCCCACAACAAAGCTACGTCCTCCGTGATCCAATGACCGGACTTCCCCACCTTGTCCTCAAGTGATGTGTTGGATGAGCTTATTGATATGAACATCTTGAACAAGACAGCCGACAATGCCCTTACGCGTGTTGAACGGTCAAAGAAGCCCAACCTTGCCTTGAAGGCCAAGGCCATTTCGGAAGAAGAAGAAGAGGAAGAAGAGGAGGGTTGCCCTGAAGACACCAAATATGCTTACCACGAGCACATGGCTCTTGTGTTAAGGCAATTTTGGGGCAACAAGAGAAACACCAAGCCCAATTTCTCCAAGAACAACTCAAGTGGCTCCAAGGACAAGCAACATGTGAGAACTTGCTACAATTGTGGAAACATGAGTCACTTTGTGGTGGATTGCCCCTACGAGAAGAGGGAAGATAATGGTGGCAAGCTTATCCACAAAGACAAGGCCAAGTACTTCCCCAACAAGGACAACTTCACCAAGAAGGTGTCACAAATGGGGTTGGTGGCGTAAGAAGAATACATCTGTGATGATGATGATGCAAGTGGTGAAGGAATGGCGACGGCCTCCGTGGCCATTCCCACCTCTTCCCCAACCAAGGTGTCACTCTTCGACGCCCCCAACAAGAACCTCATCCCCAAGTGCCTCATGGCTAAAGGCATCAATAAGGTAACCTCCAACATCAAAACTTCCATCACGACTAATCCTTGTTTGTTGGATTGTGTGGATGAACATGAGAAGGTAAAGGTGTGTGAGAATGAGTTTGACAAGTTCTTGGGTAAGCTCAAAGGTGAGACCAAGAAGCACTTTGTTGCTCTCTTGGAATAACTAGGCGAGGCCAATGATATCATTGAGTCTCATGAGGAAACCATCACTAAGATGGACGGGCATAGCGGTGACTATGCCGATGAGATAGTGGATCTTTCCATTGCTCTTGACTAAGAGCGAGGTCTTCGTTTGGCTCTTGAGGACTCAGACAACGATGATCTTGCTAAAATTATGAAAATATCCTGATCATGCTCTTGTTCTTGCTCATGTGCTCAAATCTGAGAAGGTTGCACTTAGGGTTGGCCATGACAGACTCAAGGAAGAGTTTGACACACTTGACAAGGCTCAAAAGGCTTTGAAGAGTGCTCATGCTTCTCTTAAAGAGTCTCATGATCAACTCCAAGTGAAGCTAACCAAGGAGATAGCCACTTGCCCTCCTTTTGTTCCAATTGGGTTGGAAAGAGCACGGAATCTACTTTCCAACAAAAAAAGAATCACCCAATTCGGAGTCCGCATGAAAGAGATCTTGGCATTTTGAGTCAGATATGTCTGTGCAGTCCAAATCTAAGTCCAGAACGTGAGAGACTTGGACTCTATCTTCTCTTGGCCCAAATGTGATGTGAGAGGACTTTTTGAACATCACCTAAACTTCTCTTTTTCCCTTATCTTCATATGTGGGTTGTACAAATGTCCCATACACCTGCAATTAGACATGACACAGAAGTCTGTGAAGTATTTTTATCCTGGATAACATAAATAAATTATTGCATAGTTTGCATTAGAAATCACCTGACAAATATGCATGTATGCAATATTTTTGGTCGTATCCAAGGAAGTCATGTCCTCATCATCCCCCCCTTCTTGAAAACAAAGCCGTCCTTGGCGTTGCTTAATCTAAAATGTGGCTAACAAAAGAGACAAGGTTTACATGTTGTATATGTATATGTCATACATTTTTACTTCCCTTTGTTTTTGCACATATGACACATGTATACATGAGTAACTTTCATAGTTCATAAGATATAAAGCCAAAATATTATCACAAGTAGTAGAAGGCATGAAAATATTACAACTCAGTTTGCACATATAAGTGAAGTTCTTATTCATATCAAAAGATTGACAATATTCATCATTAAACCATCCCAACATTGATGAATAAACCTTACTTGCATCAAATTTACTTGCTACAAAGTCATTTGCCATAGAATCATCACCAAGATTAGAGGTCATATCAAAATGATTAAACATTGGTTCTTTTGCATCAACAGTTAATTCAATGGGTGCACTCAAAATTGTTGGTATTTCAGCAGTTTGATCACATGACGCATTCATGACAGTAACACAATTCTCTAAAATAGGTGGTGTGCTCAAATCAATAGGTAACTCAACACATGATGTATTCAAGTTAACTAGGCATGCATCATTCTCTTGTGAAGTTATATCATCAATACCTTTACTGTTACCTTGTCGCAAAGACGTAGCTGATGTAGGTAGGAATGATGACAATGTACCATACACTTGAGACGATGTCGCGCTCACAATCCGAGGTGTGGATACTCTAGTAGGTGCAATGGAGGAACCAACTGATGGTGGTGAGCATGAACTGAAATAGTAGTTGTAGTCACCCAATGCATCCTCCTGTATCTGTCTCTCAAAGGTACAAGCGCGAACATACATACAAGTAATGCAACGAGGAATATACTAAAATCTTGCGCGAATATCATGGTTCAAACCACCAAAAAATCTATTCATTGTATCATCCTCGGATTCTTCTATGTCACAATGATGCATATAAGATTTGAACTCTTGGTAGTAAGCATGAACAGTGTTACTGCCTTGTTTTAATTGTTCCAATTTGCGAAGCAATTCACGATGATATTAAGGAGGAAAAAATTGTTGTCTCATTACAGCTTACAAATCTTTCCAAGTTGTGGGTTGGTTATCAATGTTTTTCTCATAATGTACACTCCACCAAACAGAACAAAAACCAGTAAATGCTCCAGTGGCAGCTCGTACTCTCTCAAGTTTAGAAAAATCATGGTGACTAAAAACTTGTTCTACTTAAGCTCCCAAGCTAGATAAATAGCAGGATTAAATCTACCCTCAAATGATGGTAAAGAGATAACCTAACCATGTGCTTGGGTGTGTTGTCCCACCTCTCGTGATGGTGAAGATGTATCCGCCGTCCAAGAACTTCTATCTTAGGAACCTGTCATGATTAGTAGAAACAAGAAACAAAATTCGAGAATAATGTTCCTATGAACTACTAGGATGTGGTGGTAAAGCGCTCACAGTAAAGCACATATCAATATCTTACAAGTTCTTACCATGCAGCAGGTGGTGACAGGCAACCAGCGGTGTCAAATAACTCCAAAGATTGAGTAAAGCGATTGCCAGGGGAACGTACGTATACACTGTGTAGAAATATGTGGAGCTTGGAAGGCTTAAATATTTGGTAGCAAAAGATTAGCAATAATCAATTCAGAGATGAAATGTCGAATAAATGCTCAATGATGGTACTGTGCTGGTCCTAGGCTAGATCGGACTAGAGACATGAGCCTAGAACACTAATGCGGTCACGGCATAACACAACTAGCATCAATAAAGGATATGAAGTAGCTCTGGACACCAAGATATATGTGAAGATCACAATGGCAGTAAAGATAGTGGTGAGAAACAACTGCCAAGCAGGATATACCAACAACTCTCTCTCCAACTTTCCTCTGGAAAGTTTGTGATAATTTTTCTATAGAATGTTACTGACTCAAGCTTTCAAACGCAAAAAGAATCACTCAATTCCGAGTTGATATGAGGAGTCAAAAAACTTTAAAACTGGCCTAAAAAACTAGAACAAACTGTGTTCGCAAACTTCGGAGGGCAAAATGACCTATTTAGAAGCCGATTTTGAGGTTTCATATATTGAACTAGCTTCTATAACTATTCAGATGCTGCTCGTCGCTAGTTTTAATTTAAGTACTCGCGGGCCCAAAACGGACTTCATATGAGGAAGATACGCCTGTTTTACGGAATAGTGCACAAAACAGATTCTAATCCGAATTCAGGTATGAGATTGAGTCTAGATAGATCCGATTTTTTTTTCTTCTCTTTTTTCTCTCACACTCTTTTTCCTTTTTCTTCCTCACCTTTTTTTCTCTAACTTTTTTTTTACTTTTTTCTCTTTTCTTTTCTCTCTTTTTTCCTCTTTTTTTTCTCAAAACAAACTAGATAAGATGCAGATTGGATCAAGCGAAGATTGACCCACCTCAACTATGATTATGACAATGAACGATGAGTAGCACGTGGTGGAAATTGATGGACGGGGTGGTGGACAGTGAAAGGGATAACGATGCAGCGATGTTGTGACTAATGTGAACAGAACAAGAAACTCTAAATGAACTAGACACTAAGACCAGCAACTTGACACGACGATGCAGCCGATAATTCAACTATGCAAGCAATGAAAAGAAAATTGCAAAGGCTCAGAATGGCTTGGACAAAGGATGAACATATCTAACTTTTTATGGCTTTTTCTTGGGTAGTAGGTAAGAAAATAAATCTAATCTAGGGATAACTAGAAATTCTCACCGAGCAACCTAAAAACTGATACCACTTGATAGAGGCGAGGGTCCCGATGTTTCGATGATATGATAACTATCGATTTGGTGGAGCCGACTTTGACGATCTGACTACAAACATGCATGACGTTGCACCTTAGCAATCGCTAAACCAATCTCATGAGGTTACTGACGATGCTGGAAGCAAGATCAGCCTGACCACGTAGGTCTATTCCTGCATGCAATCGAAGAACAAGCAAGAATATGATAATGCAATCTAAATGTTGCGAATATAGATGCAGTATTGATAAAGGTGGGGATCTGAAAGTGATCTTGGTCTGGTCGTTGGACATAAACAAAGTACACAAAGTTGCAATGGCTAACTTTTAACTAAACAAATCCCAAAGAAAAAGCTACTAGATTGATCTTCTTATATAGGAACAAGGGGTGGCAGTCAAGGAGGTGGGAGGACGTCCCAAGGCATCATAGAACCAACCCTAGGTTGTACAAGGCCCATGGGCCCAAGTGGAGGTGATGCAACACTTTTAGACTTGTAGTTTGACTCGGATTCTGCTGCAGCGTTAGATTGTTTCGTCAATATCTCAATGCTCCGGATGAATTTGAAGGTGAATCCAATTGGTTTGGAAAGAGCACGAAATCTACTTTCCAACAAAAAAAGAATCACCCAATTCAGGGTCCGGGTGAAAGAGATCTTGGCATTTTGAGTCAGATATGTCTGTGAAGTCGGAATCTAAGTCTAGAACATGAGACTTGGACTCTATCTTCTCTTGGCCCAAAAGTGACGTGAGAGGACTTTTTGAACAGCACCTAAACTTCTCTTTTTCCCTTATCTTTATATATTGATTGTACAAATGTCCCATACACCTGCAATTAGACATGACACAAAAGTCTGTGAAGTATTTTTGTTCTGGATAACATAAATAAATTATTGTATAGTTTGCATTAGAAATCACCTCACAAATATGCATGTATGCAATATTTTTGGTCGTATCCAAGGTAGTCATGTCCTCATCACGACTTTAACCCTTCTTTTGTTTTATGCCGTGCTAGTGATGGACATGTTTATGCCAAATTTGTTGGTTCTTCTTATGAGTAAATTGAATGGTCTATTTGGGTTCCTATGACCCTTGTTGCTAACATCAAAGGACCTATTAAAAATGGGTACCTAAATCCAAGCATTAATCTCTTGTAGGAGTTTTCTTCCGGTGGGGGTGTCATGGTTGCTCGATAGTGGAGCGACAAATCATATGACCGGAAGCAAGAACTTGGTGGCAGACGTGCAACCAAGCCCATCTATGTCCACTCATGTCCAATTCGGTGATGCTTCAACATCTATCTTGGCAAGGTAGTCATCTCTCAAGATTTATCTATTGAGAATGTTATGCTTGGTGAGGACCTTGCATACAATTTACTTTCCGTTCGTCAACTTTCACTCATGGGCTTTGCAACATTCTTTGATCTTGATACCATGGCCCTTCTGTGGAGCAAGACTCTTAAAGTAGATTTCGTTGGGCATGTCGAGAACGGTCTTTATGTGGTTAACTTTTTGGAGCGACCCACTAAGACAGCGAGTTGCCTAATGGCTAAAGTTGACGTGGGGTGGCTTTGGTACCGTCATTTAGCCCACGTCAATATGAGAACTTTGCAAAGTCTCCTTAAAGGGGATCACTTTCGTAGACTAACAAATGTGATTTTTGCCAAAGATCGTGCTTGCAGTGCTTGTATTGCATGAAAGCTACATGAAATGGCTCACCGACCCATAACTATCATCTACTCGAAGAGGCTTGGAGCTCCTTCACATGGATCTCTTTGGTCCTCCATCCTTGGATAGTCTTGGGGAAGAAAATATTTCTTGGTGATTGTGGATGGTTACTCAAGATACACATGTGTATACTTCTTCAAGAGGAAGCGTGAGACCCAACAAACGGTCATCGACTTTGCAAATGAAGCTCAATGTCAACATGATGCAAAGATATTGATGATTAGAAGTGACAATGGCATTGAGTTCAAAAACTACACCTTGGATGAGTTCCTTAGTGATGAGGGGATCAAGCACCAATACTCCGCACCATATACCCCTGAACAAAATGGTGTTGCGGACAGGAAGAACTGGATGTTGATGGATGCGGCAAGGACCATGATGGCGGAACTCAAATCTTCATACAACTTCTGGGCCGAAGCCATCAACACCGCATGTCATGCATCCAATCGACTCTACCTCCATAAAGGTTTGAACAAGACTCCATATGAGATACTTACCGTCAACAAGCCCAACCTCAAGTACTTCTGGGTGTTCGGGTGTAAGTGTTTCATTCTCAAGAAAGGTGTTTGTTTGTCTAAATTTGAACCTAGAGCTCAAGAGGGCATATTTGTTGGTTATGCTACAAACTCTCATGCTTACTGTGTCCTCAACAAGTCCAATGGACTCATTGAGGAGACGTGTAACATGGAGTTTGATGAAAATAATGGTTCCCAATTGGAGCAAAGTGATCTTTGTGATGTAGGTGATGAAATTCCTCGGCAAGCCATAAGAAGAATTGGGATTGGTCAAATACTCCCCATTGAGGAACCCCTTGTGGCCAAAGGAGAAGTATAATGTTCTACGCAAGTGGAACCATCACCGACACTAGACCCACACACTTCCGAAGAACAAAGTGAAGGTGATGTAGGGTGGAAACCCTAGGGCTGATCTTTCACGATTTGGAGGGGATCTCACGAAGAACAGGATGAACACATGGTGGAAAACACAAGGGGGAAACACTCAAATCAATGAGAACAATCACACATGTGCTAGATCCATGAACACAAAGGGTGATACAAGATTCGAACACAACAAAGGACGATACAAGAGGCGGTAGTTCTTCCCGATCCGGAGACAGGGTCTTGAATCCACAAGGGGATCTTCTCCTAGATGGAGGGTTTGAATCCACTTGGGGGATCTTCTCCTAGATGGAGGACTTGGCCTCCAATGAAGTATGTATCAAGTGGATGAGCAAAGCTCTATCTCTCATATGAGCTAAACCAATGCTAACCCTAAAACGTAGGTGGGAGACGAGTATATATAGTCTATGGGGGGCGAAGGGGTACATGGGCTTCGGCCCTTTTCACTGTGCGCAGACAAGGGCCAGATGTCCGGGGGTCACAGGCCGGATGTTCGGGGCTTCGAGGGGGTGTGGGATATCTGGGCTGGCAGGGTCCAGTTTTGGTGCTCTCTAGATAGGCGCGGTCCGGATTTCCGGGCTGGGGTTTGGATGTCCGGCGGCTCACATCGGGCCGGATGTCCGGGGCCTGAGCTGGATGTCCGGGCTGGTGGGGATCGGCTTCGGGGAGGTTCTGTGAAGGATGCCGGATTTCTGGGCTGGGGCTGAATGTTCGGGTTCGCATCGGGCCGGATGTCCGAGCCCTGTAGCTCGACGACTGGGCGGCTGCTAGTGACACTTCCAGGGGCCGGATGTCAGGGGTGTTGGCCGGATGTCCGGGCCCTGGGAGGTGTTCTTGGTCCCTTCCGTTGGTTCCCTTCGTCTATGAACTTGGGGACTTGTCCGTCTTCACGTGCATCTTCGAGAAGGTCTTCTTGGTACCTGATCATGCATAACATTCCAGACTTAGGTAGTAGCCATGTCTCGAGTGGGTCAAAAGGAATATGACTAAGGAGAGATGTCACCTCGGTCTGGAGAGCTCTAGCTCGTGCTCGTGTCATCGGTCCTCTTGGCACTTGGTGAGACAATGATAGGTCCATGGGGATGTCCCTAGGATGCTCCGCATCATCTCCCCCCTTGGGAAAGATCCGACCTCGGATCGAAAACCTCATCACCTTGGTAGGGAGAGAGATCCTTGATGTTGAAGATATCGCTCACGTTGTACTTGTTACGCGGAATGTCGATCTTGTAGGCGTTGTTGTTGTAGCATTCTAGCACCTTGAAGGGTCCATCAGCTCGAGGTAGAAGCTTGGACTTGCGTTCGTTGGGGAAGTGGTCCTTGCAAGGGTGTAGCCACACAAGTTCTCCGGTGTTGAATATCATGGGGTTCTTGTTAGTGTTGATCGTGGTCGCGAGGCGTGTTACTTGGCGCTCGATGGTGTGCCTTGTATCTTCATGTACCTTCTTGAGATAGCTCGCTCTAGCGCTCGCGTCCATGTTGATGCGCTCTTGTAGTTGTAGAGCTAGAATGTCCAATGGGGACAGCGGATTGAAGCCATAGACGACCTCGAAGGGGGACTTGACGGTAGTCGAGTGTCTTGCGCGATTGTAGGCGTACTTGGCGATGGGTAAGCACGCTCCCCACTCCTAGTTGTTCTTCTTTATCAACACGCGTAGGAGGGTAGATAGCGTCCGGTTCGTGACCTCCGTTTGGCCGTCGGTTTGTGGATGGTATGCTGAAGAGAACAAGAGCTTGATTCCTAGCTTGGCGCATAGCGTCTTCCAAAAGTAGCTTAGGAACTTGACGTCGCGGTCTGAAACAATAGTCTTTGGCACTTCGTGTAGACGCAAGATTTCCCTACAAAAGAGGTTTGCAACATGTGAAGCATCATCTATCTTGTTGCATGGGATAAAATGTGCCATCTTAGAGAAATGGTCCACAACAACAAACACGGAATCCTTTACATTTTGAGTTCTAGGCAAACCAAGCACAAAGTCCATACTAATATCTTCCCATGGGTGATACGGAATAGGAAGTGACATATAGAGACCATGGGACTGAGCTTTAGACTTAGCTTTGCGACATGTAGAGCATCAGTTGGTGTAGCGGGAGACGTCACGGAACACCTTGGGCCAAAAGTAGTTCTTGGAGAGCGTAGCAAATGTCTTATCGCGTCCAAAGTGTCCCATAAGTCCTCCTCCATGAGCTTCTTGCAAAAGTCACAAATGAAGAGAAGACTCGGGTATACATAGTTTGTTAGCTCTCATTAGATAATCATCCTTGATGTAATATCGTTCCCAAGATGTATGCGTCAAACATTGGGCATATGGAATAGCAAAAGTAGGATCATGCGCATACAAGTCTTTTATGTGCTCAAAGCCAATGACATTCAATTCAAGTTTAGTAACAAGCATGCATTTGCGGGAAAGAGCATCCGCCACAATATTTTCCTTACCTTTGATGTATTGGATGACATAAGGAAATGGCTCTATGAACTCCCTCCACTTGGCATGACACTTATTCAATTTAGTTTGACCCTTAAGGTACTTAAGCATTTCATGATCCGTATGGATGACAAATTCATGAGGGAGAAGATAATGTTCCCACTCACGCAAAACTCGTACTAAGGCATACAACTCTTTGTAATAGATGGGATAATTGAGTTGCACGCCGGAATTTTTTTCACTAAAATAAGCAATTGGGCGCTTCTCTTGCATTAACACACCTCCTATACCATTGCCACTAGCATCGCAATGAACTTCAAAAGTTTTGTCAAAATTGGGCAAAGCAAGCAAAGGAGCATGAGTAAGCAAATTCTTAAGCTCATTAAATGCGGTATCTTGGGATGGTCCCCAAAAAATGGTGCATTTTTCTTAGTCAAATCATGCAAAGGTGATGCAATGGTGCTAAAATCCTTAACGAATCTACGATAGAAACTGGCTAAGCCAAGGAAACTTCGCACTTTTTGCAAGTTGGTTGGTTGTGGCCAAGTTTTAATAGCATCAATTTTAGCTTCATCTACATGAACACCCTTAGAGGATACAACAAAACCCAAGAAAACGAGCTTATCAACACCAAAAAGGCATTTGTCCATATTAGCATAGAGATGCTCTTTTCAAAGAGTTTGCAAAACGGTTCTAACATGAGTGACATGATCTTTTAGAGATTTGCTAAACACAAGAATATCGTCAAAATAGACCACAACAAATATGCCTATGTAAGGGCGAAGAACAAAGTGCATCACACGCATAAAAGTGCCGGGTGCTTCGGATAAACCCATAGGCATAACTAGCCATTCATATAAACCAAACTTGGTTTTGAAAGCGGTTTTCCACTCATCGCCTTCTTGAATGCGTATTTGGTAATAGCCACTTTTAATATCAATTTTAGAGAAAATGGTGGCTCCACTAAGCTCATCTAGCATATCATCAAGGTGAGGAATAGGATATCGATAACGAACGGTGATAGCATTGATGGGACGGCAATCGGAACACATGCGAAAACTACCATCTTTCTTAGGCACAAGAATAACCAGTACGGCACAAGGACTTAAGCTTTCACGTAGATGCCCATTGTCAATGAGTTGTTGTACTTGCCTGATGTGGAGCATCCTATGGTCATCACGATGTCAAGAGTCCATTTGGCAAGTGACACGTGCCACATCTACTTCATGCATACAAAGGTGAATCATCTCCATTACACGTGTTCACTTGTGCCCGTTGAGGATGGCATACTACTTGACCCCTCTCTCGTGTGCATACATAGGTGTGAGCGGAGCTACACATTCATCATGGAGGAGTCCAAGTGCAAGAGAACAACTACACCATCCACGACGGAAGCCTGGAAGTGGAGAAGGAACCGGCCAAGAAGAAGGCAGCAGCTCCCAGGCGACCCCATGCACACGGGCCCTCCCAACCCTGTGCCCACGGGCCTCCCAGGCTGGACGGTCCTGAAGACCCTGTGCGCACGGGGGTGTACCGTGCCCACAGGACCCCCATGTCCACGGGCCTCACGGACCCCGTGAGCACGGGCTGATGCGTCAGGTCTCTGGAGACCCCGTGCGCACGGGCTCCACTTACCCCGTGCACACGGGGCCCCCCTGTAGGTTGCTGTGGGCTTTGCCCATGTAATCCCCATTTCATCCCTCCTTACCCCTTCATGATTTGGACCTATATATACTCCTCCTCCTCCATTTAGACTTAGCTAAGAATAGATCTAGACATTAGAGCTTAGCTCATGTACCTCCCCTTGAGGGATTCCTCCTCTTGAGAGAGAGAGACACTCCATTGGAATTCAAGGCCTCCTTTGGAGAAGATCCCTAGGGATTCAAGACCTCCTTGTGGGAAGGATCTATCTAGATCATCAAGCCCTCATCTCCTTCATAGGATTTGGGATGAAATCTATCATGTACCTTGTTTCCCTTTGATTGTTCATGTACCTTGTGGATCTTGTGTGTTTGTTGGTCTAGTGGATGTGTGATTGGACTTGTTCCTGAGTGTTCCTCTTGTGATTTCCCTTTGTGTTCTTCGTGTTCTTCGAGGAATCCCCCTCCAATTCATGAAAGATCTCCATCTAGGGTCCCACCCTACAACATTATGGTTTCAGAGCCATGGTTTCTCATGAAATTGGAGCCCCCCTCCTAGTTTTCTAGCCTAATTTTGCTTGTTCTTGCCAAATATCGAAAATCCCCACAAAAAGAGCCATACCAAATTTTTTGTGATTTCATGTTTCTTGTGAGTTTTTGTTGATTTCAATCCATGGATCTGGTGTCTAGCAAGTAGATCCACCTCCTATTGCGTCCCCATAACCCAATTTTTCTTCCCCCCCTTCAAATCTGACAAAAAAATCACGAAATTTCCGCCGACCCCGTGCCCATGGGCCCCCGAAACGTCCCTAGAGACCCCGTGTCCATGGCCTTGTACCATGCGCACCGGACCCCGTGCGCACGGCCTCCTACAGACCAGCAGCAACCACTTCACGTTTTCGGTCATATCTTCCACTCCCGAACTCCGATTTGGGTGTTCTTTGGCTCATTGAAAAGCTAGCGACATGCCCGAGCTGCTCATTTTGGTTTTACCACAATTTGACTCCATCATATTTTGTGCATTTTTTCATATTTGCATAGGCCCCCCGCCATAATTTCTGCACCACCACATAAAACTTCTGCAAACTAACCCATTTTGGTTCTTATTGCATTTGTGGTTGGTTGAGTTGTGATTTGAGTCTCCTAAGGTGTTTCGGCTACTTAGGAATAGTTACATCTTCATCCACCACCGATGACTTGTATCGCTCCATCGACTACATCCACCATGAGCTTCCACATCAACGGCGACCATCCATCCTTTGAGACCAGACCATCTTCAACCGGAAGCAAGGCCGGTTACCTGATAGAGGCAAAGGTGTCCCATCTTTCGATGAGATGGTGATTATCGTTTCGGAGGAGTAGACTTTAACGATCGGACTACGAACATGCGAGGACGTCGCGCCTTAGCAATCGCTAAACCAACTCCGAGAGGTTATTGACCACGCCGGAGCACGATCAACCTGACCACGAATGTCTATTTCCTGCAAGCAAACGAAGAACAAGCAAGAAACTAAGATTGCAATCTGGATATTGTGAATATAAGATGAAAGCTTTATTGACCAAGGTGGGGTTCTGTGACGTCTTGGTCTGGTCGTTGAACACAAACGAAGTACGTGAAGTTGCAGCTATGGCGAACATATAATCTAAACAAAACCCAAAGTCTAAATGGGGCCCTAAGGGCTGTATATATGGAGAAAGAGGGGGAGAATTTCGTGGCCCTTGGAGGAGGGGTCCGAAACCAACCCTATCTCTTGTTCCCCACACATACGGACTCTAAAAACAACCTATACTCAAGTATTTCGAAATTACATGGGCCTGGCCCAATAATAAGGTGATGCAGCACCTATAATAGCCTCTGGACGAAATATATGAAGTGGCATCTTGTATATTTCGTCCAAGGCTTCATGTACTCATTATGGTGGCTTCAAAGTCCTGAAATGATCACTTGTAACTCTGTTCTTGTTCCCCTTGCTCATGCCATCATCTCCATGCTTGATCTTGCTCCAATGTTCATCCTTCTTGTCCAAGCTAGGCCATTCATTTGTAAGCAAGACAAATGTATCCAATTTAGCCAGCATCATATTTTGATTAACACTAGAATCATTACCAAGAAATGAAAGTACCTGATAATTTAATTGGCATACACGAGCTCTAGTAATTGGTCCAGTATGTATAGCAGCAGGGGCTGTGGGTGTAACAATGGTATTGATGTCCTCATCATCCTCCCCTTCTTGAAATGAAGTCATCCTCGACGGAAGCTCATCTTCCTCACCCAAATAAGGCTTCAAATATGTAATGTTAAAAGTGGGACTATCCCCAAAATCTGCAGGTAGCTCAAGTTTATATGCATTATCATTTATTTTCTCTAATACCTTAAAAGGACCATCAACATGTGGCATTAGCTTTGATTTGTGCAAATCAGGAAATCTATCCCTACGCAAATGTAACCAAACAAGATCTCCAGGTGCAAACACAACGTGTTTTCTACCCTTATCTCCAGCAAGTTTAAATTTAGCATTCATACGCTGAATGTTCTCCTTAGTTAACTCATGCATTTTTAAGATCAATTCAGCATGTTGTTTAGCATCAAAATTAACCTTCTCCGAAGATGGAAGAGGCAACAAATCAATAGGTGCATGAGGTAGGAAACCATATACAATTTCAAAAGGGCACATCTTAGTAGTAGCATGCAGCGGACGATTATAAGCAAATTCAATATGAGGCAAGCATTCTTCCCATATATTCTTGTTATTCTTCAAAACAGCCCTAAGGATAGTAGACAATGTTCTATTGACTACTTCAGTTTGTCCATCAGTTTGGGGTGACAATTAGTACTAAAAAGCAGTTTAGTCCCCAACTTAGCCCATAAACATTTCCAAAAGTGGCTAAGAAATTTAGTATCTTGATCTGAAACAATAGTATTTGGCACACCATGCAAGCGAATAATTTCACAAAAGAACAAATCAGCAACATTAGCAGCATCATCGCTTTTGTAACATGGTACGAAGTGTGCCATTTTCGGGAAACTATCCTCGACAAAAAATATGCTATCCCTCCCCTTCTTTGTTCGAGGTAATCCTAAAACAAAATCCATAGATATATCCTCCCAAGGAACACTAGGTACAGGCAAAGGCATATACTCCCTCCATTCCTTTATATAAGGTGTATTTGTTTTTTCAAAAGTCAAACAAGTGCAAGTTTGACCGAGTTTTTAGAAAAATATATCAACATTCGCAATATGAAATTTATATCATGTGATCCGTCATGAAAAGTAGTTTCATATTTTATCTATTAAGTATTGCAGATGTTTTTATTTTATTTTATAATCTTGGTCAAACTTTCAAATGGTTGACTTGCACGAAAACCAATACACCTTATATTCTGGAACGGAGGGAGTATAAACCATGAGGATTGAGTCGTGACTTAGCTTTTTGACATGTAGTGCAGCGAGCAACAAAACGCTCAACATCCCGTCTCATCTTTGGCCAAAAGAAATGTGTAGCAAGTATATCCTCCGTCTTCTTCACGCCAAAGTGTCCCATTAATCCTCCTCCATGCGCCTACTCCAACAACAAATGACGAATGGAGCTAGCTGTAATGCATAGCTTGTTAGCATGAAACACAAATCCATCGTTAACGACGAACTTGTTCCATGTTCTCCCTTCTTTGCAATTCTGCAATACATCTTTAAATTCAGCATTATACACATATTGATCTTTGATGGTCTCTAAACCAAATATTTTAAAGTCAAGTTGGGAAAGCATAGTATAACGCCAAGACATTGCATCAGCAATAACATTTTCTTTACCCTTCTTGTGTTTAATGACATAAGGGAAAGAATCAATGAATTCAACCCATTTAGCATGTCTATGGTTCAGTTTTGCTTGACTTTTAATGTGTTTCAAAGATTCATGATCAGAATGTATACCAAATTCTTTGGGCCATAAATAATGTTGCCATGTTTCTAAGGTCCGAACAAGAGCATATAATTCTTTATCATAAGTAGAATAGTTCAGACTAGGCCCACTCAATTTTTAAGAAAAGTATGCAATAGGTTTACCATCTTGTAATAACACACCTCCTAATCCAATTCCACTAGCATCACATTCAAGCACAAAAGTCTTATTAAAATCATGAAGTTGGAGTAAAGGAGCATGTGTCAACTTATCTTTCAATACCATGAAGGCTTCTTCCTGTGCGGTACCCCAAACAAAAGGCACATCCTTCTTTGTAATCTCATTGAGAGGTGCAGCAATGATGCTAAAATCTCTCACAAAACGCCTATAGAAACCAGCGAGTCCAAGAAAACTCCTCACTTGTGTGACCGTTTTGGGCTGCGGCCAACTCTCAATAGCTTCAATCTTGGCTTTATCAACTTCAATTCCCTGTGGAGTAACAACATAGCTGTAACACCCTGGATTTTGCCCTTTTCTTTTTCTGATGATTTTCTTGGATTTCTTGATTTGATTTGCTTTTCTGTGGCTATGTGGTTCTGAAACTTGGGAAGATCATCTCTTCCAAGGTTTTACAGTGGCTTGTCATCCTCATTATCATCCCAAGATCATGTCATTTTCATCCTTGACCCAATTCCAATATTCATTTTCTTGGGAGTTCCTTTTCTATTAAAGGAATAATTCTTTTTAACCCTAGGTTGTGAAGCAACCTATATTTCTGTCACTCCCAAAATTCCCAAATAATACTCATAAATTGTTTGGGTCATATCTTCCTCAAATATGTCAAAATCCTTCCTTGGCATCATCAAAGATAATTCACAAATATTCCTTTTCTGATTCTGCCCTAAGTGGCTTTTTGAAAAGGAAGTGTCATTTATCTTTGCTTGTTTGACCCCAAACTTTTTGGACACCTTTTCCTGTCCATATCATTGCCCTGTTCCAAATTTCAACATCATTTGCCTAGTAATTTTTATTAGAGATTTTCCAAAGTTTCTGTCCAGGAAGGAACTTTGTGAAGGAGGTATATTCTAGGCATGTCCAAATGAGTTGAAACTTCGCCTCATCCTTCATTTGATCAAATCATGCCTCTCCACCAAATTTGAGCTCATGTAACTCATCTATGTGAGCCCAACTCTGAATCTTGGTTTCTGGTCAGATTTTCAGTTTGTGAAGCAAGTATATTTTATATTGCTTCATTTAAGCTAAAAATTTACCAGGACATTCTCCCATCTATATTCACTCTCTCCACCAAGTGTTGGCTCATTTCATCAATCCATTTGCCCTGTGCAATTTTTCCAAATTTCTGTCCAGGGAGATGCTCTATGAAGCAAGTGCCCATTCACCAAATTTCTGTTCCTTTAAATGGCATGAAACTTTTTGGGCATCTTCATATCTTCAAATCATTGGGCCATGCCCATTTTCAGCTCAATCCCATTTAGCATTTGAGTGCTACTTCAAAATTTCCAAATCTGACCAGTGGGTCACTTTCTACAGCAACCCCCATCTAGACTCCTCCATTTCGTCTGATATTTATCCACCACAGTCACCTTGGCATATGATCAAGCCATGACAAAGCTCAGCCTCTATCTCCTCCTGTGTTTGTCTCCCCATAGTGCAAACACCTTGCTGTTCATCTGAGTTGGAGCCACCTGCAAATCTCTTCTTTGCCCCTACACTGAGTTGTTTCTTCCTTTGAACTTAGGGCAGTAAGGTCCATCTACTGGACATGATCGGATTGGTCGAAGTGCACTGCGTGTGCCAGTTCAAGTGGTGACCACGGGGCAGAAAAGCCAAACAGCGCGCTCTAGCAAGACCTCGACGCTATGCTCGTCCGTTCCCTTGTCGTCTCGACTCCCATCCATGTCTAGTAGCTCCCCCGTGCTCGACTGCGTCACCCTGCATCACTGCCCTGCCCTGCATCACTGTGGTGTGGTCACCATCGTCGCGCCCGTGACGCGTCCGTCCTCTGTCCGCCATTGGCAGCGAGCTGGAGCTCTCTAGAGCACTTTCGTGGCCGCCCCTCGGCTATATATAGCACCCCCGAGTCCTTCCGCAGCTCACCCACTCCTCCCTTGCCTCTCCCGACCACCGGAGTGCCCCATCTCGCCTTTTTCCCCATCACCGTCCACCCTGGCCACTTCGGACTTCTCTGTTCCGGCCGCCCCGCTCCTCCCCTCGCTTCTCCTCCACCACTAGCACCTCCCCCACTCTCCGGCTAGACGCCCCAGCCCTCTCCCTCCTCCTCCCGTCGCCGGAGAGCCGCGCGAGGAGCTGACCCGCACCTCCTCTGCCTCCTCGGGTCGCCGCACCTAGCTGCCATTCCCGACCTCCCCTGCACCCCATCTGGCCGGGAATGGGAGCGCCGCGCCGGGCCGCACCCGCTGGTGGCCTCGCCCTGGCCGGGGATGGCCGGAGCCGGCCGAGCCCCTCGCCCCTCCTCTCCTCTGCTTCCCCTCCTCTGTTCACGGGAGGAACAGAGGCGCGGGGAAGACAACGTCCCTGATCGGCCCCTCCCCCTGCCCCTGGGCCCCACGCGCCAGTGGCCCAGCGCCCCGCCACATCACGTAAGTGGAAGCATTTCCCAGGAATACATTTTCTTCTTCTGAAAGCGCATTTCTTTGCTCTTTCGCCTAAAGTATGTTTTCTTAGTCAGAAAGCGTATTTTCTCAAATCCGTTTCTGTCTTATCCACTCAGGGACCCGTTGGTGATAAAAATTTTCACAGATTGGTGCCTCTCCTTCATCACCTCGTATCTCCGCGACCGTAACTCCGATCGAGGTGAAACCAATGCCCACTTCTTCATCTCGTCGAACTCTTTCTGTTAGTAACATTTTCACTAGGTGATCCCACAGTGAAAATGACCATTTTTCCCTTGCTTCTAATCAGCCCCCTTTGAGAGAGAAGAACGTCCGGCAAATCGTTCCGCGGCTTCACCGCACTTCTTCCCTGAGTCTCCGTCACCCCCAGGCAAGCCACAACAGCCACTTGCATGATAGCCATGCAGTAGCCATGGTTTCTACTTGAATATTTAATAAAAATTTGCTCGTTATCTGTCTGCTTGTTTGCTATAATTGTCGTTGTTTCGGTTATGCTCGTGGATTCATGTTCACCTTCATGCTATGTTCCGATGCATCTTGTTATCTTGTACTACTTGCTAGTATCATGTTCACATGTTATGCTTGGTAGTAGTATTACATGCTGGTAGCAGAGGTGTTCATCCTGATGCATGCTGGTCGTCTATTATCCAGTACCGTTGCTATGCATGTCCCTTTGCATCTAGCTGGTTACATGCTTACTTGGTAATGTTCTTGCTATGTTCTTGCATGGTAGTTATTAATGATTCTAGTGATCATGCTATGCTCATGTGTAATGTATGCTTATGCTCGTTAGTATTCCATGTTCATTTGGTTAAATGCTTCATTGTGGTTATGCTCGATGATTGTGTTGCACCTCCATGCTTATGTTGATATCATGCTCGTGCATTATAGTTGCATCATATTTTATTATGGCTCAGTTCATTGCATTCAAGTTTAACCGAATAATAATGAACTTGAACAACTATTGGCTGAGTCATGGTGCCACCAAATCGAGCTGACCAGTGCAGCCACATTTGCCTTTTATGGGAAGGCGCTAATGCGGCAATTGTCGTGCCTCTCGCCGGTGCCTCCAACGAGGGAAGGTTATGGGCGCACGCTACCCTGATCAGGTAGGCGGACATAAACCTTGTGTGCCCATTGTTGTTGTAAGGATCCTTGTCCCCGTTTGGGACCATTTATGTTTGCCACGATGGTGGCCGTTGGGTGTCACGAGTTGATACGGGGCCACCCAGGAATTAGCCCAAAGGGGAGTTTGTCGGAGTGGCTGGGAGAGTGTGATGGCAATAGATCGGTTTTGTCGGAATACCGTTGGTCCACCCGAATGGGAGCACAAGGCCATGGGTTCCGTGTTGTGGGTACAGTGTACTAACCTCTACAAAGTGTGTGTTTAATCTATCGATAGCCGCGCAGGTGGATATGGGCCCAGTTCGTAGTCGGTCACACTATGAGCCAACTATAATAATAACTTGATTAATAATAACCCCGGTTCGATGATGAGAAAGAGATTGGTTGTGATTGAGAGAGGATCATGGAGGTATCGTGTATACCGAAGTTGGTTGATCTTATTGTGATCGCGAGATGATCACGGAGGTATTGTGGATACCCATGTTGGTAAGTTGATGCATGAGATGGTTACGAGGTAACCGCCGAGCAAGAGTAAGTGGGTGCATGATAATGTTAACCTGTTACATGTAGTATCATCATGTTCATATGCTCATGCTATGCTTGTTCAAGCTGTATCATGTTCAGTTTGTGCATGCCATGTTGTTCTGTTAGTATCATGCTCATGATTGCTTTAACCTGCTAATGCCATGCTGTTGTTTGTCTTGACTGCTTTTGGTTAATTGTGAGCTTGCAAGTACATTCAATGTACTGACCTGGCGTGTAATGCCAGTTTGCAGGTCGTGCCGAGTTTGCTTGCTTGTTTGGTGTGGTTCCTGTGTTCGCGAGCTAGGATAAACTTTCCAGCCAGAGTCCCTGCGGATGGGAGTCCATCATCATTGTTCGTTGTTCCGTTGCTAGTAGAGGTTCCGCTGCATCGAGTTGTTATGCTGCTTGCATAGAGAAACTGTGGTTGGCGTAGCGTCGCCGTGCCGGTGTTATTCATTGTAATATCGGAGACCTTGTATTCATATTCGTGTTGTAATAGAAAGCTGGTTTGTTCTATGCTAAGTAGTGTCGTATTCTAGAAGACTTCACCTCGATCTCTGGGCTGGAATACGGGGTGTTCCGGTTTCTCTGAGCCGGGGTGCAACAATAGCCAAGAAAAGATACTTGGTCAGTGCAAAAGGTGCACTTCCCAAGGTTACCAAACAAATGTGCATCACGTAGAGCAATAAAAACAGCACGTAAATGTTCCAAATGTTCTTCCAAGATTAGCTATAAATCAGTATATAATCAAAATAGACTACGACAAATCGTCCAATAAAAGCACGTAAAACTTCGTTCATTAATCTCATGAAAGTACTAGGTGCATTAGTTAGCCCAAAAGGTATGACTAACCACTCATATAAACCAAACTTAGTTTTAAATGCTGTTTTCCATTCATCTCCCAATTTCATACGAATTTGATGGTATGCACTACGCAAATCAACTTTGGAGAATATTGTAGAGCCACTCAATTCATCAAGCATATCATCTAGCCTAGGAATAGGATGACGATAATGAATAGTAATATTAGTAATTCCTCTACAATCAACACACATACGCGACGTACCATCCTTTTTTGGCACTAGTATAATAGGAACAGCACAAGGACTAAGAGATTCGCGTATATAACCTTTGTCGAGCAGCTCCTGTACTTGACGCATAATCTCCTTCATCTCCTCTGGATTGGTACGGTATGGCGCATGGTTTGGCAGTGAAGCACCGGGAATTAAGTCAATATGATGCTCAATCCCGCGAATAGGTGGTAATCCCGGTGGCACGTCTTGTGGAAAGACGTCAGTGAACTCCTGCAAAATGTTAGTGACAGCAGGAGGCAAAGAGGATGACACATCCTCGAATGAAAATAATGCCTCTTTGCACACAAAAGCATAACAAACAGATTTGCTGAAATCTAGATCATCAATATCAGATTTGGTGTCAAGTAAACATGCACTTTTCAATTTCTTTTCAGAAGCAACACTAGATTGTTTATTATTAGGCTTCATTTGTTGCTCAATTTTTTTGCCACAATCTGATTTTCACTCTTATTTTTCTCCTATTTTGCTTTATTAGCTCTATTAATATCATCTTTCAAAATGGAATCAGGAGTCATATGAAGCAAAGTAATATGTTTATCCTTATGAACAAGAGTATACTGATTGTTTCTACCATGGTGTACAGATTTTTTATCAAATTGCCATGGTCTAACAAGTAATAAGGAACATGCTTGCATGGGTACCACATCACAATAAACATAATCAGCATATGTAGAGATACTAAAATGCAAACGAACAGTATGTGTTACCTTAACCTTGCCGCTGTTGTTGAACCATTGGATGTAGTAAGGATGTGGATGTGGTCTTGTGGTGCGACATAACTTCTCCACCATCTCCATGCTAGCCAAGTTGTTGCAGCTCCTTCCATCTATGATGATGCGAACAGAATGTTCCTTCACAACTCCCTTTGTATGGAACAAATTATGCCTCTGATTTTGCTCAACTTGTGTGACCTGCACAGTCAAAACACGTTGAGCAACTAAACTTTCATACCTGTCAGCATCTTCAGTAGCCATGTATTGCGTCAGATGATCAGAATCATCTCCACTTTGTTCTTCACTTGTAATAAGAGCCAAAGTCTCCTCATCATAGTCACTAGCGTACTCATACCCACTATCCTCAGTAGCAATCATAACACGCAGAGATTGGCATTCCCTCAGATAATGACCTCTATGTCGTGGTATGACATGGCCACCTATGGGGCCATCGGCCCCTTGTAGTTCGGCAAGGGGGAAGAGCGCATTGCAGAAAGAGCGGAAAGCATAGAGAAGCACGGCAACGATGACACGGGCAGTTTTACCCAGGTTAGGGCCGCCGCGAGGCGTAAAACCCTACTCCTACTTTGGTGGATTGATGAAAGGACCGTGGTGGAGACGCAACGCTCTAGCCCGGCAAGGTCGCCTCGGGGCAAGAGCAGCTACGCGCGTACGAGCGTACAAGGGTCCGAATCCTTTCTAAGGTAGCCATGGCCCTCCTTTTATTTGTCAAGGGGTCACCACAATGGCAAAACAGTCATTATGCACTGATTAGATTGCCACAGTGCTATCATACCTAACTCTGAAGACAGGACAGGGTGCATTAAATGCGCCGCTTAGTGTCACATCATGGCGTAGCCCGGCAAGCCTTGACGTGCCATTCAGCCACCTTTTTGCCTGTCCGCACAACACGTCGCCTGGACGGGTGTCATTTAGGGATGATCTTCCACAGAAATGGCCTGCCACGTACCAAATAATAGCCACTTAGTCACTTGGGGGCTTGACACCGCACTGATGGGTGACTTGCATTGCTGTGAGGTGGAGCGGTGGAGCTTTGGCGGGGTAATCCGCCCTTGGCGTCCCCGGCAAGCCTGCCGGGGGAGTCTTGAGGCTTGTCTTGGGGTAACCTCGACCTCGCCAGGCTCGCCTGCCCGGCAAGGGAGGTTTTTCCTTAGTGATATCTTGCTTATTTGGTTGGTCTTGGTCTTCTTGATCCGCCCTTTGATTTCTCAAAGAGCCATCTCTTCTGCTTGGCCTTGTCTTGAATGTCGCAACTTTGCTCTTGAGCCTCTGTACAGTCCGGGCAACACACCTGGGGGTTTGTTGCACGGACAGGAGCCGCCGGGCCTGGCCTGAACGCGTTGCCGAGCGTCGTCGGGGTAGGCCCTGTCTAGTACACAGGCGAGCGGGTTGCGGTAGCTCGTCTTTTGAGATCTTCTTTGCTTCTTCATTAACCTATGCTGGAGTCAGTTTCCAGTTTTCCCTTGCGTCGCGTGATGCCAATTGCAGTGGGGCCACCTTTTGTAATGGCCCGTGAATGACTTTAACACACGGGGGAATAACTGCCAATTCACTCTTCCCACCACGTCCTTATCCTCTGCCACGTATGCTGCATGCATTGAGTGGGGTAGGTGACGGAGGCGCGTGGTGCAGGAGAGAGAGCCATGGCAGGAGCTCGGCCTTCTTTGGATTGGTGGATAGGGGCGGTTACCTACCGAGGGATCAACCTCCCCCCCCAGCCATGCCTTCTGCCGTGCGGCGTGAAGTCAGCCCCCAACCACGTTTTCCTATAAAAAGGGAAGCGGACAAGGGGCTAATTCCACACATCTTTTCCCCCTTCTTCCCAAGAAGGGTGCTGCTGTGCCTCTGTTGAGGTAGGGTCTCCTTCCCGTTCCGACACAAAGCTTCCGGCTTGGAGTGGCGGTCCTATGCTCGATATTGGTATGAAAGGCTCTGGGTGGGCGCGCGGGCGGCGCGGTGGCAGCGTCGGAGGTAGCGGCTCCGTCGTGCTCATCGCCGGGACGCCCACGGTCCCAACCTTGGTGAGGGGTCTTCTAGGCGACACCGCGCCGGAGCCCATAGTGGGCACGAAGCGTGGTAGTCGCCCGTGGCCTATCCCTTCTTCGCCCGTGCCGATGAAGGAAAACCACAAAAAAGACCGCTCGCCGCGCGCAGGAGATCGCGGGGGTGGTTCATCATTGGTTACAGCGGATCTCCTCCCTCGGGGGACCGCTTGCTTCGCGCACGGGCAGGATTCTTGTGCCTGTGCATGCTTCTCAAGGGGACAATATTCTTCTCGCTTCGGGTCGGCGGAGACGACCATGTTCTTTGTGGGGTCCTCCGGAGTGCTTGGCGTCCACCCTAGTCGCCGTATCAGTGGTTTGAGCAACAGCGGGCTTGCCTCTTCGAGCGACAACGATGAGGATGATGGCGGCTACCCACGACGCGTCAAGAGCGGGGATGAATGCTCCTACGTAGCGTGATTGCCGGCAGCACCATCATCACCGGCTGGGCTCCGGCAGCACCACCATCTGCACCTGCCCTCCGGTTCCTTCCTCCCAGCCCAAGAGCGGTGTCCTCCTGATCCTGGGGAGGCGCCGAATTCCAGTCAGGTCTTCCCTCTGTCTTCTTTGTCTCCCCCTGCGGTTTCGAGGAGGAGGAGGATAGAGCAAAGGCATTACGGGGCACTTATCTTTTTTTCAGTCTAAAACATGTAGGCACTTGCCAAACTTTAGTCTAAATTATGTAAACTTCTTTATACATGTTTGTGCTCTGTAAGATCTGTACTTGCTTATCAGCATATTAATGAAAAAGACAAGCCTTGCCGGGTACTTGTGCATGTATCATGTCCATGCAGAGGTGAGGTTCCTCTATACGTTCAAGTAAACAAGTTTCCCCCGGCAAACTATCCTACCTGTACCCTTAGTTTGCTACCGTGGGGTAAGGCCTACCGGGCATAAAACTATAAAAAGGGACCGGCCCCTCATCGAACCCTCTCCATAAAAGGCAACTGCGACCACCTCGTCCGAAGCAACGTTCAGGACAAAGGATGGGAGCACCTATGTTTTGAAGGTAACGAGGTTTTCATATGCACAAGTTTTTACCTTACAAAACATGTATGGATAAGAGGAAACTTATCTGTTTGGCTTGCCAGGGATCGCTGTGTAGGCTTATCTTCATTTCTTCTCTTCAGGATCAAGTCCACGGCAAGAACCCTGCAACTTAGTGCAGATGAAAACAGTGCTACATGTGACCTCATCTACATGATCATGCTATGCTCATGATATGCTTATGCATGCATGCAATCTTGTCGGGGCCCCCCAGCGCTTCGTTTATTCATCTGTTGCTCAGGGTCTGCGTCTGGCTTTGTACAAAGGGTTAATGCAACATCGGCAAGGCTTGTACAAAAGGGTGGCTGCCGGGCAAGGCCCGACAGCCGCACCTTACGGGTAGAACTTACGGAGATGCTCAATATTTCATGAGTTTTGCAACTGAATGCCATCTCCGGTCTCTAGATGGACTGCGCCAGGTGTGGTGACTCGTACTACCCGGTAAGGGCCTTCCCACTTTGGCGTCAACTTGTTTGCACCCTTGGCGGACTGAACACGCCTAAGGACAAGGTTGCCTTCCTCAAGGCTCCGGGCATGAACCTTGCGGCTTTGATAGCGATGCAGGGCTTGCTGGTAGCGTGCAGCACGCGTAGCAGCCCGGAGACAGTTCTCCTCAAGTAGCACAGCGTCGTCACGCCGGTGCTGTTCCTGCGCTACTTCATCATAGGCAAGCACTCAAGGTGATCCGTATATGAGTTCCGTGGGGATAACTGCTTCTGTCCCATAGACTAGGGAGAAGGAGTCTGCCCGGTAGCTTGATTTGGTGTCGTATGGAGGGACCAAAGAACCACTGGCAGCTTGTCGATCCATCGCCTGCCACACTTCTGCAGCCTATCAAATGTTCTTGTCTTGAGTCCTCGCAGCACTTCAGCGTTTGCCCTCTCAGCTTGTCCGTTGCTTCTGGGATGGGCAACAGAGGAAAATGAGACTTTGCTTCCGAGGTCATGAACGTATTGCATGAAGGCGCGACTTGTGAATTGGGTGCCATTGTCAGTGATGATCCTGGCGGGTACTCCAAAACGGCACACCAATCCTTTCAAGAATTTGATAGCTGACTGTGCGGTCACCTTCCACATGGGCTCCACCTCTAGCCACTTTGTGAACTTGTCGATATCGACGAACAAGAAATCAAAGCCCCCGGTAGCACGGGGAAAGGGGCCCCAGATGTCGAGCCCCCAGACCGAGAAGGGCCATGATAAAGGGATCGTCTGGAGAGCTTGAGCAGGCTGATGGATATTCTTGGAGTGGAACTGGCAGGCTTCACATTTGGTGACTAGCTCAATTGCATCTTGGAGGGCCGTGGGCCAGTAAAAATCTTGCCAGAAGGCTTTTCCAACCAGGGCTCTCGATCCAATGTGGGAGCCACATATACCCTTCTGTATCTCTGCCAACAGTTCCTTTCCTTCTTCCCGGCAAATGCACTTCAATTTCACTCTGTTGGGCCTTCTGCTGTATAGCGTGTCGTCAATGAACTGATACATACTGGCCCTCCGGTCTACTCTTTCAGCTTCTTCTTGCTCTTCGGGAAGTTCTCCTGTTTGGAGGAAATGGATTATGTGCCGCACCCAAGTTGGAGCCTGAGGCTCGGCAACGAGAACCAGCGGCACCTCCTCATTCGTGGGAGCGCATTCCTCAACCACAGAGATTAGTAGTTTGGCGAGAGGGTGCAGCTCACTGATCAAAGGGGAGTTGTTCCCGCCAAGCTCTCTCCCGGGGGCTCCGGGAAGCTCTGTCCAGAGAGGTTTGGCATAGTCCAGTTTCCTCCTCTTCCGGGCCATTGTTGCTGGGGATACGGAGGGTTGAGTCAGATGGAGAACAAAAGTCCCTGGTTCCACAGGGAGTTTTTACGCAGCGCACTTTGACAGATGATCAGCAATGCTGTTTTCCGCACGCGGTATGTGCTCTGTTTGCAATCCATCAAAGCGCTCCTCCAACTTTCTCACTTCCTCGACGTATGCCTCCATCAATGGGCTTTGATAAACCTTGTTCACTTGCCTCACCACAAGTTGCGAATCTCCATGAATGATCAACTTCTTGATTCCCAGTTCTGTTGCGATCCTGAGCCCGGCAAGGAGTCCTTCATATTCTGCTGTATTGTTCGTAGCCTTCTCCCGGGGGAAATGCATTTGAACCACGTACTTGAGGTGCTCCCCAGAGGGAGCAACAAGAAGCACGCCAGCTCCTGCACCTTGTAGGGAGAAGGCACCATCAAAGTACATGATCCATTCTTGGGGCGCTTCCTTGCCGGCGATAACTGTTTCCAACACGTCTTCGTCAGGGGTAGGCGTCCAATCCGCAATAAACTCCGACAGTGCTCTGCTCTGAATGGTTGACATGCTCTCGAACTTCAAACCAAAGCTGGATAACTCCAAAGCCCATTCCACTATCCTGCCCGTGGCCTCAGGGTTCCTCAGTATGGGTTGCAAGGGAAAGCGGGTGACGCAGTTTCCTTGAGGCCATGATGAGGCCAAAAATCAACTTTTGCACGCGAGAGTACCTCGACCTAGCCCCCTGTAATAGGGAGCTGACGAAGTACACTGGGCGCTGCACCACTTTCTTCCTTGCCACGACCTTGGAGCTGTATCCATTACCCCGCTCCTCCTTCTTCTGATCTGCCTCTAACCTTGCTGTGGTGAGTTCACTTCCTCCTCTAGAGGGGACGGCAGTTGCAGCTGCTTCTTCATCTACTTCCCGCTGCGCCACCAGCTCTGCGCTGACCACTTGATTGGTTGCCGCTATGTATAGCAGCAACGGTTCTTGTGGTTTTGGAGCGACTAAGGTGGGAACAGAGGAAAGATAGGTCTTCAGATCCTGCAGCGCAGCGTCTGCCTCCGGGGTCCACTCCATGGGCCCAACCTTCTTCAAGATTTTGAAGAACGGTAGGGCATGTTCGGCCGACTTGGAAATGAACCTGCTTAGCACGGCAACACATCCAGTCAAACGCCTCATGTCTTTAACTGTCTTGGGTGCTTGAATCTGCTCAATTGCCTTGATCTTGTCGGGATTGGCCTCTATCCCCCGGTGGGACACAAAGAAGCCAAGCAGCTTGCCGGAAGGAATGCCAAATACACACTTCTCTGGGTTCAGCTTCAAGTTGATCTTGCATAGATTTGTAAAGGTCTCTTCCAAGTCCTGAATGAGAGTTGATTTGTCCTTGGTTTTGACCACTATATCATCCATGTAAGCTTCAATATTCCTGTGCAACTGAGACTCAAAGCCAATTTGTACTACCCTTGTGAAAGTGAATCCAGCGCTTTTTAACCCAAAGGGCACACGCAGAAAACAGTACATGCCACAGGGGGTTATAAACGCGGTCTTCTCTTCATCTTCCTCGGACATGAAAATCTGGTGGTACCCGGAGTAGGCATCCAAGAAGGAAAGTAGGTCACATCCAGAGGTGGAATCCACAATCTGATTGATGCGCGGCAAGGGGAATGGGTCCTTTGGGCATGCTTTATTTAGATCTTTGAAATCTATGCAAAGCCTCCATTTCCCATTCGCCTTGCTCACCACCACTTGATTCGCCAACCAAGTTGGATGCAATACTCCTCTAACCAAACCAGCAGCTTCGAGTTTCTTGATCTCCTCGGCAATAAACTGCTGCCGCTCCAAAGCTTGCTTTTGGACCTTCTGTTTGACGGGTCGGGCATGTGGGCAGATAGCAAGGTGGTGCTCGATTACCTCCCTGGGAACACCGGGGATGTCAGATGGTTGCCAAGCAAACACATCGACATTTGCCGCAGGAAGGTAACGAGCGCGCTTTCCTATTTGTCATCAAGGGTGGAGCTGATAGTAAATGTACCATCAGCGCCAACCAACCCTGCCGGGACCTTCTTCACAACAGGCGCAGCAACCTTTGATCTCTTGCTATTGGAACTCTTCGGCATATCATCAACAGGCGCAGCGCAATCCGAAGAGGCACGATTCCCGTATTCTTTGCTGGCATCCTTGCTAGCTTTCTCCCCTTTCTTGCTTTCCTTGGCGGGAGCGGTATCTTCTGCGGCCTCTGCAGTGACTGCTTCCCGGTACATCTTATCCACACATATGACTGCGTCCTTCTTGTCTGATGGAATGGAAATGACGCCCATTGGTCCTGGCATCTTCAGAGTGTTGTAGGCATAGTGGGATGCCGCCATGAATTTTGCCAGGGCAGGGCGGCCAAGAATTCCATTATATGGCAGGGGGAGGTCGACCACATCAAACACGATCTTCTCGGTCCGGTAGTTCAGCTTCCCCCCGAACGCTACCGGCAGTGTGATCTTCCCCTTAGGACGACTCCTGCCAGGGTTGATGTCTTGAAAAGTACCGGTAACCTTGAGCTCTTCATATGCTATCTGGAGCTTGCTGATGACCTTGGGAGATATCAGATTCAACCTGGCCCCGCCGTCAACCAACATCTTTGTGACTTTGAGGTTGCGAATCATTGGTGAAACCAACAATGGCAAACATCCTACTGCAGTGGTGCGGTCAGGGTGATCCTCTTCATCAAAGATGATGGGCATGCGGGACCACTTGAGCGGCTCCCGAGAATCTGCCGCCGGCTCCACGGCATTGACCTCACGTGCCCACTATTTGAGATGGCGGTGAGAGGAGTGCAAGGATGCACCTTCGTCAATGCACAGGGCGTCAGTTGCCTTCTGGAATTCCTCCTCGCTGGTTTCCTCTTCATCTCCTTCATCAGTCCCATCATCGCATCCCTTCTTCTCACGGCCTTTGGACGGTTTCCCTTGATACTGAGGGACCTTGCCAGGGTGACCTCCTCTGCCACCTCGGCCCTTCCCGCCTACACCATCTTGGTCTCTCTCTTTTTCACGCTTCTCATACTCAGCTTTCTGCTTCTTGACGAGCTGCTCAACTTGATGACACTTGAAGATCGTGTCCCTTAGTCCGATGGATCTTGCAGTATGGCCCGTCAGCCTTCCCAGCCTTCTCGGCAGCTGCGGCTTCCCAGCAGTCAGTGCACGCGGCAACTTCCTTGCCGGGAGCCTCGGTCTTGGCCTTCTTGCCGGGAGTAGGAGCGCTCGCTCCTTCAACAACCATCACTGCTTTATCCTTGCGCTTCTTGTTGCGTTTCTTGTTGCGTTTCTTGTTCTTCTTCTTCTAATTGGTGGCGTCGTCGTCGTCCTCTGAGTCAATGTCGATGCCATCTTCTTCACCGGGGAGTCGCCTTCCCTCCTCTGTTCGGGCACACATGTCCGCCAGAGTGTATAGCTCATTCACAGCTTGGGCAACCGAATGTTCATTTTGGAAGGTATCCTGCGGTTGCACATGTTGGACTAGAACACATCTATCACAGCTACTGGATGGATGTCTGGAATGTTCCTGTGCACCCGGCTGAACCTCTGCACATACTTCCGCAAACTCTCTCCTTCCTTCTGTGGGAGGAGCTGCAAGTCGCTGGGCCACCCTGGTTCTTGATGGCCGCTCGTGAAGGCGCCAATAAACTCATGGCACAGATCAGCCCAGGTCGAGATGGAGTTCTATGGCAAGTGCATTAGCCACGACCTCACATTTGGCTTGAGTGCCAAAGGGAAGTAGTTGGCGAACACCCTCTCGTCCCTTCCTCCGGCAGCTTGAACAGCGATGGTGTAGATTCTCAAGAACTCTGCCGGGTTCAATCTTCGATCGTACTTTTCTGGTATCTCTAGTTTGAACCTACGGGCAGATGGCCAATGGACTTGCCGCAACTCACGAGTGAAGGCGGGGGACCCAACCTCTAAAGGTAGGTACCCGCCCCCACTAGGCATGGGTTCGTCGACATCGGGGCCATTGTGCCTATTAGACTGGCGGCGGGTGTCATGGCGTCGCTCGATGGTGACGCGCGCGTCTTCCCGCCGCCTATCTTCCAGGACCCGTCGCTGGTCTCGACGTGTCTGAGGATCAGACGAAGCCATTGATACATCATCGGGTTCTTGGTCGCGTGGTCCTGGTTGCGGCCCCTGCGCTGGTTGTCGTGGAGGGGACTGCACCGTCGGAACTGCTCCCTCGGTGCGGCCAGCGGCTTGGGCCGTTGCCGCCGTTGGTGGAGGCCGTGGCGAGCCTTCCTGCTATGATCCTCCCGCCTCAGCGAAACCAATCAAGCTCTAGATAGTGGCCCTCCACTCATACATTTGATTGGCCGCTGGCGGAAATCTCAACAAGAGCTGGGCCCGCGCCATGGCCTTCGAAGTGGTGCTTGGCATGGACGACGATGCGGTTCGCGCCGTCGCCCGACTTCTGATGGTGCCTGTAGTGGCGGCGCCATGTTCTCGCCGCCGCGAGCCAGTCGGTAGGGCAGCGTGACGACGAGGCAGATGCGCTTGGGGGTTAATGACCCCATTTGGCATCGTCTCAGCTAGCTTGCCCTGGGGGTGGTGCAGGCCCTGTAGCCGCACCTGTGGCGGGGGCAGCTAAGTGATTACGATCCACATCAGGGCGAGCGCCAACCCTGCGGTTGTGTCCCTCGGCGATGTGGGGAGGCAGAGACGGAGCGTTCTCCCCACCCGCACCTTGCGGAGCATGGCCGCCGGGTTGTTGTTGGTGTCGCCCTCCTCCGGTGCCTCCCGCTCCTGCTTCGGCCGCAGGGGGAACGGTGATGGTGCCGCCTGCGCCAGTCACGTTCCCCGCGGTGTCGGCGTTCCCATGTTCCCCCACAGCCCCCACGGCATTAGTGGCCGCATGCGAGGGAGCCTTTGAGGTAGACGGGTGAGCTGAAGCACCGGATTTCTTTTTGGGCGCCATGGATGATGAAGCCGTTGATGAAGAAAATGATGATAAAGACGACGTGCTGCTTACACTCTCGGGTTCGCGCAAACGCTTCCCCCTAACTGGTGCACCAAAGATGTCGTGGTATCACACGGCCACCTATGGGGCCATCGGCCCCTTGTGGTTCGGCAATGGGGAAGAGCGCATTGCACAAAGAGCGGAAAGCATAGAGCAGCACGACAACGATGACACGGGCAGTTTTACCCAGGTTCGGGCCGCCGCGAGGCGTAAAACCCTACTCCTGCTTTGGTGGATTGATGAAAGGACCATGGTGGAGACGCATCACTCTAGCCCGGCAAGATCGCCTCGGGGCAAGAGCAGCTACGTGCGTATGAGCGTACAAGGGTCCGAATCCTTTCTAAGGTAGCCACGGCCCTCCTTTTATAGGTTAAGGGGTCACGACAATGGCAAAACAGTCATTATGTATTGATTAGATAGCCATAGTGCTATCATACCAAACTCTGCAAACAGGACAAGGTGCATTAAATGCGCCACTTAGTGTCACTTCGTGGCGTAGCCCAGCAAGCCTTGTCATGCCATTCAGCCACCTTTTTGCTTGTATGTGCGACATGTCACCTGGACGGGTGTCATTTAGGGATGATCTTCCTCAGAAATGGCCTGCCACATACCAAATAACAGCCACTTAATCACTTGGGGGCTCGACACCGCACCGATGGGTGACTTGCGTTGCTGTGAGGTGGAGCGGTGGAGCTTTGGGAGGGTAATCCGCCCTTGGCATCCCCGGCAAGCCTGCCGGGGGAGTCTTGAGGCTTGTCTTGGGGTAACCTCGACCCCGCCAGGCTCGCCTGCCTGGCAAGGGAGGTTTTTCCTTAGTGATATCTTGCTTATTTGGTTGGTCTTGGTCTTCTTGATCCGCCCTTTGATTTCTCAAAGAGCTATCTCTTCTCCTTGGCCTTGTCTTGAATGTTGCAACTTTGCTCTTGAGCCTGTGTACAGTCCGGGCAACACACCTAGGGGTTTGTTGCAACGACACTCTACCCTTACAACGATGACAAATAATATCATTTGTGTGCCCTGTTGATGCCATGGATGAAGAAGAGCTCTGTGCAGGCCTGGTAGGTGTGCTCTTGGCACATATTGGTGGTACTGCCTGCTTTCTTATATCACGGCTGGAGGTAGCAACTGACGGAGGTGCCGGTGTAGCAGAACGTGTGGAAGTAGAAGATGCACGTGGTGTCCATGATGAAGGTCGACCTGCAGAAAAATTAGTCCATGCCAATGCCTGTCGATCCTGCACTTCACGTTCAGCTTTGCAAGCAAGATGGAATAAATGAGTGATATTTTTATACTCCTTATACTCTAAAATGGTCTGAATCTCTTTATTTAATCCACCCATAAAACATGCAAGCATAGCTTCAGTATCCTCAACTATACCACATCTAATCATACTAGTTTGCAACTCCTGATAATATTCCTCTACAGAATTTTTTCCTTGTCTTAAACACTGCAATTTCTGAAGTAATTCACATTGATAATATGGTGGAACCCAATGAGTACGCATAGCAGTTTTCAAAGCAGCCCAAGTTGCTGGAATAGGATATAATCTACAATGTTTAGACCACCAAACACATGCAAAACTAGTGAAAGCACAAACATCAGCAACAGCACATCTTTCCTTGGGATATTGTAAACATGTAAAACGTTGTTCAGTTTCTAACTCCCAAGTAAGATATATATCAGGAACTTATCTACCCTCAAATGGTGGAATATTCAATTTTAGTTTAGGAAGATGGTCATGATTTCGTACCTGAGGTTGTGGTGCAGGCCTACCATTGCGATTATTTGCATGTGGACGACCTGGTGGTGGTGCTGGTGGTTGCATGTAGTTCTGATTTTGATCAACCTCATCCTCATAATCGCCCGCGTAATCGTCCTCCTCCTCCTCCGCAGTAGGAGCCACAGAAGCATCAACAGCAGTAGGAGCGGCACCAGAAGTTTGGCCAGGCTCAAGAGGAACACGGCTCGCTCGGCGGAGGGCTATTTCATGATAACCCACAAGTATAGGGGATCAGTTGTAGCCTCTTTCGATAAGTAAGAGTGTCAAACCCAACGAGGAGCTAAAGGTAGAACAAATATTCCCTCAAGTTCAATCGACTACCGATACAATTCTACGCACGCTTTACGTTTGCTTTACCTAGAACAAGTATGAAACTAGAAGTACTTTGTAGGTGTGATAGGATAGGTTTGCAAGATAATAAAGAACACATAAATAAAAGCTAGGGGCTGTTTAGATAAAGAAACAACTAAGTTAGTTTTAGTAGAGAGCTTTTTGTCACACAAAAAAGTTATTTGTCCCTAGGCAATCGATAACTAGAGCGGTAATCATTATTGCAATTTTATATGAGGGAGAGGCATAAGCTAACATACTTTCTCTGCTTGGATCATATGCACTTATGATTGGAACTCTAGCAAGCATCTGCAACTACTAAAGATCAGTAAGGTAAAACCCAACCATAGCATTATAAGTTATCAAGTCCTCTTTACTCCCATACGCAAACAACCTACTTACTCGGGTCTGTGCTTCTGTCACTCACTCCACCCACCATAAGCGACTGATGAACATATTGCAAACCCTACAGCAGGGATCCCTCATGCTTGCGCGACACAGAGAGTAGCATAGGACAACACCAATAATAAAACATACAACTCAAATCAATCATGATCATCAATCAACCCATAGGACAAAACAGATCTACTCAAACATCATAGGATAGCCATACATCATTGGGAAATAATATATAGCGTTGAGCACCATGTTTAAGTAGAGATTATAGTAGGGAGAAGAGGTGTTACACCACTGCATAGAGGGGGAGAGAGTTGGTGATGATGGCGGCGAAGTTGTTGGTGTAGATCGCCGTCACGATGATGGCCCCGGCGGCATTCCGGCGCCACCGGGAGAGAGGGGGAGAGAGCCCCCCTCCTTCTTCTTCTTCCTTGACCTCCCCCTAGATGGGAGGAGGGTTTCCCCTATGGTCCTTGGCCTCCTTGGCGATGGAGGGGTGGGAGCCCCTCCGAGATTGGATCTCTCTCTCTGTTTCCTTCTGTTTCTGCGTTCCTGTTTTCTGCCCTTTCACCGTTTCTTAAATTCCCGGAGATCCGTAACTCTGATTGGGCTGAAATTTTAACACGATTTTTATCCGGATATTATCTTTCTTGCAGCCGAAGAAGGGTACCAACCGCCTTACGGGGTGGCCAAAAGCCTACCAGGCGCGCCCAGGGTAGGGGGCGCGCCTCTAGGGCTTGTGGTCCCCTCGGGCATCATCTCGCGTTGATTCTTTTTCCCCAAAATCACATATATTCCAAAAAAAATCTTCATAAGTTTTTATCGCGTTTGGACTCTCTTTGATATGGATATTCTGTGAAATAAAAAACATGCAGCAAATAAGAACTGGCACTGGGCACTGGATCAATATGTTAGTCCCAAAAATAATATAAAAAGTTGCCAAAAGTATATGAAAGTTGTAGAATATTGGCATGAAACAATAAAAAATTATAGATACGACGGAGACGTATCAGCATCCCCAAGCTTAATTCCAGCTCATCCTTGAGTAGGTAAATGATAAAAAATATAATTTTTGATGTGGAATCCTACCTAGCATAATCTTGATCATATAATCTAATCATGGCATGAATATTAAGACACGAGTGATTCAAAGCAATAGTCTATCATTTGACATTAAGACAATAATACTTCAATTATACTAATAAAGCAATCATGTCTTCTATCGGCGTGCGACACCTATGGGATCCCAAAGGACCCCTTTACGATTCGGTGGGGGGAGAGGTATGCGCAAAGAGCAGAACCAACAATCGACGCGGGGAGATTTTACCCAGGTTCGGGCCGCTAATCAGCGTAAAACCCTACTCCTGCCTTGTTTTATTATCGATGTTCTTGAGCCCAGGCTCCAGGAGTGCTCGCAGTGAACAGTACGTTCAAAGAGCAGCTACGCATGCAGAATGGGCCAGAAGATCTTCCTCCCTGTAGCAGTTGCCTTGGGCCTCCTTTTATACCACAAAGGGGTCACCACAGTGGCAAAATGTACATACATTGAGGTGTAAAGTAGCTACAGGGTTATCATACCTAACCCCTGACGGATTAGGATGAACGCCTTTAATGCACCGTGAGGTGTCCGTTTAGGTGTCCTCACTTTCTTGGGGATGGAAAAAGGGGCCATCCCATCAGCACCGCTTAAGCTCTCCTCCACTGGCGCGTTGCCACGCCTCCAAAGAAGGACCCAGAATGTCGGGCTTGTTGCTGTGCCAAAGCGGTGGCACGGCAACAAAATCTTGCCGGGTGCTGAACCTTGCCGGGCGCCAAGCCTTGCTGGGCGCCAAGCCTTGCCAGGCGCCGAACCTTGCCGGGCGCCGCAGGCCACCCCGGCAAGATCTTGCCGGGGAAGCTGGCCTTCGGATTCCAGCTCTTCTTATCCGCTGATCCTCAGATTTTTGACTTGAAGATTTCTTTTGTGGCCTGAGTCACCCTCGAACTGTTCCCCGACAAGCCTTGCCGCGAGTATGGCTACAACTGCCCGTGCACAAGTAGGGGGTACTAATGGCCCAATACTTAGTACACCGACATCTTCTCAAAATAACATGGCCAAAGAAAGTTATCCCTACAAAATCATATAGTCTGGCTATGCTCCATCTTCACCACACAAAGTATTTCATCATGCACAACCCCGATGACAAGCCAAGCAATTGTTTCATACTTTTAATGTTCTCAAGTCTTTTCAACTTTCACGCAATACATGAGCGTGAGCCATGGATATAGCACTATAGGTGTAATAGAATATGTTGGTGGAGGTTGTGTGGAGAAGACAAAAAAGGAGAAAGTCTCACATCGACGTGGCTAATCAATGGGTATGGAGATGCCCATCAATTGATATCAATGTGAGGAGTAGGGATTGCCATGCAACGGATGCACTAAGAGCTATAAGTGTATGAAAGCTCAAACTGAAAACTAAGTGGGTGTGCATCCAACTTGCTTGCTCATGAAGACCTCGGGCATTTGAGGAAGCCCATCATCGGAATATACAAGCCAAGTTCTATAATGAAAATTCCCACTAGTATATGAAAGTGATAACTCAAGAGACTCTCTATATGAAGAACATGGTGCTACTCTGAAGCACAAGTGTGGTAAGAGGATAGTAGCATTGCCCCTTCTCTCTTTTTCTCTCATTTTTTTGGGCTCTCTTTTTTTTATTTTTTTTATTTTCGTCCGGAATCTCATCCCAACTTGTGGGGGAATCATAGTCTCCATCATCCTTTCCTCACTGGGGACAATGCTCTAATAATGATGATCATCACACTTTTATTTACTTACAACTCAAAATTGCAATTCAAAGTATGACTCTATATGAATGCCTCTGGCAGTGTACCAGGATGTGCAATGATCTAGCATAGCCAAGATATCAAAAAATGGACAAGCCATGAAAATATCATGCTAGCTATCTTACGATCATGCAAAGCAATATGACAATGAATGCTCAAGTCATGTATATGATGATGATGGAAGTTGCATGGCAATATATCTCGGAATGGCTATGGAAATGCCATGATAGGTAGGTATGGTGGCTGTTTTGAGGAAGATATAAGGAGGCTTATGTGTGATAGAGTGTATCATATCACGGGGTTTGGATGCACCGATGAAGTTTGCACCGACTCTCGAGGTGAGAAAGGGCAATGCACGGTACCGAAGAGGCTAGCAATGATGGAAGGGTGAGTGTGCGTATAATCCATGGACTCAACATTAGTCATAAAGAACTCACATACTTATTGCAAAAATTTATTAGCCATCGAAGCAAAATACTAATACGCATGCCCCTAGGGGGATAGATTGGTAGGAAAAGACCATCGCTCATCCCCGACCACCACTCATAAGGAAGACAATCAAAAAATAAATCATGCTCCGACTTCATCACATAACGGTTCACCATACGTGCATGCTTCGGGAATCACAAACCTTAACACAAGTATTTCTACCAATCCACAATTACTCACTAGCATGACTCTAATATCACCATCTTTATATCGCAAAACTATTGCAAGGAATCAAACATATCATATTCAGTGATCTACAAGTTTTATGTAGGATTTTATGACTAACCATGTGAATGACCAATTCCTGTTGACTCTCTAAATAGATATAAGCAAAGCATGAGAGTTTAATTCTTTCTACAAAAGATATGCCCATGCTCTAACAAATATAAGTGAAGCAAAAGAGCATTCTACAAATGGCGGTTTTTTATGTGTAGAGAAACAGGCAATCCGAACTTCAAATGATATACGTGAAGCACATGAAGCATTCTATAAAGCCATACTCAAAAGATATAAGTGAAGTGCAAACAAAATTCTATAAATCAACAAAGGACTATCTCATAGCAGCATGGTGCATTATTAAAAGAAAGATAAAAACACATGACGCTCCAAGATTTACGCATATCATGTGACGAATAAAAATAGAGCTCCAAGTAAAATTACTGATGATCGTTGGAAGAAAGAGGGGATGTCTTCCGAGGCATCCCCAAGCTTTGTTGCTTGGGAGTGCTTGAATATTACCTTGGGGTCCCTCGGGCATCCCCAAGCTTTGGCTCTTGCCACTCCTTATTCCTTCATCCATCGTGATCTCACCCAAAACTTGAAAACTTCAATCACACAAAACTTATCAAAACCCTCGTGAGATCCGTTAGTATAATAAAACAAATCACAACTTTAAGTACTGTTGAAAACCCATTCATATTTTGTTTTTGCATTGTAGCTACTGTATTATAACTTGTCTCTAGCTTATACCACCGATAAAATCGATAGTTTCATCAAAAACTAGCAAAACAATGCATCAAAAACAGAATCTGTCTTAAACAGGACAGTCTGTAGTAATCTGAACATTCACCATACTTCTGTAACTCCAAAAATTCTGAAAAATTAGGAAAAAATAAAAAATTTGTATAGAAGTACTGTGTAAAAATTTCAGAAACTCTTGACATTCCAGTAAAAAAAATGTAAATTCATGTGCTACAGCCAAAGTTTCTTTTTTCCACTGCACATACCAAACAAGCAATCTAATCATCCTAAAGGAAAATCTTGGCACATTATTTTTAGAATACAATGGATTTGTACAAGGGGATAATTATTTTTGTTCAAAAGTTTCTGTAGTTTAAGATTTGCAAAGTTTCCATGGGCATGAACAAAGTTCAAGGAGCTCCCCCACTTAAACGGTGCTCATCTTTCTTAATTTCACTTTTCTTTTTGAAAAAGTTTTAGGTTCCCCTCTATATTTTTTTGTTTTTCAACTTTATAAAATCACTCAATAGAATAAAATGACTCTCTAAAACTTCCGGGTTGTCTCCCTGGCTGCGCTTTCTTTAAAGCCATTAAGCTAGGCATAAAGTGCTCAAGTAATTGATCCACCCGGATCCCAAGGTATATCAAAGCCAATTTTAATTAACAATGATTTGTAATTTAGTAGTGAGCACAAAGCAACATATATCATGCAATGACGAAGTCTAACTCTCTTCCTATGCATCGGCGTGTCATAAAAGAACAATTCATGCACACATAGTAAAGGCCGATACATAGCATAAACAGCTTCTTGCAATTTTATTGTATTGGAAACATAGAGAGGCGGAGATGTAGTTCCTCTCTCATAATAATTGCAAGTAGGAGCAGAAAGCACATGCATATTATATTTATCAAAATCATCATGTGTAATGGTAAAAGGCAACCCATCAATATAATCCTTAATAAGTGCAACCTTCTTGTCGGTGTACTAAGTATTGGGCCACTAGTACCCCTTACTTGTGCACGGGCAGTCGTAGCTGTCCTCGCGGCAAGGCTTGCCGGGATCAGCTCGAGGTCGATTTAAATCATCAAGTCAGAGATCTGAGAATCAGCAAATAAGCAAAGCTGGAAATCGAAGGCCAGCCCTCCCCGGCAAGATCCTTGCCGGGGTGGCCTGAGGAGCCCGGCAAGGATCGGCGCCCGGCAAGGCTTGGCGCCCAGCAAATTTCGGCGCTTGGCGAGATTCTGCCACTGTGCCACCGCTTCGGCACAGTGACGAGTCTGACATTTTGGCTCCTTCCACGGATGCGTGGCGGCGCGCCAGTGGAGGAGAGCTTAAGCGGTGCTGATGGGATGGCCCCTTTTTCCATCCCCAAGAAAGTGAGGACACCTAAACGGACACCTCATGGTGCATTATATGCGCTTGTCCTAATCCGTCAGGGGTTAGGTATGATACCCTGTAGCTACTTTACACCTCAATGTATGTACATTTTGCCACTGTGGAGACCCCTTTGAGCATATAAAAGGAGGCCCAAGGCAACTGCTACAGGGGAGGAGAACTTCTGGCCCATTCTGCATGCGTAGCTGCTCTTTGAACGTACTGTTCATTGCGAGCGCTCCTAAAGGCTGGGCTCAAGAACATCAATAAGAACACAAAGCAGGAGTAGGGTTTTACGCTGATCAGCGGCCCGAACCTGGGTAAAAACCTCACGCGTCGATCACCGGTTCTGCTCTTTGCGTGTACCTCTCCCCCCGCCGAATCGTAAAGGGGTCTCTCGGGATCCCATAGATGTCGTGCCCCGACACTTCTCCGATATAGTGTAGTTGGGAGAATTCAAAAAGATAATAGGACTATCATGTGTGGGTGCAATAGAAACAATTTCATTCTTAACATAAGGAACTATAGCAAGTTCATCTCCATAAGCATCATTCATATTAGCATCATGGCCACAAGCATAGCAAGCATCAAGTTCATAAAAAAAGGATATTTCAAACGAATTCAAGGGATCATAGCTATCAACATAGCATTCATCCTTCGGTAAGCGTGAAGGGAAATTAAACAATGTATGAGTTGAAGAGTTACTATCATTAGAAGGTGGGCACGGGTAGCTAATCCGCTCTTCCTCCTTTTGTTCTTCGCTCTCCTCGTCATCTTTTTCATCTAATGAGCTCACAGTGTCACCATTTTATTCTTCTATAGTTTCCTGCAAAATATTAGTCTCTTCTTGGATAGCGGACACTTTCTCAATAAACTCATCAATATCGGCATTATATTCATAATTTTCATAGAAATATTTAAGTATAGTATAATTTTTAGGTCTGTAAACAGCATCATCATAATTTTCACACTATTCAAACAAAGATTCAATTTCATAAGCACCCTTAAAAGCAACGAATTCTTCTATTCGTTCCACATCATAGTAATCATATATACCATTAGCATAAGAAGACAAGGTTTCATTATCATTAAATTTACATGAAAAGGGAACGTGTGGAGCCTTCATCCTAGAGCAACAAGTATAATCATATCTCAAGCATAAATTCCGAGCATACCAATGCAACATATGAATTTGATCCCATAAGAGTTTCCCTTTCTGAGTCAAGTGATAATCCCTAAAGTATTCACATTGATCCAATGTGTCTCCCATTATCAAGTTGAATGGGGGTTTCTCAGGATTATCAAAGTAGTGTTTAATATTTTCCACATAACGAGCATCGAGGGTTTTAGGAGGTTCCCCATCTCCATGAGTAGCAAGTACACCTAATTTTTTTGGTATTTCGTGTTCCATATCCATAACTAAAGATAGAGAATAACATAGAACAGTAAATAAAATCTACTTAGTGATAAAGCAAACAAGCACAGACGAGAATATTCACCCCACGCTATTGCTCCCCAGCAATGGCGCCAGAAAAAGGTCTTGATAACCCACAAGTATAGGGGATCAGTTGTAGCCTCTTTTGATAAGTAAGAGTGTCGAACCCAACGAGGAGCTAAAGGTAGAACAAATATTCCCTCAAGTTCTATTGACCACCGATACAACTCTAAACACGCTTTACGTTTGCTTTACTTAGAACAAGTATGAAACTAGAAGTACTTTGTAGGTGTGATAGGATAGGTTTGCAAGATAATAAAGAACAAGTAAATAAAAGCTAGGGGCTGTTTAGATAAAGAAACAACTAAGTTAGTTTTAGTAGAGAGCTTTTTGTCACACACAAAATTTATTTGTCCCTAGGCAATCGATAACTAGACCGGTAATCATTATTGCAATTTTATATGAGGGAGAGGCATAAGCTAACATACTTTCTCTACTTGGATCATATGCACTTATGATTGGAACTCTAGCAAGCATCCGCAACAACTAAAGATCATTAAGGTAAAACCCAACCATAGCATTATAAGGTATCAAGTCCTCTTTACTCCCATACGCAAACAACCTACTTACTCGGGTCTGTGCTTCTGTCACTCACGCCACCCACCATAAGCAAATAATGAACATATTGCAACCCTACAGCGGGGATCCCTCACACTTGCGTGACATGGAGAGCACCATAGGACAGCACCAATAATAAAACATATAACTCAAACCAATCATGATCATCAATCAACCCACAGGATAAAACGGATCTACTCAAACATCATAGGATAGCCATACATCATTGGGAAATAATATATAGCATTGAGCAGCATGTTTAAGTAGAGATTACAGTAGGGAGAAGAGGTGTTATACCGCTGCATAGAGGGGGAGAGAGTTGGTGATGACGGCGGCGAAGTTGTTGGTGTAGAATCCCGTCACGATGATGGCCCCGGCGGTGTTCCGGCGCCACCGGGAGAGAGGGGGAGAGAGCCCCCCTCCTTCTTCTTCTTCCTTGACCTCCCCCCTAGATGGGCGGAGGTTTCCCCTCGGGTCCTTGGCCTCCATGGCCACGGAGGGGTGGGAGCCCCTCCGAGATTGGATCTCTCTCTCTGTTTCCTTCCGTTTCTGCGTTCCTGTTTTCTGCCCTTTCACCGTTTCTGAAATTCCCGGAGATCCGTAACTCCGATTGGGCTGAAATTTTAACATGATTTTTATCCGAATATTATCTATCTTGCGGATGAAGAAGGGCACCAACTGCCTTACGAGGTGGCCACAAGCCTCCTAGGTGCGCCCAGGGTAGGGGGCGCCCCTAGGGCTTGTGGGCCCCTCGGGCATCGTCTCACGTTGATTCTTTTTCCCAAAAATCACATATATTCCAAAAAATATCTCCATAAGTTTTTATCGCGTTTGGACTCTGTTTGAACTAGCACTGGGCACTGGATCAATATGTTAGTCCCAAAAATAATACAAAAAGTTGCCAAAAGTATATGAAAGTTGTAGAATATTGGCATGAAATAATAAAAAATTATAGATACGACGGAGACGTATCAGCATCCCCAAGCTTAATTCCTGCTCGTCCTCGAGTAGGTAAATGATAAAAAAGATAATTTTTTATGTGGAATGCTACCTAGCATAATCTTGATCATATAATCTAATCATGGCATGAATATTAAGGCACGAGTGATTCAAAGCTATAGTCTATCATTTGACATTAAGACAATAATACTTCAAGCATACTAATAAAGCAATCATGTCTTCTCAAAATAACATGGCCAAAGAAAGTTATCCCTACAAAATCATATAGTCTGGCTATGCGCCATCTTCACCACACAAAGTATTTCATCATGCACAACCGCGTTGACAAGCCAAGAAATTATTTCATACTTTTAATGTTCGCAAGCCTTTTCAACTTTCGCGCAATACATGAGTGTGAGCCATGGATATAGCACTATAGGTGGAATATAATATGATGGTGGAGATTGTGTGGAGAAGAGAAAAAAGGAGAAAGTCTCACATCGACGCGGCTAATCAATGGGTTATGGAGATGCCCATCAATTGATGTCAATGCGAGGAGTAGGGATTGCCATGCAACGGATGCACTAAGAGCTATAAGTGTATGAAAGCTCAAACTGAAAACTAAGTGGGTGTGCATCCAACTTGCTTGCTCATGAAGACCTCGGGCGTTTGAGGAAGCCCCTCATTGGAATATACAAGCCAAGTTCTATAATGAAAATTCCCACTAGTATATGAAAGTGATAACTCAAGAGACTCTCTATATGAAGAACATGGTGCTACTCTGATGCACAAGTGTGCGATTACCAGGGAGAGTCAAACGCACAACGTAGATGTATGTGGAGCTGGGATGGCTTATAATATGGTAGCAAAAATGTCAGCAATAATCAATTCAGAGATGCAAAGTTGAATAAACGCTCAACAACGGTACTGTGCTAGTCCTAGGCTAGACTGTACTAGAGACGCGAGCCTAGAACACTAACAAAATCACGGCGCGACACGTAAACAAGTGTCACTTGTTTACGTGCCGCACCGTGATTGCAAGACCGTACTAGAGACGTGAGCCTAGAACACTAACAAAATCATGGCGCGGCACGTAAACAAGTGTCACTTGTTTACGTGCCGTGCCGTGATTTTTTTAGTGTTCTAGGCTCGCGTCTCTAGTATGGTCTAGCCTAGGACTAGCACAGTATCGTCGTTGAGCGTTTATTCAACTTTGCATCTCTGAATTGATTATTGCTGACCCTTTTTGCTACCATATTATAAGCCTTCCCATCTCCACATACATCTACGTCGTGCGTTTGACTCTCCCTGGTAATCGCTCTATCCAAGCTTTGAGAGTTTTGACTACAACGGTTGCCGATCACCACCTGCTGCTTGGTAAGAACTGGTAAGAATTTGAGATTCGCTTGACCGATTTGTGACTTTCCACAACACCACCGCCACTTCCTAGCAGTCTATAGGATCATATTCTTGTGTTTTTCTCTTGCTGCTAACCATGCCAGGATCAAAAGCGGATGAGCTAGACTAGGAGAACATGACAAACAAGGAGGTCCATGATAAATTCCAGGAAATGTTAGGTCAACAGGTGGAAGACGTGATGACCAGTTTTGGCAAGGCATTAGCGAAGATTGATGACATTGAGAAGACAATTGACAACAATTTGGATGCCAAGTTCGCTGAAGTGCTTGCGCGCCTACCTCCACCTACTGCCGCTGCTACACCATTGCAACAACAACAACAACAACCACCTCCATGTCGCGAAATAGCCCTCCACTGAGCGAGCCGTGTTCCTCTTTAGCCTGGCCAAACTTCTGGTGCCGCTGCTACTGATGTTGATGCTTCTGTGGCTCTTGCTGCTGCTGCTACAGAGGAGGATGATTACGCGGGCGATTATGAGGATGAGGTTGATCAAAATCAGAACTACGTGCAACGACCACCACCAGGTCGTCCACATGCAAATAATCACAATGATAGGCCTGCTCCACCACCTCAGGTACGAGATCATGACCATCTTCCTAAACTAAAATTAAATATTCCACCATTTGAGGTTAGATATGTTCCTCATATATATCTTACTTGGGAGTTAGAAACTGAACAACGTTTTACATGTTTACAATATCCCGAGGAAAGACGTGTTGCTGCTACTGTTTGTGCTTTCACTAGTTTTGCATGTGTTTGGTGGTCTGAACATTGTAGATTATATCCTATTCTAGCTACTTGGGTTGCTTTGAAAACTGCTATGCGTACTCGTTGGGTTCCACCATATTATCAACGTGAATTACTTCAGAAATTGCAGCGTTTAAGACAAGGAAAAAATTCTGTAGAGGAATATTATCAGGAATTGCAAACTGGCATGATTAGATGTGGTATTGTTGAGGATAACGAAGCTATGCTTGCATGTTTTATGGGTGGATTAAATAGAGAGATTCAGACCATTTTAGAGTATAAGGAGTATAATAATATCACTCATTTATTCCATCTTGCTTGCAAAGCTGAACGTGAAGTGAAGGATCGACAGGCATTGGCGCAAACTAACTTTTCTGCAGGTCGACCTTCATCATGGACACCGCATGCATCTTCTACTTCCACACGTTCTGCTACACCGGCACCTCCGTTAGCTGCCACCCCCAGCGATGATACAAGATAGTAGGCACAACCACCACTATCTGCCAAGAGCACACATGTCGGGCCTGCGCAGAGCTCTTCTTCATCCATGGCATCAACAAGGCACACACATGATATTATTTGTCATTGTTGTAAGGGTAGAGGTCATTTTGCGAGGGAATGCAAATCTCTGCGTGTTATGATTGCTGCTGAGGATGGTGGGTATGAGTCCGCTAGTGACTATGATGAGGAGACTTTGGCTCTTATTACAAGTGAAGAACACGGTGGAGATGATTCTGATCATGAGACGCAATACATGGCTGCTGAAGATGCTGACAGGTATGAAAGTTTAGTTGCTCAACGTGTTTTGAGTGTGCAGGTCACACAAGCTGAGCAAAATCAGAGGCATAATTTGTTCTATACAAAGGGAGTTGTGAAGGAATGTTCTGTTCGCGTCATCATAGATGGAGGGAGCTGCAACAACTTGGCTAGCATGGAGAAGGTGGAGAAGCTATCTCTCACCACAAGACCACATCCACATCCTTACTACATTCAATGGTTCAACACCAGCGGCATGCTGAATATGTTGATTGTGATGTGGTACCCATGCAAGCATGTTCCTTATTACTTGTTAGACCATGGCAATTTGATAAAAATTCTGTACACCATGGTAGAAACAATCAGTATACTCTTGTTCATAAGGATAAACATATTACTTTGCTTCCTATGTCTCCTAATTCCATTTTGAAAGATGATATTTCTAGAGCTAATAAAGCAAAACAGGAGAAAAATAAGATTATGGCAAAAGAATTTTAGCAACAAATGAAGCCTAGTAATAAACCATCTAGTGTTGCTTCTGAAATTAAATTGAAAAGCGCATGTTTACTTGTCACCAAATCTGACCTTGATGATATAGATTTCAGCAAATCTGTTTGCTACGCTTTTGTGTGCAAAGAGGCACTATTTTCATTCGAGGACGTGCCTTCCTCTTTGCCTCCTGCTATCATTAACATTTTGCAGGAGTTCGCTGACGTCTTTCCACAAGACGTGCCACCGGGATTACCACCTATTCGCGGGATTGAGCATCAAATTGACTTAATTCCCGGTGCATCGCTACCCAACCGTGCACCATACCGTACCAATACAGAGGAGACAAAGGAGATTATGCGTCAAGTACAGAAGCTGCTCGATAAATTTTATATACGCGAATCCCTTAGTCCTTGTGCTGTTCCTATTATACTAGTGCCAAAAAAGGATGGTACATCGCGTATGTGTGTTGATTGTAGAGGCATTAATAATATCACTATCCGTTATCGTCATCCTATTCCTAGGCTAGATGATAGGCTTGCTGAATTGAGTGGCTCTACAATATTCTCCAAAGTTGATTTGCGTAGTGGATACCATCAAATTCGTATGAAATTGGAAGATGAATGGAAAACAACATTTAAAACTAAGTTTGGATTATATGAGTGGTTAGACATTCCTTTTGGGTTAACTAATGCACCTAGTACTTTCATGAGATTAATGAACAAAGTTTTACGTGCTTTCATTTGACAATTTGTGGTAGTTTAGTTCGATGATATATTGATTTATAGCAGATCTTTGGAGGAACATTTCGAACATTTACGTGTTTTTTTTATTGCTCTACGTGATGCACGTTTTTTTGGTAACCTTGCGAAGTGCACCTTTTGCACCGACCGAGTATCTTTTCTTGGCTATGTTGTTACTCCACAGAGAATTGAAGTTGATAAAGCCAAGATTGAAGCTATTGAGAGTTGGCTGCAGCCCAAAACGGTCACACAAGTGAGGAGTTTTCTTGGCCTCGCTGGGTTTTATAGGCGTTTTGTGAGAGATTTCAACACCATTGCTGCACCTCTCAATGAGCCTACAAAGAAGGATGTGCCTTTTGTTTGGGCTACCGCATAGGAAGAAGCCTTCACGGTATTGAAAGATAAGTTGACACATGCTCCATTACTCTAACTTCCTGATTTTAATAAGACTTTTGAGCTTGAATGTGATGCTAGTGGAATTGGATTAGGAGGTGTGTTATTACAAGATGGAAAACCTGCTGCATATTTTTTTGAAAAATTGAGTGGGCCAAGTCTGAATTATTCTACTTATGATAAGGAATTATATGCTCTTGTTCGAACTTTGGAGACATGGCAACATTATTTATGGCCCAAAGAATTTGTTATTCATTCTAATCATGAATCTTTGAAACATATTAAAAGTCAAGCAAAAATGAACTGTAGACATGCTAAATGGGTTGAATTCATTGAGACTTTCCCTTATGTCATTAAACACAAGAAGGGTAAAGAAAATGTTATTGCTGATGCATTGTCTTTATACTATTCTTTCACAACTTGACTTTAAAATATTTGGTTTGGAGACCATCAAAGATCAATATGTGTATGATGCTGAATTTAAAGATGTATTGCAGAATTGTAAAGAAGGTAGAACATGGAACAAGTTCCTCGTTAACGATGGATTTGTGTTTCGTGCTAACAAGCTATGCATTCCAGCTAGCTCCGTTTTTCTTTTATTGTTGCAGGAGGTGCATGGAGGAGGATTAATGGGACACTTTGGTGTCAAGAAGATGGAGGATGTACTTGCTACACATTTCTTTTGGCCAAAGATGAGACGGGATGTTGAGCGTTTTGCTGCTCGCTTCACTGCATGTCGAAAAGCCAAGTCACGACTCAATCCTCATGCTTTATATATGCCTTTGCCTGTACCTAGTGTTCCTTGGGAGGATATTTCTATGGACATTGTTTTAGGTTTACCTCGAACAAAGAAGGAGAGGGATATCATATTTGTTGTCGTGGATAGATTCTCGAAAATGGCACACTTCATACCATGTCATAAAGTGATGATGCTGCTAATGTTGCTGATTTGTTCTTCTGTGAAATTATTTGCTTGCATGGTGTGCCAAATACTATTGTTTCAGATCGTGATACTAAATTTCTTAGCCACTTTTTGACATATTTATGGTCGAAGTTGGGGACTAAACTGCTTTTTAGTACTACTTGTCACCCCCAAACTGATGGAAAAACTGAAGTAGTCAATAGAAATTGTCTACTATGCTTAGGGCTGTTTTGAAGAATAACAAAAAAATGTGGGAAGAATGCTTGCCTCATATTGAATTTGCTTATAATCGTTCGCTGCATTCTACTACTAAGATGTGCACTTTTGAAATTGCATATGGTTTCCTACCTAGTGCACCTATTGATTTGTTGCCTTTTCCATCTTCGGACAATGTTAATTTTGATGCTAAACAATGTGTTGAATTGATCTTAAAAATGCATGAGTTAACTAAGGAAAATATTAAGCGTATGAATGCTAAATATAAACTTGCTGGAGATAAAGGTAGAAAACATGTTGTCTTTGCACCTGGAGATCTTGTTTGGTTACATTTGCCTAAGGATAGGTTTCCTGATTTGCGCAAATCAAAGCTAATGCCACGTGCTGATGGTCCTTTTAAGTTGTTAGAGAAAATAAATGATAATGCATATAAACATGAGCCACTTGCAGATTTTGGGGTTAGTCCCACTTTTAACATTATTTGGGTGAGGAAGATGAGCTTCCGTCTAGGACGACTTCACTTCAAGAACGGGAGGATGATGAGGACATCAATACCATTGTTACACCCACAGCCCCTGCTGCTATACATACTGGACCAATTACTAGAGCTCACACATGCCAATTAAATTACCAGGTACTTTTGTTTCTTGGTAATGATTCTAATGTGTTCATGAGAATATGATGCTTCCTAAATTGGATACATTTGTCTTGCTTACAAATGAAGAGCCTAGCTTGGACAAGAAGGATGAACACTGGAGCAAGATCAAGCATGGAGATGATGGCATGCAGAAGGGGAACAAGACTGGAGTTACAAGTGATGATTTTAGGACTTTGAAGCCACCCTAATGAGTGGATGAAGCCTTGGACGAAATATACAAGATGCCACTTCATAAATTTCGTCTAGAGGCTATTATAGGTGCTGCGTCACCTTATTATTGGGACAGGCCCATGTAATTTCGAAATACTAAAGTATAGGCTATTTTTGGAGTCCGTATGTATGGGGGAAATAGAGTTAGGGTTGGTTTCGGACCCCTTCTCCAAGGGGCCATGAAATTCCCCCCTCCCTCTTCCTCGATATATAAAGCCCTTAGGGCGTCGTTTAGACTTTGGGTTTTGTTTAGATTAAAGTTCGCCATAGCTGCAACTTTACGTACTTTGTTTGTGTTCAATGACCAGACCAAGGCGTCACAAAACCCCACTTTCATCAATAAAGCTTTCCTCTTATATTAGCAATATCCAGATAGCAATCTCAGTTTCTTGCTTGTTCTTCATTTGCTCGCAGGAAATAGACCCTCGTGGTCAGGTTGATCGTGGCCCGGCGTGGTCAATAACCCCTCGGAAGTTGGTTTAGCGATTGCTAAGGCGCGACGTCTTCGCATGTTCGTAGTCGGATCATCATGGTCGGCTCCCACAGAAAACGATAACTATCTCATTGAAACATTGGGACACCTTCGCCTCTATCATCACCCATGATTCATACTTGCTCATTTCATGCGGTTGATAGCCACTATTGCCATGCTTTGCACATGATTGCTATTACATGGTGTCATATGTCTCCGTATGTTGCATCTCTAATGCCTTGTATTGAGTGCAACAATGCTTTTAGTCTTGCTAATGAGATTGCCCCCATAGCTCTCTCGCATATGTTTGGAGCTTTTGACATATTTCGTGTGAAGCATGCTTATCTTCCTTCTTTGCACCATATGCCTAGTGCCATGAGTATAGCCATTGCATCATATTATTCATGCACTTTTGCTTCTAATGGTTATGTGCAAAAGAAGAGAACCATCATGATGGATGATGTGTTTATCTACGACGCACATACATTGTTTGCTTTCTTTTGTGCATGTGTAGGATACTTGGACTTCGTGTCGACTTCCACTTCACGTGAGTTGACCATTCGAGCTCTTGAGAGCGAGCCTCATACATTCGACCACGACTTGCTTCTACACCACTTTTGCTTGTGCTTCGGTATTGTGAAGGACGCACTAGGACATGCTTTCGAGGTGATATCCTTCTCTTTCGAGAAACACAAAACCATGAGCATGGATATTGTGGATCACATTACTTGTGTTGCTTCCACCATGAGACTTATTAGCCATCTTGGAATACTTGACTGCACACATGTTAGAGACAGTGCTTTCATTCATGATTTCCACATTGCTATGCCTCATGACATATATGCCTTGTGTGTTGCATCCAACTTGTTCATTATTTGCTCCTATCATATATTTGGTTGCAACAATGTCATTTCTTCATGTATGCCATGCACCTTTGATTGTCACATGATTGACTTGATTGCATCACACATGTTGAACAATTGCTCTTTCCATTGTGTTGAGTGCCACGATATCTTCACTACACCCAATGCACATTATGCTTGGATTGTCTTGCACTTGCCCCATGTGTTTAGACATATCATTATATTTGGTGTTGTGGATGATTCTTATGCCTACCATAGACCTTTTGTTGAGTAGATTGTGCATTCTTGGTATGACCTTGAGGTAGATGCTTGTTCACTTGTCACACATATTTGCATTTCTACCTCCCATTTGCATGCTTGTTTCCATGATGTCCTTGATTGTGCTCTATTTATATGCTAAAATGACATGCCACACTTCTTTGTCAAACCATATGCTATGCTTGATGATGACACTTGTTGGGTGAATAGCCTCTTGAATTGATGAGGACATGGCTACCATGGTTACACCCACAACCCCTACTACTATACCTATTGGACCAATTATAGAGCTCGCACACACCAGTTAAATTATCAGGTACTTTCATTTCTTGGTAATGTTTCTAATGTCCATGAGAATATGATGCTGCCTAATTTAGATACATTTGTGGTGCTTACAATTGAAGGGCCTAGCATGGACAAGAAGGATGAACATTGGAGCATGATCAAGCATGGAGATGAAGGCGCATGCGAAGAGAACAAGAACGGAGGTGCCAGTGGAGATTTCCGCACTTTGAAGCCACCATGATGACATCAGGAAGATAGACGAAATATACAATATGGCCTTTCAAAAATTTCGTCCATAGCTTATTATTGGTGCTGCGCCACCTTTATACGTGGGCCAGGCCCATGTAATTTCGAAATACTACTTCATAGGCTATTTTTAGAGTCCGTATTATAGGGGAAACGACTCAGGAGGTGTTTTAGTCCCACCTTGCCAAGGGTGGACAAAATCCCGTCTCTTTTCCCCTATAAATATAGCCCTTAAGGCAACCTTTAGACTTGGGTTTTAATTAGTTAAAAGTTAGCCACTGTTGCAACTTCGTGTACTTTGTTTGTGTCCAACGACCAGACCAAGACCGCTTTTAGAACCCCACTTTTATCAACACTTCATATACATTGACCATATTCAAATTGCTTTATCATATTCTTGCTTGTTCTTTGATTGCTTGCAGGAATAGACCTTCATGGTCAGGTTGATCGTGCTCCGGCGTGGTCAATAACCTCTCGGAGTTGGTTTAGCAATTGCTAAGGTACAACATCGTGCACGTTTGTAGTCGGATCGTCAAAGTCGACTCCACCAAATCGATAGTTATCATCTCATCGAAAGATCGGGCCCCTCGCCTCTACCAAGTGGTATCAATTTTCAGGTTGCTCGGTGAGATTTTCCAGTTTTTCATAGTCTAGATTGCATCTGTTTTTCATACCTAGAGTCCAAGAAAAAGCGACAAAAAATATTGTAGATTAGTTCATCCGTGTCCCACACAGTCTGAGCCTTTCGCTATTATCACTTAGTTTTTGCATTGTTGAATTTTCAGTTGCATCGTGTGTCTAGTTGCTGGTTTTAGTGTCTAAAGTTTTAGAGTTTCGAGTTCTAGTCACGTTTTATTCACGCCGCATCCGCACGCACCATTGTCCACTTCATTGTTATCTTCCGTTGCAATATATTATTGCCACCGCCGTTGTCACCATCCATCAGTTGTTCTGTCATCATCATCTCATTGGTCATCTTGGAGCTTGATTCATCTAGAGAGATCTGGTGGGCAAATTTTGTTGGAACAGTGTGATCACAAAAATAAACTGCAGATCGGTTGCACTTGGGACTTGATCCCCACATTGGTTCATCCTTAGGAAAGAGATTTCAAGAGAGATTGGATTGGCCAAGAAAAAGAAAGGAAGAGATCACATGAGGAGTCTAGAAGGAAAGTAGAAAAGATCACACACAAGTTTTTGAATTCGTTTGGGCAGAAAGTTAAAAAAATCAGCAGCAATGAAAAAAGGCAAGTACTACCGATTGGTTGTTTGTGCCAGATTTTGCTTTGGCCGAAAAAAGGGTCCTATTTTGGTTTGGGTTTCCAAGTATTGGACATTTGGATTCTAGGCAATCATGGTTGTTGGGAAAGTGCTGATCTTTAGTTGATCGGTTTGGAAAGAATCTTAAAAAAATAGCAAGATTGGGGCGGTCAAAGGAGAAGAGGGAGTTGTGTCACGTGAGGAAGGTCATAAGGGAGTACAAGGATGTTTGGAAAGTTGTGCTGCTAGGAAAGTACCAACATCATGTCCTCTGATCCCTGGAAATCGCAGCAAAAAAAAGAGTGGTTGGCGGAATAAGAAGAGACAGAGGGAACGTGCATAATTTTTGCGTGACGTGTAGTTTGTTTTCAGTTGGAACCTTTTGGGTCGGTAGTAAAAGAAAGGAGCAATTTTTGAGCTGATTCTGTTGGGCAGATTTGCGCTCGGTGGGCAAGTGCCATATATCTATGGAATAAAAAAAGTAAGGCATCAGCAGATCTATTTTGGATCAACGTTGAGTTTTGGAAGGATTTTCGAGCTGATTCTGTTTGAAAGGACTTGGACGTAGAAAGGAATAAGAGGCAACATATCGAAGGAAAGAAGCGATCGGCCACATCAAACTTACCTTTGGTTGGATCGAATTTTGAGGAAGAGAGAGAATAAAGGGTTCAATCACGTGGGTGTTGGGAATGAAAGGGAATCTTCCCATTTAAAATAAAGAGAGAGCGTACAAGGAAAGGAAAGAAGAGATGCTAGAGGAAAGGTAACATCCACGTAACATCGGGAATTGATCTGCATCCTGGTTGTTAACCGAAGCATTTGAAAAAAAAGTCGATACAGCTTGTTCACGAGCAATCTTGGAGAGTTGACTTGTTTCAAGGAAAATAATATATTCCCTAAAAAAAGAATATCTTGTGCCTCACCATTCGAAGCTTCGCCTGCCGGAACTTGTATAGCAACAACAAAAAACGAGGGACTAAGTTGATACGCACGTGGGACCCGGTCATCCACGTCAGCTATTCATCCTAGTATTGTCGTTTACTGTTTCCCCTCAGTTCTAAAACGCCATTTTTTGGCTGCTATCTTCTCCGCTTTTGCACGTCCGTCCGCTTGTCCGGCTGTTACTACAGCGTGATTTCACTTGTGTCTTAGGCTCGCGTCTCTAACACAGTCTAGCCTAGGAGCAGCACTCGACCACTTTGAACGAATTTTCAACATGCATTAATTAACGTGGTTGTAGCATTTTTTCCACATATATAAAGCCAACCCAGCTCCACATATTTAAACATCATGCATACATACGTTCACCTGGCAATGACTTTACCCAACTTTTGGAGTTATTTGACACCACTGGTTGCCGGTCACCACGTGCTGCATGGTAAGAACTTGTAAGACTTTGATATTTGCTATACTGTGAGTGTTTTACCACTACATCCCAGTAGTTCATAGGAACATTATTTTTGTATTTTGTTTCTTTTTTCTACTAATCATGGCAGGATCCAGAGTCAATTCATGGGCTTTGTCGATCGTGGGAGACGTGCCACCACCTAAGCAAATACCACAACCATCATGAGAGGTGCACAAACATCCAAATGCACACGATCAGGTTAATGTTTCTATACCACCATTTCATGGCCATTTTAGACATGCTTTATATATTGAATGGGAGTTTGACATAAATAATATATTTGCTTCCCATAATTTTGCTGAATGTAAAAAAGTTAAGGGCGCAGTTGGTTCATTCACTAGTTATGCTTCAGTTTGGTGGGGTGAACATTGTTGGTTATACCCTGATTATGTACCTACTACTGGGGATGATTTAAAACTTGTCATGAGAGATAGATTTGTTGATGTTTATTATACTCATGGCATGATTAAAAAAACTATAATATTTAAAACAAGGTAGTGACACTGTAACAAAATATTATGATGATTTACCAACTACCTTGTTGCACTCCTTTTTAGAAGAAAGTGAAGATGATTTTATGGATAGATTTTGGGGAGGATTAAACTGTGATATTCAGGAGACACTAATTCATGAAGAGTGTTATCCTATGGACCATTTTTTCGTCTTGCTTACAAAGCTGAACAGGAAATAAAACGGCATGTTATCGACAATGAGAATAAGCGCAAGGTACACATTCCAAGAGATGATACGGTTGTTCCTTCAACTACTAGGGATACTATGACAACCACATCAGTTGTTGTGAGGACCACATCACCTCCACCATGTGACACATCACCTTTGAGAATGCCTACATCATCTGAGTTGATCATAAGAGGTAATGACAAAGGTACCAATATTCCACCCCCACATGAGTATGATGAATGCCTTGTCAATTTAAATGCACCATGCGATGAGCAACCCACTACTTTGATCATACCAGCTATTTTAGAGGACTATGTTGATGATTTGACTTTGCCATGTGATCAAACAATTTTGAGTGAACCCATTGAATTAACTATTGATGCGAAAGAACCATGTGAATCAGGGAATAAATCAGATTTGGATCAAATACGTTTGAAAATAATTGTGCCAATGTTTAATGATTTTGATATGACCTCTAATCTTGGTGATGGTTCATCAAGGTTGGTATGGTTTAATGATGAGCATTGCCAATCTTTGTTTTGAATAAGAGCTTCACTTATATGTGCAAACTGAGTTGCAATATTTTCATGCCTTTGCCTTCTGATGATAATATATTGGCTTTATATTTCACGACTTTTGAAGGGTGCACTTGTATAACTGTGTCACATGCGCCACAACTAAGATCAGTCAAAATGGATAACATATACATATACAACATGTACACCTTGTCTCTTTTGTTAGCCACATTTCAGATTAGGCAACACCGAGGACGGCTTTGTTGTCAAGAAGGGGAGGATGATGAGGACATGGCTACCATGGTTACACCCACAACCCCTGCTACTATACCTATTGGACCAATTACTAGAGCTCGCACACGCTAGTTAAATTATCAGGTACTTTCATTTCTTGGTAATGTTTCTAATGTTCATGAGAATATGATGTTGCCTAATTTATATACATTTGTGGTGCTTACAATTGAAGGGCCTAGCATGGACAAGAAGGATGAACATTGGAGCATGATCAAGCATGGAGATGAAGGCGCATGCGAAGAGAACAAGAACGGAGGTGCCAGTGGAGATTTCCGCAGTTTGAAGCCACCATGATGACATCAGGAAGATGGACAAAATATACAAGATGGCCTTTCATAAATTTCATCCATAGCTTATTATTGGTGTCGCGCCACCTTTATATGTGGGCCAGGCCCATGTAATTTTGAAATACTACTTCATAGGCTATTTTTCGAGTCCGTATTATAGGGGAAACGACTCAGGAGGTGTTTTAGTCCCACCTTGCCAAGGGTGGACAAAATCCCCTCTCTTTTCGCATATAAATACAGCCCTTAAGGCGTCCTTTAGACTTGGGTTTTAATTAGTTAAAAGTTAGCCACTGCTGCAACTTTGTGTACTTCGTTTGTGTCCAACGACCAGACCAAGACCGCTTTTAGAACCCCACTTTTATCAACACTTCATATACATTCGCAATATTCAGATTGCTTTATCATATTCTTTCTTGTTCTCCGATTGCTTGCAGGAATAGACCTTCATGGTCAGGTTGATCATGCTCCGGCGTTGTCAATAACCTCTCGGAGTTGGTTTAGCGATTGCTAAGGCGCAATGTCGTGCACGTTTGTAGTCGGATCATCAAAGTCGACTCCACCAAATCGATAGTTATCATCTCATCGAAAGATCGGGCCCCTCGCCTCTATCAAGAAGTATAAGTTTTCAGGTTGCTCGGTGAGATTTTCCAGTTTTTCATAGTCTAGATTGCATCTGTTTTTCATACCTAGAGTCCAAGAAAAAGCCACAAAAAATATTGTAGATTTGTTCATCCGTGTCCCAGATAGTCTGATCCTTTCGCTATTATCATTTAGTTTTTGCATTGTTGAATTTTTGGTTGCATCGTGTGTCTAGTTGCTGGTTTTAGTGTCCAAACTTTTAGAGTTTCGAGTTTGAGTCACATTTTATTCATGCCCCATCCGCACGCACCATTGTCCACTTCATTGTTATCTTCCGTTGCAATATATTATTTCCACCGCCGCTGTCACCATCCATCAGTTGTTCTATCATCATTATCTCATTGGTCATCTTGGAGCTTGATTCATCTAGATAGATCTGGTGGGTAGATTTTGGTTGGAACGGTGTGATCACAAAAATAAACTGCAGATTGGTTGCACTTGGGACTTGATCCCCACATTGGTTCATCCTTAGGAAAGAGATTTCAAGAGAGATTGGATTCGCCAAGAAAAAGAGAGGAAGAGATCACGTGAGGAGTCTAGAAGGAAAGTAGAAAATATCACACACAAGTTTTTGAATTCGTTTGGGCAGAAAGTTAAAAAAATCAGCAGCAATAAAAAAAGGCAATTACTTCCGATTGGTTGTTTGTGCCAGATTTTGCTTTGGCCAAAAAAAGGGTGCTATTTCGGGTTGGGTTTCCAAGTATTGGACGTTTGGATTCCTAGGAAATCACGGTTGTTGGGAAAGTGCTGATCTTTAGTTGATCGGTTTGGAAAGAATCTTAAAAAAATTGCAAGATTGGGGCGGTCAAAGGAGAAGAGGGAGTTGTGTCACGTGAGGAAGGTCATAAGGGAGTACTAGGATGTTTGGAAAGTTGTGCTGCTAGGAAAGTACCAACATCACGTCCTCTGATCCCTCGAAATCGCAACAAAAAAAAGAGTGGTTGGCGGAATTTTTGCGTGCATAATTTTTGCGTGACGTGCATAATTTTTGCGTGACGTGCAGTTTGTTTTCGGTTGAAACATTTTGGGTCGGTAGTAAAAGAAAGGAGCAATTTTCGAGCTGATTCTGTTGGGTAGATTGGCGCTTGGTGGGCAAGTGCCATATATCTATGGTATAAAAAAAGTAAGGCAGCAGCAGATCTGTTTTGGATCAACGTTGAGTTTTGGAAGGATTTTCGAGCTGATTCTGTTTGAAAGGACTTGGACGTAGAAAGGAATAAGAGGCAACATATCAAAGGAAAGAAGCAATCGGCCACATCAAACTTACCTTTGGTTGGATCAAATTTTGAGGAAGAGAGAGAATAAAGGGCTCAATCACGTGGGTGTTGGGAATCAAAGGGAATCTTCCTGTATAAAATAAAGAGAGAGCGTACAAGGAAAGGAAAGAAGAGACGCTAGAGGAAAGGTAACATCCACGTAACATTGGGACTTGATCTGCATCCTGGTTGTTAACCGAAGCATTTGAAAAAAAAGTCGATACAACTTGTTGACGAGCAATCTTGGAGAGTTGACTTGTTTCAAGAAAAATAATATATTCCCTAAAAAAATAATATCTTGTGCATCACCATTCGAAGCTTCGCCTGCCGGAACTTGTATAGAAACACCAAAAAACGAGGGACTAAGTTGATACGCACGTGGGACCCGGTCATCCACGTCAGCTATTCATCCTAGTATTGTCGTTTACTGTTTCCCCTCAGTTCTAAAATGCCATTTTCTGGCTGCTATCTTCTCCGCTTTTGCACGCCCGTCCGCTTGTCCGGCTGTTACTACAGCGTGATTTCACTTGTGTCTTAGGCTCGCGTCTCTAGCACAGTCTAGCCTAGGAGCAGCACTCGATCACTTTGAACGAATTTTCAACTTGCATTAATTAACGTGGTTGTAGCATTTTTTCCACATATATAAAGCCAACCCAGCTCCCCATATTTCTACATCGTGCATACATACGTTCACCTGGCAATGACTTTACTCAATTTTTGGAGTTATTTGACACCGCTGGCTGCTGGTCACCACCTGCTGCATGGAAAGAACTTGTAGGACTTTGATATTTGCTTTACTGTGAGCGTTTTACCACTACATCCCAGTAGTTCATAGGAACATTATTTTTGTATTTTGTTTCTTGTTTCTACTAAGCATGACAGGATCCAGAGTCAATTCATGGGCTTTGTCGATCGTGGGAGACGTGCCACCACCTAAGCAAATACCACAACCATCACGAGAGGTGCACAAACATCCAAATGCACACGATTAGGTTAATGTTTCTATAACACCATTTCATGGATGTTTTAGACATGCTTTATATATTGAATGGGAGTTCGACATAAATAATATATTTGCTTCCCATAATTTTGCTGAACGTAAAAAAGTTAAGGGCGCGGTTGGTTCATTCACTAGTTATGCTTCAGTTTGGTGGGGGTGAACATTGTCGGTTATACCCTGATTATGTACCTACTACTGGGGATGATTTAAAACTTGTCATGAGTGATAGATTTGTTGATGTTTATTATACTCATGGCATGATTAAAAAACTATAACATTTAAAAAAAGGTAGTGACACTGTAACAAAATATTATGATGATTTACGAACTACCTTGTTGCACTCCTTTTTAGAAGAAAGTGAAGCTGATTTTATGGATAGATTTTGGGGAGGATTAAACTATGATATTCAGGAGACACTAATTCATGAAGAGTGTTATCCTATGGACCATTTTTTTTGTCTTGCTTGCAAAGCTGAACAGGAAATAAAACGGCATGTTGTCGACAATGAGAATAAGCGCAAGGTACACATTCCAAGAGATGATACGGTTGTTCCTTCAACTACTAGGCGTACTATGACAACCACATCAGTTGTTGTGAGGACCACATCACCTCCACCATGTGACACATCACCTTTGAGAATGCCTACATCATCTGAGTTGATCATAAGAGGTAATGACAAAGGTACCGATCTTCCACCTCCACATGAGTATGATGAATGCCTTGTCAATTTAAATGCACCATGCGATGAGCAACCCACTACTTTGATCATACCAGCTATTTTAGAGGACTATGTTGATGATTTGACTTTGCCATGTGATCAAACAATTTTGAGTGAACCCATTGAATTAACTATTGATGTGAAAGAACCATGTGAATCAGGGAATAAATCAGATTTGGATCAAATACGTTTGAAAATAATTGTGCCAATGTTTAATGATTTTGATATGACCTCTAATCTTGGTGATGGTTCATCAAGGTTGGTAAGGTTTAATGATGAGCATTGCGAATCTTTTGTTTTGAATAAGAGCTTCACTTATATGTGCAAACTGAGTTGCAATATTTTCATGCCTTTGCCTTCTGATGATAATATATTGGCTTTATATTTCATGACTTTTGAAGGGTGCACTTGTATAACTGTGTCACATGTGCCACAACTAAGATCAGTAAAAATGGATGACATATACATATACAACATGTACACCTTGTCTCTTTTGTTAGCCACATTTCAGATTAAGCAACACCGAGGACGGCTTTGTTTTCAAGAAGGGGAGGATGATGAGGACATGGCTACCATGGTTACACCCACAACCCCTGCTACTATACCTATTGGACCAATTACTAGAGCTCGCACACGCTAGTTAAATTATCAGGTACTTTCATTTCTTGGTAATGTTTCTAATGTTCATGAGAATGTGATGTTGCCTAATTTAGATACATTTGTGGTGCTTACAATTGAAGGGCCTAGCATGGACAAGAAGGATGAACATTGGAGCATGATCAAGCATGGAGATGAAGGCGCATGCGAAGAGAACAAGAACGGAGGTGCCAGTGGAGATTTCCGCACTTTGAAGCCACCATGATGACATCAGGAAGATGGACAAAATATACAAGATGGCCTTTCATAAATTTCGTCCATAGCTTATTATTGGTGTTGCGCCACCTTTATACGTGGGCCAGGCCCATGTAATTTCGATATACTACTTCATAGGCTATTTTTAGAGTCCGTATTATAGGGGAAACGACTCAGGAGGTGTTTTAGTCCCACCTTGCCAAGGGTGGACAAAATCCCCTCTCTTTTCCCCTATAAATACAACCCTTAAGGCATCCTTTAGACTTAGGTTTTAATTAGTTAAAAGTTAGCCACTGCTGCAACTTCGTGTACTTCGTTTGTGTCCAACGACCAGACCAAGACCGCTTTTAGAACCCCACTTTTATCAACACTTCATATACATTCGCAATATTCAGATTGCTTTATCATATTCTTGCTTGTTCTTCGATTGCTTCCAGGAATAGACCTTCGTGGTCAGGTTGATCGTGCTCTGGCGTGGTCAATAACCTCTCGGAGTTGGTTTAGCGATTGCTAAGGTGCAACGTCGTGCACGTTTGTAGTCGGATCATCAAAGTCGACTCCACCGAATTGATAGTTATCATCTCATCGAAAGATCAGGCCCCTCGCCTCTATCATGAATGCTTGGTTTTGTACTAACGCTAACCACATTTTTTTTTCCAAGTGTTTGTTGTCTTTGCTCCTTTTGAAGGAATTACAAGATGGTGCGACATTGGAGAGTGCCCATTTCGAGCTACAAGATGATGAATGCTTGGTGATCGTCAACTTCTACACGGCGACATCATCTCTTTCCCATGGTGATTTCGTTTTCGATCCGAGGTCGGATATTTCCCAAGGGGGAGGGGATGATGTGGAGCATCCTATGGTCATCACCATGTCAAGAGTCCATTTGGCAAGTGACATGTGCCACATCTAATTCATGCATACAAAGGTGAATCATCTCCTTTACACGTGTTCACTTGTGCCCTTTGAGGATGGTGTACTACTTGACCCCTCTCTCGTGTGCATGCATAGGTGTGAGCGGAGCTACACATTCATCGTGGAGGAGTCCAAGTGCAAGAGAACAACTACACCATCCAAGACTAAAGCCTGGAAGCGGAGAAGGAACCGACCAAGAAGAAGGTAACAGCTCCCAGGCGACCCCGTGTGCACGGGCCCTCCCAACCCCGTGCCCACGGGCCTCCCAGGCTGAACGGTCCTGAAGACCCCATGCGCATGGGGGTGTACCGTGCCCAAGGGCCTCACGGACTAATGCGTCAGGTCTCTGGAGACCCCGTGCGCACGGGCCCCCCTATAGGTTGCTGTGGGCTTTGCCCATGTAATCCCCATTTCGTCCCTCCTTACCCCTTCATGCCGTGGACCTATATATACTCCTCCTCCTCCATTTAGACTTAGCTAAGAATAGATCTAGACATTAGAGCTTAGCTCATGTACCTCCCCTTGAGGGATTCCTCCTCTTGAGAGAGAGAGACACTCCATTGGTGATAGAGGCAAAGGTGTCCCGTCTTTCGATGAGATGGTGATTATCGTTTTCGGAGGAGTAGACTTTGATGATCCGACTATGAACATACGAGAACGTCGCGCCTTAACAATCGCTAAAACAACTCCGAGAGGTTATTGTCCACGCCGGAGCACGATCAACCAGACCACGAGGCTCTATTTCCTGCAAGCAAACGAAGAACAAGAAAGAAACTAAGATTGCAATCTGGATATTGCGAATATAAGATGAAAGCTTTAGTGATCAAGGTGGGGTTCTGTGACGTCTTGGTCTGGTCGTTGAACACGAACGAAGTACGCGAAGTTGTAGCTATGGTGAACTTTAATCTAAACAAAACCCAAAGTCTAAACGACGCCCTAAGGGCTGTATATATGGAGGAATAGGGGGAAATTTCATGACCCTTGGTGGAGGGTCCGAAACCAACCCTAACTCTTGTTTCCCCACACATACGGACTCTAAAAACAGCCTATACTCAAGTATTTCGAAATTACATTGGCCTGGCCCAAAAATAAGGTGGCGCAGCACCTAAAATAAGCTATGGACGAAATTTATGAATGGGCATCTTGTATATTTTGTCCATGTCCTTGTATGTCATCATGGAGGCTTCAAAGTGCTGAAATATGCACTAGAAATGCCATTCTGGTTCCCTTCGTGTGCGCCTTCATCTCCATGCTTGATCTTGCTCCAGTGTTTATCCCTCTTGTCCATGCTAGGCCCTTCATTAGTAATCAACACAAATGTATCCAATTTAGGCAGCATCATATTCTCATGAATATTAGAATTGTCTCCAAGAAACAAAAGTACCTGGTAATTCAATTGGCGTGCACGAGCTCTAGTAATTGGTCTGGTATGTATAGCAGCAGGGGCTGTGGGTGTAACAATGGTATTGATGTCCTCATCATCCTCCCCTTCTTGAAATGAAGTCGTCCTCAATGGAAGCTCATCTTCCTCACCCAAATAAAGCTTCAAATCTGTAATGTTAAAAGTGGGACTAACCCCAAAATCTGCAGGCAGCTCAAGTTTATATGCATTATCATTTATTTTCTCTAACACCTTAAAAGGACCATCAGCACATGGCATTAGCTTTGATTTGCGCAAATTAGGAAAGCTATCCTTATGCAAATGTAACCAGACAAGATCTCCAGGTGCAAACACAACATGTTTTCTACCCTTATCTGATAGAGGCGAGGGTGTCCCGATCTTTCGATGAGATGGTAACTATCGATTTGGTGGAGCCGACTTTGACGATCCGACTACAAATGTGCACGACGTTGCGCCTTAGCAATCGCTAAACCAATCTCCTGAGGTTACTGACGATGGTGGAAGCACGATCAGCCTGACCACGAAGGTCTATTCCTGCACGCAATCGAAGAACAAGCAAGAATATGATAATGCAATCTGATTATTGCGAATATAGATGAAGTATTGATAATGGTGGGGATCCGAAAGCGATCTTGGTCTGGTCGTTGGACACAAACGAAGTACACGAAGTTGCAATGGCTAACTTTTAACTAAACAAATCCCTAGGAAAAAGCTACTAGATGGATCTACTTATATAGGATTAAGGGGTGGCGGCCAAGGAGGTGGGAGGATGTCCCAAGGCAGCCTAAAATTAACCCTAGGTCGTACAAGGCCAATGGGCCCAAGTGGAGGTGATGCAACACCTTTGGACTTGTAGTTTGACTCGGATTCTGCTATAGCATCAGATTGTTTCGACGACAACTCGATGCTCCAGATGAATTTGAAGGTGAAACCAATTGGGTTAGAAAGAGCACGAAATCTACTTTCCAACAAAAAAAGAATCACCCAATTCGGAGTCCGTATGAAATAGTTCTTGGTGTTTTGAGTCAGGTATGTCTGTGCAGTCCGAATCTGAATCCAGAACATGAGAGACTTGGACTCTATCTTCTCTTGGCCCAAAAGTGACATGAGATGACTTTTTGAACAGCACATAAACTTTTTTTTCCCTTATGTTCATATGTGGATTGTACAAATGTCCCATACACCTGCAATTAGACATGGCACAAAAGTTTGTGAAGTATTTTTGTCTTGGATGACATAAATAAATTATTGCATAGTTTGCATTAGAAATCACCTCACAAATATAAATGTATGCAATATTTTTGGTCGTATCCAAGGTAGTCATGTCCTCATCATCCTCCCCTTTTTGAAAACAAAGCCGTCCTCGGCGTTGCTTAATCTGAAATGTGGCTAACAAAAGAGACAAGGTGTACATGTTGTATATGTATATGTCATCCATTTTTACTTCCCTTGATTTTTGCACATATGACACATGTATACATGAGTAACTTTCATAGTTCATAAAATGTAAAGCCAAAATATTATCACAAGTATTAGAAGACATGAAAATATTGCAACTCAATTTGCACATATAAGTGAAGCTCTTATTCATATGAAAGGATTGACAATGTTCATCATTAAACCATCCCAACATTGGTGAATAAACCTTACTTGCATCAAATTTACATGCTACAACATGCTTAAATAAGCAAACATGCAATAAGTCATTTGACACAAAATCATCACCAAGATTAGAGGTCATATCAAAATGATTAAACATTGTTTCTTTTGCATCAACAGTTAATTCATTGGGTGCACTCAAAATTGTTGATACTTCAACTCTTTGATCACATGACGCATTCATGATAGTAACACGATTCTCTAAAATAGCTGGTGTGCTCAAATCAATATGTAACACAACACATGATGTATTCAAGTTAACTAGGCATGCATCATTCTCATGTGAAAGTTGAAAATCTGTACCTTTGTCATTACCTCTTATGATCAACTCAGACGATGTAGGCACTCTTGGAGGTGATGTGTCACATGATGGAGATGATGTAGTCCTCGCAACAATGGATGTGGTTGTCATAGTACGCCTAGTAGTTGAAGAAACATCTGTATCAACACTTGGAATGTGCACCGTGCGCTTGTTCTTCTTGTGGCCAACACGTCGTTTTATTTCCTGTTCAGCTTTGCAAGCAAGACGAAACAAATGGTCCATAGGATAACACTCTTCATGAATTAGAATCTCTTGAATATCACGGTTTAATCCTCCCCAAAATCTATCCATTAAATCTTCTTCACTTTCTTCTAAAAATGAGTGCAATAATGTAGTTTGTAAATCATCATAGTATTTTGTTACCGTGTCAGTGCCTTGTTTTAAATGTTGTAATTTTTTAATCATGCCACGAGTATAATAAACATCAACGAATCTATCTCTCATGACAAGTTTTAAATCATCCCAAGTAGTAGGTATAAGATCAGGGTTTAACCGACAATATTCACTCCACCAAACTAAAGCAAAGCTACTGAAAGTACTAATTGCAGCTTGAAATTTTCCACGCTCATCAAAATTATGGGAAGCAAATATATCATTAATTTTGTACTCCCATTCAATATATAAATCAGGTCTAAAATGACCAGTAAATGGTGGCATGGAAACATTAACCTGATTATGTGCATTCTCATGTTGTTGCTCCTCTTGTGACGGTTGTTGTATTTTCTTAGGTGGTGGCAAATCTCCCACGATCGATGAAGCCCAAGAACTAACAACTCCGGAACATGCCATGATTAGTAGAAACAAAAAAAATCGAGAATAATGTTCCTATGAACTACTAGGATGTGGTGGTAAAGCGCTCACAGTAAAGCAAATATCAATATCTTACAAGTTCTTACCATGCAGCAGGTGGTGACGGGCAACCAGCGGTGTCAAATAACTCCGAAGATTGAGTAAAGCGATTTCCAGGTGAACGTACGTATACACGGTGTAGAAATATGTGGAGCTGGGTTGGCTATATATGGTAGCAAAAGATTAGCAATAATCAATTCAGAGATGCAATGTTGAATAAACGCTCAACGACGGTACTGTGCTGGTCCTAGGCTAGACCGGACTAGAGACGTGAGCCTAGAACACTAATGAGGTCACGGCGTAGCACAACTAGCATCAATAAAGGATATGAAGTAGCTCTGGACAGCAAGATATAAGTGAAGATCACAATGGTAGTAAAGATAATGATGAGAAACAACTACCAAGTAGCATATACCAACAATTCTCTCTCCAACTTTACTCTATAAAAGTTTGTGCCAATTTTATGATAATTTTTCTCAAGAAAGGCACTGACTCAAGCTTTCAAATGCAAAAAGAATCACTCAATTCCGAGTTGATATGAGGAGTCAAAAGATTCTAAAACTGGCCTGAAAAACTGGAACAAGCTGTGTTCGCGAACTTCGGAGGGCAATAAGACCTATTTACAAGCCGATTTTGAGGTATCAAATATTGAACTAGCTTCTGCAACTATTTAGATGCAGCTCGTCGCTAGCTTTAATTTGAGTACTCACAGAGGCAAAACAGACTTCGTATGAAAAAGATATGCCTGTTTTCCTGAACACTGCGCAAAACAGATTCCAATCCGAATTCAGCTACAAGATTGAGTCTAGATAGATCCGAATTTTGTGTTTTTTTTTTCTTCTCTCTTTTTTTTCTCACACTTTTTCTTTTCTTTTTCTTTCTCTCTTTTTGTCTCTGACTTTTTTTACCTTTTTTCTCTCTTTTTTTTTCAAAACAATCTAGATAAGATGCAGATTGGATCAAGCAAAGATGTGAACGACCTCAACTATGATTATGACAATGAACGGTGGGTAGCACGTGGTGGAAATTGACGAATGGGATGGTGGATAGCAGAAGGAATAATGATGCAGCGGTGGCGTGACTAATGTGAACAGAACTCGAAACTCTAAACGAACTAGACACTAAGACCAGCAACTCGACACGACGATGCAACCGATAATTCAACTATACAAGCACTGAGAAGAAAAATGCGAAGGCTTAGACTGGCTTGGATAAAGGATGAACATATCTATCTTTTTTTGTGGCTTTTTCTTTGGACAATAGGTAAGAAAATAAATCTAATCTAAGGATAACTGGAAATTCTTACCGAGCAACCTGAAAACTGATACCACTTGATGAGGACATCAATACCATTGTTATACCCACTTCTATCAAGTGGTGATGAGGACATCAATACCATTGTTACACCCACAGCCCCAGCTGCTATACATACTGGACCAATTACTAGAGCTCGCGCACGCCAATTAAATTATCAGGTACTTTCGTTTCTTGGTAATGATTCTAATGTTCATGAGAATATGATGCTGCCTAAATTGGATACATTTGTTTTGCTTTCAAATGAAGGGCCTAGCTTGGACAAGAAAGAGGAACCCTGGAGCAAGTTCAAGCATGGAGATGATGGCATGCGCAAGGGGAACAAGAACGGAGTTACAAGTGATGATTTCAGGACTTTGAAGCCACCATAATGAGTGCAGGAAGCCTTGGACGAAATATACAAGATGCCACTTCATAAATTTTGTCCAGAGGCTATTATAGGTGCTACGTCACCTTATTATTGGGCCAGGCCCATGTAATTTCGAAATACTTGAGTATAGGCTGTTTTTAGAGTCCGTATGTGTGAGGAAACAAGAGATAGGGTTGGTTTCGGACCCCTTCTTCAAGGGCCACGAAATCCCCCCCTCTTCCTCCATATATACAGCCCTTAGGGCACCATTTAGACTTTGGGTTTTGTTTAGATTAAAAGTTCACCGTAGCTGCAACTTCGCGTACTTCGTTTGTGTTCAACGACCAGACCAAGACGTCACAGAACCCCACCTTGATCAATAAAGCTTTCATCTTATATTCGCAATATCCAGATTGCAAATCTTAGTTTCTTGCTTGTTCTTCATTTGCTTGCAGGAAATAGACCCTCGTGGTCAGGTTGATCGTGCTCCGGTGTGGTCAATAACCTCTCGGAGTTGGTTTAGCGATTGCTAAGGCGCGACGTCCTCGCACGTTCGTAGTCGGATCGTCAAAGTCTACTCCACCAAATTTTAGCCTAAAAACTGCCCGGGGGTCTCCAGACTCTTTTTTTTTCCGAATCCTACTCAGGCAAGGAAACACGAATCGGAAAATAGATGGGTCTCGAAAACAAACCTAATATGAAAAGAACTCGGATTGGTGGTGGATATATGGTGGTGGAATATGGCAGCGGTGGTGGTATATGGTAGCGGTGGTGGTATATGGATACGGATCGGTGGTGGTATATGGATACAGATCGGTGATGGTATATGGATTCAGAGCGGTGGCAGATCAACGGTGGTGGTAGATGGCAGGGGCGATGATGATGGTGCGGCGGCGGCATGACAACTTATGACCAGAACTCGAAACTCTAAAAGACTAGACGCTTAGACCAGCAACTCGACACGACGATGCAACCGCAGATTCAACAAAGCAAAAACCCTAAAAAGATTATGCAAAGGCTCAGATTGGTTCGGATATGATGAACTAACCCTAATATTTTTTTTGGCTTTTTCGTGGACTGTAGGTATGAAGAACAGACTCGATCTAAACTACGAAAAACTATAAATCCCACCGAGCAACCTGAAAATCTGATACCACTCGACGGATTTGTGATACACCACCACCACCACTTCCTAGTAGTATGTCATATTCTTGTGTGTTTCTATTGCTGCTAACCATGGCAGGATCACAAGCCGATGAGACTGATTGGGAGAACATGACGAACAAACAACTACATGATAAATTTCAGCAAATGATGAGTGGACAGGTGCAAGATGTGCTAAACAGATTTGAAGAGGCCATGGAGAAGTTAGATGGAATTGAGAAGACGTTCGAAATAAAGCTCGATAACAAGTTTAATGAATTGCTCGCGCGTGTTCCACAACCACCGCCGGCTGCACCTGTCGCACCCCTAATACAACAACGTCGCCTTCCAAATCAAGTGGGACGAGCACAGCGCGTTCCCCTTGAGCCTGGTCAAACTTCTGGTGCTGCTGCACCTACTGTTGATGCTTCTATGGCTCCTGCTGCCACTGAGGAGGATGATTATGCGGGCAATTACGAGGATGAGGTTGATCAAAATCAGAACTACGTACCAGCACCAGGTCGTCCACATGCCAATAATCGCAATGGTAGGGCTGCATTACCAGCTCAGGTACGAGATCATGACCATCTTCCTAAATTGAAATTGAATATTCCACCATTTGAGGGTAGATATGTTCCTGATATATATCTTACTTGGGAGTTAGAAACTGAACAACGTTTTACATGTTTACAATATCCCGAGGAGAGACGTGTTGCTGCTGCTGTTTGTGCTTTTACTAGTTTTGCATGTGTATGGTGGTCTGAACATTGTAGATTATATCCTATTCCAGCTACTTGGGCTGCTTTGAAAACAGCTATGCGTACTCGTTGGGTTCCACCATATTATCAATGTGAATTACTTCAAAAATTACAGTGCTTAAGACAAGGAAAAAAATTATGTAGAAGAATATTATCAGGAATTACAAACTGGCATGATTAGATGTGGTATTGTTGAGGAGAATGAAGCTATGCTTGCATGATTCATGGGTGGAATAAATAGAGAGATTCAGACTATTCTAGAGTATAAGGAGTATAATAATATCACTCGTTTATTCCTTCTTGCTTGTAAAGCTGAACGTGAAGTGCAGGATCGACAGGCATTGGCGCGAACTAATTTTTCTGTAGGTCGATCTTCATCATGGACACCGCGTGCCTCCTCTACTCCCACACGTCCTACTGCAGCACCACTGACTTCAGCCGCCAACTCCAATCGAGATACAAGAAAACAGGCACCACCACCACCATCTGCCAAGAGTACACCGTCTGGGCCTGCCCAGAGCTCTTCTTCATCTATGGCATCAACAGGGCACACACATGATATTATTTGTCGTCGTTGTAAGGGAAGAGGTCATTATGCGAGAGAATGCCAATCTCTGCATGTTATGATTCCTACTGAGGATGGTGGGTATGAGTCCGCTAGTGACTATGATGAGGAGACTTTGGCTCTTATTACAAGTGAAGAACATGGTGGAGATGATTCTGATCATGAGACGCAATACATGGCTCCTGAAGACGCTGACAGGTATGAATGTTTAGTTGCTCAACGTGTTTTGAGTGTGCAGGTCACACAAGCTGAGCAAAATCAGAGGCATAATTTGTTCCATACAAAGAGAGTTGTGAAGGAACGTTCTGTTCGCGTCATCATAGATGGAGGGAGCTGCAACAACTTGGCTAGCATGGAGATGGTGGAGAAGCTATCTATCACCACAAGACCACATCCACATCCTTACTATATCCAATGGTTCAACAACAGTGGCAAGGTTAAGGTAACACGTACTGTTCGTGTGCATTTTAGTATCTCTACATATGCTGATTATGTTGATTGTGATGTGGTACCCATGCAAGCATGTTCCTTATTGCTTGGTAGACCATGGCAATTTGATAAAAATTCTGTACACCATGGTAGAACCAATCAGTATACATCCATGAATCACTTGTAATAAGAGCCAAAGTCTCCTCATCATAGTCACTAGCGGACTCATACCCACCATCCTCAGTAGCAATCATAACACGAGGAGATCGGCATTCTCTCGCATAATGACCTCTACCCTTTCAATAACGACAAATAATATCATGTGTGTGCCCTGTTGATGCCATGGATGAAGAAGAGCTCTATGCAGGCCTGGCAGGTGTGCTCTTGGCAGATAGTGGTGGTTGTGGCTGCTTTCTTGTATCATGGTTGGAGGTGGCAGCTAACGGAGGTGCCGGTGCAGTAGAACGTGTGGAAGCAGAGGATGCATGTGGTGTCCATGATGAAGGTCGACCTGCAGAAAAGTTAGTTCACGCCAATGCCTGTTGATCCTTCACTTCACTTTCAGCTTTGCAAGCAAGATGGAATAAACAAGTGATATTATTATACTCCTTATACTCTAAAGTGGTCTGAATCTCTCTATTTAATCCACCCATAAAACATGCAAGCATAGCTTCGTTATCCTCAACAATACCACATATAATCATGCCAGTTTGCAATTCCTGATAATATTCCTCTACAGAAGTTTTTCCTTGTCTTAAATGCTGCAATTTTTGAAGTAATTCAGTTTGATAATATGGTGGAACCCAACGAGTACGCATAGCAGTTTTCAAAGCAGCCCAAGTAGCTGGAATAGGATATAATCTACAATGTTCAGACCACCAAACACATGCAAAACTAGTGAAAGCACAAACAGCAGCAGCAACACGTCTTTCCTCGGGATATTGTAAACATGTAAAATGTTGTTCAGTTTCTAACTCCCAAGTAAGATATATATCAGGAACATATCTACCCTCGAATGGTGGAATATTCAATTTTAGTTTAGGAAGATGGTCATGTTCTCGTACTTGAGGTGGTGGTGCAGGCCTACCTTTGCGATTATTTGCATGTGGACGACCTAGTGGTGGTGCTGGTGGTTGCACGTAGTTCTGATTTTGATCAACCTGATCCTCATAATCACCCGTGTAATCGTCCTCCTCCGCAGCAGCAGGAGCAACAGAAGCATCAACAGCAGTAGCAGTGGCACCAGAAGTTTGGCCAAGCTCAAGAGGAACACGGCTCGCTCGAGGGAGGGCTGTTTCATGATGTGGAGGTGGTGGTTGTTGTTGTTGTTATTGCATTTGTGCAGTAGAAGCAGTAGGTGGAGGTAGATGCACAAGCACTTCAGCAAACTTGGCATCTAACTTGTTGTCAATGGTCTTCTCAACGTCATCAATCCTTGCTAATGCCTTGCCAAACTGGCCATCACATCTTCTACCTGTTGACCCAACATTTCCTGGAATTTATCATGGAGCTCCTTGTTCGTCATGTTCTCCCAGTCCAGCTCATCCGCTTGTGATCTTGGCATGGTAAGCAGCAAGAAAAAAACACAAGAATATGATCCTATAGACTGCTAGGAAGTGACGGTGGTGTTGTGGAAAGTCACAAATCCGTCAAGCGAATCTCAAATTCTTACCAGGTCTTACCAAGCAGCAGGTGGTGATCGGCAACCGTTGTAGTCAAAACTCTCAAGCTTGGATAGAGTGATTACTAGGGAGAGTCAAACGCACGACGTAGATGTATGTGGAGCTGGGAAGGCTTATAATATGGTAGCAAAAAGGGTGAGCAATAATCAATTCAGAGATGCAAAGTTGAATAAACGCTCAACGACAGTACTGTGCTGGTCCTAGGCTAGACCGAACTAGAGACGCGAGCCTAGAACACTAACAAAATCACGGCACGACACATAAACAAGGGAAAAACACACTCTAGAATTTATTTATTTTTGGCTCTTTTCTTTTTGCGCCCCCTTTTTTGCAAGAAATCACTATAATGGCGAGTGTCTGAAAACTCTTCCCAAGTCAAAATAACAGGATAGGCATGAAATTTTTTTGACTATTTTTTTCAGAAATCAGGCAGCGATGACGAATAAGTACGACAAAAAATCACTATGATGGCGAGTGTCTCAAAACGCTCCCTGGGACCTAAAAACAGGATAGGAAAAAAATATTTTCGATCGCTGAAATTTTGGCCTAAAAACTGCCCGTGGGTCTCCAGATTCATTTTTTTTCCGAAACCTACTCAGGCAAGGAAACACAAATTGGAAATGGATGTATCTCGAAAACAAACCTAATACGAAAAGAACTCGGATTGGTGGTGGATATATAGACTTGGATCGGTGTTGGTATATGGACTCGGATTGGTGGTGGTATATGGACTCGGATCGGTGGTGGTATATGGACTCGGATCGGTGGTAGTATATGGACTCGGATTGGTGGTGGTATATGGACTTGAAGCGGTGGTGGTATATGGACTTGGATAGGTGGTGGTGTATGGACTCGGAGCGCTGGTGGTATATGGACTCCTGTCGGTGGTGGTATATGGACTCAGAGAAGTAGGGGATAAGCAGTGGTGGTATATGGCAGGGGCGATGATGATGGTGCGGCGGCGACGTGACAACTTGTGAACAGAACTTGAAACCCTAAAGAACTAGACGCTAAGACCAGCAACTTGACACAATGATGCAACCGAAAATTCAACAAAGCAAATACAGAAAAGATTATGCAATGGCTCAAATTGGTTTGGATATGATGAACTAACCCTAAATTTTTTTCTCTGGCTTTTTCGTGGACTATAGGTATGAAGAACAGACTCGATCTAAACTATGAAAAACTGTAAAATCTCACCGAGCAACCTGGAAATCTGATACCACTTGATAGAGGCAAAGGTGTCTCGTCTTTCGATGAGATGGTGATTATCATTTTCGGAGGAGTAGACTTTGACAATCCGACTACGAACGTGCGAGGACGTCGCGCCTTAGCAATCGCTAAAGCAACTCCGAGAGGTTATTGACCACGCCGGAGCACGATCAACCTGACCACGAGGGTCTATTTCCTACAAGCAAACGAAGAACAAGCAAGAAACTAAGATTGCAATCTGGATATTACGAATATAAGATGAAAGCTTTATTGATCAAGGTGGGGTTCTGTGACGTCTTGGTCTGGTCGTTGAACACAAATGAAGTACGCAAAGTTGCAGCTATGACAAACTTTAATCTAAACAAAACTGAAAGTCTAAACGACGCCCTAAGGGTTGTATATATGGAGGAAGAGGGGGAAATTTCATGACCCTTGGAGGAGGGGTCTGAAACCAACCCTAACTCTTGTTTCCCCACACATACTGACTCTAAAAACAACCTATACTCAAGTATTTCGAAATTACATGGGCCTGGCCCAAAAATAAGGTGGCGCAGCACCTAAAATAAGCTATGGACGAAATTTATGAAGGGGCATCTTGTATATTTCATCCATGTCCTTGTATGTCATCATGGAGGCTTCAAAGTGCTGAAATATGCACTAGGAACGCCATTCTGGTTCCCTACGCGCGCGCCTTCATCTCCATGCTTGATCCTGCTCCAGTGTTCATCCCTCTTGGCCATGCTTGGCCCTTCATTAGTAATCAACACAAATGTATCCAATTTAGGCAGCATCATATTCTCATGAACATTTGAATTGTCACCAAGAAACGAAAGTACCTGGTAATTCAATTGGTGTGCGCGAGCTCTAGTAACTGGTCCGGTATATATAGCAGCAGGGGTTGTGGGTGTAACAATGGTATTGATGTCTTCATCAATTGGAGTTCAAGGCCTCCTTTGGAGAAGATCCCTAGGGATTCAAGACCTCCTTGTGTGAAGGATCTATCTACATCATCAAGCCCTCATCTCCTTCATAGGATTTGGGATGAACTCTATCATGTATCTTGTTTCCCTTTGATTGTTCATGTACCTTGTGGATCTTGTGTGTTTATTGGTCTAGTGGATGTGTGATTGGACTTGTTCTTGAGTGTTCCTCTTGTGATTTCCCTTTGTGTTCTTCGTGTTCTGCGTGTTCTTCGGGGAATCCCGCTCCAATTCATGAAAGATCTCCATCTAGGGTTCCACCCTACAACATTGCCTTTATATTTCCTTGGTTTCATCGGGGTTGGCACGGTAGGGTGCCTTGTTCAGTAACGGTGCGCCGGGAATGAGGTTGATGCGGTGTTTGATGCCTCATAGTGGAGGTAGTCCCGGAGGGAGCTCATCGGGGAAGACGTCCTTGAATTCCTGCAATAGGGAAGACAACACTAAAGGTAGATGGTGAGGGGTGTTAGTCCTTGTCGCTTCATCCTTGCACAATAGGACATAGTGCATAACACTTGATGGATTCTCACACACTTCTCTCATCTCACTTCTGGTAGCGAATAGCACTAGGTTTTTCTTGTCGCTCATCGTGGAGGCACTCAATTTTGGCTTGTGGCGCTCACTCTCTTTTTGGTGGTTCAGTCTCTCACTATTCTCTCCATGATGGGTGGTTGCTTGCTTGTCGGCGATCACTTTAGTTGGTGACATAGATCGTAGCATGTATTCCTTTCTGTTCATCTTGAAGCTATAGTGATTGGTTCGCCCATTGTGGATGACGCCTCGGTCGAATTCCCATGGTCGTCCAAGTAGGAGATGACAAACGGACATGGGAACTACATCACACTCCAAGGTGTCTTCGTATGCGCCATTCTTAAAGGAGACTTGAACGGTGTGCTCCACTTGTATGGTGCCGAAGTCGCTAAGCCATTGGACTTGTAGGGACGAGGATGCTTCATCTTGACCAATTGTAGCTTGGAACATAGCTCTTCGCTTGCCAAGTTGTGACAACTTCCTCCATCGATGATGACCTTCACAGAACGACCGTTGATGCCCGCCTTGGTGTGGAAGATATGGCATCGTTGACCTTCGTCTTGTTGGTGTTGAAGTGTCAAGACCTTGGAGACAACGAGAGCGGGGCTCAAATCATTGTCACAAAAGGCTTGGTCATCTTCATCTTCATTCACTTGCCGGTACATGGCCACACGCTCAAGGGCTTCCATTTCCTCTTCACTCATGGAGTCGTATGTGCCATCATCATTGAGGATCATGGTGCGCCGTGTTGGGCACTCATATGTCTTGTGGCCTCGACCTCCACAGGTGAAGCATTTGATGGAACTTGTCTTTACGGTCTCATTGGTTGGAGTAGACGATGATGAAGCTCTCGGTTTGGAGTTGCTTGTATTAGGAGGACGACTTACAAGTTGTCGAAGTTTTCTTGTAACTGGACTTGTGGCCGTTGCTTGTAGAAGGTTTGGTTGAGGTATGGTTGTATGAGGAGCCATAGGACTTGGAAGAAAACTTGGCATACTTGTGGTCGTCTTGCACTTGTCGCTCCGCCTTGGTAGCTTGGTGCACTAGCTCGATGAGGTTGGAGTAAGGTTGGAAGTCGGCGAACTTCTTGATAGGATGATTGAGTCCATTCAAGAAACATGCCATAGTTTGCTCATCATGTTCCGTGACATTGGCTCATATCATGGCAATCTCCATTTCCTTGTAATACTCTTCAACGCTCTTTGTTCCTTGCTTGAGGAGTTGTAATTTCTTGAAGAGGTCGCGGTTATAGTATGTTCGCACAAAGCGCGCTCTCATGACATCCTTCATTTGATTCCATGTTGGGATGTGTGGTTCACCTCTTGCTTCTCGACGCTCAATGACTTGCTCCCACCAAATGAAGACGTAGTCTTGAAACTCAAGGGATGCCATGGCGATCTTCTTCTCTTCCTCATAGTTGTGCAAACAAAAGATCTTGTCAACCTTCAATGCCCATGAAAGGTACTCTTCAGGATCGTTGCTTCCGAAGAACTTGGGCATGGGAACTTGAGCTTGTTGTAGCGTTGCTCTTCATTGTGTTGGGGTCGATGGTGAGGACGCTCTTGCCATGGAGGAGGGTCTTGAGCCATGTGCTCCTCTTGCTCCGCTTGGTTAGCTTGACGTTGAGGTTGTGGAATTCTTGCGCGGTTTCTAATTTCTTGATGCTCCTCAAGTCTTGCGGCTTCTTGTTGGCGCTCTTGGCGGATGGCCTCTTCTTGAAGTCGTGCTTGGTGGTTGCGCTCGTCGACGGCTAGGGTAGCTTCGCGTAGAGCGCGTTGGGCTTCAAGGTTTTGTTCCTCATGACGTCGTTGCTCTTGTCGAAGGGCATCACCATCTTGTTGCACTTGTTGATCTTTGCGGATTGGAGCTTGGTTTTGGACCGGATGCTCATTAGCTTGTTGCCGTTGGTGTGCATGTTCGCGGAGATGACCTTGTAAACCATTGCCATGGAATGGGTTGTGTGGAGCTTGATGAACATCATGGTCTTGGCGACAATGAGAACAAGCTTGAGGAGGACTTGCATCCAAAGAAGATTGCGAAGAATGACGACTTTAGTGGCTCCGTCTCTAGTAGGACGAAGAGGTAGAAGAACGGTTGACCAACAAGGCACAAATCTCGTCCATTCTTGCATTGCTCTCCTCCTTTTGTTCGTCAAGCATGTTGTCGAAGTAGTCTCTTGTACGTTGTTTGGATTGTCACAAGTCGGTAGCGAGTAGATCGATGCGTTCGCTCAATGCTTCATTCTCTTGATGCAAAGCTCTTTGCCCACCGAAGAGGTGGTTCTTCGTGACGTAGTTGTTCGGGTCCTCATCATGCTCGATGAAGAGTGGGTTGGTAGAAGTAGTTGGCCTATCCATCATTGCAAGCAAAATATGTGAGTGGAAGAAAGGAAAGAACTATACCAAATGTACCTTAACCGATGTTGAGAATGGATCAATGATCACTCAATAGTGTAGCAAGGAAATAGCACAATTGGTACCATATCTCGTCAATTTCTCACACCTACACAAATAAACTTTTGGTGGAGCTTGGTGAGGATGGTGGCACAAAATTCATGCAATTGTTAGCGAGATTCAAATAATGTTGAAAAAGATTCACAAATTTGCAAATGCAACAAGTAGACCAATAGCAATATGTGGCACACGGAAACACACACACAAAAAGATAAATGGGGTCATGTGAGAAAAATGAGCTCAAGATGTTGAATCCACGGAAAATGCTCTTGTTGCACAACACAACAGAGATGCTAGCACGATTGCACAATAGGCGGATATGAGACTTGTGCACAACCTACAAAGAAAAAATGCAACGACTTCTATCCCAAGTATGCTATATGTATGGTGTTCTGGTGATATGATCCAAGATGATCGAGTATGACAATCTTAATGTAGTATGATGCTATGGTTCTTGCTTAAAAGCTCTTTGCTTATCTTTCTCTTTTGCTTAAAAGCTTGTTAGCTCTTTCTCTTTTGAGCTCTTTCTTTGACCTCTTATGCAAAACTTCACGAACCAAGATAGCAATTGTGTATATGCGATGACAACCTTGTGGCACAAGATATGATACCAAGATACAGATACCAAGATGATGTGATATATGCAATGAGACGATGATCACTAATGTGTACAAGTAACTTTGCCGGTAATACTCAAAGGCTAGTATCGATAGGTAAGCGACGCAAAAGGTAGGCTAATGTGGGTTATCAACACAATGGCAAGGAGTAGACAAAGATGTCGTCGAAGTTACAGTCCTTGCATACGGTTGAGGGTGTCAAAATGGTGAAGTGGTTGTTGTCGTTGATGAGTCCGTGGCGAAGATGAGTGGCGGTGATGTCATTGTCGAACCGTCCGTAAGTAGCCGAAACACGTTAGGAAACGGAAACCGCAACTCAAATTCTCAAAGCAAATGTGTCAAAATTTGTCAGAGGTGGTAGCAGGTATGTGATGGTGGTTGCGGAAAGTGGTCATGGTATGCGGAAGTATCGGTGGTGGCCCGGCAAAATTGGCGAAAGTTAGGCGGAAGAAAGAAGTGCTGGAGGAGGTCTTGCTGCCAGGGGCCGAATGTCCGGGCTTGTGGGCCGGATGTCCAGGGCCACGGGCCAGATGTCCGGGTCCTGGATCCGTGGACGAACGTGGTGGATCTCATGGGAAAAGAATATTTTGGGGAAAATTCGAGGAATTTCGTGGATGGAATTGGGGGAAAAGTTAGGGGAAGCTAGATCTACGAGTAACACATGAAATCCACGGATGAAATCCAACAAAACATCATCACACCAACAAATAACAAAAAAATTGGGAGGGCTATTTTTGTGCGGATTTTCAAAATTGGGACAAAACACAACAAAATTAGGCTAGAAAAATAAAAGGGGAGGCTCCAAAATCATGATCAACCTTGGCTCATGATCAGGACATCAATACCACTGTTACACCCACAGCCCTTGCTGCTATACATACTGGACCAATTACTAGAGCTCGCGCACGCTAATTAAATTACCAGGTACTTTCATTTCTTGGTGACAATTCTAATGTTCATGAGAATATGATGCTGCCTAAATTGGATACATTTGTGTTGATTACTAATGAAGGGCCTAGCATGGACAAGAGGGATGAACACTGGAGCAGGATCAAGCATGGAGATGAAGGCACGCGTGAAGGGATCCAGAATGGCATTTCTAGTGCATATTTGAGCACTTTGAAGCCTCCGTGATGACCTACAAGGACATGGACGAAATATACAAGATGCCCCTTCATAAATTTCGTCCATAGCTTATTTTAGGTGCTGCGCCACCTTATTTTTGGGCCAGGCCCATGTAATTTCAAAATACTTAAGTATAGGCTGTTTTTAGAGTCCGTATGTGTGGGGAAACAAAGTTAGGGTTGGTTTCGGACCCCTGCTGCAAGGGGCCACGCAATTCCCCCCTACTCCTCCAACTATGCATCCCTTAGGGCGTCGTTTAGACTTTGGGTTCTGTTTAGATTAAAAGTTTGCCATAACTGCAACTTCGCGTACTTCGTTTGTGTTCAACAACCAGACCAAGACATCACAGAACCCCACTTTCATCAATAAAGCTTTCCTCTTATATTCGCAATATTTAGATTGCAATCTCAGTTTCTTGCTTGTTCTTCGTTTGCTCGTAGGAAATAGACCCTCGTAGTCAGGTTGATCATGCTCCGGCGTGGTCAATAACCCCTCGGAAGTTGGTTTAGCGATTGCTAAGGCTCGATGTCTTCGCATGTTCGTAGACGGATCATCAAAGTCGACTCCCACAGAAAACAATAGCTATCTCATCAAAACATCGGGACACCTTTGCCTCTATTAGCTCATGATATCAAGATGATGTAGGGTGGAAACCCTAGGGCTGATCTTTCATGATTTGGAGGGGATCTCACGAAGAACACGACGAACACACGGAGGAAAACATGAGGGGGAAACACTCAAATCAACGAGAACAATCACACATGTGCTAGATCCATGAACACAAAGGGTGATACAAGATTCAAACACAACAAAGGACAATACAAGAGGCGTTAGTTCTTCCCAATCCGGAGACGGAGTCTTGAATCCATGAGGGGATCTTCTCCTAGATGGAGGGCTTGAAACCACTTGGGGGATCTTCTCCTAGATGGAGTACTTGGCCTCCAATGGAGTATGTATCAAGTGGATGAGCAAAGCTCTATCTCTCATCTGATCTAAACCAATGCTAACCCTAAAACGTAGGTGGGAGACGAGTATATATAGTCTAGGGGGCGAAGGGGTACATGGGCTTCGGCCATTTTCATTTTGCGCAGACAGGGGCCGGATGTTCGGGGGTCATGGGCCGGATGTCCGGGGCTTCGAGGGGGTGCCGGATGTCTGGGGTAGGGGGGCCGGATGTCCGGCTGGCAGGGTCCAGTTTCGGTGCTCTTTGGATAGGCGCGGTCCGGATTTCCGGGCTGGGGTCCGGATGTCCGGCGGCTCACATCGGGCCGGATGTCCGAGGCCTCAGCCGGATGTCCGGGCTGGCGGGAATCGGCTTCGGGGAGGTTCTGTGAAGGATGCCAGATGTCCGGGCTCGCGTCGGGCTGGATGTCCGGGGCCTGCGCCGGATATGCAGGCCCATTAGCTCGACGGCTGCTGGTGACACTTCCAGGGGCCGGATGTCCAGGGTCTTGACTGGATGTCCTGGCCCTGGGAGTTGTTCATGGTCCCTTCCGTTGGTTCCCTTCATCCATGAACTTGGGGACTTGTTCGTCTTCACGTGCATCTTCGAGAGGGTCTTCTTGGTACCTGATCATGCATAACATTCCAGACTTAGGTAGTAGCCTGTCTTGAGTGGGTCATAAGGAATATCACTAAGGAGGGATGTCACCTCGGTCTCGAGAGCTCTAGCTCGTGCTTGTGTCATCGGTCCTGTTGGCACTTGGTGAGACGGTGATAGGTCCATGGGGATGTCCCTAGGATGCTCCGCATCAGAAGGCCCTCAACCAAATGAGCATGACCAAGGGCAAGATCAACCTCATGATGATGGTGGTGCACCAAATGATGCCGAAGATCAAGTTCAAGACTCCGAGCAAGCTCAAGACAGTGCTCAAGATGATCAAGATGATGCTCCTCAAATGCCTATTGAGGAGCTATTGGAGCGCCGTGCTGCCAAGATTTCCTCCAAACTCAAACATCAAGATCATGTTATGGAGAATGTGCTTGGTAGCCTAAGAAAAGGTGTAACTACTCGTAAACAATTAACAAACTTTTGTGATAATCACGCGTTTGTTTCTTGTATTGAACCCCAAAAGATACACGAGGTGCTCGATGACACGGATTGGCTTGAAGCCATGAATGATGAACTCAACAACTTCAAGCGCAACAAAGTGTGGAAGTTAGTGCCAAGGCCAAAGGAGAACCACAATGTCATTGGAACCAAATGGATCTTCAAGAACAAGCAAGATGTGAATAGTGTGGTCGTTCAAAACAAGGCAAGATTGGTAGCACAAGGCTACTCCCAAGTCGAGGGTATCGACTACGGTGAAACCTTTGCTCCCGTTGCTCATCTTGAATCTATTCACATGTTGCTTGCATATGCATCTCATCATGATTTCAAGTTGCAACAAATGAATGTGAAGAGTCACTACTGCAGGATGCTGCTAACACGACACTACGATCAGAGACCGTTCGACGAAACTGTGTGCGATGTAATAATCGCAAACGGTGGTGTAAAAAAACCATCAAAAAAGGTGCAAAATGTTTGCGATGACGGATGCATCAAACACGGTTCCGATTTTGGTTGCGTGTGCGATGCGGGGCATACGGTTCAGTTCAATGAACTGTTTGCGATGAGGAAGAAGAACGGAAACGGGTAGCCAGATGAAGGCGTGTGCGATATACGGCATACAGTTTACTCGGATTAACTGTTTGTGATGAGGCGGAACAACAAAAACGGGCAGCTACATAAAGGTGTGTGCGATTGAGGACATACGCTTCAGAAGGATTAACTATTTGCGATTAGGCAACATAACAGAAACAGTCAGCCAGATCAAAGTGTCTGCGATTGATCGCATACACTTCACACGGATGAACTGTTTCCGATTAGCCACAACAAACAGAAACAGTTAGACAGATTAACGTGTGTGCGCTAGACGGGCACACATTCTAATTAAAAGAAGCGTGCGCGATGGTAATAACGAGCGCGCATGGTTCTTGGAACAAGACGTGTGCTGACATTGCCTATTGCGGTGCACCCAATGGTGCTAACGCCACGTACGCGGCCGAGAAAGCGTGCCCACGTTATGCCGTCTGGGAATAGTGCCGCACTTAGAAATTATAGAACCGTCAATAAATTTTGAGCCTGCGTCCCGTCACATTCCAAATTGCAAACCTGTTCACACCGATCAAAACCTAAACGGTTTCCCACTTAGGAGCATATTAGTACTCGGTTATAAATACTACTACTCCAAGATGACTGCACATTCCTCCTCAACTCCTCATCCACAAAAACAAACAAGTCATTCATCATCGTTCCCTTGCGTTTGCCATGGCCAGCGTGAGTTCTGGCTCGAGAGATTGCCACCAGGGAGAGGCGAGCATGGAAGCGGAAGCACGAGAGATGTCCCGCCTCGCCGCGAAAGCAGCCGACATGTCCCGCCGCGCGGCCGTAGCAGCATAGAGGTCCCGCCGCGCCGCTGAAGCAGCATGGAGGTCCCGCCGCGCCGTCGATGCAGCAGACTGGTGCGGCCACGCCGCGGAAGCAGCAGAGATGTCCTCCCGCGCCACGGCGGCCTGGGAAAATGTCTCGCGGGCAGGCGAGGACTCTTACAGGCGCATGCATGCGATCGTCCATAGCCAGATGGATCAGATCTCCTGCTGGGCGAGGTTGCAGGACGACATGAAAGCCTCATTTGAACAGGCTACCGGCGTCATCCGGCAACTAAGGGAGAGCAATGCGAAGCTCCAGGCCGAGCGCGACCTGCTGAGGGTGAAGATCGTCGGAAGTGCGGAGCAGCAGGAGGAGACCACTGCCTTGTTGAAGAGGACCAGTGTCATCGTCGAGAAACTTATGGACGAGAATGCAGCGCTGCGCATGAAGCGTAAAAGGCTGGTGGAGGAATCCGTGGATGCTCTCAAGCAGCATATTGAGGATAGGAAAGAGCTCATCGCCGCTCGCCGCGGAGACTAGTTCCTGCGGCCTGCAGCAATGCATCAAGAAAGTAGAGATCAGCGAGCCAGATCGTTGTCTTCCTTCTTCTTTTGCCCTTGTGTATTTCGGGCGTTGCCGCATGTGGCTTTTTTTAATTATGTTCCTAAATATGTAAGACAATTATTATCCACTGTCATCGTCCTTATATTCATCATGCTTGCTATAAGTCGCAGTCGATGCTATATAGGTCCGTTGGATCTTACATCAAGATCCGTGCAAAACTTTCTTTTCAGATTTTCATTTTTCTCTCTTAATTCTCAGCCCAGTGAGACATAGCCACGCCGTGAAACAGGGGCTCGGGCGCCATTAATGGAGATATTGGGAGGGAGGTGCGCAGCGGATAGAGGTCAAAGGGCTCTCCTGCCGATGAGCACGCGTAGGGGTCTGATCGCACGCCTCCCGTACTCAAATAGCTACCCCGCACGGCACCTCCTAGCCAATAAAAAAAGGGGACACGTGGCGGCACGTAATTGGTAAGTAGAACACCCACGGTTTAAATAATAGTTGTGTTTCCGATTTGTAACGTGACAGCACTTGTTCCAAAATGACTTTGTTGATTGTTAATGTGTGCGCCTTCGCAAATCGGTCAGAAAAATTACCGCAGCATGTTGGTGCCATGTCATGAAACCATGCCAAGTTTCATGATTTTCAGGCGTGTTTTGGATTTACACGAACTAAAAAACCAAGTTTCTCAATTTTCCGGTCGAGCCACGATGCCCAGATGTTTGAATTTCATTCCCATTTCTTGCATGGGACCTAAGCATGCACCCAAGGACACAAATTTGATTTTTCAACCAATTTATATGCACTGGAGCATGTGCATGTATTTCAAATTAGAATTATGCACATAAAATGCATAGAAAACCCAGTTAATTTATAAAAATGTCCAAACGAACCCCGAAAAATTCCAAGACTTAACACAACACTCCTGTTGTTCTATGTTGACACTAGAAATTTGTTGAAAGCAATAAGAGGCAACAGATATCGTTTCGTCCCCAAAGGTGGCACGTTCCCTACCGAAACCATCAGGCTTGTTGTGAGAAGCTCTAGTTTGTGAGAAGCTTATACCCAAACCTGTCCCAAATGGGACAAAAAATTTACCACGGCATGTTGATGCCGCTCCATGATAGCATGCCAAGTTTCATGAATTTCAAACGAGTTTTGGATTTACTAGAATTTAAAAACCAGGTATCTCAACGTTTTGCCGGCAATCAACAGTGCCCTGGTGTATGAAATTCATTCCCATTTCTTGCATGGGACCTAAGCATGCACCCAAGGACACAGATTTGTTTTTTCAAGCAATTTATATGCACTGGAGCATGTGCATGTAGTTCAAATTTGAATTATGCACATAAAATGCCTAGAAAACCCAGTTAATGTATAAAAATGTCCAAACGAACCCCAAAAAATTCCAAAACTTAACACAACACTCCTGTTGTTCTATGTTGACACTAGAATTTTTTTTAAAGCAATAAGAGGCAACGGATATCGTTTCATCCCCAAAGGTGGCACGTTCCCTACTGAAACCATCAAGCTTGTTGTGAGAAGCTCTGGTTTGTGAGAAGCTTATACCCAAACCTGCCCCAAATGGGACAAAAATTTTACCACGGCATGTTGATGCCGCTCCATGATAGCATGCCAAGTTTCATGAATTTCGGATGACTTTTGGATTTACTAGAATTACAAAAGCAAGTACGTCGACGTTTGCTGGAGAGCCATGGTGCCGTGGTGTTCAAAATTCATCCTCATTTCTTGCATGGGACCTAAGCATGCAACCAAGGACACGGATTTGAATTTTCAACCAATTTAGATGCATTAGAGCATGTGCATGTAGTTCAAATTTGAATTATGCACATAAATGCATTGCAAACTCAATTAATGTATAAAAATGTCCAAACGAACCCTGAAAAATTCCAAAAATTAACACAACACTCCTGTTGTTCTATGTTGATAGTAGGAAAAAAAATTAAAATCAAGAAGAGGCAACGGATATTGTTTCGTCGAGAAAGGTGAAACGTTCCCTACCGAAACCATCACACTTGTTGTGAGAAGCTCTGGTTTGTGAGAAGCTTATACCCAAACCTGCCCCAAATGGGACAAAATTTTTACCACGGCATGTTGATGCTGCTCCATGATAGCATGCCAAGTTTCATGAATTTCGGACAACTTTTCGATTTACTAGAATTACAAAAGCAAGTACGTCGACGTTTGCCGGAGAGCCACGGTGCCGTGGTGTTCGAAATTCATCCCCATTTCTTGCATGGGACATAAGCATAAACCCATGGACACATATATGATTTTACAACCCATGTTGGTGCACCGGAGCATGTGCATGTAGTTTAATTTTGAATTGGGCACCTGAAATGGCTAGAAAACCAATTTAATGTATAAAATGTCCAAACAAACCCTGAATAATTCCAATTCTTTTACGACACACATATAGTTGCATGTTCACTGCAGATAAAAGTTCTAGCAATTCAAACACCGTCCATTGCCGCTGTGACCCCATTATGTAATTCAAATCAAGATGAAAAATCAAGTAGATCCCACACAGTTTATTATCACCAACCATGTGAGATGCAGTACAAAATATCCTGGAGCACCGTCGGTGTATAGTACGCCTATGGCTTACGCGAGAAGGTGCGTCGGCTATAGTCCACAGCCGGCGTGTCAAGCACACTAGCTCGCTCCCTAAATACTCCCGCCTCTGCATCCCTCGCAATCTCAAAAATATTACTGCCTCGTAATCTCGAAAATATCTACCGCCTGGAAGGTTTTAATGTTTGATAGCGCACGATTAGTATGTGCGGACCATGTGTGATGTCTGTTACTCCCGCTCTGCTTCAGTCCCTTGATTCAAATTTTCAGTAGCCCCGGCATTTTACTCCCGCCTCTGCATCCCTCGCAATCTCAAAAATATCTGCTCGCCCTTGATCCAAATTTTCAGTAGCCCTGCCTTGTTACTCCCGCCTAGTCAAATTTTCAGTTGCCGCAGTATTTCCTCAAACACCACCTTGCCCCCCCCTCCACACACACCACACACTCCCCAAAACCTCCGCTCACACAGACACACATCACCCCCGAAACCATTGGTAGGTCGCCGCTATCGCCGCCGCCTCCATCCTCGACCTCTGCCTGTGTGCCGGGGAGCTCGAGGAGCCAATGGCCAAAAAGAGGTTTATCGCGGCCTTTCGCACGACGCTGGCGAGGTGGCCGCCGAGGTGTCCCCGTCGTCCTCCGCGGGCTCGATCCGCCGTCGCCAGCCCCCCGATCTGCCCGCCGCCGCGCCCCTACACCGGTTCGAGGACTTCCCCGTCCTCCCTCGGACCCGGCAGCCGACGAGGTCCTACCTCAGGGTCCGGCAGTGGCGGTGGGGGACGTGGGTCGCCTAGATTACAGATCGGGAGACCCACACCCGCCGGTGGCTCGGTAGCTTCCACACGGCCGAGCTCACGGCCATGGAGTACGATCGCTGGCAGGTCCGCTACCACGGCGCGGCGGCTAGGCTCAATTTCCCCTTCGGCACACGTCCGGTCGACCTCGTTCCAGCGGAGCCAGGGGTGGTGAGCTCGGCTATGGTGCTGGAGGATCACGAGGCATGGGAGCGCCTCAAGGCCGAGGCCGCCGACGAGGCCTAGATGCAAGAGCTCCGCCGGTAGCACCCGAAGCTCGTGGAGGCGGAGCGGGTGATCTTTGCCAGCGTGGAGGGTGGCGAGGTTATCGTGCTCTCCTCTGATGACAAGGTCGAAGGCGGCGAGGACGGCGGCGTGGAGGGCGGCGAGGTTATTGTGCTCTCCTCCGATGACGAGGTCGAAGGCGGCGAGGATGGCGGCGCGGAGGGCGTCGAGGTGGGCCCCGAGGACGAGGAGATCGACATCAACGAGTGGAGGAGTGCCTTCCCCAACGACCCAGACGACGGCACCGGCCCGGACCCGGCTCGCGGCACACCGTACATGACGAGGAAGGATTGGCTCGACCTCTACTTCAACCGAAAGTAGTTTAGCTTAGTTTAAATTTATGTTTTTTGTTCGGTTATGCAAAACTATCTATGTTTATGTTTGAATACATGCTACTTTCAGTTGAACCTGCTTTGAACTTGATCAAATTGAAGTTTACAACGTTAAGTTTAGGGGATCGACTAGAAAAGGCCAAAAATTGCTGGAGTATATATATATCCACTAAGGGTTTTAGTCCTTTAACTTTCAAGGGATTAGCTATAGATGGCCTTATGACTTGTTTATTTCAGTTCTTCACAATGTGATGCTCTATATGTGCAACTATTTACCGTGCAGTTCAATTTCATCAATAACAGTTTCAACTATACCACTATGAATTACGATATTTGGTTGCTATTAAGGATATTGTAGTTAACATTCCTTTTCATTTTTTTTAACAATAACTAGTGTACTTTAGACCTGCACAATACCAGTTTGAATGAGTATTTGCTTGTTTTTAAATGTTATGCCTGATGCAGTTAACACACCTTTCCACTTCTTGTTTTGCTTAACTAGCGTGCTTAAGCCTGCACACTGAAGCTACATAGCAACATGCATTGTACTGAATGATTAAATATGCAATCCCAGGCTACATAGCAAGAAGGAAGAGTGTTACCTTAATGTTCTGATGATGTCTAGATATACATGTAATAATATCTTATATAATGGGATGGAGGGAGTGTTGTACTACATCATTTTGCAATTGTTGTTTAGGTTCTAATATTAACTTGGTGCTATTAGGTACATATGTCATTGCCAAAGATCCACACTTCGACCCTTTCTGTGTATGGGGCAATGAGATATTCATGAACCAGCATCAAGTGAGGAAACTGATAAAGATTGTTATTAAAATGGGTCAAAAGATGTCAATCGAACTATTTGTTTACACTTTATGCAAGACAACAGTGAACTGCAGGATGGTAAGTAAGAACCCTGTAGCCTTCTTTTTACTGCCCGTAATGAGTTGTGTTAGATGACAATGTCTGAATCTTTTTTCCTTTGCAGTGGATCCTGAAGTAGTTTACTCAAGATTACCTCTCAAACTACATGATTGGCGGCCGGCCATCACAAGGGGTTGGACTAGAGTCGTGCGTGCCTTCTGCATCTAGGAGAGCACAATAGGGCCATTCCGCTTCACCCTGTTCAGCAACCAGAATGCCTATCGCCTCTTTCTTTTCCATCTGTAATAGTACAAGTATAGAACCCTGGTTCATCTTTCTTTATTTGGTGCTTATGTAATTCTTAAACAAATGTACCTGTGAATCGAATAATGCATTGCTTGTTTCAACCTGATGGATATGAATAAAGCTATAGCCTACTTTCAAGTTTAAATTAGGTACAATTTTAAATAGCAGCAATTAAATTAGGGCGAAAGTACGATGTGCAGGTCATTACAGCGCACACGGTTAATAAAGCACAGCGTGTGCGATATACATCATAATCCGACATGGTTCACGGAGAGGAAACATGTGGAACAATGCACACAGTTGCCGTTTGCAAAGTGTGTGTGCTGTCAGACACTATCACATACGGTGCGGGAAAACTAAAATGTGTGTGATTGTCTACCTATCGTACACGGTTTATAATCATGAACTGTTTGTGATGTGCTAGGCATCGTAAATGTAGAGCCAGTTTGGTACGTGCCTGGAAAACTCCCATGCCTGGAATCTGCCTGGATTTAGGTAAAACCACAAAACTCCGACTGCGATGGCAATGCGAGCACAAACGAGCAGCAAGGATGAAGCATTTGGGATATTCGAGATATCGGAAATGGTTATATAGGGACAACTGTATGCATAAAGGCACCCTATCCCCGACGGTTTCTGGGTCGTGTGGGAAGGACCCCCGTATCGCCCACACTCACTTGGCGACGGTTCCAAATGTCGTCGCGGAAAGGGGTTAAAAACTGTTTGTATAGTAGCGACGCATACCAGTGAGTGTATTTCTTAATGGTCCTTTGAATGAGTTGGTATATGTCAAACGACCCTCGGGATTCGAGGACCCCAAGTTCCCCAATCATGTATATAAACTCAATAAGGTGCTCTATGGCCTTAAACAAGCCCCACGTGTGTGGTATGAGTACTTACCGAGTTGTTGCAAGATCGTGGGTTTGAAATTGGGAAAATCAATCCCACTCTTTTTATTAAGAAGGTCAAAGGAGATTTGTTCATATGCCAACTATATGCTGATGATATTTTATTTGGTTCTCCTAACAAATCTTTTAATGATGAGTTTGCCGCACTAATGACCAAGAAGTTTGAGATGTCTATGATGGGAGATTTGAAGTTCTTTCTCAGGTTCGAAGTCAAGCAAAGAAGAGAAGAAAAATTCATCATCCAAGCCAAATATACCCAAGACATGCTCAAAAGATTCAAGCTAGATGATGTCAAGCCGACCAAGACTCCAATGCCAACCAAGTGCCAAGTTGACATTGATCCCAATGGTAAAGCGGTGGATCAAAAGGTATATCACTCCATGATTGGATCCTTGCTTTACCTTTGTGAACCTAGGCTGGATATCATGTTGAGTGTGGGAATGTGTGCAAGGTATCAAGGTGCACCTAAGGAAAGTCACTATGTGGCGGTCAAGCGAATCTTTCGATATTTGGCTCATACCCCAACTTTGGCTTATGGTACCCCAAAGGAGCAGGCTTTCATCACATGGGATATTCGGACTCGGATTGGGCGGGAGACCGTGTGGATAGGAAGTCAACTTCCGGAGGGTGCCAATTCCTTTGTCACTCTTTGGTGACTTGGTCTTCGAAAAAGCTAAATTGTGTGTCTCTCCACACCACCGAGGCCGAGTATGTAGCCTTCGCAAGTTGTTGTGCACAATTGCTATGGATGAGGAAAACTTTAAAGGATTATAGTGTCACTTGTGACAAAGTGCCTCTTCTATGTGACAATGAAATTTCTATCAAGATCTCCTACAATCCGGTGCAACATAGCAAGGTGAAGCATATTGAGATACGTCACCATTTCATCCGAGATCACATCAAGCGTGAAGAGATTGAGATTATCTACGTCAACACTCAAGAGCAACTAGTAATATTTTCATAAAGCCATTGAATGAAGCAAGATTTCGCGAGTTAAGGCATGAGCTAAATATCATTGATTCGAGTAATGTGGCTTAAATCTAGGCACACCCCATCGCATTCATCATGTTATCTTGTTCTAGATGTAGGCATGGACATGGGGGAGTGTTGTTCTCTCAATCAACTCTCCCTCCCCCCATTATGCATAAATCGATCAAGCCTTTCACATTAGCCATATTTAATGGTACTTGTGCTTCAAAGATGAGTTTTGGTCATGGGACCAAGGTTAAAATCTTCACGACGCCATACCAATTGACTGAAACATAGGTGGCTTCGGCCACCGCCCCCTCCTTGTGAGGTGTTTCCTCGAGTTGTCTCGTTTTGGTTTTTCTAGTCTTTAGGGCTTTGTTTGTGCCTTGAGCCACTCCAAGTTTTCCCTGCTTTTGTAAGTACTTCATGAGGACATCAATACCATTGTTACACCCACAACCCCTACTCCTACATTTACTGGACCAATTACTAGAGCTCACGCACGCCAATTAAATTATCAGGTACTTTCGTTTCTTGGTAATGATTCTAATGTCCATGAGAATATGATGCTGCCTAAATTGGATACATTTGTTTTGCTTACAAATGAAGGCCCTAGCATGGACAAGAGGGATGAACACTGGAGCAAGATCAAGCATGGAGATGATGGCATGCGCAAGGGGAATAAAACTGGAGTTTCAAGTGATGATTTCCGGACTTTGAAGCCACCATAATTAGTGTATGAAGGCGTGGACAAAATATACAAGATGCCACTTCCTAAATTTCGTTCAGAGGCTATTAAAGGTGCTGCGTCGCCTTATTTTTGGGCCAGGCCCATGTAATTTCGAAATACTTAAGTATAGGCTGTTTTTAGAGTCCGTATGTGTGGGGAAAACATAGTTATGGTTGGTTTCAGACCCCTCCTACAAGGGGCCATGAAATTCCCCCCTCTTCCTCCATATATACAGCCCTTAGGGTGTCGTTTAGACTTTGGGTTTTGTTTAGATTAAAAGTTTGCCATAGCTGCAACTTCGCGTACTTCGTTTGTGTTCAATGACCAGACCAAGACGTCACAGAATCCTACTTTCATCAATAAATCTTTCCTCTTATATTCACAATATCCAGATTGCAATCTTAGTTTCTTGCTTGTTCTTCGTTTGCTTGCTGGAAATAGTCCTCGTTGTCAGGTTGATCGTGCTCCGGCGTGGTCAATAACCCCTCAGAAGTTGGTTTAGCGACTGCTAAGGCACGACGTCTTCACATGTTCGTAGTCGGATTGTCAAAGTCGACTCCTACAGAAAACGATAGCTATCTCATCAAAACATTGGGACACCTTCGCCTCTATCAAGTGCTATCAGATTTCCAGGTTGCTTGGTGAGATTTTATAGTTTTTCGTAGTTTAGATCGAGTCTGTTCTTCATACCCCTATAGTCCATGAAAAAGCCAAAAAAAATTAGGGTTAGTTTCATCATATCCGAACCAGTCTGAGCCTTTGCATAATCTTTTCTGTATTTGCTTTGTTGAATGTGTGGTTGCATTGTCGTGTCAAGTTGCTGGTCTTAGCGTCTAGTCCCTTAGAATTTCGAGTTTTGTTCATAGGTTGTCACGCCGCTACCGCACCATCGTTATCACCGCTGCCATATACCACCATCGTCATCACCGCTGCCATATACCACCATCGTCACCACCGCTGCCATATACCACCATCATCGTCACCACTGCCATATACCACCATCATCATCACCACTGCCATATACCACATATCCACCGCCATCATGCTAATCCGAGTCCACCTCCATCACAGATTCGCCACCAGTTCGTCTTCCACTGCCCTACATATATCCATTACCAGCCCGAGTTCCACCAGTTTCATCTCCGCCACCAGTCCTAGTCCGAGCCCAGTATTTCCTTCCCTGTTATTGATTTCGAGATCACTCCATACTACGAATCATGACCAAGTCAGACTCCCCAACTTTCATGCCACCCGTACACGAAAAGTAGTTCCAGTTTAAAAAAAATTCTGGCTAGGCAGTTTTTAGGCCATTTGTAGACTTTTTCGAAAAAAAATATGTTTCGGAGCAAAAAAAGAGGAAAAAAGTGAAAAAAAGAAAAAAAAAAGAGATTCAGAGTGTGCTCCTCCCATTGTTTAGTTGCAGTGCCGTGATTTTGTTAGTGTTCTAGGCTCGCATCTCTAGTACGGTCTAGCCTACGACCAGCATAGTACCGTCGTTGAGCGTTCATTCAACTTTGCATCTCTGAATTGATTATTGCTGACCTTTTTGCTACCATATTATAAGCCATCCCAGCTCCACATACATCTACATTATGCGTTTGACTCTCCCTGGTAATCGCTCTATCCAAGGTTTGAGAGTTTTGACTACAACAGTTGCTGATCACCGCGTGCTGCTGGGTAAGAACTGGTAAGAATTTGAGATTTGCTTGACGGATTTGTGACACCCCACCACTTTCTAGTAGTTTGTAGGATCATATTCTTGTGTGTTTCTATTTCTGCTAACCATGGAAGGATCACAAGCCAACGAGATTTACTGGGAGAACATGACAATGAAGGAGCTTCATGATAAATTTCAGCAAATGGTGGGTCAACAGGTGGAAGACGTGATGACCAGTTTTGGCAAGGCACTAGAGAGGATTGATGACATTGAGAAGACAATTGACACCAAGTTGGACGCCAAGTTCAATGAAGTACTCGCGCGTCTACCACAACCACCAGCCGCCTCTGTTGCACCGTTGCAACAACAGCAACAACCACCTCCACGTCGCGATCCAGCAGGATAAGCGCAGCGTGTCCCTCTTGAGCCAGGACAAACTTCTGGTGCCGCTGCTACTGCTGTTGATGCTTCTGTAGCTCCTACTACTACTGCAGAGGTGGACGACTATTACGAGGATGATGTTGATCAAAATCAGAACTACGTGCAACCACCAGCACCACCACCACCAGGTCGACCTCATGCATATAATCGCAACGCTAGGGCTGCAGCACCACCTCAGGTACGAGATTATGACCATATTCCTATACTAAAATTGAATATTCCACCATTTGAGGGTAGATACATTCCTGATGTATATCTTACTTGGGAGTTAGAAACTGAACAACGTTTCACATGCTTATAATATCCTGAGGATAAACGTTTAGCTACTGTTGTTTGTGCTTTCACTAGTTTTGCATGTGTTTGGTGGTCTGAACATTGTAGATTATATCCTATTCCAACCACCTGGGCTGCTTTGAAAACTGCTATGCGTACTCGTTGGGTTCCACCATATTATCAACGTGAATTACTTCAAAAATTGCAGCACTTAAGACAAGGAAAAAATTCTGTAGAAGAATATTATCAGGAATTACGAACTGGCATGATTAGATGTGGTATTGTTGAGGATAATGAAGCTATGCTTGCATGTTTTATAGGTTGGTTAAATAAAGAGATTCTGACCATTTTAGAGTATGAGGAGTATAACAATATCACTCATTTATTCCATCTTGCTTGCGAAGCTGAAAGTGAAGTGCAGGATCGACAGGCATTGGCGCGGACTAATTTTTCTGCAGGTCGACCTTCATCATGGACACCACGTGCATCTTCTATTTCCACATGTTCTGCTACACCGGCACCTCCGTCAGTTGCCACCTCCAGCCGTGATACAAGAAAGCAGGCACTACCACCACTATCTGCCAAGAGCACACCTACCGGGCCTACACAGAGCTCTTCTTCATCCATGGCATCAACAGGGCACACACAAGATATTATTTGTCGTCGATGTAAGCGTAGAGGTCATTATGCAAGAGAATGCCAATCTCCACGTGTTATGATTTCTACTGAGGATGGTGGGTATGAGTCCGCTAGTGACTATGATGAGGAGACTTTGGCTCTTATTACACGTGAAGAACACGATGGAGATGATTCTGATCATGAGACGCAATACATGGCCGCTGAAGATGCTAACAGGTATGAAAGTTTAGTTGCTCAACGTGTTTTGAGTGTGCAGGTCAGACAAGCTGAGCAAAATCAGAGGCATAATTTGTTCCATACAAAGGGAGTTGTGAAGGAACGTTCTGTTCGCGTCATCATAGATGGAGGGAGCTGCAACAACTTGGCTAGCATGGAGATGGGGGAGAAGCTATCTCTCACCACACGACCACATCCACATCCTTACTACATCCAATGGTTCAACAATAGCGGCAAGGTTAAGGTAACACGTACTATTCGTGTGCATTTTAGTATCTCTACATATGTGATTGTGATGTGGTACCCATGCAAGCATGTTCCTTATTACTTGGTAGACCATGGCAATTTGATAAAAATTCTGTACACCATGGTAGAAACAATCAGTATACTCTTGTTCATAAGGATAAACATATTACTTTGCTTCCTATGTCTCCTGATTCCATTTTGAAAGATGATATTAATAGAGCTAATAAAGCAAAACAGGAGAAAAATAAGAGTGAAAATTAGATTGTGGCAAAAGAATTTGAGCAACAAATGAAGTCTAATAATAAACCATCTAGTGTTGCTTCTGAAATTAAATTGAAAAGTGCATGTTTACTTGCCACCGAATCTGATATTGATGATCTAGATTTCAGCAAATCTGTTTGCTATGCTTTTGTGTGCAAAGAGGCATTATTTTCATTCGAGGATGTGTCTTCCTCTTTGCCTCCTGCTGTCACTAACATTTTGCAGGAGTTCACTGACGTCTTTCCACAAGACGTGCCACTGGGATTACCACCTATTCGCGGGATTGAGCATCAGATTGACTTAATTTCCAGTGCTTCGCTACCAAACCGTTCGCCATACCGTACCAATCTAGAGGAGACGAAGGAGATTATGCATCAAGTACAGGAGCTGCTCGACAAAGGTTATATACGTGAATCTCTTAGTCCTTGTGATGTTCCTATTATACTAGTGCCCAAAAAGGATGGTACATCGCGTATGTGTGCTGATTGTAGAGGCATTAATAATATTACTATTCGTTATCATCATCCTATTCCTAGGCTAGATGATATGGTTGATGAATTGAGTGGCTCTACAATATTCTCCAAATTTGATTTGCATAGTGGATACCATCAAATTCGTATGAAATTGGGAGATGAATGGAAAACAATATTTAAAACTAAGTTTGGTTTATATGAGTGGTTAGTCATGCCTTTTGGGTTAACTAATGCACCTAGTACTTTCATGAGATTAATGAACAAAGTTTTACGTGCTTTTATTAGACGATTTGTGGTAGTCTATTTTGATGATATACTGATTTATAGCAAATCTTTGGAAAAACATTTGGAACATTTACGTGTTGTTTCTATTGCTCTACGTGATGCACGTTTGTTTGGTAACCTTGGGAAGTGCACCTTTTGCACCGACCGAGTATCTTTCTTGGCTATGTTGTTACTCCACAGGGAATTGAAGTTGATAAAGCCAAGATTGAAGCTATTGAGAGTTGGCTGCAGCCCAAACCGGTCACAGAAGTGAGGAGTTTTGTCATGGGAAACCACGGCCACCGATGGGGCCATGAGCCGCTTTTGGTTCGGCGGGGGGATGGGCACGTTGCACAAAGAGCGAAGAAGCATCACACAGCACGGCGGAGATCACACGGGCAGTTTTTACCCAGGTTTGGGCCACCGTGAGGCGTAAAACCCTACTCCTGCTTTGGTGGATTGATGGTGGATGAACACAGCGCTCTTGCCCGGCAAGGTCGCCTCGGAGCGAGAGCAGCTACGCGTGTATGAGTGTGTAAGGGTCCGGATCAGCCAACCCTTTCTACGGTTGCCATGGGCCTCCTTTTATAGATCAAGGGGTCACCACAGTGGCAAATCAGCCATTACATACTGATTAGATAGCAAACAGTGCTATCATACCTAACTCTGCAGGCTGACAGAGCGCATTAAATGCACCGCTCAACGTCACATCTCAGCTTGCCCGGCAGGCCCTGCTGGGCTGTTTTGCCAGCTTCGTGCCTGCTTGCTTGACACGTCTCAGGATGGGTGTCGCCTGGAGGTACTTTCTGTAGGAAGCGACTGCCATGTGGCAAATAGCATCCACTTAGTCACTTTGGAGCTTGACACCGCACTAATCGATGACGTGCATCGCGATGAGGTGGTGCGGTGGAGTGGTTTGCCTCCGTAAGCCCCAGCAGGCCTGCCGGCACGATCTGGAGACTTGCTTCCGGGGCAAACCCAACCTTGCCAGGCTCGCCTGTCCGGCAAGGGAGGTTCTTTCCTTAGCGATATCTTGCTTCTCTAGCTCATCTTGGTCTTCTTGATCTGCACTTTGGTCCTGCCAAAGAATTGATGCCTCGTGCTTTGATCTGACCTTGGTGTTGTAATCTTATCCTTGGGCCTGTGCACAGTCTAGGCAACGGACCCAGGGTTTGTTGCACCGACAGGAGCCCCCGGGCCTGGCACAAACGTGCTGCTGGGCATCGTCGTGGAAGGCCCTAACCAGTGCACAGGCAGGAGCGCAAGGGTGGCTTCGCCCTTTGAGATCTTCTTTGCTTCTTCATTAACCCGAGCTTGGGTCAGTTTCTGATTTTCCCACGCGTCGTGTAACGCCAATTGCGGTGGGGCCACTCTGGTAATGGCTCGTGAATGACTTTAACACACGGGTGAGTAACTGCCAATTCACTCTTCCCACCACGCCCACGTATGCTGCATGCATCAAGTGGGGTAGGTAACGGAGGCGCGTGGTGTTGGAGAGCATCAAGGCAGGGGCCCGGTCTTCTTGGATTGGTGGGGGAGGACGGTGATTACTCACCGGGGAATCAGCCTTCAGCCCCAGCTCGCCTATAAAAGGAAGAGCGGGGGAGGAGCGGAGGCATCATCCACACTCCTTTCCTCCTCCATTCCTGATTTCTTCTGGTTATGCCGAACGGGAGAGCCCGGGGCCAGGTCCCGGGCCCTAGCTTAGAGCTTAGTGCGAGCCTCAGGGGGGCGCTCGGGTGGCTCGGTGGTAGCACCGGAGGTGGTGACTCTGGTGTTTTTGTCGCTGGGTCGCCCGTGGCTTCAATTTTAGTGAGGGGCAACGTACACGACATTGCGCCGAGGCCCATAACGGGCACGGGGCGTGGTAGTCAATCGTGGCCTATTCCTCTTCTTCCCGTGGCGTCGGAGGGAGGTTGCAGAAGTGGTTCGCCATTGGTAAAGGCGAACCCTATATCTCAGTGCACCGCCCGTCTGGCGCATGGGAGAGCTCCCAGTCTCCATCCATGTCTCTTCAACGGGCGGTGGCTTCATATCTCTGGGCCGTCGGGGACGACCATGCTCTCTATGGGGTTACCCGGAGGGTATGGCGTTCGCATCGACGGGCGTGGCTGGAGCTTTGGGCGACGATGGTGTAGAAGGCGGCGGCAACCCACGACGCGTCAAGAACGGGGGCGACCGTTCGGACGAGTCATGTTTGCCGGTGACTCCTTCGTCTCCGCCTGGGCTTCCGGCAGTGCCACCACTCATGCCTGCCCTCTGGTACCTTCCTCTTAGTCCGGGAACAGCGCCATCCTGATCCTGGGGAGGCGCCGAATCCCAGCTAGGTCTTCCCTCCGCCTTCTTCGTTTCTCTCTGTAGTTTCAAAGAAGGAGAGGAAAAAGTGAAGGCATCTCGGGCATTTATCTTTTTTTTAATCTTAAATCTATAGGCACTTGCCAAATTTTAGTTCAAATAATGTAATCTCTTGAATCCATGTTTGTGTCCTGTAAGGTCTGTACTTGTTTGAAGCATATTAATGAAAAAGATAAACCTTGCCGGGGACTCGTGCATGTATATGTCCATGCAGAGGTGGGATGCCTCTATATTTATAAGTAAACGAGTTTCCCCATGCAGGCTACCCTGCTGGTAGCCTCTATTTTGTTGCCAGGGAGTTAGGCCTACCGGGCACAAATCATGAAGAGGGACCAGCCCCCTGCCAGTCCTTTTTGAACAAAGGCAACTGCGACCACCCTGACCGAAGCAACGTTCGATTCGAAGGGCGGGAGCACCTAAGTTTCAAAGGGTAGCAGGGTTTTCTCATGCACAAGTCTTTACTTACAGAACATGTATGGATACAAGGACGAACTTATCTGTTTGGCTTGCCGGAGATTGCAGTGTAGGCTCATCTTCTTATCTCCTCTTGGGCGGAATCCACTATAGGAGCCTGCGGTTTATGCAGATGAAAATGATGCCAGATGCGATCTTATCTACATGAACATGCGATGATCATGATATGCTTATGCATGCATGCAACTTGTCGGGGGCCCCCAGCGCTTCATTTATTTCTCTGTTGCTCAGGGTCTGCGCCTGGCTTTGAACAAGTGGTTACATGCAACTGAGGCAAGGCCTGTACAAAAGGGGGGCTGCCGGGCAGGGCCCGACAGCTGCGCCTTACGGGTAGAACTTGCGGAGATGCTCAATGTTTCATGAGTTTTGCAATTGAATGCCATCTCCGGTCTCCAGATAGACTGCGCCAGGTCTGGTGACTCGTACTACCCGGTAAGGGCCTTCCCAATTCGGCGTCAACTTGTTTGTACCCTTGGCGGACTGAACACGCCTAAGGACAAGGTCGCCTTCCTCAAAACACCGAGCATGAACCCTGCGACTGTGATAGCGGCGCAGGCCTTGCTAATAGCGTGCAGCACGGGTAGTAGCCCGGAGACGGTTTTCCTCGAGAAGCACAGCGTCGTCACGCCGGTGCTGATTCTGCACTACTTCATTGTAGGCAAGCACTCGAGGCGACTCGTAAATGAGTTCCGTGGGGATAACTGCTTCTGCCCCATAGACTAGGGAGAAGGGAGTCTGCCCGGTAGCTCGACTTGGTGTCGTTCTGAGGGACCAGAGAACCACCGGCAGCTCGTCGATCCATCGCCTGCCGCACTTCTGCAGCTTATCTGATGTTCTTGTCTTGAGTCCTCGCAACACTTCAGTGTTCGCCCTCTCAGCTTGTCCATTGCTTCTGGGATGTGCAACAGAGGCAAATGAGATCTTACTTCCGAGGGCATGAACATATTGCATGAAGGTACGGCTCGTGAACTGGGTGCCGTTGTTGGTGATGATCCGGGCAGGGACCCTGAAGCGGCACACCAATCCTTTCAAGAACTTGATAGCTGACTGAGCAGTCACCTTTCTCACGGCATCTACTTCTGGCCACTTTGTAAACTTGTCGATTGCAACGAACAAGCATTCAAAGCCCCCGGCAGCTCGGGGGAAAGGGCCGAGGATATCGAGCCCCCAGACCGAAAACGGCCATGACAAAGGGATTGTCTGAAGAGCTTGTGCAGGCAGATGGATGTTCTTGGAATGGAACTGGCAGGCTTCACACTTGGTAACTAGCTCAACTGCATCTTGGAGGGTTGTGGGCCAATAGAATCCTTACCGGAATGCTTTCCCAACTAAAGCCCTTGATCCAATGTGGGAGCCGCACATGCCTTTGTGTATTTCCGCCAGCAGTTCCTTTCCTCCTTCCCGGCAAATGCACTTCAATTTCACACCGTTGGGCCTTCTTCTGTATAGTGTGTCATCGACAAACTGATACATACTAGCCCTCCGGGCTACTCTTTCAACTTCTTCTTGCTCTTCGGGAAGTTCTCCGGTTTCGAGGAAATGGACTATGTGCCTTGCCCAAGTTGGAGCCTGGGGCTCGGCAACAAGGACTAGCGGCACCTTCTCATCTGCGGGGGCGCGTTCCTCGACCGCGGGGACCAGTGGCCCGGCAGGACGGCGCATCCCGGCAATCGAAGGGGAGTTGTTTCCGGCAGGGTCCCTGCCAGGAGCCCCAAGGGGCTCTACCGGGAGAGGCTTACCAGAATCCAATTTCCTCCTCTTTCGGGCCATTGTTATCGGGGATATGGAGGGCTGAGTAAGATGGAGAAGAAAAGTTCCTGGCTCCACAGCAAGCTTTTGCGCAGCACACTTTGACAGATGATCAGCGATGCTTTTTTCCGCACGGGGTACATGCTCTGTTTGCAATCTGTTAAAGTGCTCCTCTAATCTTCTCACTTCCTCAACATATGCCTCCATCAATGGGCTTTGGTAATCCTTGTTGACTTGTCTCACCACAAGTTGCGAGTCTCCTTGAATGATCAGCTTCTTGATTCCCAATTCAGTGGCAATCCTGAGCCCGACAAGGAGCCCTTCATACTCTGCTGTATTGTTGGTCGCCTCCTCCCGGGGAAAATGCATCTGGACGACATACTTCAGGTCCTCTCCAGTGGGAGCAACGAGAAGCACACCAGCCCCCGCACCTTGTAGGGAGAAGGCACCATCGAAATACATGATCCATTCTTGGGGCGCTTCCTTGCCTGGGATAACTGTTTCAAGCACTTCTTCATCAGGGGTTGGCGTCCATTCTGCAATAAACTCTGCCAATGCCCTGCTCTGAATCGTTGATGTGCTTTCAAACTTCAATCCAAAGCTGGATAACTCCAATGCCCATTCTACTATTCTGCTGGTAGCCTCTGGGTTTTGGAGTATCCTTTGCAACGGGAAGCGAGTGACAACCGTGATCTCATGGGCTTGGAAGTAGTGGCGCAGTTTCCTTGAGGCCATGATAAGGCCAAAAATCAACTTTTGCACACCAGAGTACCTTGATCTAGCACCCTGTAATAGGGAGCTGACGAAGTACACTGGGCGCTGCACTACTTTCTTCCTTGCCGCGTCCTTGGGGTTGCCTTCGCTGCCGTGCTCTTCTTTATCCTGATCCATACCTGACCCTGCCGGGCTGCTTTCTCTCTCTTTCCTAGATGGGACACTAGCTGAGGTTGCTGCTTCCTCTACCTCCCGCTGCGCCACCAGTGCTGCACTAACCACTTGATTGGTTGCTGCCACAGGGTGCTGACGTCTCTGCCGCCAAGGAGAAGGCCACTCCCTTCGCCGACAGGGTTCTCATCATACGAGCCCGGCAGGCCCGCCCTTGAATTATTCCCGCCATCGTGCGGTCTTGTAATCAAAATGATGACGCATGTCTTGTGTTTAGACTTCGTACTATTTATGCTTTATGCGGGGCCTGGTACTTTTGCTTAATCTGAATTGCGTGTTTATCCCTTTTTGAGTGTTATCCATACAGTGTCCACATGACTAGTCTCTATGCACATTTAGGTTGCCTGCCAGTATCATATTGCCGCAATGGTCATAAGGGTCTGGCCCTTAACAGTCATTTGGCGTGGATGCGTCCCGACAGGTTTTTCCTCAGTAGTGTCCGACGCAGCCACTCGTTCCGCGAGCAGGCTCTGACCGGAACGAGGGTGCAGAAAAGAATCTAACAGAGGTACCATCTTGTGAAAGATTTCATCGCACAAACACTTAGGCACTCAAGGGATAAACAAGCATACAGATCCAAAGAATCCGTAATAATGCAAAGGTAGCATGAACTTAGCTCTTATCTGCGCCCCCATGTATCCCTTTCAGCTGCGGCCGTTCGTTGGGCTCGCATGTTCTGGGAAGGACTGCATTGCTTGTATATTGAGCTCTAGCCCCCGGCACGGGTCGGCTAGAAGCGCATGTAACTTGGGGCAGCAGGACGCGACGCTAGGTAGGGCTGGTTTCTCTCTCTTCCTCTCCGCACCTCTTGACCAATCCAACAGCAGAAGGCACAAAAGCCACGCAAACGCGGGCGGCCTTGCCGGTGCATACTTGTCGGGGCGTCAATCAACGGACTCGCACTGGCGATCTACTCAGGATTTCCCTAAGTAGGGTAAATGCTGGACCGAGCATCGCGTGGGCTCGTCGACATTGATGATGCTAAAACCCAGAGTAGCATGATTATCAAAGAGTGAGAGTGACAGAGAGAGAAAACCTGGTGTCCTTGCACATCGCTCCTTTCTCCCGAACGGGATTTGTGAGGCATTCCTGTTACCTGGCCCGTTCGGGGTGATATTGTTGCCCTGGCCACTAGCTTCCATGGCCGTTACGCCCATGCCATGTGGAGATGGCAAAGTGCGGGCGAGGTTGCTGCGGGAGCAATGTTGCCCCTCCGCTCCGGCTCAGCCACTCCCTTGGGCGTCACGAAGGGTGACGCCATTGATGGATGATGATGCGCTGCTTACGCTCTCGAGTTCGCGCAAGTGATCCCCCTACCTGGCGCGCCAAAGATGTCGTGGGAAACCACGACCACCTATGGGGCCATGAGCCCCTTTTGGTTCGGCGGGGGATGGGCACGTTTCACAAAGAGTGGAGAAGCGTCACACAGCGCAACAGAGATCACACGGGCAGTTTTTACCCAAGTTCGGGCCGCCGTGAGGCGTAAAACCCTACTCCTGCGTTGGTGGATTGATGGTGGAAAAATGGTGGATGAACGCAGCGCTCTTGCCCGGCAAGGTCGCCTCGGGGTGAGAGCAGCTACGCGTGTATGAGTGTGTAAGGGTCCGGATCAGCCAACCCTTTCTACGGTTGCCATGAGCCTCCTTTTATAGATCAAGGGGTCACCACAGTGGAAAATCAGTCATTACATACTGATTAGATAGCAAACAGTGCTATCATACCTAACTCTGCAGGCGAACAGAGCGCATTAAATACGCCGCTCAACGTCACATCTCAGCTTGCCCGACAGGCCCTGCCGGGCTGTTTTGCCAGCTTCACGCCTGCATGCTTGACACGTCTCGGATGGGTGTCGCCTGGGGGTATTTTCTGTAGGAAGTGGCTGCAATGTGGCAAATAGCATCCACTTAGTCACTTTGGAGCTTGACACCGCACTGATCGACGACGTGCGTCGTGATGAGGTGGTGCGGTGGAGTGGTTTGCCTCCGTAAGCCCCGGCAGGCCTGCATGGACCATCTGGAGACTTGCTTCCGAGGCAAACCCAACCTTGCCAGGCTCGCCTGTCCGGCAAGGGAGGTTCTGCCAAAGAATTGATCCCTCGTGCTTGGATCTGACCTTGGTGTCGTAATCTTGTCCTTGGGCCTGTGCACAGTCTGGGCAATGGACCCAGGGTTTGTTGCACCGACAAGTTTTCTTAGCCTCGCTGGTTTCTATAGGCATTTTGTGAGAGATTTCAGCACGATTGCTGCACCTCTCAATGAGCTTACAAAGAAGGATGTGCCTTTTGTTTGGGGTACCGGACAGGAAGAAGCCTTCACGGTATTGAAAGATAAGTTGACACATGCTCCTTTACTCCAACTTCCTGATTTAATAAGACTTTTCAGCTTGAATGTGATGCTAGTGGAATTGGATTAGGAGGTGTGTTATTACAAGATGGAAAACCTGTTGCATACTTTTCTAAAAAAATGAGTGGGCCTATTCTGAAGTATTCTACTTATGATAAAGAATTATATGCTCTTGTTCGGACCTTAGAAACATGGCAACATTATTTATGGCCCAAAGATTATTATACATTCTGATCATGAATCTTTGAAACACATAAAAGGTCAAGCAAAACTGAACCGTAGACATGCTAAATGGGTTGAATTCATTAAGACTTTCCCCTATGTCATTAAACAGAAGAAGGGTAAAGAAAATGTTATTGCTGATGCATTGTCTCATCGTTATACTATGCTTTCACAACTTGACTTTAAAATATTTGGTTTGGAGACCATCAAAGACCAATATGTGCATGATGCTGAACTTGAAGATGTATTGCAGAATTGTAAAGAAGGGAGAACATGGAACAATTTCGTCCTTAACTATGGATTTGTGTTTCATGCTAACAAGCTATGCATTCTAGCTAGCTCCGTTCGTCTTTTGTTGTTACAGGAGGCGCATGGAGGAGGATTAATGGGACACTTTGGCATGAAGATGACGGAAGATATACTTGCTACACATTTCTTTTGGCCAAAGATGAGATGGGATGTTGAGCGTTTTGTTGCTCGCTGCACTACATGTCAAAAAGCTAAGTCATGACTCAATCCTCATGTTTTATATATGCCTTTGCCTGTACCTAGTATTCCTTGGGAGGATATATCTATGGATTTTGTTTTAGGATTACCTCGAACAAAGAAGGGGAGGGATAGCATATTTGTTGTCGTGGATAGATTTTCGAAAATGGCACACTTCATACCATGTCATAAAAGCGATGATGCTGCTAATGTTGTTGATTTGTTCTTTCGTGAAATTATTCGCTTGCATGGTGTGCCAAATACTATTATTTCAGATTGTGATACTAAATTTATTAGCCACTTTTGGAGATGTTTATGGGCTAAGTTGGGGACTAAACTGCTTTTTAGTACTACTTGTCACCCCCAAACTGATGGACAAACTGAAGTTGTCAATAGAACATTGTCTACTATGGTTAGGACTATTTTGAAGAATAACAAGAAAATGTCGGAAGAATGCTTGCCTCATATTGAATTTGCTTATAATCATTCGCTGCATTCTACTACTAAGATGTGCCCTTTTGAAATTGTGTATGGTTTCCTACCTCGTGCACCTATTGATTTGTTGCCTCTTCCATCTTCGGAGAAGGTTAATTTTGATGCTAAACAACGTGCTGAATTGATCTTAAAAATGCACGAGTTAACTAAGGAGAACATTGAGCATATGAATGCTAAATATAAATTTGCTGGAGATAAGGGTAGAAAACATGTTGTGTTTGCACCTGGAGATCTTGTTTGGTTACATTAGCGTCAGGATAGATTTCCTGATTTGCGCAAATCAAAGCTAATGCCACGTGCTAATGGTCCTTTTAAGGTGTTAGAGAAAATAAATGATAATGCATATAAACTTGAGCTGCCTACAGATTTTGGGGTTAGTTCCACTTTGAACATTGCAGATTTGAAGCCTTTTTTGGGTGAGGAAGATGAGCTTCCATCGAGGACGACTTCATTTGAAGAAGGGGAGGATGATGAGGACATCAATACCATTGTTATACTCACAGGCCCTACTGCTATACATACTGGACCAATTACTAGAGCTTGCGCACGCCAATTGAATTACCACGTACTTTCGTTTCTTGGTGACAATTCTAATGTTCATGAGAATATGATGCTTCCTAAATTGGATACATATGTGTTGATTACTAATGAAGGGCCAAGCATGGACAAGAGGGATGAACACTGGAGCAGGATCAAGCATGGGGATGAAGGCGCGCACGAAGGGATCCAGAATGGTGTTTCTAGTGCATATTTGAGCACTTTGAAGCCTCCGTGATGACCTACAAGGACATGGACGAAATATACAAGATGCCCCTTCATAAATTTCGTCTGTAGCTTATTTTAGGTGCCGCGCCACCTTATCTTTGGGCCATGCCCATGTAATTTCGAAATACTTAAGTATAGTTTTTTTTATAGTCCGTATGTGTGGGGAAACAAAGTTAGGGTTGGCTTCGGACCCCTCCAACAAGGGGTCACGAAATTCTCCCCTACTCCTCCATATATACAGCCCTTAGGGCATCGTTTAGACTTTGAGTTTTGCTTAGATTAAAAGTTCGCCATAGCTGCAACTTTGTGTACTTCGTTTGTGTTGAACAACCAGACCAAGACGTCATAGAACCCCACTTGATCAATAAAGCTTTCCTCTTTTATTCGCAATATCCAGATTGCAATTTCAGTTTCTTGCTTGTTCTTAGTTTGCATGCAGGAAATAGACCCTCGTGGTTAGGTTGATCGTGCTCCGGTGTGGTCAATAACCTCTCGGAGTTGGTTTAGCGATTGCTAAGGCGCGACGTCCTCGCACGTTCGTAGTCGGATCGTCAAAGTCTACTCCACCAAAAATGATAGCCACCATCTCATTGAAAGAAGGGACACCTTTGCCTCTATCATTTGGGCTGTTTTGAAGAATAACAAGAAAATGTGGGAAGAATGCTTGCCTCATATCAAATTTGCTTATAATTGTTCACTGCATTCTACTACTAAGATGTGCCCTTTTGAAATTGTGTATGGTTTCCTTCCTTGTGCACCTATTGATTTGTTGCCTCTTCGATCTTCGGAGAAGGTTAATTTTGATGGTAAGCAACGTGCTGAATTGGTCTTAAAAATGCATGATTTAACTAAGGAGAACATTGAGCGTATGAATGCTAAATATAAACTTGCTAGAGATAAGGGTAGAAAACATGTTGTGTTTGCACCTGGAGATCTTGTTTGGTTACATTTGTGTAAGGATAGATTTCCTTATTTGCGCAAGTCAAAGCTAATGCCTCGTGCTGATGGTCCTTTTAAGGTGTTAGAGAAAATAAATGATAATGCATACAAACTTGAGCTGCCTGCAGATTTTGGGGTTAGTCCCACTTTTAACATTGCAGATTTGAAGCCTTATTTGGGTGAGGAAAATGAGCTTTCGTTGGGGATGACTTCATTTCAAGAAGGGGAGGATGATGAGGACATCAATACCATTGTTACAAGCACAACCCCTACTGCTACATATACTGGACCAATTACTAGAGCTCGCGCACACCAATTAAATTATCAGGTACTTTCGTTTCTTGGTAATGATTCTAATGTTCATGAGAATATGATGCTGCCTAAATTGGATACATTTGTTTTGCTTACAAATGAAGGGCCTAGCATGGACAAGAGGGATGAACATTGGAAAAAGATCAAGCATGGAGATGATGGCATGCACAAGGGGAACAAAACTGGAGTTTCAGGTGATGATTTCAGGACTTTGAAGCCACCATAAAGAGTGTATGAAGGCTTGGACGAAATATACAAGATGCCACTTCCTAAATTTTGTCTAGAGGCTATTATAGGTGCTGTGTCGCCTTATTTTTGGCCAGGCCAATGTAATTTCGAAATACAGAAATATAGGGTGTTTTTAGAGTCTGTATGTGTGGGGAAAACAGAGTTAGGGTTGGTTTCGGACCCCTCCTACAAGGGGCCACGAAATTCCCCCCCTCTTCCTCAATATATACAGCCTTTAGGGCGTCGTTTAGACTTTGGGGTTTGTTTAGATTAAAAGTTTGCCATAGCTGCAACTTCGCGTAATTCGTTTGTGTTCAATGACCACACCAAGACGTCACAGAACTCCACTTTCATCAATAAAGCTTTCCTCTTATATTCGCAATATCCAGATTGCAATCTCAGTTTCTTGCTTGTTCTTCGTTTGCTCGTAGGAATTAGACCGTCGTGGTCAGGTTGATCGTGCTCCAGCATGGTCAATAACCCCTCGGAAGTTGGTTTAGCGATTGCTAAGGCGCGACGTCTTCACACGTTCGTAGTCGGATTGTCAAAGTCGACTCCTACAGAAAACGATAGCTATCTCATCAAAAATCGGGACACCTTCGCCTCTATCAGTACTTTTGAACTTGGAGTGTCTCTTCCCATTTGCTCGTCTTTGTTTCTCCAACCCAAGCCTTTTCTCAGCTGCAACCTCTATATATTGCATAAGACACCATCCTTTTCTCTTTTGGAAAGTTCTGTCCTATAGGCGGTACTATCGCTTACCGCAGCGTCCCACGGTACTACCGTTGGAGCAGTACTACACGACCTCCTTCCGCGTGATACGTCTCTAACATATCTATAAATTTTTATTGTTCCATGCTATTATATGATCTAGGGTGGAAACCCTAAGGCCGATCTTTCACAATTTGGAGGGGATCCCACGAAGAACACGAGGGAAAAAACACAAGGGGAAACACTCAAATCAACGAGAACAATCACACATGTGCTAGATCCATGAACACAAAGAGATCACAAGATCCAAAGACAACAGAGGAAAGATACAAGTAGCTAGTTCTTCTCCAAGAGGAGGTCTTGAATCCATTAGGGGATCTTCTCATAGATGGAGGGCTTGAATCCACTTGGGGGATCTTCTCCTAGATGGAGGACTTGGCCTCCAATGGAGTAGGTATCAAGTGGATGAGCAATGCTCTATCTCTCATATGAGCTAAACCAATGCTAACCCTAGAAAGAGTAAGGAAGAGGAGTATATATAGTCTAAGTGGGTGAAGGGGTACATGGGTCTCGGCCCAACATGCTGTGCACAAACAGGTGTCGAATGTCGGACAGTAACCACTCTTCCGGTGTCTCGCTGGGGTCCGGACGTCCGGTAAGTGTCGGATTTCCGACGTTTTGGCTCTGATGGCCAGCTGTCGGATTTCCGTTCGAGGTCGGACGTCTGGTGCGTCGGTCGTCCAGAGGAGCTTGGACTTCTGGTGTTTCGGCTCTGGTCGGGTGACGGTCGTCCGGTTGCTGGAGGGTGTCGGACGTCCGGTCCGTGTCGGTCATCCGACAGCTAGAGTCCTCGCTGGCTGGACCTTGGGCTGATTAGCTGATGCTCCAGGCGTCAGACGTTTGGTCCCGACCGATCGTCCGGTGGCTGTAGACTCCTGGCAGCTCCTTCTCTTGTTCCTTGAACTTGGCGTCCTCGCTAGCTCATCCGTTGAATGTAGTGGCTTCCCTCTAAGTACCTGATCACACATAGAGTCTCTGCTTGAGGTAGTAGCCATTTCTCACATGTGGAAAGTGGTAGTTCGGAGAGGAGCGAGTTCACCTTAGTTTCGATAGCCCTTGCTCGAGCTCTGGTCATTGGCCCATGTGGTGTCATAGGAGACAAAGGTAGGTCCGTGGGGATGACCGTAGGATGCTCCGCATCATCTCCCCCCTTGGGAAAGATCCGACCTTGGATCAAAAGCCTCATCACCATGGTAGGGAGAGAGATCCTTGACATTGAAGATGTCGCTCACGGAGTACTTGTCGCGTGGTAAGTCGATCTTGTATGCAGTGTCATTGTAGCGCTCTAGCACCTTGAAGGGTCCGTCGGGTCGGGGTCGTAGCTTGGACTTGCGTTCTGTCGGTGTAATAAACAGGGGGGTGTTCACTACCCCTGGACACGCATCGGCAAGTCGTAGACTCCAGGCGGGAAGGACATGGCAGAGGAGGAATCCACCCAAGAGTACATTCGAAGCCCGGTTCCCGGCAAGGTCTACTTGCCGGGAATGGGTCCACGCAACGCCGGCAAGGCAGAGCTGGCAAGACAAGACTCTAGGCGGATCGACCAGAAGATCAAGTCTACTACTGCCGGCGAGATCAGGGCCGGCAAGCTCAGGACTCGACAAGACTAAAGATAAGGCCCCGGCAAGGTTCTTGCCGGGATGACCAGCTGAACCCGGCAAGGCTTGCTGGGGGACAGCTAGACTGGAGACAAGGCCCCGGCAAGGTTCTTGTCGGGATGACCAGCTGAGCCCGGCAAGGTTCCTGCCCGGCAAGGTTATGCCACTATGCTGCTGCTCCAGTGCGGCCGCCAGCATGGCACTCTGGACCCTTCTCCAGGCATGCGTGGCAGAGCACTGTGCCAAGCGGCGCTGATAGGATGGCCCCTTTTCCCATCCCCAAGAAGCTAAGGGACACCTAGACAGAGCATTTAATGCGCTTGTCCTGACCCGTCAGTGATAAGCAGGACATGTCATCCTGGTAATAGTGGCCTTACTGTAGCAACTTTCCACCTCTACCTTTACTGTTTGCCACCTGTTGGTGACCCCTTTGTGCGTATAAAAGGAGGCCCATAGGAAACGTGGAAAAGGGGGGAAGAGGAACTGGGAGATGGAGAACTCCAGTATTGTACGCAGCTACTCGGGACTGTAGCGCTCCTGGAGCTAGAACAATCATACAGATAATAAACCAAAAAGCAGGAGTAGGGTTTTACACATCCGTGCGGCCCGAACCTGGGTAAATCTCTCTCGTGCACTGTCGTGTTCTTCGCTAGATTTTCTCGTCATGCGACCGTCTCTCCCTGCCGAACGTAAAGGGGTCCTTCCCTGGGTCCCATAGGTGATCGCGGGAACCCTATCAGCGCCGCTTGGCACAGTGCTCTGCCACGCATGCCTGGAGAACGGTCCAGAGTGCCATGCTGGCGGCCGCACTGGAGCAGCAGCATAGTGGCATAACCTTGCCGGGCAGGAACCTTGCCGGGCTCAGCTGGTCATCCCGACAAGAACCTTGCCGGGGCCTTGTCTCCAGTCTAGCTGTCCCCCAGCAAGCCTTGCCGGGTTCAGCTGGTCATCCCGGCAAGAACCTTGCCGGGGCCTTATCTTTAGTCTTGTCGAGTCCTGAGCTTGCCGGCCCTGATCTCGCCGGCAGTAGTAGACTTGATCTTCTGGTCGATCCGCCTAGAGTCTTGTCTTGCCAGCTCTGCCTTGCCGGCGTTGCGTGGACCCATTCCCGGCAAGTAGACCTTGCCGGGAACCGGGCTTCGAATGTACTCTTGGGTGGATTCCTCCTCTGCCATGTCCTTCCCGCCTGGAGGCTGCGACTTGCCGGTGCGTGTCCAGGGGTAGTGAACACCCCCCTATTTATTACACCGACACGTTCGTTGGTGAAGCGTTCCTTGCGAAGGTGTAGCCATACAAGATCTCCAATGTTGAATATCATGGGTTGCTTGTTGATGTTGATCTTGGTCGCGAGTCGTTGTACTTGGTGCTTGATGGTGTGCCTTGTATCTTCATGAACCTTCTTGACATAGCTTGCTCTAGCGCTCGCATCCATATTGATGCTCTCTTGTAGTGGTAGAGGTAGAATGTCCAATGGGGACAACGGATTGAAGCCATAGACGACCTCGAAGGGGCACTTACCGGTAGTCGAATGTCTTGTGTGGTTGTAGGTGTACTCGGCGATAGGTAGGCACTCCTCCCACTCCTTGATGTTCTTCTTGATCAACATGCATAGGAGAGTGGATAGTGTCCGGTTCGTGACCTCCGTTTGGCCGTCGGTTTGAGGATGGTATGCCGAAGAGAACAAAAGCTTGATTCCGAGCTTGGCGCAAAGCGTATTCCAAAAGTAGCTTAGGAACTTGACGTTGCGGTCTGAGACAATTGTATTTGGCACTCCATGTAGACGCAAGATTTCCCTACAAAGAGATTGGCAACATGTGAAGCATCATCTATCTTGTTGCATGGAATAAAATGTGCCATCTTAGAGAATCGGTCCTCAACACCAAACACGAAATCTTTGCCATATAGAGTTCTAGGCAAAGCGAGCACAAAGTCCATACTAATATCTTCCCATGGGTGATATGGAATAGGAAGTGGCATATAGAGACCATGGGATTGAGCTTTAGACTTAGCTTTGCGACATGTAGAGCATCGATTGGTGTAGCGAGAGACGTCATGAAACATCTTGGGCCAATAGTAGTTCTTGGAGAGCATTGCGAAGGTATTGTCGCGTCCAAAGTGTCCCATAAGTCCTCCTCCATGAGATTCTTGCAAAAGTAACAAACGAAGAGAAGACTCGGGGATACATAGTTTGTTAGCTCTCATTAGATAATCATCGATGTAATATCGTTCCCAAGATGTATGCGTGATACGTCTCCAACGTATCTATAAATTTTTATTGTTCCATGCTATTATATTATCTGTTTTGGATGTTTTACATGCATTAATATGCTATTTTATATTATTTTTGGGACTAACTTATTAACCTAGAGCCCAGTGCCAGTTTCTGTTTTTTCCTTGTTTTGAGCTTCGCAGGAAAGGAATACCAAACGGAGTCCAAACGGATTAAACCTTCGCGATGATTTTTCTTGGACCAGAAGACACCCAGGAGACTTGGAGTGCAAGTCAGAAGAGCCACTAGGCGGCCACAAGGGGGTAGGGCGTGCCCCCTACCTTGTGGGCCCCTCGATGACCCCCTGACCTAGATCTTCCTCCTATATATTCACATATATTCCCAAACCACCAGAAGCATCCACAAAAACACTTTTTCACTGCGGCAACCTTCTGTTGCCTTGAGATCCCATCTTGGTGCCTTTTCCGGCATCACGCCGGAGGGGGATTCGATCACGGAGGGCTTCTACATCAACTCTATTGCCCTTCTGATGAAGCGTGAGTAGTTTACCTCAGACCTACGGGTCCGTAGCTAGTAGCTAGATGGCTTCTTCTCTCTCTTTGATTCTCAATACAACGTTCTCCTTGATGTTCTTGGAGATCTATTCGACGTAATCTTCTTTTGCAGTGTGTTTGTCAAGATCCAATGAATTGTGGATTTATGATCAGCTTATCTATGAATATTATTTGAATCTTCTCTGAATTCTTTTATGCATGATTTGATATCCTTGTAATTCTCTTCAAACTATCGGTTTGATTTGGCCAACTAGATTGGTTTTTCTTGTAATGGGAGAAGTGCTTGGCTTTGGGTTCAATCTTGCGGTGTCCTCTCCCAGTGACAGTAGAGGCAGCGAGGCATGTATTGTATTGTTGCCATCGAGGATAAAAAGATGGGGTTTACATCATATTGCTTGAGTTTATTCCTCTACATCATGTCATCTTACTTAAAGCGTTACTCTGTTCTTCATGAACTTAATACTCTAGATGCAGGCAGGAGTCGGTCGATGTGTGGAGTAATAGTAGTAGATGCAGGCAGGAGTCGGTCTACTTGACACGGACATGATGCCTATATTTCATAATCATTGCCTTGGATATCGTCATAACTTTGCGCTTTTCTATCAATTGCTCGACAGTAATTTTTTCACCCACCGTATTATTTGCTATCTTGAGAGAAGCCTCTAGTGAAACCTATGGCCCCCGGGTCTATTTTCCATCATATTACTTTCCGATCTACTATTTTGCAATCTTTTATTTTCAGATATATAAACCAAAAACCCTAAAAATATTTACTTTATCTTTTGCTTAGTTTTATCTATCTCTATCAGATCTCACTTTTGCAAGTGACCCTGAAGGGATTGACAACCCCTTTATCGTGTTGGGTGCAAGTGTTTGATTGTTTGTGCAGGTATTGGTGATTTGTGCGTTGTCTCCTACTGGATTGATACCTTGGTTCTCTAACTAAGGGAAATACTTATCTCTACTTTGCTGCATCACCATTTCCTCTTCAAGGGAAAAACCAACGCAAGCTCAAGAAGTAGCAATGCGTCAAACATTTGGCATAAGGAATAGCAAAAGCAGGATCATGCGCATACAAGTCTTTTATGTGCTCAAAGCCAATGACATTCAATTCAAGTTGGGTAACAAGCATGCATTTGCGGGAAAGAGCATCCGCCACAACATTTTCCTTACCTTTGATGTACTTGATGACATAATGAAATGACTCTATGAACTCACTCCACTTGGCATGTCGCTTATTCAATTTAGTTTGACCCTTAAGGTATTTCAGCGTTTCATGATCCGTATGGATGACAAATTCATGAGTTCGAAGATAGTGTTCCCACTCACGCAAAACTCGCACTAAGGCATATAGCTCTTTGTCATAGATGGGATAATTGAGTTGCGCTCCAGAAATTTTCTCGCTAAAGTAAGCAATTGGACGCTTCTCTTGCATTAACACACCTCCTATACCAGTGCCACTAGCATCGCAATAAACTTCGAAAGTTTTGTCAAAATTGGGCAAAGCAAGCAAAGGAGCATGTGTAAGCAATTTCTTAAGCTCATTAAATGTGGTATCTTGTGATGGTCTCCAAACAAAGGATGCATTCTTCTTACTCAAGGCATGCAAAGGGATCGCAATAGTGCTGAAGTCCTTGATGAATCTACGGTAAAAGCCGGCTAAACCAAGGAAGCTTCGCACTTATTGCAAGTTCGTTGGTTGTGGCCAAGTTTTAATAGCATTAATTTTAGTTTCATCTACATGAACACCCTTAGAAGACACAACGAAACCCAAGAAAACAAGCTTATCAACACCAAAAAGGCATTTGTCTATATTAGCATAAAGACGCTCCTTTCTAAGAGTTTGCAAAACGGTTCTAAGATGGGTGACATGATCTTTGAGAGATTTGCTAAACACAAGAATATCGTCAAAGTAGACCACAACAAATACGCCAATGTAGGGGCGAAGAACAAAATGCATCACACGCATAAAGGTGTCGGGTGCTTCGGATAAACCCATTGGCATGACCAACCATTCGTACAAGCCAAACTTGGTTTTGAAAGTGGTTTTCCATTCATCACCTTCTTGTATGCGGATTTCGTAATAGCCACTTTTAAGATCAATTTTAGAGAAAATGGTGGCTCCGCTAAGCTCATCTAGCATATCATCAAGGCGTGGAATAGGATATCTATATCGGACGGTGATAGCATTGACGGTTCTTAAATCGGAACACATGCAAAAACTACCATCTTTCTTAGGCACTAGCATGACTGGTACGGCACAAGGACTTAAACTTTCACGCACATGCCCATTGTTAATGAGTTGTTTTACTTTCCTTTGTATTTCTTTGGTTTCTTTGGGGTTGACGTGGTACGGTGCCTTGTTTGGAAGCGATGCGCCGGGGATGAGGTCAATTTGGTGTTCGATGCCTCGTAGTGGAGCTAGTCCCGGAGGTAGCTCATCGGGGAAGATGTCCTTGAATTCCTGCAAGATATTAGACAACACTAAAGGTAGATGGTGAGAGGTGTTAGTCGGTGTTGGCCCGTCCTTGCACACTAGGACATATTACATAACACTTGATGGGTTCTCACGCACTTCTCTTCTCTCACTTTTGGTAGCGAATAGCACTACATTTTTCTTGTCGCTCATCATGGAGGCACTCAATTTTGGCCTGTGGCGCTCACTCTCTTTTTCTCTATGATGGGTGGTTGCTTGCTTGTCGGCGATCACTTGGCTTGGTGACATAGGACGTAGCACGTACTCCTTTCCCTTCATCTTGAAGCTATAGTGATTGGTTCGCCCATTGTGCATGACGCCCCAAGGTCGTCCAAGTAGGAGATGGCAAACGGACATAGGAACCACATCACACTCCAAGGTGTCTTCGTATGCGCCAATCTTGAAGAAGACTTGAACCATGTGCTCCACTTGAATGGTACCGGAGTCGCTAAGCCATTGGACCTTGTAGGGATGAGGATGTTTCATCTTGACCAATTGTAGCTTGGAACATAACTCTTCACTTGCCAAGTTGTGGCAACTTCCTCCGTCGATGATGACCTTCACGGACCTTCCATTGATGCCCGCCTTGGTGTGGAAGTGTTGGAGATATGCCCTAGAGGCAATCATGTATGATGATATTTCCTATGTGTTTATCAATAAAGATAGTCCTTGGACATTATCAATGATGTGTATTAGCAAGTACGTGACTTGTTTGTGGGACTATGCATTGTATGATGACTGTCCTAAAAGGTCCCTAGTCGAAAGGGCTGTGTGGACGCACAACCGACTAGACTAGCATATGACACGGTTGATGGCTTGGTCTCACTAGCCATGGAGCATTGGATGCTAAGCGGATAATATGGACTTGGAAGGGTCTGGTCGGATTCGACATAGTCGGAAACGAGTTGAGATAAGGTCCGAGTCGGACAGACCCAACTATGAGACGCAGTGATATGTCATCCGTGAGTCTCTATTACAACATACATTCTATGTCCTAAGACCTGAGCTGGCACATGTACTCGGGATGGTGACAGACCTGCTTTGGGCCGACCAAACGCTACTCCCTGACTGCGTAGTTACAAAGGTAGGTTTCGGTCTTGTCCAGAGCCATGCTGCAAGATATGGTCGAGCAAGATGGGATTTGCCCCTCCGATTAGGAGAGATATACTCTGGGCCCCTCGTGTGATCCAAACAAGATAAGCATGGCCATGCGACAGGGATTCTGAGATGGTCTGGTTAGTGGTCGGCATCACTGGAATGAGAAAGGGGTCGGGCTAGCACAAGGATGACAGACTCGCCTTGAGCCCGATAACATATATCGTGTGGCAAAGGGAACAGAAGTGTGACATGTTGTAAAGGTTCGCCTAATCAGCTTCATCGGACACTTGGAGTTGGCATGCTTTGCTAGAGGCCGCTGCTGACTAGCCGAGTCGGATGTGATCTGACTTGCGACCAAGTGAACGAGAACCTCAGGGGTCGCGCACTTTAGGGAAGGAACCTGTGAGGCCTGGTCCGACTCCACGAGTCAGAGTGATTCTACTCGGACTCGGATCCAGGCCGAACATATTTTGGGCTTTAGGGTCCGTGCAAGGCCCAAGTGTTGAGCCCGCGACGGACGCCTATATAAAGTGGGGGTGCGGCACACTCATGCGGATGATCGCTTCGGCGCTGTCACTAGGGATTGCATGTGTTGCGAATAGCCACCTCCACTCGCTACAGACTGTGTGATCGGACCTAGCAGTCTACCGCACGGTGTTCCTCCTGCACGCGCGGATACCCTTAGAGGCGGTGCACCTACGCCACTTCGGTGAACTTGTACGCAGGATCCACGACCGGCTGTTCAAGGGAGATCGGACGAGGAGGAGACGACTCTAGACGTGCTGCCTCAACTCTACTTCCATTGCACGGTACTGCGTGTGTAGTGGTCATGATCTGTGATCCATCTCTCGTAGCATGTTCTTGGTTGTTCTGCACGTAGGAAATTTTAATTTGCACTCGACGCACCCTATCGTAGATCCCAATAGTGGTATCAGAGCCTCTGCTATAGGATTTGGATTCGGATCGTATGCATATTAGATATATGGAGGTGGCAGATGAGATTTGTTGTCGTTTATGAGATCGGCTATGTGCACGGTTGATGAGATCGACTGCACATGGGGATCGATGAGGCTATGTTTTCTGATGATCGGGATCGATGAGGTTGTGACACAACCTACCCCTACCGGTCGGTATCCCCATCGGGGTTAACAGCGGGACCGCCGTGTGCGTAGCACCTTGTATTTCTTACACGATCACTCAAACCGGTAGAATGCGATTCTATGCATAACTTTATTTTGCAGGGTTTGATGTGAATAGTATGGTTCATGTGTATGTGATGCATGTGTGTAATTTATACATGGCCTGCGCGTCATGTTTGTCAGCCGGCAGGAGCCAAAGTGCTGTCATTATAATGTATAACGACCTGCGTGTCGACTTGTGACTCTATGTAAAATTAATTACTAGTTGTAGTAGTTGGATAATAGAGATCAAGTTGGTGGCTTCGCGTCCCGGCGTGACAAACAAGATGGAGTTCCTAGATGGTCATCGGAGTCAGAGCCGACCTGGAAGAACATCCTTGAAGGAGCCATACTATTTCACAATATATATTTATTTGTGATTGTTATGCTTCTTTATTTCTATGCATGTTAAAATGGTAGAAAGATCCCTCGTTAATATCAAGCGACTTGCCATCCCCGATGTTGCACCTTCGCACGTCAAGTATGTCTAGTAGTAGGCTCACAAAATTGGGGTGCTGCTAGGTGTCCTTGAACTGAAGGGTTCGTGTCGGACACGAACATGCACTGCATCTGGTTAACTTGACAAGGCTATCAAAATGGTTTTGGGCCTTGTGGCAAAGAAGGTTGGGAGCCTGGGTATGAGATACCTACCCGACCGACAGGAGTCGTATAGAGATACGATTAGCAAAGAGTTGCTTATCGGATAGTCATGTTGGCTAGCCGTGATGCTAAAGCTCACTAGTCGCATGCGCTAGTCGGATCCTGAATCACTGAGAGTTTGCGGAGGGATGCTGACTTTAGTGGGAGTATTTCTGTTTAGGCTTGAATTACTCTACATAAACACATTGCTTAGTGATTGCATATTTTTCTGTTGTAGATCAATGGCACCACCTGCTCAACCCAACTTTGCATTGAAATCAAATCTGGAAAAGGATAAACTGAATGGAACAAACTTTACCCCTGGTATAGAAATTTGAGAATTGTTCTCAAGCATGATAAAAAGGAACATGTTCTAGAGGATCCACTTCCAGAGGAACTTGCTAATAATGCTAATGCCACAACCAAGAATGCCTACCAGAAACTCATTGATGAATCAACGGAGATCAACTGTCTGATGCTGGCTTGTATGGAGCCCGATTTGCAAAAGCATTTCGAAAATGTTGAGGCTTATGATATGATTGAGAGTCTCAAGAGCATGTTTCAGACACAGGCTAGGACCGAAAGGTTCAACGTTTGGCGATCCTTGATTGATTGCAAGCTAAAGGAAGGTGATCCACTACGCCCACATGTGATCAAGATGATCGGATATGTGCAAGCTTTGGATCGGTTGGGCTTCCCGCTCTTGGATGAGCTGGCTACTGATGCAGTTCTGGGTTCTCTTCCGCCCAGCTATGGGACGTTCGTCTCGAACTATCATATGCATGCATGGATAAGAAGCTCACTGAATTGCATGGGATGCTCAAAGCGGCAGAGTAGGATATTAAGAAAGGCACGCATCAAGTGTTGATGGTGCAGAAATCAGCTAAGTTCAGGAAGAGTTGGTCAAAGAAAAAGGCTAAGGCAAAGTGCACGGAGATGGTAACCTCTGCAGCTGCGCCGAAGTCAGGACCGGACTCAAAGACCATTTGCTATCATTGCAAGGAGACCGGTCACTGGAAGAGGAACTGTAGGAAGTGGCTTGCAGAGCATGGTAAGAAGGCCGGGAATGCTTCTTCAGGCAAAGGTACACTTGTTGCATATGTTATAGACATTTACCTTTCTGACATACCCAGTAGCTCTTTGGTATTTGATACCGGATCGGTTATTCATATTTGCAACTCAATTCAGGGGCTGGTAAGAACTAGGCATGTGGCACAAGGGGAGATTGACATTAGGGTCGGCAACAAAGCAAGAGTTGCTGCGTTGGAGGTCGGCACGATGCAGCTCCAGCTTCCTTCTGGATTTATTTTGGAATTGAATAATTGTTATTACATACCTGCACTTAGTTGGAACATTGTTTCTGCCTCATGCTTGATGAGTCAGGGTTATGAATTCAATTTAAAGGACAATGGTTGTTCATTTTATTTGAATGGTATGTTCCACGGCTATGCACCCATTGTTGATGGGCTTTTTATATTGAATCTAGAAACGGAACCGGTCTATAACATGAATGTCAAGAGGCATAAGCCTAATGAGATAAATCTGACATACTTCTGGCATTGCCGGCTTGGACACATTAGTCTGAAACGCATGAAGAAGCTCCATGATGATGGGCTCCTAACTTCGTGCGACTTTGGGTCGTTCGAGACATGCGAATCATGCTTTCTCGGCAAGATGACTAAGTCTCCTTTTGCAAAGAGTTGCGAGAGGGCATCCGAGCTATTGGAGCTTATACACAACGATGTGTGTGGTCCAATGAGCACAACTGCTAGAGGTGGCTATAAGTACTTTGTGACTTTTACCGACGACTTGAGTAGATATGGACATATCTATTTGATGTGGAACAAGTCAGAAACTTTTGAAAAGTTCAAATAGTTTCAAAACGAGGTTGAGAATTAGCTCGGAAAGACTATAAAGCTTCTACGATTTGATCGTGGAGGTGAGTACATGAACCAGGAGTTTGATGATCATCTGAAAAGCCGAGGTATAGTAGCTCAGCTCACACCTCCGGGTACGCCACAGAGAAACGGCGTGTCGGAACGGAGGAATCGTACCTTGTTAGACATGGTTCGACCCATGATGAGCAAATCAGATTTACCCTTGTCATTCTGGTGATACGCTCTAGAAACTGCAGCTTTCACACTTAATAGGGTACCGTCAAATCCATAGACAAGACACCACATGAGATGTGGACCGGGAAGAGTCCGAGTTTGTCTTTTCTAAAGATTTGGGGTTGTGAAGCTTTTGTCAAGCGACTTATGTTAGACAAGCTTACACACAAGTCAGGTAAATGCATATTCGTGGGATATCCGAGGGAAACCTTGGGATATAGCTTCTACAATCGAGAAGAGAACAAAGTGTTTGTTGCTCGGAACGGGGTTTTCCTTGAGAAAGAGCTTCTCAGTCGGGAGGCTAGTGGGAGGACGGTTCGACTCGAAGAAATTCGAGGACCACTCGGGGACGGCTCGACTAGTGATGAGCTCATACCGGAGTCAGTCAGGGAACCCGTGGTGGAAGCGACACCTAAACCATAGAGGTCGGAAAGATTGCGCAGAGTGCGTGATGTATTGTTGCTAGAAAGCGACGAGCCGGCCACGTATGCGGAAGCGATGGTGGGCCCAGATTCTGAGGCATGGCTGGAGGCCATGAGATCTGAGTTAAAGTCCATTGATGAGAATCAAGTCTGGGACTTGGTTGATCTGCCGCCTGGCGTAACAGCCATTGGTTGCAAATGGGTCTTTAAGAAGAAAACCGATGTGGATGGAAATGTTTAGATCCACAAAGCTCGGCTTGTCGCTAAAGGTTACGGACAAGTTCAAGGAATTGACTGCGACGAGACTTACTCGCCAGTATCGATGATGAAATCGGCGAGGATCATACGAGCTATAGCTGCATATTTCGATTACGAGATATGGCAGATGGATGTCAAAACGGCTTTCCTTCACGGAAATTTAACCGAGGATGTCTATATGATACAGCCCGAGGGTTTTGTCGATCTGACTAGCGCTGGTAAGGTATGCAAGCTCAAGAGATCCATTTATGGGTTGAAGCAAGCATCTCGGAGTTGGAACATTCATTTTGATGAGGTCGTCACTAGTCTCGGTTTCATCAAAAGCGAAGAGGACGCTTGTTTATACAAGCAGTTAAGTGGGAGCTCGTTAGTGTTTTTGATCTTGTATGTCGATGACATACTACTAATCAGAAATGATGTTCCGATGCTGTACTCGGTCAAGGAGTCATTGAATGGCAAGTTTTCAATGAAGGACCTCGGTGAAGCAGTTTACATATTGGGCATTAAGATCTATAGAGAAAGATCGAGGAGGCTGCTCGGCTTAAGCCAGAGCACGTACATAGATAAAGTGTTGAAGCGGTTCAACATGAGTGAGGCCAAGAAAGAGTTCTTGCCTATCTCACATGGTATAAGGCTAAGCGAGACTCAGAATCCTTCGACATCTGATGAGCGAAGCAGGATGAGTCGGATTATGTATGCCTCGGCAATCGGATCCATCATGTATGCCATGATATGTACACGGCCTGATGTTGCTTTTGCAATAAGCCTAACAAGTAGATACGAGGCCAACCCAGGTGAGAGTCACTGGGCAGCGGTAAAGACTATTTTGAAGTACCTAAAAAGGACTAAAGAGATGTTCCTAGTTTATGGAGGTGAGGAAGAGCTCGTCGTAAGGGGTTACGCCGATGCTAGTTTCCAAACCAACAGAGATGATTGTTGATCACAGTCCGAATTCGTGTACATCATGAATGGAGGAGCAGTGAGTTGGATGAGTTCCAAGAAAGATACAGTGGCTGATTCTACCACAGAAGCCGAATACATTGCGGCTTGTGAAGCTGCAAAGGAAGGTGTTTGGATCCGAAACTTTTTGGATGATCTTGGTATTTTCCCAGCCTCGGTAAAACTGTTGGACCTTTATTGTGATAATTCTGGTGCCATCGCACAAGCCAAGGAGCCGAGGAATCACCACAAGACCAAACACATAGATCAGAAATATCACCTAATACGAAAGATCGTAAAGAGTGGTGATGTAGAGTTATGCAAAATTCACACGGATGCAAATGGTGCGGATCCGTTGACTAAGCCGCTTCCACAACCCAAGCATGAGGGGCACGTTAGAGCTATGGGCATACGATGTCTGTTTGATTGACTCTAGTGCAAGTGGGAGACTGTTGAAGATATGCCCTAGAGGCAATCATGTATGATGATATTTCCTATGTGTTTATGAATAAAGATAGTCCTTGGACATTATCAATGATGTGTATCAGCAAGTACGTGACTTATTTGTGGGACTATGCATTGTATGATGACTTTCATAAAAGGTCCCTAGTCGAAAGGGTTGTGTGGACGCACAACCGACTAGACTAGCATATGACACGGTTGATGGCTTGGTCTCACTAGCCATGGAGCATTGGATGCTAACCAGATAATATGGACTCGGAAGGGTCTGGTCAGATTCAACATAGTCGGATCCGAGTTTAGATAAGTTCTGAGTCAGACAGACCCAACTATGAGACGCAGTGATATGTCATCTGTGAGTCTCTAGTACAACATACGTTCTATGTCCTAGGACCTGAGTTGGCGCATGTCCTCGGGATGGTGACAGACCTGCTTTGGGCCGACCAAACGCTACTCCGTGACTAGGTAATTACAAAGGTAGGTTTCAGGCTTGTCCAGACCCATGTTGCGAGACATGGTCGAGCAAGATGGGATTTGCCCCTCCGATCAGGAGAGATATACTCTGGGCCCCTCGTGTGATCCCACCAAGAAAAGCATGGCCATGCGACAGGGATTATAAGATAGTCCGGCTAGTGGTCGACATCATAGTAACAAGAAAGAGGTCGGGCTAGCAAAAGGATGACAGACTCGCCTTGAGCCCGACAACATATATCGTGTGGCAAAGGGAACAGAAGTGTGACATGTTGTACATGTTCGCCTAACCAGCTTCATCGGACACTTGGAGTCGGCACGCTTTGCTAGAGGCCGCTGCCGAGTAGCCGAGTCGGATGTGATCTGACTCGTGACCAAGTGAACGAGAACCTAAGGGGTCGCGCACTTAAGGGAAGGAACCTGTGAGGCCCGGTCCGACTCCACGAGTTAGAGTGATCCTACTCGGAATCGAATCCAGGCCGAACAGATTTTGGGCTTTAGGGTCCGTGCGAGGCCGAAGTGTTGAGCCCGCGACGGACGCCTATATGAAGTGGGGGTGCGTCACACTGATGCGGTTGATCGCTTCGGCGCTGTCACTAGGGTTTGCATGTGTTGCAAATAGCCACCTCCACTCGCCGCCGACTGTGTGATCGGACCTAGCAGTCCGTTGCATGGTGTTCCTCCTGCACACTCGGATACCGTTAAGGCGGTGCACCTGCGCCGCTCCGGCGAACTTGTACGCGGGATCCACGACCGGCTGTTCGAGGGAGATCGGACAAGGAGGAGACGACTCTAGACGTGCTACCTCAACTCTACTTCTGCTGCACGGCACTGCGCGTCTAGAGGTAACGATCTGTGATCCATCTCCCGTAGCATGTTCTTGGTTGTACTGCACGTAGGAAATTTTAATTTGCAGTCGACGCACCCTACCTAGATCCCAACAGGAAGATATGGCATCTTTCGTCCTCGTCGTGTTGATGTTGAAGTGTCAAGACCTTGGAGACAACGAGAGTGGGGCTCGAATCATTGTCACAAAAGACTTGGTCATCTTCATCTTCAATCACGCGCCGATGCATGGCCACGTGCTCAATCGCTTCAATTTCTTCTTCACTCATGGAGTCATAGGTGCCGTCGTCGTTGAGGATCATGGTGCGCCGTGTTGGGCACTCATAATTGTTGTGGCCTCGACCTCCACATGTGAAGCATTTGATGGAACTTGTCTTGACGGTGTCATCGGTTAGAGTAGACGACGATGAAGCCCTCAGCTTGGAGTTGCTTGTAGTAGGAGGACGACTTGAGGTTGTCAAAGTTTTCTTGTAACAAGAATTGTCTCCATTGCTTCTAGAAGGTTTGGTTGAGGTAGAAGGCATTGTAGTCGTGGAATCTTGGTTGCATGAAGAGCCGTAGTACTTGGAAGAAAACTTGGCGTACTTGAAGTCATCTTGCACTTGTCGTTCCGCCTTGGTAGCTTGGTGTACTAGCTTGATGAGGTTAAAGTAAGGTTGGAAGTCGGCGATCTTCTTGATAGGATGATTGAGTCCATTCAAGAAACGTGCCATAGTTTGTTCATCATCTTCCGTGACATTGGCTCGTATCATGGCAATCTCCATTTCCTTGTAGTACTCTTCAACACTCTTTGTTCCTTGCCTGAGGAGTTGTAATTTCTTGAAGAGGTCGCGGGTATAGTATGTTGGTACAAAGCACACTCGCATTACATCCTTCATTTGATTCCATGTTGTGATGGGTGGTTCACCTCTTGCTTCTCGATGCTCAATGACTTGCTCCCACCAAATGAGGACATATTCTTGGAATTCAAGAGATGCCATGGCGATCTTCTTCTCTTCCTCATAGTTGTGCAAATGGAAGATCTTGTCAACCTTCAATGCCCATGAAAGGTACTCTTCGGGATCGTTGCTTTCGGAGAACTTGGGCATGGTGAACTTGAGCTTGTCGTAGCATTGCTCTTTATTGTGTTGGGGTCGATGGTGATAATGATTCTCTTGCCGAGGAGGAGGATTTTGAACCGCTTGGTTCTCTTGCGCCTCATTGTTAGCTTGGCCTGGAGGTCGTGGAAGGGTAGCACGATTCCTTATTTCTTGGAGCTCTTCACGGCGAGCGGCCTCTTCTTGACGCTCATGGCGGAGGGCTTCTTCTTGAAGTCATGCTTGGCGGTTGCGCTCGTCGACGGCTAGGGTAGCTTTGCATAGAGCGCGTTGGGCTTCAAGGTTTTGTTCCTCACGATGTTGTTGCTGTTGTCGAAGGGCATCACCATCTTGGTGCTCTTGTTGATCTTGGTGGATTGGAGCTTGCTCTTGTACCGGATGCTCGTTAGCTTGTTGCCATTAGCGTGCACGTCCGCGGAGACGGCCTTGTAAACCATTGGCATGGAATGAGTTTTGTGGAGCTTGATGAACTTCATGGTCCTGGCGATGATTCAAGCGAACTCGAGGGGGACTTGCATCCGAAGAATATTGCAAAGAATGATGACTTGAGTGGCTCCGTCTTGAGTAGGATGAAGAGGTAGAAGAACGGTTGACTAGCAAGGCACGGATCTCGTTCATTCTTGCAGTGCTCTACTCCTTTTGTGCGTCAAGCTTGTTGTCGAAGTAGTCTCTTGTACATTTTTTGGATTGTGGCAAGTCGGTGGCGAAGTTGTCGATGCAGTCGCTCAAAGCTTGTTGTTCTTGATGCAAAGCTCTTTATGCGCTGAAGAGGTGGTTCTTGGTGACGTAGGTGTTCGGATCCTCATCTTGCTCAATGAAGAGTGGGTTTGAAGAAGTAGTTGGCCTATCCATCATCTCAAGCAAATGTGAGTGGGAGAATTAAAAGAACTAGACCAAATGTACCTTACCCGATATTGAAAATGGATCAATGATCACTCAATAGTGTAACAAGGAAATAGCACAATTGGTACCATATCTCGTCGATTTCTCACACCTACACAAATAAAGCTTTTGGTGGAGCTTGGTGAGGATGGTGGCACAAAATTGATGCAATTGTTCGCAAGATTCAAATAATTTTAAAAAGATTCACAAATTTGCAAATGCAACAAGTAGACCAATAGCAAATAGTGGTACACGGAAACACAGACACGGAAAGATAGATGGGGTCATGCAACCAAAAATGAGCTCAAAATGTGGAATCCACGGAAAATGCTCTTGTTGCACAACTCTAGAGAGACGCTAGCACGATTGCTCAATAGGCGGATACGAGACTTGTGCACAACCTAGTAAGCAAAAATGCAATGACTTCTATCCCAAGTATGCTATATGTATGGTGTTCCGGTGATATGATCCAAGATGATCGAGTATGACAATCTTAATGTAGTATGATGCTAAGGTTCTTCCTTAAAAGCTCTTTGCTTATCTTTCTCTTTTTCTTAAAAGCTTGTTGGCTTTTCTCTTTTGACACTTATGCAAAACTTCATGAACCAAGATAGCAATTGTGTATATGCGATGACAACCTTGTGGCACAAGATATGATACCAGGATACGGATACCAAGATGATGTGATATATGCAATGAGACGATGATCACTAAAGTGCACAAGTAACGTTGCCGGCAATACTCAAATGGCTAGTCTCGATAGGAATGTTACGCAAGATGGGCTATGGGGTTATCAATGCAATGGCAAGGAGTACACAAAGGTGTTGTCGAAGTTACCGTCGTTGCTTATGGTTGCTGGTGTCAAAATTGTGAAGTGGTTGTTGTCGATGATGAGTCCGTGTCGAAGAACAAAATGGTGATGTCAGTGTCGAACCGTCCCTAAGTAGCCGAAACACGTTAGGAAATGGAAACCGCAACTCAAGTTCTCAAAGAACAAAATGTGTCAAACTTGTCGGAGTTCATAGCGGGTAAGCGATGGTGGTTGCGGAAAGTGGTGGTGGTATGCTGCAATGCAATGAGGGGTTAAGGGAGTGGTGGTGCGGAAGGTGTAGAGGGCAGTTGAAAAGGGGAGAAATTTTAGTTTCGTCAGGAAACGTCGGACGTCCGGAGGTGGTCGGACGATCGGCTGCCGTCGGACGTCCGGTGGCTGTCGGATGTCCGGTGCCTAGGCGATTTCGAGCACGAGATGAGCTTCTAGGGTTCGTGGTGGAGAAGCAAAATTTGGTCAAAATTGGATGAATTTGTGTATGGAAATGGGGGAAATGATGGGGGAAAGCTAGATCTACCTGTAACACATCAAATCCACGGATCAAATCCAACAAAACTTCATCATGCCAACAAATCACAAAAATTTTGGGGCTATTTTTGGTTGGGAATTTTTGAAATTGGGACAAAATCAATGAAATTTGGCTAGAAACAAAGGGTAGGGGCTCCAAATTCATGATTAACCTTGGCTCATGATACCAAGATGATGTAGGGTGGAAACCCTAAGGCCGATCTTTCACGATTTGGAGGGGATCCCACGAAGAACACGAGGGAAAAAACACAAGGGGAAACACTCAAATCAACGAGAACAATCACACATGTGCTAGATCCATGAACACAAAGAGATCACAAGATCCAAAGACAACAAAGGAAAGATACAAGTAGCTAGTTCTTCTCCAAGAGGAGGTCTTGAATCCATTAGGGGATCTTCTCCTAGATGGAGGGCTTGAATCCACTTGGGGGATCTTCTCCTAGATGGAGGACTGGGCCTCCAATGGAGTAGGTATTAAGTGGATGAGCAATGCTCTATCTCTTATATGAGCTAAACCAATGCTAACCCTAGAAAGAGGGAGGAGGAGGAGGAGTATATATAGTCTAAGTGGGAGAAGGGGTTCATGGGTCTCGGCCCAACACGCTGTGCATAGACAGGTATCAGACGTCTGACAGTTACCGGTCGTCCGATGTCTCGCTGGGGTCCGGACGTCCGGTAAGTGTCGGATTTCTAACGTTTTGGCTCTGATGGGCAGCTGTCGGATTTTCGGTCGAGGTCGGACGTCCGGTGCGTCGGTCGTCCGGAGGAGCTCGGACTTCTAGCATTTCGGCTCTGGTTGTTAGACGTCGGATTTCCGGAGGGTGTCAACCGTCCGGTCGCTGGAGGGTGTCGAACATCCGGTCCTTCTCGGTCGTCCGGCCACTGGAGTCCTCGCTGGCTGGGCCTTGGGCTGATTGGCAGACACTCCAGGCGTCGGACGTCTGGTCCCGACCGGTCGTCCGGTGGCTGTAGACTCCTGGGAGCTGCTTCTCTTGGTCCTTGAACTTGGCATCCTCGCTAGCTTGTCCGTTGGATGTAGTGGCTCCGTGGCTTCCCTTTAAGTACCTGATCACACGTAGAGTCTCCGCTTGAGGTAGTAGCCATTTCTCACATGTGGAAAGTGGTAGTTCGGATAGGAGCGAGTTCACCTTAGTATCGATAGCCCTTGCTCGAGCTCTGATCATTGGCCCATGTGGTGTCGTAGGAGACGAAGGTAGGTCCATGGGGATGACTGTAGGATGCTCCGCATCATTATAGTATCAATCTTGGATATTTTATATGCAATTATATGTACTTATATATCAATTTTTTGGAACTAACTTATTAACTTAGTGCGAAGTGCGAGTTGTTGTTTTTTGCCAGTTTTTGGTTTTCCAGGAAATTAGTACCAAATGAAGTCCAAATGCAACGAAACTTTTTGATGATTTTTTTCTGGACAAGAGAGACCCTAGAAGCTTCGAAAGGAGACCAGACATGCAACAAGGAGACGGCAAGGCACTTGGGCCCGCCCAGGGGGGTAGGCGCGCCCAAGTGCCTTGTGGGCCCCTCGTGGCTCTGTCTGACCTAATTCCACCTCTATAAATTCTCAAAAATTGGGAAACTAACACAGAGCCACCCAAAATACTTTTTTCGCCGCCGCAAATTTTTGTTCTTCGGAGATCCCATCTGGAGGCCTTTTCTGGTATTCTGCCAGAGGGGGAATCAATCACGGAGGGTCTCTAAATCAACCTTGTTGCCCTTCCGATGATGTGTGAGTAGTTTACCATAGACCTACGGGTCAATAGCTAGTAGTTAGATGGCTTCTTCTCTCTCTTTGATCTTCAGTACAATGTTTTGCTCGATGTTCTTGGAGATCTATTCGATGTAATCTTCTTTTGCAGTGTGTTTGTTGAGATCCGATGAATTATGGGTTTGTCATTGATGCGTCCATTTTGCATCATGTTTTCCTACTGTTATTTATAATGTTTTTGATCATTATAACACTTTGTGATGCAATTCTAATGCCTATCCTCTCTTAATTTGCAAGATTTACATGAAGAGGGAGATCGCCGGCAGCTAGAATTCTGGACCTGAAAAAGGTATATCAGAGATACCTATTCTGCACAACTCCAAATGAGCTGAAATTTCAGGAAGAATTATTTTGGAATATATAAAAAATACTGGAACAAAGAAGTACCAGAGGGGACCCACTAGCCACCCACAAGGCACTAGGGCACAACCACCCCCTGGGCGCGCCCTAATACCTTGTGGGGCCCCTGGCAGGCCTCCGTGGCCCATCTTCTCCTATATGATGCCATTTGCCCTTGAAAAAAATCATGAGAAGTTTTTCAGGATTAAGCGCCACCATCTCGAGGCGGAACCTGGGCAGGAGCACTTCTACTCTCCAGCGAAGTGCTTCCACTGGGGACACTTCCCTCTGGGAGGGGGAAATGAAAGCCATCAACATCACCAACAACCCTCTAATCGTGGGAGGACAAATCTTCATCAACATCTTCACCAGCACCATCTCATCTCAAACCCTAGTGCATTAGTTAACCCAAAAGGTGTGACTAACCACTCATAAAATCGAAACTTAGTTTTAAATGTTGTTTTCCATTCATCTCCCAATTTCATACGAATTTGATGGTATCCACTATGCAAATCAACTTTGGAGAATATTGTAGAGCCACTCAATTCATCAAGCATATCATTTAGCCTAGGAATAGGATGACAATAACAAATAGTAATATTATCAATGCCTCTACAATCAACACACATACGCGACGTACCATCCTTTTTTGGCACTAGTATAATAGGAACAGCATAAGGACTAAGAGATTCGCGTATATAACATTTGTCGAGCAGCTCCTATACTTGACGCATAATGTCCTTCGTCTCCTCTGGATTGGTACGGTATGGCGCACGGTTTGGCAGTGAAGCACCGTCAATTAAGTCAATCTGATGCTCAATCCCTTGAATAGGTGGTAATCCCGGTGGCACGTCTTGTGGAAAGACGTCAGCGAACTCCTGCAAAATGTTAGTGACAGCAGGAGGCAAAGAGGAAGGCACGTCCTCGAATGAAAATAATGCCTCTTTGCACACAAAAGCATAGTAAACAGATTTGCTGAAATCTAGATCATCAATATCAGATTTGGTGGCGAGTAAACATGCACTTTTCAATTTAATTTCAGAAGCAACACTAGATGGTTTATTACTAGGCTTCATTTGTTGCTCAAATTCTTTTGCCACAATATGATTTTCACTCTTAATTTTCTCCTGTTTTGCTTTATTAGCTCTATTAGTATCGTCTTTCAAAGTGGAATCAGGAGACATAGGAAGTAAAGTAATATGTTTATCCTTATGAACAAGAGTATACTGATTGTTTCTACCATGGTGTACAGAATTTTTATCAAATCGCCATTGTCTACCAAGTAATAAGGAACATGCTTGCATGGGTACCACATCACTATCAACATAATCAGCATATGTAGAGATACTAAAATGCACACGAGCAGTACGTGTTACCTTAACCTTGCCGCTGTTGTTGAACCATTGGATGTAGTAAGGATGTGGATGTGGTCTTGTGGTGAGAGATAGCTTCTCCACCATCTCCATGCTAGCCAAGTTGTTGCAACTCCCTCCATCTATGATGACGCGAACAGAATGTTCCTTCAAAACTCCCTTTGTATGGAACAAATTATGCCTCTAATTTTGCTCAGCTTGTGTGACCTGCACACTCAAGACACGTTGAGCAACTAAACTTTCATACCTGTCAGCATCTTCAGTAGCCATGTATTGCGTCTCATGATCAGAATCATCTCCACCATGTTCTTCACTTGTAATAAGAGCCAAAGTCTCCTCATCATAGTCACTAGCGGACTCATACCCACCATCCTCAGTAGTAATCAAAACAAGTGGAGATTGGCATTCTTTCGCATAATGACCTCTACCCTTACAACAATGACAAATAATATCATGTGTGTGCCCTGTTGATGCCATGGATGAAGAAGAGCTCTGTGCAGGCCCGACAGGTGTGCTCTTGGCAGATAGTGGTGGTAGTGCCTCCTTTCTTGTATCACGGCTGGTGGTTGCAGCTGACGAAGGTGCCGGTGCAGCAGAATGTGTGGAAGTAGAGGATGCACGCGGTGTCCATGATGAAGGTCTACCTGCAGAAAAGTTAGTCCGCGCCAATGCCTGTCGATCCTGCACTTCATGTTCAGCTTTGCAAGCAAGATGGAATAAACGAGTGATATTATTATAATCCTTATACTCTAAAATGGTCTGAATCTCTTTATTTAATCGACCCATAAAACATGCAAGCATAGCTTCGTTGTCCTCAACAATACCACATCTAATCATGCCAGTTTGCAATTTCTGATAATATTCCTCTACATCATTTTTTCGTTGTCTTAAACGCTGTAATTTCTGAAGTAATTCACGTTGATAATATGGTGGAACCCAACGAGTACGCATAGCAGTTTTCAAAGCAGCCCAAGTAGCTGGAATAGGATATAATCTACAATGTTTAGATCACCAAACACATGCAAAGCTAGTGAAAGCACAAACAGCAGCAGCAACACGTCTTTCCTCGGGATATTATAAACATGTAAAACGTTGTTCAGTTTCTAACTCCCAAGTAAGATATATATCAGGAACATATCTACCCTCGAATGGTGGAATTTTCAATTTTAGTTTAGGAAGATGGTCATGATCTCGTACCTGAGGTGGTGGTGCAAGCCTACCATTGCGATTATTTGCATGTGGACGATATGGTGGTGGTGCTGGTGGTTGCACGTAGTTCTGATTTTGATCAACCTCTTCCTCATAATCGCCCACGTAATCGTCCTCCTCCGCAGTAGCAGGAGCCACAGAAGCGTCAATAGCAGTAGCAGCGGCACCAGAAGTTTGGCCAGGCTCAAGAAGAACACGGCTCACTCAGCGGAGGGCTGTTTCGCGATGTGGAGGTGGTTGTTGTTGTTGCATTGGTGCAGCAGAGGCAGTAGGTGGAGGTAGATGCGCAAGCACTTCAGCGAACTTGGCATCCAAATTGTTGTCAATTGTCTTCTCAATGTCATCAATCCTCGCTAATGCCTTGCCAAAACTGGCCGTCACATCTTCTACCTATTGACCCAACATTTCCTGGAATTTATCTTGGAACTCCTTGTTCGTCATGTTCTCCCAGTCCAGCTCATCCGCTTGTGATCCTGGCATGGTTAGCAGCAAGAGAAAAACACAAGAATATGATCCTATAGACTGCTACGAAGTGGCGGTGGTGTTTTGGAAAGTCACAAATCCGTCAAGAAAATCTCAAATTCTTACCAGTTATTACCAAGCAGCAGGTGGTGATCGGCAACCGTTGTAGTCAAAACTCTCAAAGCTTTGATAGAGCGATTACCAGGGAGAGTCAAACGCATGACGTAGATGTATGTGGAGCTGGTAAGGCTTATAATATGGTAGCAAAATGGGTCAGCAATAATCAATTCAGAGATGCAAAGTTGAATAAACGCTCAACAACGGTACTGTGCTGGTCCTAGGCTAGACCGTACTAGAGACGCGAGCCTATAAAACTAACAAAATCACGGCGTGGCACGTAAACAAGGGAAAAGCACACTCTGGAATTTCTTTTCGCTCCGTGCTCTTTTTTTTGCGCTCCTATTTTTTGCGAAAAATTAGTATAATGGCGGATGTCGGCGTACGACACCTATGGGATCCGAAGGACCCCTTTATGGTTCGGCAGGGAGAGAGGTATGCACAAAGAGCAGAACCGAAGATCAGCGCGGGGGGATTTTTACCCAGGTTCGGGCCGCTGATCAGCGTAAAACCCTACTCCTGCTTTAGTATATTATCAGTGATTCGTCCCAGTTCTTGGAGCGCTTGCGATGAACAGTACGGTCAAGCAGCAGCTAGGCATGCAGAATGGGCTGAGAGTGGTCCCCTCTGTCTCGAGTATCTCCCCTGTAGTAGTTGCCTTGGGCCTCCTTTTATATGTCCAAAGGGGTCACCACAGTGGCGAACTGCTCATTTGTGAGGTGTAAAGTAGCTACAGGGTTATCATACCTAACCACTGACGGTTTAGGACAAATGCATTTAATGCACCGTGAGGTGTCCGTTTAGGTGTCCCTACTTTCTTGGGGATGGAAAAAGGGGCCATCCCATCAGCACCGCTTAAGCTCACCTCCACTAGCACCTCGCCACGCATCCGGAGATGGGACCAGAATGCCAGGCCGGTGGCTGCGCTGGAGCGGTGCCACAGTGGCGGAACCTTGTCGGGTGCGAATCTTCCCGGGCTTGGTGGGCTACCCCGGCAAGATCATGCCGGGAGCCGAGCCCCTGATCTCCACTTCTCCATATCTTCTGATCCTTGGCTTGAATATCTCTTTGATAACCTTGGATTGATCTTCAGCTGTCCCCCCAACAAGCCCTGCCGCAGGTATGGCTACAAGTGCCCGTGCACAAGTATGGGGTACTAAAGGCCCAATATTTAGTACACCGACAGGAGCCCCCGTGCCTAGGCCACACACGAGTGTGAGGCGTTGTTGGGCTAGGCCCAAACAGTGCACGGGCACGCGTGGCAGGGATTAACTGCTTGTAATCATTCCGCTTACTGCACTTCCCCACTACGCGCGTTGAATGGTGCGACGTGGGAAGCGTGCGCTGAACGGCCACGGCCGCAGCACGCTCGTATAGGCGTATTCACATTGGGCAGTAAAAGAGGTTGCCTCGCTCCTTCCCCATAAAAAGGAATCCGCAAAGGCGCTGCCCATTTGCCCCCTCTTCTTTCCAATTTGAAATCCGCCATTACCTTCTCTCTCCCGATCCCAGAGCAGAAGTTCACCTCATCCGCCCACCGCCTCCGCACCCACTTCATCCTCGGCTTTTGCCTTCGCATCCACCATGCCGCCCAAGGCTAGCAAGAGCAAGGGCAAGGAGACAAAAGCCGATGTCCTAGAGAGCGAGCTGGTGAAGATGCGGAAGAAGTACGTCGTCTTCGCTCCGACGCTCGACGCGGAAGCCTTGAAGAACCGGTACCAGTGCATGTGGGCGAGGGAGACGAAGGCTCACCCTGCGACTCGCGTGGTCCCAGGTTCTTCTTCCAAAGGCGGACCAGACAGATATCCCTTCTTCGCCGCTTCTTTTTTTTGCGGGCTCCGTCCTCCATTCTCTGATTTCTTCAACGACATCATGTACACATACGACTTCCATCTCCTGGATTTCACGCCGAATGCCGTAACATGCATGTCTATCTTCGCCCATCTTTGCGAAAACTTTGCCGGGGTAGTTCCCAACACTGCCCTCTTCCGCCATTACTTCATTCCTCGTGTCCAAAAAGGGGAAGCCCTTGCCGGTTCTATCACCTGGATCCCAAGGGCATGGAACAAGGAGATATATCCAGACGGGGTTTACCGCGAGAAGTGGGAAGAATGGCGGTCCGAGTGGTGCTGGATTAAGGAAGCAGATCCCCATCCCTTCTGTTCACCCCTACGGCAGAAGGCGGACCGTGGCGAGGACTGGAGCGATCTCGATGCTCAAGATGATAGGCTCACAATCGCCACGACAAGGATCCTCCGTTTGAAAGCCGCCGGGCTCACAATAGAAATGATTGGCTCTGACTTCCTTCGCCGCCGCATCGCCCCTCAGCAGAATAAGGGGAGACCAGCTTGGGAGTTCTGGAACGCGGCAGATATCATGAAGCTGCGCCCCGGACTGAACAACAACCTAACAATTATGCAGCTTGGCGCTCTCCGCCACAGGCTATTTCAGTGCGAAGACAAGCATAAATTGCCGGCGAGAATTATTCCTTTGTGCAAAAACTCCGCCCTGGGGTCAATCATCGCCGCAATGCCAATGTTCAATGCCCATGGCCTTGACACGACCTGGGTCGAGCCATCTGCACAGGAGGCACAAAAGTTCTTCGACAACTTGTCGGAGAGGGCCGTCCGGGAAGAGACAAACCTCATCCGCGCCACCACTGATGAAGAAGTGGCGTATATTGCCACTAGAGTGGAAGAGGCGAATCTTGCCGCGGAGGCCGGCAACGTCGGCTTCACAGAATGGGAAACCAGCGACGTAGAAGTTGTACTGGAGGAGAAACCTGCTGGGGAGGATAAGGTTGCCGGGGAACAGAGTGGCACAGTCGCCGAGAGCTCATCTGACGAGGACGCAGCCGAAGAACAGCCGCAGGAGTAGCCCCCAGCTCCAAAGAAGGCAAAACGTGTCCTTCGGAAAGCCGCCTCTGGCATCCCAGCAAGCCAAACTTCTTCGAGCAGCGAGGCCCCCGACAAGGGGGCGGCCGGCAAGGCTGCACCGTGGCAAGGAGTTCGACAGCAACCCGTGCGACGCACGAGACACACACCTGCGGCAACCATTGGGGCGGCACGGGCGTCTCATACAACAGCACTGGAGGCTGAGGCGGCAGAGCCACACCAACCCCCTGCACCTGCTGCAGCCAAGCGACCCAGGAGCCCTCCTCCGCCTCGCCATATGGATACTACAACGGAGATCGATTTCGACATCTCCGGTTTCAGCCCGAAATGAGAAGAGGAAGAGTAAGCATCCTGCCACAATCTGTATCTCCCAAATTCTGAATTCGATTGATCTTATTGCCTTGCTTTATCTTGTCTCTGCAGGGAGGCAGAAACTTTGGCGGAAAGGATAGCAAAGAGGGCGAAGACCTCCACGGGCGATGAGCCCCCGACAAGCTCTACAAGCGTGTCAGAAACTATCACCATCAGCCCGGAGCTTAGCCCTCGACGCAGCCCCCAGCGCAGCCCCCAGCGTGAGTTCACTACTCATTTTCCTCTGGCGGGCGCTGAGGTTTCTATCTTTGCCGCTTACATTTTTGGGCTTGCAGGAGAGGAACAGCAACAGGGAGAGTCATTGGAGGACGCCCCCGTCGCGTCGCCTCCGTCAACCACGCCGCCTGCAAGCGCATCTCCGGCAAGAGCTCCTACCAACAAGCCTACCTCGGAAGAGGAGGAGCCGGCAAACATGGGCACCGGCAACCTTTCCCCAGCAACCAATGTTGCCGGGAGGGGTGAAGCTACCCCTCCATAGCTCGACGCAGGTGACTGCTTGCCTCAGAGCACTTGTTATTCTTTCCTTTATCTTTCTGAACTCCAATCTTGATTTGATTTTTCTTCCCTCCTTCGTCCTCCAGAACTCCCTGTGATGGAACACATGGAGGTCGACGTCGTCATCGAGGAGACCGCCAGAGACGCTGCCGCTGAAGCTGACAAGATTGCTGCTAGTGAGGGCGCCAAAGATGCCATTGTCGAGGTCAGCAAAGCTGCTGCCGAGGAAGCCACCAAGGAACTTGCCGAGAGGGCTGGCGAGGAGATTGATGACCATACTGACGGCATTCCCGCCGTAGGAGCGCCAGGTGCTACACGGGCCAAAGAGCCCCCAGCCACCGGCGAGATGGTTGTCGAAGATCAACTATCGACATCCGAGGCTCCCTCATCGAGCAAATATCTCAAGGTTGGTAACAACCTATTCGTCAACTTACCGGGGACGGCAAGTATTGGAGCGCCGACCGAAGGGGAAACTTTTGATGAAGAAGTCATCACCGCTACCGGGCTCGAGATCGTTGGTGAACCATGCGCCAGCAGCGGCAAATCTGAAGAAGATCGATTCCTCCAGGCCATGGGCGATAATTTCCGCAAGCTCCAAGCGCTCCACCATGCTTGAAAGGAGAAGGCAGATTCCAGAGTTGCAGTTGTCGAAGCGGCCAAGGCGGACTTCCAGAAACGCATTGAACAAACGCAAATCTAGTACGCCGAGGCCCTTCAGGAGTTGACCGCCAGCCGGGAACAAGTGAGCCAAAGCTGGACGGAGCTCCTCTTGAGGCAATCTGACATGGAGAGGGCACAAGAGGAAGCTGCGCAAAGGGTTGCCGCTGAGGAAGCTCTCTTGACGCAGCGCCGCATTGGGCTTGATGTTCACGAAGAAGATCTTGCCGCACGTGAGCAGGCACTCGCCGCCAAACTCCGCGGCATGGATGAAGAAATTGAAAAGCTTATCGCGCAGCGGACCCAGGAGCTGGAGCAGAAGCACAAGGAGGCGCTCGAAGCTACAACTGTAGATCACGCCAGCAAGCTCAAAGAAGCCATCAATGCCGCCGAGGCCGCAGAGGCCGCCAAGAACGAACTGAGCAACAAAGTGAAGGGGTAGGAGGCGGATCTTGAGGAACACAGCAAGGAACTCTCGACGCTCAAAAGTGATAGGGAGAAAACTCTCCACAGCCTCGCGGAGATGCAAGTTGCTATGTCCGACAAGACCAAGCAGCTCTCTTCAGCCAACGATGCCATTGCCGATCTGAGGCTGAAGCTGACCACGCTAGAAAAGTCTCTTAAGGATGGCAGGGCCCACAAGAAGGCCCTGAGTAAAGATGTACAGGAAGAGAGGAACTTGCTTAAGAGTGCTGCCACCGCCCAAGTTGACTATGAGAAGGGTGTGAAAATCTGGACTGATCGCCTTGTCGACACCGCGGAGAACCTCACCGCACAACTGTCTACCATGGGCCGGGAGGGCCTGCAAAACTTCAGGCATTCCTCTGAAGAAAGGGTATCCCCGAGCGCCAGGCTGACCATGTTCTTCGAAAGCATCATTGATGCTCTGAAGCTGCTCCAGTCCAACCGAGCGATCCAACTGGCCAATGAATCCTGCAAGCTTTGCCGGGCCGTCCTCCACAAGGTACTCATCAAGGTGGTACACAAGAACCCTAGCATTGACCTCACCAATGTGCTCGACCGCTTGCCGAAGGATGCAGATCTCAAAGCACTTGAGGAGCTTGTCGCGCCCATCCTTGAGAAGGTAGATTCCATCAAGAGGGTTGAAGGCCAGCACAGGGACTAGCCATCTCACTTTTCCTTGCCGCCACCATTCCATGTCAAAGACAATTTAGTCTTAGGTTAGAACTGCGGCAACTATCAATGTAATATATATTGCTATGATTGAGTACATGCATGCTATTTCCCCTGTCAGATTTCTTTCCGTATGATATACGCCATACACTTACTGGAAACTTGCCGGCGCGCAACCTGCCGCGAGCGCTGGGTGCGGGACTTCAGCAGCCTGCTGGAGGTGCAGCAGCCAACAAGACACCTTGGCGCTCTTGGCGCAGCCACTTAGACTGTTGAGCGGACTCAAAACAAAATAAGGGCGCAACCAATTATGACAAGGGTTCCTTCGCGTGGAGGTTTTCCATACAAGGGCCGAAATCGTCCAAAGAAAATAGCCTGAGAGTAAAAATTAAAAAACTTGCTCAAAGTTTCGCAACTTAGCTTTTTGTCGCTGTACTCCTTCCGGCAAGACATCAATTCTGAGCATCGCCTAATGGTATCCATACCTTCCTTCCCCCCTCGGCAAACTTGCGCGCGAGGGAACCTTCTATCCTTTGAGAAAAAGAAAGAAGAGAAAATAAAGATATGGAACCTTGGCGGTTCGTTAGTCTTACCGGGAGCAAGTGTCATACAATATCTCAGACAAGCATGCATATATATAAACATGGAAATCAACAAGAAATGTACAATACTTAAGCTTATTCAACTGCGCACAGGGTCTGCGCCTGGCTTTGTACAAAGGATTATATGCCTTGCCGGGGGCCCCCGGCAACTGTACAAAAGGAGGTTGACGGGGGCCCCCGGCAACCGTGCCTTATGGGTAAAACTTGCGAAGATGTTCGATATTCCAGGAGTTGCTCACTTGAACGCCATCCTCTGTCTCCAGGCGGACAGCGCCGGGCCCGGTGACTCATACTACCCGATAAGGGCCTTCCCACTTTGGCGTCAACTTGTTTGAATTCTTGGCGGACTGAATCCGTCGAAGAAAAAGGTCGCCTTCCTCAAGGCTTCAGGCATGAACTTTGCGGCTATGGTAGTGGCGCAAAGCTTGCTGGTAGCGTGCAGCTCGCACAGCAGCCTGAAGACGATCCTCCTCAAGGAGCACAGCGTCATCTTGTCGCAGTTGCTCTTGCTCAAGCTCATCATAAGCGAGCACTCGAGGTGACCCGTATATGAGTTCTGTGGGGAGAACTGCTTCCGCTCCGTAAACCAGAGCGAAGGGTGTCTGGCCAGTGGCTCGATTTGGTGTCATTCTGATAAACCAAAGAACCGCCGGCAACTCATCAATCCAGCGCCTTCCGCACTTTTTCAGCTTGTCGAAAGTTTTGGTCCTGAGACCGCACAGCACTTCAGCATTAGCCCTCTCCGCTTGGCCGTTGCTTCTCGGGTGAGCAACAGAGGCAAAACAAACTTTGCCGCCAAGGTCTTGGACGTACTGCATGAAGGTGCGACTTGTGAACTGTGTGCCGTTGTCGGTGATGATCCTGTTGGGCACACCAAAATGGCAAACTATTCCTTTAAGGAACTTGACGGCTGATTGTGCTGTCACCTTCCTCACCGCTTCCACCTCCGGCCACTTTGTGAACTTGTCGATCGCAATGTACAAGTACTCAAAGACCCCGGTAGCACGGGGAAAAGGGCCCAGTATGTCGAGCCCCCAGACCGAAAATGGCCAGGAGAGAGGGATTGTCTGAAGAGCTTGAGCTGGTTGATGCGATTTCTTTGAATGAAACTGGCACACTCCACACTTGGTTACTAGTGCAGCTGCATCCTGGAGAGCAGTGGGCCAAAAGAAACCTTGTCGGAATGCCTTTCCGACTAGCGATCTTGATCCTATGTGGGAGCCACATATGCCTCCATGTATCTCTGCCAACAGCTCCAGTCCATCCTCCCGAGGAATACACTTCAATTTCACACCGTTCAGTCTCTTCCTGTACAGAACGCCATCGATGAACTGGTACATGCTAGACTGACGGGCTACTTTTTCCGCTTCTTCTTGCTCCTCAGGGAGTTCTCCTGTCTGAAGGAAATGGACAATGGGCTGTGCCCAAGCTAGAGCCTGGGGCTCGACAACTAGGACTAAAGGCATCTCTTCTGCCAGGGGAACGTTTGTCTCGACGGCAAGGGCCTGAGCCCCTGCTGGAGCCTGTTGTTCCCCGGCAGGCTTGCCGCTGATCCCGGCGACCTCCTTGCCTGCGGCTTCCGGGAGCTCTGCTGGAAAGTACTGACCAGAATTCAACTTCCTTCTCTTTTCTTGCCTCATTGATGGCACTACAGATGGATGAGTTAAATGGAGCACAAAAGTTCCTGGTTCCACAGGTAACTTAAGGGCAGCGCGCTTTGACAGGTCATCGGCAGTACTGTTCTCGGCACGAGGAATGTGCTTTGTATGCAGACCATCAAAGCGCTCTTCCATTTTCCTCACTTCATCCACATAGGCCTGCATTAATGGACTCTGATAATCTTTGTTGACTTGCCTGAAAACAAGCTGCGAATCGCCCCTGATGATGAGTTTCTTGATACCAAGGTCCGCCGCGATCCTGAGACCGACAAGCAGGCCCTCGTACTCCGCAATGTTGTTTGTCGAGCTCTCCCAGGGAAAATGCATCTGAATTACATACTTGAGGTGCTCTCCAGTGGGTGTGACAAGCAGCACGCTAGCACCGGCGCCATGCAGCTTGAAAGCACTGTCAAAGTACATAATCCATTCTCGATCTGTTTCCCTGCCGGGAAGAGTCGTTTCTTGAATCTCCTCTTCTGGCGTTGGAGTCCTTTCCGCAATAAACTCCGCCAAGGCTCTGCTCTAAATTGTTCACGTACTTTCAAACTTGAGACCAAAGCTCTGCAGTTCCAACGCCCACTCCACAATCCTGCCGGTTGCCTCTGGATTTCGCAAAATCCACTGCAACGGGAAGCGAGTGACGACGGTAATCTCATGTGCTTGGAAATAATGGCGCAGCTTCCTCGAGGCCATGAGAAGGCCGAAAAGCAATTTCTGCACACCAGAGTATCTTGACCTAGATCCCTGTAAAAGGGAGCTGACAAAATAAACTGGGCACTGCACCATCTTCCTCTTTTGTACTAATTCCTCTTACTGCGCAGATCCTGTCTTGTCGGCACCAGACCTTGCCGGGGAAGATCCCGGCGCGTCACTTGACGGCCCTGCTGCTGCCATTGCCCCCTCGTCAACTTCTCTCTGTGCCACTAACGCAGCACTAACCACTTGATTTGTTGCCACTAGATACAACAGCAACGGCTCTTGTGGTTTAGGTGTGACTAGCGTCGGCGCAGAAGAGAGGTACCTCTTCAAATCTTGCAGCGCTGCCTCCGCTTCTGGAGTCCATCTCATTGGACCCGCCTTCTTCAAAATTTTGAAAAAGGGCAGGGCACGCTCAGCAGATTTGGAGATAAACCTACTTAAGACAGCAACGCAGCCGGTAAGACGACGTACATCCTTGACATGTCTTGGCGCTTTGATCTGCTCGATAGCTTTGATCTTGTCGGGGTTCGCTTCGATCCCACGCTGGGATATAAAGAACCCGAGAAGCTTGCCGGAAGGGACGCCAAACACACACTTCTCAGGATTGAGCTTTAAATTGATCTTGCGCAGATTTGTAAATGTTTCTTCTAGATCTTGTATGAGCGTCGCTTTATCCTTGGTTTTGACCACTATGTCATCCATGTATGCTTCCATATTTCTATGTAGCTGAGGCTCAAAACCAATTTGGACCGCTCTCGCAAATGTAGAACCAGCACTTTTCAACCCGAAAGGCATTCGTATAAAACAATACGTACCACATGGGGTAATAAATGCGGTCTTTTCTGCATCTTCTTTTGCCATGAAGATCTGATGATATCCCGAGTAAGCATCAAGGAACGACAGTAGGTCACAACCAGCAGTGGAGTCCACAATCTGGTCGATGTGCGGCAAGGGGAAAGGATCTTTTGGACAGGCTTTATTGATGTCTTTATAATCAATATACAGCCTCCATTTTCCATTCGCCTTGCGCACTACAATCGGATTGGCCAACAAGGTTGGGTGAAGCACTCCTCTGACCAAACCTGCCGCTTCTAACTTCCTGATTTCTTCGGCAATGAATTCTTGCCGCTCTGTCGGTGTACTAAGTATTGGGCCACTAGTACCCCTTACTTGTGCACGGGCAGTTGTAGCCGTCCTCGCGGCAAGGCTTGTCGGGATCAGCTCGAGGTCGATTTAAGTCATCAAGGAAATCATCAAGTCAGAGATCTAAGAATCAACAAATAAGCAAAGCTGGTAATCGAAGGCCAGCCTCCCCGGCAAGATCCTTGCCGGGATGGCCCGTGGAGCCCGGCAAGCCTCGGCGCCTGACAAGGCTTGGTTCCCAGCAAAGCTCAGCGCCCGGCAAGCCCTGGCGCCCGGCAAGGATTGGTGCCCGGCAAGGATCGGCGCCTGGCAAGATTCTGCCACTATGCCACTGCTCCGACACAGCGACAAAGCCTGACATTCTGGGTCCTTCTCTAGATGCGTGGCAACGTGCCAGTGGAGGAGAGCTTAAGCGGTGCTGATGGGATGGCCCCTTTTTCCATCCCCAAGAAAGTAAGGACACCTAAATGGACACCTCACGGTGCATTAAATGCGTTTGTCCTAATGCGTCAGGGGTTAGGTATGATACCCTGTAGCTATTTTACACCTCAATGTATGTACATTTTGCCACTGTGGAGACCCCTTTGAGCATATAAAAGAAGGCCCAAGGCAACTGCTACAGAGGAGGAGAACTTCTGGCCCATTCTGCATGTGTAGCTGCTCTTTGAACGTACTGTTCATTGCGAGCGCTCCTGAAGGCTGGGCTCAAGAACATCAATAAGAACACAAAGCAGGAGTAGGGTTTTACGCTGATCAGCGGCCCGAACCTGGGTAAAAACTTCCCGCGTCGATCACTGGTTCTGCTCTTTGCGTATACCTCTCCCCCCGCCGAATCGTAAAGGGATCTCTCGGGATCCCATAGGTATCGTACGCCGACATCTTTGGCGCGCCAAGTAGGGGGATTGAAGGTTGCGTGAACCTGATCTGGTGGTAGACGTACTAGTTCCTTCATCATCTTCATCGTCATGCCGCCCAAGAAGAAGAACGCTGCGACAGCACAACCGTCCGGATCTGCTTTGCCTGCGCCTTCGCAGACTGGCGATGGTGTGGGTGCAGAAGGAAGAGGACTGGAACCCCCGCGGCGTTCTGGTGACCCAAGCCAAGCGAGCGGTATCGTTCGCAATGGCAGTGGTAACTTGCACGCCGCTGGATCTAGAGATGGCGTTGTGTTGCCTACGGGTGGCACAACAAACTCTAGAGATCGAAGAGCGCCCGCTGGAGCTCCCGCGCCGGCGCGAGCCTCGCAACCTGTCCAGGTCGTGCGAGATGAGCGACATCATGGCGCTGGTGGTTCGGGGCGTCCTCACGAAAAGGTTTCTGCGCATAGATCCCAAGATGCGCGGGACCAGCATGCACACCGAGCTGCCGGCGAAGGTGGCGCGCGGTCGCGTGACCGTGGCGGTGCTCCTTTTAACTTGGTTAGGAGTCAGAGCACCTCACGCACCTCGCACCTGTCGCCGCCACCTACGCCAGCGGAAGCCTTGGCGCGTGCACAGCTGCTCCTCGATTTTCCTCCCGCCCCGGAGAAGATGGAGGAGTGGCGAGCTACTATCCAGAGCCTTATCGGCTTCGCTAACAAGGATGGACCGCAAGAGGCAGGGCCCTCTCAGCGGAGGCCCATCGATCCGACGCGAGCCGGTGCAGAGAAAACCGGAGGTGGTGCAACTACGATGCACTCTCCTCCGCGGCATCAGCAGCGGCCGACGACTCAGCAAGTCGACCGCCATGAAGAAGTTTCCACGGTGTCGTTCGATCCACGGATGCGCCGTGATCAGCGTCTGGTTCTCCAGGAACGAGGCAAGGAGGACGCTCGAACAACCATCGAGCGGTGACGGGAAGCGCGCTATCAGTCTGATAAGCGCGGGGGGCCGGTTGTCGACGAGCCCACGCCAGGGAACGTAGGAGACTTGCCTTACGAGGTAGGACCTCCAGCGTTTACCCGTGAGCTGCGGCAAGTCCAGTGGCCCAATCTCCGAACCTTCAAGCCAGAGGTCCCGGAGAAATATGACGGCAAGACCCATCCCTCGGAGTTCCTGAGCATCTACACCATTGCGGTGCAAGCTGCCGGGGGCCGGGATGACAAGATACTTGCCAACTACTTCCCGTTGGTCCTCAAACCCAACGTCAGGTCGTGGTTGATGCATCTGCCGGATGATTCTATTTCTTCCTGGTCGGATCTGTGCCATCAGTTTGTTGGCGCCTTTGTTGGAGGCCACCAAGCTCCTGGCCAAGAAAGTGATTTGCACATCATCCCTCAGAAGGAGGGCGAGTCCCTGCGCAAGTTTATGCAGAGATTCAGCCGGGTGCAATAAAATATTCCTGACGTTCATCCTGCCGCTGTCATTAGCGCGTTCCATCAGAACGTGCGTAACCGCAGGATGCGGGAAGAGCTGGCAATGAACAAAGTCAGGAGTATTGCCGAGCTTTACACTTTGGCCGACAAGTGCGCTCGAGCTGAGGAGGGGAGGAAACTCCCCGGTGAGGCTGCTGGTGCGACAGGCGACTCAGAAGAAGAAGATGCCACGGCTCCGTCAAGGAAAGGCCGGCGGCGGAATAGGAAGCGCGGAGGCAAGGCCGTGCTTGCCGTCGAGGAATCCGGCAACCCTGGCGCCGCCAAGAAGGCCAAGGTTGGCGACCCCTGCAAGGATCTTGCCGGGTGCCCTTCCTGTCAGGCCTTGGCGGCTGCCGACAAGTCAGAGAACTCCGGCAAGCAGTACTGCAAGATCCATCGCACTAAGGGCCATGATCTCCAGGACTGCCGGCAAGTTGAGCAGCTTGCCGAAAAGCAGAAGGCCGAATACGAGAGGCGAGACAAGGAGAAGGCCCAAGATGATGCTGAGGGGTCCGGCAAGAAATGCGGTGGCCGAGGGGGTCGCCGCGGCAAGGCCAAACAGCAGAAGGATCGGCCTGCTCGGGGCCGAGATAAAGAAGGAGATGATGAAGAAGATGACGAATCCAGTGAGCAGGAATTCCAGAAGGCTACGGAGGCTATGTGCATTGATGGGGGTGCCTCGCTGCATTCTTCCCACCGCCAACTTAAACAGTGGATGCGGGAGGTTAATGCGGCAGAGCCATCCCCCGATGCATGTAGGCCTCTGAAGTGGTCCAGCACGCCTATCATCTTCGACGCCGAGGATCACCCTGATCGCACAACTGCGGTCGGGTGTTTGCCATTGTTGGTTTCCCCGACAATTCGCAACCTCAAGGTGACGAAGATGTTAGTTGACGGTGGGGCCGGCCTAAACTTAATCTCACCAGATGTGCTCACAAAGCTTCAGATTCCCGACGAAGACCTTGAGGAAACGGGTACGTTTCAAGGGGTCAATCTGGGAAGAACCCAGCCTAAGGGCAAGATCACGCTGCCGGTAACATTTGGCAGCGAGCTTAACTTCAGGACCGAAAAGGTGGTGTTTGATGTCGCCAAGATCCCCATGTCATACAATGGGATCCTTGGTCGGCTAGCGCTGGCTAAGTTTATGGCGGCATCACACTACGCATACAACATCTTGAAGATGCCTTGGCCGTTGAGCGTCATCCCTATCCATTCTGATAAGAAGGATGCGCTCATCTGTGCCGACCAACTTTACCGGGAAGCAGTTGCAGCACCTACCATCAGGGCATCTGCTCCTGCCGCTGGAACTCCCGCGGGGAAGAAGAAGACCGGCAGGAACCTTGGCGCGAACTCCGGCAAGCGCACCTCCTCGGAGTGCTGCGCTTCCGTCGAGGACGCACCAGAGAGTTCCACCGGCAAGAACAAGAAGTCCAAGGCTGCCCCGCCGGAAACCAAGAAGGTGCCTGCCAAGGAGGACGGAACGGGGGGAACTTTCACCATAAGTTCCACCCTAGATGACAAATAGGAAAGCGCGCTCGTTGCTTTCCTGCGGGCGAATGTCGACGTGTTTGCATGGCAACCGTCTGACATCCCCGGCTTTCCCAGGAAAGTAATTGAGCACCACCTTGCTGTCTGTCCTCATGCGCGGCCCGTCAAGCAAAGGGTGAGGAAACAGGCTTTGGAGCGGCAAGAGTTCATTGCCGAAGAAATTAAGAAGCTGGAGGCGGCAGGACTGGTCAAAGGAGTGCTTCATCCAACCTGGTTGGCCAATCCGGTTGTAGTGCGGAAAGCGAATGGGAAATGGAGGCTTTGTATCGATTATACAGGTATCAATAAAGCTTGTCCAAAAGATCCTTTTCCCTTGCCACGCATCGACCAGATTGTGGATGCCACCGCTGGTTGTGATCTCCTGTCCTTCCTTGATGCCTATTCAGGGTATCATCAGATTTTTATGGCAAAGGAAGATGAAGAGAAGACCGCCTTTATCACCCCATGTGGTACGTATTGTTTTATACGAATGCCTTTCGGGTTGAAAAGTGCTGGTTCAACATTTGCCAGAGCAATCCAGATTGGTTTTGAGCCACAACTCCATAGAAATATGAAGGCGTATATGGATGATATAGTGGTCAAAACTAAGGATAAAGCAACGCTCATTCAAGACTTAGAAGAAACATTTGCGAACTTGCGCAAGATCAACTTGAAGCTCAATCCTGAGAAGTGCGTGTTCGGTGTTCCTTCCGGCAAGCTCCTCGGATTCTTTGTATCTTGCCGGGGAATCGAAGCGAACGCCGACAAGATCAAAGCCATTGAGGAAATTGAAGCGCCGAGACGCGTCAAGAATGTGCGTCGTCTTGCCTGCTGTGTCGCTGCTCTAAGCAGGTTTATTTCAAAATCTGCTGAGCGCGCCCTGCCCTTCTTCAAAATTTTGAAGAAGGCAGGTCCAATGAAATGGACTCCGGAAGCGGAGGCTGCGCTGAAAGATTTGAAGAAATACCTTTCTTCTCCGCCGACGCTAGTCGCACCTAAACCACAAGAGCCGTTGCTGCTGTATCTGGCGGCGACAAATCAAGTGGTTAGTGCTGCGCTGGTGGCGCAGAGGGAAGCTGATGAGGAGGCAACATCAGCGGCAGGACTGCCAGATGACGTGGCAAGATCTTCCCCAGCAAGGGTTGATCCCGGCAAGACAGGATATGCGCAAACAGAAGAGCCCGTGCAGAAGAAAAAGGTGGTGCAGCGCCCAGTTTATTTTGTTAGCTCCCTCTTACAAGGGGCTAGGTCAAGATATTCTGGTGTGCAGAAATTGCTTTTCGGCCTCCTTATGGCCTCAAGAAAGCTGCGCCATTATTTTCAAGCACATGAGATCACCGTCGTCACTCGCTTTCCGTTGCAACGGATTTTGCAAAATCCGGAGGCAACCGGCAGGATCGTGGAGTCGGCGTTGGAGCTGTCCAGCTTTGGTCTTAAGTTTGAAAGTACTTCCACAATTCAGAGCAGGGCCTTGGCGGAGTTCATTGCAGAATGGACCCCGACGCCAGACGAAGAAGTTCAAGAAACAAGTCTCCCCGGCAAAGAAATCGATCAGCAATGGGTTATGTACTTTGACGGGGCTTTTTTACTGCAAGGCGCCGGTGCTGGCGTGCTGCTTGTCGCACCCACCGGAGAGCACCTCAAGTACGTAGTTCAAATGCACTTTCCCCGGGAGAGCTCAACCAACAACAGTGCAGAGTACGAAGGTTTGCTTGCCGGTCTTAGGATCGCGGCAGACCTTGGTATCAAAAAGCTCATTATCAAAGGTGATTCACAGCTTGTCGTCAGGCAAGTTAACAAGAGCTATCAAAGTCCATTGATGCAAGCCTACATAGATGAAGTGAGGAAATTGGAAGAGCGCTTTGACGGTCTCCAAATGGAGCATGTCCCTCGTGCCGAGAACAGCGTTGCTGACGACCTGTCAAAGCGTGCTGCCCTCAAGTTGCCTGTGGAACCAGGAACTTTTGTGCTCCAATTGACTCAACCATCCGTGGCGCCATCGATGCGGCAAGAAAAGAGAAGAAAGTTGAACTCTGGCCAGTACTTCCCGGCAGAGCTCCCCGGAGCCACCGGCAAGGAAGTTGCCGGGATGGACACGCCTGCCGGGGAACAACAGGCTCCGGCAGGGCCTCAGGCCCTTGCTGTCGAGACAAATGTTCCCCCGGCAGACGAGATGCCTCTAGTCCTAGTTGTCGAGCCTCAGGCTCCAGCGTGGGCGCAGCACATTGTCCATTTCCTTCAGACAGGTGAACTCCCTGAGGAACAAGAAGAAGCGGAGAGAGTAGCCCGTCGGTCTGTTATGTACAAGTTCGTCGATGACGTCCTGTACAGAAAGAGACCAAATGGTGTGAAATTGAAGTGCATTCCTCGGGAGGATGGACTAGAGCTGTTGGCAGAGATACATGGGGGCATGTGTGGTTCTCACATAGGGTCAAGAGCGCTTGCCGGGAAAGCATTCCGGCAAGGTTTCTTTTGGCCCACCGCCCTCCAGGATGCGACTGCACTAGTAACAGGTGTGAAGCGTGCCAGTTTCATTCGAAGAAATTACATCAGCCAGCTCAAGCTCTTCAAACAATCCCTCTCTCCTGGCCATTTTCGGTCTGGGGGCTCGACATACTGGGCCCCTTCCCCCGTGCTGCCGGGGGCTTTGAGTACTTGTACGTTGCTATCGACAAGTTCACAAAGTGGCCGGAGGTGGAAGCAGTGAGGAAGGTGACAGCGCAGTCGGCTGTCAAGTTCTTCAAAGGAATTGTTTGCCGTTTCGGTGTGCCTAACAGGATCATCACCGACAACGGCACGCAGTTCACAAGTCGCACCTTCATGCAGTACGTCCAAGACCTTGGCAGCAAGATTTGTTTTGCCTCTGTTGCTCACCCGAGAAGCAACAGCCAAGCGGAGAGGGCCAATGCTGAAGTGCTGCGCGGTCTCAGGACCAGAACTTTTGACAAGCTGAAAAAGGGCGGAAGACGCTGGATTGATGAGTTGCCGGCGGTTCTTTGGTCAATCAGAACGACACCAAATCGAGCCACCGGCCGACGCCCTTCGCTCTGGTCTACGGAGCGGAAGTAGTTCTCCCCACGGAACTCATATACGGATCTCCTCGAGTGCTCGCTTATGATGAGCTCGAGAAAGAGCAACTGCGGCAAGATAACGCTGTGCTCCTTGAGGAGAATCGTCTTCAGGCTGCTGTGCGAGCTGCACGCTACCAGCAAGCTTTGCGCCGCTATCATAGCCGCAAAGTTCATGCCCGAAGCCTTGAGGAAGGCGACCTTGTTCTTCGACGGATTTAGTCCGCCAAGAATTCAAACAAGTTGACGCCAAAGTGGGAAGGCCCTTATCGGGTAGTACGAGTCACCAGGCCTGGCGCTGTCCGCCTGGAGACCGAGGATGGCGTTCCAGTGAGTAATTCCTGGAATATCAAACATCTTTGCAAGTTCTATCCATAAGGCGCGGTTGCCGGGGGCTCCTGGCAACCACCTTTTTGTACAAGTCTTGCCGGCAAGGCATGTGATCCTTTGTACAAAGCCAGGCGCAGACCCTGAGCACAGATGAATAAAATTAAGTGTTATACATTTCCTTATTGATTCTCATGTTCACATTCATATATGCATGTTTGTCTAAGATGATGTATAACACCTGATCCCGGTAAGTTCTAACGAACCGCCAAGGTTTCATCTCTTTATTTTCTCTTCTTTCTTTTTCTTAAAGACAGAAGGATTCCTCGCGTGCACATTTGCCGGGGGGGAAGGGAGACATGAATACCAGTTGGTGACGTTCGGAATCGTATGCTTGCCGGAGGAAGGACAAAGACAGAAAGCTAAGTCCTAAAAACTCAGAGCAAGTTTTTCTTTCATTACCAAGTTGCTTCCTTAGACGATTCCGATTTTTGTATGGAAAATCTGCACGCGAAGGAACCCTTGTTGTAATCAATTGCGCCCTTATTTTGTTTCGAGTCCGCTCAACGATTTAAGTGGCTGCACTGAGAACGCCAAGGAGTCTTGCCGGCCGCTGCGCCTCCGGCAGGCTGCTGAAGTCCCGCACCCAGCGCTCGCGGCAGGTTGCGCGCCGGCAAGTTTTTCAGTAAGCGTAGGATGAACTCCATACATAAAGGAATCAGACAAGGAAAGTAGCTAGCATGAGCCTAAACATAGTTAAATTATATTACATCCATGAGTTGCCGCAGTCCTAACTGGAGACTTAACTGTCTTTTACATGAGATGATGGCGGCAAGAATAAAAGGGAAGCACTCAATCCCTGCGCTGGCCTTCGATCCTTTTGATGGGGTCCACCTTCTCAAGGATCGGCGCGATGCACTTCTCAAGCGCCTCAACATTTGCATCCTTTGGCAGGTGGCCGAGTGCGCTGGAGAGGTCGATGCCGGGATTGCTGTGCACCACCTTGAGGAGCACCTTGCGAAGGACGGCCCGGCAAAGCCGGCGAGTCTCGTTCGCCAGTTGTGTCGCCCGGCTGGACTGGAGCGCCCTCAACGCGTTGATGATGCTTTCAAAGAACATCGTCAATCTCGCGCTTGGGGATATTCTTTCCTCGGAAGAATATCTGAAGTTCGACAAGCCCATGGTTGACAGTTCTGCGGTAAGCTTCTCCGCGGCAGCGATGAGACGACCAGTCCAGATCTCCACTCCCTTCTCGTACTCGTTCTGGGCAGCGGCGGCGCTCTTGAGCAGGTTCCTCTCTCCTTGGAGATCTTTTAGTAGAGCCTTCTCACGGGCCCTGCCGGCCTCGAGAGATTTCTGCAGCGTGGTCAGCTTCAGCTCCAGAACTGCAATATCATCAGCCGCGGAGGAGAGCTGCTTGGTCTTGTCGGACAGGGCGACTTGCATCTCCGCCAAGGAGTGGAGGGTTTTTTCCCTGTCCCCCTTGAGCGTCGAGAGCTCCTTGCCGTGCTCATCAAGATCTGTCTCCAGCCTCTTTACTTTGTCGCTCAACTCGTTCTTGGCGGCCTCTACAGCTTCGGCAGCATCGACGGCCTCCTTGAGCTTGCCGGCGTGACTTGCGGTTAGAGCTTTGAGCGCCTCCTTGTGCTTCTGCTCCAGCTCCTGGGTCCGCCGCGCGACAAGATTTTCAATGTCTTCATCCTTGCTGCGAAGCTTGGCGGCGAGCGCCTGCTCACGAGCAGTGAGATCTTCCTCATGAGCATCAAGAGCAACGCGGCGCCCCGTCAGGAGGGCATCTTCGGCAGCAATCCTTTGAATAGCTTCATCATGCGCCTTCTCCATGTCTGATTGCTTCAGGAGGATCTCATTCCACTGCTGGCTCACTTGTTCCCGGCCGGCAACCAACTCTTGGAGGGCCTCGGTGTGCCAGATCTGCATTTGTGCGACGCGCCTTTGGAAATCTGCTTCGGCTACCTCAACAACTGCCATTCTGGAGTCCGCTTTGTCTTTCCGGGCGCGATGGAGAGCCTGGAGTTTGCGGAAGTTCTCACCCATGGCCTGAAGGAGCTGATCCTCTTCAGATTTGCCGCTGCTAGTGCTGGGATTGTCGACAACTTCAAGCCCGGCAGCAGCGATGATTTCTTCGAAAACTTCTCCTTCGGCTGGTGCCCCAGCGCTTGCCGTCCCCGGCAAGTTGATGAACAGGTTCTCGCCAACCTTGAGGTACTTGCTGGATGAGGGGCCTTCAGATGCTGATGGCTGGTCTTCAGTGACCGCCTCACCAGTAACAGGGGGCTCTGTGGCCGGTGTAGCGCCTGGCGCTCCTGTGGCAGGAATGCTATCAGTGCGGTCCTCAGCCTCCCTGTCGCCCCCTTCAGTAGGTTCTTCGGCGGTTTCCTCTTGTGCTATCTTGGCGGCCTCCCCGTCAAGAGCATCAACAGCCTCGACAACGTCATCCTTGGTGGCCTCGCTGGCAGCGATCCTGTCCGCTTTGGCGGCAGCATCCCTGGCGGTCTCCTCGATCACAACGTCGACGTCCATGTGTTCCATCACAGGGAACTCTGAAGGGCAAAGGAGGAAAACAGAATAAGATCAAGGTTGAAGTTTGAAGTGATCAAAGATAAAGAAGTAAGGGGAAAAGAATAACTAGCACTCTGAGGCGATCGAGTACCTGCGTCGGGCTGTCGAGAGGTAGCTTCGCCTCTCCCGGCAACTCCGGTTGCCGGGGATGGGTTGCCGGAGTCCGTGCTTGTCAGCTCCTCCTCAATCCGGACAGGCTCGTCGGCAGGATCTCTTGCCGGAGATGTGCTTGTGGGCGGAGCGGTCGATGAAGGAGGCACAATGGGGTAATCTTCTCCTTGTTGCCGTTCTTCTCCTGCGAACCCGAAGATATCAGCGACAAGAATGGAAACCTCGGCACCCGCCAGCGGAAGAAGAACAATGAACTTACGCTGGGGGCTGTGCTGGGGGCTGCGCTGGGGGCTGCGTTGAGGACTAGACTCCGGGCTCACAATGACGGTCTCTGGCACGCTAGTGGAGCCTGCCGGGGGCTCGTCCCCCGTAGAAGTCCTTGACCTCTTCGCCATCCTCTCCAGCAAGGTTTCTGTGTCACTGCAGAAACAATACAAGTAAGTCAGTAATACTGAGGCAGATTGCAAGGTGGAAGTTGTGACAGGTACTCACTCTTCTTCCTCTCGCTCCGGACTGAAGCCGGAGATGTCGAAGTCGACCTCCGTTGCGGCGTCTGAGTGGGGAGGCGGAGGAGGGGTCCTGGGCCGCTTGGCTGTGGCAGGCGCCGGGTCAGCTTCTGGCACGGTTGTATGAGACCCTCCTGCCGCTCCGGCGGTGGCCGCTGGTGTGGGTCTCGCGCGCCGCGCGGGCTGTTGTCGGGCCCCCTGCCGCGGTCCGGTCTTGCCGGCCACTTTCTTGCCGAGGGATTCGCCGCTCGATGTAGGCTGGCTTGCCGAGACGCCCGATGCGGCTTTCCGAAGGACACGCTTTGTCTTCTTCGGGGGCGAGGGCTCTTCTCGCGTCTCCTCTTTGGCTGTGTCGTCGCCGGATGAGCTTTCAGTGACTGCGCCACCTTCTTCCCCGGCAACCTTGCTCTGCTCGGCAGGTTTTGCCTCTACCACCACCTCTGCATCGCTGGCTTCCCACTCTGTGAAGCCAACGCTGCCGGCCTCGGCGGCAAGATTCGCTTCCTCCACTCTGGTAGCAATGTATGCTACCTCCTGATCTGTGGTGGCGTGAATAAAATCTGACTCTTGCCGGACAGGCTTCTCCGTCAGATTTTCGAAGAATTTCTGCGCTTCTTCCTCGCTTGGCTCGACCCAGGTCGGGTCAAGGCCGTGGGCGTTGAACATCGGCAAGAAGGCAATGATCGACCCCAGTGCAGAGTGGTTGCACAAGGGGACGATCCTTGCTGGCAGCCGGTGCTTGTCTTCGCGCTGGAATAACTTTTGGCGGAGAGCGCCAAGCTGCATAACAGTCAAGTTGTTGTTCAGCCCGGGGCGCAGCCTCATGACATCCGCTGTGTTCTTATACTCCCAGGCTGGCCTCCCCCTATTCTGCAGAGGAGCGATGCGGCGGTGGAGGAAGTCGAAGCCGATCATCTCCATTGTCAGCCCGGCAGCCTTCAAGCGGAGGATCCTGGTAGTGGCGATTGTGAGCTTCTCGTCTTCTGCGGCGAGATCGCCCCAATCCTTGCCGCGGACCACCTTCTGTCGCCGGGGATGACAAAAAGGATGAGGATCTGCTTCTTGGATCCAGCACCATTCGGCCCGCCACTCGTCCCACTTTTCGCGGTAAACTCCATCTGGGTATATCTCTTTGTTCCAGGCCCTTGGAATCCAAGCGATAGATCCAGAGAGAGCCTCTCCTTTTTGGATTCGAGGATAGAAATAGTGGCGGAAAAGAGCAGAATTGGGGATCACGCCGGCAAAATTTTCACAAAGATGGGCAAAGATCGACATGCAAAATACGGCATTCGGCATGAAATCAAGAAGGCGGAAGCCGTATGTATACATGATGTCGTTGAAGAAATCAGAAAAAGGTGGACAAAGCCCGCAATAAAAGTACGCAGTGAAGAAGGGGTATCTGTCCGATCCGCCTTTGGAATTAGCACCTGGGATTACGCGTGTGGCGGGGTGAGCTTGTGTTCCCTTCGCCCACATGCATTGGTATCGCCCCTTCAAGGTTTCGGCGTCGAGCGTCGGAGGGAAGACGACGAGCTTCTTTCGCATCTTCACTAGTGCGCTTTCCGGGACTTCAGCCTTCGGCTCCTTGTCCGTGCCCTTGCCTTTGCTAGCCTTGGGCGGCATGGCGACCGTGGAGATGGAAGCCGGAGGACGGAACGAGCGCGGGAGCGGCGAGCAGAAGGGAAGGAAGGTTTCGCTCTGAGCTCGAGCAGAGGAAGGCGATGGCGATGGCCAGATTGGGAAGAGGAGGGGGGTGAATGGGTTTGCGCCTCCACGACTTCTCCTTTTTATGGGGAAGGAGCGGGGCCACCTTGTTTATCCCCCAATATGAATGCGCCTCTGTGGGCGCGAAACAGTTTGCAGCCTTTTTGGCACACTTCCCACATCGCGCGCTCCGTGCGCGTAGTGGGGGCACAGTAAAACAAGATCTTTATGAGCAGCTAATTCCCTGCCACGCGTGCCTGTGCACTGTTTGGGCCTAGCCCAACAACGCCTCGCACTCGTGTATGGCCCAGGCCCGGGGGCTCTTGTCGGTGTACTAAGTATTGGGCCACTAGTACACCTTACTTGTGCACGGGCAGTTGTAGCCGTCCTCGCGGCAAGGCTTGCCGGGATCAGGTCGAGGTCGATTTAAGTCATCAAGGAAATCATCAAGTCAGAGATCTAAGAATCAACAAATAAGCAAAGCTGGTAATCGAAGGCCAGCCTCCCCGGCAAGATCCTTGCCGGGATGGCCCGTGGAGCCCGGCAAGCCTCGGCGCCTGACAAGGCTTGGTTCCCAGCAAAGCTCGGCGCCCGGCAAGCCCTGGCGCCCGGCAAGCCCTGGCGCCCGGCAAGGATTGGTGCCCGCAAAGGATCGGCGCCTGGCGAGATTCTGCCACTATGCCACTGCTCCGACACAGCGACAAAGCCTGACATTCTGGGTCCTTCTCTAGATGCGTGGCAACGCGCCAGTGGAGGAGAGCTTAAGCGGTGCTGATGGGATGGCCCCTTTTTCCATCACCAAGAAAGTAAGGACACCTAAACGGACACCTCATGGTGCATTAAATGCGTTTGTCCTAATTCGTCAGGGGTTAGGTATGATACCCTGTAGCTACTTTACACCTCAATGTATGTACATTTTGCCACTGTGGAGACCCCTTTGAGCACATAAAAGGAGGCCCAAGGCAACTGCTACAGAGGAGAACTTCTGGCCCATTTTGCATGCGTAGCTGCTCTTTGAACGTACTGTTCATTGCGAGCGCTCCTGAAGGCTGGGCTCAAGAACATCAATAAAACACAAAGCAGGAGTAGGGTTTTACGCTGATCAGCGGCCCGAACCTGGGTAAAAACTTCCCGCGTCGATCACTGGTTCTGCTCTTTGCGTATACCTCTCCCCCCGCCGAATCGTAAAGGGATCTCTCGGGATCCCATAGGTGTCGTACGCCGACATGCTCCAAGGCTTGCTTTCTCATCCTCTGCTCGACGGGCCGTGCGTGAGGATAGACAGCAAGGTGGTGCTCAATTACCTCCCTGGGAACACCGGGGATGTCAGATGGTTGCCATGCAAACACGTCGACATTCGCCCGCAGGAAGGCAATGAGCGCGCTTTCCTATTTGTCATCTAGGGTGGAACTTATGGTGAAAGTTCCTCCCGTTTCGTCCTCCTTGACGGGCACCTTCTTGGTCTCCGGTGGAGCAGCCTTGGACTTCTTGTTCTTGCCGGTGGAACTCTCTGGTGCGTCCTCAACGGAAGCGTAGCACTCCGGAGAGGTGCGCTTGCCGGAGTTTGCGCCAGAGATCTTGCCGGTCTTCCTCTCCTTCCCCCCAGGAGTTTCAGCAGCAAGAGCAGATGCCTTGACGGCAGGTGCTGCGGCTGCCTCCCGGTAGAGTTGGTCGGTGCAAATTAGTGCATCCTTCTTGTCGGAGTGGATAGTGATGACACTAATCGGCCCGGGCATCTTCAACGCATAGTGTGATGCCGCCGTGAACTTGGCCAGCGCTGGGCGGCCAAGGATCCCATTGTATGACATGGCGATCTTGGTGACATCGAACACTACCTTCTCTGTCCTGTAATTGAGCTCGCTACCAAATGTTACCGGTAGCGTAATCTTGCCTTTTGGCTGGGTCCTTCCTGGATTGATCCCTTGAAACGTGTCCGTCTCCTCGAGATCTTCATCAGGAATTTGCAGCTTCTTGAGCACGTCCGGCGAGATTAAGTTCAGCCCGGCCCCACCGTCAACTAGCATTTTTGTTACCTTGAGGTTGCGGATTGTTGGTGAGACCAACAAAGGCAAGCACCCGACCGCAGTTGTGCGATCAGGGTGATCCTCGGCGTAAAAAATGATAGGCGTGTGGGACCACTTTAAAGGTTTCCGTGCATCAAGCGACGGCTCCGTTGCATTAACCTCACGCACCCACTGTTTAAGTCGGCAGTGAGAAGAATGCAACGAGGCACCCCCGTCAATACACATGGCCTCCGTGGCTTTCTGAAACTCGTGCTCACTGGATTCGTCGTCTTCCTCATCATCATCGCCTCCCTTGTCCTTGTCGCGGCCTCGGGCGGGCCTCTCCTTCTGTTGCTTAGCCTTGCCGCGGCGGCCTCCTCGACCACCACGCTTCTTGCCGGATCCCTCAGCACTGTCCTGGGCCTTCTCCTTGTCTCGTCTTTCATACTCAGCTCTCTACTTCTCGACAAGCTGCTCAACTTGCCGGCAGTTTTGGAGATCGTGGCCCTTGGTACGATGGATCTTGCAATACTGTTTGCCGGAGCCTTCCGGCTTGTCGGCAGCTGCCAAGGCCTGATAGGAAGCGCACCCGGCAACTTCCTTGCCGGGTTCGTCAACCTTGGCCTTCTTGATGGGGCCGGGGTTGCCGGATTCCTCGACAGCAAGCACGGCCTTTCCTTTGCGCTTCCTGTTCCGCCGCCGGCCTTTCTTCGACGGAGTGGCAGCATCTTCATCTTCAGATTCGCCACCTGTGCCAACACCCTCGCCAGGGAGTTTTCTCCCTTCTTCAGCTCGAGCGCACTTGTCGGCCAAAGCGTAAAGCTCGGCAATACTCCTGACTTTGTTCATCGCCAGCTCTTCGCGCATCTTGCGGTTACGCACGTTCTGATGGAACGTGCTAACAACAGCGGCAGGATGAACATCTGGGATATTGTACTGCACCCAGCTAAACCTCTGGATAAACTTGCGTAGGGGCTCGCCCTCCTTTTGAGGGAGGAGATGCAAATCACTTTCTTGGCCAGGAGCTTGGTGGCCTCCAACAAAGGCGCCAACAAACTGATGGCACAGATCTGACTAAGAAGAAATGGAGTTCTCCGGCAGATGCATCAACCACGACCTGACGTTGGGTTTGAGCACCAACGGGAAGTAGTTGGCAAGTATCTTGTCATCTTGGCCCCTGGCAGCCTGCACCGCAATGGTGTAGATGCTCAGGAACTCCAAGTGGTGAGTTTTGCCGTCATATTTCTCCGGAACCTCTGGTTTGAACATTCGGGAGTTGGGCCACTGGACTCACCGCAGCTCACGGGTAATCGCTGGACAACCTACCTCATACGGCAAGTCGCCTGCGTTCCCCGGCGCAGGCTTGTCGATAGTAGGCCCCGCACGTTTATCGGACTAATGACGTGCCTCCTGTCGCCGCTCGATGGTAGTTCGAGCGTCCCCTTTGCTCCGTTCCCGAAGAACTTGACGCTGATCACGGCGCATCCGCGGATCGGACGACACCGTGGAATTGTCATCATAGCCATCGGTCCGCCGGGTTGACGACCGCTGCTGCGCCGTACCTGGCGCGCCAAAGATGTTGGCGTACGACACCTATGGGATCCGAAGGACCCCTTTATGGTTCGGCAGGGTGAGAGGTATGCACAAAGAGCAGAACCGAAGATCAACGCGAGGGGATTTTTACCCAGGTTCGGGCCGTTGATCAGCATAAAACCCTACTCCTACTTTAGTATATTATCAGTGATTCGTCCCAGTTCTTGGAGCGCTTGCAATGAACAGTACGTTCAAGCAGCAGCTACGCATGCAGAATGGGCTGAGAGTCGTCCCCTCTGTCTCGAGTATCTCCCCTATAGTAGTTGCCTTGGGCCTCCTTTTATATGTCCAAAGGGGTCACCACAGTGGCGAACTGCTCATTTGTGAGGTGTAAAGTAGCTACAGGGTTATCATACCTAACCACTGACGGTTTAGGACAAATGCATTTAATGCACCATGAGGTGTCCGTTTAGGTGTCCCTACTTTCTTGGGGATGGAAAAAGGGGCCATCCCATCAGCACCGCTTAAGCTCGCCTCCACTAGCGCCTCGCCACGCATCCGGAGATGGGATCAGAATGCCAGGTCGGTCGCTGCGCTGGAGCGGTGGCACAGTGGCGGAACCTTGTCGGGTGCGAATCTTCCCGGGCTTGGCGGGCTACCCCGGCAAGATCTTGCCGGGAGCCGAGCCCCTGATCTCCAGTTCTCCTTATCTTCTAATACTTGGCTTGAATGTCTCTTTGATAACCTTGGATTGATCTTCAGTTGTCCCCCCGACAAGCCTTGCCACAGGTATGGCTACAACTGCCCGTGCAAAAGTATGGGGTACTAAAGGCCCAATATTTAGTACACCGACAGCGAGTGTCGAAAAACTCTTCCCAAGTCAAAATAACAGGTTAGGCATGAATTTTTTTTGACTATTTTCTTTAGGAAATCAGGGCAGCGATGACGAAAAAGTGCGACAAAAAATCACTATGATGGCAAGTGTCTCAAAACGCTCCCTGGGACCTAAAAACAGGATAGGAAAAAAATATTTTCGATCGCTGAAATTTTGGCCTAAAACTGCCCGGGGGTCTCCAACTCTTTTTTATTTCCGAAACCTACTCAGGCAATGAAACACGAATTGGAAAATAGATGGATCTCAAAAGCAAACCTAATATGAAAAGAATTCAGATTGGTGGTGGATATATGGTGGTAGGATATGGCAGCGTGGTGGTATATGGCAGCGGTGGTGGTATATGGCAGCAACGATGAAGATGGTTCGGCGGCGTGAAAAACTGTGACAGAACTCGAAAGTCTAAAGGACTAGACGCTAAGACCAGCAACTAGACACAACGATGCAACCGCAAATTCAAGAAAGCAAAACCCTAAAAAGATTATGCAAAGGCTTAGATTGGTTCGGATATGATGAACTAACCCTAATTTTTTTTTGGCTTTTTCGTGGACTGTAGGTATGAAGAACAGACTCGATCTAAACTACAAAAACTTAAAAATCTCACTGAGAAACCTGGAAATCTGATACCACTTGATAGGGGCAAAGGTGTCCCATCTTTCGATGAGATGGTGGCTATCGTTTTTGGTGGAGTAGACTTTGACGATCCGACAACGAACGTGCGAGGACATCGTGCCTTAGCAATCGCTAAACCAACTCCGAGAGGTTATTGACCACGCCGGGGCACGATCAACCTGACCACGAAGGTCTATTTCCTGCAAGCAAATGAACAACAAGCAAGAAACATAAATTGCAATCTGGATATTGCGAATATAAGAGGAAAGCTTTATTACTGAAGGTGGGGTTCTATGACGTCTTGGTCTGGTCATTGAACACAAACGAAGTACGCGAAGGTACAGCTATGGAGAACTTTTAATCTAAACAAAACCAAAAGTCTGAATGACGCCCTAAGGGCTATATAAATGGAGGAAGAGGGGGGGATTTCGTGGCCCCTTGGAGAAGGGGTCCGAAACCAACCCTAACTCTATTTTCCCCATACATACGGACTCTAAAAACATCCTATACTTCAGTATTTCAAAATTACATGGGCCTGGCCCAAAAATAAGGTGATGCAGCACCTATAATAGCCTCTGAACGAAATTTATGAAGTGGCATCTTGTATATTTCGTCCAAGGCTTCATGCACTCATTAGGGTGGCTTACAAGTCCTGAAATCATCACTTGTAACACCGTTCTTGTTCCCCTTCCGCATGCCATCATCTCCATGCTTGATCTTGCTCCAATGTTCATCCTTCTTGTCCAAGCTAGGCCCTTCATTTGTAAGCAAGACAAATGTATCCAATTTAGGCAGCATCATATTCTCATGAACATTAGAATCATTACCAAGAAACAAAAGTACTTGGTAATTTAATTAGCGTGCGTGAGCTCTAGTAATTGGTCCAGTATGTATAGCAGTAGGGGCTGTGGGTGTAACAATGGTATTGATGTCCTCATCATTCTGTCAACCTTCAATGCCCATGAAAGGTACTCTTCGGGATCGTTGCTTCCGAAGAACTTGGGCATGGTGAACTTGAGCTTGCCGTAGCGTTGCTCTTCATTGTGTTCGGGTCGATGGTGATGATGATGCTCTTGCCGAGGAGGACGATCTTGAACCGCTTGGTTCTCTTGCACCTCATTGTTAGCTTCGTGTTGAGGTCATGGAAGGTTAGCATGATTCCTCATTTCTTGGAGCTCTTCACGATGAGCGGCCTCTTCTTGGCGCTCACGGCGGAGGGCCACTTCTTGAAGTCGTGCTTGGCGGTTGCGCTCATCGACCGCTAGTGTAGCCTCGCGTAGAGCATGTTGGGCTTCAATATTTTGTTCCTCACGACGATGTTGCTCTTGTCGAACTGCATCACCATCTTGTTGCTCTTGTCGATCTTGGCGGATTGGAGCTTGCTCTTGGACCGGATGCTCATTAGCTTGTTGCCGTTGGCGTGCAAGTTCGCGGAGACGGCCTTGTAAACCATTGTCATGGAATGGGTTTTATGGAGCTTGATGAACTTCATGGTCTTGGTGGTGATGCGAACGAGCTCAAGGAGGAAGAAGAAGGTTGGAAAGAATGACGACTTGAGTGTCTCCGTCTTGAGTAGGACGAAGAGGTAGAAGAACGGTTGACCAACAAGGCACGAATCTCGTCCATTCTTGCATTGTTCATTTGTTTTTGTTCGTCGAGCGTGTTGTCAAAGTAGTCTCTTCTACGTTGTTCGGATTGTTGCAAGTCGGTTGCGAAGTTGTCGATGTGGTCGCTCAATGCTTGTTGTTCTTGATGCAAAGCTCTTTGTGCACCAAAGAGGTGGTTCTTGGTGACGAAGGTGTTCGAGTCCTCATCGTGCTCAATGAAGAGTGGGTTCGAAGAAGTGGTTGGCCTATCCATCATCGCAAGCAAATATGTGAGTGGAAGAATGGAAAGAACTGTACCAAATGTACCTTGACCGATGTTGAGAATGGATCAATGATCACTCAATAGTGTAGCAAGGAAATAGCACAATTGGTACCGTATCTCGTCAATATCTCACACCTACACAAATAAAGCCTTTGGTGGATCTTGGTGAGGATGGTGGCACAAAATTTATGCGAATTTTAGCAAGAATCAATAATGTTGAAAAAGATTCGCAAATTCGCAAATGCAACAAGTAGACCAATAGCAAGATGTTGTACACAGAAACACACACATGTACAAATAAGTGGGGTCGTGCAACCAAAACTGAGCGCAAAATGTGGAATCCACGGAAAATGCTCTTGTTGCACAACACAAGAGAGACGTTAGCACGATTGCACAATATAGGCGGATAAGAGACTTGTGCACAACCTATAAGGCAAAAATGCAACGACTTCTATCCCAAGTATGCTATATATATGATGTTTCGGTGATATGATCCAAGATGATCGAGTATGACAATGTTAATGTAGTATGATGCTATGGTTCTTGCTTAAAAGCTCTTTGCTTATCTTTCTCTTTTGCTGAAAAGCTTGTTGGCTCTTTATCTTTTGAGCTCTTTTAGTGGCTACTCATGCAAAACTTCATGAACCAAGATATCAATTGTGTATATGCAGTGACAACCTTGTGACACAAGAGATAATATCAAGATACTTGGACCAATATGATATGGTATGTATGCAATGGGAACTATGATCACTAATGTGCACAAGTAACGTTCCCAACAATACTGAAATGGCTAGTCTCGATGGGTAAGTAAGGCGAAATGGGCTATGGGGTTATCAATGCAATGGCAAGGAATACAAAAAGGTGTTGTCGAAGTTACCGTCCTTGCTTACGGTTGAGGGTGTCAAGGTTGTGAAGTGGTCGTTGTCGATGTCGAGTCCTTGGCGAAGATGAGCGGTGGTGATGTCAAAGTCGAACCGTTCCTAGTTAGCCAAAACACCCTAGGAAACGATGAACCACAACTCAAATTCTCAAAGCAAATGTCAACTGGTGGTAACGGAAAGTGGTGGCACGGTCGGGTATATTGAGTGGGGTAGTAGAAGTGGTATGGTGGTGGTCGAGGTGGTGGTGAAGAATAACTGCAGAAGTGCAGTTTCGTCAGAGGAAGCCGGATGATCTGGGCCAGAAGCCGGATGATCCGGGCGAGTCCGGATGATCCGGGTCAGGGTCCGGATTGTCCGGGTAGGTCAACTGCGCACGGGGATGGCTCGGGGTGAACTCAAAAACTGCCAAAAATTTGAGAATTTTGGGGATTTTTGATGGGTTTCGTGGTGGAGATGGTGGGGAAAGGTAAGATCCACTTGCAACACAAAGAATCCACGGATCAAAATCAACAAAACTTCATCATACGAACAAATCACAAAAAAAAATTGGGGCTATTTTTGTTGGGATTTTTGGATTTTAGGACGAAATCAACAAGAGAACAAAGTGTAGGGGCTCCAAATTCATGATCAACCTAGGCTCATGATACCAGGATGATGTAGGGTGGAACCCTAGGGGCCGATCTTTAATGAAATGGAGGGGTTCCCACGAAGAACACGATGAATACACGAGGGAAAACACGAGGGAACACTCAAATCAACAGGAACAATCACACATGTCCTAGATCCATGAACACAAAGGGTGATACAAGATTCAAACGCAACAAAGGACGATACAAGAGGAGGTAGTTCTTCCCGATCTGGAGATGGGGTCTTGAATCCACGAGGGGATCTTCTCCTAGATGGAGGGCTTGAATCCACTCGGGGGATCTTCTCCTAGGTGGAGGACTTGGCCTCCAATGGAGTAGGTATCAAGTGGATGAGCAATGCTCTATGTCTCAAATGAGCTAAACTATTGCTAACCCTAGAAAAGTGGAGGAGAACTCATTTATATAGGCTAAGGGGACGAAGGGGTACATGGGCCTCGGCCCAACACGCGCGCACAGGCGGGGGTCCGGATGATTCGGATGGGGAGCCGGACGACCCGGGCTTCAGGGACCCGGATGATCCCAGGGATGGTCCGGATGGTCTGGACGTGGCGAGGAGGCAGGCGGCGGCCCGCATGTTTGGAGGGGGGTCCGGACGTCCGGCTAGGTCCGGATGATCCGGGACTCCGTTCGGATGATCCCGCTTCATGGTTCAGCTGCGGGTGCTCTCAGGTGGATTAGCCGGATCGTCCGGACCAGGGTCCGGATCGTCCAGGCTCTGTCCGGATCGTCCGGCCATCCTGGGACTTGGCTGATTTCTTCTCCGTCTTCGCGTGTGTCTTCCTCTTCTGAATCTCCTTGCTCTTTAGCTTCTCCATGGCTAACTCCTTGGTAGCTGAGTATGCAAAGTGTCTCCGTTTGAGGTACTAGCCATGTCTCATGTGTTTCAAAGAGGAATTGCGATGTCACCTCGGTTTCGAGAGCTCTTGTACGTGCTCATGTCATGGGTCCACTTGGCACTTGGTGAGATGATGATAGGTCCATGGGGATGACCTAGGGATGCTCCGCATCACCCTTCTTGTGTTTAATGACATAAGGGAAAGTCTCAATGAATTCAACCCATTTAGCATGTCTACGGTTCAGTTTTGCTTGACTTTTAATGTGTTTCAAAGATTCATGATTAGAATGTATAACAAATTCTTTGGGCCATAAATAATGTTGCCATGTTTCTAAGGTCCGAACAAGAGCATATAATTCTTTATCATAAGTAGAATAGTTCAGACTAGGCCCACTCAATTTTTCAGAAAAGTATGCAACAGGTTTGCCATCTTGTAATAACACACCTCCTAATCATATTCCACTAGCTTCACATTCAAGCTCAAAAGTCTTATTAAAATCAGAAAGTAGGAGTAAAGGAGCATGTGTCAACTTATCTTTCAATACCGTGACGGCTTCTTCCTGTCCGGTACCCCAAACAAAAGGCACATCCTTCTTTGTAAGCTCATTGAGAGGTGCAGCAATGGTGCTAAAATCTCTCACAAAACGCCTATAGAAACCAGTGAGTTCAAGAAAACTCGTCACTTGTGTGACCATTTTGGGCTGCGGCCAACTCTCAATAGCTTCAATCTTGGCTTTATCAACTTCAATTCCTTGTGGAGTAAGAACATAGCCAAGAAAAGATACTCGGTCGGTGCAAAAGGTGCACTTCCCAAGGTTACCAAACAAATGTGCATCACGTAGAGCAATAAAAACATCATGTAAATGTTCCAAATGTTCTTCCAAAGATTTGCTATAAATCAGTATATCATCAAAATAGACTACCACAAATCATCCAATGAAAGCACGTAAAACTTTGTTCATTAATATCACGAAAGTACTAGGTGCATTAGTTAACCCAAAAGGCATGACTAACCACTCATATAAACCAAACTTAGTTTTAAATGTTATTTTCCATTCATCTCCCAATTTCATATGAATTTGATGGTATCCACTACGCAAATCAACTTTGGAGAGTATTGTAGAGCCACTCAATTCATCAAGCATATCATCTAGCCTAGGAATAGGATGACGATAACGAATAGTAATATTATTAATGCCTCTACAATCAACACACATACGCGACGTACCATCCTTTTTTGGCACTAGTATAATAGGAACAACACAAGGACTAAGAGATTCGCGTATATAACCTTTGTCGAGCAGGTCCTGTACTTGATGCCTAATGTCCTTCGTCTCCTCTGGATTGGTACGGTATGGCGCACGCTTTTGCAGCGAAGCACTGGGAATTAAGTCAATCTGATGCTCAATCCCACGAATAGATGGTAATCCTGGTGGCACGTCTTGTGGAAAGACGTCAACGAACTCCTGCAAAATGTGACAGCAGGAGGCAAAGAGGAAGGCACGTCCTCGAATGAAAATAATGCCTCTTTGCACAAAAAAGCATAGCAAACAGATTTGCTGAAATCTAGATCATCAATATCAGATTTGGTGGCAAGTAAACATGCACTTTTCAATTAAATTTCAGAAGAAACACTAGATGGTTTATTATTAGGCTTCATTTGTTGCTTAAATTCTTTTCCCACAATCTGGTTTTCACTCTTATTTTTCTCCTGTTTTGCTTTATTAGCTCTATTAATATAATCTTTTAAAATGGAATCAGGAGTCATAGGAAGCAAAGTAATATGTTTATCCTTATGAACAAGAGTATATTGATTGTTTCTACCATGGTGTATAGAATTTTTATCAAATTGCCATGGTCTACCAAGTAATAAGGAACATGCTTGCATGGGTACCACATCACAATCAACATAATCAGCATATGTAGAGATACTAAAATGCACACAAATAGTACGTGTTACCTTAACCTTGCCGCTGTTGTTGAACCATTGGATGTAGTAAGGATGTGGATGTGGTCTTGTGGTAAGAGATAGCTTCTCCACCATCTCCATGCTAGCCAAGTTGTTGCAGCTCCCTCCATCTATGATGACACGAACAGAACGTTCCTTCACAACTCCCTTTGTATGGAACAAATTATGCCTCTGATTTTGCTCAGCTTGTGTGACCTGCACACTCAAAACACGTTGAGCAACTAAACTTTCATACCTGTCAGCATCTTCAGCAGCCATGTATTGCGTCTCATGACCAGAATCATGTCCACCGTGTTCTTCACTTGTAATAAGAGCCAAAGTCTCCTCATCAAAGTCAATAGCAGACTCATACCCACCATCCTCAGTAACACACGGCGATTGGCATTCTCTCACATAATGACCACTACCCTTACAACGACGACAAATAATATCATGTGTGTGCCCTGTGGATGCCATGGATGAAGAAGAGCTCTGTGTAGGCCCGGTAGGTGTGCTCTTGGCAGATAGTGGTGGTAGTGCCTGCTTTCTTGTATCACAGCTGGAGGTGGCAGTTGACGGAGGTGCCGGTGTAGCAGAATGTGTGGAAGTAGAAGATGCACACGGTGTCCATGATGAAGGTCGACCTGCAGAAAAATTAGTCCGCGCCAATGCCTGTCGATCCTGCACTTCACGTTCAGCTTTGCAAGCAAGATGGAATAAACGAGTGATATTGGTATACTCCTTATACTCTAAAATGGTCTGAATATCTTTATTTAACCCACCCCTAAAATGTGCAAGCATAGCTTCATTATCCTCAACAATACCACATCTAATCATGCCAGTTTGTAATTCCTGATAATATTCTTCTACAAAAAAAATTCCTTGTCTTAAGCGCTGCAATTTTTGAAGTAATTCATGTTCATAATATGGTGGAACCCAACGGCTACGCATAGCAGTTTTCAAAGCAGCCCAAGTAGCTGGAATAGGATATAATCTACAATGTTCAGACCACCAAACACATGCAAAACTAGTGAAAGCACAAACAGCATCCGCAACACGTCTATCCTCGGGATATTGTTCAGTTTCTAACTCCCAAGCAAGATAAATATCAAGAATGTATCTACCCTCGAATGGCAGGATATTCAACTTTAGTTCAGGAATGTGGTTTTGACCGCGTACCTGAAGGGGTGGTGCAGCCCTACCGTTGCGATTATATGCATGAGGACAACCCGGTGGTGGTTGTGCTGGTGGTTGCACATAGTTCTGATTTTGATCAACCTCATCCTCGTAATGGTCCTCCACCTCTGCTGTAGCAGCAGGAGCTACAGAAGCATCAACAACAGTAGCAGTGGCACCAAAAGTTTGTCCTGGCTCAAGAGGGACACGATGCGCTCGTCCTGCTGGATCGCGACGTGGAGGTGGTTGTTGCTATTGTTGCAACGGTGCAACAGAGGCAGCTGGTGGTTGTGGTAGATGTGCGAGTACTTCATCGAGCTTGGTGTCCAACTTGGTGTCAATTGTCTTCTCAATGTCATCAATCCTCTCTAGTGCCATGCCAAAACTGGTCATCACGTCTTCCACCTGTTGACCCACCATTTGCTGAACTTTATCATGAAGCTCCTTCATTCTCATGTTCTCCCAGTCAATCTCGTCGGCTTGTGATCTTGCCATGGTTAGCAGCAATAGAAACACATAATAATATGATCCTACAGATTACTAGAAAGTGTTGGGGTGTCACAAATCCGTCAAGCAAATCTCAAATTCTTACCAGTTCTTACCCAACAACAGGCGGTGATTAGCAACCGTTGTAGTCAAAACTCTCAAAGCTTGGATAGAGCGATTACCAGGGAGAGTCAAACGCACGATGTGGATGTGTGTGGAGCTGGGATGGCTTATAATATGGTAGTAAAAAGGTCAGAAATAATCAATTCAGAGATGCAAAGTTGAATAAACGCTCATAGACGGTACTGTGCTGGTCCTAGGCTAGACCGTACTAGAGACGCGAGCCTAGAACACTAACAAAATCATGGCACTTCACGGAAACAAGGGAGGAGAACACTCTGAATCTCTTTTGTTTCACTTTTTTTGCAATTTTTTTCCTCTTTATTGTTTTTGCTCCGCAATATTTTTTTTTGAAAAAGTCTACAATGGCCTAAAAACTGCCTAGCCAGAATTTTCCAGACTTAGTTTTTTTAAAATTGGAACTATTTTTCTTGTACGGGTGGCACGAAAGTTGGGGAGTCTCACTTGGTCACGACTCGAAGTATGGCATGATCTGGAAATCGAAAACAAAGAAACAAATACTGGACTCAGACTAGGACTGGTGGCGGAGATGAATCTGGTGGAAACTCAGACTGGTAGCGGATATATGTTGGGCGGTGGAACACGGACTGGTGGCGAATCTGTGATGGAGGTGGACTCGGATTAGTGTGACGGCAGTGGATATGTGGTATACGGCAGCGGTGATGACGATGGTTGTATATGGCAGCGGTGATGACGATGGTGGTATATGGCAGCGGTGATAATGATGGTGCGGCGGTGACGTGACAACCTGTGAATAGAACTTGAAACTCTAAGGGGCTAGACGCTAAGACCAGCAACTTAACACGATAATGCAACCGCAAATTCAAGAAAGCAAATACAGAAAAGATTATGCAAAGGCTCAGACTGGTTCGCATATGATGAACTAACGCAAATTTATTTTGGCTTTTTCGTGGACTGTAGGTATGAAGAACAGACTCGATCTAAACTATGAAAAACTGTAAAATCTCACCGAGCAACCTAGAAATCTAATACCACTTGATAGAGGCGAAGGTGTCTCGATGTTTCGATGAGATAGCTATCATTTTCTGTGGGAGTCGACTTTGACGATTCGACTACGAACGTGCGAAGACGTCGTGCCTTAGCAATTGCTAAACCAACTTCTGAGGGGTTATTGACCACGCCGGAGCACGATCAGCCTGACCACGAGGGTCTATTTCCTGCGAGCAAATGAAGAACAGGCAAGAAACTCACATTGCAATCTGGATATTGCGAATATAAGAGGAAAGCTTTATTGATGAAAGTGGGGTTCTGTGACGTCTTTGTCTGGTTGTTGAGCTCAAACGAAGTACGCGAAGTTGCAACTATGGCGAACTTTTAATCTAAACAAAACCCAAAGTCTAAACGACGCCCTAAGGGCTGTATATATGGAGGAGTAGGGGGGATTTCGTGACCCCTTGTAGGAGGGGTCCGAAACCAACCCTAACTTTGTTTCCCCACACATACGGATTCTAAAAACAGCCTATACTTAAGTATTTCAAAATTACATGGCCTGGCCCAAAAATAAGGTGGCGCATCACTTAAAATAAGCTATGGACGAAATTTATGAAGGGGCATCTTGTATATTTCGTCCATGTCCTTGTAGGTCGTCATGGAGGCTTCAAAGTTCTCAAATATGCACTAGAAACGCCATTCTGGATCCCTTCGCGCGTGCCTTTATCTCCATGCTTGATCCTTGTAGGATCGAAAGTAGGTCTAGAGGGGGGTGATTAGACTACTTAACCAAATAAAAATCTAGCCTTTTCCCAATTTTATGTCTTGGCAGATTTTAGCAACTTAGCACAAGTCAAGCAATCAACCTACACATACAATTCGAAGAGTGTAGCAGCGGAAAGTAAAACATTGCATATGAAGGTAAAGCGAAGGGTTTGGAGAAGGCAAACGCAATGTAGACACGGAGATTTTTGGCGTGGTTCTGATAGGTGGTGCTATCGTACGTCCACGTTGATGGAGATTTCAACCCACGAAGGGTAACTGCTGCGCGAGTCCACGGAGGGCTCCACCCACGAAGGGTTCACGAAGAAGCAACCTTGTATATCCCACCATGGCCATTGCCCACGAAGTACTTGCCTCACTCGGATAGATCTTCACGAAGTAGGCGATCTCCTTGCCCTTACAAACTCCTTGGTTCAACTCCACAATCTTGTCGAAGGCTCCCAAGTGACACCTAACCAATCTAGGAGACACCACTCTCCAAAAGGTAATAAATGGTGTGTTAATGATGAACTCCTTGCTCTTGTGCTTCAAATGATAGTCTCCCCAACACTCAACTCTCTCTCACAGATTTGGCTATGGTGTAAAGAAGGTTTGAGTGGAAAGCAACTTGGGGAAGGCTAGAGATCAGGATTCTTGTGATAGGAATGGAATGTCTTGATCTCAACACATGAGTAGGTGGTTCTCTCTCAGAAAATGAGTAGTGGAAGTGTAGGCTCATTCTGATGGCTCTCTCTTGGATAGAGAATGGGGTGGAGGGGTATATATAGCCTCCACACAAAATCCAACCGTTACACACATTTGACCCAACTCGGTCAGACCGAATAGAAGAACTCGGTGAGACCGATTCAATTCAAAATGTGAATGTTAGGAATTTCAGTGGGACCGATATACTCAACTCGGTGGGACTGATGTGCTAGGGTTAGGGCAAGACCTCATCTCGGTGTGACCGATTGCATGAACTCGGTGGGACCGATTTCAGCAATGAGTTAAACAGAGAGTTGGTCAGGCAAACTCGGTGGGACCGATCGCTCACTTCGGTAAGACTGAAACGTTACTAAGGGAAACAGAGAGTTTGCATTGCAAACTTTGTGGGACCGATCGCTCATTTCGGTAAGACTGAAACATTACGAAGGGAAACAGAGAGTTTGCATTGCCATCTCGGTGAGATCGAAAGCCCTATCGGTGAGACCGAATTAGGGTTTCTGGTAGTGGCTATGTCAAAGAAACTCGGTGGCGCCGAATAGCTCAAATCGGTGGGGCCGAGTTTGACTTTAGGTTTTGGACATATTGGAAAGGAGAAAATGTTTGAGGGCTTTGGAGCATATCACTAAGCATTTTGAGCAAGTAGACCATTATGCAACACCTCATCCCCTTTTAATAGTATTGGCTTTTCCAATGGACTCAATGTGATCTTGGATCACTAAAATAGAAATGAAGAGTCTTGAGCTTTTGCCAATCTTTGTCCTTAGCATTTTGAGGGGTCCACGTCTCTAGTCCATGCCATGCCAATCATTGAACTATCTAAAATATTTCACTTGAAAGGATATTAGTTCAATGAGCTATATGTTGTTATGAATTACCAAAACCACCCGGGCATTAGTTGCAATTTCAATCTCCCCATTTTTGGTAATTGATGACAACATATAGATCAAAGCTTCGACAAATGATAATATGAAGAAAATACATCATCGCTTTGAGAAGTATGTGATAAGTAAGAGCTCCCCCTAAATTTGTGCATTATTTAAAATTTGCTTTTGAATGCAAATGCACAATCGATTAGGATCATGGAACACTCTTCCATGTCACATACATCTTGGTGGAGCACTCAAAATGATAGAATAAAACAAGATGCACTCATCACCAAGGGAAACCTGATTGATCATACACAAGTATATAGATATCATCATTCAAGCACACAATAAAGCATAATATGATCAAACACATGATCATAAGAATATCTCCCACATAAGCACAAATAGTAGCAAACAAGCAATCAAGTAGCAAGTAGCAAAAGAGACAATAAAACGCAAAACACTCTCTTTCTCGAAGCCTAATGATCTATACACTTTCTCCCCCTTTGGCAACAAGTTACCAAAAAGCTCGAAAATGCATAGTGCTATGCGGCACTCTAGGCACGATCTCCGGGAGCTCCTGAAGTGGTCTTCTGGCTGGTTGCTACAGTGTGCGTAGATGGTGTGGAGAGGAGTCCATTTGCAAATGCTTCTGCTGATGTCTGAGGAGCTGGAGGAGTTGAGATAGGAGGTACAATAGTGGTAGTTTCTGCAGGTGCTGACAGTGTAGTCCTCGTATCACTGACTACTGGCACTGCTGAAGACCTCTGTGCCCTTGGCACACGCTGAAAAGTGTCGGTGGTAAGTCTGTCATTCCTGTCTTCAACCTCTTCCTGGAGCTTCTCAATAGTGGTTTGAATCTCGGTGACCTTCACATCTAAATCATGAAGTTTTGTCTCAATGATCCTCTCAAGGCTCTCTTGATTTCGAGTCAGGGTGGCCAGTCCTTTCTCTATTCTCACGCTTGCCTCAAGCAGATAAGTGAGTTGATCTTGCTTGGTCTTGAGATTGATACCTAAAACATCTGGCATTGTTGAAGTCTTTGCAGCCTTTGCTTTCTCTTGCTTTAATAGTGAACTCCATGGTTCCTTGAGTGGAGGCTCTGGCTTTTGACATAGGCACTCTCTTAGCAGGAACTTTCACCTTCATTCCAGGCTTGGTTGCAGCAGCAGCTGCATACTCTTTCCTGAGCACCTTCTTCTTGGAGGTCACTTCCTCCTCAGCAACAAAAATCCTCATCTTCTGAATCTGAGGTTCTCTTCTTCCTTTGCCTAGTAGCAGCCTTAGGCAAAATGCTGGGTGTACTTCTGCTGCCTTCATCATATCTGCTGTTGGAGGGACTAGTGCCCTCACTGAGATTTACCTGCTCCTCTGACCTGTTCTGACTATCACTGTTGTCTGACATCTCTGACACTGACCCTGTGCATAGATAGGTATAGGTAGAGTAGATGAGCATCACAAAGCACAACTATTTTTGCAAAAACATTGAGACAAAAACTTAACTTTAGTTTTCTGCAGAAAGCATTTCGGAGCTACCGATATGACAAACTCGGTGACACCGAAGCACACACAGAGTCTAAACATACAGTTTCAGTCAGACCGAAATGTAGTTCGGTGACTTCGAGATGCTAGGGTTTCACAGAGAAAGTAAACTTGGTCACACCAATTCGTGCACTTCAGTCAGACCGAGTAGTACATGTGCAATGACATAGGTCAAATCGGTGAGACCAAAATTTTCAGATCGGTCGGTCCGAGATGAGTTCGGCGGAAACCTAACCCTAAGTTTTTGCATCAAATCTATTCTAGAGGAAGTTTTAGGTGGATAGATTTATCTCAATCGTGGCAAGAAGCTTGGCATTATTCTTTGTGCAAGAATCAAAGTTAAAGAAAGCACAAAGAGATCGAGTCCGTACCCTAACTCGGTGACGAACTCGCTACGGCGACAACGGTGGTGGAGATTCCCGTTGACGGCGACGGAGACCAGTAGCAGGAGGACGCTGGCGACAATGGCGATGATCCGGAGACCAAGGGGCGGCAGAGCTGGGCAGGCGCGGTCGGGCGGTTTGGAGTAATTTCCAAATTTCAACCCGCGGTATATATACCCAGTCACTATCGGTGTGACCGAGTGGAACAATTCGGTGGCACCGAGATGCAGAATCGCAAGCGTTTACTGCAACTCAGTGAGACCGAACAGTTCTAATCGGTTGCACCGAGGTGAAAACATAGATCAACTCAATGATTTCGGTGAGACCGGAAGGAATGAATCGGTCAGACCGAAAGCCATTAAGAGGTTTTGGAAGTTTAAGCACTTGACAGATCGGTGGCTCTGAGTGCTCCTCACCCGGAGGGTCCGAATTCGACTTGTTCAAACTTTGTGATGTAGCACGAATAGAGTTTGAGACGAGAAAAGCATAGATAGCTAGAGGGAGTTCTTAGGCATTCTTGTCCATCCATTTGGCAAAAAGAAAAGAAATCAAACAATCAAAGCAACAAATAGATGTCCTCGAATGGAGAAAATATGCAACCAACATGCTCACACAATAAGATAGCGAATGAAATATGTGGCAAAGCATGCACAAACACTCTAGCATCTATCAAGCAATTGGCGATGACTAGGTCATCTATATATGAGTATATTGACTTAGGAGTCGAATGAGAACATTTGATCATAGGTCATACTCATCGTTTAAGCTCAAGTGGGGTTACCACTTTTACATAAAGCATTGATGTGTTCACACCATTAGAGTTGTTTTAGCTCAATCCTTAGAGCAAAGCTCCCCCTAGATGTGATATTCCCCCTAGATGTCGATGATGACTTCATGTAGGTGTTGAAGATGTAGATGCTCAATGTTGATGTAGATCATTTGGAGCAATCCATTAGAGTGAGTTGCACTTTCAATACCTACATGGGTTAGTCCCACAAGGAACATACACGGATATCCATAGACATAGAGTGAAATACACATATGATGTTGTCCATGAAAGCATTAGGTTACCTTGTCCCTTGTCTTACCAACAAGAGGGTTTGTGACTCCTTGAACTAGTGCAAGATATGAAAGTTGATTGCACTTGTCGTCGCCAAAATGAATATGAGTGAAGTATGTTGGCGGAGTCACCCTCAAGAACTCTTTAGTTCTTCTTCGGGACCCACATCAACTTGATGGGAATCCTTGGAGTTGTAGTCGTACTTGATGAAGTAGAACTTGATGTAGTCTTGGGAACCCACTTGACCCAGGCCTTTGGAGCTTCTTCAAATGAATCAATCTCTTCTTGAAGCTTGGCCTTGCCTTTTAGCTTGTGGTCTTGTGGTGGAAGATCATCTTGAGCTTGTGTTCCCTCGAAAGAAGTGGGGTCATACTTCTCTTGTTGAGGAACAAACTTCGTCTTGGTGTATTGATCTTCTTCCCACTCAACTCCATTGGCATTGAATTTGCGTTCAAAACCAACACCTTGATTCTTCCGGTGCTTTCCATGCTTGCGTACAATTTCCTCAAATTGCTTACTTCCGTCAAGGCTCTTGTAAACACCTTTCTCTATAATTCCCTTCAATAAGCTATTTTCTTGCTCAAGTGTAACTTGGCTAAGAGAATCATTAGTGGAATCAAGAGAATTACTAGAAGCAACAATATTGGATTTAACATGATTATTGTTACTACTAGAAGAAGAATCTTTCTTGTTGTTGTTGCTAGATTTTACTTGTGGCATGTAAGTAGACAAGAGTAAACGCTTGGCAATGTAAGAAGAACTTTTATTACGAAGATCATCATTGATTGCTTTTAAGAACCCATGCTCTTGCTCTAGATTGAGCTTTTCAAAGCGTAGCTTCTCATGAGTCTTTAAAAGCTCTCGATGATCCTCTAAGGTAGTTTCATGAGCTAACTTAAGAGTGTTTAGTTCTTTAGTTAGACCCTCAATCTCCTTCTTATCAATGTCATTTGTTTCATCTTGATTAGCATGATTAATAGCAATTTCATCATAGTTTTCATTACTAGTGTTGTCAACAAGTAAATCATCATCACCTGCAAATCATCTTCATCACTATTGAAATCAATATACTCGGGGTGTGATACCTTGGGACCTTTAGCCATGAAGCATCTTCTAATCCCTTCATTTGGTGAGTCAAATATGTCGTAGGAGTTGGATGACACAAGTGCAAGACCGGCAACACCTTCATCTTGAGTATGTTTGGAGTCGGAGTGATAACTTCTCTCAGAGTAGTGTTCGGAGTTGGAACCGGATACCCATTCACCAACATTAGCTTGATGTCTTCGTCTTGTGTAGCTCTTTGATGACTTGTCCTTCCTTTCTGAATCCTTGCTTCTACGAGAGGGTCTTCGTTCATAACGATCATCTCTACTCCTTCTCTCTCTTGGAGGTGATTCATCTCTTTTACTTATCCTTTTAGGTGAGTCTTCTCTTCTTTTGTAGGGAGCCGTACACTTATTAGAGTAGTGTCCGGGTCTTCCATGATTGTAGCAATTTCGTTCACGACTAGAAGATCTCTTGTCATATTAGGACCTTGACTTGGAACTTCTCTCTTTGCCTCTACTCTTGTAGAACTTGTTGAAATTCTTCACCATTAGGCTCAATTCTTCATTGAAGACTTGTTTCTCACTTGATGTTGTAGGGGCATCACATGAAGCTTTGTAAGCAGCACTAGACTTGTTGTGAAGCTCTTCCTTATCCGTAAGTGACATCTCATGAGCAACAATTCTACCAATGACTTCCATTGGCTTGAGATCTTTGTAATTGGGCATCATTTGGATCAAGGTGCACACGGTATCATATTTTCCATCCAAAGCTCTTAGAATCTTCTTGATGATGAATCTGTCCGTCATCTCCTCACTTCCTAAGCCGGCAATCTCATTTGTGATGAGAGCAAGCCTAGAATATATTTCAGCGACTCCTTCACCATCATTCATTCTGAACTTGTCAAGTTGACTTTGAAGCACATCCAATTTGGATTCCTTGACAGACTCGGTACCTTCGTGCATATCAACCAAAGTATCCCAAATTTCCTTTGCATTCTCAAGGCGGCTGATTTTGTTGAATTCTTCGGGGCACAATCAATTGAAGAGGATATCGCAAGCTTGAGCATTGTATTGCAATATCTTCAATTCTCCTGCGGTTGCTTCACGATTTGGTTCTCTTCCATCTTCAAAGAATTCACCTTGCAAACCAACACACACAATAGCCCAAACGGAGGGGTTATGTCCAAGAATATGCATTTTCATCTTATGCTTCCAACTAGCAAAATTAGTGCCATCAAAGTAAGGACCTCTACGGTGGTAATTTCCCTCGCTAGACGCCATACTCTCCTAGGTTGTGAAACCAAGGCTATGATCACCAAAGCTATGGAAACCATGGCAAATAGAGACCAAAGCTCTGATACCACTTGTAGGATCGAAAGTAGGTCTAGAGGGGGGTGATTAGACTAGTTGACCAAATAAAAATCTAGCCTTTTCCCAATTTCATCTCTTGGCAGATTTTAGCAACTTAGCACAAGTCAAGCAATCAACCTACACATGCAATTCTAAGAGTGTAGCAACGGAAAATAAAACATTGCATATGAAGGTAAAGGGAAGGGTTTGGAGAAGGCAAACGCAATGTAGACACGGAGATTTTTGGCGTGGTTCTGATAGGTGGTGCTATCGTATGTCCATGTTGATGGAGACTTCAACCCATGAAGAAGCAACCTTGTCTATCCCACCATGGCCATCGCCAACGAAGGACTTGCCTCACTTGGGTAGATCTTCACGAAGTAGGCAATCTCCTTGCCCTTACAAACTCCTTGGTTCAACTCCACAATCTTGTCGGAGGCTCCCAAGTGACACCTAACCAATCTAGGAGACACCACTCTCCAAAAGGTAATAAATGGTTTGTTGATGATGAACTCCTTGACCTTGTGCGTCAAATGATAGTCTCCCCAACACTCAACTCTCTCTCACAGATTTGGCTATGGTGGAAAGAAGGTTTGAGTGGAAAGCAACTTGGGGAAGGCTAGAGATCAAGATTCTTGTGATAGGAATGGAATGTCTTGATCTCAACACATGAGTAGGTGGTTCTCTCTCAGAAAATGAGTAGTGGAAGTGTAGGCTCGTTCTGATGGCTCTCTCTTGGATAGAGAAGGGGGTGGAGGGGTATATATAGCCTCCACACAAAATCCAACCGTTACACACATTTGACCCAACTCGGTCAGACCGAATAGAAGAACTCGGTGAGACCAATTCAATTCAAAATGTGAACACTAGGAATCTCGGTGGGACCGATATACTCAACTCGGTGGGACCGATGCGCTAGGGTTAGGGCAAGACCTCATCACGGTGTGACCGATTGCATGAACTCGGTGGGACCAATTTCAGCAATGAGTTAAACAGAGAGTTGGTCTGGCAAACTTGGTGGGACCGATCGCTCACTTCAGTAAGACCAAAACGTTACGAAGGGAAACAGAGAGTTTGCATTACGAACTCGGTGGGACCGATCGCTCCTTTCGGTAAGACCGAAACATTATGAAGGGAAACAGAGAGTTTGCATTGCCATCTCGGTGAGACCGAAATCCCTATCGGTGAGACCGAATTGATTAGGGTTTCTGGCAGTGGCTATGTCAAAGAAACTCGGTGGCGCCGGATAGATCAAATCGGTGGGGCCGAGATTGACTTTAGGTTTTGGACATATTGGAAATGATAAAGTGGTTGAGGGCTTTGGAGCATATCACTAAGCATTTTGAGCAAGTAGACCATTACGCAATACCTCATCCCTTTTTAATAGTATTGGCTTTTCCTATGGACTCAATGTGATCTTGGATCACTAAAATAGAAATGAAGAGTCTTGAGCTTTTGCCAATCTTTGTCCTTAGCATTTTGAGGGGTCCACATCTCTAGTCCATGCCATGCCAATTATTGAACTATCTGAAATATTTCACTTGAAAGGATATTAGTTCAATGAGCTATATGTTGTTATGAATTACCAAAACCACCCGGGGATTAGTTGCACTTTCAATCCTGCTCCAGTGTTCATCCCTCTTGTCCATGCTAGGCCCTTCATTAGTAATCAATACAAATGTATCCAATTTAGGCAGCATCATATTCTCATGAACATTAGAATTGTCACCAAGAAACGAAAGTACCTGGTAATTCAATTGGTGTGCGCGAGCTCTAGTAATTGGTACAGTATGTATAGCAGCAGGGGCTGTGGGTGTAACAATGGTATTGATGTCCTCATCTCACTAGTCTCTCCATGATGGGTGGATGCTTGCTTGTCGGTGGTCACTTGACTTGGTGACATAGGTCGTAGCACGTACTCTCTTCCCTTTATCTTGAAGCTATAGTGGTTTGTTCTCCCATTGTCGATGACGCCACGGTCGAATTGCCAAGGTCTCCCCAAGAGAAGATGGCACACGGACATGCGAACCACATAACACTCCAAGGTGTACTCGTAGGCTCCGATCTTGAAAGAAACTTGCACGATGTGCTCCACTTGAATGGTGCCGGAGTCGCTAAGCCATTGGACCTTGTACGGGCAAGGATGCTTCTTTTTTACCAATTGTAGCTTGGAACATAGCTCGTCACTTGCCAAGTTGTGACAACTTCCTCCGTTGATGATGACCTTTACGAAGCGCCCGTTGATGCCGGCCTTGGTGTGGAAGATGTGACACCGTTGGTCTTTGTCTTGTTGGTGTTGAAGCGTCAAGACCATGGAGACCACAAGAGTGGGGCTTGAATCATTGTTGCAAAAGACTTGAGCATCTTCTTCTTCATTCACTTGATGGTGCATGGCGACGTGCTCGAGAGCTTCTGTTGTAGGGTGGAACCCTAGATGGAGATCTTTCATAATTGGAGGTGGATTCCCCGAAGAACACGAAGGGAAATCACAAGAGGAACACTCAAGAATAGTCCAATCACACATCCACTTGACCAACAAACACACAAGATCCACAAGTTACATGAATAATCAAAGGGAAACAAGATACATGATAGAGTTCATCCCAAATCCTATGAAGGATATGAGGGCTTGATGATCTGGATAGATCTTTCCCACAAGGAGGTCTTGAATCCCTAGGGATCTTCTCCAAAGGAGGCCTTGAAATCCAATGGAGTGTCTCTCTCTCTCAAGAGGAGGAATCCCACAAGGGGAGGTACATGAGCTAAGCTCAAATGTCTAGATCTATTCTTAGGTGAGTCTAAATGGAGGAGGAGGAGTATATATAGGTCCAAGGCATGAAGGGGTAAGGAGAGACCAAATGGGGATTACATGGGCAAAGCCTGTAGCAACCTACAGGGGGCCCCATGTGCACGGGGTAAGTGGAGCCCGTGCGCACGGGGTCTCCACAGACCAGACGTATTAGCCCGTGCGCACGGGGTCTGTGAGGCCCATGGACATGGGGGTCTCATGGGCACAGTACACGCCCGTGCGCATGGGGTCTTCAGGACCGTCCAGCCTGGGAGGCCCGTGGGCACGGGGTTGGGAGGGCCCGTGTGCACGGGGTCGCCTGGGAGCTACTGCCTTGTTCTTGGCCGGTTCCTTCTCTACTTCCAGGCTTCCGTATTGGAAGGTGTAGTTTTTCTCTTGCGCTTGGACTCCTCCACGATGAATGTGTAGCTCCGCTCACACCTATGTATGCACACGAGAGAGGGGTCTAGTAGTATACCATCCTCGAAGGGCACAAGTGAACACGTGTAAAGGAGATGATTCACCTTTGTATGCATGAAGTAGATGTGGCACGTGTCACTTGCCAAATGGACTCTTGACATGGTGATGACCGTAGGATGCTCTGCATCATCCCCTTCCCCTTGGGAAAGATCTGACCTCGGATCGAAAACCCAATCACCATGGGAAAGAGATGATGTCGTCGCGTAGAAGTGGAGAATCACCAAGCGTTCATCATCTTGTAGCTCAAAATGGGCACTCTCCAATGTCGCACCATCTTGTAATTCCTTCAAAAGAAGAAAGAAGAACAAACACTTGGAAAAACAAATGTGGTTAGTGTTAGTGCAAAACCAAACATTCAAGAGGTGATTCACCCAACAAGTGTCGTCATCAAGCTTAGCATATGGTGTGACAAAGAAGTGTGGCATGGCATTGAAGCATATAAATTGAGCACAATCAAGGTCATCATGGAAACAAGCATGTAAGTTTGAGGTAGTGATGCAAATATGTGTGGCAAGAGAATAAGCATCGACCTCAAGTTCATAGCAAGCATGCATAAAGTGCTCACCAAATTGTCTATGGTATGCATAGGAATCATTAACAACACCAAATATAATGAGATGTCTAAACACATGGGGCAAGTGCAAGACAATCCAAGCATAACGGGCATATGGTGTAGTGAAAATCGAGTGGCACTCAACACAATAGAAAGAGCAATTGTTCATCATGTGTGAGGGAATCAAGTCAAGCATGTGAGAAGCAAAGGGACATGGCATATGTGAAGTGATGACATTGGTGCAACCAAACATGTGATATGAGCAAGTAGGCAACAAGTTGGATGCAACACACAAGGCATATATGTCATGAGGCATAACAATGTGGAAATCGTGAATGAAAGCACTATCTCTAAAATGTGTGCAATCAAGTGGTCCAAGATGACCAATAAGTCTCATGGTGCAAGCAACACATGAAGTATGATCCAGAATATGCATGCTCATGGTTTGGGGGTTCTCAAAAGAGAAGGATATCACCTTGAAAACATGTCTGATGTAGGGTAGAACCCTAGATGCCCGATCTTTCACGATTGGAGCGGATCCCACGAAGAACACGAAGAACACGAGGGAAAACATGAGAGGAAACACGAGAGGATTCACTCAAACCAACAAGATTTGATTACACATGTGCTAGATCCGAATACACAAAGAGATACATGATCCAAAGTCAACAAAGGACGATACAAGTAGCAAGTTCTTCTCTGTGAGGAGGTCTTGAGGGTCTTCCCGTGAGGGGTCTTTAATCCACTTGGGGGATCTTCTCCATAGAGGTCGTGAAGTCCAATGGAGAAGGTGTCAAGTGGATGAGCAAAGCTCTATCTCCTAAAATGAGCTATCACATTGCTGACCCTAAAATGTGAGGGAGAGGGAGTATATATAGTCTAGGGGGCGAAGGGATACTGTGCGCAGACGGGCAGAGCCGGACGTCCGGGCGTCGGGCCAGATGTATGGGCCTTCACGAGGAGCCGGATGTTCGGGGCTGGGGCCGGATGTCCGGGCTGTCGGGGCCGTTCTTCTGCTCTCTGTATAGGGCTTGTCCGGATGTCCGGGCTAGGCGTCCGGATTTCCGGGCTGGAGGCCGGATGTCCGGGCACTGTAGACTTGGCTACTGGGCTGATGCTTCTATCGACACCTCCAGGGGCCGGATGTCCGGGGTCGTGGCCGGATGTCTGGGTCCTGGAAGCTATTCTCGGTTCCTTCTGTTGGTTCCCTTCATCCATGAACTTGTAAACTTGTCCATCTTCATGTGCATCTTCGAGAGGGTCCCCTTGGTACCTGATCATGCACAACATTCCGGACTTAAGTAGTATCCATGTCTCACGAGGATCATATGGAATATCACTAAGGAGAGATGTCACCTCGTTCTCAAGAGCTCTAGCTCGTGCTCGTGTCATCAATCCTCTTGGCACTTGGTGAGACGATGGTAGGTCCATGGGGATGACCATAGGATGCTCCGCATCATCTCCCCCCGCCCCTTGGGAAAGATCCGACCTCGGATCAAAAGCTTGATCACCATGGTGGGGAGAGAGATCCTTGAAGTTGAAGACGTCGCTCATGTTGTACTTGTCGCGCCAGAGATCATTCTTGTATGCATTGTAGTTGTAGCATTCTAGCACCTTGAAGGGTCCGTCAGCTCGAGGTAGAAGCTTGGATTTGCGTTCATTGGGGAAGCGGTCCTTGCGAAGGTGTATCCACACTAGATCTCCAATGTTGAATATCATGGGTTGCTTGTTGATGTTGAGCTTGGTTGCGAGTTGTTGTACTTGGCGCTCGATGGTGTGCCTTGTATCTTCATGCATCTTCTTGAGGTAGCTCACTCATGCGCTTGTATCCATGTTGATGCGCTCTTGTAGTGGTAGACAAAGAATGTCCAATGGGGACAACGGGTTGAAGCCATAGACGACCTCGAAAGGGGACTTGCCGGTAGTCGAATGTCTTGCGTGGTTGTAGGCGTACTCGGTGATGGGTAGACACTCCTCCCACTCCTTGATGTTCTTCTTGATCAACACATGTAGTAGAGTAGAGAGCGTCCGGTTTGGCACCTCCGTTTGGCCGTCGATTTGGGGATGGTATGCGGAAGAGAACAAGAGCTTGATTCCGAGCTTGGCTCATAAGGTCTTCCAAAAGTAGCTTAAGAACTTGACATCGCGGTCCGAGATAATAGTCTTTGGCACTCCATGTAGGCGCAAGATTTCCCTACAAAAAAGATTTGCAACATGTGAATCATCGTCTATCTTGTTGCATGGGATGAAATAAGCCATTTTAGACAATCGGTCCACAACAACAAACAAGGAATCTTTGTTGTTTCGAGTTCTAGGCAAACCAAGCACAAAGTCCATACTAATGTCTTCCCATGGGTGATATGGAATTGGAAGTGGCATATAGAGACAATGAGATTGAGCTTTAGACTTAGCTTTGCGACATGTAGAGCATCGGTTGGTGAAACATGAGATGTCGCGGAACATCTTGGGCCAAAAGTAGTTTTTGGAGAGCATGGCAAATGTCTTGTCGCATCCGAAGTGTCCCATAAGTCTTCCTCCATGAGATTCTTGCAAAATTAACAAACGAAGAGAAGACTCGGGAATACATAGTTTGTTCGCTCTCATAAGATAATCATCTTTGATGGAATTGCGTTCCCAAGATGTATGCATCAAACTTTTGGCATATGGAATAGCAAAAGTAGGATCATGCGCATACAAGTCTTTTATGTGCTCAAAACCAATGACATTCAATTCAAGTTTAGTAACAAGTATGCATTTGCGGGAAAGCGTATCCGCCACAATATTCTCTTTGCCTTTGATGTACTTGATGGAATAGGGAAAAGATGAATTCACTCTACTTAGCATGATGCTTGTTCAACTTAGTTTGACCCTTAAGGTACTTAAGCGTTTCATGGTCAGTATGAATGACGAATTCATGGGGGCGAAGATAATGTTCCCACTCACGCAAAACTTGCACTAATGCATATAGCTCTTTGTCATAGATGGGATAATTGAGTTGCGCTCCCGAATCTTTTTCGCTAAAGTAAGCAATAGGGCGCTTCTATTGCATTAACACACCTCCTATGCCATTACCGCTAGCATCGCAATGAACTTCGAAAGTTTTGTCAAAATTGGGTAATGCAAGCACGGGAGCATGAGTAAGCAAATTTTTAAGTTCATTAAATGCGGCATCTTGGGATGGTCCCCAAACAAAGGGTGCATTTTTCTTACTCAAAGCATGTAAAGGGGATGCAATGGTGCTAAAATCCTTCACGAATCTACGATAGAAACCGGCTAAGCCAAGGAAGCTACACACTTGTTTGCAAGTTGGTTGGTTGGGGCCAAGTTTTAATAGCATTGATCTTAGATTCATCTACATGAACACCCTTAGAAGACACGACGAAACCCAAGAAAACGAGCTTATCAACACCAAAAAGGCATTTGTCCATATTAGCATAAAGGCGCTCTTTTCTAAGAGTTTGCAAAACGGTTCTAAGATGGGTGACATGATCTTTGAGAGATTTGCTAAAAACAAGTATGTCGTCGAAATAGACCACAGCAAATAAGCCAATGTAGGGGAGAAGAACAAAATGCATGACTCGCATGAAAGTACCGGGTGCTTCGGATAAGCCCATTGGCATAACAAGCCATTCATATAAGCCAAATTTGGTCTGAAATGCGGTTTTCCATTCATCACCTTTTTGGATGCGAATTTGGTAATAGCCACTTTTAAGATCAATTTTAGAGAAAATAGTGGCTCCGCTAAGCTCATCTAGCATATCATCAAGGCGTGGAATAGGATATCTATAGCGAATGATGATAGCATTGGTAGGACGACAATCAGAACACATGCAATATGTACCATCTTTCTTGGGAACAAGGATTACCGGGACGGCACATGGGCTCAAGCTTTCTCGTACATGGCCGTTGTCAATGAGTTGTTGTACTTGCCGTTGGATCTCCTTGGTTTCTTCGGGATTGACTCGGTATGGTGCCTTGTTAGGAAGAGGTGCTCCGGGTATGAGGTCGATGCGGTGTTCGATGCCTCGAAGTGGAGGTAGACCCGAAGATAGCTCGTCGGGGAATACATCTTGGAATTCCTGCAATAAAGAAGACAGCACTAAAGGTAGATCGTGAGAGGTTTTAGTTTTTGGTGCCTCGTCCTTGCACAAAAGGACATAGTGCATAACACTTGATGGGTTCTCACACGCTTCTCTCATCTCACTTTTGGTAGCAAATAGCACTAGGTTTTTCTTGTCGCTCATCGTGGAGGCACTCATTTTTGGCTTGCGGCTCTCACTCCCATTTGGGTGTCTCACTCTCTCACTATTCTCTCCATGATGTGTGGTTGCTTGCTTGTCGGCGATCACTTGGCTTGGTGACATAGGTCATTGCATGTACTCCTTGCCCTTCATCTTGAAGCTATAGTGATTGGTACGCCCGTTGTGGATGACGCCGCGGTCGAATTGCCATGGTCGTCCAAGTAGGAGATGGCAAACGGACATCGGGACGACATCATACTCCAATGTGTCTTCGTATGCTCCTATCTTGAAGGAAACTTGCACGGTGTGCTCTACTTGGATAGTGCCGGAGTCGCTAAGCCATTGGACCTTGTAGGGGCGAGGGAGCTTCATCTTGACCAATTAGAGCTTGGAGCATACTTCTTCTTCAATCGCCAAGTTATGGCAACTTCCTCCGTCGATGATGACCTTCACGGACCTTCCTTTGACGCCCGCCTTGGTGTGGAAGATATGGCATCTTTGGTCTTCATCCTGTTGATGTTGAAGTGTCAAGACTTTGGAGACAACGAGAGCGGGGCTCGAATCTTCGTCCCAAAAGACTTGATCATCTTCATCCTCATTCACACGCTGGTGCATGGCCACTTGCTCAAGGGCCTCTATTTCCTCTTCACTCATTGAGTCATAGGTGCCGTCGTCGTTGAGGATCATGGTGCGCTTGTTGGTACACTCGAAAGACTTGTAGCCTCGGCCGCCGCAAGTGAAGTGCTTGATGGAACTTGTCTTGATGGTCTCATCCGGTGGAGTCGTAGATGATGAAGCTCTCGGCTTGAAGTTGCTTGTAGTAGGAGGACAACTTGAGGATGTCGAAGTTTTCTTGTAACTTGACTTGTCGCTGTTGTTTCTAGAAGGTTTGGTTGATGTAGAAGGTGTTGGAGTCATTGAAGCTTGGTTGTTGGAGTTGGAGTTCTTGGAAGAGTACTTGGCGTACTTGAAGTCATCTTGCACTTGTCGTTCCGCCTTGGTGGCTTGATGCACTAGCTCGATGAGGTAGGAGGAAGGTTGGAAGTTGGCGATCTTCTTGATAGGATGATTGAGTCCATTCAAGAAACGTGCCATAGTTTGCTCATCATCTTCCATGACATTGGCTCATATCACGGCAATCTCCATTTCCTTGTAGTACTCTTCAATGCTCTTTGTTCCTTGCTTGAGGAGTTGTAACTTCTTGAAGAGGTCGCGGTTGTAGTAGGTTGGCACAAAGCGCGCTCTCATGACATCCTTCATTTGCGCCCAAGTAGTGATGTGTGGTTCACCTCTTGCCTCACGGCGCTCAGTGACTTGCTCCCACCAAATGAGGACATAGTCTTGGAACTTAAGGGATGCCATGGCGTTCTTCTTCTCTTCCTCATAGTTGTGCAAATGAAAGATCTTATCAACCTTCAATGCCCATGAAAGATACTCTTCGGGATCATTGCTTCCGGTGAATTTGGGCATAGTGAACTTGAGCTTGCCATATCGTTATTCTTCGGTGTGTTGGGGTTGAAGGTGATGACGCCCTTGAAGTGGAGGGTTGTGAACCTCAGGTTGCTCTTGTCATGGAGGATTAACATTGTCATGTTGATCTTGGTGAACTTGTGGTTCTTGTCGAGCTTTTGAAGGAGCTTGTGGGTTTTGTCGGTGCAATCATGATTGATGAGGTCGCTCTTGTACTTCCTCGCGAAGTGCTTCTTCTTCTTCTTCTTGAACACGTCGGTTACGGGCAGCGGCGGCCCGATTGGTTTCGTGGAGGGCACGTTGCGCCTCAAGGGCTTGTGCTTCACGCCATTGTTGTTGTTGACGTAGAGCTTCGGTGTCTTGCTCATCTTGGTGTTCGCGCGCTCGCTCTTCCTCTTGTTGGTGTTGGCGTTGCCTTTCTTGTGCTTGCACAAGGGTAGCTTGATTTTGACGATGTCATTGTTCTTGCTCTTCAAGTTGCTCTTACTGTCGATCCTTGCCGTGTAGAGGATTGCAGTTTGCTTGACGGTCTTGGCACGCGGCTCGATGAAGAGTGTTCGATGTCGGTGTACTTGAGCCGGAGATGGTGTCATCGGAATATCAACTCGAGCGGTTCCATCTTGAATACGATGACGAGGTAGAAGAGTGGTTGACCATCATGGCTCGGATGTCCTCCTTGAGAGATGATATTGATGTGTCGAAGTAGTCCCTTGTACGTTGTTTGGATTGTCGCAAGTCGGAAGCAAGTAGGTCGATGCAGTCGCCTAATGCTTCATTCTCTTGATGTAAAGCTCTTTGCACGCCGAAAAGGTGGTTCTTGGCGACGTAGTTGTTCGGGTCGTCGTCTTGCTTGAGGAAGAGTGGGTTGGTAGAGGTACTTGGCCTATCCATCATTCCAAGTAAATTTGTGAGTGGGAGAAAGAGAAGAACTATACCAAATGTACCTTGACCGATGTTGAGAATGGATCAATGATCACTCAAATGTGTAGTAAGGAAATAACACAATTGGTACCAATTCTTGTTGATTCTCACACCTACACAAATAAATGCCTTTGGTGGAGCTTGATGAGGATGGTGGCACAAAATTTGATGCGAATGTTAGCATGACTCAATAATGTTGGAAAAGATTCGCTAATTTGCAAATGCAACAAGTAGACCAAGCAATACGTGGCACACGGAAACACACACACGGAAAGATAGATGGGGTTGTGCAACCAAAAATGAGCTCAAAATGTGGAATCCACGGAAAATGCTCTTGTTGCACAACTCTAGAGAGATGCTAGCACGACTACACAATAGGCGGATACGAGACTTGTGCACGACCTACAAGGCAAAAATGCAACGACTTCTATCCCAAGTATGCTTTATGTATGGTGTTCCGGTGGTATGATCCAAGATGATCAAGTATTGCAATCTTAATGTAGTATGATGCTATGGTTCTTGCTTAAAAGCTCTTTGCTTATCTTTCTCTTTTGCTTAAAAGCGTGTTTGGCTCTTTCTCTTTTGAGCTCTTTCTATGGCCACCTATGCAAAACTTGACGAACCAAGATAGCAATTGTGTATATGCGATGACAACCTTGTGGCACAAGATATGATACCAAGATATGTATACCAACGATGTGATATATGCAATGACCACTAATGTGCACAAGTAACATTGCCGACAATACTCAAATGGCTAGTCTCGATAGGTAAGTGACACGAAAATGGGCTATGGGGTTATCAATGCAATGGCAAGGGAGAGTATACGAGAGTGTCGTTGAAGTTACCGTCCTTGCTTGCGATCTATGGTGTCAAAATGATGAAGTGGTCAGGGTCGATGATGAAGATGAGCGGCGGTGATGTTGATGTCGTACCGTCCCTAAGTAGCCGAAACATGTTAGGAAACGGAAACCGCAATGCAAATTCTCAAAGACCAAATGTGGCAAAAATTGTCGGAGGTGGTAGCGGGTAAGTGGTGGTGGTTGTGGAAAGCGATGGTGGTATGCAGAAGTATTGGTGTAGGCCCGTTCAAAATTGGTGAAAGTTAGGCAGAAGAAACGAGTGGTGGAGGAGGTGTTGCTGCCAGGGGCCGGATGTCCGGCCTTGCGGGCCGGATGTCTGGGGTCACGGGCCGGATGTCCGGGACCTGGTTCCGTGGACGAACTCGGTGGATCTCGTGGGTAGAGAAAATTTCAGGGCAAAATACGAGGGATTTTGTGGATGGAATTGGGGAAATTAAGGGGAAGCTAGATCTACGAGTAACACATGAAATCCACGGATCAAATCCAACAAAACATCATCACACCAACAAATCACAAAAAAAAAATTGGGGGATATTTTTGTGGGGAATTTTTGAAATTGGGACAAAATCAACAACACTCGGCTAGAAAACAAAGGGTAGGGGCTCCAAATTCGTGATAAACCTTGCTCTGATCCAAGATGATGTAGGGTAGAACCCTAGATGCCCGATCTTTCATGATTGGAGCGGATCCCGTGAAGAACTCGAAGAACACGAGGGAAAACATGAGGGGAAACACAAGAGGATACACTCAAACCAACACGATTCGATTACACATGTGCTAGATCCGAATACACGAAGAGATACATGATCCAAAGTCAACAAAGGACGATACAAGTAGCAAGTTCTTCTCCGCGAGGAGATCTTGAGGGTCTTCCCGTGAGGGGTCTTGAATCCACTTGGGGGATCTTCTCCGTAGGGGTCGTGAACTCCAATGGAGAAGGTGTCAACTGGATGAGCAAAGCTCTATCTCCTAAAATGAGCTATCACATTGCTGTCCCTAAAATCTGAGGGAGAGGGAGTATATATAGTCTATGGAGGCGAAGGGATACATGGGCCTCGGCCCTTTACTGTGCGCAGACAGACGGAGCCGGACGTTTGGGCGTCGGGCCGGATGTCCGGGCCTTCACGAGGAGCCGGATGTCCGGGGCTGGGGCCAGATGTCCTGGCTATCGGGGTCATTCTTGTGCTCTCTGGATAGGGCTTGTCCAGATGTCCGGGCTGGGGGTCCAGATTTTGGGGCTGGAGGCCGGATGTTCGGGCCCGAGGCCGGATGTCCGCGCCATGTAGACTTGGCTGCTGGGCTGCTGATTCTGTCGACACATCCAGGGGCCGGATGTCCGGGGTCCTGGCCGGATGTCCGGGTCCTGGAAGCTGTTCTCGGTTCCTTCCGTTGGTTCCCTTCATCCATGAACTTGTAGACTTGTCCATCTTCAGATGCATCTTCGAGAGGGTCCTCTTGGTACCTAATCATGCACAACATTCCGGACTTAGGTAGTAGCCATGTCTCGCGAGGATCATATGGATTATCACTAAGGAGAGATGTCACCTCGTTCTCGAGAGCTCTAGCTCATGCTCGTGTCATCGGTCCTTTTGGCACTTGGAGAGACAATGGTAGGTCCATGGGGATGACCATAGGATGCTGCGCATCAATGTCCTTGTGCGTCCTTCACAATGCCGAAGCACAAGCAAGTACGATGTAGAATCGTCATGGTAGAAGGTGGTTCGCTCTCAAGAGCTCGAATTGTCAAGTCACGTGACGTGGAAGTTGACACGAAGTCCAAGCTTCCTACACATGCACACAACAAAACAAAGAACGTATGCGCATGGTAGATACATCATCCATCATGATGGTTCTCTTCTCTTGCACATAACCATTAGAAGCACAAGTGCATGAATAATATGATGCAAGAATGGCAATATTCATGGCACTAGGTATATGGTGCAAAGAGGTAAGACAAGCATGCTTCATAAGAAATATGTCAAAATCTCCAAATATATGCGAGAATGCTAAGGGGGCAATCTCATGAGCAAGACTAAAATCATTGTTGCACTCAATACATGGAAAATTATCTAGCATGAGAGAGACAACATATGGAGAGATATGACAAGAAGCAATAGCAATCATGTGCAAAGCGTGGCAATGGTTGTCATCAACCGCATGAAATGAGCAAGTATGAATCATGGGTGATGCAACATAAGCAAGCATATCAATCATGTCGTGCAAACTAGTGGAGCGAAGATGCAACACACTAGGGGAAATCATGGCAATCATGTCATGTGAGCAAATAGTAGGTATAGGTAATGCACATGACATATCGCAAGCACGAAAGCAAATCATGGTATCATCATAGGAATGGGTCATAAGTGGAACATGGCAATAACAAGCAATATCTCCACCAAACTTGCAAATACACATACAAGTATGAATATCAAGGAACATGTGTAACGCAAAGCATGGGTCACAAATGCATGACAAAGGCATATGAATGAGCATATCATGCAAAGTGAACATGGCAATATGGGCAAATGATACATAATGGACAATAACTTATAACCATGTGAGGGCCATGTGGAAGAAATGCGCGAAGTCTTTCCGCGACGGGAACGGTGTGAAAGCCAATCCACGAGATCCCAAGTCATCGTTGATCTCTAGAGCTCATTTCGTTAACTCATGGGATTGTGAGGTTGACAAGTAAGCATGGGTACCTACACAACAAATACACACAGGAAAGAATTTGTGTGTGTGGTAAATGTAGACATCATCCATCGTGCTGTGTATGTGCACGTGTGAGTTAGCACAAGATAAGCATCGGTCAAAGAAATTTGATGCATGGTATAAGAACATGTCATCCATCATGAAAGAATAGATATTGTGTATAACACGATGGGGACACAAATTGGGAATGCAATTATATGGCACATCAATAGCATTGTTATTCATGGGGAGAATATTGTGCACATAATCATGGTGATCATGCAATTCATAGGATGTAGCAAAATCTCCTAATGGGTATGAGGAAACTATGGGGGTCTCCTCATGAGAAATAGCAGAAGCATAATATGGAGAATTTTGACAACATGGCAAACAATGCATGTCCGAAGCTAGGTGGTCATTCATTGGCATTTGGGATAAATGATGCAAAGGGAGCATATCAATATCATCACAAGAAAAAAAAATGCCAATAACCATGGGCTTGTCATCTATGCCATATGTATAAATTGGGATCATTTTAATGGCATATGCATAGTCACTACGATGAGATTGCACATATAACATATGGTTGATCTCATTCATAGCATATGACAAGTCAAGCGGATTGTCAAATATGATGTGACCTAAATAATTGTCACAAGAAATCCTATGTAACATGGCATCACAACTAATAGACTCCACATGGCAATCATCAAACTCATCATAAATGGGTAAATCATCGCATGGGGAAGTCATACTAGCATGAAGCATGGTAATAGGAGGATCAACATCATGTAAGCAATCAATATCAAGAATGTCCACTAGTGGTACTAGAGCATCACCATCACCTATGTTACCTTTGTCATTCCACTCATGTGGTGTAGGTGAGGTGGTAAAGACCAAATCGCGGTCAACTTCATCATCATGATGGAACCATGTGGGGGTACATTATAGTCCACCAGGGCCATCGTCTTGTCCAAAGGAAGGACGAAGTCGTCGAGGATCGGCGCGTCATCATATATGGGACCTAGCACCAAATGAGAAGACACAATAGAGGTAGAGGTTAAGTTGTTAGAAATCAAAATGGCCTCACAGGCCCTATCAACTACCTCACTCTCTCCATGTGGTGGTGGCTCACTCACTCCCTCAAGGTAGGTGCACTCAATGTCACATATGGTGGAGTCACTCAAATCACTCAAGTAGTGGTGCTGGTGGCTCTCTACACATGGGCTTTGGGGCAGCTCATCATATATGGGACTAGTGGTGAAGTCACTCTCACTCTCAATATGGTGGCATAAGTCACTCAAGTCATCATACGTCACCGTGGTCGAAGGGAAAATCCCATGATCAACCATCTCATAGTCATCGCCGTGGATGAAGGCCGAATATGCACATCATCACTCTCGTGCTTGCTCTCCACCATGTCGCTCGCCTCCAAATCTTGGTCCTTGAGTTGCTCCGTAGTCATACTCATCGCTGCACCGTCTTGAAAAAGAGTCGTAGTACACTCGGCATCGTCAATGCCACAAAGAGGGATGGCGGTGAAGTCGAACTTGGGAACGTCATCTTGGACCTCCTTGGGCTTGGACATGTCGGTGGTACTATCCTCATGCTTGTTGTCATGTAGCTTGGTCGTCGCGAAGTTTGCTTGGGGTGGAGAAGCCTTGGCCGTCATGAGTTCTCATTCCGCCTTGAGAGCACCAATGTAGTTGTCGTCGAGGGACTTCTAGTTCTCGAGGAAGATAGTCTTGGAGATGTCGTTGTTTAATCCCATCATGAAGTAGAACTTCATCCAAATGGGGTCGTCCACACCGGCTCGTCTCAAGGCTTCCTTGATGTTCTTGAAGTACTCGTCGAGCGACTTGGATCCTTGTATGATGTTCTCCAATTGGCGTTGAAGATGTTCCATGTATGTGGAAGGCACAAATTCTCGCCTCATCGCTTTCTTCATCGTGGGCCAAGTCATGGTGAAGCTTGTCGAAGGTCTATGAAGCCACCATGTCATTGCATAGTCGTGGAAGGTACTTGTGGCGCACTTCACTTGATATTTGGAGGGAACTTGGTGTAGCTTGAGGTAGTCGTCCATCTTGCGCTCCCACTCAAGGTACTCTTCAGGGTCATGAGTCCCAAAGAATGGAATCTCATCGTTGTCGGTGAAGTTGAAGTAGCTCGTAGAAGTAGTGGACTTGAGCTCGAGGAGTAGGCGAAGATGCCGTACGTCCGAAGGCGAAGATGCCCTGAAGTCACTTGGCGAAGATGCCATCGTAGTCGAAGAAGCCGTAGTATTGGGGTCGAAGTCGCGGCTATGTATAGCCCGTGCGCACGGGGGTGTAGAAGGCCGTGTGCATGGGGTCCCATGTGCACGGGGGTCGGAGGCCCGTGGGCACGGGGTTGGCAGAGAAGCCAACGCGCGTCCAGAAGGTCGCTCTTCATGGTCTTGTCGGTGTCGATGCTTGTGTGTACTAGCCGGAGATGGAAGGTCAGGAGTATTTGCACTTGAGCGTCTTCTCGAAGATGAGGAAGACCGCTTGCTGTTGTTGGTGAGGACCTTGAGCTCCTCCATGCGCTTGTCCATCTTGGCGTCGGTGATGTTCTTCATAGCATCGAACTCGTCGTCGTGGTTGTAGACCGGAGATGATGTGCTTTTCCTATCAATCACAAGACTCGAGCAAAGGTGAGTAGGAAATGAGATAAACAATACCAAGCTACCTTTTCCCAAAGTTGAGGATGTATCTCATATCACTCAATGTGAAATGAAAGAATAGTGGAATTGGTACCGGACTTGTTCACTCACACCTACAAAGTAAATCTTATCGAGTGGCTTGGTTAGGACAAGTGGAACGAATTCATGCAAATTGAAGTCCAAGATATTTTAAATGTTGAAATAAATAAAAAGGACTCAAAATGCAAAGCAAGTGATCACAAATATAGAGGAGGGCAATATAGAAACACACACGGTGGGATAATGGGGCTTGTGCAACTATAGGGATGAGCAATACAAAAATTACCTAACGAAGATTAAGCTCGTGCTGCACAAACACTAGGAGAGCACTAGCTTGATTGCACACTTGGGCGTGATTCACAACTTGGCACCAACCTATATGTATGCAACAAGAATGTGTCCTATTCGATGTATCCTCATGCACAAGTATCTCTTTTCATGCTCCTCTCTTTGCTTATAAGCTTATGATCATTCTTTTTCTTGCTTAAAAGATTTTTTTTTGACTTTTTTTTCTTCCTTTGCACTATGCTTATGCAGCGTCAACCACAAACATGAGATAAGTGTCACAAGATATGCGTAGGAGCAAGCAATTGCACTATATGATATATCCAATGATGCAACAATATGATACCGTATCACTATGGTGCGCAAGTTTTTGCGAAGCCCGGCAATACTCGGATCGCTAGTCTCAATAGGTATGAAGGTATGCGCAAAGATGGTGGGGCTATCAAGATGTAGTGGCAAGGAAGGAAAAGTTTTTTGATGGAATGGATACCTTCGTCACACTTAACCTTTCACGAAGTCGGGGGTAACCGGCCTTGCTTCCGGTTGAAGATGGTCTCAAAGGATGGATGGTCGTCAACGATGTGGAAGCTCGTGGTGGATGTAGTCGATGGAGTGATACAAGTCACCGATGGTGTATGAAGATGTAAACGTCCCTAAGTAGCCAAAACACTTTAGGAGACTTAAATCACAACTCAACCAACCTCAAATGCAATAAGAACCAAAATGGGTTAGTTTGCGGAAGTTTTATGTGGTGGTGCGGAAGTTATGGCGTAGGGCCTATGAAAAAGATGCAAAAATGGACAAAATCTGAAGGAGTCAGTGGTGATAAAACCTATCTAGTTGGATGGGGGATGTAAGTAGCTACTCAACAAGCGAAAGAATGTCAAAAAACGGACTCTAGACATGGAAGATATGGCCGAAACGGTGAAGCGGTGGCGGCTGCGATAGGGGGGTCGTGTGCACGGGGTCTAAGGCCCGTGGACACAGGGTCCCGTGCGCATGGTACAAGGCCGTGGACACAGGGTCTCCACGGACGTATCGGGGGCCCGTGGGCACGGGGTGGGCGGAAATTTCACGATTTTTTGGTCAGATTTGAAGGGGGGAAAGAAAAATTAGGCTATGGGGACGCAATTAGAGGTGGATCTACTTGCTATACACCAGATCCATGGATTGAAATCAACAAAAACTCACAAGAAACATCAAATCACAAAAAATTTGGTATGGCTCTTTTTGTGGGGAATTTTCGAAATTGGGCAAGAACAAGCAAAATTAGCCTAGACAGCAAGGAGGGGGGCTCCAATTTCGTGAGAAACCATGGCCCATGATAGCATAATGTTGTAGGGTGGAACCCTAGATGGAGATCTTTCATGAATTGGAGGGGGATTCCCCGAAAACATGAAGAACACGAAGAACACAAGGGAAATCACAAGAGGAACACTCAAGAACAAGTCCAACCACACATCCACTAGACCAACAAACACACAAGATCCACAAGGTACATGAACAATCAAAGGAAAATAAGATACATGATAGAGTTCATCCCAAATCCTATGAAGGAGATGAGGGCTTGATGATCTAGATAGATCCTTCCCACAAGGAGGTCTTGAATCCCTAGGGATCTTCTCCAAAGGAGGCCTTGAACTCTAATGGAGTGTCTCTCTCTCTCTCAAGAGAATGAATCCCACAAGAAAGGTACATAAGCTAAGCTCTAATCTCTAGATATATTCTTGGCTAAGTCTAAATGGAGGAGGAGGAGTATATATAGGTCCAAGGCATGAAGGGGTAAGGAGGGACGAAATGGGGATTACATGGGCAAATCCCGCAGCAACCTATAGGGGGGCCCGTGTGCACGGGGTAAGTGGAGCCCGTGCGCACGAGATCTCCAGAGACCTGACGCATTAGCCCGTGCGCACGGGCTCTGTGAGGCCCGTGGGCACAGTACACACCCGTGCGCACGGGGTCTTCAGGACCGTCCACCCTGGGAGGCCCGTGGGCACGGGGTTGGGAGGGCCCGTGCACACGGGGTCGCCTGGGAGCTGCTGCCTTCTTCTTGGCCAGTTCCTTCTCTGCTTCCAGACTTCCGTCTTGGATGGTTTAGTTGTTCTCTTTTGCTTGGACTCATCCATGATGAATGTGTAGCTCCGCTCACACCTATGTATGCACACGAGAGACGGGTCAAGTAGTATATCATCCTCGAAGGGCACAAGTGAACACGTGTAAAGGAGATGATTCACCTTTGTATGCATGAGGTAGATGTGGCACGTGTCACTTGCCAAATGGACTCTTGACATGGTGATGACCGTAGGATGCTTCGCATCAGCTTCCATCTCGTCTTCATTCTTGGAGTCGTATGTCACTACAAAAAAAATACACTTCCGTGATGATACGTGTTTGTCACAGTAGGTCACATTTTCTTTCATGCATGTACATCCATGACGATTTTATGACAGAATCAAGATAGTCTTACCTGTGCTGTCGTAGAAGTGTTCCATGACAATACCAAAATTATCATCACGGAAGTGTCCACTTCCATGATGATAAATGGCGCGTCATGGAAGTGTTTTCGTCAAGGGTAACCGACACGTGGCATCCATCATAACAGGTCGCCGTTAAGCTATCGGGTTCCGGTTTGGATTCGATAACCCGTTAACAACCCCAACCAATGGGGATTTTCCACGTGTAAAATTCTCAATCGTCGGAGGATCCACGTGTCGGCTCAGCGTTGGGACAGATGTCATCGACTCATTGGACGGGAGGTGCCTATGATACGCTGGCACATGGCAAGGCCCAACAGTGGCCCATTTAGGTGAAAGAGGCTGGCCCAGTCAAAATTAGCAGGCCGGCCCATATAGGGCCTACTTGTGTTTGGTCCATTTAAGCCCACGGCCCATACGAGATGTGCCAATTCGGCCCGTCAACGGCCCGTTAACTATTTGACAACATTGCAGCCCATCGTCAGTTCGAGCCCGTTAACAGCCAGCTATATATTTGGGCTCAATATCGGCCCCATATGGTTTCGGCCTGTTAACGGCCCATTCAATGGATGGGCCAATTTTTAGGATGTACATCTTTCGTCCTTTTAGCGACCCATTTAAGTGTTGGGCCAATTTCCAGCCCGGTGTGTCTTTCAGCCTATTAACGGCCCATAAATGAGTTGGGCCATTTGCAGTCGAACCTGACTTTTCCCCTCTTAACAGCCCATGCTCTTCCTGACCAATACCAGCCCGGTTTCTCTTTCGGCCTGCTAAAGGCCCACAACACAGTTGGGCCATATACAGTCCGACCTGACTTTCAGCCTCTTAGCGGCCCATGCTCTGCATGGTCCAGTACGAGCCCGCTGTCTCTTTCGGCCTGCTAAAGGCCCACAATACAGTTGGGCCATATATAGCCCGACCTTAGTATCAGCCTATTAATGGCCAGTGAAATCAAATGGGCCCACTTATTGCCCACTTCGATGTCGGCCTGTTAACGACCCGAGAGGTAACAGGGCCAAGCATTAACTGTTGGCTCGTTCCAATTATAGCGGCCCAATATAGCTTTCGGCCTGGTTACGGCCCATTAACTTAATGGGCCCGCTAAAGTTTGAACATGTATGTAGACCCAATTAGATAACGTCGATTCTGACCCAGCTATAATTTGAGCCCATTACGACGAGCAATTATGGACAGGACAAAAACAGATCAAACAAAGGCCTATGAGAATTTTGGCCTATGCGAGCCCATTATGGAAGCCCATTAAGGGCAGTGGGCCGCTTCCTTCATATAGGCTCCACGACTGTTCATGCTAACTAATAATTTCACTGCTTTTTTGGCTTCCTAGTGACCAGTTAGCTGGAATGCGTGGCGCGCTAAGCAAATGTACGACATACAAGGAAAAACGTTGCACATCCAGCATATATTACAGGAAATTACATCCACTGGGCAATCAAAGATTGATGCCAGTGCAAATAAATGAACTGAACTTAACGATCTACAACCTCACAATCTGCAACCTCAGCGCGGATGACGCCCATAAGCATGTGAGCAAGTTCTTCCTTCTTTGCTACACTATCTCTGAAAACATTGATCAGTTGTTGTTGCGCAAGAATGTGCACCTCTGATTCCTCCACGATTTCCATGATTGCTTCTGCCAGTAATTCGTTCACAAACATACATTTTTCCGTTGGATTCAAGACAGAGGAAACTCAACAGATTCAGATGGCGATTTTGGCAGGCTTGTATTATTGATAGTGGAGAGTGTCTTGACCACTGCATCATAACATAAATTAGGAGGGGAACCGAACAGATTAATCAAGAGTTATTGCCATATTACCTAGCCTAGATTTATTGGAAAGAAACAATGGGGTTGCCTTGCTGTTTTCAGAGTTTGTCTTCTTATCTTCAGCAGCCTGCACCAAATTAACACACTAGCATTGCTATCATTGGCCAGGTCAGATAATAGGAAAGCAACATTGACACAATGAACATTTGGGCAACCAGACCACACTAGCCTACACCAAATTAACACAGTATGGCACAACTATCATCAGCCAGGTAAGGTAATAGGAAAGCAACATTCACACAATGAATGATTGGGCAACCAGAATAGCACTACAATTTAGTAATGCGCATGATATGAGGTAGTACACTCATGCAGCTCAGTATGCAAAACTACCAGGCAGTTTTCCTTACAAAAATCAACATTGTCTCCTTTAATTATACATTTTGCTACAAGTAAATTTAGATCAGATAAAGGTTGGATTCACGCCGATTAACAAAATACATGCTGATGTAAAAATTTAGTGATATACAACAGGTACTTACATCAGCATTGGAGCACAGAGAATTCCCGCAAGATATTTTCCTCGAACACGATACCAGTTTAGAAAGTCTTCTATCCTTTAAGCTTATTTTCTAAAAGAGAGATGGGTAAGAAACATGTAGAAAATATGATCTGAATGCTATAAAATTTCATGATGTGAGGATACGCACATGCTTTTTAGAATGGAGTTGACATATTTTTGCTGGACTGGAGCGGACTAGTTCTTTGGCCACTTGAATCTGCTTATTATCAGTAGGAGTTGGGTTTCTCTGTGCTGGAGAAGTATCTATGGAAACTGGAGTTGGTTTACTATCTCCTGGAGCTTGGATCTTTTGCAAAGACCTTGTTTGTAACCCTTCAGATTCTAACATAGTCGGCTTCCCCTTGCATGCCTTATGTAGAAGAATGGTGCTTCAGTTATATAACATGCTACGACAGAGAGATGGAATAGGGTACTGAAGAATAGAAAGGCATGACATTTTGACATGTATTCCCTCCATCCGGAAATAAATGGATGTGTCTAGGCGTATTTCAGTTCTGGATACATCCATTTTTATCCATTTCCGCGACATGTAATCCAGACGGGGGGAGTATGATGTAAGAGCTAGGGATACGACAGGACAACATAGTAAAAAAACACTAGTTGAATGTAAAACTGTAAGATAGCAGAATACATACAGAAAAACACTAAGGCAATATATGCGTGTATGATTGGGAAACTAAGATGGCATTGCAACAGACCACTAGAACAACACTTCAATGTAAAAAAACATGGTATGGTAGACAGATGAAGTACATACTGATGAATAACAATGGATAAGATATTCAAAAGCATGATGTCCAAACTAAGCTGATGGCATTGCGATAGAGTAGAATGACAGTACTTGAATTTGAAAACATGTTATCATGAATGGAATAGGTACTAAAAACAGGAAGGCATGACATATTTACATGCATGATCAGCAGGCTAAGCACATGGCATTGCAACAGAGTAGATGCACTCCAGGACATTATATGCATGCTGTACCCATATCACGGGCCAAGTTAGAGCAAGGACCTTGTGGGGTGAATAGGATTCGTCATCTTTCTGCAAGTCTTCTGAAGAACTTCCTTTACATGTTCCATCATATTGGGTATCATTGACGTCAAGTTTGTTGGCCGTTACATTGCTCTGTGAGGTTCTTGTGGATATATCAGTGTGTGCAATTATATCTGACATGCATGGAAGACAACTAGTAGTTAGATTTATGTAATGAGTGCCTATAGGAGACGACATAAATAGTAGGACTGGGCTTAACTAGCAGCAACAGGTCTCAAAAACTAAAGGGAGAACACAGATGAAAGCTACAAAATATGTATCATTTGTGCTCGAGATTAACTAGATGGCACACAAAAGTATTAAAGAACAACATAGGTAATACTAGAAGTGGTATAATCACCAGCCTGTGGGATAACATTGGCTGATGGATGATAACTATGGAACAACATTACCTAAAGAACAAGTCTATTATCTGAACTATGCAATAGCGTTACCTAAAGAACAAGTCTCTTATTGGAACTATGCACCAATGTTAACACCTGAACAAGACTCTTAAGAGATCAGCATGAATATACAGTGAAATGTGATCATCTATTTTCCATGCTTAGATGAATAACAAAGCCATAAATGTTGCACACAAGTAACATGAGGGTACAACCTATCTGGCTGCCATCCATAGGAGTGAGCATCATGTGCTGAATTGTCAATGGCCCTGCAGTTGTTGTGGCTGTCCATGTCGGCCACGCACATTCGATGCAGGGAACTATTGAGTGGGGACTATAGCTCCCTTCTGGTGTATGCTTCCCTTGTTGGAGCAGCTGCAGTGAGAAGGAAGACGGTGTGGCTGAAGATGCAGAAAATGCAAAATGTTAAGAATGACACATATCTCTGATCTGAAGAAATACCCTAAGAGATCAACGGTAAGGTACGAGAGTGGTCACACGTCTGTTGACTGAAAACTAAATTGGGGTCACACGATTTTATTTTATTTTGGTATTGTCCGATCTACGCCGGATGGCTTGATGGCCGTCTTGTGCCTCCCGGCTGACACTGTTCAGAATCTTCCCAGAAGAGCCAGCGACCACCGGCAGAGCAGCCTGCCTCCGCCGTCCCTGGACGCGAGAGCTCCGACCAAAACCCCACTCCCCGCCCCACCGCACTGCCGTGGTTGCGCCGCCCCCGGCTAATCCACAAAGACTCGCCGTCATCCAGATGCGGTAGCACCAGTACCTTCAACCCATGCAACTCTAAGATAGCCACCTAAGCGCTGCTTCCGCGGCGAACTTGCGCCCCCGCACCCTTATGTTAGACACCAGCCAACCGGCTGCCTAGGAGCTCCGCCGCCTCGAGGGGTGCTGCTTCCCATTGTGAATCGATTGGCCTAGAATAAAAATTCAGACAACTGACGCCTAAATAAAGTGATTTAAGATGAGTGTACGACCTATCTTGCAGCCCGATGAAGTAGGCAGCTCCAGCTGCCGAGTCGGTGAGGCCAGCGCCGTTGCGGTGGTTCCTGGCGGCAGGAAAGAAAAGATGTCGCGACGGTCGACGGCTACGGGGAAGCAACACCGGGGCCCTGGACGCATCTGAAGTTTGAGCCACTCCGGTGCCGTGCACAACGGCGGGGGTGAATCGGCTCAGTACGGTTCACGCCGTCATCGTCGAGGCAGCTCGGGCAGCACGGAGTAAGAGGCACACGGCCCAGTGCACGACGGCAAACAGACAACGTCTCCGGCATTGGGGAGGAGGGCGACAGTGAATTTGGTGCGGTGGGGGCGCCATGGAGGAGGGGCTGAGGTTTCGCGGCTGGGGAGAAGGGAGCTTCCGGGGAGAAGGTGATTTGGTGTCCACGATGTATGAATGGGGAATTGGGAGGGGGAACCATGTCTTACGGACGCATTTGTCTGAAATGTGTGTGTGGGGGGGTGGGTTACAGTTCTACCCCTGCCTTTAGGCTTATGGGCTTGGGTCTGTGTACTGAGGGTCGGGGATAGTAGAGTAAATTTGCTTCTCCCAAATAGTGGGCGCGAACGATTTCGGGCGAGGAGGGCATGTTTTGAAATAGTTGGCTTGAGCGATTTTGGCCAAGGAGAGGGTGTTTTGCCGCCCATGGTTTATGAATTATTTGGCACCTGTCATTTCGGCCGAGGAGAAGGCGCGCTTGGATGAAGTTACAAACCTACCCTAGATGTACAACGGGCCAATTGATGCGTGTCCCACATAGGCCGGTAATTTCGCGTCTCCCATTTATTTGCTCGGGTGAATTCCACTGAGCAGAGGGTGTTTAGCATTTCATTCAAATTTTGGGAGAACGAGCATCCACGTCTACCTTACCAAGTTGATTCAAATCAAATTTTGAAATATTAGCTTGCCACTTCTTTTTTAGATGGTGAGATGATGCTCGGGACTAATGTGTTTTTACATGCTCGTTGCTAACGATTTACTATATGACAAATAGTTGACCCACTCAAAAATGGGAATCAAACCCAAAATGAAATATCTCGATTCAATGAAATAGCTCGTTCACCAGGTCAAAATAGTGAACTAAATCCAAAATTGAACACCTCAATTGAGTAGCATGTTGTATTATAGTACTCCATGAACATTTTGAAAGTCCAATTAATGAACTTGTTTGATACGCATATCTCCATTCATGTGTGGATTGCAGACAACATGTTCTCCAATTCAAATATTTGAATGCAAATTTATATCAAAACATGATTTATATGAGTCTTTGATGCATAAATGCGACCTCCCTCTCTCCCAGACTCATGTTCTCTCTCTCGTCGACAATCTTCAATTCTACCGCACGCATCCAAACACAAACCTTGTCGGTCCCTCTCCCTCTCTCTCTATCTCTCTCTCTCTCTCTCTCTCTGTGTGTGGGGGGGTCTTTCTAGTTCGCATGCACACTCCATGTATAGGTTTCTCTGGCACACTATGTATGATTCTCTAGTCCAAGCTAAATATCTTGGGTGCACTCATCGTACGCACACAAATTCCCTAGCTCATTGCCCGTAACTCTCTCACGCACCACTCTGCCGTCTCGGGGCTCTTCCCTCTCTCTCTCAAACTCTCCATCTCCCTGGGTCACACATACACATGCATATCTCACTCGCACTTGATAGACCGATCTAAAACTCTCTCTCTCCCTCGTTCTCTCTCCATCTCACACGCACACACACACAATCTCACGCCTAGCTAAATATGATTGTCTCTCACTCAATTGTAGGCACACGCAGTCCCCCCTATGTATATGACTAATTCTTAGTCTCCATCACAAACATGTGCATTGTCTCTTTCCCTCACTTGGTCTATCTCGATTTCTCTCGGGGCATCTTTCTATCGCACACACACCTCGTCCCTTGATCTCGCACCCATATAGTCCTCTCACAATCTCGATGGGATCTCTCTATCACAAACACACCCTCTCTCCCTCCCCATGCGTCCATCTTCTCCATGTGTCCCTCTCGACCTTTGTCCCTTGTTAGCCAGACCTCTATTGGATATGTGCTATAGGGGTGTCTCTCTCCATTGAAAACAATCACACACTAGCTATCTTTGTGTGTCTCCTCACCTCGGTTTTCTATCTCGGAGATGCATGCGTGATATGTTTGCATCAGAAACGAACACACACTCTCTCTCTGTTTTATCGTTTGTTGTCCCTTTCTCTTTCACACACACACTCTTTTTGCACACCACTCATTCTCCTTCACACGCACTTGATCTCTCTCGACTTAGGCACTCTCTTCGGTCCATAGCATATAGATTTATTGAAAAGTCAAACATCACAAAGTTTGACCATGTACGTGGAGAAAAACATTTACATCTAGAACGGCAAACATATATCATTAGATTCATCATGAGATGTAGTTTCGTATGATGTATCTTTGGTATTGTAGATATAAATAATATTTGCGTACACCTGGTCAAAGTTCCCAAAGTTTGACTTCTAAAAAATTTATATGCACTGCATTATCGAACGAATGGAGTATCTCTTTCCCCCTCTCAGCTATCTGACGCACCACTCAGTCGTATCGAGGCTCCTCTATCTCTCTCAAACTTTATATCTCCCTGGTTCACACATACACATATCTCGCTCGCGCTACATAGACCCATCTAACACTCTCCGCCCTTGTTCTCTCTCTATGTGACACGCACCCCCCCTAAGTACAATAATCCCTCACTCCATCATTGGCACACGCACTCCCCCCCCTAAGTATTACTATCTCTCACTAGCCATCAGGAACACACATATTGTTTCCTTCCATCCTTACATCTATCTCGATATCTCTCGGGGTATGTTCTATCGCGCACACACCTTGTCACTCGATCTCCCACCCATGTAGTCCCATCACGATCTCCAAGGGATCTCTCTGTCACAAACATACACTCTCTCCTCCCCATGTCTGCATTTTCTCCATACGTCTCTCTCGACCTCTCTCCCTTGTTTGTCAGACCTCTCTTGGCCACGTGCTAGGGGTCTTTCTCTCTCGGTTGCAAACAATCACACACTATCTCCTCACCTCGCTTCCGCTGTCGAAGATGGATGTGTGATATGTTTGCATAAGACACACACACTTTTTCTCTACTATATCGTGTGTTGTCCATGTCTCTTTCACATACGCACACACACTTTTTTCACTCACTCTTTCTATTTCACACTCTCTCTCTCTCTCTAGTTAGGTACTCTCTCACGTCCATAAACATATGGATGTTTTGAAAAGTCAAACCCCAGAAAAGTTTGACCAGGTATATGTGGAGAAAAACATTTACATCCGGAACGATCATTAGGTTCATCACAACATGTACTTACTTCATACTATCATTTATCTTTGGTATTGTAGATATAAGTAATTTCTTTATAAACTTGGTCAAAGTTTCAAAACTTTGACTTAAAAAATATAGGCACTACATTATCGAACGGAGGGAGTAGCTCTTTCTCTCTCTCTACTAGTATCTCTCACGGGCCTCCCCTCTCACTTGATCTCTCTATAACGAGGGATTATACAGTCACTGTGTCAACGTATAGCTCCATATATTGTTTAGTTGACCGGTCAACCAGTCCACATGCTACCTTGTCAGCTCGTGTTCTCTATCTTCGTGTGCTGGCCCATGTGGCAGTGGGTGAAAAAAGTAAACTAGAGGCCCATTTGACACACGGTGAAGTAAACAAAGTTGAAACCACTCACGGTAGCACCCCACACGCTAGTAAATTGAGGGCACACTTCTTCCGCGTGTGAATGAAGGATGCACTCGCACAAACTTCACCACTGTGCGGCGGCATGCACACAAGGACGCACTCACGCACACCCAGCACACAATACATACCAGCACACGTGTACACCGGCGTCGCCGCAGGCTGAGATGGACGGCGAGGCAGCCAACAAGTGGAGGTGGCTAGAGCCAAAATCACATCCAGCGAGCCTGGACTTCATCAGCAGCCCCCCCGATGACATGCTGCTTGTCATCATCGGCCTCCTCCACACCAAATCTGCCGTGCGGACCACCCTGCTCTCCCGATGGTGGTGCCCCCTCTGGCGCCGCGTCCCTCACAACCTCACTGTCGACAGCTGCCTCTGCGACGGGGATTGCAAACGCATGGCCGTAGTATCCAAGATCCTTTCATCGCACCCTGGGCCACCCAGATGCCTTGACATCCGCATGTTCAGTACCAACTGCAAGGTCCAAGCCAAGTTTGATGAGTGGTTCTTATCCCCCACCCTAGATCAGCTCGAGGAGCTCAGGTTTGAAGCTGGACGATGTCGCTCTCCGCCGCCGTTCGCACTCCGCCTCATGCCAATGCTGCACCGTGCCACCTTCAGCTCCTGCTATTTTCCCCAGATTAATGTCGCGCCCGCCCTTCTTCTCCCTCAACTCAAGCAGCTCGACCTCTTCGACGTTGGCATCTCGAAGAAGGCTATGGAGCACCTGCTCCGCAGCTGTACTGCGCTCGAGTACCTTCATCTTCGGTAGATCCACGGGATCATTAGCCTCCACATCACCTCGGCGAATCTTTGATTGATTTATGTGTCTTGCTGGCCCCGCAACAAGACATCAATTGGGAAGAGATCACTCCAGCTGTTCCACATTATGGTCATTGAGAATGCGCCTTTCCTTGAGAGATTGCTAGTATCTGATCTAGAAGGTCCAACAAAAATCTGGGTCATTGACGCGCCGAAATTGACAGCGTTGGTGTACTCATCTACCAAATTCTCCGAACTCTTTATTGGATCCGTAATCGTTCAGGTACAACACTCATCTTCTTCTCCGTCTTCTTGAAATTCACATTTTTAAATTTCTTCTTGATGTATTTACGACTGTCATCCAGAAAATGATTCCCACAAGCTTGACCCAGTCTATGCGCACAGTGAAGATCTTGGCAATAAAATCTATCGGCCCCAATCTGGATCAAGTTGTTGGATTCCTTACATGCTTTTCGTGCACGGAGAAGCTACTCATCGAGGTGAAACTTCTTTCCTATTAGTAAACGGTAATCACAACGTAGCTTAATTTTTTCATAATTTTCCCAAATTACGATGACAAGTGTAGTGTTCAAAACTGCATCTACACACTGCACCAAAACCAATGTTTTTAGTATTTTTTCTCACGTGATCACCTGCATCGTTTTTTTGTTGTACTACTATTAGTCTAGGTTAGTCATAGTGGCAAGTAACTTAAACTAGTAACTCTATGGTTAGCCTAAGAGCAAGTACTACCTCCGTCCTGGTTTACTCTTTTTGTAGTATCAAAATTTGACCATAGATTTAACTGACAAAATGTTAATGCATGTCACTAAAAATTATATCGTTGGATTCGTATTTGGACATAATTTCAAATGGTATAATTTTTGGTGACATGCATTGGCATTTTCTTAGGTAAATCTATGGTCAAAATTTTACACTAAATACGAGGTAGTACAAAAGTGGGCTATAACGGCCCTCCACTATGTAGGCCAATACATGTGCCAAATTCACTTCTGATGCATTTGGCATCGATGCCCTCCATTGCTCACCTGGTGTCCCAATCTGGATCACCTACTTTGCTCCGGTGCCAAATTAACTCACGCAATGAAAAAACACTTGCATGGGAGAGGGAGAGGACCGAGGCAATAAAAAACACTTGTTTGGGAGAGGGAGAGGCTGGTGTAGTTGGTTTGATTGATTAGTTTATACATGTGTGTGTGTGTGCACAGCGGTGCCAACTCTCTCACATCGCTAGAGCGGTGCCAAAATCTTTTGATTTGACATCGATGCGTATTATGTGGCATATTTTTGAGAAATATGGCATCAGCCACATAGTGGAAGGCAACAAATGCCCAAGCTCTTCATGTGCTCCTAGGTAAATGAGAGGCAAGAGAAAGAGAGAGAGAGAGTGTAAAAATATCACTAGCCTTAGAGCCAACCCTATAGCCAACCCTATCGTATGAGCGAATGATATTGGTACCTCTTGATGACACGGCAATCTTATACAGCCAACTGCTCTAATATGTTCTCTTCTTTTGCAGATAAAAAAAGACCCGAAAGTGAAAAATGTGCTGCACTATACCAATCTCATCGAATGCCTTGATCTCCATATTACAGAAATTGATTTAATCGACTACCGAGGCAGCACATCTGAGATTAAATTGGTAGGTTCTTTGTTCTGGAGGCAAGTGTGCTCAAGGTATTGAGGTTTGGTGTTCTCTAGCGCAGTAATGAATGGCGTGCTGATCACCGCAACCGTCTAAGCCTAAATGACAAAGTCTCCGCAGAAGCTGAATTTGTTTTTGAAACATCAAGTCGCTAGAGACTCAAAAATTTATTTGCCCATTAGTGACTTGTCAGGGCGGTGGATTTTAGTTTGTACGATAATGCTGCATCCACCTAAAGTAACGAAAGTTCTTACTCCGTACGTAAACTTCCTAATAATTCCCTCTTCGTAGGTGCAGGATTTCTCCTAGCATTTGTAATATCAGTTTGAAACTTGTAATATTACGACTATCCAGCATGAGGTATTATGTTACGATAAATGTTCGAGTGCATAGGTGCGGCAGCGATATACCCATTACTTGAGTACAATATTTATTATTACCAGCAAGAGGCCCATGCGTTGCACGGAACATCAAGATGCATTTATACGAGCTGTTTATCTTGTGGGAGACGAAGATGAACGACGGAAGGCCTTATCTGCAAATGTGGAGAGGGGTGCAGGTATCTTTTTGCAAAATCGCCATAGTTTATAAGAGTTTATAGATCGGACGGTGTATATTGCAGGATGGCAGGCACACCATCATCACCAACTCAGTTTTTTATAAGAGTTTCTCTATTTCTCTATACTACTCCTATAAAAACCTCAGGACCTCTTTGATTCGCAGGATTTTGAAAACGCAGGAATAGCAAAAGTATAGGATTGGAGTGTCATGCCCACTTGAATCCTATAGGATTAGCAAGGAGCGTTTGATTTCATGGGAAAAGCAAAGGAATTGTAAAAAAAGGTTAGAGTGGATGTTAGATTTCCTATGAAATGTAGTACAAAAGATTCCATTGGAAAAATTCCTATGGGATTCAATCCTATGAATCAAAGGACAAACGTAGGAAAAATTTCAAAGGATTTCAATCCTCCAAAAATCCTATAGAATTCCCTTGAATCAAAGGAGCCCGAGTTGGTGATGATGGTGTGCCTACCATCTTTCACCAATAGCCGCCGGATCTAGATCTGACGCATACAAAGCAAACTGCTGCAGTTTTGCAAAAAGATGCCCGCACTTGTTCCCTATTTACAAACAACTCCTTGTCTCTCACAATCAGCCTTATCTCTTCCCCACCAATCTAGAAGGCCATGGAACAACCTGGCACGATGGCAACTGCCGGCGCCATCCACCCCCAATCTTGGTGTTCCGTGCAATGCACGGGCATCTTACTCGTATAAGAAAAGAGTAGAGATACTCATGGCAACGCACGGGAAATTATCGAACACAGCTAGTTGTAAGCAGGCTAGCTCTACAGCCATGAATGATAGTGACTCCACACGGTAAGGATGACTTTCGTATGCCGAACATGGCGCCTACACTCAGGTGTCATCTCCGGCGCAGGGTCTTGTCACTTCACCATGAGGAGTAGCACGTAATAATTTGACCAACGGGTAGTACAGTACTCTACATTGGTAGTACTACTACTAGTACTAGCACCACCGTCTGGATTTTTGTAGTACTACCACCTCCGTCTGGATTTAGTATTTGACTAGCAATATCTAGTAATGCATGTCACAAAAAATATACTACTCCCTCTATAAATAAATACATGGAGTATTGTTTTATTCGGTTTTGAACGTAGTTTCGATGATATTATACACTCTCCCTTCCGGTAGATGGCTTGAATCTGGAATCTCATCAATCAGACTACTATTGTACTCACTGAGCGGTTAGCTTGGTAAGCTACCAACAAAAAATAGCAATCAAAGACTACTATTGTACTCCCTCCGTACTGGTGCATTAGTTACGAAAACCAAATAATCCCAAAACTTTTAGGCGCGGTGCATTAACTACCCACCTCGTTCCCTGTTTTTTGCCACGAAAAAAGAAATCACCCAATAGGAGACGTAGGGTGCGCATGCATTCAATGACTTGAGACTACTTAGCACAACATGCAGTGCTCAATTCTCTTTATGCAATGACATTAATTACAAAATACTACTCCTACCTCCGTCCTAGTTTATTGGTCCCCTTAGTATTTTGTGCCAAATTTTGACCATAGATTTAACTATAATAATAATGCATGTCACCAAAAATTGTATCATTGGATTAGTATTTGAACATAGTTTCCAATGATATTATTTTTGGTTACATGCATTAACATATTATTAGTTAAATCGAAGGTCAAAACTTGGCGCAAAATGCAAAGGGGACCAATAAACCAGTAAACATCAAAGTTCTCTCGTTTTGCCCCAACTTGGTCTCAGTGAGATGACTATACTTCACCGGCACGGAGGGAGGGCCGAGGAGTAGATGGCCAACACACACGTGAATGCAACGCAGTCTACACTTCTCATATAAAGGCTCCCCGCCAGTCCAATCTATGAAATCCTACGGACCTACGCACCCTAACCAAGGGCAGGAGTGATCACTCCAATCGCAAGATCAGTTGACTAGAAGCTAGACCCATGGAGGCGATGAGCGCAAGCATCAGCCGGCTGTACCAGATGGACCACGACGCCGGCCTGTGGCCCGGCACCGAGGAACATCTCCAGGTCGTGCTTGAGGCCGCCTGGGCGAGAGGCCTCTTGGGCGACAGCTTCGTCTCCTTGTTTGATGAGGTCCTCGTCGGCCTCCTCGACAAGTTCACCATCGTCAAGAAGCTCACGGACGACCTTGACGTACGCCTCCAGCCCACGCGTCCAGGCTCTGCGATGCCTGCCACCCTCAACGGCCTCTATGGTGACAACCTCTTCGACGCACTGGTGGCCCTGCGATTGCCCGCCGTCATGCCGGAGAATGTCCACCTCGAGGTCGCGCTCGCCACGCAGCGCCTGGCGCAGCAAGACACCATCGACATAATCACCCACGTCTACGCGCACATTGTCCACAAGGACTACTACGTGCAAGAGGAGGACGATAGGACACTGGCCTTCTTGTACCGCAGGGCAACCTTGGACATCATTGTTCAGAAGCACGTTGAGCTCGCCGCCAACGTTGCTGCTCCTCACACGTCGGTTGGTGACCCCGCGCACTAGGGCATGAGGATGTCATTGATGGATCCGTATGTATCTTTATCTCTCCGTCAATTCCATGTAGTAGTATATTGTACTACTAATTATCTTACCTTTCGCATCAACTTCATAATTTTCGTACGTACTCCATGCATGAACCACGCCAGAACCAAACTTCTCATTACTCTAGGGAAAATTGTTATTTCTATCTATCGGTCGCACCATGGAGCAGAACCAAATTTTACAAGTTACAAGTTCAAAAGGAAAAGCATGCCGTGTTTGCGTCGCACTGTCGGTGTACTAAGTATTGGGCCACTAGTACCCCGTACTTGTGCACGGGCAGTTGTAGCCATCCTCGCGGCAAGGCTTGCCGGGAACAGCTCGAGGTCGATTCAAGCCATCGAAGAAATCATCAAGTCAGAGATCTGAGGATCAGCAGATAAGCAGAGCTGGAATCCGAAGGCCCGCTTCCCCGGCAAGATCCTTGGCGGGATGGCCTGTGGCGCCCGGCAAGGCTTGGCGCCCTGCAAGGCTTGGCGTCCAGCAAGGCTTGGTGCCCGGCAAGTTTCGGCGCTTGGCGAGATTCTGCCACTGTACCACTACTCCAGCATAACGACAAAACCTGACATTCTGGGTCCTTCTCTGGATGCGTGGCAACGCGCCAGTGGAGGAGAGCTTAATCGGTGCTGATGGGATGGCCCCTTTTTCCATCCCCAAGATAGTGAGGACACCTAAACGGACACCTCATGGTGCATTAAATGCGTTTGTCCTAATCCGTCAGGGGTTAGGTATGATACCCTGTAGCTACTTTACACCTCAATGTATGTACATTTTGCCACTGTGGTGACCCCTTTGAGCATATAAAAGGAGGCCCAAGGCAACTGCTACAGAGGAGGAGGACTTCTGGCCCATTCTGCATGAGTAGCTGCTCTTTGAACATACTGTTCATAGCGAGCGCTCCTGAAGGTTGGGCTCAAGAACATCAATAAGAACACAAAGCAGGAGTAGGGTTTTACGCTGATCAGCGGCCCGAACCTGGGTAAAAGCCTCACGCGTCGATCATTGGTTCTGCTCTTTGCGTATACCTCTCCCCCCGCCGAATCGTAAAGGGATCTCTCGGGATCCCATAGGTGTCGTGCCCCGACATCTTTGGCGCGCCAGGTAGGGGTATTGAAGGTTGCGTGAACCTGATCTAGTGATCGGCGCCTTAGTTTCTTCATCATCTTCATCATCATGCCACCCAAGAAGAAGAGCGCTGCAACGACGCAACCGTCCACGTCCGTTTTGCCTACACCTTCGCGTACGGGCGACGGCGTGGGTGCAGAAGGAAGAGGACTAGAACCCCCACGGTGTTCTGGTGATCCGAGCCAGGCGAGCGGCATCGTTCGCAGTGGCAGTGGTAACCTGCACGCCACTAGATCTAGAGATGGCGCTGTGTTGCCTACAGGTGGCACAACGAACTCCAGAGATCGGAGGGCGCCTGCTGGAGCTCCCGCGCCGGCGCAAGCCTCACGACCTACCCAGGTCATGCATGATGAGCGACATCATGGCGCTGGTGGTTCAGGGCGTCCCCATGAAAAGGTTTCTGCGCATCGATCCCAAGATGCGCGGGACCAACATGCACACCGAGCTGCTGGCGGAGGTGGCGCGCGGTCGCGTGACCATGGTGGTGCTCCTTCTAATATGGTTAGGAGTCAGAGCACCTCACGTACCTCGCACCTGTCGCCATCGCCTACGCCAACGGAAGCCTTGGCACGTGCGCAGCTGCTCCTCGATTTTCCTCCTGCCCCGGAGAAGATGGAGGAGTGGCGAGCTACTATCCAGAGCCTTATCGGCTTCGCCAACAAGGATGGACTGCAAGAGGCAGGGCCCTCACAGCGGAGGCCCATCGATCCGGCGCGAGCCGATGTAGAGAAAACCGGAGGTGGTGCAACCACAGTGCACTCCCCTCCGCGGCACCAGCGGCGGCCGACAACCCAGCAAGTCGACTGCCATGAAGAAGTTTCCACGGCGTCATCCGATCCACGGATGCGTCGCGATCAGCGTCAAGTTCTCCAGGAACGAGGCAAGGAGGACGCTCAAACTACCATCGAGCGGCGACGGGAAGCGCGCTATCAGTCTGATAAGCGCGCGGGGCCGGCTGTCGACGAGCCTGCTCCAGGGGACGTAGGAGACTTGCCTTATGAGGTAGGGACTCCAGCGTTTACCCGTGAGCTGCGGCAAGTCCGGTGGCCCAATTCCCGAACCTTCAAGCCAGAGGTCCCGAAGAAATATGACGGTAAGACCCATCCCTCGGAGTTCCTGAGCATCTACACCATTGCGGTGCAGGCTGCCGGGGGCCAAGATGACAAGATACTTGCCAACTACTTCCCGTTGGTGCTCAAACCCAACGTCAGGTCGTGGTTGATGCATCTGCCGGAGAATTCTATTTCTTCCTGGTAAGATCTATGCCATCAGTTTGTTGGCGCCTTTGTTGGAGGCCACCAAGCTCCTGGCCAAGAGAGCGATTTACATATCATCCCTCAGAAGGAGGGCGAGTCCCTGCGCAAGTTTATCCAGAGATTTAGCCGGGTGCAGTACAATATTCCTGACGTTCACCCTGCCGCTGTCGTTAGCGCATTCCACCAGAACGTGCGTAACCGCAAAATGCGGGAAGAGCTGGCAATGAACAAATTCAGGAGTATTGACGAGCTTTACGCTTTGGCTGACAAGTGTGCTCGAGCTGAAGAGGGGAGGAAACTCCCTGGCGAGGCTGTTGGCGCGGCGGGCGAGTCCGAAGAGGAAGATGCCGCGGCCCCGTCAAGGAAAGGCCGGCGGCGGAACAGGAAGCGCGGAGGCAAGGCCGTGCTTGCTGTCGAGGAATCCGACAACCCCGGTGCCGCCAAGAAGGCCAAGGTTGGTGACCCCGACAAGGATCTTGCCGGGTGCCCTTCCTGTCAGGCCTTGGTGGCTGCCAACAAGCCGGAAAGCTCTGGCAAGCAGTATTGCAAGATCCATCGCACCAAGGGCCACGATCTCCAGAACTGCCGGCAAGTTGAGCAGCTTGCCGAGAAGCAGAGGGCCGAATACGAGAGGCGAGATAAGGAGAAGGCCCAAGATGGTGCTGATGGATCCGGCAAGAAGCGCGGTGGCCGAGGGGGTCGCCGCGGCAAGGCCAAGCAGCAAAAGGATAGGCCCGCTCGGGGCCGGGACAAAGAAGAGGATGATGATGAAGAAGATGATGAATCCAGTGAGCAAGAATTCCAGAAGGCTACGGAGGCCATGTGTATCGATGGGGGTGCCTCGCTGCATTCTTCACACCGCCAACTCAAACAGTGGGTGCGGGAGGTCAATGCGGCAGAGCCATCCCCAGATGCATGTAGGCCCCTAAAGTGGTCCAGCACGCCTATCATTTTCGACGCCGAGGATCACCCTGATCGCACAACTGCGGTCGGGTGCTTGCCATTGGTTGTCTCGCCAACGATTCGCAACCTCAAGGTGACGAAAATGTTAGTTGACGGCGGGGCCGGCCTAAACTTAATCTCACTGGATGTGCTTAAAAAGCTCCAAATTCCCGACGAGGACCTCGAGGAAACGGGCACGTTTCAAGGGGTCAATCCGGGAAGAACTCAGCCTAAGGGCAAGATTACGCTGCCAGTGACATTTGGTAGCGAGCTCAACTTCAGGACTGAGAAGGTGGTGTTTGATGTCGCCAAGATCCCCATGTCATACAATGGGATCCTTGGTCGGCCAGTGCTGGCTAAGTTCATGGCGGCATCACACTACGCGTACAACGTTCTGAAGATGCCTGGGCCGTTGGGCGTCATCACTATCCATTCCGATAAGAAGGATGTGCTCATCTGTGCCGACCAACTTTACCAGGAAGCAGTTGCAGCACCTGGCATCAAGGCACCTGCTCCTGCCGCTGGAACTCCCGGGGGGAAGAAGAAGACCGGCAAGAACCTTGGCGCGAACTCCGGCAAGCGCACCTCCTCGGAGTGCTGCGCTTCCGTCGAGGACATACCAGAGAGTTCCACCGGCAAGAACAAGAAATCCAAGGCTGCTCCGCCAGAGACCAAGAAGGTGCCAGTCAGAGAGGACGGAACAGGGGGAACTTTCACCATAAGTTCCACCCTAGATGACGAATAGGAAAGCGCGCTCGTTGCTTTCCTACGGGCGAATGTCGATGTGTTTGCATGGCAACCGTCTGACATCCCCGGTGTTCCCAGGAAGGTAATTGAGCACCACCTTGTTGTCTGTCCTCATGCGTGGCCCGTCAAGCAGAAGGTCAGGAAGCAAGCCTTGGAACGGCAAGAATTCATTGCCGAAGAAATCAGAAAGCTGGAGGCGGCAGGACTGGTCAAAGGAGTACTTCATCCAACCTGGTTGGCCAATCCGGTTGTAGTGCGGAAAGTGAATGGGAAATGGAGGCTTTGTACCGATTATACAGATATCAATAAAGCTTGTCCAAAAGATCCCTTTCCCTTGCCGCGCATCGACCAGATTGTGGATGCCACCGCTGGTTGTGATCTCCTGTCCTTCCTTGATGCCTATTCAGGGTATCATCAGATTTTTATGGCAAAAGAAGACGAAGAGAAGACCGCCTTTATCACTCCATGTGGTACGTATTGTTTCATACGAATGCCTTTCGGGTTGAAAAGTGCCGGTTCGACATTTGCCAGAGCAATCCAAATTGGTTTTGAGCCCCAACTCCATAGAAATATGGAGGCGTATATGGATGACATAGTGGTCAAAACCAAAGACAAAGCCACACTCATTCAAGATTTAGAAGAAACATTTGCAAACTTGCGCAAGATCAACTTGAAGCTCAATCCTAAGAAGTGCGTGTTCGGTGTTCCTTCCGGCAAGCTCCTCGGATTTTTTGTATCTTGCCGGGGAATCGAAGCGAACCCCGACAAGATCAAAGCTATTGAGCAAATTGAAGCGCCGAGACGCGTCAAGGATGTGCGTCGTCTTGCCGGCTGTGTTGCTGCTCTAAGCAGGTTTATTTCCAAATCTGCTGAGCGCGCCCTGCCGTTCTTCAAATTTTTGAAGAAGGCTGGTCCAATGAAATGGACTCCGGAGGCGGAGGCTGCGCTGCAAGATTTGAAGAAATACCTTTCCTCTCCACCGATGCTAGTCGCGCCTAAACCACAAGAGCCGTTGCTGCTGTATCTGGCAGCAACAAATCAAGTGGTTAGTGATGCACTAGTGGCATAGAGAGAGGCTGATGAGGAAGCAACACCAGCGGCAGGACCGCCAGATGACGCGGCAAGATCTTCCCCGGTAATGGTTGATCCCGGCAAGACAGGATCTGCGCAAACAGAAGAACCAGTGCAGAAGAAGAAGATGGTGCAGCGCCCAGTTTATTTTGTTAGCTCTCTTTTACAAGGAGCTAGGTCAAGGTATTCTGGTGTGCAGAAGTTGCTTTTCGGCCTTCTTATGGCCTCGAGGAAGCTGCGCCATTATTTTCAAGCACATGAAATTACCGTCGTCACTCGCTTTCCGTTGCAACGGATTTTGCAAAATCCAGAAGCAACCGGCAGGATCGTGGAGTGGGCGTTGGAATTGTCCAGCTTTGGCCTCAAGTTTGAAAGCACTTCGATGATTCAAAGCAGGGCCTTGGCAGAGTTCATTGTAGAATGGACCCCAACGCCAGACGAAGAAGTTCAAGAAACAACTCTCCCTGGCAAGGAAATCGATTAGTAATGGGTTATGTACTTTGATGGGGCTTTCTCGCTGCAAGGCGCCGGTGCTGGCGTGCTGCTTGTCACACCCACCGGAGAGCACCTCAAGTACGTAGTCCAAATGCACTTTCCCCGGGAGAGTTCAACTAACAACACTGCAGAATACGAGGGTTTCCTTGCCGGTCTCAGGATCGCGGCAGACCTTGGTATCAAAAAGCTCATCATCAAAGGCGATTCACAACTTGTCGTCAGGCAAGTTAACAAGAGTTATCAAAGTCCATTGATGCAAGCCTACGTGGATGAAGTGAGGAAAATGGAAGAGCACTTTGACGGTCTGCAAATGGAGCACGTTCCCCGTGCCGAGAACAGTGTTGCTGACGACCTGTCAAAGCGTGCTGCCCTCAAAATGCCTGTGGAACCAGGAACTTTTGTGCTCCAATTGACTCAACCATCCGTGGCGCCATCGATGCGGCAAGAAAAGAGAAGAAAGTTGAACTCTGGCCAGTACTTCCCGGCAGAGCTCCCCGGAGCCGCTGGCAAGGAAGTTGCCTGGATCAACATGCCTGCCGGGGAACAACGGGCTCCGGCAGGGCCTCAGGCCCTTGCTGTCGAGACAAACGTTCCCCCGGCAGAGGAGATGCCTTTAGTCCTAGCTGTCGAGCCTCAGGCTCCAGCGTGGGCGCAGCACATTGTCCATTTCCTTCAAACAGGTGAACTCCCTGAGGAACAGGAAGAAGCAGAAAGAGTAGCCCGTCGGTCTGTTATGTACAAGTTCGTCGATGACGTCCTGTACAGAAAGAGACCAAACGGTGTGAAATTGAAGTGCATTCCTCGGGAGGATGGACTAGAGCTGTTGGCAGAGATACATGGAGGCATATGTGGCTCTCACATAGGGTCAAGAGCGCTTGTCGGAAAGGCATTCCGACAAGGTTTCTTTTGGCCCACCGCTCTCCAGGATGCAACTGCACTGGTCACCAAGTGTGAAGCGTGCCAGTTTCATTCAAAGAAATTACATCAACCAGCTCATGCTCTTCAGACAATCCCTCTCTCCTGGCCATTTTCGGTCTAGGGGCTTGACATACAGGGCCCTTTCTCCCATGCTACCGGTGGCTTTGAGTACTTGTACGTTGCTATCGACAAGTTCACAAAGTGGCCGGAGGTGGAAGCAGTGAGGAAGGTGACAGCACAATCAGCCATCAAGTTCTTTAAGGGAATTGTTTGCCGTTTCGGTGTGCCCAACAGGATCATCACCGACAACGGCACGCAGTTCACAAGTCGCACCTTCATGCAGTACGTCCAGGACCTTGGCGGCAAGATTTGTTTTGCCTCTGTTGCTCACCCGAGAAGCAACGGCCAAGCGGAGAGGGCCAATGCTGAAGTGCTGCGCGGTCTCAGGACCAGAACCTTTGACAGGGTGAAAAAGTGCGGAAGACGCTGGATTGATGAGTTGCCGGCGGTTCTTTGGTCAATCAGAACGACACCAAATCGAGCCACCGGCCAGACGCCCTTCGCTCTGGTCAACGGAGCGGAAGCAGTTCTCCCCACGGAACTCACATACGGATCTCCTCGAGTGCTCGCTTATGATGAGCTTGAGTAAGAGCAACTGCGGCAAGATGACGTTGTGCTCCTTGAGGAGAATCGTCTTCATGCTGCTGTGCGAGCTGCACGCTACCAGCAAGCTTTGCGCCGCTACCATAGCCACAATGTTCATGCCCGAAGCCTTGAGGAAGGCGACCTTGTTCTTCAGCGGATTCAGTCCGCCAAGAATTCAAACAAGTTGACGCCAAAGTGGGAAGGCCCTTATCGGGTAGTATGAGTCACCAGGCCCGGCGCTGTCCGCCTGGAGACCGAAGATGGCGTTCCAGTGAGCAATTCCTGGAATATCGAACATCTTCGCAAGTTCTACCCATAAGGCGCGGTTGCCGGGGGCTCCCGGCAACCACCCTTTTGTACAAGTCTTGCCGGCAAGGCATGTGATCCTTTGTACAAAGCCAGGCGCAGACCCTGAGCGCAGATGAATAAATTTAAGTGTTGTACATTCCCTTATTGATTCCCATGTTCATATTTATATATGCACGTTTGTCTAAGATGTTGTATGACACCTACACCCGGTAAGTTCTAACGAACCGCCAAGGTTTCATGTCTTTATTTTCTCTTCTTTCTTTTTAAAAGTCAGAAGGATTCCTTGCGTGCACATTTGCCGGGGGGGGAAGGGAGATATGAATATCAATTGGCGACGTTCGGAATCGACGCTTGCCGGAGGAAGGACAAAGACTGGAAGCTAAGTCCTAAAAACTCATAGCAAGTTTTTTCTTTTATTACAAAGTAATTTCCTTGGACGATTCCGACTCTTGTATGGAAAATCTGCACGCGAAGGAACCCTTGTTGTAATCGGTTGCGCCCTTATTTTGTTTCGAGCCCGCTCAACAATTTAAGTGGCTGCACTGAGAACACCAAGGAGTCTTGCCGGCCGCTGCGCCTCCAGCAGGCTGCTGAAGTCCCGCACCCAGCGCTTGCGGCAGGTTGCGCGCCGGCAAGTTTTTCAGTAAGCGTAGGGTGAACTCCATACATAAGGGAATCAGACAAGGAAAATAGCAAGCATGAACCTAAACATAGGCGAATTATATTACATCCATGAGTTGCCGCAATTCTAACTTGAGACTTAATTGTCTTTTACATGGAATGACGACGGCAAGAAAAAGGGGAGCACTCAATCCCTGCGCTGGCCTTCGATCCTTTTGATGGAGTCCACCTTCTCAAGGATAGGTGCGATGTACTCTTCAAGCGCCTCAACATTTTCCCTTTGCAGATGGCCGAGCGCGTTGGAGAGGTCGATGCTGGGATTGTTGTGCACCACCTTGATGAGCACCTTGTGGAGGACGGCCCGGCAAAGCCGGCGAGTCTCGTTGGCCAATTGGGTCGCCCGGCTAGACTGGAGCACCCTCAAGGCGTTGATGATGCTTTCAAAGAACATCATCAACCTGGCAATTGGAGATATTCTTTCCTCGGAAGAATACTTGAAGTTCGATAGGCCCATGGTTGACAGTTCTGTCGTAAGCTTCTCCGCGGTGGCGATGAGACGTCCAGTCCAGATCTCCACTCCCTTTTCATAATCTGCTTGGGCTTCGGCGGCGCTCTTGAGCAGGTTCCTCTCTCCTTGGAGATCCTTGAGTAGATCCTTCTCACGGGCCCTGCCGACCTCGAGAGACTTCTGCAGCATGGTCAGCTTCAGCTCCAGAGCCGCAATGTTATCAGCCGCAGAGGAGAGCTGCTGGGTTTTGTCGGACAGGGCAACTTGCATCTCCGCCAAGGAGTGGAGGGTTTTTTCCCTGTCACCCTTGAGCATCAAGAGCTCCTTGCCGTGCTCTTCGAGATCTGTCTCCAGCCTCTTCACCTTGTCGCTCAGCTCGTTCTTGGCGGCCTCCGCAGCTTCGGCAGCATCAACGGCCTCCTTGAGCTTGCCGGCGTGACTTGCAGTCAGAGCTTCGAGCGCCTCCTTATGTTTTTGCTCCAGCTCCTGGGTTCGCCGCGCAACAAGATTCTCGATATCTTCATCTTTGCTACGAAGCTTGGCGGCGAGCGCCTGCTCACGTGCGGTGAGATATTCCTCATGAGCATCAAGAGCAACGCGGCGCCCCATTAGGAGGGCATCTTTGGCAGCAATCCTTTGAGCAGCTTCATCATGCGCCTTCTCCATATCGGATTGCTTCAGGAGGATCTCAGTCCACTGCTGGCTCACTTGTTCCCGGCTGGCAACCAACTCTTGGAGGGCCTCGGTGTGCCAGATCTGCATTTGTGTGACGCGCCTTTGAAAATCTGCTTCGGTCGCCTCGACAACTGCCATTCTGGAGTCTGCCTTGTCTTTCCGGGCGCGATGGAGAGCCTGGAGCTTGCGGAAATTCTCGCCCATGGCCTGAAGGAGCTGATCCTCTTCAGATTTGCCACTGCTAGTGCTGGGGTCGTCAACAACTTCGAGCCCAGCAGCAGTGATGATTTCTTCAAAAACTTCTCCTTCGGCTGGTGCCCCAGTGCTTGCCGTCCCCGGCTAGTTGACGAACATGTTCTCGCCAACCTTGAGGTATTTGCTGGACGAGGGGCCTTCAGATGTTGATGGCTGGTCTTCAGTGGCCGCCTCACCAGTGGTAGGGGGCTCTGTGGCCAGTGCAGTGCCTGGCGCTCCTGCGGCAGGAATGCCATCAGTGCGGTCCTCAGCCTCCCTGTCGCCCCCTTCAGTAGGTTCTTCGGCGGGTTCCTCTTGTGCAGTCTTGGCGGCCTCCCCGTCAATGGCACCACCAGCCTCCACAGTGTCATCCTTGGTGGCCTCGCTAACAGCGATCCTGTCTGCTTCGGCAGCAGCGTTCCTGGCGGTCTCCTCGATGACAACGTCGACATCCATGTGTTCCATCACAGGGAACTCTGAAGGACGAAGGAGGAAAATAGAATAAGATCGAGATTGAAGTTTGAAGCGACTAAAGACAGAGAGATAAGTGAAAGAGTAACAAGCACTCTGAGGCAATCGAGTACCTGCGTCGAGCTGTTGGGAGGTGGCCTCGCCCCTCCCGGCAACTTCGGTTGCTGGGGGTGGGTTGCTGGGGTCCGTGCTTGCCGGCTCCTCCTCAATTAAGGTAGGCTCGTCGGTAGGATCTCTTGCCGGGGACGTGCTTGTTGGCGGCGTGGTTGATGGAGGTGGCACGATGGGAATGTCTTCCGACAACTCTCCTTGTTGCCGTTCTTCTCCTGCAAGCCCAAGAATATCAGCGGCAAGAATGGAAGCCTCAACACCTGCCAGCGGAAAAAGAACAGTAAACTTACGCTGGGGGCTGTGCTGGGGGCTGCATTGAGGACTGGGCTTTGGGCTGACGATGATGGTTTCTGGCACGCTCGTGGAGCCTGCCGGGGGCTCGTCGCTCGTAGAAGTCTTTGACCTCTTCGCCATCTCTCCAACAATGTTTCTGTGTCACTGCAGAGACAATACAAGCAAGTTAGTAAGATCGATCCAAGATTGAAATATAAAAGCTGTGGCAAAGTACCCACTCTTCTTCTTCTTGCTCCGGACTAAAGCCGGAGATGTCGAAATCGACCTCCGCTGCAATGTCTGAGTGGGGAGGCGGAGGAGGGGTCCTAGGCCGCTCGGCTGTGGCAGGCACCAGGGCAGCTTCCGGTGCGGTAGTACGAGACCCCCCTGCCGTCCCAGCAGTGGCCGCTGGTGTGGGTCTCGCGCGCCGCGCAGGCTGTTGACGAGCCCCCTGCCACGGTCCAGTCTTGCCGGCCACTTTCTTGCCGGGAGCTTCACTGCTCGAAGAAGGCTGGCTTGCCGGGATGCCAGATGCAGCCTTCCGAAGAACACGCTTCGTCTTCTTCGGGGGTGGGAGCTCTTCTTGCGTTTCTACTTCGGCCGTGTCCTCGCCGGACGAGCTCTCAGCGGCTGTGCTACTCTGTTCCCCGGCAACTTTGTCCTCCCCGGCAGGTTTTACCTCCACTACTACTTCTGCGTCGCTGGCTTCCCACTCTGTGAAGCCGACGCTGCCGGCCTCCGCGGCAAGATTTGCCTCCTCCACCCTAGTAGCAATGTAAGCCACTTCTTGATCGGTGGTGGCTCGGATGAAATCTGACTCTTGCCGGACAGGTCTCTCCGTCAAGTTGTCAAAAAACTTCTGCGCTTCCTCCTCGGTTGGCTCGGCCCAGGTCGGGTCAAGACTGTTGAGTATATTGTGTACCCGTATATTGTGTATTGGGCCCACCTCTTGTTTCCTCTATATAGTCGAGGTTGTGGCCCCCCTCTGTACTCATATATACGTGCCTGGTGCACTGATCAATGCATTGCGTGTTGCACAGCCTATTCTCGTATTCTACATGGTATCAGTTTCCGTCTCCCGATCCTCAACCTAGTCTTCCGCTCCCTGCCGCCGCCGCCGTGCCTTCTGGTCGGCGCCGCCACTGCAACCCGATCCCAACCTGCAGTGCTAGTGCTGCTGCCGCTAATTCCAATCGCTAGCACTAGTGCTGCTGCCGCTAATTCCAATCGCCACGCACGCCGCCTCTGGATCGCTGGATCGCTAGTGCTGCCGCCGCTCCTTCGCCACGCACGCCGCTGCTCCTTCCAATCGCTACGCACGCCGCCGCTGCCTTTTTTTCCCGCGCCGCAGCCACCCGCAACTCCACGCCGTGCCACTCCTGCGCCGCACCTTCCCCTCGCGCCGCACCACGTGTCGCACACCCTAACCCTAGCCATGAGTTCCTCCTCCTCCACCGTCTCCAACCTGTTTGCCGGTCCCGATGTCACTCTCATCCGCGACCTCAACATCCACGAGCGCGTCCCGGTGAAGCTTGATCAATCCACCGCCTCCTACTCCGCTTGGAAGCGGTATTTTTCATTGGTGTTTCGCGAGTACCTCCTTCATGGCCACATCGACGGCACCGTGGACTCGGCTCTCATGATCCATGACGAGGAGTGGATGATCCTCGACGCCACCATCATCCGCTGGTTCTATCTCACCATCTCCACCGACCTCTTCCACACCGTGGTGGATGACGACGACGATGCCTACGCCGTCTGGACCAAGCTCAATGGCCTCTTCACCGACAACAAGCTGCAGCGCAAGGTCCTTCTCCACGGCGAGTTTTACGGGTGCCAGCAGCTTGACTCGTCCATCGATGATTTTTGCATGTGCCTGAAAAAGCTTGCCGATGAGCTCCGTGATCTCGGGGAGACGGTTGGCGATGAGCTCCTCATCAGCACCCTCACCGGTGGTCTCAACGAAGATTTTGGGAACGCCGCCTCCAACCTCACCCTCATCCCGGAGCCCACTTTCGCTAAGGTGGTGGCGTACCTCAAGCTGGAGGAGCGCCGGATGAGGATGGCACGGACTTGGGCGACCCACACCGCCCTCATCGCAGGCACCCGCGGGGGCCAAGCCCCGCCATCTCCGCGCCCGACGCCGCCTCAGCCGGCGGCGCCCGCTTTCCCGCCCGCCCTGGCCGCTCCCTTCCCGCCGCCCCAGCCGGCGGCCCATGGGGGGGGGGGGGGTCGTCGCGGCAGCCGCAAGCAGGGGGGCACAGGCGCTCAGGGAGGAGCACCCCGCCCGCCGCAGCAGGCCTACCAGCCGGCCCCGTGGTACGCCGGCCAGAACCAATGGACCGGCGTTGTGCACGCCTACTCCATGACGGTTCCCCGTGCCCCTGCCCCGGTTATTCTCGGCGCCCGGCCACCGTCGCACCAGGCATTCTACGCCACGCCGCAGCCCTATGCGGCGCCCTATGGTCCTCTCTCCTACGGCCAGCAGCCGCAGCCAGGCGGGTTGCCGCTCCTGCCCCTGACGGCCCCGCCACAGCCTCTTTCGGCGGCGCCGTGGGACCCGGCTCTTCTGGCGGCTCTTCACACCGCCCCTTCACCGTCCAGCTACACCGGCGGCGGCGACTGGTATATGGACACTGGAGCTACCGCGCATATGGCCGCTTATCCCAATAACCTCCACACCTCCTATCCCGTCCACACTTCCGCTCGCATCACCGTCGGTGACGGCTCCTCTCTTCCTATCACTCACATAGGTCATGCATATTTTCCATCTAATTCCACTCCAATATCCATGTCTAATGTCTTAGTTTCTCCTGAGCTTATTAAAAATCTTGTTTCTGTTCGTTCTCTTACACGTGAAAATCCTGTTACCGTTGAATTTGATGAATGTGGTTTTTCTGTTAAGGACGCTCGCACCCAGATGGTACTCCACCGATGTGACAACCCCGACGAGCTCTACCTGGTTCACTCCACCACCTCCGCTGCCCCTGTCGCTCTCGCCACCGGAGTGGATCTTTGGCACGCTCGCTTGGGTCATCCCAATCCCGCCACCCTTCGTCATATACTTCGGAGTTTTTCTTTCACGTGTAATAAGAACGAGGATCACTCATGTCATGCATGTCGCCTCGGCAAACATGCTCGTCTTCCATTTAGGGCATCTTCTCATGTTGCATCGTACCCGTTTGAGTTAATTCATAGTGATGTTTGGACCTCTCCTATTGCAAGTAATACGGGCTATCTTTATTATCTTGTCATACTTGATGATTTCTCGCATTATGTGTGGACCTTCCCGTTGCGTCGCAAGTCGGATGTTATATCCACTCTCGCCGCCTTCTACTCTTACGTTCTCACGCAGTTTGGTGGTTCCATTCTTGCGTTCCAGACAGATAACGGGAAGGAGTTCGACAATCTTGCTGTTCGTACTCTTCTCACCACACATGGCACGACTTTTTGTCTCACTTGCCCGTACACTTCGCAACAGAACGGCCGCGCTGAGCGTGTCCTTCGCACTCTTAACGACTGCGTTCGGACTCTCCTCTTTCACGCCAATGTGCCTCCGCGCTTTTGGCCTGACGCTCTCGCAACCGCATCACTTCTCATCAACACCCGTCCTTGTCGCACTCGCGGGAACTTTGCACCTCATCACCTTCTCTTCGGTGCACCACCTTCTTATGATGAGCTTCGCATCTTCGGCTGTCTCTGCTACCCTAGCATCGCCGCCACTGCGCCTCATAAGCTTGCACCCCGCTCCGTCGCCTGCATCTTTCTCGGCTACCCACGTAACACTAAGGGCTACCGCTGCTACGATCCCGTCTCCCATCGTGTTTTCACCTCACGACACGTTTATTTTGATGAGAAGGTGTTTCCGTTTCAGCAGCAGGTACCCCTTGTCGTCCCTTCGCCGCCGGCCACCGGCGGCCCTTCGGCGACTCCGTCAGTTGGACGGCCCCGCTCGGCTCTCGGACCGCCTTCGGGCTTTGGCGGTCCTCGCGCCGTGGGACAAGCTGCGCCTCGCGCTCCCACGTCGACGCCCGACTCGTCGGCCTCCTCGGCCGACCCCGCCACCTTGGCCGCCGCCCCTCCGCCCGCCACCCCCTCCTTGGGCGCCGCGGGTGCCACGGGCTCTGGTGCCGCCTCTCCGGCCGCCTCGCCGCAGTTCTCGCCGGCCCCGTCACCGGCCGCCTCGCCGGCTGCCGCGCCGGCCCCGACGCCGGCTGTGACGCCGGCCCCATCGCCTGCCGTCTCGCCGGCTGTCACGCCGGCCGCTTCGCCGGCCGCCTCGCCGGACATTCCGGCGTTGCCGTCTCGCCCTGTCACACGGGCTCGAGCTGGTATTCACCGTCCGAGTTTGCGGTACTCGAGCGACGAGTACCTCCTCACCGCCTCCACCGCGGAGCCGTCCCCTCTTCCTGCGTCCGCTCGCGCAGCCCTTCGTGATCCTCACTTGCTTGCCACGATGCAGGAAGAGTTCGACGCTCTCCAGCGGAACCGCACCTGGACACTGGTTCCCTGGCCTCCTCGCGCCAATGTCATCACCGGCAAGTGGGTCTTTCGCCACAAGACCCGCTCGGATGGTACACTTGAGCGCTACAAGGCTCGCTGGGTGGTTTGTTGTTTTCGACAGCGCGCTGGAGTTGGCTTCACTGAGACATTTGCCCTGGTTGTTAAATTGGGCACGATCCGCACCGTCCTCTAGCTTGCGGTGTCCCGAGGCTGGCCCGTTCATCAGATGGATGTCTCCAACGCCTTCCTCCACGGCCATCTTGCGGAGCAGGTGTATTGTGAGCAGCCCACCGGTTTCGTCGACGCATCTCTTCCTGGCCACGTGTGTTTGCTGTCCCGGTCTCTCTACGGGCTCAAGCAAGCACCCCGTGCCTGGTACCAGTGGATCGCCGGGTTTCTTCAGACACTGGGCTTCAGCGTCACTCGCTCGGATGCCTCACTGTTCGTTTATCGCCAGGGCGACACGACTGCATATTTACTCCTCTACGTCGACGACATTATCCTGACGGCCTCCTCCGCAGCCCTTCTTCAGCAGATTACTCTCCGGCTGTGTAACGAGTTTGCCATCAAGGACTTGGGTGCTCTACATTACTTTCTTGGCATTGAGGTTGTTTGGCGACCGGATGGCTTCTTTCTTCATCAGCAGAAGTATGCGCACGAGCTCCTTGAGCGTGCTGGCATGCTCAACTGTCATCCTGTTGCTACTCCTGTTGACACGAAGGCCAAGGTTTCTGCTCTTGAGGGCTCACCAGCGTCGGATGCTCCCTTCTACCGGTCTATTGTCGGTGCTCTTTAGTATCTGACTCACACCCGACCGGATCTACAGTATGCTGTTCAGCAGGTGTGTCTCCACATGCACGCCCCTCGTGACTCCCATTGGACTCTCGTGAAGCGGATCCTCCGGTACATCCGCGGCACGATGACCCTTGGGCTCACCCTCACGGCGTCCCCCTCTCTGGAGATGGTGGCCTACTCTGACGCGGACTGGGCTGGCTGCCCCGACACCCATCAGTTTACCTCTGGCTACTGCGTTTACCTCGGTCCTTCACTCATCTCGTGGTCGTCCAAGCGACAGCCCACGGTTTCGCGCTCCAGCGCGGAGGCAAAGTACCGAGCTGTGGCTAACGCTATTGCCGAGTGCACCTGGCAACGACAGTTACTTCAGGAGCTACATCACGATGTCTCCCAGGCTACGGTTGTCTACTGTGACAACGTCTCTGCGGTGTACCTCTCCGCCAACCCCGTTCATCATCGCCGGACGAAGCACATTGAGCTGGACATTCACTTTCTGTGCGAGCAGGTGGCCCTTGGACGTATTCGGGTTCTCCATGTTCCGACTGCACAACTGTTCGCCGATGTGATGACGAAGGGCCTGCCGACTTCCACCTTCGAGGAGTTTCGTTCCAGTCTCTGCGTCACTGGCGCCGCTTCGACTGCGGGGGGGTGTTGAGTATATTGTGTACGTGTATATTGTGTATTGGGCCCACCTCTTGTTTCCTCTATATAGTCGAGGTTGTGGCCCCCCTCTATACTCATATATACGTGCCTGGTGCACCGATCAATGCATTGCGTGTTGCACAGCCTATTCTCGTATTCTACAAAGACCGTGGGCGTTGAACATCGGCGGGAAGGCGATGATTGACCCCAAGGCAGAATTATTGCACAAGGGGACAATCCTTGCCGGCAGCCGGTGCTTGTCTTCGCGCTGGAATAGTTTTTGACGGAGAGCGCCAAGCTGCATAGTGGTCAGATTGTTGTTCAGCCCGGGGCGCAATGTCATGACATCTGCCGCGTTCCTGTATTCCCAAGCTGGCCTTCCCCTGTTCTGCAAAGGGGCGATGTGGCGGCAGAGAAAGTCGAAGCCAATCATCTCCATCGTCAGCCCGGCAGCCTTCAGGCGGAGGATCCTGGTGGTGGCGATTGTGAGCCTCTCATCCTCCGCAGCGAGATCGCTCCAATCCTTGCCACGGACCACCTTCTGTTGCCGGGGAAGACAAAACGGATGGGGATCTGCTTCCTGGATCCAGCACCATTCAGCCCGCCACACGTCCCACTTTTTGCGGTAAACTCCTTCTGGGTATATTTCCTTATTCCAAGCCCTTCGAATCCAGGCAATAGAACCAGAGAGGGCCTCTCCTTTTTGGATGCGAGGGAAGAAGTAATGGCGAAAAAGAGCAGAATTGGGAATCACGCCGACGAAGTTTTCACAGAGATGGGCAAAGATGGACATGCAAAGTACCGCATTCGGCGTGAAATCAAGAAGACGAAAGCCGTATGTGTACATGATATCATTGAAGAAGTCAGAAAAGGGGGGACAGAGCCCGCAATAGAAATACGCAGTGAAGAAAGGGTATCTGTCCGATCCACCTTTGGAACAAGCACCTGGGATTACGCGTGTGGCGGAATGAGCTTGCGTCTCTTTCGCCCACATGCACTGGTATCGCCCCTTCAGAGCTTCAGCATCGAGCGATGGGGGAAAGACGACAAGCCTCTTCCGCATCTTCACAAGTTCGCTCTCCGGAACATCGGCTTTCGCCTCCTTGCCCTTGCCTAGCTGGCCTTGGCCGGCATGGCGGCTGTGAGGGCGGAAGCTGGGGGTGGAGCGAGCGTGGAAGCAGCGGGCGGAAGAGCAAAAAGCTTCGCTCTGAGCTCGAGAGGAGGAAGGCGATGGCAATGGCCAGATTGAGAAGAAGAAGGGGGTAAATAGGCTTGTGCCTCTGCGGCTTCTCCTTTTTATGGGGAAGGAGCGGGGCTGCCTCTTTTATTCCCCAATGTGAATGCGCCTCTATAGGCGCGAGGTAGTTGCAGCCTTTTAGGCACGCTTCCCACATCACGCGCTCGGTGCGTGTAGTGGGGGGCACGGTAAAACGAGATATTTACGAGCAGTTAATCCCCTGCCACGCGTGCCCGTGCACTGTTTGGGCCTAGCCCAACAACGCCTCGCACTCGTGTATGGCCTAGGCCCGGGGGCTCCTGTCGGTGTACTAAGTATTGGGCCACTAGTACCCCGTACTTGTGCACGGGCAGTTGTAGCCATCCTCGCGGTAAGTCTTGCCAGGAACAGCTCGAGGTCGATCCAAGCCATCGAAGAAATCATCAAGTCAGAGATCTGAGGATCAGCAGATAAGCAGAGCTGGAATCCGAAGGCCAGCTTCCCCAGCAAGATCCTTGCCGGGATGGCCTGTGGCGCCTGGCAAGGCTTGGCGCCCGGCGAGGCTTGGCGTCCGGCAAGGCTTGGTGCCTGGCAAGGCTTGGCGTCCGGCAAGGCTTGGCGCCTCGCAAGGCTTGGTGCCCGGCAAGTTTCGGCGCTCGGCGAGATTCTGCCACTGTACCACTACTCCAGCACAACGACAAAACCTGACATTCTGGGTCCTTCTCTGGATGCGTGGCAACGCGCCAGTGGAGGAGAGCTTAAGCGGTGCTGATGGGATGGCCCCTTTTTTCCATCCCCAAGAAAGTGAGGACACCTAAACGGACACCTCACGGTGCATTAAATGCGTTTGTCCTAATCCGTCAGGGGTTAGGTATGATACCCTGTAGCTACTTTACACCTCAATGTATGTACATTTTGCCACTGTGGTGACCCCTTTGAGCATATAAAAGGAGGCCCAAGGCAACTGCTACAGAGGAGGAGGACTTCTGGCCCATTCTGCATGCGTAGCTGCTCTTTGAACATACTGTTCATAGCGAGCACTCCTGAAGGTTGGGCTCAAGAACATCAATAAGAACACAAAGCAGGAGTAGCGTTTTACGCTGATAAGCGGCCCGGACCTGGGTAAAAGCCTCACGCGTCGATCATTGGTTCTGCTCTTTGCGTATACCTCCCCCCCCGCCGAATCGTAAAGGGATCTCTTGGGATCCCATAGGTGTCGTGCCCCGACACGCACCCTGACAAGGTTGGTCCGGCACGCCGCTCAAGGGGGAATGCGTGGTGTGTTACATCTTTCACTTACAAGTGGGACCGTAGTTGAGCAAACCAATTATCGGCAAACCCCCACCCTGCCCACCGCGCGATGGCTAAGTTAGAGAAAACAGGAGGGAGAAGAGATAGCTGTAGCACGGACTACAAGAAAATTGGTGTTAGATGGGACTCGTGTGGGTGGCATGTGCCGTACTGCTAGACGTGAATGCTAGTTATGGCCCATGCCACCCCACTATATCGAGGTGCTGGTTACGTAGAGCGAACACATTATCTCTCCAGGATTATGGTACACCACTAGTACTACTCACATTGTCGCGAAATTTCCTGGAGTCCGTGCTCAGCCCTCCTCTCTCTCTCTTCTCACCCAGCCAGCAGAGGCGCGGAGTGTGCCCATCGTCTGTTTGCTCACATGCGGTCTCACATGTCAGTGAAAACACAAGACAACCCACTGAACCTGCACATGTTTCACCTCGACGTGCCGGTGATGAAAAACAAATCCAATAAAGATCTTAGGTGGCCGCTTTTGGAGTTACTCAAGAGTAAGATTCTATTTACAGTTTAACCAAAGATGCACATCACGTGGCTTCAACTAGCAATCCATTTTCTTGCATGACACGACCTGGATGCTGGATGTCCCACATGTCGGCAAAAGGAGGAAGAACTCGACCAAATCTTCTCCACATTTAGACCGTAGGAGTAGGAAACACGGCAAGCCCTGTGCCTACATCATACGTACTATACAAGCCCACCTCACGCTATCCCCATATTTCTCAGCCTCCGTGCGACACTTAGCTCTAGTTGATGGTATACTACTACTAGGACTAACTATTGTACTAGCATACTATTTGGTTGGGTGTATGTGATGTGGCAACTTCATATAACCGGATGTTGGCTATACTACTACGGTACTCACACTCCAAGAAGTGACTCGAAAACCATTCGTAAATTGAGTTTATCACATGCATATGCAAATGTACCATTCATTACATACAACAAGTCATCAACACACAACGACAACGAGGATACATGTTGGATTATAGATTATTTCCAACAGAATATTCTAGTAAATACTAAAGTTTTTATCACACAACAAATAACAAGCAATGAAATGAACTTCAGCTCAACCAATCCTCGGCATTGGAAATGCTTGCTTTGAAGCATAAGTAAGCCTCTGGGAAGGGCCAGCTATTGTCAATATCAAGACCAACGCAGGACTCATCATCCAGGCTGAAGCGGCCTATATCAGGACGCATATTGTGATAGCCAGGGTAGAGAACCATAGCAATGTCCGATGTATAGATACAGTTGCTTCTCATAAATGGTAGTAACGTTGTGCCAACAGCAGCTGTATCGACTTTCACCATCATTGGATAGTTTAGTCCAAGGAAGAGCGAGTTTTCCCCAAGACTATCAATATTGAACCAGGAAGAAGGTGCTGGTGCTAGCACACTAGTATCCATCCCGAATACCCTGCAATGGATGTTGGAATAGGTCCGGAGAGTGCGACCATGGGAGACAACACCAGCTTCCTTAGTAACATCAGCAGTGACATGTATATAGACAGGAAGAGGTGATCCATCGGAATAAGTTGCCAGGCGCCACTGAGTATGTAGGTCCTGCTCGTCCTCATGCTCGTGATCATCACCATCGTCATCTCCCCCTTGGTTATAAATATTTTCAAGTATAGGTGGTGGAATGTTCACAGGACCTTGGAAACACAAGAAGGTTAATTAGTACAGGGATACAAACGTACCGAAACCATAAGGATTCCATGCAAAAACAGTGCCATGAGTGGTGGCAGCAAACACAAGATGCTCGTATTTAATTGCATCACAGTACTCATCTGTGTATAGAAATTGATTTTTGAGCAATATCCATCGAGGCGTGGAAGTAAGGACAGCAACAAGCTTGTCGAAGATAGCAACAACATCATAGTTCGTGTAATCCAAAGGGCGGTTGGGAACTCGACAAATTGCTATCTTCCATAGATGATAGTAACCATGATCATATTTGAATGTACGTAGATCATCTGTGTGCTCAACCTCAGGGCACTCTGAGATTTTTGGAAGTGGAGCCCGGTGACGAGTGCACACATTCACAAGTTCCCACTCGCAGTGGTACCCAATATAAACAACCCAATCTCCATTTGCTCCTGCCCAGGCCTTACCCTTAAGTGATGGCATCTTAACATCACACGTATCATTATCAAGCGGCATCAACTTGCACAAGGCGAGGCTTCCGTCGTCCGCGCGCCAGCGAGCAGGGTCATGGCGAAGAAGATAGGGGAGATCAAACCGCTCCTGGACCCTTGGGTTCTTTGTAATGATGTTATTTGTTGAGTCGAGAATGGTCTTGAACGAACCTGGCATGCTAGCTGAGGTGATGATGTCGCACCGATCAATGAGTTCCTCCACCACATCATCTTTCAGATCGGGGCAAGAATAACGGGGTCGTTTCTGGCCTGTTCCCTCCATGGAGAAGATGATCAAACAATGGCAGAAGGAAGGGTGAAGGCAAATGGAGGGTGGAAGAGTGTGTGACAGCAGTTCCAAATCGAGAGGGAAAGGCGAAGAGGCGGTGGATGGTTCCCCGGCCTACATAAACGTCCGTTCGAAAATTGTACAAAAGGACTCACTGTCGTCTCACTGACATGTTGGAACACGACCACATGTCAACGAAACATGGTGTGTCATTTCTCGTGCAAAATGCGGATCTGGCCACGTTGGCCCGAGGTGCCGCATTATTTCTCAACTTTATTTTTTTAATGGCACGTCGTTTAGTTTTGAAGCACGACTAACTGGTACTGTATGCAGAGAAAATATAAACTACTCTACCACTACTCCACCTCTTGTACTAGTATCAAAAAAGATATATAGGCTGGAGCTTCAGTGCTTGCTTGCTAAGGGCTGCCCACTTGCTTCTCACACTATCACCCTCTTTCTAGATCTAAAAAAGATGGCGGTGCCCCTCTCTCTCCCTCCTAACTGGTGGTCACAGATCCGCCGTGGAAGAAAAGGATGTGCAGCGTTGACGCAGTCATCGTCGGCGAGTGAGGTCACGCACTGACAACAAGGTCGTCCTCTCAGACCTAGCGCCCGCGCGGGATGGCCTCCATCCCGAAGCTCGCTGCCGTAGTGTGTGCGGAGGACGACGACCACAAGCAAAGCCACTTCCCGCCGACCCTCAGGTATGCTACCTCTATTCGAACCATACCCTTGTTCTATTGCCCCATCTGCCACATCGCTGCATGTGGATCTTTTTCCACTCCACCATCTCCCCAATTTGCTATCCTCTGCTCTGCTGGTCATGCAGACAAAAACCTTAATTTGCACTATTAAAGGAAACCCTACTTCATGCAGACTAATCCATGTCTGGGTTGAATAAGGAAAGGAAGGGAGAAAGTACAGTCGAAGAGACTAGGTATCGAACCCGCATCTAGGTTGAAAAGGGGAAAATCAGTAGCTAAGGAACGAGTCTCGTGTCTCTTGGTTGAAAAAGGGTAGAATGGCATGACAATGTAATAGAGAATGACCAGTTCGATCGGTTTGTTGTCCTCACATAGGAAAAAGGTGCCTAAAGAGAACAAAAATGGGACGTAATCCACATATGCTGCCTGGATATTTGTTGCTCTGGGCAACCATACCTCCCTCACCACTCTATGCGTCCGTGAAGGTACATCGTACTGGTGCACCCACTGTCCGAATGGGCCTCCCATGCTCTTATTGCCACTTTTTTGCTGTTAGTATAACACCAGCGGTAAAGTCAAGCAATGCTACTGCTAAAGTGATGCCACATTTAACTAATGCCGCACTCAGTCTAATGCCACCGATAAATTTAAGTAATGCCATTTAATGTCATTGAATTATTTCTGGGTTAGCTGTTGATTGTGGATGTATTAAAGATTTTTCAGCTAAGGCATTCTAATGCTGTTGCACAGCCAGTATACCAACGATGAAACTTGTTACTACCTTCAGAATTTTGCACTATTAATGCTTATAGATTACATACCTCACTTTCATGAGAAAAATGCAATTTTTTTATACAGTGTCACCAAAATGCCAAGGCGCTGATGTCATTTTATTTTGGTTAAAATGCACAAAAAATTATGAAGAGAAGAGGAAAGGTCAAGAGTGGGCACCTCCTCCTCCGGCTGTTTTCTGGATTCGGTTGATCAAGTTTTTATGTTTGATCGATTATCAAGATTGGGATAGGCATTTTTCAAGTCCCCTCGAGTTCGAAATGATATTTACCTTGAAGGTACATGGTTTGCAAATTTTTTATACTGTCATTTGTTAATAATGCTAGTTACCTTCAGACTTCTGTATTTGGTTTAATGCTGTTGCACAACTAGTATACCAATGCTGAAACTTGTTACATTTACATTTTGTATAGTTAATGCTTATAGAAATCTTCCAGTGCTAGCTTATGGAAATCTGTTCATTAAAACCATTGTACTCTACCCCGTAATAAAAAAACTACTCTACTGTTGCACTAGCCACTGGATTAGTGTATATTTGTACTATTCGAATGGTGTTGCATTAGCGTATGGACATATATAAGGTGTGGCAAGCTTTCCCAGATATGTGCTCAAGAAAACTACTACCTATTTTTCTAAATACTAGATGTTTGGGTACTTTAAATTGAACTGCGAAAATGTCTTATATTAAGAAACAGAGGGTGTAGAGTTCACTCAAATTATGCCGGTAGAGCTAGCCAAACCTTTGTTAAAATTAATGTTCATTATGTTATCGGAGGAGGTCTGCATGTTTGTCTCTAATGCCTGTCGATTACATACCTGACATCATGATGTAATGGTAAGTCATTGCTTTTTGTACAGTGTCACTGAATTGTCACGGTGGTGATGGCGTTTTATTTTAGTTGAACTACACAAAATATGCTTAAAAGAAGAGGAAAGGTCAGGAATGGCTCAATCTTTCAGAAAATACTATGTATGCCTTCCTGACATCAGCCGTTGTTGCCTTATTTATTCCTTCAAAAAGGTGGTTAGAAACAGTCTTGCTACCTTTTCCCATTAAGAAATTGGAATGCTTATATTTGTGAGTCTATGCTTTAACTAGTGCCACTTTTATAATAATCACACTTTCAATATCACTGCAAACAGGATTGCTCGATTTTAGTGGAACTGCACAAAAAGTCCAAATGGTTCAACATTAGGAGCATGTTTTCTTCCAAACCGTTATATCCAATTGGTGGCACTATGAGCTGTTCATTACGAAGGTACATGGTTTGCTACTATCTTGCTACTCTTTTTGTACTGTCATTAGATAGTAATATTAGTGGTTTGCATGTGAATTTATTGGTAGGGTGGACCTACATTGGAGGTGCAGGACATGATTCAATGATTGGATGCTCAATTTTGGTTGTATCGATTTCACCTCTTCCATCACTGCGAACATGGATAGCCTTCGTCTGATGAATAATAGGCGCTATATTTCTGCTCTGTACCAGCAAATCAATTCAGTACGAAATTGTCCAGGGCAAAACATGACAGTATCAAATTGTCCAGTGCAAAACATGACAGATGCTAAGCGGAAACGACTAGAAGAGACGTGTTTAAACTGAAAATACAAGTTAGGGTATATGTTTACTAGTTGCTGGATATTTGTGCAGACAGATGTCTGCCCATTGCTATTTGGCAAACAAACAAAGTGACCTCAATTTTGGTGGAACTGCATAAGAGAATAGTATAGTCACTGCATGCAGTGCCATTTGAAAATAGACACAGAAAGATTGGATAGTCACTTCATGGACTACACAAAAGTAGTACTGTACTATTTATTGGCCAACACTAGATGCTTCATTGCTTTGGTCTGATTATACAATGGGTATCATTTTGCCTAAGTTAAAGTTTGTATTCCGAAAATAGTCTTGTCGTGTGATCGAGAGAAGAACAAATCATATTGCAGTGGATGTTCCTCCATCATGTGTGGTTCATTCTCATGGTTCTAGCTATTGGTGAAACCACTTACGTTTGCAAGAGGAATTGTAGACTTCACAAACAAATTTGTCTTTCACTCTGTACTGAATGTTGGCCCAGAAAAGCATCCATGTTAGTAGCAAGAACAGAAGTTTTTTCAAGATCTTTGCTTTTGGAGCTACATGTTTGTATATGATCTGTGAATCATTGAGATGCATTAACATGTTGATCTTATGTTTGGGAATCATACTAGTTGGTTGTGAATTTGGGCTACTAATGTGAACATATTACAATGCCAGGCCTGCGAGTTTCGTGTGAACATTTCGAATGGATCGGCTCTTACTACTATGCACAGCATGATCCTTATTTCTGTGTGCTCAGTGTTTACAAGTTACTAGCAGATCCTTATTTCTGTTCGCTCAGTGTTTACAAGTTACTGATTGATCACTAGCTAGCCTACTAATACGCTCCTGGCAGTTTTAGTTGCGACGCAAGATCCGAAGGTGGCAGTTTTTTGAATAAAAATGCCTACCTCTGAAGAAACTGACATGTTGTTCTGAAGAAAATGCCATGCGAATCTGAAGAAACTGCCAGCAAAAACATTCACAAATGCCTTATCTCCCGGCGAACGTTCATCAGCTATTGCGATCCTACACATACACTATCCGACCGACTCGATCCTATGCGATTAACCAGCAGATCATGCACGTACCTCATCTGGATGAATCGAGCGCACTCGTTTGACCGTCATGCCGACGTGCGACCCAGCACGGACGGGACGCACCACTGACGAGATCGGATGGGACGACATAGTCATCATTTCCGTTTTTCTAGTTTTCCATGGCAAGCTGGCGCACTAAGCCATGCCTGCTTATGTATTGAATTCCGATGACCGTCGCGTTTCCCGCGACACGCTGGTTCACCTACCTTCCGCCTATAATTACTGGTTCCCTAGCATTCTCCGGTGGCACCATCACCCAACTCGCCCTATCCTCATAAGTCCCCACCGGCCCGACGTCGCTCGCCACTTGCCCTCGCTCTCACCATGTCCGTCATGCCCCCGCCCATCCGCAATAGTCGACGCCGAAGGCGGTCATCACCGAAACTAGTGTTCGGTTTTTCACTAGAAGACAGACGGAGGGAGGAGGTATTCTATCGGTCTTTAGATGACAATGCCGAGTATGAGGACTTGTTGGAGCGTGACCGCCTGGCAGAGGAGCAGCATATCGCTGATTAGCGCCGCCAACGGGGCATGGAGCAGCAGCGCATCGATGCTCTGAGTCGCGAGCAGAGCACCCGCAACTGGGCCGACTACGTGGAGGCCAGTGCCCGGCAAATAGCCCTGGAGGCTGTCGGGCACGCACGCGTTCGCGACGCCGAATTTTACTACCAGCTCGTCAAGTGGGTTTCCCGCTTAGAAGCCGATGCTTCGGTGGACCACGCCAGCATGGAAAGGGCCAACGCGCGCGAGCAACGTGCCCTATCGCACCTCTGGCAAGTCCGAGGTGAGGAGGAGGACGTCGGTGCCGGCGTTTGGCGTGTACCACAGATGGATGCCGGCATCGTCTAGTTAGCTAAGAGTAAGTTAGTACTTGTACACTACTACAGTATTAGTGGGATTAGATAGTTAACTTGGCTATGATGGTTGTCAACGTGGAAGTTCAGTACTCTATATCTGGATCAGACCTGTTCTTTGCTCTGAATGTTGAACTTTCGATTTGAACGTATGGAATGGGCTCTTATTTTTTAAATAGGTTGTATTTGTCCGCCATGGGTTTAGAGGCTGACTTGTGGGCCTACTAGGTTGACGCGTACACAATCACGAGATTATTCTACATGGAGAGGATGACAGCAGGGACCCACCAGGGTCATGGCAGTACGCAAGCAAGTGCCTCCTTATTTCAAGCCAAAAAAACTGGTTCCTCCTAATGGATCTCTGACATCTGGGTCCCATGCCATTGTCAACGTAGTTAATAAACGAGAGAATTTCATAACGAGCGGCTCACACCAGGGACCCAGCAGCTCACCCAGTTCTTTTTGTTTTTGAGACGGAAGCAGGGTGTCAACTGGGCTGTGCGGGGCACTCGGCCTGTCTAGCCATCCTTTTATTTTATGTTTACCACAAGACCAACCCAGTTGTTTTTTTTTCTTTCTGAAAATGGCTAGCCCAGTTTTTTTGTTCTTTTGCAGAATACCCAATCGGGGCCTACTTGCTTTGTTAGCCCTGCTGGGCTGTAAATCTTTCAAGACAAGGAGAGTTTCGTTCGGCTTGCCCAGAAAATGGGCTATCAGTAATGAGAAATGGGCTGTACATTTTTAAAACACATCAAACCGGCAATTAGTTTCAAATTTCTTTTTTTTCATTTTGAGATTTCAAATTCCATTGATTTTTATGCGTGGACAATTATTTGGATTTTATATAGATATAAATTTATTTTTCAAATTAGTTTGAATGTGACTCGAAATTTCAGGATTAAAAACAGTTTGGACCGCACCGAAATATTCAAAATTTCGTATAATTTTTTAACCGTTGCCACAATATGGGCTGTAATGCTATCAAAAAGAATATGGGCTCCAAAAAAATCCTTAAGAATTAGCAAATGGGCTGTAAATTATTAGAAATAATGGCAGATGGGTTGTATGCTATTTTCCAGAGATTTGAGGCTGACTTGTGTGCCTACTATAGGTTGACGCGTACGCTTTCCTAAAAAAAAGTTTGATGGGCACGCAACGCCGTGTCAACTTAGTCCACACACGAGAGCAGTGACTGTTGGATGTCCAGCCAATGGTCGTTGTGCTTCTTCAATCTCTGCTATTCCTGCTCCAGCCGCTCAAACAAGCGCCGGCGGGACTGCGTGCTCCCTCCTCCCACTGCTGGCTGTGCTGCCGCGCAGGCCTCACAGCCCCACCGTACTCCCATCGCTGGCCTAGCCATCCCTCTACTCACCTAGACCTCCTGTTATTCTCCGGCGACGGCAGCCTCACACTGCAACCGAAGCAGTAAACCCTCGTACTCCCCTCCGCATGGGAAACAACTGCCAAGTCTTCCCCGGCTCCTAGTCATTCCCTTCCTAGGCCTCGCCGTCGTCCCCACCTTGGTGCTCTCGACGTGGCGTGGTCAACGTGGTCAAGGAACGACTCCATCGAAAAAGGACTATACGTGGAGAGGCTGACAGCTGGGTCCACAACCGCAGCAAGGAAGTGCCTCCTTATTACACGCAAAATAATGATTCCTCCACCTGACAGCGGGGACCCACCGGAAGGGCCTCTGTATTTCATGAAAAAAAACATTCCCCCCGCTGACAGCTCGGACCCACCAGCCATATCCTCGCACGCACACAAAAAATGAATACCCCCGCTGCTAGGTGGGACCCACCATATTTGAAGGCTGACTTGTGGGCCTACTAAGTTGACACAGACGCAGGGCTTTGTCAACATAGTCAATATAAACGATTCTAGCTGCGGTGACCGTACGATGTCCATCCAACGGCTATCGTGCTTCTTCAACCTTTGGTCTTCTTGCTCCAGCCGCCCAAACCATCGCGGACCGTGCCACCTGCTCCTACCTCCCGTGGCCGGCTGTGCTGTCGTGTAGGCCTCACCACCCCCTCCTACTCCAACCTCTGGCCAGGCCATCCCTCTACTCACCCACAACCCCTGTTATTCTGCGGCGACGGTAGCTTCACACCGCAGCAGAACCAGTCAACCCTCGTACTCCTCTCCGCGTGGGCATCCATTGCCACGTCTTCCCTGGCTCCGTGTCGTCCCCATCCTAGGCCTCACCGTCGTCCACCGCCTTGGTGCTCTCGGCGCGGCGTGGTCAACGTGGTCAAGGAACGACTTCACACAAAAGAGGAATGTACGTGGAGAGGCTGACAGTTGGGTCCACGGCTGCAGCAAGGAGGTGCCTCCTATTACGCGTAAAATAATTATTCCTCCACCTGACAGTAGGGACCCACTGTAAGGGACTCTGTATTTTGCGAAAAAAATGTTTCCCCCGGACAGCTGGGACCCACCAGCTACATCTTCACACGCAAGGAAGTGCGTCCATACTACGGGCAAAAAAATGATTCTTCCCCCTAACAGCTAGGACCCACCAGCTATATCTTCACACGCAAGGAACAGCTAGGACCCACCCGGTAGAAGCGTACGTAGCGTTGTCTGTCTGGTCATGAACGTGTACGTACATATTGGTGGATCGGTCTCTCTGGAGCGATGAACTGTGGCCAAGTAAGGAGCGCCACGTGTCGTAGTGGAGGCGCGAACGTAGCATGTCACTGAGTCCCGTCTATATCATGTACACGTACGTACAGCCACACTGCAAGAACGTAAATACGGCTACGTACGTACATACGGGTGTCTGTGTACTAAGTATTGGGCCACTAGTACCCCGTACTTGTGCACGGGCAGTCGTAGCCATCGTCGCGGCAAGGCTTGCCGGGGAACAGTTCGAGGTTGATTCAAGCCACCAAAGAAATCATCCAGTCAGAGATCTGAGGATCAGCAGATAAGAAGAGCTGGAATCCGAAGGCCAGCTTCCCCGGCAAGATCTTGCCGGGGTGGCCTGCGGAGCCCGGCAAGGATCGGCGCCCGGCAAGGCTTGGCGCCCGACAAGGCTTGGCGCCCGGCAAGGTTTTGTTTCTGTGCCACCGCTCTAGCACAGCGACAAACCCGACATTCTGGGTCCTTCTTTGGGTGCGTGGCGATGCGCCAATGGAGGAGAGCTTAAGCGGTGCTGATGGGATGGCCCCTTTTTCCATCCCCAAGAAAGTAAGGACACCTAAACGGACACCTCACGGTGCATTAAATGCGTTTGTCCTAGTTCATCAGGGGTTAGGTATGGTAACCCTGTAGCTACTTTACACCTCAATGTATGTACATTTTGCCACTGTGGTGACCCCTTGATGGTATAAAAGGAGGCCCACGGCAACTGCTACAGGGGAGGAGATCTTTTGGCCCATTCTGCATGCGTAGCTGCTCTTTGAACGTACTGTTCACTGCGAGCGCTCCTGGAGGCTGGGCTCAAGAACATCAATAATAACACAAGGCACGAGTAGGGTTTTACGCTGATCAGCGGCCCGAACCTGGGTAAAATCTTCCCGCGTCGATCGTTGGTTCTGCTCTTTGCGCATACCTCTCCCCCCGCCGAATCATAAAGGGGTCCCTTAGGATCCCATAGGTGTCGGACGCCGACATCTTTGGCGCGCCAGGGAGGGGGATTGAAGGTTGCGTGAACCTGATCTAGTGATCGACGCCTCAGTTTCTTCATCATCTTCATCATCATGCCACCCAAGAAGAAGAGCGCTGCGATGGCACAACCATCCATGTCCGTTTTGCCTGCGCCTTCGCGTACGGGTGATGGCGTGGGTGTAGAAGGAAGAGGACTAGAACTTCCACGGCATTCTGGTGATCCGAGCCAGGCGAGCGGCATCGTTCGCAGTGGCAGCGGTAACCTACACGCCGCTGGATCCAGAGACGGAGCTGTGTTGCCTACGGGTGGCACAACGAATTCCAGAGATCGGAGGGCGCTTGCTAGAGCTCCCGCGCCGGCGCAAGCATCACGACCTACCCAGGTCGTGCACGACGAGCGACGTCATGGCGCTGGTGGTTCAGGGCGTCCCCATGAAAAGATTCCTGTGCATCGATCCCAAGATGCGCGGGACCAGCATGCACACCGAGCTGCCGGCGGAGGTGGCGCGCGGTCGCGTGACCGTGGTGGTGCTCCTTCTAACATGGCTAGGAGTCAGAGCACCTCACGTACCTCGCACCTGTCGCCACCGCCTACACCAGCAGAAGCCTTGGCACATGCGCAGCTGCTCCTCGATTTCCCACCTGCCCCGGAGAAAATGGAGGAGTGGCGAGCTACTATCCAGAGCCTTATCGGCTTCGCCAACAAAGATGGGCCGCAAGAGGCAGGGCCCTCGCAGCGAAGGCCCATCGATCCGGCGCGAGCCGATGTGGAGAAAACCGGAGGTGGTGCAACCACGGTACACTCCCCTCTGCGGCACCAGCGGCGGCCGACAACCCAGAGGTCGACCACCGTGAAGAAGATTCCATGGCATCATCCGATCCACGGATGCGCCACGATCAGCGTCAAGTTCTCTAGGAACGAGGCAAGGAGGACGCTTGAACTACCATCGAGCGGTGATGGGAAGCGTGCTATCAGTCTGATAAGCGCGCAAGGCCGGCTGTCGACGAGCCTGTGCCAGGGGACGTAGGAGACTTGCCTTACGAGGTGGGGACCCCAGCGTTTACCCGTGAGCTGCGGCAAGTCCAGTGGCCCAATTCCCGAACCTTCAAGCCGGAGGTCCCGGAGAAATATGACGGTAAGACCCATCCCTCGGAGTTCCTGAGCATCTACACCATTGCGGTGCAGCCTGCCGGGGGCCGAGATGACAAGATACTTGCCAACTACTTCCCGTTGTTGCTCAATCCCAACGTCAGGTCGTGGTTGATGCATCTGCCGGAGAATTCTATTTCTTCTTGGTCAGATCTGTGCCATCAGTTTGTTGGCGCCTTTGTTGGAGGCCACCAAGCTCCTGGCCAAGAGAGTGATTTCCATATCATCCCTCAGAAGGAGGATGAATCCCTGCGCTAGTTTATGCAGAGGTTCATCCGGGTGCAGTGCAATATTCCTGACGTTCACCCTGCCGCTGTCATTAGCGCGTTTCATCAGAATGTGCGTAACCGCAGAATGCGGGAGGAGCTGGCGATGAACAAAGTCAGGAGCATTGCCGAGCTTTACGCTTTGGCAGATAAATGCGCTCGAGCTGAAGAGGGGAGGAAACTCCCTGGCGAGGCTATTGGCGCGGCAGGCGAATCCGAAGATGAAGACGCCGCGACCCCGTCAAGGAAAGGCCGGCGGCGGAACAGGAAACGCGGAGGCAAGGCCGTGCTTGCTGTCGAGGAATCCGACAACCCCGGCGCCGCCAAGAAGGCCAAGGTTGGTGACCCCGACAAGGATCTTGCCGGGTGCCCTTCCTGTCAGGCCTTGGTGGCTGCCGACAAGCCGGAAAGCTCCGGCAAGCAGTATTGCAAGATCCATCGCACCAAGGGCCACGATCTCCAGAATTGCCGGCAAGTTGAACAGCTTGCCGAGAAACAGAGGGCCGAATATGAAAGGCGAGATAAGAAGAAAGCCCAAGACGGTCAGGCCAAGCAACAGAAGGATAGGCCCGCTCGGGGCCGAGACAAAGAAGAAGATGGTTAGTGCTGCGCTAGTGGTGCAGAGAGAGGCTGATGAGGAAGCGACACCATCGGCAGGACCGTCAGATGACGCGGCAGGATCTTCCCCGGCAAGGATTGATCCCGGCAAAACAGGATCTGTGTAGTCAGAAGGACCATTGCAGAAGAAAAAGGTGGTGCAGCGCCCTGTCTATTTTGTCAGCTCTCTATTACAAGGAGCTAGGTCAAGATATTCTGGCGTGCAGAAGTTGCTTTTCGTCCTTCTTATGGCCTTGAGGAAGCTGCGCCATTATTTTCAAGCACATGAAATCACCGTCGTCACTCGCTTTCCGTTGAAACGGATTTTGCAAAATCCAGAAGCAACCGGCAGGATCGTGGAGTGGGCGTTGGAGTTGTCAAGCTTTGGCCTCAAGTTTGAAAGCACTTCGACAATCCAGAGCAGGGCCTTGGCGGAGTTCATTGTGGAATGGACCCCGACGCCAGACGAAGAGGTCCAAGAAACAACTCTCCCCGGCAAGGAAATCGATCACCAATGGGTTATGTACTTTGACGGGGCTTTCTCGCTGCAAGGCGCCGGTGCTAGCGTGCTGCTTGTCGCACCCACCGGAGAGCACCTCAAGTACGTAGTCCAAATGCATTTTCCCCAGGAGAGTTCGACGAACAACACTGCAGAGTACGAGGGTTTGCTTGCCGGTCTCAGGATCGCGGCAGACCTTGGTATCAAAAAGCTCGTCATCAAAGGAGATTCATAGGTTGTCATCAGGCAAGTTAACAAGAGTTATCAGAGTCCATTGATGCAAGCCTACGTGGATGAAGTGAGAAAAATGGAAGAGCACTTTGACGGTCTGCAAATGGAGCACGTTCCTCGTGCCAAGAACAGTATTGTTGATGACCTGTCAAAGCGTGCCGCCCTCAAGTTGCCTGTGGAACCAGGGACTTTTGTGCTCCATTTGACTCAACCATCTGTGGCGCCATCAATACGGCAAGAAAAGAGAAGAAAGTTGAACTCTGGTGAGTACTTCCCGATAGAGCTCCTGGGAGCCGCCGACAAGGAAGTTGCCGGGATCGACTTGCTTGCCGGGGAACAACAGGCTCTAGCAGGGCCTCAGGCCCTTGCTGTCGAGACAAACGTTCCCCCGGCGGAGGAGATGCCTTTAGTCCTAGCCGTCGAGCCTCAGGCTCCAGCATGGGCACAGCACATTGTCCATTTCCTTCAAACAGGAGAACTCCCGGAGGAACAGGAAGAAGCGGAAAGAGTAGCCCATCGGTCTGTTATGTACAAGTTCGTCGATGACATCCTGTACAGAAAGAGACCAAACGGTGTGAAATTGAAGTGCATTCCTCGGGAGGACGGGCTAGAGCTGTTGGCAGAAATACATGGAGGCATATGTGGTTCTCACATAGGATCAAGAGCACTTGCTGGGAAAGCATTCCGGCAAGGTTTTTTTTGGCCTACTGCTCTCAAGGATGCAACTGCACTAGTCACCAAGTGTGAAGCGTGCTAGTTTCATTCGAAGAAATCACATCAACCAGCTCAAGCTCTTCAGACAATCCCTCTCTCCTGGCCATTTTTGGTCTGGGGGCTCGACATACTGGGCCCTTTCCCCCGTGCTACCGGGGGCTTTGAGTACTTGTACGTTGCTATCGACATGTTCACAAGTGGCCGGAGGTGGAAGCAGTGAGGAAGGTGACAGCACAATCAGCCGTCAAGTTCTTTAAAGGGATAGTTTGCCGTTTCGGTGTACCCAACAGGATCATCACCGACAACGGCACGCAGTTCACAAGTCGCACCTTCATGCAGTATGTCCAAGACCTTGGCGGCAAAATTTGTTTTGCCTCTCTTGCACAACCGAGAAGCAACGGCCAAGCAGAGAGGGCCAATGCTGAAGTGCTGTGCGGTCTCAGGACCAGAACCTTTGATAGGCTGAAAAAGTGCGGAAGCGCTGGATTGATGAGTTGCCGGCGGTTCTTTGGTCAATCAGAACGACACCAAATCGAGCCACCAGCCAGACGCCCTTCGCTCTGGTCTACGGAGCGGAAGCAATTCTCCCCACGGAACTCATGTATGGATCACCTCGAGTGCTCGCTTATGATGAGCTTGAGCAAGAGCAACTGCGCCAAGATGACGCTGTGCTCCTTGAGGAGAACCGTCTTCAGGCTGCTGTGCGAGCTGCACGCTACCAGCAAGCTTTGCGCCACTACCATAGCCGCAAAGTTCACGCCTGAAGCCTTGAGGAAGGCGACCTTGTTCTTCGGTGGATTCAGTCCGCCAAGAATTCAAACAAGTTGACGCCAAAGTGGGAAGGCCCTTATCGGGTAGTACGAGTCACCAGGCCTGGAGCTGTCTGCTTGGTGACCGAAGATGGCGTTCCAGTGACCAATTCCTGGAATATCGAACATCTTCGCAAGTTCTACCCATAAGGCGTGGTTGCCGGGAGCTCCCGGCAACCACCCTTTTGTACAAGTCTTGCCGGAAAGGCATGTGATCCTTTGTACAAAGCCAGGCGCAGACCCTGAGCACAGATGAATAATTTTAAGTGTTGTACATTCCCTTATTGATTCCCATGTTCATATTTATATATGCATTTTTGTCTAAGATGTTGTATGACACCTACTCCCGGTAAGTTCTAACGAACCGCCAAGATTTCATATCTTTATTTTCTCTTCTTTCTTTTTCTTAAAAGACAGAAGGATTCCTCGCGCGCACATTTGCGGGGGGGGGGGGGGGGGGGGGGGAAGGGAGATATGAGTACCAGTTGGCGACATTCGGAATCGACGCTTGCCGGAGGAAGGATAGCGACAGAAAGCTAGGTTCTAAAAACTTAGAACAAGTTTCTTTTATTGCAAAGTTATTTCCTTGGACGATTCCGACTCTTGTATGGAAAATCTGCACGCGAAGGAACCCTTGTTGTAATCAGTTGCGCCCTTATTTTGTTTCGAGTCCGCTCAACGATTTAAGTGGCTGCACTAAGAACGCCAAGGAGTCTTGCCGGCCGCTGTGCCTCCAGCAGGCTGCTGAAGTCCCGCACCCAGCGCTCGCGGCGGGTTGCGCACCGGCAAGTTTTTCAGTCATCGTAGGGTGAACTCCATACATAAAGGAATCAGACAAGAGAAATAGCATGCATGTACCTAAACATAGGCGAGTTATATTACATTAATGAGTTGCCGCAATTCTAACTTGAGACTTAATTGTCTTTGACATGGAATGACGACGGCAAGAAAAGGGGGAGCACTTAATATCTGCGCTGGCCTTCGATCCTTTTGATGGAGTCCACCTTCTCAAGGATAGGCGCGATACGTTCTTCGAGCGCCTCGACATTTGCGTCCTTTGGCAGATGGCCGAGCGCGTTGGAGAGGTCGATGCCGGGATTGCTGTGCACCACCTTGATAAGCACCTTGCGAAGGACGGCCTGGCAAAGCCGGCGAGTCTCGTTGGCCAATTGGGTCACCCGGCTAGACTGGAGCAACCTCAAGGCGTCGATGATGCTTTCAAAGAACATCGTCAACCTGGCACTTGAAGATATTCTTTCCTCGGAAGAATACCTGAAGTTTGACAGGCCCATGGTTGACAGTTCCGCCGTAAGCTTCTCCGCGGCGGCGATGAGACGTCCAGTCCAGATCTCCACCCACTTCTCGTAATTGATTTGGGCGGTGGCAGCGCTCTTGAGCAGGTTCCTCTCTCCCTGGAGATCCTTGAGTAGAGCCTTCTCACGGGCCTTGCCGGCCACGAGAGGCTTCTGCAATGTGGTCAGCTTCAATTCCAGAACTGCAATAGCATCAGCCGCAGAGGAGAGCTGCTTGGTTTTGTTAGATAGGGCAACTTGCATCTCCGCCAAGGTGTGGAGGGTTTTTTCCCTATCACCTTTGAGCGTCGAGAGCTCCTTGCCGTGCTCTTCGAGATCTACTTCCAGCTTATTTACCTTGTCGCTCAGCTCGTTCTTGGCGGCCTATGCAGCATCGGCAGCATCGACGGCCTCCTTGAGCTTGGCGGCGTGACATGCAGTCAGAGCTTCGAGCGCCTCTTTATGTTTTTGCTCCAGCTCCTGGGTCCGCCGCGCGACAAGCTTCTCGATATCTTCATCTTTGCTGCGAAGCTTGGCGGCGAGCGCCTGCTCACGTGCGGTGAGATCTTCCTCTTGAGCATCAAGAGCAACGCGGCGCCCCGTCAGGAGAGCATCTTTAGCAGCAATCCTTTGAGTAGCTTCATCCTGCGCCTTCTCCATATCAGATTGCTTCAGGAGGATCTCTATCCACTGTTGGCTCACTTGTTCCTGGCCAGCAGTCAGCTCTTGGAGGGCCTCGATGTACCAGACTTGCATTTGTTCGATGCGCCTCTGGAAATCTGCTTCGGCCGCCTCGACAACTGCCATTCTGGAATCCGCTTTATCTTTCCGGGCGCGATGGAGAGCCTGGAGCTTGCGGAAATTCTCGCCCAAGGCCTGAAGGAGTTGATCCTCTTCAGATTTGCCACTGCTAGCGCTGGGATCGTCAACAACCTCGAGCCCGGCAGCAGCGATGATTTCTTCGTCAAAGGCTTCTCCTTCGGCTGGTGCCCCAATGCTTGTCGTCCCCGGCAAGTTGACAAACAAGTTCTCGCCAACCTTGAGATATTTGCTGGATGAGGGGCCTTCAGACGTTGACGGTTGGTCTTCAGCAACCGCCTCACCAGTGGCAGGGGGCTCCGTGGCCGGTGCAGCGCCTGGCACTCCTGCGGCAGGAATGCCGTCAGTACGGTCATCAGTCTCCCTGCCGCCCCCTTCAGTAGACTCTTTGGCGGGTTCCTCCTGTGCAGACTTGGCGGCCTCCTTGCCAAGAGCACCACCGGCCTCGATAGTGGCATCCTTGGCGGCCTCGCTGGCAGCGATCCTGTCTGCTTCGGCAGCGGCATCCCTGGCGGTCTCCTCGATGACAACATCGATGTCCATGTGTTCCATCATAGGGAACTCTGGAGGACGAAGGAGGGAAACAGAATAAGATCAAGATTGAAGTTCGAAGGGACCAACGACAGAGAGATAAGGGGAAGAGTAACAAGTGTTCTAAGGCAATCGATTACCTGCGTCGAGCTGTTGAGAGGTGGCCTCGCCCCTCGCGGCAACTTCGGTTGTCGGGGGAGGGTTGCCGGTGTCCAGGCTTGCCGGCTCCTCCTCAGTTAAGATCGGCTCGTCGGTAGGATCTCTTGCCAGGGACGTGCTTGTGGGCGGCGTGGTCGATGGAGGTGGCACGACGGGGACGTCTTCTGACAACTCTCCTTGTTGCCGTTCTTCTCCTATGAGCCCAAAGATATCAGCGGCAAGAATGGAAGACTCAGCACCCGCCGGCGGAAAAAGAACAGTGAACTTACGCTGGGGGCTGTGCTGGGGGCTGTGTTGAGGGCTAAGCTCCGGGCTGACGATGACAGTTTCTGGCATGCTCATGGAACCTGCCGGGGGCTCGTCGCCCGTGGAATTCTTTGCCCTCCTCGTCATCCTCTCCAGCAAGGTTTCTGCATCACTGCAGAGACAATACAAGCAAGTCAGTAAGGTTGATCCAAGATTGGAAAATAAAGGCTGTGGCAAAGCACTCACTCTTCTTCTTCCCACTCCGGACTAAAGCCGGAGATGTCAAAATCGGCCTCCGTTGTGATATCTGAGTGGGAAGGCGAAGGAGGAGTCCTAGGTCGCTTGGCTGTGGCAGGCGCCGGGGCAGCTTTCGGTGCGGTAGTGCGAGACACCCCTGCCGCTCCAGCAGTGGCCGCTGGTGTGGGTCTCACGCGCCGCGCAAGTTGCTGACGAACCCCTTGCCGCGGTGCAGTCTTGCCAGCCGCTTTCTTGCCGGGAGCCTCACCGCTCGAAGAAGGCTGCCTTGCCGGGATGCCAGATGCAGCCTTCCGAAGAACACGCTTCGTCTTCTTCGGGGCTGGGAGCTCTTCTTGCGGTTCTTCTTCGGCCGTGTCCTCGTCGGACGAGCTCTCAGCGGCTATGCTGCTCTGTTCCCCAGCAGCTTTGTCCTTCCCGGTAGGTTTTACCTCCACTACTACTTCTGCGTCGCTGGTTTCCCATTCTGTGAAGCCAGCGCTGCCGGCCTCCGCGGCAAGATTTTCCTCCTCCACTCTAGTAGCAATGTATGCTACTTCTTGGTCAGTGGTTGCTCGGATGAAATTTGCCTCTTCCCGGACGGGTCTCTCCGTCAAGTTATCAAAAAACTTTTGTGCTTCCTCCTCGGTTGGCTCGGCCCAAGTCGCGTCAAGAACGTGGGCATTGAACATCGGCATGAAGGCGATGATTGACCCCAAGGCAGAGTTGTTGCACAAAGGGACAATCCTTGCAGGCAGCCGATGCTTGTCGTCGCGCTAGAACAGCTTTTGACAGAGAGCGCCAAGCTGCATAGTAGTCAGATTATTATTCAACCCGGGGCGCAATCTCATAATGTCCGCCACGTTTCGGTATTCCCAAGCTAGCCTTCCCCTGTTCTGCAAGGGGGCGATGCGGCGGCGGAGAAACTCGAAGCCAATCATCTCCATTGTCAGCCTGGCAGCTTTCAGGCGAAGAATCCTGGTGGTGGCAATTGTGAGCTTTTCATCGTCAGCGGCAAGACTGCTCCAACCACTGCCACGGACCGCCTTCTATTGCCGGGGCAGACAAAACGGATGGGGATCTGCTTCCTTGATCCAGCACCATTCAGTCCGCCATTCGTCCCACTTTTCACGGTAAACTCCTTCTGGGTATATTTCCTTATTCCAAGCCCTTGGAATCCAGGCGATAGAACCAGAGAGGGCCGCTCCTTTTTGGATGCGGGGGAAGAAGTAATGGCGGAAAAGTGTAGTGTTGGGAATCACTCCGGCAAAGTTTTAACAAAGATGGGCGAAGATGGACATGCACAATACCGCATTCGGCGTGAAATCAAGAAGATGAAAGCCGTATGTGTACATGATATCATTGAAGAAGTCGGAAAATGGGGGGCAGAGCCCGCAATAGAAATACGCAGTGAAGAAGGGGTATCTGTCCGACCCACTTTTGGAACAAGAACTTGGAATCACGCGTGTGGCGGGGTGAGCCTGCGTCTCCTTCGCCCACTTGCATTGGTACCGCCTCTTCAGAGCTTCTGCATCGAGCGACGGGGCGAAGACGGCATACTTCTTCCGCATCTTCACTAGTTCACTCTCCGGGACATTGGCTTTCGCCTCCTTGCTCTTGCCTTTGCTGGCCATGGGCGGCATGGTAGCTGTGAGGGCGGAAGCCGGGGGTGAAGCGAGCGTGGACGCGGCGGGCGGAAGAGGGAAAGCTTCACTCTGAGCTCGAGAGGAGGAAGGCGATGGCGACGGCCAGATTGAGAAGAAGAGGGGGGTAAATAGGCTTGTGCCTCTGCGGCTTCTCCTTTTTATGGGGAAGGAGCGGGGCTGCCTCTTTTACTCCCCAATGTTAATGTGCCTCTGCAGGCGCGTTGCAGTCGCAGCTTTTGAGGCACGCTTCCCACGTCGTGCGTTCGGCGCGCGTAGTGGGGGGCACAGTAAATAGGATATTTACGAGCAGTTAATCCTCTGCCACGCGTGCCCGTGCACTGTTTGGGCCTAGCCTAACAACGCCTCGCACTCGTGTATGGCCTAGGCCCGGGGGCTCCTGTCGGTGTACTAAGTATTGGGCCACTAGTACCCCGTACTTGTGCACGGGCAGTCGTAGCCATCCTTGCGGCAAGGCTTGCCGGGGAACAGTTCGAGGTTGATTCAAGCCACCAAAGAAATCATCCAGTCAGAGATCTGAGGATCAGCAGATAAGAAGAGCTGGAATCCGAAGGCCAGCTTCCCCGGCAAGGTCTTGCCGGGGTGGCCTGCGGAGCCCGGCAAGGATCGGCGCCCGGCAAGGCTTGGCGCCCGGCAAGGTTTTGTTGCTGTGCCACCGCTCTAGCACAGCGACAAACCCGACATTCTGGGTCCTTCTTTGGGTGCATGGTGACGCGCCAATGGAGGAGAGCTTAAGCGGTGCTGATGGGATGGCCCCTTTTTCCATCCCCAAGAAAGTAAGGACACCTAAACGGACACCTCATGGTGCATTAAATGCGTTCATCCTAGTCCGTCAGGGGTTAGGTATGGTAACCCTGTAGCTACTTTACACCCCAATGTATGTACATTTTGCCACTGTGGTGACCCCTTGATGGTATAAAAGTAGGCCCACGGCAACTGCTACAGGGGAGGAGATCTTTTGGCCCATTCTGCATGCGTAGCTGCTCTTTGAACGTACTGTTCACTTCGAGCACTCCTGGAGTGTCAGGACCCCGATTCCAAGTCACATCAATCTAGCCGGTAACACCTCATATCACTTTGCGGCCTCACGCACGGTATTCCCACGGGTGTCGCCTTACCATGGCCTGGGACCGTTTGCGCCTTTTGGCTCACGTATATGATAGTGTCGCTAGCATCCATATGACAGAGAACCCGGGCCGACATGACTAGTCGTGAACCCAAAGTGGCACTAACTTACGGGGACAGGCATACATGACCCAGCAACGAACGTGTCGGCCATCAGCGAGTGAATTTGGGCTGTAGCAACTGGGCTAGCAGGACTCCGAAAGACACCGCGTGACGTTTCCCCGAAGGGACAGACACATGATCGAGGAAGGACACATGCCGGCCAGTCTAAGTGTTCCGGAGCAGTAGTGCTGGGCTAGCAGGGCTCCGGTGAACCAGGCTGTAGCGGACTACTATGGCTCATGGAAGCACAAGACTACATTTCCCCATAAGAGAGGCTACCAAGGATAAACAACTAGGTTGTCGGATCCCACACATACCAAGCATTTCAATCATACACACAATATGCTGGATATGGGCAAATACAACATGGCATCACAACAAGACTCTACGACTCAGAGTATTTATTCATTAGGCTTCGAGGAGCCAAGTATTACAAACATGGGTCTCATGACCCAACATTCAGAGCATACGAGTCAAAACACATGCGGAAGCTTAACATGTCTGAGTACAGACATCTATAAATGAAAAGGGCTGAGAAGCCTGACTATCTACCAGATCCTGCCGAGGGCACAAGATCGTAGCTGAGGTAACAAGCTAAACGTCGAAGTCCACGTGGAACTACTAGCGAGACTGAAGTCTCTCTGCAAAACATAAAATAGGCAAACATGAGTACAAATGTACCCAGCAAGACTTACATCAAAACTATCTACAAATGCATCGGTATCATCAAAGAGGGTGGTGGAGTTTAACTGCAGCAAGCCAGCTTTGACTCAGTGGCTATCCTGAACTACGAATGGTGGTAACTCTTTGAGGTGGCGCACACGAGTCCACATATTCACCATATCAATACACCACTATGGATCCGCTCCCGTCTCCCTACGAGAACGCCATCCATAGCACTCACGCTTATCTTGCGAGTTTTAGAGTATCCACTTTCACTTGTCTATGAACTGTACAGGCAACCAAGTAGTCCTTTACCGCGGACACGGCTATTCGAATAGATCATATTAACCCTGCAGGGGTATACTTCTTCACACACGCTCTCACCACTTACCACCATGTACACATCGTGTATCTCGGCAACCTTCAAGCGGAAGCCTGGCGAGGGAGTCGGCCATGACCTGACTAACCACACAAGTCTCTAGTCCAGGTTTATCGCCTATTCGGGTTCCATCCGCGAGGAGATCCGGCCGGAGTTTCGCTCATAGCCCCAAACGATGTGTGCAGGGTTCCCGAGACACCAAACGGGCGCCCGGTACACCGTGCCACGTGTATCTACCGCAACATAGCCCACCCCTAGGGTCAGCGCTACGCACGGCCCCCAACACATATCCTACAAACACCAGAAACTAGTTGCAACTCCTGGACAAAGAACAAGGGCGGCTAATAAGTGGAGAGAGTCAATTAAGGATCCCAATGTGTGGTAGTAGCTGAATCTTAAATCACGCATACAGATTTCAGTTCTTAAGGACGGCCTCAATGAAACAACCCACCATGTACTCCTACATGGCCTCTCATCGATACCTTTACCAAATCGTGTTCACACACTTAGCTCTCAGCAGTAGGATATGTTCACAACTTTCCAATTCATCCCCGATGAATCAGACCTGACACAACTCTAAGCAATAGCAGGCATGACAAACAAGCATGAATGAGTAGGCACATCAGGGCTCAAACAACTCCTACTCATGCTAGTGGGTTTCATCTATTTACTGTGGCAATGACAGGTCATGCAGAGGAAAGGGGTTCAACTACCGCAGCATGTAATAGTTGAATCGTTGTTGTCCTAATGCAGTAAAAGAGAGCAGAAGCGAGATAGTGGGTTTGTATAGGAATGAACAAGGGGGTTTTGCTTGCCTGGCACTTCTAAAGATAATATAGTTCTTCATCGGTGTCATTGAACACGTCGTCGGAACCACGTCTATTGAGAGGGAGCAACCTCCAGCAAACACAAGAGGAACCACAATCAATGCAATGCATATTTATATGAATGATATGTCATATTAAGGTACTGAATTGACCTAGTGCAACAGTTAGTCATATTCATTGAAGTGGAATCCAAGCCTATAGCAATTCCAACTCCAAAACTAATTACTATTTATTCCATAATCATGAATTGTCCTATTCGGTGAGGTTAACTTGTTCAAACATGCATGAAAATGGTACAGATGGAAAGATTGGATTTTTTTGATCCAAAAACATATATAAATTATTTCATTCTGAGCTATAGTTTATTTTCTATGAATTTTTAGAAGTTTTGGACATTTTCTGGAATTTTCTGATTATTTTAAATCCAGAAAATGATTTACTGCATCAGCATTACGTCACTGTGATGTCAGCAGAGTCAACAGGGCTGGTCCGGGTCAAATCTGGCCAGTGGGGCCCACTGGTCAGTGACACACTAAACTAACTAACTTAGTTAACACTAACCTAGATTAAACTAATTAGATTTAAACCTAAGCTAGGTTAATTAGCCGGGCAGGGCCCGCATGTCATAGACCTAGGGGAGGTCAACCCCCTGGTCAGCGAGGTCAAACTCGCCGGCGTTTAGCCGCCGGCGAGGCCAGACGCGGCGGGGCGGTGCGGGTTTTGTCCTCCGACGACCAAAACGACGGCGGAGAGGCTCTACGTGGTGCTGGGACTCGCGCGCATCCAACACGGCTAGCGGCAGCAGCTAGGGTGGACCGAGCTCGCCGGAAACGAGCTCGTGGCGGCGGCCGGAGTTCGGGCGGGGTCGGGTTTGGCGCTACGGTGCGGGGGCGAGCAAAAGGAGAGAGGGGAAACGCAGTGGAGCTCACAGCGAGGGCGTTGAGGTGGTCAGCGAGCTTGGGGATGCGCTGGGGTCGGCGAATCGATGGCGATGATCTCCGGCGGCCGAAGCTTCAAGACGAGGTCGGGGATGACGATACGGGGCTTCTGGCGTCGTGTTCGTTGGCGGAGAGCTTCAGGGCGATGCGGCGGGGCCGATGGATGCGTCGGGGAGGCGAGGAGGTGGCTCAGGGCGCGGCAGCGGCGAGCGGCGGTGACGGTGGTGCTCGGGTGTGAGAGGAAAGAGAGCAGAGGAAGGGGATGAGCTCGGGGGAGTGAGCGGGAGGGACCGGGGGCTGCGTGGCGCCTCTAGGCGCTCGGTCGAGGGCGGGGAAGGAAGCAGGAGGTGGAAGCAGGAGGTGGCATCCGGTGCGCGCGCGGGCGACACGCCTCTGCCTTCTGGCAGAGGTGGGAGACGACTGGCAGTTGCCAGTGGGCTGGGCCGGCTGGAGGAGCTGGGCCAGGTAGGCTGCCAGGTAAGTTAGGTGGGTCTCTCTCTCTCTTTTAATTCCTGTTTTCTATTTTTCTGCAACTTTGTGACTTTATTAAAAATAGGTAGGCACTTTCAAAAATCACCAAACTGCTCATGCCCACTGTTTAGGATATAAACAACACGGAACATTTCAGTTTGGGATTATTTGGACATTTAAAATATTTAATAGCATTTAAATGTCCAAATGCAAATAACATAAGATTTAATTCAGTGACCTTATGATGACCTCGAAAAATGTGAACCAGTTTTGGCAGAGGTTCTAACCCAAGACAAAAATGATGGACATTTTAGAAGGGCATTTCAGGTTCATTGAAAAAGATTTTAGTAAACCCTAGTTGTTTAAGATGTGCTGGGGGTTTCTGTCATCCCCATTTCAACTTCATTTGAAATTAAACATGATGCACACATGAAACTGGCCTAGCCAGAACAAGGGATGTGACAACTCACCCCCACTCAAAAGAATCTCGTCCCGAGATTCAAGCGTAGGGTAAGATGAAGGGCGAACGCAAACTAACCCAATCTTCACAATCCAGGTTGCATCTCATAAGAACGTTGATCCAATCACCATCTTTGTCTCGATGTCTTGCTCTGAGAACTCCAACTAACATGACAACGAGAGGTAAGGGAAAACTCTAGAAGGATCGATCTTCTCGAAGATCAAACAACTCAGGATCAGCTCATGGAATGAGACATAGCAACATCTCTCGAGCTGAGACACGAAGCACACATCCTAAGGGATGGAGTGAAGCAGATGACGAAGGTTCACTAGGTAGACAACAATTTCACGCTTAACAAGGTGGTGAACGGTTGTCAACGTAGCGAGGATTTGAGTTGCCATGATACCATAACGAGACACCTTAGAGGAGGTGACTCATAGAGTTATTCCCTTAAGTGGCAAAAAGAATTACTTTTGATACAGAGATCAATAAAATTCTCTAAACCAGCCTAAGGCAATCACAATCGAACATTTGAAGGAGTTCCAGAGAATGACATAGTCGAACTAGGATGAATGATGTGGACTACCTTGTTGAAGACAATGCAATGGATGATTTTTGCTTATCACCGGAAATGGGTGGAACCCATGGTAGGATGGCACCACGGCAGGTGCAGGCTGGGAACAAAATGCAAATGTTGGGAATGATTCTAGAAACTGGGGAGAAGCTCATCAGAAGAAAGTGATTCCACTATTTGAATGATTATAGCATAATCGAAGGAACTGGGAGCACATGAATTCCTAGGGAGCAACTTCTAGAATAAGTCGCACGAAATCCTCATGGAGAAGATGGTAAAATTGCTTAATCAAGAAGCTACAATAATAGATCTTCCGGCTAGGTGTGTCGGCCAACATCAACCTTGTCGGGACCTACGTCATAGATCTTGGAAAAGTTCCAACCATCATATCTGCCTGAGATTCAGATCCGGTTGGTAACGGAATATTTCCCGACTCATCCAGTCTAGAGAGAAAAATGAAAGTTTGAAACACAAATCGACGAGATGACGTTGCGGACTCTCGGGAAATGAACTACGATGGCAAGCTCCAAAACATGAGCTGATTCTGCTACATACATGTGAGCATGTTGTCCAAGACAAGCATGACCACGTAGTAGTCTTACAACGAAACACTACCGAGTTCTGGTTGGGAACCATCATTGCGGAGAGCGAAGTTCTGCGCATGTACCTTTGGGTCCTTAAGGATTAGCACTTAAGAACTTCTTTTCTTTGAACAAATCAATCAGTGGCTTTGTGTGCTAGGAACACATATGGAGTGGAGGCGGCCAACCTATCAAACCATAGAGCACTTTGCACGTGCATGACTAACTTGGGACGATTCCAGAGGAGGCAAAACAAACTTTCTCGAATTCACTGCGGCAACTTGCATCGAATACACATGAATTAGAGGAAGTCACTTCTTTCATCCAAACATATGCTCCATGAGCTAGCATGAAGAAATGCTTACAAAAGTTTCCAATACTAACTTAAATGTTCAACATGAATCACGGACAAGATAAGGATGTTGTCGATGGGCTCAACAACAATTTATCAAGATTCCCATAAGATGGGGTTACATGATTATGTGAACAAGATGGTAGCATGGGTCAGACCAAAAGATATAATGGTGTATGCCCGAGGGAACAACCACGGATAAGACAACATTACGAACATCGTTGGTTCTGATTTGATTTGATGATAGCCCATACTCAAATCAAAGTTTGGATAAGATAATAGGTCCATCAATTGATCACCAGGATCAATCAATGAAAGTATCATCTTTCTTCAACACACACACACGAAGATATCCCTTAGGAATGAACTGAGTCAGACAAGCTCTCATCTTCCAGCTCTCCAAGTTGTTGTTTAGCTTAACCAACTAGCTCAGGGTATCCGACACAGATTCTTGGAGAAAGGGTGGTTTATAAGAAACCAACTTGATCACGAGCTCAACATAGCGATCAGGTGACAACCTGGTAGCACTTCCGAGAAGATATTCGGAAAGTCACGAACCACCGATATGTAACTAAGCTCGAGAACAGTCTTGCTTTTCAGGGCAAGACGATGTGATCAAGAGAGTGATGGATTGACACAATCCTAACTCATCGATCGAAGAGTGCACCAACAAAAATGGACTAGGTAGCATGATCAGTCCTAGGATGGTGATTCATTAACCAACACACCAAGGATGAGAATATTGTCCTTTAACTACCAAGCAACGCAGTTGCTAGGAGTATTGCTTTCACACATCATGATTCACCTGTCGGTATTTCGGTTACAATAACACGGAGACCGAGAAATGAATAATGATGGCGAGAAGTATCACTGTACCAAGAGTTCATAGGATGGTGTGCAATTCCCATGATATTCTTGATATAAAGATGGTAATACTCCGGGGTAGAACAAAACAAAAGCTGGATTGGCATTTTGATCTGCGGAATACAACCGCTTTGACCAAATCCTAGATATGGATGAGGTACTGGAGTTTGTTTCTCCTAGTCATTCCGTAATAGAATGGCTTGACGGACCACAAGAATAATAAGCATCGATAACACGAATGCACAACTAGTCCTGACTATCAATTGATAGACAGAGGGTCAGAATACAACTAAAGAGGGACAACTCAAAGGAACATATAACTTTTTTTTTGAGTTGTGGATGCATAGATTAGTATGTCGAACCAAGTTCAACAGGTTTCTTCCAGATAACCCATGCAGAAAGGTAGAACTGGCAGAGTCACAATATGGAATGGAGAACTCACCAAGAGCACTCTGGTTGTGATCTTTTTGGTTCAAGAACTTCTGCCTTAATGGTTCATGGTATTTGGAAGAAGGAAATACCACGGACCTCGAGGACTGTCGCAAGGTTACTAATATCCTAAAGGAACTAGCGAACACTAACAACAGGAAGTAAGTAGAGTGAATCTTGGGCTCAAGAACCCAGAAATAGAATGCCTACTAACTAAATAGCATCACGGGATGCTTTCGAGAGTGACGGCCAGAATCATCACACTAGGAATATAAAGCATTACTAGATTACTTGGTGGTTCTCTAGGACACCTAGGGTCATAACAATAGCTCCAACATATATGTCGAGGCAACAGAGTACCTCAACTCACTGATTGGTGTGGTTAAACTGGCCCAAAGAAACATCGGGAACGGAAAGAAGCGATTTGCAAATGCATCAGACTATTTAGAAACCTGGGATGACTCGGACAGCATAACGGCTGTAAATGCTCAAAAGATTTGAGACATCCTGCAATTGGTGGCATAAGCACTTAGCAACACAATATCAAGGTTCTGAGATCAACTAGCAACACACAAAAGTAGTAGGAACAGAACAGAGGCTTGAATCCATCATTGCTATAAGTCTACGGATTAGTAACACGTGATCCTGATAGAAAGATGAGAAGCCTAGTTCTTAAACCCCGTAGAAAAGAAGAGGTTGACTCAGATCAGAAAGGCATAAGGTAAAGGAGTAAAAAGAGCCTTACGTTCCCTTCCACAATCAATTCCCTTATATAACTAAAGCATTTCTAGACTCAACTTCGACCAGTTTGGCTTGGTAATCCTACAGGCAGTCAGGCTCTGATACCAAAGCTGTCAGGACCCCGATTCAAAGTCACATCAATCTAGCCGGTAACACCTCATATCACTTTGCGGCCTCACGCACGGTATTCCCACGGGTGTCGCCTTACCATGGCCTGGGACCGTTTGCGCCTTTTGGCTCACGTATATGATAGTGTCGCTAGCATCCATATGACAGGGAACCCGGGCCGACATGACTAGTCGTGAACCCAAAGTGGCACTAACTTACGGGGACAGGCATACATGACCCAGCAACGAACGTGTCGGCCATCAGCGAGTGAATTCGGGCTGTAGCAACTGGGCTAGCAGGACTCCGAAAGACACCGCGTGACGTTTCCCCGAAGGGACAGACACATGATCGAGGAAGGACACATGCCGGCCAGTCTAAGTGTTCCGGAGCAGTAGTGCTGGGCTAGCAGGGCTCCGGTGAACCAGGCTGTAGCGGACTACTATGGCTCATGGAAGCACAAGACTACATTTCCCCATAAGAGAGGCTACCAAGGATAAACAACTAGGTTGTCGGATCCCACACATACCAAGCATTTCAATCATACACACAATATGCTGGATATGGGCAAATACAACATGGCATCACAACAAGACTCTATGACTCAGAGTATTTATTCATTAGGCTTCGAGGAGCCAAGTATTACAAACATGGGTCTCATGACCCAACATTCAGAGCATACAAGTCAAAACACATGCGGAAGCTTAACATGTCTGAGTACAGACATCTATAAATGAAAAGGGCTGAGAAGCCTGACTATCTACCAGATACTGCCGAGGGCACAAGATCGTAGCTGAGGTAACAAGCTAAACGTCGAAGTCCACGTGGAACTACTAGCGAGACTGAAGTCTCTCTGCAAAACATAAAATAGGCAAACATGAGTACAAATGTACCCAGCAAGACTTACATCAAAACTATCTACAAATGCATCGGTATCATCAAAGAGGGTGGTGGAGTTTAACTGCAGCAAGCCAGCTTTGACTCAGTGGCTATCCGGAACTACGAATGGTGGTAACTCTTTGAGGTGGCGCACACGAGTCCACATATTCACCATATCAATACACCACTATGGATCCGCTCCCGTCTCCCTACGAGAACGCCATCCATAGCACTCACGCTTATCTTGCGAGTTTTAGAGTATCCACTTTCACTTGTCTATGAACTGTACAGGCAACCAAGTAGTCCTTTACCGCGGACACGGCTATTCGAATAGATCATATTAACCCTGCAGGGGTATACTTCTTCACACACGCTCTCACCACTTACCACCATGTACACATCGTGTATCTCGGCAACCTTCAAGCGGAAGCCTGGCGAGGGAGTCGGCCATGACCTGACTAACCACACAAGTCTCTAGTCCAGGTTTATCGCCTATTCGGGTTCCATCCGCGAGGAGATCTGGCCGGAGTTTCGCTCATAGCCCCAAACGATGTGTGCAGGGTTCCCGAGACACCAAATGGGCGCCCGGTACACCGTGCCACGTGTATCTACCGCAACATAGCCCACCCCTAGGGTCAGCGCTACGCACGGCCCCCAACACATATCCTACAAACACCAGAAACTAGTTGCAACTCCTGGACAGAGAACAAGGGCGGCTAATAAGTCGAGAGAGTCAATTAAGGATCCCAATGTGTGGTAGTAGCTGAATCTTAAATCACGCATACAGATCTCAGTTCTTAAGGACGGCCTCAATGAAACAACCCACCATGTACTCCTACATGGCCTCTCATCGATACCTTTACCAAATCGTGTTCACACACTTAGCTCTCAACAGTAGGATATGTTCACAACTTTCCAATTCATCCCCGATGAATCAGACCTGACACAACTCTAAGCAATAGCAGGCATGACAATCAAGCATGAATGAGTACGCACATCAGGGCTCAAACAACTCCTACTCATGCTAGTGGGTTTCATCTATTTACTGTGGCAATGACAGGTCATGCAGAGGAAAGGGGTTCAACTACCGCAGCATGTAACAGTTGAATCGTTGTTGTCCTAATGCAGTAAAAGAGAGCAGAAGCGAGATAGTGGGTTTGTATAGGAATGAACAAGGGGGTTTTGCTTGCCTGGCACTTCTGAAGATAATATAGTTCTTCATCGGTGTCATTGAACACGTCGTCGGAACCACGTCTACTGAGAGGGAGCAACCTCCAGCAAACACAAGAGGAACCACAATCAATGCAATGCATTTTTATATGAATGATATGTCATATTAAGGTACTGAATTGACCTAGTGCAACAGTTAGTCATATTCATTGAAGTGGAATCCAAGCCTATAGCAATTCCAACTCCAAAACTAATTACTATTTATTCCATAATCATGAATTGTCCTATTCGGTGAGGTTAACTTGTTCAAACATGCATGAAAATGGTACAAATGGAAAGATTGGATTTTTCTGATCCAAAAACATATATAAATTATTTCATTCTGAGCAATAGTTTATTTTCTATGAATTTTTAGAAGTTTTGGACATTTTCTGGAATTTTCTGATTATTTTAAATCCAGAAAATGATTTACTGCATCAGCATTACGTCACTGTGATGTCAGCAGAGTCAACAGGGCTGGTCCGGGTCAAATCTGGCCAGTGGGGCCCACTGGTCAGTGACACACTAAACTAACTAACTTAGTTAACACTAACCTAGATTAAGCTAATTAGATTTAAACCTAAGCTAGGTTAATTAGCCGGGCAGGGCCCGCATGTCATAGACCCAGGGGAGGTCAACCCCCTGGTCAGCGAGGTCAAACTCGCCGGCGTTTAGCCGCCGGCGAGGCCAGACGCGGCGGGGCGTTGCGGGTTTTGTCCTCCGACGACCAAAACGATGGCGGAGAGGCTCTACGTGGTGCTGGGACTCGCGCGCATCCAACACGGCTAGCGGCAGCAGCTAGGGTGGACCGAGCTCGCCAGAAACGAGCTCGTGGCGGCGGCCGGAGTTCGGGTGGGGTCGGGTTTGGCGCTACGGTGCGGGGGCGAGCAAAAGGAGAGAGGCGAAACGCAGTGGAGCTCACAGCGACGGCGATGAGGTGGTCAGCGAGCTCGGGGATGCGCTGGGGTCAGCGAATCGATGGCGATGATCTCCGGTAGCCGAAGCTTCAAGACGAGGTCGGGGATGACGATACGGGGCTTCCGGCGTCGTGTTCGTTGGCGGAGAGCTTCAGGGCGATGCGGCGGGGCCGATGGATGCGTCGGGGAGGCGAGGAGGTGGCTCAGGGCGCGGCAGCGGCGAGCGGCGGTGACAGTGGCGCTCGGGTGTGAGAGGAAAGAGAGCAGAGGAAGGGGATGAGCTCGGGGGAGTGAGCGGGAGGGACCGGGGGCTGCGTGGCGCCTCTAGGCGCTCGGTCGAGGGCGGGGAAGGAAGCAGGAGGTGGAAGCAGGAGGTGGCGTCCGATGCGCGCGCGGGCGACACGCCTCTGCCTTCGGGCAGAGGTGGGAGACGACTGGCAGTTGCCAGTGGGCTGGGCCGGCTGGAGGAGCTGGGCCAGGTAGGCTGCCAGGTAAGTTAGGTGGGTCTCTCTCTCTCTTTTAATTCCTGTTTTCTATTTTTCTGCAACTTTGTGGCTTTATTAAAAATAGCTAGGCACTTTCAAAAATCACCAAACTGCTCATGCCCACTGTTTAGGATATAAACAACATGGAACATTTCAGTTTGGGATTATTTGGACATTTAAAATATTTAATAGCATTTAAATGTCCAAATGCAAATAACATAAGATTTAATTCAGTGACCTTATGATGACCTCGAAAAATGTGAACCAGTTTTGGCAGAGGTTCTAACCCAAGACAAAAATGATGGACATTTTAGAAGGGCATTTCAGGTTCATTGAAAAAGATTTTAGTAAACCCTAGTTGTTTAAGATGTGCTGGGGGTTTCTGTCATCCCCATTTCAACTTCATTTGAAATTAAACATGATTCACACATGAAACTGGCCTAGCCAGAACAAGGGATGTGACAACTCACCCCCACTCAAAAGAATCTCGTCCCGAGATTCAAGCGTAGGGTAAGATGAAGGGGGAACGCAAACTAACACAATCTTCACAATCCAGGTTGCATCTCATAAGAACGTTGATCCGATCACCATCTTTGTCTCGATGTCTTGCTCTGAGAACTCCAACTAACATGACAACGAGAGGAAAGGGAAAACTCTAGAAGGATCGATCTTCTCGAAGATCGAACAACTCAGGATCAGCTCATGGAATGAGACATAGCAACATCTCTCGAGCTGAGACACGAAGCACACATCCTAAGGGATGGAGTGAAGCAGATGACGAAGGTTCACTAGGTAGACAACAATTTCACGCTTAACAAGGTGGTGAACGGTTGTCAACGTAGCGAGGATTTGAGTTGCCATGATACCATAACGAGACACCTTAGAGGAGGTGACTCATAGAGTTATTCCCTTAAGTGGCAAAAAGAATTACTTTTGATACAGAGATCAATAAAATTTTCTAAACCAGCCTAAGGCAATCACAATCGAACATTTGAAGGAGTTCCAGAGAATGACATAGTCGAACTAGGATGAATGATGTGGACTACCTTGTTGAAGACAACGCAATGGATGATTTTTGCTTATCATCGGAAAATGGGTGGAACCCATGGTAGGATGGCACCACGGCAGGTGCAGGCTGGGAACAAAATGCAAATGTTGGGAATGATTCTAGAAACTGGGGAGAAGCTCATCAGAAGAAAGTGATTCCACTATTTGAATGATTATAGCATAATCGAAGGAACTGGGAGCACATGAATTCCTAGGGTGCAACTTCTAGAATAAGTCGCATGAAATCCTCATGGAGAAGATGGTAAAATTGCTTAATCAAGAAGCTACAATAATAGATCTTCCGGCTAGGTGTGTCGGCCAACATCAACCTTGTCGGGACCTACGTCATAGATCTTGGAAAAGTTCCAACCATCATATCTGCCTGAGATTCAGATCCGGTTGGTAACGAAATATTTCCAGACTCATCCAGTCTAGAGAGAAAAATGAAAGTTTGCAACACAAATCGACGAGATGACGTTGCGGACTCTCGGGAAATGAACTACGATGGCAAGCTCCAAAACATGAGCTGATTCTGCTACATACATGTGAGCACGTTGTCCAAGACAAGCATGACCACGTAGTAGTCTTACAACGAAACACTACCGAGTTCTGGTTGGGAACCATCATTGCGGAGAGCGAAGTTCTGCGCATGTACCTTTGGGTCCTTAAGGATTAGCACTTAAGAACTTCTTTTCTTTGAACAAATCAATCAGTGGCTTTGTGTGCTAGGAACACATATGGAGTGGAGGCGGCCAACCTATCAAACCATAGAGCACTTTGCACATGCATGACTAACTTGGGACGATTCCGGAGGAGGCAAAACAAACTTTCTCGAATTCACTGCGGCAACTTGCATCGAATACACATGAATTAGAGGAAGTCACTTCTTTCATCCAAACATATGCTCCATGAGCTAGCATGAAGAAATGCTTACAAAAGTTTCCAATACTAACTTAAATGTTCAACATGAATCACGGACAAGATAAGGATGTTGTCGATGGGCTCAACAACAATTTATCAAGATTCCCATAAGATGGGGTTACATGATTATGTGAACAAGATGATAGCATGGGTCAGACCAAAAGATATAATGGTGTATGCCCGAGGGAACAACCACGGATAAGACAACATTACGAACATCGTTGGTTCTGATTTGATTTGATGATAGCCCATACTCAAATCAAAGTTTGGATAAGATAATAGGTCCAACAATTGATCACCAGGATCAATCAACGAAAGTATCATCTTTCTTCAACACACACACACGAAGATATCCCTTAGGAATGAACTGAGTCAGACAAGCTCTCATCTTCCAGCTCTCCAAGTTGTTGTTTAGCTTAACCAACTAGCTCAGGGTATCCGACACAGATTCTTGGAGAAAGGGTGGTTTACAAGAAACCAACTTGATCACGAGCTCAACATAGCGATCAGGTGACAACCTGGTAGCACTTCCGAGAAGATATTCGGAAAGTCACGAACCACCGATATGTAACTAAGCTCGAGAACAATCTTGCTTTTCAGGGCAAGACGATGTGATCAAGAGAGTGATGGATTGACACAATCCTAACTCATCGATCGAAGAGTGCACCAACAAAAATGGACTAGGTAGCATGATCAGTCCTAGGATGGTGATTCATTAACCAACACACCAAGGATGAGAATATTGTCCTTTAATTACCAAGCAACGCAGTTGCTAGGAGTATTGCTTTCACACATCACGATTCACCTGTCGGTATTCCGGTTACAACAACACGGAGACCGAGAAATGAATAATGATGGCGAGAAGTATCACTGTACCAAGAGTTCATAGGATGGTGTGCAATTCCCATGATATTCTTGATATAAAGATGGTAATACTCCGGGGTAGAACAAAACAAAAGCTGGATTGGCATTTTGATCTGCGGAATACAACCGCTTTGACCAAATCCTAGATATGGATGAGGTACTGGAGTTTGTTTCTCCTAGTCATTCCGTAATAGAATGGCTTGACGGACCACAAGAATAATAAGCATCGATAACACGAATGCACAACTAGTCCTGACTATCAATTGATAGACAGAGGGTCAGAATACAACTAAAGAGGGACAACTCAAAGGAACATATAACTTTTTTTTTGAGTTGTGGATGCATAGATTAGTATGTCGAACCAAGTTCAACAGGTTTCTTCCAGATAACCCATGCAGAAAGGTAGAACTGGCAGAGTCACAATATGGAATGGAGAACTCACCAAGAGCACTCTGGTTGTGATCTTTTTGGTTCAAGAACTTCTGCCTTAATGGTTCATGGTATTTGGAAGAAGGAAATACCACGGACCTCGAGGACTGTCGCAAGGTTACTAATATCCTAAAGGAACTAGCGAACACTAACAACAGGAAGTAAGTAGAGTGAATCTTGGGCTCAAGAACCCAGAAATAGAATGCCTACTAACTAAATAGCATCACGGGATGCTTTCGAGAATGACGGCCAGAATCATCACACTAGGAATATAAGGCATTACTAGATTACTTGGTGGTTCTCTAGGACACCTAGGGTCATAACAATAGCTCCAACATATATGTCGAGGCAACAGAGTACCTCAACTCACTGATTGGTGTGGTTAAACTGGCCCAAAGAAACATCGGGAACGGAAAGAAGCGATTTGCAAATGCATCAGACTATTTAGAAACCTGGGATGACTCGGACAGCATAACGGCTGTAAATGCTCAAAAGATTTGAGACATCCTGCAATTGGTGGCATAACCACTTAGCAACACAATATCAAGGTTCTGAGATCAACTAGCAACACACAAAAGTAGTAGGAACAGAACAGAGGCTTGAATCCATCATTGCTATAAGTCTACGGATTAGTAACACGTGATCCTGATAGAAAGATGAGAAGCCTAGTTCTTAAACCCCGTAGAAAAGAAGAGGTTGACTCAGATCAGAAAGGCATAAGGTAAAGGAGTAAAAAGAGCCTTACGTTCCCTTCCACAATCAATTCCCTTATATAACTAAAGCATTTATAGACTCAACTTCGACCAGTTTGGCTTGGTAATCCTACAGGCAGTCAGGCTCTGATACCAAAGCTGTCAGGACCCCGATTCCAAGTCGCATCAATCTAGCCGGTAACACTTCATATCACTTTGCGGCCTCACGCACGGTATTCCCACGGGTGTCCCCTTACCATGGCCCGGTACCGTTTGCGCCTTTTGGCTCACGTATATGATCGTGTCACTAGCATCCATATGACAGAGAACCCGGGTCGACATGACTAATCATGAACCCAAAGTGGCACTAACTTACGGGGACAGGCATACATGACCCAGCAACGAATGTGTCGGTCATCAGCGAGTGAATTCGGGCTGTAGCAACTTGGCTAGCAGGACTCCGAAAGACACCACGTGACGTTTCCCCGAAGGGACAGACACAGGATCGAGGAAGGACACATGCCGGCCAGTCTAAGTGTTCCGGAGCAGTAGTGCTGGGCTAGCAGGGCTCCGGTGAACCGGGCTGTAGCGTACTACTATGGCTCATGGAAGCACAAGTCGACATTTCCCCATAAGAGAGGCTACCAAGGATAAACAACTAGGTTGTCGGATCCCACACATACCAAGCATTTCAATCATACACACAATATGCTGGATATGGGCAAATACAACATGGCATCACAACAAGACTCTACGACTCAGAGTATTTATTCATTAGGCTTCGAGGAGCCAAGTATTACAAACATGGGTCTCATGACCCAACATTCAGAGCATACAAGTCAAAACACATGCGGAAGCTTAACATGTCTGAGTACAGACATCTATAAATGAAAAGGGCTGAGAAGCCTGACTATCTACCAGATCCTGCCGAGGGCACAAGATCGTAGCTGAGGTAACAAGCTAAACGTCGAAGTCCACGTGGAACTACTAGCGAGACTGAAGTCTCTCTGCAAAACATAAAATAGGCAAACGTGAGTACAAATGTACCCAGCAAGACTTACATCAAAACTATCTACAAATGCATCGGTATCATCAAAGAGGGTGGTGGAGTTTAACTGCAGCAAGCCAGCTTTGACTCGGTGGCTATCCTGAACTACGATTGCTGGTAACTCTTTGAGGTGGCGCACACGAGTCCACATATTCACAATATCAATACACCACTATGGATCCGCTCCCGTCTCCCTACGAGAACGCCATCCATAGCACTCACGCTTTCTTGCGAGTTTTAGAGTATCCACTTTCACTTGTCTATGAACTGTACAGGCAACCAAGTAGTCCTTTACCGCGGACGCAGCTATTCGAATAGATCATATTAACCCTGCAGGGGTATACTTCTTCACACACGCTCTCGCCACTTACCACCATGTACACATCGTGTATCTCGGCAACCTTCAAGCGGAAGCCTGGCGAGGGAGTCGGCCACGACCTGACTAACCACACAAGTCTCTAGTCCAGGTTTATCGCCTATTCGGGTTCCATCCGCGAGGAGATCCGGCCGGAGTTTCGCTCACAGCCCCAAACGACGTGTGCAGGGTTCCCGAGACACCAAACGGGCACCTGGTACACCGTGCCACATGTATCTACCGCAACATAGCCCACCCCTAGGGTCAGCGCTACGCACGGCCCCCAACACATATCCTACAAACACCAGAAACTAGTTGCAACTCCTGGACAGAGAACAAGGGCGGCTAATAAGTCGAGAGAGTCAATTAAGGATCCCAATGTGTGGTAGTAGCTGAATCTTAAATCACGCATACAGATCTCAGTTCTTAAGGACGGCCTCAATGAAACAACCCACCATGTACTCCTACATGGCCTCTCATTGATACCTTTACCAAATCGTGTTCACACACTTAGCTCTCAGCAGTAGGATATGTTCACAACTTTCCAATTCATCCCCGATGAATCAGACCTGACACAACTCTAAGCATTAGCAGGCATGACAAACAAGCATGAATGAGTAGTCACATCAGGGCTCAAACAACTCCTACTCATGCTAGTGGGTTTCATCTATTTACTGTGGCAATGACAGGTCATGCAGAGGAAAGGGGTTCAACTACCGCAGCATGTAACAGTTGAATCGTTGTTGTCTTAATGCAGTAAAAGAGAGTAGAAGCGAGATAGTGGGTTTGTATAGGAATGAACAAGGGGGTTTTGCTTGCCTGGCACTTCTGGAGATAATATAGTTCTTCATCGGTGTCATTGAACACGTCGTCGGAACCACGTCTACTGAGAGGGAGCAACCTCCAGCAAACATAAGAGGAACCACAATCAATGCAATGCACATTTATATGAATGATATGTCACATTAAGGTACTGAATTGACCTTGTGCAACAGTTAGTCATATTCATTGAAGTGGAATCCAAGCCTATAGCAATTCCAACTCCAAAACTAATTACTATTTATTCCATAATCATGAATTGTCCTATTCGGTGAGGTTAACTTGTTCAAACATGCATGAAAATGGTACAGATGGAAAGATTGGATTTTTCTGATCCAAAAACATATATAAATTATTTCATTCTGAGCTATAGTTTATTTTCTATGAATTTTTAGAAGTTTTGGACATTTTCTGGAATTTTCTGATTATTTTAAATCCAGAAAATGATTTACTGCATCAGCATTACGTCACTGTGACGTCAGCAGAGTCAACAGGGCTGGTCCGGGTCAAATCTGGCCAGTGGGGCCCACTGGTCAGTGACACACTAAACTAACTAACTTAGTTAACACTAACCTAGGTTAAACTAATTAGATTTAAACCTAAGCTAGGTTAATTAGCCGGGCAAGGCCCGCATGTCATAGACCCAGGGGAGGTCAACCCCCTGGTCAGCAAGGTCAAACTCGCCGGCGTTTAGCCGCCGGCGAGGCCAAACGCGGCGGGGCAGTGCGGGTTTTGTCCTCCGACGACCAAAACGACGGCGGAGAGGCTCTACGTGGTGCTGGGACTCGCGCGCATCCAACACGGCTAGCGGCAGCAGCTAGGGTGGACCGAGCTCGCCGGAAACGAGCTCGTGGCGGCGGCCGGAGTTCGGGCGGGGTCGGGTTTGGCGCTACGGTGCGGGGGCGAGCAAAAGGAGAGAGGGGAAACGCAGTGGAGCTCACAGCGAGGGCGATGAGGTGGTCAGCGAGCTCGGGGATGCGCTGGGGTCGGCGAATCGATGGCGATGATCTCCGGCGGCCGAAGCTTCAAGACGAGGTCGGGGACGACGATACGGGGCTTCCGGCGTCGTGTTCGCTGGCGGAGAGCTTCAGGGCGATGCGGCGGGGCCGATGGATGCGTCGGGGAGGCGAGGAGGTGGCTCAGGGCGCGGCAGCGGCGAGCGGCGGTGACGGTGGTGCTCGGGTGTGAGAGGAAAGAGAGCAGAGGAAGGGGATGAGCTCGGGGGAGTGAGCGGGAGGGACCGGGGGCTGCGTGGCGCCTCTAGGCGCTCGGTCGAGGGTGGGGAAGGAAGCAGGAGGTGGAAGCAGGAGGTGGCGTCCGGTGCGCGCGCGGGCGACACGCCTCTGCCTTCTGGCAGAGTTGGGAGACGACTGGCAGTTGCCAGTGGGCTGGGCCGGCTGGAGGAGCTGGGCCAGGTAGGCTGCCAGGTAAGTTAGGTGGGTCTCTCTCTCTCTTTTAATTCCTGTTTTCTATTTTTCTGCAACTTTGTGGCTTTATTAAAAATAGCTAGGCACTTTCAAAAATCACCAAACTGCTCATGCCCACTGTTTAGGATATAAACAACATGGAACATTTCAGTTTGGGATTATTTGGACATTTAAAATATTTAATAGCATTTAAATGTCCAAATGCAAATAACATAAGATTTAATTCAGTGACCTTATGATGACCTAGAAAAATGTGAACCAGTTTTGGCAGAGGTTCTAACCCAAGACAAAAATGATGGACATTTTAGAAGGGCATTTTAGGTTCATTGAAAAAGATTTTAGTAAACCCTAGTTGTTTAAGATGTGCTGGGGGTTCTGTCATCCCCATTTCAACTTCATTTGAAATTAAACATGATGCACACATGAAACTGGCCTAGCCAGAACTAGGGATGTGACATGGAGGCTGGGCTCAAGAACATCAATAATAACACAAGGCAGGAGTAGGGTTTTACGCTGATCAGCAGCCCGAACCTGGGTAAAATCTTCCCGCGTCGATTGTTGGTTCTGCTCTTTGCGCATACCTCTCCCCCGCCGAATCGTAAAGGGGTCCCTTAGGATCCCATATGTGTCGGACGCCGACAACAGGCGGGGTCTCGAACACGTACAGCGACGTCGTCCTGTTCATCGGCAGCCAACCGGCTTGGTCGCAACAGAGGAAACAACGTCGTGTTCATCGGGAGGCAACGGAATACGTCATGTTCATCGGGAGCCAGCCGGCTTGGACGGAACAGCCGATATGAGGTATGGCGTACCGCAGAATGGAGGAAACGGGCCTTCTATCGACCGTGTACGGTCAAAACGGGGTCCTGTTCATTGGGAAGGGTCTGGCGTACCGCAAAACGGAGGAAACAGACTTCTCTTCGAGTGCCTACAGTCGAAACGGGGTCCTGTTGATCGGGAGGGGTTTGGCGTACCGCAAAACGGAGGAAACGGACTTCTGTTGGAGCGCCTACGGTCGAAACGGGGTCCTGTTCATCCACCGTCTACTGCCTCGCTCCAGCCTCCACGAGGCTACTGTTCATCCACCGTGGACCTCCTCCAGCCTCCACTAGCTGCTGTTTATCCACGGGGCTACTGTTCATCTAGCCTCCACCGGCTACTGTTCATAGAGCCTCCACGGGGTCCCGTTCATCCACCCCCAACTAGTTGGGGTGCACTGGCCTCCTCGGGGCCCTGTTCATCCAGCGGCAATGGCCTAGTACCACGGGGTCCTGTTCATCCAACCCCCACCGGGAACTGTTCATCCACAGCCAACCATCCGGCTCGACTCACCACGTCTCGACTCGTTCTACGTACTGCGCGCACGGTAGCAACGGTCACTGTTCATCGAGAGGCAACCAACACCGGCTGGCTACGTCTCACACGGGGGCTCGATCGGCTTCAGTAAGTAGTAGTAGTGATCGATCGCTCAGTTCAGTTAGCAGCAGCAGCGAAGGAATCGACCGGGTTCAGTCAGCAGCGAATGAATCGCTCGGGTTTAGTTAACAGCCAAGGGATCGATCGCTCGGGTTCAGTAACGTAGCTAGCAGTGCAATCTCTCGGGTTCAGTTAGAGCCCAACGCCTCGCACACACGCGAGTATGTGTACGAGAGAAATGCGCAAACCTTCATGCATCGCTCGGCCCCGACCACCCACCGTAACCGGGAACTACCCGAAATTTTCCTCACCCTCTCTTCTACCATGATTTTTTCCATCATGGACGGCCCAAAGAATGTCATGCATGTGCGTTGACGATGACATGTACCTAGGGTAGGGTCATAGGCCCGACCTAGACACCCTACCCAAGTACACTGCCCTAGAGTCAGAGACATTCAAAATGCAACAGAAGAAACTGACTAAGTTCACCTTGGAGTGCAATCCACTCGACTAGTTATGTCACTTGGATACCCCAATTCCATTTGACCAAGATGAAGTCACTCGACCATACAAAAAATCACTCGGAGTACGGAAGACCTAAAGTCACTCAGGATGGCAATGGTCAAGCGTTCACCCTGTAGTCTTAAAGATCATTTATAGCTCTTTATAGCTAGTGTTACCAGTAATGCCCTGTCTTAATGAATATTGAACTCTGTGTAACGTGGGACGGCTGGGGTCCTGGCGCACTCTATATAAGCCACCCCCTCCACTGGCACAAGGGTTCAGACCCCCTGTAACTCTCACGCATAATCCAGTCGACCAAGCCTCCGGGCACCGAGACGTAGGGCTGTTACTTCCTCCGAGAAGGGCCTGAACTCATACATCTTGCATGCACAACCTCACCGTAGCTAGGATCCTGCCTCCTCCTACGTACCCCCTATTCTTACTGTCAGACTTACTCCCACGACAGTTGGCGCCCACCGTGGGGCTAGCGTCTTAGAGACTTCTGGTGAGGTTGCAGTTTTTCTTATTTCCTTCAACATGGTTTCTGGCTGTGGTTTGGCTGAGGGCCGCGAGATCCGTCTCGGTGCGCTCGTTCTCATCGCCGATGACTCCACCTGGCTCCAGGAGGCCCCCCTCGACGTCGAGACGCTCCCCGTCCGCGGGGCGACGCACTTTCGCGCATGTGTTCGCGGCATCCTTCTGCGGCAGCTGTCGACCCAGTATCGGTCGGTTCCCGCGGCATCCTCACTCCCCGCTGTTCGCCGTCGCAAGCGATCTTGTCGATCGCGGCTTCAGCGGTGGGTGAAGCATGCGGTGGCCCACCAGTCGGCCACCCCACAAATCGCGGCAATTGAGCCCGACGAATCTCCCTATGGACTATTCGACTGGTTCCGCCGAGACTCTGTCCGAGTGCGGAAGCAGTGACCCTGCGGCGGAGATCCTGATGGTCCATACGCCGCATAGCCCGCCTGGTTTTCGTCGCGGTGGCGGCGGCGGCTCGTCACATGGTCACGAAGAATATCGTCCTGAAGCCCTCACTTCGGAGCAGAGGGACGAGCTGCATCATCACAATATGGAGGCCCTCCACACCCCCATCATGGGGGAGACCTCCGAGGCTCGGGCCTTGGAAGCTGCGCATCTAGCCACCTTGGCTGAGCGCACGGGACTGGAAAATCTCCAACATTCACTCGACGAGCGAGCCCGTCGGCGGATCCTCGAATCCAGTCGACGGCAACGACAGTTGTTTCGTCCTGAGCCCCAGGTATACCGCACTCCGATCCAGAATCTTACAGCTGCAGCCCGTATAGCAGATTCGATTCAGCCGTCCCAATCAAAGGCTGGAAGAGGTTTGATGCAGATTCGAGCGCTGCTCTGGGCAGCAGGTGAGCAAAACTCTGCCGTTTCTCAGTCGCGCAACAGGATCCATAGTAGATCTGTGGTCGCAGACACTGTTTAGTCGGCTCACATTCCAAGATTACCTTAGCGGCGTGAAGATCGTGGGCACCGCCAGGACCAGTATCTGGGTCAAGGCCACGGACAGTATGATCATCGGTACGACCGTGATGACAACCGTCGAGTGCCTACGCCCCCTCCGAGAGGTGGATCATACGTGCCTCAGCGGCATGATGACAGGCGCTTGTATGGTGGTGAGCGGAGAGCTCCGGTCGACCCAAGAGAGCCTGGGTTTGATGCAAGATCACTTCTCGTGCAAGGTTTGGTCGACAGAGGGCGAGCACACAGGGAAGGACAAGATAGGAATCATCCGAGTGGAAGCAGAGTTCACGTGTCTGGGCCTGAATGTTTCAGCAGAGCCATCAGAGCTGCTGAGATTCCACCCAACTTCAGGTTGGCGGCAGGAGTTAGCAAGTTCACCGGTGAGTCGAAGCCAGACACTTGGCTAGAGGATTACCGAGTGGCTGTGCAGATTGGTGGCGGCAATGATGATGTAGCCATGAAGCACCTCCCCCTGATGCTAGAGGGCTCAGCCAGAGCTTGGTTGAATCAGTTGGCCCCTGGTAGTATTTTCTATTGGGAAGATTTGGCCCAAGTGTTCGTCAGGACGTTTGAGGGCACTTGCAAACGACCTGCAGGGTTGACTAAACTACAGCATTGTGTCCAAAAACCAAGTGAAACTTTGAGAGATTATATCCAGAGATGGACCACTCTTCATCATACCGTGGAGAATGTGTCAGAGCATCAGGCAGTTTGCGCCTTCAAGGAGGGCGTTCGGTACCGAGAACTTAACCTAAAATTCAGTCGGACAGGAGACATGTCCCTGGCTCGGATGATGGAAATAGCCACTCGGTACGCTAACGGTGAGGAAGAAGACAGACTCCGCAGTGGCAAGAATAAACCAGTCACCCAGGACGCCGGAGGAGGAAATTCCAGTCGGAAGCAGAAGCGCAAAGCCGAACCCGCAGGTCCTAGTGAAGCCACAGTTTCGAACCAAGGGAAGTTCAAAGGAAAGCCTAAGGAGCCTTGGATCCCCAAGAAAGTGAAAGATCAAGCGGGAAATGATGTGCTTGATTTACCGTGTCACATACACACCAAGAAAGATGAAGAGGGAAACCTGATTTACCCCAAGCATACCAGTCGACAGTGTCGACTCCTGATTCAGAGTTTCCGAGAGTGTCAGCCCAGTGAAAAGGAAAAGGAATCTGATAAGGCTGAAGGCAAAGAAGAGGATGATGGTTACCCCAAGGTCAATGCCACTTTAGTGATTTTTGCTGACATTGAGAGCAAAAGTCGACTGAAGGTTATCAATCGCGAAGTGAATATGGTTGTTCCGGCAACTACGACATATTTAAAGTGGTCGCAGACTCCCATTACATTCGACCAGTCCGATCACCCAGCGCACGTTGCTACCCCTGGGCAGCAAGCGCTGGTGGTCGACCCAGTCGTTGGGGGCACCCGACTGACTAAGGTTCTGATGGATGGTGGCAGTGGCTTGAACATTCTGTACACTGAGACCCTCTAAGGGATGGGCATTCCGATGTCCAAGCTCAGCGAGAGCAATATGAGATTCCACGGAGTCATCCCAGGAAAGAAAGCCGATTCACTCGGCCAGATCACTCTTGATGTGGTTTTCGGTGATTCAAAGAATTACAGTAAGGAAAAGTTAACGTTCGAGGTGGTGGATTTCCACAGTGCTTATCATGCGATTCTGGGTCGGCCTGCATATGCTCGTTTCATGGCTCAACCGTGTTACGTATACCTCAAGCTGAAGATGCCTAGCCCCAGAGGTGTGATCACAGTCACAGGGAATCGGCGAAGGGCAGAAGAGTGCCTCCAGAAGGGCTCAAAGATTGCTGATGAGCTAATGGCAGCAGTAGAAATGGAAGAATACAAAAAGAACGCAGATCCGAGTGATTTGTTGCGAGCAAAGAAGCCCGCTTCAGAATCCGCATTTCAGTCGGCCGGTGCAACAAAGCCTGTCCATATCCATCCGACCGATCCCGATGCTGCTCCGACTCTCATCTCAACAACACTCGACAACAAATAGGAAGAAGCGCTCATCCAGTTCCTCCGTGAGAACTGGGACATCTTCGCATGGAAACCATCTAACATGCCGGGTGTACCCAGGGGACTGGCTAAGCACCGTTTGTGAGTCGACCCAAAAGCAAAACCTATCAAAGAGCATCTCTGACGGTCCGTCATGGAGAAGAGGAAGGCAATTGGCGAGGAGGTGGCTCGGCTTCTGGCAGCTGAGTTCATCCGCGAGATATACCACTCCAAGTGGCTCGCCAATGTTGTCATGGTCCCCAAGAAAGACAAATCACTTCATATGTGTATCGATTTCAAACATATCAATCGGGCCTGCCCGAAAGATCACTTCCCTCTGCCCCGCATCGACCAGATAGTCGACTCGACTGCGGGGTGTGAGCAATTTTCCTTCTTGGATGCATATTCTGGGTACCATCAGATCCGACTATATGGACCCGGTGAAATAAACACAGCTTTCATCACCCCATTCGGGTGTTTTGTTTATATTACCATGCCCTTTGCCCTCAAGAATGCTGGTGCCACATTCATGCGTATGATTCACAAGTGCCTGCTCACTCAAATCAGTCGGAACGTGGAAGCTTACATGGATGACAACGTGGTCAAGTCACGCAAAGATTCCGACCTACTGACTGACCTCGCTGAAACCTTTGCCAACTTAAGAAGATATGATATCAAGCTCAATCCGTCAAAGTGCACATTCAGAGTTCCAGGTGGAAAGTTACTCGGTTTCCTCATTTCCGAACGAGGGATCGACGCAAACCCAGAAAAGGTTGGCACAATCCTCTGAATGAACCGTCCCGTGTACATGCACGATGTTCAGAAGTTTACTGGTTGTTTGGCTGCATTAAGTCGATTCATCTCACGTCTCGGTGAAAAGGCATTACCTCTTAACCGACTGATGAAGAAGTCTGACAAGTTCGAGTGGAATCCTGAAGCTGAAGCAGCGTTTGAAGAGCTCAAAGCCCTGCTCTCCACCCAGCCAGTGCTTGCTGCTCCAGTCAGCAAAGAGCCTCTATTGCTATATATTGCAGCCACTGGACAGGTTGTCAGCACAGTGCTCACGGTCGAGCGGGAAGAAGAAGGCAAAGCCTACAAAGTTCAATGCCCAGTATACTATATTTCTAAAGTTTTAAGTCCATCCAAGCAAAGATACCCGCATTATTAGAAGCTTTTCTATGGGATTTACTTGACCACGAAGAAAGTTGCACATTACTTTGCAGACCACTCGGTTTCAGTCATCAGTGATGACCCATTATCTGAAATTCAGAACAATCGGGACGCAACTGGTCGAGTGGCCAAGTGGGCGATTGAACTCCTTCCTTTGGATATCAAGTTTGAGGCAAAGAAAGCAATCAAGTCTCAGGCAATAGCATATTTCCTCGCCGAGTGGATTGAGCAGGAGCAACCGACTCAGGTTCACTCGGAACATTGGACTATATTCTTTGATGGGTCCAAAATGTTTAATGGTTCCAGCGCTGGAGTGGTTTTAGTGTCCCCAAGAGGTGACAAGCTCAGCTATGTCCTCCAGATTCACTTTGATTCTTCAAACAATGAAGCTGAGTATGAGGCACTTTTGTATGGGTTACGTATGGCCATTTCACTCGGCGTCCGACGCCTGATGGTTTACGGCGACTCAGATTTAGTGGTCAATCAAGTGATGAAGCAGTGGGATATCAGAAGCCTAGCTATGACTGGGTATTGCAATGCAGTAAGAAAGTTGGAGAAGAAGTTTGAGGGGTTAGAGCTCCACCACATACCCCGAATCAAGAATCAAGCTACTGGTGATCTGGCGAAGATAGGTTCCACTCGGAAAACAATTCCCAGTAATGTGTTCTTGGAGCAACTCCACACCCCGTAAGTTCAAGAAGATCCTTTTACAGAGGAGCCCCCACAACCGATAAGCTCGACCGATCCGACTGAGATTGAAGTCCCAGCAGTGGTCGACCTGTTCATGGAGGTTTTGGTGATTATCCCCGATTGGACAGTGCCATATATTGCGTACCTGCTTAGACAAGAGCTCCCAGAAGATGAGGATGAGGCCCGCCAGATTGTTCGTCGATCCAAAGCCTTCATAGTTATTGGAGGGCGACTTTTCAGGGAGAGTGTCACAGGAGTTGCTCAGCGTTGCATCTCTCCGGAAGAAGGTCTAATGATTCTAAATGAGATCCACTCAGGAACCTGTGGCCACCATGCTTCCTCTCGGACCATTGTGGTGAAAGCATACCGAGCAGGATTCTACTGGCCGAGGGCAAATGAGATGGCAAAAGATATAGTCGACAAGTGCGAAGGCTGCCAGTTTTACTCAAACTTGTCTCACAAACCTGCATCTGCCTTGAAGACCATTCCACTCGTCTGGCCGTTTGTAGTCTGGGGGTTGGATATGGTTGGACCCTTCAAAACCGGCAGAAGTGGTTTCAATCATTTGCTTGTGGCAGTCGACAAATTCACCAAATGGATTGAGGCCAAGCCTATCAAGAATCTTGATTCAAGCACTGCCATCAGTTTTATCAGGGAGCTGATATTCAGATATGGAGTCCCTCATAGTATTATCACAGATAAAGGCTCCAATTTTGATTCTGACGAGTTCAGAGCATTTTGTGCTTCCCAAGGCACTCGGGTCGATTACGCATCTGTTGTGCACCCGCAGTCGAATGGACAGGCAGAAAGGGCGAATGGCTTGATCTTACAAGGACTGAAACCCCGACTGATGCGCGATCTCAAGCATGCCGCTGGAGCTTGGGTGACTGAATTGCCATCCGTCCTATGGGGGACTGAGAACAACTCCCAACCGGTCGACTGACCGAACTCCCTTCTTCATGGTGTATGGTGCTAAAGTTGTGCTTCTGAGTGACTTACTGCACAACGCCCCTCGAGTGGAACTCTTCTCAGAAGCTGATGCGGAACAAGCACGCCAAGACGCAGTTGACCTCCTAGAGGAAGAATGAGAGATGGCTCTGATCCGGTCGACCATCTATCAACAAGATCTGCGTCGATTCCACGCCAGAAACGTCAGGGGTCGAGCGTTTCAAGAAGGAGACCTTGTGCTCCGAGTACACCAGAAGCGACATCACAAGCTTGCTCCGGCCTGGGAAGGCCCCTTCATCATCACCAAGGTACTCCACAATGGGGCGTATAACCTCTACAATGTAGCCAAGAAAGAAGACGAGCCACGCTCGTGGAATGCAGACCTGCTCCGCCGTTTTTATACCTAAGCACTCGGATCGACGAGTTGTAATAAGAATCCTTCAGTCTGCTTATCAAAGACAAGATTTTTGCAGTATCTTAGTGATTGTGCTCCCTTAAGCATATGTGGTCAAATCCCCCAGTGGGTGGCTTAGCCGCGAACCCGATTCGCCTAAGTTTAAAAAACACTCCGAGTGAAGAGCAACCCTCTCACTCGGGGGCATAGCTGCGAACCCGATTCGCATAAGTTCAAAAAAACCTCCGAGTGAAGAGCAACCCTCTCACTCGGGGACTTAGCTGCAAACCCAATTCGCCTAAGTTTAAAAAACACTCCGAGTGAAGAGCAACCCTCTCACTTGGGGGCTTAGCTGCGAACCCGATTCGCCTAAGTTTAAAAAACACTCCGAATGAAGAGCAACCCTCTCACTCGGGGGCTTAGCTGCGAACCTGATTCGCCTAAGTTCAAAAAACACTCCGAGTGAAGAACAACCCTCTCACTCGGGGGCATAGCTGCGAACCCGATTCGCCTATGTTTAAAAAACACTCCGAGTGAAGAGCAACCCTCTCACTCGGGGGCTTAGCTACGAACCCGATTCGCCTAAGTTTAAAAAACACTCTGAGTGAAGAGCAACCCTCTCACTCGGGGGCTTAGCTGCGAACCCGATTCGCCTAAGTTCAAAAAACCCTCCGAGTGAAGAGCAACCCTCTCACTCGGGGGCTTAGCTGCAAAACTGATTCGCCTAAGTTCAAAAAACACTCCGAGTGAAGAGCAACCCTCTCACTCGGGGGCTTAGCTGCGCAGCCGATTTGCCTAAGTTCAAAAAACACTCCGAGTGAAGAGCAACCCTCTCACTCCGGGGCATAGCTGCAAACCCGATTTGCCTAAGTTCAAAAAACACTCCGAGTGGAGAGTAATCCTCCCACTCGGGGACTTAGCTGCGACCCCGTACTCGCCTAAGTTCAAAAACCACTCCGAGTGAAGAGCAAACCTCTCACTAGGGGGCTTAGCTGCGAACCCGATTCGCCTAAGTTCAAAAAACACTCCGAGTGGAGAGCAATCCTCCCACTCGGGGACTTAGCTACGACCCCGTACTCGCCTAAGTTAAAACACACTCCGAGTGGAGAGCAATCCTCCCACTCGGGGGCTTAGCTGCGACCCCGTACTCGCCTAAGTTAAAACATACTCCGAGTGGAGAGCAATCCTCCCGCTCAGGGGCTTAGCTGCGACCCCGTACTCGCCTAAGTTAAAACATGCTCCGAGTGGAGAGCAATCCTCCCACTCGGGGGGCTTAGCTGCGACCCCGTACTCGCCTAAGTTACAAAACAAATTCTGAGTGAAGAGCAACCCCCTCACTCGGAAACTTGGCCACACGCTCCGAGCTACGCCACAAATACAACGCACGGCCCTCTCATCAGAGCTGCACCACAAGTACAACGTCTATTCCGAGTGAAGAGTCAAGTTTCACTCAGAGTCAAGAGACTTGAAAGTGGTAAAGACAATGCAACCATATTCAAAGAAAAACCAAGTTTGGATAAATCCAGCAAGGTTCAGAACCGTGAACGGAAGTGCTCAGGCCTCAGGCCCGAAAGAGTTTAACGGTTACAAAATCACTCGGCATTCCGAGGCAAATAAAATCAAGGCATAAAGTTTGTTCACTTCGCAGGAGGAGGGCTAGCTGGCTCGACCAACTCGTCCAGGTTGATTCCATCAGCAATACGAGTAGCGTCGATGAAAGTCTCCATGAAGGACTAGAATTGAAGCTTCTTGGTATTGGCGACCTTGAGAGCTGCCAGCTTCTCTTCTTTAACTTCCTTGCAATGAACATGGACAAGAGACAGAGCCACGTCAGCGCCGCACCGAGCAGATGACTTCTTCCACGCCTGTACTCGACCGGGGATTTCATTAAGTCGAGTCATTAGAGACTCGAGGTCATTCTGGAATGTCACACCTGGCCAGATCTCTGTGTCAATCCGCGACGCCGCCACCTTCAGTCGTGCAAGATAGTCCATAATGCCAGCGAGGCGAGATTCCAGTCGCAGCACGTTAATCGCAGCTTCGTCCTTGACAGTGGAGTTAATGGGGTCCAGACTTGTCTCAATCCGCCAAGTCTCTTCCTCGAAGTTTTGACAGAATTCTGCACACAGAAAAATGGTGAGTCGACAGTTGCAAATCAGTCAGACAAAAGAAAGTACCTTCGAGCATAAGGAACATCTTCTTGGCGAGTCCTCCCAGATAAGCCTCCAGTTCGTCTCTCCTCCGAGTGAGATCTCCGACTTCGTCGGTCAAGGCCACCTTGTCCTTCTTCAGCTGCACGACTTCTTTGTTGGCTTCGTCAATGGCAGTCTTCAGTTTGGTGTTTTCTTCTTCTAACTTGCCGACTGAAGCCAGCTTCTTGTCGGCAAGTTCAGTTTTCTCCCGCGCCGTCTTCTCTGCTGCTGCAAGGTCGAGGTCCTTCTGCTCTAGAGCCTGCTTCATTTTGTCTAAAGAAATAACATTCTTCAGACGAGCTTGGAGTTGTCTGTTTTCACTACGCACATCTGTTCGAGTGGATTCACTCGGTTCAAAAGGCGAAAAGAAAAGATGGCAAGGCAAACAGTCGGCAAGTTATTACCTCCCATGGCAGCCGCTTCATCCTTAGCCTTTTGCAAGTTCTCCTTGGCCAGCTCCAGGTCGAGATTGAGCTGGATTTGTTTCTTCTGCAATTCAGAAAACTGGGCCCCAAACTCACAAGATTTCTGCAATCAACGAATAAGACAAGTCAGTCGACAGGCACAAAGATTGATTGCTTCCGAGCGATAAGATGCAAGTTCAAGTCATCATGGCAAAAAGAGTTCTAAGACCACTGCCGAATCAAACATTTGAAAGTAGTCTCAGGGACTACACCCAGTGGGTGCACTTGGCGTGGCCCCATTGGTTCGACTTTCCACTCGACATGGTCTGTCCAGTCGGAGTACATGGGCCTCGGCCGAACACGCGCACACAGGCGGGGGTCTGGATGATCCGGACGGGGAGCCGGACGATCCGGGCTTCAGGGACCCGGATGATCCGGGAGATGGTCCTGATGGTCCAGACGTGGCGAGGAGGCAGGCGGCAGCCCGGATGTACAAAGGGGGGGTCCTAACGTTCGGCTGGGTCTGGATGATCCGGGACTCCGTTCGGATGATCCGGCTTCGTGGTTCAGCTGCGGGTGCTCTCGGGTGGATTAGCCGGATCGTCCGGACCGGGGTCCTGATCGTCTTGGATCTCATCTAGATTGTCTGGCCAGCCTAGAACATGGCTGATTTCTTCTCCGTCTTCGCATACGCCTTCCTCTTCCGATCCTCCTTGCTCCTTAGCTTCTCCATGGCTAACTCCTTGGTACCTGAGTATGCAAAGTGTCTCCGTTTGAGGTAGTAGGCATGTCTCATGTGTTTCAAAGAGGAATTGCAAGAGGAGCGATGTCACCTCGGTTTCGTGAGCTCTTGCACGTGCTCATGTCATGGGTCCACTTGGCACTTGGTGAGACGACGATAGGTCCATCGGGATGACCTTGGGATGCTCCGCATCATCTCCCCCCCCCTCCTTGGGAAAGATCCGTCCTCGGATCGAAATCTTCATCACCATGGTAGGGAGAGAGATCCTTGACGTTGAAGATATCGCTCACATTGTACTTGTCGCGTGGGATGTCGATCTTGTAGGCGTTGTTGTTGTAGAGTTCGAGCACCTTGAAGGGTCCATCGGCTCAAGGTAGAAGCTTAGACTTGTGTTCGTTGGGGAAGCGGTCCTTGTGAAGGTGTAGCCACACAAGATCTCCAATGTGGAATACCATGGGTTGTTTGTTGATGTTGAACTTGGTCACGAGGCATTGTACTTGGCGCCCGATGGTGTGCCTTGTATCTTCATGCATCTTCTTGAGATAGCTCGCTCTAGCGCTCGCGTCCATGTTGATGCGCTCTTGTAGTGGTAGAGGTAGAATGTCCAATGGGGACAACGGATTGAAGCCGTAGACGACCTTGAAAGGGGACTTGCCAGTAGTCGAATGTCTTGCGTGGTTGTAGGCGAACTCGGCTATGGGTAGGCACTCCTCCCACTCCTTGATGTTCCTCTTGATCAACACGCGAAGGAGAGTAGATAGTGTACGGTTCCTGACATCCGCTTGGCCGTTGGTTTGTGGATGGTATGCCGAGGAGAATAGGAGCTTGATTCCGAGCTTGGCGCATAGCGTCTTCCAAAAGTAGCTTAGGAACTTGACGTCGCTATCTGACACGATAGTCTTGGGCACTCCATGTAGACGCAAGATTTCCCTACAAAAGATATTGGCAACATGTGAAGCATCGTCTATCTTGGTGCATGGTATGAAGTGTGCCATCTTAGAGAAACAATCCACAACAACAAACACGGAATCCTTTCCATTTTGAGTTCTTGGTAAACCGAGCACAAAGTCCATACTAATATCTTCCCATGGGTGATACCGAATAGGAAGTGGCATATAGAGACCATGGGATTGAGCTTTAGACTTAGCTTTGCGACATGTAGAGCATCGATTGGTGAAGCGTGAGATGTCACGGAACATCTTGGGCCAAAAGTAGTTCTTGGAGAGCGTAGCAAATGGTTTGTCGCGTCCAAAATGACCCATAAGCCCTCCTCCATGAGCTTCTTGCAAAAGTAACAAATGAAGAGAAGACTCGGGGATACATAGTTTGTTAGCTCTCATAAGATAATCATCTTTGATGTAATAGCGTTCCCAAGATGTATGCATCAAACATTTGGCATAAGTAATAGCAAAAGTAGGATCATGCGCATACAAGTCTTTTATGTGCTCAAAACCAATGACATTCAATTCAAGTTTAGTTACAAGCATGCATTTGCGGGAGAGAGCATCCGCCACAACATTTTCCTTACCTTTGATATATTTGATGACATAAGGAAAAGACTCTATGAACTCACTCCACTTGGCATGTCGCTTATTCAATTTAGTTTGACCTTTAAGGTATTTAACCGTTTCATGATCCGTATGGATGACAAATTCATGAGGGCGAAGATAATGTTCCCACTCATGCAAGACTCGCACTAAGGCATATAGCTCTTTGTCATAGATGGGATAATTAAGTTGTGCGCCGGAAAGTTTCTCACTAAAGTAAGCTATGGGGCGCTTCTATTACATTAACACACCTCCTATACCGTTGCCACTAGCATCGCAATGAACTTCAAAAGTTTTGTCAAAATTGGGCAAAGCAAGCAAAGCAGCATGTGTAAGCAAATTCTTAAGCTCATTGAATGCGGTATCTTGGGATGGTCCCCAAACAAATGGTGCATTCTTCTTACTCAAAGCATGCAAAGGAGTTTTAATGGTGCTAAAGTCCTTAACGAATCTACGATAGAAGCCGGCTAAGCCAAGGAAACTTCGCACTTGTTGCAAGTTGGTTGGTTGTGGCCAAGTTTTAATAGCATCAATTTTAGCTTCGTTTACATGCACACCCTTAGAAGACACAACAAACCCCAAGAAATCTCATCCAGATTGTCCACACCAAATTTGCATTTCTCCATATTATCATAAAGATGCTCTTTTCTAAGAGTTTGCAAAACAGTTTTAAGATGGGTGACATGATCTTTTAGAGATTTGCTCAAGACAAGAATATCGTCAAAATAGACCACAACAAATACGCCAATGTAGGGGTGAAGAACAAAATGCATCACATGCATAAAGGTGCCGGGTGCTTCGGATAAACCCATTGCATCACTAGCCATTCATATAAGCCAAACTTGGTTTTGAAAGCGGTTTTCCACTCATCACCTTCTTGGATGTGTATTTGATAGTAGCCACTTTCAAGATCAATTTTAGAGAAAATTTTGGCTCCACTAAGTTCGTCTAGCATGTCATCAAGGCGAGGAATAGGATATCTATAGCGGACGATGATAGCATTTATGCGTCTACAATCGGAACACATGCGAAAACTACCATCTTTCTTAGGTACTAGTATAACCGGTACGGCACACGGACTTAAGCTTTCACACACATGTCCATTGTCCATGAGTTGCTATACTTGCCTTTGTATTTCCTTAGTTTCTTCGGGGGTGACGCGGTAGGGTGTCTTGTTTGGTAGGGGTGCGCTGGGAATGAGGTGGATTTGGTGTTCGATGCCTCGTAGTGGAGGTAGACCCGGAGGTCGCTCATTGGGGAAAACGTCCTTGAATTCCTACAATATTGAAGACAACACTAAATGTAGATTGTGAGAGGTGTTAGTTCTTGCCACTTCATCTTTGCACAATAGGACATAGTGCATAACACTTGATGGGTTCTCACACACCTCTCTCATGTCACTTTTGGTGGCGAATAGGATTAAGTTTTTCTTGTCACTCATCATGGAGGCACTCAATTTTGTCATGTGGCACTCACTCTCTTTTTGGTGGTTCACTCTTTCACTATTCTCTCCATGATCGGTGGTTGCTTGCTTGTCGGCGATCACTTGACTTGGTGACATAGGTCGTAGCACGTACTCCTTTCCCTTCATCTTGAAGCTATAGTGATTGGTTCGCCCATTGTGGATGACGCCGCGGTCTTATTGCAAGGTCGTCCAAGTAGAGATGGCAAACAGACATGGGAACCACATCGCACTCCAAGGTGTCTTCGTATGTGCCAATCTTGAAGGAGACTTCAACGGTAAGCTCCACCTGGATGGTGCCAGAGTCGCTAAGCCATTGGACCTTGTAAGGGCGAGGGTGTTTCATCTTGAGCAATTGTAGCTTGGAACATAGCACCTCACTTGCCAAGTTGTGACAACTTCCTCCATCAATGATGACCTTCACGGAACGACCGTTGATGCCCGCCTTGGTGTGGAAGATATGGCATCGTTGATCCTCGTCTTGTTGGTGTGAAGTGTTAAGACCTTGGAGACAACGAGAGCGGGGCTCGAATCATTGTCACAAAAGACTTGGTCATCTTCATCTTCATTCACTTGCTGGTACATGGCCACATGCTCAAGGGCTTCCATTTCCTCTTCACTCATGGTGTCGTATGTGCCATCGTTGTTGAGGATCATGGTGCACCGTGTAGGGCACTCATATGTTTTGTGGCCTCGGCCTCCACATGTGAAGCATTTGATGGAACTTATCTTGACGGTCTCATTGGTTGGAGTAGACAATGATGAAGCTCTCGTCTTGGAGTTGCTTGTAGTAGGAGGACGACTTGAGGTTGTCGAAGTTTTCTTGTAACTTGACTTGTCGCCGTTGCTTGTAGAAGGTTTGGTTGAGGTAGAAGGTGTGGTAGTCGGTGGTGCTTGAGTGTATGAGCCGTATGTCTTGGAAGGGTACTTGGCATACTTGTAGTCATCTTGCACTTGACGCTCCGCCTTGGTAGCTTGATTCACTAGCTCAATGAGATTGGAGTAGGGTTGGAAGTCGGCAGTCTTCTTGATAGGATGATTGAGTCCATTCAAGAAACGTGCCATAGTTTGCTCATCATCTTCTGTGACATTGGCTCATATCGTGGCAATCTCCATTTCGTTGTAATACTCTTCAACGGTCTTTGTTCCTTGCTTGAGGAGTTGTAATTTCTTGAAGAGATCGCCGTTATAGTATGTTGGCACAAAGCGTGCTCTCATGACATCCTTCGTTTGATTCCAAGTTGTGATGGGCGGTTCACCTCTTGCTTCTCGACGCTCAATGACTTGCTCCCACCAAATGAGGACATTGTCTTGGAACTCAAGAGATGCCATGGCGATCTTCTTCTCTTCCTCATAGTTGTGCAAACAAAAGATCTTGTTAACCTTCAATGCCCATGAAAGGTACTCTTCAGGATCGTTGCTTCCGGAGAACTTGAGCTTGCCGTAGCATTGCTCTTCATTGTGTTGGGGTCGAGGGTGATGACGTTCTTGACGTGGAGGATTGGTAGCCTCAAGTTGATCTTGGCGTGGAGGATTCTCGTTGTTTTGTTGCTCTTGGCGAACTTGTGGTTCTTGTCGAACTTGTTGCTCTTGCCTAGCTTGTGGATGAGCTTGAGGAACTTGGCGATGCAATCGTGCTTGATGTCGATGTTCTTGTACTTCCTCATGAAGTGCTTCTTCTTCATGAACCCGTCGGTTGCGCGTGGCGATGGCACGATTGGTGTCACAGAGGGCACGTTGCGCCTCAAGGGCTTGTGCTTCCCACCGTTGTTGTTGTTGAAGAAAAGCGTCAACGTCTTGCTCATCTTGGTGTTGGCGTTACCATTCTTGAATTTTCTCTCGTTGGCATTGGCATTCTTGCTCTTCCACTTGTTGGCGTTGGCATTGCCTTTCTTGTGCTTGCTCGAGGGTAGCTTGATTTTGACGATGCCACTGTTCTTGCTCTTCAAGTTGCTCTTGTGGACCATTGCTGTGTACAGAATTGCAGTTTTCTTGACGGTCTTGGCGCGCGGCTCGACGAAGAGTGTTCGATGTCGGTGTACTTGAGCCGGATATGGTGTCAGAGGAATATTGAATCGAGTGACTCCGTCTTGAATAGGACGAAGAGGTAGAAGAACGGTTGACCAATAAGGCACGAATCTCGTCCATTCTTGCATTGCTTTCCTCCTTTTGTGCGTCAAGCTTGTTGTCGAAGTAGTCTCTTGTACGTTGTTCGGATTGTCGCAAGTCGGTGGCGAAGTTGTCGATGCGGTCGCTCAATGCTTGTTGTTCTTGATGCAAAGCTCTTTGTGCGCCGAAGAGGTGGTTCTTTGTGATGGAAGTGTTCGAGTCGTCATCATGCTCAATGAAGAGTGGGTTCGAAGAAGTAGTTGGCCTATCCATCATGGCAAGCGAATATGTGAGTGGAAGAAAGGAAAGAACTATACCAAATGTACCTTGACCGATGTTGACAATGGATCAATTATCACTTAATAGTGTAGCAAGGAAATAGCACAATTGGTACCGTATCTCGTCAATCTCTGACACCTATACAAATAAAGCCTTTGGTGGAGCTTGGTGAGGATGGTGGCACAAAATTTATGCGAATGTTAGCAAGAATCAATAATGTTGAAACAGATTCGCAAATTCACAAACGCAACAAGTAGACCAATAGCAAGATGTGGCACACGAAAACACACACGGATAGATAAGTGGGGTCGTGCAACCAAAAATGAGCTCAAAATGTGGAACCGATGGAAAATGCTCTTGTTGCACAACACAAGAGAGTTGCTAACACGATTGCACAATAGGCGGATACGAGACTTGTGCACAACCTATAAAGCGAAAATGCAACGACTTCTATCCCAAGTATGCTATATGTATGATGTTCCGGTGATATGATCCTAGATGATCGAGTATGACAATCTTAATGTAGTATGATGCTATGGTTCTTGCTTAAAAGCTCTTTGCTTATCTTTCTCTTTTGCTTAAGATCTTGTTGTCTATTTCTCTTTTGAGCTCTTTCGTTGGCCACTTATGCAAAACTTCACGACGCAAGATAGCAATTGTGTATGCGTTGACAACCTTGTGGCACAAGAGATGATACCAAGATTCTTGTACCAATATGATATGGTATGTATGCAATGGGAACTATGATCACTAATGTGCACAAGTAACGTTGCCGACAATACTCAAATGGCTAGTTTCGATAGGAAGGTGACGCAAAATGGTCTATGGGGTTATCAATGCAATGGTAAGGAGTACACAAAGGTGTCATCGAAGTTGCCGTCCTTGCTTATGGTTGAGGGTGTCAAGGTTGTGAAATGGTCGTTGTCGATGTCGTGTCCTTGGCGAAGGCGAGCGGTGGTGATGTCGAAGTCGAACCGTTCCTAGTTAGCCAAAATAGCCTAGGAAATGATGAACCACAACTCAAATTCTCAGAGCAAATGTCAAATGGTGGTAATGGAAAGCGGTGACACAGTTGGTTACATTGAGTGGGGTAGCGGAAGTGGTATGGTGGTGGTCGAGGTGGGTATGCGGTGGCAGAAGTGGTGGCGAAGAAAAACTACAGAAGTGCAGTTTCGTCAGAGGAAGCCGGATGATCCGGGTAAGGAGCCAGATGATCTGGGCGAGTCCGGATGATCCGGGTCAGGGTCCGGATCGTCCGGGCAGGTCAACTGCCACTGGTACAGCGAGGTGCTATACAAACGGTTTTTAACCCTTTTCCAAGACGGCATTTGGAACCGTCGCCAAGTGAGTGTGGGTGATAGGGGGGTCCTTCCCACACGACCCAGAAACTGTTTGGGATAGGCCCTCCGGCCACACACGCTCAGCAAAATGAGATCGTGTCGACGAGTGAGCGATCAAATAAGATTATGTGTACAGTTGTATTAAAAAATCAATTATAATGGCCAAATTGTTTCCAGTCATAAGTACATCCCACACAGTCAGTCTCGGTTAAACGTTTCTGTTCATATGTACATTCCACATAGTCAATCCAAGGAATATGTTTCCGTCAGTTTGTACATCCCACACAGTCAATCCAAGAAGTACGTTTCCGTTCGTATATACATCCCACACAGTCACTCCAAGGGAAACGTTTCTGGTCGTATGTACATCACACACAATTTTCCCCATTAAATCGTTTGTGATAGCGTTGCCATTGCAGATGATATTAACAATTTTACCGTTTGCATTTTTGAATGCATCACACATGGTGCGTAGAAGAAACTGTGTGGCATAGGCTGTCCATCACACACACTTTTTATGTGGTAAACATTTGCGCAAGGTGGCCTAACGCAAACAGTTTTCAAGAGGATGTCGTGTGTGATTGTTCATTGATCCAACACGGTTTATTCCTAGAAACTGTGTGCGTTGCCTGAGGTCATCGCCCATGGTATTTTCTCAATAACCGTTTGCAATAGAAAAACCAAATTAGCAGGCTAATTGTGTGGCACCCCGGCTCAAAGAACCGGTTTACCCGTGTTTCCAACCCAGAGATCATGTCTTTTGGAAACACACAACAACTTGGAACAGAACATAGCTAAACTTTTATTGATAATAGTCGGTACAAGCTCACATATATTACATGATCATCGAGGCCAAAAGCACGTCTAGTGCTACGACAATATCTACATTATTTATCCAACACATCAGGGCCTCGGCACTACTACGGAACACTACAGCGAAAGACTACAGCGTAGCGGAACATGATAGAAACTACATCCATAGGGACACTGCTGTGGGCACATCCTAGGCATCACAATATGGACCTCGGGACCTCCGTCTTAGTCTTCTCCTACATCTGGCATGATACTCCAGGTGAGTACTTTGAATGTACTCGCAAGCACATGACAACCAAATATGCAGCAAGTAATAGCATGAAAATGAACAGGTTAAACTTCAAGTGATTCACTTACTGTTACCAACTTACTCATCTCTGGGTTGCCTCACAACCCTCGGAATACTCGATACCAATGAGTACTTCCGCTCGAAAGACAAGTTCTTCCATCCTTACTACAGTTATTACGGTTGATCACCTAGAGAGGTCTGGTCGGGCTGTCCAATACCGTGGACGCGGCTATTCGAATAGATTTTACACTCTGCAGAGGTTGTACACTTTACCCACACTATGGAGCACTGACCTCGTGATCCCATTCGGGTGGACCAGCATTGCTCCAACGAAACCTGTCTGACCCGTGACTCTTTCATCGTACCACCGGCAATCACACTCCCCCGGAGTCAAGCCTTGGGTGGACCCGTGTCACCCCGTGACACCTACCACCGTCGTGGCCTAAGTAAACTGTCCCAAACGGGGACGCCGGCAAACAACTCAACTGGGCTCACAGGGTTATCGCCGTCTACCTGATCAGGGCAGCACGCACGCATAACCCTCCCTCTTTGGAGATACCGATGAAAGAGCACCGAGCCAGACCAAGTCAAGGCCGTCCCATACCGGCAAATGTGGCTGCACGGGTAAGCCCGGACAGGTGACTCTTGATCAACCAACTATGTTTCACTTAGCAAGCATAGTTATTGATCATATCATTCTGAGTTATCAACTTTAAACATTTAAATAATTTACTATGAATTATCTGGGTTGAATATATGCACGAAATGAATATGAATTATGCAATGCTATGAAATGCTTCATAATATGGATGTCCTGGCTTGCCTTGATCAGTTGGGTTGTTCAGAAACTCCTGGTCTTCAAATCCACAAGAATCCCCTTCTGAAAATATTTTCAAATAGCAAAAGAAAATGTCACATAAAGCCTTTTTATTCACCAACAATACTGTGAGTGTTGGAAAAATAGCAAACTTGGTGGAAAAATAAAGGACTTCAGTATGAACACAATGCAAAAAGAATCAGGTCATTTGGACTTTTCTGTAAAAAGTTGTAAGCAGTCAAAGTTCCTGGTCAATTCTGTTTAAATAAATAGAAATCTGAAAAAATCAAAAAAACAGGAAAACGGCCACGTCGAAGGCGTAAACGGAGAGTGCGTCTCCACTTACCCCTTCACGCGCGTGCCCATAGTGGCTGACGGGTGGGCCTGGCCCGATTTAAAACAGAGGGGAGAGAGAGATCAGAGAGAGAGGCAAAGCTCCGGCGCCTCTCATCGGCGACGGGGACGGCGGCGGAGCTGGGAGTTGACGGGAATCGATCGGGCACTCCACGGCGGTCCTCCCTGTACCCGTTGCTCTCCCGGAGACGGCTGGATGGCGACGCGCCCTTCTTCTCCGGCGGGCAGCAGCTACAGTGGTCGTCCGAGTCGAGGATTCCGGCAGTGGTTCGACTCGGGGAGGGGTCTGGAATCACCGGTGGGTTCTACTGGTCACGACTGAGGGCTCGGGTGGAGCTGGGGTGGCTTGAAAAGGGCAGGCGACAGGATGGGATCGGCGGCGGAACTCCGGCGGAGTTCGAGGCTAGAGGCCTCTCTGCCTCGGTTCTTCACTGCTAGCTACCAATTTGAGGGAGGAGGAGAAGTGTGGAGAGCTGAGCGAGGCGGGGCGGGGCGGGGCTATTTATAGCCGGGCGAGGCCGATCGCCGAGCTCTCCCGAAGCGGCTCAATGCGGGCCATGGCACCGGTGACGTACGCCGCGCTGGCGTGGCTGCTTGCGGGTGAGGAGATGGGAGATAGCAGAAGCACTAAATGCGACGGGATAGCTCGGGAGGGGGAAGACGACGAGCGGCGCCGCACTGTGACCGCACGGGCAAAACAGTGCCCGCGGGCGTGGCGGCCGCCGAGGGCTTCTCCGGCGACGGCGATGGTTCTGGAGGGGCTAGGTGGCAACCAGGGATGACGTCGGCATGCTTGGACAAGCTGCTGTGGCGCAGGCATCTCACCTCGACGACACCCGAAACTGGCGCGAGGCAGAGCGCGGCGACAACCATGCCAGCACCGTGCTCACCATGGTGCTTGGCACCAGAAGGCCACGTATGCCTGGCATTTCTTGTCTAGCACGTTGACCTTCGATCCCTCTTTTCACCTGTGTCCTTGGTATGGCTTCGTTCGGTCTGAGATGAATGGTAGGATCAGCAACAATTTCTGACAGAGAACTTGGGAGGGATCTGGAGAGTTGGAGAGATGGATGTAGGGCCAATGGAGATGTCCAGAGTGATTTAGGTTGGAAGGACTAGGAGCTGACCAAATTTGAGGTAATTTCATTTAAGTTTGAGGGTAGTTCATGTACAAACCACATTTCTGGTCCAGAATCAAGATGTTGAAGTGCTGCTCACTAGAATGATCTCCTGGGGTTGAAACTTGGTGGAGGAAGGTTGTTTGGGGGTGTCCTCATGCTATAAAAATTTGAAAGCAATTGGACACTCCTAGCATGCACTTCCTTCACAAAGTTCCAGACTGACCAGGAGCTAAAAGGAATTATTTTACAAAGTATATGAAATATTTTATGGAATATTTTTGGATATTTGAGCAAAATATAGTCCAAAGGATTTTTAAGAATTATTTGAGAATTTTCTGAGCATCCAAACTATAGGTTGCTTCATAACCCATAGTAATGCCCTAAATCCTCAAATAAAAGAAAAGGGTTTTGAGAAATAATTTAAATTAGAAATTTGGATCCTTGGGATACTTGGTAGGGTTTTGGCAAGGTGATGAAGCTTTCGAACACTTGGAAGAAGATTCAAGAATGGCCAAGACCAAGTGAAAGATTCAAAAATCCATTCAAATTCCAAATAGAACCAGAAAAAGTTTGAAAAGAAAATGTTGTGAAAATCAGGGTGTCACAAACCTACCCCCCTTAGGATGAATCTCATCCTCGAGATTCGGTTGCTCAGGGAACAAATATGGGTAAGCGGATCTCAGAAAATCTTCTCTTTCCCAAGTAGCCTCTTCTTCAGTATAGTGCTCCCATAGCACCTTGTAAAATCTTATCACTTTACTCCTTGTTGTTCTTTCCATCTCTTCCAAGATCTTGACAGGTTTTTCCTCATAGGTCAAATCCTTAGCCAGCTCTAATTCACTCATATCCGCTTGCTTGGCTGGGGGTGCAATGCATTTCCTTAACTGTGAGATGTGAAAGACATCATGAACGTCTGACAATGCTAGTGGCAATTCCAACTGATATGCGACTCTGCCCTTCTTGGCAATCACTGGAAAGGGGCCGATGTATCTTGGGGCTAATTTTCCTCGAGGAACAAACCTCTTTACTCCTTTCATAGGAGTTACCCGTAGATAAGCATAGTCTCCGAGCTCAAAAGTTACTTCCCGGTGCTTTGGGTCGTAATAGCTCATCTGTCGGGACTTGGCTATTCGAAGTTGTTCTTGGATATCCTTAACTTGCCTCTCAGCCTCGAGCATCAAGTCTTTGCCAAAAAGGCGACTATCTCCTGTTTGGGACCAGTTCAGCGGTGTGCGGCACTTCCGTCCGTACAATGCCTCAAAAGGCGACATCTTGAGACTTGCCTGATAGCTGTTGTTGTAGGAGAATTCAGCATATGGCAGACTATCCTCCCATTTGGGTCCATGGGAGAGAGCATATGACCGAAGCATATCCTCTAATATTTGGGTCACTTGCTCGGTTTGTCCATCTGTCTACGGATGATATGCTATGCTATGTTTCAACATGGTTCCCAAAGCCTGATGTAGCCGTAGCCAAAATGGTGAAGTAAATAGGGAACCCCAATCTGAAGTGATAGACTTGGGTACCCCATGCAGACTGAATATCCGGGAAAGGTAGAGTTGTGCCAACTAATTTGCGTTGAAAGTGGTCTTTACTGGGATAAAGTGCGCCACTTTCGTAAGGATGTCTACAATGACCCAAATAGCATCATTGCCTCTCGTGGTCTTGGGTAGTCCCATAATAAAATCCATACATATGTCGTCCCACTTCCACAGGGGTGCTGGTAAAGGTTGCAGTAGCCCAGCGGGTGTTTGATGCTCTGCTTTGACCTTGTTTTAAATGTCATAGCAGGCGACATAGTATGATATATCTTTCCACATTCCCGACCACCAAAAGGTTTCTCTCAAATCCTGATACATCTTAGTACCTCCTGGGTGGATCGAATATGCGGACTCATGTGCTTCCTTGAGTATTTGTTGCCTCAAGTTGTTATGACTCGGCACACAAATTCATTTTTCGAACCACACGGTACCTTGTTCATCTATACAGAAGGACTTGGCCTTCCCTTGCTGAATTAACTCCTTAATCTTCCGAGTTTCTTCATCTGACTTTTGTGCTTCCTTGATTTCCTCCATGAGGGTTGGAGTGATTTCCAACGTGTCCGGAGTCATTGCGCCACATAGCACCATATTGAGCCTGACAAACTCTTCTTGTCTGCTCGGATGCATACTCTCAACTAATGTATTCATAGTAGCTTGTTTCCTGCTAAGGGCGTCAGCGACCACATTCGCTTTCCCTGGATGATAGTTTATCCCAACATCATAGTCCTTGACTAGTTCAAGCCATCTTCGCTGCCTGAGGTTCAGGTCGGGTTGAGTGAAAATATACTTGAGACTCTTGTGGTCTGTGTATATCTCACATCGTTGTCCGATAAGGTAATGCCTCCAGATCTTCAGGGCATGAACCACAACGGCTAGCTCCAAATCATGTGTGGGATAGTTTTCCTCATGAGGTCGTAGTTGTCATGATGCATAAGCTACAACCTTCCCTTCTTGCATCAGCACACATCCGATCCCACGCCTGGATGCGTCGCAATATATGTCGAAACTCTTGTGAATATCTGGAAGAACTAAGACAGGGGCTGTGGTTAGCCTCATCTTTAACTCCTGGAAACTGCTGTCGCACTCAGCTGTCCAGACAAACCTTTGGTTCTTTTTCAACAATTCCGTCAGTGGCTTGGCTATCTTAGAAAAGCCCTCAATGAAGTGACGGTAGTAGCCTGCCAAGCCCAGGAAACTACGGACTTCAGTCACCGCGGCTGGTGTCTTCCAGTTCAAGACCGCAGTAACCTTACTTGGATCAACAGCTATTCCCTACTCTGACAGAATATGTCCAAGGAATCCCACCTCTTTCAGCCAAAATTCACACTTACTGAACTTGGCATATAAGCGATGGGTTCTCAACCTTTCCAGGACAGCTCTGAGATGTTGCTTATGTTCCTCTTCATCCTTGGAGTATATCAGTATGTCATCAATGAACACCACAACGAACTTATCCAGGAAGTCCATGAAAACTTTATTCATCATACTCATGAAATAGGCTGGAGCGTTGGTCAATCCAAAGGCCATCACTGTAAATTCATATAGTCCATATCGAGTGGTGAACGCTGTCTTGGGGATATCCTCCTTTCGGATTTTCAATTGATGGTATCCCGTTCTGAGGTTGATCTTGGAGAATACCCGTGCTCCATTCAACTGGTCGAATAAGTCATCAATTCGAGGGAGCGGGTACTTGTTCTTGATAGTGACCTCATTAAGCTGGCGATAGTCTACGCACATTCGTAGACTTCCATCCTTCTTCTTGACAAATTATACTGGTGATCCCCATCGCGAGATGCTTGGATGAATATATCCTTTCTGTAGCAATTCGTCTAACTGCTTCTTTAGCTCTGCCAGCTCTGGGCCTGGCATACGATAGTATTTTTGTATATTGGAGCTGTACCAGGAGTCACTTCAATGGCAAACTCCAACTCTCGGTCAGGCGGCATTCCTGGTAATTCCTCCGGGAACACATCTGAAAACTCACAGACTACTGGTATCAGGTTCATATCTGTAACAGTAGTCTGGTATGCCGTGCCCTTTCTTGTTATCATTTTGCTGGCCAGAAACTGGACGGGCTGTCCGACGGGGTTCACCAATGTCACCGTTCTGGTGGCGCAATTGATACACACTTGGTGCGGTGCCAACCAGTCCATTCCTAGTATTATATCCAGTCCTGGGGAGTCAATAGCAACAAGGGTAGCTGGAAATTTGACTCCGTGGATTGAGATTTCCAGATCCTTGTATACTATATTTGTGCTAAGTATTGAGCCAGGGGATTGTACCACCATGATTTTGTCCAAAAGTGAAGGAGAGAATTTATGCAAGGTGGCGAAACTCCGCGAAATAAACGGGTGGGAAGCCCCAAAATCAAATAAAATTACTGCAGGTATGTTATGAACAGAAAACATACCAAGGACAACATCTGGAGCTTCACAGACTTCTTCGGCAGAGATGTGATGGATGCATCCGTGGTTGAAGTTGCGGTTGGGGCGGCGTCCAAGGTGATTGACTTGTGGCTTGTGGTCAGCTGATTGCTTTCCGTTATTAGTAGGACACTGTTTAGCGTAGTGTCCACTCTGGCCACAGGTGATACAAGTGTTGTTGCGACAGCAGTCTTCTATGACTGGCTGCTTGATGAAGGTCTTGCTCTGGTTGACTGGCTTGTTATTGTAGTGGCCACCATTGTTCCACACCGGTTTGTTCTCAGATGGCCCTGACTGCCAACTGCGCAGCTTTTGTGCATATGGTTCCTTGTTGTCCTTCTTGGGCTCGAACTTCCTCTTATGATTATCATTCCTAGACTTGTGCTCTTGTTCGGCGATGAAGGCCTTATCAACCAAGGTCTGGAAATCGGGGAAGTCCAACATGCATAGCTGACATCAGAGGGCGTGATTAAGTCCTCCGTGGAACCGATCTATTTTTCGTTCTTCGGTGGCCACATCATGAGAAGAGTACCTGGCCAAAGTTTTGAACTTATTTAAGTATTCTCCCATAGTCATGTTGCCTTGTGTGAGGGCTAACAATTCCCTTTGTTTCACTTTCATGATACCTGTGGGGATATGATACTTGCGGAACATCTCTTTGAATTTCTCCCAAGAAATCTCTTCAGCAGGCCATATTAACTTGGTGTTATCCCAACATATGGCTGCTGGGCCTTCAAGATAATGAGTGGAAAATGGAACTTTATTTGCTTCTTCACAACGAGCGATGTCCAATTTCTTTTCCATGGTTCTTGACCAGTCATCAGCCTCAATAGGATCCACAGCCTGACCAAAGCTGGGTGGTTTGGTGCGCTGGAAGTCAGTCAGTTTAGAACGTACCCCATTGCCATTATTCTGACCTATTATTGTCTGCATACTCTTGAGAATTTCCATGAGGTCTTGGTTTCTCTTTTCCTCAAACATTCTCATTATCTGATCTGTGGTTGGTGCTTGAGGTGGTGGTGGTAAGTCTTCGGGCGGTTGCCCTGCCTGCCTGATGGATCGACGGACGGGGTTTCCATCGCCGCCTTGACTGCTACTTCCTGTCTTCATCCTAATTTTTGTTCCCATGGCAAAGACCGAATCGATGAGCAACATCCATAAGGAGAAATACAGTAATATGACACCGAAAAAAATTCATAGAAAAAGGCAAATAAAGAGAAAAACATAATTATACAATATAACCCAACATCATACATGGCAAGTTAGTAGAGGAATATCATGGCTAAACTGCTCATATGACAGTTGACATAGGCAAAGATGCATGCCTTGCTACTCAAACTCTAGTCTAGTAGTGTCGGTGACATGAACACTGCCATCTGAAGAGTCCTCATCATCAGATCCTGAGTCAGAATCAGAACTGATGATATGAGTCACCGGGTCAAAGGAGACACGACGTCGCTGCTGGGACGGCTCTCCTTCCGCGGGAGAAAGAGCACGTTGCCTCAGCATCGGCGGAGCAGGAGTGGCTAGAAGTGAGGCCCACTCAGCTGGGGTCTCAAATCGATTACCAGACGATAAACCCGATAGTCCAGAAGAACCAGAAGGGATATCAAGCATACGCGGAGGTGGAACTGGTGGTGAATACCTAGGTGGAACTACAGGAGGTTGTGCTGGAGTCACTGCTGCAAGTGCCCCCTGGACATGACACAGCTCCTCAGCCAAGGAGATGATCATACAGTAACTAGCGTTCAGGTAACGAGACAAAACACCAGCTGCATGATCACACGCCGGGTCTACAGGTGAGAAAAGGACTCGCCCTGTCGTGGGCGACAGGGTGGCATAGTGGAAGAAACCTGGATGGGTCTGCATCTCAGCCTCGTGGAAGCGCAAGTCAGTAATAGCCTCCATGGCTGCAAACTGGATCGCCAGTTCCAGAGTAGAAGCCACACCGCCCTTGGAAGAGCGAGAAGAGCTTCCAATATCCGAAGTCGCGGTCAGGTAAGCTACTGAATGGTACTCATATACCGACTCGCCCAATTGCTCCCGAAACATCTGATACACCGGGTCATCACCGTAGGGCTACAGTCGAAGCCAGACGCTACGAAGCAAGACTGGAAAGCTGTGGGCTTCTGGCTCATGATGGTAGTGATATGGAACTGGTGCCATCTACACTCACAATGCCAAAGGTTAATAACATAATGAAGTATGATGCACGATGCATGGCATGCCACCATCAAATGCAACAAGCAAGATGCACACACAAGGTCCTATGCTAATCGCAGTCCTAACGCGGTTACCTAGGGTGTCCTACAGTCAGCACGGCTCTGATACCAAGCGTTGTGGCAACCCGGCTCAGAGAACCGGTTTACCCGTGTTTCCAACCCAGAGATCATGGCTTCTGGAAACACACAACAACTTGGAACATAACATAGCTGAACTTTTATTGATAATAGTCGGTACAAGCTCACATATATTACATGATCAGCAAGGCCAAAAGCACGTCTAGTGCTACGACAATATCTACATTATTTATCCAACACATCAGGGCCTCGGCACTACTACGGAACACTACAGCGAAAGACTAGAGCGTAGCGGAACATGATAGAAACTCCATCCATAGGGACACTGCTATGGACACATCCTAGGCATCGCAATATGGACCTCGGGTCCTCCGTCTTAGTCTTCTCCTGCATCTGGCATGATACGCCAGGTGAGTACTTTGAATGTACTCTCAAGCACATGACAACCAAATATGCAGCAAGTAATAGCATGGCAATGAACAGGTTAAACTTCAAGTGATTCACTTACTGTTACCAACTTACTCATCTCTGGGTTGCCTCACAACCCTCGGAATACTTGATACCAACGAGTACTTCCGCTCGAAAGACAAGTTCTTCCATCCTTACTACAGTTATTACGGTTGATCACCTAGAGAGGTCTGGTCGGGCTGTCCAATACCGTGGACGCGGCTATTTGAAAAGATTTTACACTCTGCAGAGGTTGTACACTTTACCCACACTATGGAGCACTGACCTCGTGATCCCATTCGGGTGGACCAGCATTGCTCCAACGAAACCTGTCTGACACTTGACTCTTTCATCATACCACCGGCAATCACACTCCCCAGAGTCAAGCCTTGGGTGGCCCCGTGTCACCCCGTGACACCTGCCACTGTCGTGGCCTAACTAAACTGTCCCAAATGGGGACGCTGGCAAACAACTCAACTGGGCTCACAGGGTTATCACCGTCTACCTGATCAGGGAAGCACGCACGCATAACCCTCCCTCTTTGGAGGTACCGATGAAAGAGCACTGAGCCAGACCAAGTCAAGGCCATCCCATACCGGCAAATGTGGCTGCACGGGTAAGCCCGGACAGGTGACTCTTGATCAACCAACTATGTTTCACTTAGCAAGCATAGTTATTGATCATATCATTCTGAGTTATCAACTTTAAACATTTAAATAATTTACTATGAATTATCTGGGTTGAATATATGCACGAAATGAATATGAATTATGCAATGCTATGAAATGCTTCATAATATGGATGTCCTGGCTTGCCTTGATCAGTTGGGTTGTTCAGAAACTCCTGGTCTTCAAATCCACAAGAATCCCCTTCTGAAAATATTTTCAAATAGCAAAAGAAAATGTCACATAAAGCCTTTTTATTCACCAATAATTCTGTGAGTGTTGGAAAAATACCAAACTTGGTGGAAAAATAAAGGACTTCAGTTTGAACACAGTGCAAAAAGAATCAAGTCATTTCGACTTTTCTGTAAAAAGTTATAAGCAGTCAAAGTTCCTTGTCAATTCTGTTTAAATAAATAGAAATCAGAAAAATCAGAAAAACAGGAAAACGGCCATGTCGAAGGCGTAAACGGAGAGTGCGTCTCCACTTACCCCTTCGCGCGCGCGCCCATAGTGGCTGACTGGTGGGCCTGGCCCGATTTAAAACAGAGGGGAGAGAGAGATCAGAGAGAGAGGCGAAGCTCCGGCGGCTCTCATCGGCGATGGGGACGGCGGCGGAGCTGGGAGTTGACGGGAATCGATCGGGCACTCCACGGCGGTCCTCCCTGTACCCCTAGCTCTCTCGGAGACGGCCGGACGGCGACGCGCCCTTCTTCTTTGGCGGGCAGCAGCTACGTTGGTCGTCGGAGTCGAGGATTCTGGCAGTGGTTCGATTCGGGGAGGGGTCTGGAATCACCGGTGGGTTCTACTGATCACGACTGAGGGCTCGGGTGAAGCTGGGGTGGCTTGAAAAGGGAAGGCGACAGGATGGGATCGGCGGCGGAACTCTGGCCAAGTTCGAGGCCAGAGGCCTCTCTGCCTCAGTTCTTCGCTGCTAGCTACCAATTTGAGGAAGGAGGAGAAGGGTGGAGAGCTGAGCGAGGTGGGGCGGGGCTATTTATAGCCGGGCGAGGCCCCATCACCGAGCTCTCCCGAAGTGGCTCGATGCGGGCCATGGCACCGGCGACGTACGCCGCGCTGGCGTGGCTGCTTGCGGGTGAGGAGACGGGAGATAGCAGAAGCACTAAATGCGATGGGGTAGCTCGGGACGGGGAAGACGACGAGCGGCACCGCACTGTGATCGCACGGGCAAAACAGTGCCCGTTGGCGTGGCGGCCGCCGAGGGCTTCTCCGGCGAGGGCGATGGTTCTGGAGGGGCTAGGTGGCAACCAGGGACGACGTCGGCATGCTTGGACAAGCTGCTGCGGCGCAGGCGTCTCACCTCGACGAGACCCGAGCCTGGCATGAGGCAGAGCGCGGCGACAACCATGCCAGCACCATGCTCACGACGGTGCTTGGCACCAGGAAGCCATGTATGCCTGGCATTTCTTGTCTAGCACGTCGACCTTCGATCCCTCATTTCACCTGTGTCCTTGGTTTGGCATGGTTCGGTCTGAGATTAATGTTAGGATCAGCAACAGTTTCTGACAGAGAACTTGGGAGGGATCTGGAGAGTTGGAGAGATGGAGTTAGGGCCAATGGAGATGTCCAGAGTGATTTAGGTTGGAACGACTAGGAGCTGACCAAATTTGAGGTAATTTGGTTTAAGTTTGAGGTTAGTTCATGCACAAACCACATTTCTGGTCCAGAATCAAGATGTTGAAGTGCTGCTCACTAGAATGATCTCCTGGGGTTGAAACTTGGTGGAGGAAGGTTGTTTGGGGGTGTCCTCATGCTATAAAAATTTGAAAGCAATTGGACACTCCTAGCATGCACTTCCTTCACAAAGGTCCAGACTGACCAGGAGCTAAAAGGAATTATTTTGCAAAGTATATGAAATATTTTATGGAATATTTTTGGATATTGGAGCAAGATATAGTCCAAAGGATTTTTAAGAATTATTTGAGAATTTTCTGAGCATCCAAACTATAGGTTGCTTCATAACCCATAGTAATGCCCTAAATCCTCAAATAAAAGAAAAGGTTTTTGAGAAATAATTTAAATTAGAAATTTGGATCCTTGGGATACTTGGCAGGGTTTTGGCAAGGTGATGGAGCTTTGGAACACTTGGAAGAAGATTCAAGAATGGCCAAGACCAAGTGAAAGATTCAAAAATCCATTCAAATTCCAAATAGAACCAGAAAAAGTTGTCAAAATCAGGGTGTCACAAACCTACCCCCCTTAGGATGAATCTCGTCCTCGAGATTCGGTTGCTCAGGGAATAAATATGGGTAAGCGGATCTCAGAAAATCTTCTCTTTCCCAAGTAGCCTCTTCTTCAGTATGGTGCTCCCATAGCACCTTGTAAAATCTTATCACTTTACTCCTTGTTGTTCTTTCCATCTCTTCCAAGATCCTGACATGTTTTTCCTCATAGGTCAAATCCTTAGCTAGCTCTAATTCACTCATATCCGCTTGCTTGGCTGGGGGTGCAATGCATTTCCTTAACTGTGAGATGTGAAAGACATCATGAACGTCTGACAATACTAGTGGCAATTCCAACTGATATGCGACTCTACCCTTCTTGGCAATCACTCGAAAGGGGCCGATGTATCTTGGGGCTAATTTTCCTCGAGTACCAAACTTCTTTTCTCCTTTCATAGGAGTTACCCGTAGATAAGCATAGTCTTTGGGCTCAAAAGTTACTTCCCGGTGCTTTGGGTCGTAATAGCTCTTCTGTCGGGACTTGGCTGTTCGAAGTCGTTCTTGGATATCCTTAACTTGCCTCTCAGCCTCGAGCATCAAGTCCATGCCAAAAATGCGACTATCTCCTGTTTGGGACAAATTCAGCGGTGTGCGGCACTTCCGTCCGTACAATGCCTCAAAAGGCGACATCTTGAGACTTGCCTGATAGCTTTTGTTGTAGGAGAATTCAGCATATGGCAGACTATCCTCCCATTTGGGTCCATGGGAGAGAGCATATGACCGAAGCATATCCTCTAATATTTGGTTCACTCGCTCGGTTTGTCCATCTGTCTGCGGATGATATGCTGTGCTATGTTTCAACATGGTTCCCAAAGCCTGATGTAGCCGTAGCCAAAATGCTGAAGTAAATAGGGAACCCCTATCTGAAGTGATAGACCTGGGTACCCCGTGCAGACTAACTATCCGGGACATGTAGAGTTGTGCCAACTGATTTGCGTTGAAAGTGGTCTTTACTGGGATAAAGTGCGCCACTTTCGTAAGGATGTCTACAATGACCCAAATAGCATCATTGCCTCTCGTGGACTTGGGTAGTCCCACAATAAAATCCATACATATGTCGTCCCACTTCCACTGGGGTACTGGTAAAGGTTGTAGTAGCCCAGCGGGTTTTTGATGCTCTGCTTTGACCTTGTTGCAAATGTCACAGCAGGCGACATAGTATGCTATATATTTTCGTATTCCCGACCACCAAAAGGTTTCTCTCAAATCCTGATACATCTTAGTACCTCCTGGGTGGATCGAATATGCGGGCTCATGTGCTTCCTTGAGTATTTGTTGCCTCAAGTTGTTATGACTCGGCACACAAATTCGTTTTTCGAACCACACGGAACCTTGTTCATCTATACGGAAGGACTTGGCCTTCCCTTGCTGAATTAACTCCTTAAACTTCCGAGTTTCTTCATCTGACTTTTGTGCTTCCTTGATTTCCTCCATGAGGGTTGGAGTGATTTCCAACGTGTCCGGAGTCATTGGGCCACATAGCACCATATTGAGCCTGACAAACTCTTCTTGTCTGCTCGGATGCATACTCTCAACTAATGTATTCACAGTAGCTTGTTTCCTGCTTAGGGCGTCAGCGACCACATTCGCTTTCCCTGGATGATAGTTTATCCCAACATCATAGTCCTTGACTAGTTCAAGCCATCTTCGCTGCCTGAGGTTCAGGTCGGGTTGAGTGAAAATATACTTGAGACTCTTGTGGTCTGTGTATATCTCACATCGTTGTCCGATAAGGTAATGCCTCCAGATCTTCAGGGCATGAACCACAGCGGCTAGCTCCAAATCATGTGTGGGATAGTTTTCCTCGTGAGGTCGTAGTTGTCGTGATGCATAAGCTACAACCTTCCCTTCTTGCATCAGCACGCATCCAATCCCACGCCTGGATGCGTCGCAATATATGTCGAAACTCTTGTGAATATCTGGAAGAACTAAGACAGGGGCTGTGGTTAGCCTCGTCTTTAACTCCTGGAAACTACTGTCGCACTCAGCTATCCAGACAAACCTTTGGTTTTTTTCAACAATTCCGTCAGTGGCTTGGCTATCTTAGAAAAGCCCTCAATGAAGCGACGGTAGTAGCCTGCCAAGCCCAGGAAACTACGGACTTCAGTCACCGCGGCTGGTGTCTTCCAGTTCAATCCGCAGTAACCTTACTTGGATCAACAACTATTCCCTACTCTGATAGAATATGTCCAAGGAATCCCACCTCTTTCAGCCAAAATTCGCACTTACTGAACTTGGCATATAAGCGATGGGTTCTCAACCTTTCCAGGACAGCTCTGAGATGTTGCTTATGTTCCTCTTCATCCTTGGAGTATATCAGTATGGCATCAATGAACACCACTACGAACTTATCCAGGAAGTCCATGAAAACTTTATTCATCATACTCATGAAATAGGCTGGAGCATTGGTCCATCCAAACGCCATGACTGTAAATTCATATAGTCCATATCGAGTGGTGAACGCTGTCTTGGGGATATCCTCCTTTCGGATTTTCAATTGATGATATCCCATTCTGAGGTCGATCTTGGAGAATACCCGTGCTCCACTCAACTGGTCGAATAAGTCATCAATTCAAGGGAGCGGGTACTTGTTCTTGATAGTGACCACATTAAGCTAGCGATAGTCTACGCACATTCGTAGACTTCCATCCTTCTTCTTGACAAATAATACTAGTGATCCCCATGGCGAGATGCTTGGACGAATATATCCTTTCTGTATCAATTCGTCTAACTGCTTCTTTAGCTCTGCCAGCTCTGGGCCTGGCATACGATAGTATTTCTTGTATATTGGAGCTGTACCAGGAGTCACTTCAATGGCAAACCAAACTCTCGGCCGGGCGGCATTCCTGGTAATTCCTCAGGGAACACATCTGAAAACTCACAGACTACTTGGATCAGGTTCATATCTGTAACAGTAGTCTGGTATGCCATGCCCTTTCTTGTTATCATTTTGCTGTCCAGAAACTGGATGGTCTGTCCGGCGGGGTTCACCAATGTCACCGTTCTGGTGGCGCAATTGATACACACTTGGTGCGGTGCCAACCAGTCCATTCCCAGTATTATATCCACCTGGGGAGTCAATAGCAACAAGGGTAGCTGGAAATTTGACTCCGTGGATTGAGATTTCCAGATCCTTGTATACTATATTTGTTCTGAGCATTGAGCCAGGGGATTGTACCACCATGATTTTTTCCAAAAGTGAAGGAGAGAATTTATGCAAGGTGGCGAAACTCCGCGAAATAAACGAGTGGGAAGCCCCAGAATCAAATAAAATTACTGCAGGTATGATATGAACAGAAAACATACCAAGGACAACGTCTGGAGCTTCACAGACTTCTTCGGCAGAGATGTGATGGACGCATCCATGGTTGAAGTTGCGGTTGGGGCGGCGTCCAAGGTGATTGACTTGTGGCTTGTGGTCAGCTGATTGCTTTCCGTTATTAGTAGGACACTGTTTAGTGTAGTGTCCACTCTGGCCACAGTTGAAACAAGTGTTGTTGCGACGACAGTCTTCTATGACTGGCTGCTTGCCGAAGGTCTTGCTCTGGTTGACTGGCATGTTATTGTAGTGGCCACCATTGTTCCACACCGGTTTGTTCTCAGATGGCCCTGACTGCCAGCTGGGCAGCTTTTGTGCATATGGTTCCTTGTTGTCCTTCTTGGGCTCGAACTTCCTCTTACGATCATCATTCCCAGACTTGTGCTCTTGTTCGGCGATGAAGGCCTTATCAACCAAGGTCTGGAAATTGGGGAAGTCCAACATGCATAGCTGACATCGGAGGGTGTGATTAAGTCCTCCGAGGAACCGATCTATTTTTCGTTCTTCGGTGGCCACATCATGAGGAGAGTACCGGGCCAAATTGTTGAAGTTATTTAAGTATTCTCCCACAGTCATGTTGCCTTGTGTGAGGGCTAGAAATTCCCTTTGTTTCACTTTCATGATACCTGTGGGGATATGATACTTGCGGAACAGCTCTTTGAATTTCTCCCAAGAAATCTCTTCAGCAGGCCATATTAACTTGGTGTTATCCCACCATATGGCTGCTGGGCCTTCAAGATAATGAGTGGCAAGTGGAACTTTATCTGCTTCTTCACAACGAGCGATGTCCAATTTCTTTTCCATGGTTCTTAACCAGTCATCAGCCTCAATAGGATCCACAGCCTGACCAAAGCTGGGTGGTTTGGTGCGCTGGAAGTCAGTCAGTTTAGAACGTACCCCATTGCCATTATTCTGACCTACTATTGTCTGCATACTCTTGAGAATTTCCATGAGGTCTTGGTTTCTCTTTTCCTCAAACATTCTCATTATCTGATCTGTGGCTGGTGCTTGAGGTGGTGGTGGTGGTAAGTCTTCGGGCGGTTGCCCTGCCTGCCTGGCGGATCGACGGACGGGGTTTCCTTCGCCGCCTTGACTGCTACTTCCTATCTTCATCCTAATTTTTGTTCCCTTGGCAAAGACCGAATCGATGAGCAACATCCATAAGGAGAAATACAGTAATATGACACCAAAGAAAATTCATAGAAAAAGGCAAAAAAAGAGAACAACATAATTATACAATATAACCCAACATCATACATGGCAAGCTAGTAGAGGAATATCATGGCTAAACTGCTCATACGGCAGTTGACATATGCAAAGATGCATGCCTTGCCACTCAAACTCCAGTCTAGTAGCGTCGGTGACACGAACACTGCCATCTGAAGAGTCCTCATCATCAGATCCTGAGTCGGAATCAGATCTGAAGATATGAGTCACCTGGTCAAAGGAGACACGACGTCGCTGCTGGGATGGCTCTCCTTCTGCCGGAGAAAGAGCACGTTGCCTCAGCATCGGTGGAGCAGGAGTGGCTAGAAGTGAGGCCCACTCAGCTGGGGTCTCAAATCGATTACCAGACGATAAGCCTTATAGTCCAGAAGAACCAGAAGGGATATCAAGCATACACGGAGGTGGAACTGGTGGTGAATACCTAGGTGGAACTACAGGAGGTGGTGCTGGAGTCACAGCTGCAAGTGCGCCCTGGACATGACATAGCTCCTCAGCCAAGGAGATGATCATACAGTAACTGGCGTTCAGGTAGCGAGACAAAACACCAGCTGCATCATCACACGCCGGGTCTATAGGTGAGAAAAGGACTCGCCCTGTCGTAGGCGACAGGGTGGGATAGTGTAAGAAACCTGGATGGGTCTGCATCTCAGGCTCGTGGAAGCGCAAGTTAGTAATAGCCTCCATGGCAGCAAACTGGATCACCAGCTCTGGAGTAGAAGCCACTCCGCCCTTGGAAGAGCGAGAAGAGCTAGCAATATCCGAAGTTGCGGTCAGGTAAGCTACTGCATGGTACTCATATACCGACTCACCCAACTGCTCCCGAAACATCTGATACACTGGGTCATCACCGTAGGGATACAGTCGAAGCCAGACGCTACGAAGCAAGACTAGAAAGGTGTGGGCTTCTGGCTCATGATGGTAGTGATATGGAACTGGTGCCAACTACACTCACAATGCCAAAGGTTAATAACATAATGAATTATGATGCACGATGCATGGCATGCCACCATCAAATGCAACAAGCAAGATGCACACACAAGGTCCTATGCCAATCGCAGTCCTAACGCGGTTACCTAGGGTGTCCTACAGTCAGCACGGCTCTGATACCAAGCATTGTGGCACCCCGACTCAGAGAACCGGTTTACCCGTGTTTCCAACCCAGAGATCATGTCTTCTGGAAACACACAACAATTTTTAACAGAACATAGCTGAACTTTTATTGATAATTGTCGGTACAAGCTCACATATATTACATGATCATCCAGGCCAAAAGCACGTCTAGTGCTACGACAATATCTACATTATTTATCTAGCACATCAGGGCCTCGGCACTACTATGGAACACTACAGCGAAAGACTACAGCATAGCGGAACATGATAGAAACTCCATACACAGGGAAACTGCTGTGGACACCTCCTCGGCATCGCAATATGGACCTCGGGACCTCCGTCTTAGTCTTCTCCTGCATCTGGCATGATACGCCAGGTGAGTACTTTGAATGTACTCGCAAGCACATGACAACCAAATATGCAGCAAGTAATAGCATGGCAATGAACAGGTTAAACTTCAAGTGATTCACTTACTGTTACCAACTTACTCATCTCTGGGTTGCCTCACAACCCTCGGAATACTCAATACCAACGAGTACTTCCGCTCGAAAGATAAGTTCTTCCATCCTTACTACAGTTATTAGCGTTGATCACCTAGAGAGGTCGGGTCGGGTTGTCCAATACCGTGGACGCGGCTATTTGAATAGATTTTACACTCTGTAGAGTTTGTACACTTTACCCACACTATGGAGCACTGACCTCATGATCCCATTCGGGTGGACCAGCATTGCTCCAACGAAACTTGTCTGACCCGTGACTCTTTCATCGTACCACCGGCAATCACACTCCCCCGGAGTCAAGCCTTTGGTGGCCCCATGTCACCCGGTGACACCTGCCACAGTCGTGGCCTAACTAAACTATCCCAAACGGGGACGCCGGCAAACAACTCAACTGGGCTCATAGGGTTATCGCCGTCTACCTGATCAGGGCAGCACACACGCATAACCCTCCCTCTTTGGAGGTACCGGTGAAAGAGCACCGAGCCAGACCAAGTCAAGGCCGGCCCATACCGGCAAATGTGGCTGCATGGGTAAGCCCGGACAGATGACTCTTGATCAACCAACTATGTTTCACTTAGCAAGCATAGTTATTGATCATATCATTCTGAGTTATGAACTTTAAACATTTAAATAATTTACTATAAATAATTTGGTTGAATATATGCACGAAATGAATATGAATTATGCAATGCTATGAAATGCTTCATAATATGGATGTCCTGGCTTGCCTTGATCAGTTGGGTTGTTCAGAAACTCCTGGTCTTCAAATCCACAAGAATCCCCTTCTGAAAATATTTTCAAATAACAAAAGAAAATGTCACATAAAGCCTTTTTATTCACCAACAATTCTGTGAGTGTTGGGAAAATACCAAACTTGGTGGAAAAATAAAGGACTTCAGTATGAACACAATGCAAAAAGAATCAGGTCATTTGGACTTTTCTGTAAAAAGTTATAAGCAGTCAAAGTTCCTGGTCAATTCTGTTTAAATAAATAGAAATCAGAAAAAATCAGATAAACAGGAAAACGGCCACGTCGAAGGCGTAAACGGAGAGTGCGTCTCCACTTACCCCTTCGCGCGCGCGCCCACAGTGGCTGATGGGTGGGCATGGCCCGATTTAAAACAGAGGGGAGAGAGAGATCAGAGAGAGAGGCGAAGCTCCGGCGGCTCTCACCGGCGATGGGGACGACGGCGGAGCTGGGAGTTGATGGGAATCGATCGGGCACTCCACGGCGGTCCTCCCTGTACCCCTAGCTCTCCCGGAGATGGCCGGACGGCAACGCGCCCTTCTTCTTCGGCGGGCAGCAGCTACAATGGTCGTCGGAGTCGAGGATTCCGGCAGTGGTTTGACTCGGGGAGGGGTCTGGAATCACCGGTGGGTTCTACTGATCACAACTGAGGGCTCGGGTGGAGCTGGGGTGGCTTGAAAAGGGCAGAGGCCTCTCTGCCTCGGTTCTTCGTTGCTAGCTACCAATTTGAGGAAGGAGGAGAAGGGTGGAGAGCTGAGCGAGGCGGGGCTATTTATAGCCAGGCGAGGCCGATCGCCGAGCTCTCCTGAAGTGGCTCGATGCGGGCCATGGCGCCGGCGACGTACGCCGCGCTGGCGTGGCTGCTTGCGGGTGAGGAGACGGGAGATAGTAGAAGCACTAAATGCGACGGGGTAGCTCGGGAGGGGGAAGATGACGAGCGACGCCGCACTGTGACCGCACGGGCAAAACAGTGCCCGTGGGCGTGGCGGCCGCCAAGGGCTTCTCCGGCGAGGGCGATGGTTCTGGAGGGGCTAGGTGGCAACCAGGGACGACGTCGGCATGCCTGGACAAGCTGCTGCAGCGCAGGCGTCTCGCCTCGACGAGACCCGAGCCTGGCGCGAGGCAGAGCGCGGCGACAACCATGCCAGCACCATGGTGCTTGGCACCAGGAGGCCACGTATTCCTGGCATTTCTTGTCTAGCATGTCGACCTTCAATCCCTCGTTTCACCTTTGTCCTTGGTTTGGCTTGGTTCGGTCTGAGATGAATGGTAGGATCAGCAACAGTTTCTGACAGAGAACTTGGGAGGGATCTGGAGAGTTGGAGAGATGGAGGTAGGGCCAATGGAGATGACCAGAGTGATTTAGGTTGGAAGGACTAGGAGCTGACCAAATTTGAGGTAATTTGGTTTAAGTTTGAGGGTAGTTCATGTACAAACCACATTTCTGGTCCAGAATCAAGATGTTGAAGTGCTGCTCACTAGAATGATCTCCTGGGGTTGAAACTTGGTGGAGGAAGGTTGTTTGGGGGTGTCCTCATGCTATAAAAATTTGAAAGCAATTGGACACTCCTAGCATGCACTTCCTTCACAAAGGTCCAAACTGACCAGGAGCTAAAAGGAATTATTTTGCAAAGTATATGAAATATTTTATGGAATATTTTTGGATATTGGAGCAATATATAGTCCAAAGGATTTTTAAGAATTATTTGAGAATTTTCTGAGCATCCAAACTATAGGTTGCTTCATAACCCATAGTAAAGCCCTAAATCCTCAAATAAAAGAAAAGGGTTTTGAGAAATAATTTAAATTAGAAATTTGGATCCTTGGGATACTTGGCAGGGTTTTGGCAAGGTGACGGAGCTTTGGAACACTTGGAAGAAGATTCAAGAATGGCCAAGACCAAGTGAAAGATTCAAAAATCCATTCAAATTCCAAATAGAACGAGAAAAAGTTTGAAAAGAAAAATTTGTCAAAATCAGGGTGTTACAAATTGGCCATTAGCAGGCTAATTGGCCTATTATTAATAATCCATTTATTAATCTAATTGACATTTCATATTAAGCACACAATATATTTCATTTTCGTATTAAGGAAGCAGGATTTCATAATTGAAATACATCAGAGTACAACATCATATAGCTTCAGCACTCAGCTACTGTCGGATTCAGGGCTCTGCAGACCCAAGAAAGGTTCGAACTCTGGGGCGTGTGTGAAGAACTCAACCTCTCAAGCCTACCAACTCGTCGCCATACGGCCTAGCTCAAGGAACAAGGAAGAAGATGAACACGGCAGTTTACCCAGGTTCGGGCCACCTTGCGGTGTAATACCCTACTCCTGCTTTGTGGTGGATACGGCCTAGCTCGAGGAATGAGGGGCTGAGGATGAACAAGTACAGAGGATGAACAACCTCGTGTGGGCTTGGGGTGAGAATGAGTCGACCCCTTCTACGGTGGTGGCTAACCTATATTTATGGTGGCCTTGGTCCTCTTCCCTCGAAATTTAGGCGGGAAGGGATCCCACAACGGCCAATTTGAAAGGGGACAAGTAGTACATCTTATCCTGACAAAAGGTGGTCGTCGCTTGCAAAACTTCTGGCGTGACGCTGTGGTGGGCTCGGTGATGACATTTGTCCTCCCTTCATGGTGGTCTTGGTCTCGTTGCACAAGAATGGAAACCTTTGCCTGAGTCCTTGGGAACCCACGCGTGCGCTTGCCTCCTTAGCACCAAAGAGGAAACTATCTTCTCTGCACCCGCTGGTGCCCGCCTGGCCTTGGTCGTCATGGCTTGCGTCACCGCAACCTCATGAGGTTCGGGCACCTGCATAGGAATCTCCGCTGCTCAGGAGGTAGCCTGGGCTGGCCGCTCCCTCGGGAGGTCTTGGCGTCGTCTCCCTCGCGAGGCTTGGCCCCTCGCGAGGGTCTTGTCTTGGTAGTCTTGTAGATGGGCCATACCAGACCGTCGATGAAGCCACGCCATGGGCTGCAGGTAGGCATGTCTAGGTACCCTGGTTCCCGGAACACCGACAGTAGCCCCCGGGCCCAAGGCGCTCTCGGACTTGGCTTCGTGGCGAAGCCAAAGGGCAAGGGCGAAGTGCCGAGGGCCCCAATCGCCTGCGGACTAGGCTGACGCGTGGCTCTTGATGGGACGTGGGCGTCTCCACTTCCCCACGCGGCCTCGGCAACTGCTCGACTTGACAACTGCCAGGTGCATGCAAAAAGCCCATCCTTGCTTGTAGTGCGAGAGGCCGGCAGTTAGCCTTCCTTCGCCTATAAATGGGAGAGGGGGGCGGAGCCCCCAGCTCATCTTCATCTTCTCGCTGCTCGCTCATTCTTCTTCTTCATCCCGCCATCTTGCCAGAGCATCCATGGAGCCAGTGAGGAGGTTCTCGGCCGCGGAGAAGGGAAAAGCCCCGTAGGTAGAACTGGTTCTACTCCCGTCGAAGAAGAGGAATGACCGCCCCCGCGAGCCCTCCGCAGGGCCCACGGAAGCGTGGCCCTGGTACGAACGCGCACCGCCGAGTTTCCCCATTAGCGCGCATGCTCGCGCGCACAGCCCTGTCCGTGGGAGCAGTCGTGGAAGTCACGGAGGACGGAGTCGTAGGGAAGAGCAAGCGATGGTCGTGCGGCCACCCTGCCTGCAGGCCCACGTCGACGGTATGGCCTGCGACTTTGTGGTGTGGGCGGCAATGCCACCACGCACGTGGATCCGGCTCCCGCGGTCCCTAGCGAGGGAGATACCGTCAAGGTGGCATGTCAAGCTGTGGTTGCAGCACAACGGCTGTTGTAGCCAAGCCTCAGAAGCGGAGGTCGAGGCCGTTGACTCCAGCGACATCTTCATGACCCGGGGATGGGGCGCGATCGCCCGCGCCTGCAGATCGGAGGGGAGGCACGCCATCCACTTCGAGTACGATGGGGCATCAACGATATTTTTCGTGGTCTTTAGGGAGGATGGATGATGCCTAGAGTGCTGCCCCAGGGGAGGCGAACAAGACGGCGGCCCCCTTTCAGGCCGGCGAGGCGGCGAGGCCTCTGGCAGTGAAGTTGCCCTTGGCCTTGTCCGCGATTCCTCTAGCAGGAGCGACGCCTCCTCCGAACCAAGCTTAAGCGACGACGACAGCTACGAGCTGCCATGCAGCCGTGCTCGGGCTCGAGGGAGGAATGGCGCCGGCCAGGCGTCATGGGCGACACCGCCTGGGTCGCGATCCTCAGGAGGTCTTTTCCTTTCGTTTCATTCCTGCGCAAAAATCATGAAGGGCCCCGCGGGGTGTGTTAAGATTGTGGCACTTTTTGCCTTAATGTCAGCGCCCCCAATTTATACTGTGTTTTCGTCTCTCGCTTGGGCACAGTTCCCCCCTTTTACTCTCGCGGTAGCTTAGTGCTCTACGCTGACAGGACCCAGTCCCCCGGCAAGCTTCAGCCGTCGCTAGTATGCCCGGTCGCGATGCCATGGTCAAGGCCAGGAGGTGAGCGGCCCAAGGTCCGGTAAGAGCCCCCGAGGCGTGGTGCTCAGGAGGTCCCCTTTGGCGTGCAAGCAGCTCCCGAAAGACTAAGAGGGATGTTTTCCTTGCTCGAGCAAAATAGCATGAGGCGAAAATGCTGGTAATGGGGTCCACGCCTACGCGTGTGATGTGACTTATCTTGGCGAGCCTGCGGTGGTTTCCTTGTCGTGAGGGCGAGCTTCTTGTGAAGTTAGGCTGCGCCCTTCCCCTGATGGCGCCCCCCACCCCCGCCCCCCCACACCACCCACCCCCGCAGGCTCCTACCAACTCCATCTCTCCCGCTCGTCAAGGTGCTCTACGTCCTTGGGACCCGGCTCTCGAGCAAGGCTCAGCCGCCGCTGGTATGCCAGGTCGCGATGCCGTGGTCAAGGCCAGGGGGTGAGTGCTCGAGGGCCGGTAGGAGCCCCTGAGGCATGATGCTCAAGGGCCCCCCTTTAACGTGCAAGCGACTTGCGCGAGAAAAGAGTGGCTGGCTCCGAGGGGGTGCCTAGGAGGGGTTGCGCCCCATGGCACGTAGCGCGGTATCCTTCCGCGGTGACGAGGTGTTAGCGAAGCTGCTCATGATCCTGCCTCTGCAGGTTCCTACAAGTTAGCCACAAGACACAAAGGGCAGTCACGCTTGCTATCCTGCCCGTGATCTTTCCGTGAGAAGACGAAGGCACTAAGGACCTAGTTGGGTGACGTGCGCGGGGCCGGCCGCGAGCTAGAGCTCGGTCTCTTAGGTTTGTCAGTGCTGCAGGGATGGACCCGAGCACAGGCTCTGTGCCAATAGCCCCCCTCGCGGGATGAGCAAAAGGCGAGCTAGCAACGCACGGACACCGCGAAGGGCGACTCCATAGATGACGGGTCAACAGGTATAACTTTAATCATCATAACAAATTATGCATGCATAACTGGTCCGGAGTACATGAATCAAAATGACACGGCTGTGGGGGCGGGCCCTGGCAGCCTAAGGATGATGCAGCCCGAGGGGTGCCCTCAGTTGAACAAACCAAAAAGTCACCTGGCACCATCGTTGTAGAAGCGTTGGAGTAGCTGAAGACGCGTGCTGCAGAGGTCGCTCCTCACGAGCCAGTCGGCCCCTGAGGCCCGGGAGGCTCCAGAGATCTGGGGGGCTCTCGAGGCTTCGGCACCTCCTCCGTCAGGACTGCCTGGCGCCTGGCCTCTTGAGCCGCCAAGGCTCCCTGCATGAGGCGCTGGTACGAGGCAGCCATGTTCAGCAGGCCGAACGGCATGCAGACGTAGCTGCAAGGGTAGCCCTCGCTCTGACCGACGTGGGACGACTAGAAGAGCTCCTGAGAAGTAGCCCTATTGAGGCCTGGTATGTTGACGCAGACGCGCAGCTCGCTACCCATGTCAGGGGCAGTAGCCGCACTGGATGATGCAGGGCGACGCTCGCCACGCATGGCTCGCGCCTGCTGAAGCTCCTCGATTGCCTTGGTGATGAACTCCTGAGCGCCCGGCGCCTCGCGCCTTGCTCACCGGGGCGTGCATCGAAGCACGCCCCCACGTGGTGATTGAACGCCTCCCTCGTGACGCTACTCAGGTCAGAGGCCCTCCAGACGAGAGCCCCCAAGCCCGTCCTAAGAGGGGCGCCGGGCGCGCCTTCCTATGCAAGAGGGAAAGGCGCCCCAACAGTGGGCGCGGTGCCTGAGGCATGACCGTCGGGCGCCCCAGCCTCCTGACGGCCCTTTGGGAGGAGTTGCTTCTTCTTGTTGGGGATGGCCTCAGGAGGCAGGATGGCACCCTCGCCATCTGAGTTCTCGACCACCGCAGCTTGGTAGGCGTGCTCGAGGGAGCACACCGCATCCTTTTCGTCGCAAGCGACTGTGATGACTCCACCACTTCCTGGCATCTTGAGGATGTTGTAGCCGTGGTGAGTTGCTGCCATGAACTTGGTGAGGGACGGATACCCGAGGATGGCATTGTACGGGAGGTGAATGTGGGCGATGTCGAAGTCGATGAGCTCGGTGTGGTAGTTGCCGCGCTTGCCGAAAGTGACAGGGAGGCAAATCTGCCCTATGGGGATGGTGGAGCCATCGGTCATCCCTGAGAAGGGCTTGGTGGGTAGAAGCTGATCGTAGGGCACCTGGAGCGTCTTGAATGTCTTGATGGAAAGAACATTGAGCCCCGCGCCACCGTTGATGAGGGTTTTGGTGACGAGGACGTTGCTGATGGTCGGCACGCAGAGCATCGGGAGCGCGCCAGCGGCGGCTGAGAACTTGAGCTGGTCCGTAGAGTCGAAGGTGATGGCGTACTTGGACCACCTGAGGGGACGCGACACCTCAAACTTGGGAAGGGCCAAGTTCACCTCGCGAGCGAACTGCTTGAAGATGCGATGAGAGGCGGGGGCCTGAGCACCACCCAGGATGCAAGCGATCGCGTGTGGCTCCTGGAAGCCCCCAGCCCCATCATCTTGGCGGTTGTCGTCATTTCTCCTTGGAGGCGGCGGCAGCAGAGGAAGGCCAGCATTGCCCTGAGGACGGTCCTCGCGGGGCTGGTCACGCCAGGGGCCATCGCGAGGCTGGCCCTGGCAGCGGTCCTCACGAGGTTTATCGCGCCAGTCCTGGCGGGGGTCGCGGTTGTCCCAGCGGCCTCCTCCATGGTCGTTGCGCTCGAGATGGTGGCCAAGGCGCCCGTCGCGGATTGCCTTGAGCTCCTGGCAGTCATTGGTGTTGTGGCTGTGGACATTGTGGAAGACGCAAAACGGGCGGTTGCCCCTGGAGGATTCGGCGTGGTCGCGGCCGCGCTTCATCTCAGGTTCAGCCGCGAGCACAGCAGGGCCCTTGCGCTTTACCTCCTTAGCTTTGCCCTTCCTGTATTCAGGATCGACCTCCGGAAGCTCCAGCAGGGAGAGGCGACCTTCTTCTGCCCTCGTGCACCTGGCGGCCATGTTGAACATCTCCAGAGCCGAGCACAAGTCCTCGTGTATGGCGAGCTCCTCCTCAATATTGACATCCCGGATGCCCTCGGAGAACGCCGAAATGATGGCCTCGTCCGACACCTTCAGGATCTTGAGGCGAACGTCCGTGAAGCGCTATATGTACTTGTGCAAGGTCTCACCCGGCTGCTGCTTTATGCGCCGCAGGTCGCCTGCTACGGGAGCGCGGTCGCGAGTGCCCTGGAAGTTGGCGATGAAGCGCTCACGGAGCTTGTCCCAGGAGGAGATCGAGCCCACCGGGAGGTTTAGGAACCAAGAGCGCGCGCCGTCCTTGAGGTCCATGGGGAACTAGTTCGCCATGACATTCTAATTGTCATTTGCCGCCTCGATGCTTAGCTCATAGAGCTGGAGGAACTCAGCGGGGTCGAGGGTGTCGTCGTAGCGTGGAGGCAGATCCGGCTTGAACTTGCCGGGCCAGACGACACGGCGCAGCTCCGGGGTGAAAGCACGACAGCCTGCTGCACTCATAGGGGCTGGTCACATGGGAGGAGCTTGGTCTTGGCACCCGCGTGCCACCGCCTCTGGCGGCGCGTGGTCTTGACGCGGCCGCGCTGGGAGCGCGCGTGCCTCTCCTTGGGGACGCTGCACCACCTGACAGCTTTCTTCATCGTGCGCCGGTGCTCTGCGCGGTGGGTCACGCTGGGGTGCCTCACTCCTGGGCTCAGGGTCCGCGCCATGCAGAGGAGGAGGGGGAGGCGTGCCATGAGCCTCGTCGCCTGCCAGGGACTACGGAGGACGAGGCGAACGGGACGGTGCAGGGGCCTCACCGGCAGCGTTGACAAGCTCGGCATTGCGGGTGAGCCAGCCATCGTGGAGGTCATTGGCCGGACAATAGCGCAGAAGCTCACGTGCCATGAGCAGCACAGCCTACGCGTTCGCCGGCCCGCGACGAACGTGAGAAGATGATGTCGCGGCCGGAGTTGGTGATGGGGTCGCGGTGCGGCCATCGCGCCGCATGGACGTTGGCAGCGACGAGTCCTGCTGTTCGCGAGCAGCAGGGTTGGTGGCGGTGTTAGCCACCGGGGAGGCAGAGCGGCGAGGAGCGCCGTTGCTCGTGGGAGCCATCTGGGTGAGCGTCGGCCATAGGAACGACGGAATGGCGGCGAAGCGAACGGTGGAAGAGAGGCTTCGACACGCCCCAACCTGGCGCGCCAAATGTCGGATTCAGGGCTCCACAGACCCAAGAAAGGTTCGAACTCTGGGGCTTGTGCGAAGAACTCACCCTCTCAAGCCTGCCAACTCGTCGCCCTACGGCCAAGCTCGAGGAACAAGGAAGAAGATGAACATGGTAGTTTACCCAGGTTCGGGCCACCTTGCGGTGTAATACCCTACTCCTCCTTTGTGGTGGATTGGCCTCACGAGGGGCTGAGGATGAACAATTACAGATGATGAACAACCTCGTGAGGGCTTTGGGGGTGAGACTGAGTCGACCCCTTCTACGGTGGTGGCTAACCTATATTTATGCTGGCCTTGGTCCGCTTCCCTCGAAACTTAGGCGGGAAGGGATCGCACAACAGCCAATTTGAAAGGGGACAAGTAGTACATCTTATCCTGACGAAAGGTGGTCTTCGCCTACAAAGCTTCTGGCGTGACGCTGTGGTGGGCTCGGTGATGACATCTGTCCTACCTTCCTGGTGGTCTTGGTCTCGTTGCACAGGAATGGAAACCTTTGCCTGAGACCTCAGGAACCCACACCTGTGCTTGCCTCCTTAGCACCAAAGAGGAAACTTTCTTCTCTGCACCCGCTAGCACCCGCCTGGCCTTGGTCGTCATGTCTTGCGTCACCGCAACCTCATGAGGTTTGGGCACCTGCATAGGAATCTCCGCTCCTCAGGAGGCAGCCTGGGGAGGCCGCTCCCTCAGGAGGTCTTGGCGCCGTCTCCTTCACGAGGCTTGGCCCCTTGCGAGGGTCTTGTCTTGGTAGTCTTGTAGATGGGCCGTACCAGGCCATCGATGAAGCCACACCATGCACCGCAGGCAGGCAACTCTGGGTACCCTGGTTCCCAGAACGCCGACAGCTACCCCATTACACAACTGCACCAGCACCAAGTTTCACATGCAACATCAATAACATTTGGAAATTAGCATCATAGATAGTACATAGACAAATGAATCTCATCTGGAAATTAGCATCATAGACAGTACATAGACAGATGAATCTCTTTAGGAAGACTTCAATATTGAACCGTGGGTGTTGTATGAATACCTTCCTTGCCTCCTGCAGGTGGTTTGAGAGGTAATCATCAGTGAACTGCATTGGAAAGGCTTGAAAACAAGGATATGTATAAATATCTTCTCTAGATTTGAAATGGCCCAAAGGAATAAAAAGGACAAGGTATAACAGTTAGTACCATGATGTAGTGAACTGATGTCTTCTTCATTGTGCAGACAAAGATCTTGTTGTTTTTTGTCGCTAATTTCGTTATCCTAACAATCTTTCTGCATTTCTTGACTTGACTGATATTCATGGACAACTGATTTCCCCATATGCAAAAAGGGTCGAACAGTCGGTCAAAACCTCTGACAGCAGGACCTACACGTGCCAGGCCAAATTGTTAAAAAACTAATATTTAAAAACAAGAAGTGAAAAGGTGTGTTATTAATTGCAACAGGCCTAATATTTAAAAACAAGCAAGCATAGTCATTCAAATTTGTATTGTGCAGCCCTAAGTACACTAGTTATTGGCCCTGTTTGGATCCATGGGTTAGAGTTAGTGATACGGGGCTAACCCGGTGTAGGCCGATCTTTCACGATTGGAGTGGATTCCCTTGAAGAAGACGATGAACACGGGGAAGAACGGAGAGAAATCACAAGGGGAACACTCAAGAACAAGTCCAATCACACATCCACTAAACAATCAAACAACAAGATCCACAAGGTACATGAACAACAAAAGGAAAGATACAAGGTAAAGTTCATCTCCATGAGGAGGCCTTGATGGTATCCTAGACGGATCTTCCCGTGAGGGGTCTTGAATCCCGTAGGATCTTCTCACATGCTCACATGGAGGTCCTGAACTCCATGGGAGTGGTGGTCTCTCTCTCTCAAGAGTAGAGGTAGGTAGGAGCAAAGCTCACATACAAATGAGCTATCACTTTGCTAACCCCAGCTAGGAGGAGGTAGGGGGTATTTATAGTCTAAGTGCAAATGGGGCGAAGTGAAGGGGTACAAGGGCATCGGCCCGAAACTATGCACACACAGGCAGCGGACGTCCGGTCCTTACCGGCCGTCCGGTGGCTCGCGAGGGTCCGGACGTCAGGTACGGCTCGGACTTTCGCTGATTTCATTCGGTTGAGGGGGCACCGGACGTCCGAAGAAGGCCGGTCGTTTGGTCGCCGGTCGTCCGGTCTCTTCGGACGTCCGCTGATTTGGCTCGGGCGTGGACGTATCGGACGTCCGGTGAGCGCCAGTCGTCCGGGCGTTGTAGAGGGTCGGACGTCCGGTGGCTTCCGGTCGTCCGGTCGCTGTAGACTCCGCAGCTCCTTCTTCTTCTGTCTTCGATTCCACGCTTCCCTCGCGGATGGTGTAGGCGTTCCTTGGCGCTTGCACTCCTCCTCCTCGTCCATGAAGCTCCGGCAATACTTATGTATGCACACGAGTGGAGTGTCAAGTAGTATGCCATCCTCGAAGGGGTCAAGTGAACACGTGTAAAGGAGAAGATTCACCTTTATGTATGAGAAGTAGAGATCGCACGTGTCACTTGACAAACGGACTCTTGACATGGTGATGCCCGTAGGATGCTCCGCATCATCCCCTCCCCCTTGGAAAAGATCCGACCTCGGATCGAAAACCAAATCACCATGGGAAAGAGATGGCGTTGCCGTGTCGAAGTGGTCGATCACCAAGCACTCATCATCTTCAAGCTCGCAATGGGCACTCTCCAATGTCGCACCGTCTAGTGATTCCTTCAAAAGGAGCAAGGACAACAAACACTTGGAAAAACAAATGTGGTTAGCGTTAGTGCAAAACCAAGCATTCAAGTGGTGATTCACCCAACAAGTGTCGTCATCGTGCAAAGCATAAGGTGTGACAAAGGATTGTGAAAAGGCATGTAAGCACATAATTTGAGCACAATCAAAGATATCATGGGGACAAGTATGCAATTGTGAGGTAGTGGTGCAAATATGTTTGACAAGTGAAAAAGCATCTACCTCAAGATCATGGCAATCATGCATAAAGCACTCGACAAATGGTCTATGGTAGGCATAAGAATCATTCATAACACCAAATAAAATGAAGTGTCTAAACACATGGGTCAAGTGCAAGACAATCCAAGCATAACATGCATAGGGTGTAGTGAAGATCGTGTGGCACTCAACACAATAGAAAGAGCAAGTGTTCATCATGTGTGAGGCAATCAAGTCAATCATGTGGCAATCAATGGGACATGGCATATGTGAGGAAATGATATTGTTGCAACCAAACAGGTGATAGGAGCAAGTAATCCAAGAATGGGATGCAACACACAAGGCATATATATCGTGATGCATGGAAATGTGAAAATGGCAAGTCAAAGCAAGATCTCTAACAAGTGCGCTATCAAGTGGTCCAAGATGGCCAATAAGTCTCATGGTGCAAGCAACACAAGTAGTATGATCCGTAATAACCATGCTCAAGAAAGATGTCATCTTGAAGGCGTGTCCGTGTGCATTCTTCACAATGCCGAAGCGCAAGCAAATGCGGTGTAGAAGCGAGTCGTGATAGAATGTATGAGGCTCGCTCTCAAGAGCTCGAATTGTCAACTCACGTGAAGTGGATGTCGACACAAAGTCCAAGTATCCTACACATGCACACAACAAAGCAAAGAGCGTATGCGCATGGTAGATAAACACATCATCCATCATGATGGTTCTCTTCTCTTGCACATAACCATTAGAAGCACAAGTGCATGAATAATATGATGCAACAATGGCTATATTCATGGCACTAGGTATATGGTGCAAAGAGGTAAGACAAGCATGCTTCACAAGAAATATGTCAAAATCTCCAAACATATGTGAGAATGCTATGGGGGCAATCTCATTATCAAGACTAAAATCATTGTTGCACTCAATACATGGAAAGTCATCTAGCATGAGAGAGGCAACACATGGAGATATATGACAAGAAGCAATAACAATCATGTGCAAAGCATGTATATGGTTGTCAACAACCGCATGAAATGAGCAAGTATGAATCATCGGTGATGCAACATAAGCAAGCATAGTGATCAAGTCATGCAAACTAGTGGAGCGAAGATGCAACACACTAGAGGAAATCATGGCAATCATGTCATGTGAGCAAATAGTAGGCATAGGCAATGCACATGACATATCGCAAGCACGAACACAAAGCAAGATCATAGTATCATCATAGGAATGGGTCATAAATGGAACATGGCAATAACAAGCAATATCTCCACCAAGCTTGCAAATACACGTACAAGTACTAGAATCAATCATCATGTGTAATGCAAAGCATGGGTCACAAGTGCATGGCAAATGCATAGGAATGATCATATCATGCAAAGTGAACATGGCAAGATGGGCATAGAATATGTAATGGACAATAACCCATAAGCATGTGAGGGCCATGTAGAAGAAATGCACGAAGTCTTTACGCTAAGAGAGCGGTGGGAAGGACAATCCACGGGATCCCAAGTCATCATTGCTCTCTAGAGCTCGTTTTGTCAACTCATGGGATTGTGAGGTTGACAAGTATTCATGGGTACCTACACAAAAGAGACACAAACCAAAGAAATTGTGTGCGTGGTAAATGTACACATCATCCATCATGATGTGTATGTGCACGTGTGAGTTAGCACAAGATAAGCATCGCTCAAAGAAATTTGATGCATGGTATATGAACATGTCATCCATCATGAAAGAATAGTTATTGTGTATAACACGATGGGGACACAAATTGAGAATGCAATTATATGGCACATCAATAGCATTGTTATTCATGGGGAGCATATTGTGCACACAAGTATTGGGATCATGCAATGAATGGGATTGATCAAAAGCTCCTAAAATGTATGAGGAAACTATGGGGGTCACCTCATGAGCAATATTGGAAACAACATATGGAGAAAATGGACAACATCCAAAACAATGCATATCCGAAGCTAGGTGGTCATGGCATGGCATATTAGATAAATGATGCAAAGGGAGCATATCAATGACAAGAAAAACAAATGCCAATAACCATGGGCTTGTCATCTATGCCATATGTGCAAATTGGGTTTATTCTAATGGCATATGCATAGTCACTATGATGAGATTGCAAATTTGACATATGATTAATCTCATGCATAGCATATGACAAGTCAAGCGGATTGTCAAACATGATGTGACCTAAAGAATTGTCACAAGAAATGCTATGTAACATGGCATCACAACTAATAGACTCCACATGGCAATCATCATACTCATCATAAATGGGTAAATCATCGCATGGGGAAATCTCACTAGCATGAAGCATGGTAATATGTGGATCAACATCATGCAAGCAATCAATGTCAAGAATGTCCACTAGTGGGACTAGAGCATCACCTTCACCTATGTTACCCTTGTCATTCCACTCAAGTGGTGTAGGTGAGGTGGGTAAGACCAATTGGTGGTCATCTTCATCTTGATGGAACCATGTGGGGGGTGCATCATATTCCACCATGGCCACCGTCTTGTCCAAAGGGAGGACGAAGTCGTCGAGTATCGGCGCGTCATCATATATGGGACCTAGCACCAAATGGGAAGACACAACAGAGGTAGAGGTTAAGTCGTTAGAAATCATAGTGGCCTCACATGCCCTATCAACTACCTCACTCTCTCTATGTGGTGGTTCACTCACTCCCTCAAAATAGGTGCACTCAAAGTCACATATGGTGGAGTCACTCATCTCACTCAAGTGGTGGGGGTTGTGGCTCTCCTCACATGGGAATTGTGGCAACTCATCATATGTGGGGCCAGTGGTGAACTCGCTCTCACTCTCAATATGGTGGCACAAGTCACTCAAGTCATCATACGTCGTCGTGGTTAAAGGGAGAATCCCATGCTCAACCCTCTCATCAACGTCGCCGTGGATGAAGGCCGAAGATGGCGCATCATCACTCTCGCCTCCTAAGATGGAAGCATCATCCTTGCTCGTCACTGTGTCGCTTGCCTCCAAAGCATATTCCTTGATTGGCTCCATAGTCGTAGTCGTCGCCGCACCATCTTGAAAAAGAGTCGAAGTAGACTCGGCATCATCAATGCCACAAAGAGGGATGGCGGTGAAGTTCAACTTGGGAGCATCATCTTGGAGCTCATCGGGCTTGGACATCTTGGTGGTACTATCCTCATGCTCGTTGTCGTTGAGCTTGGTCGTCGAGAAGTGTGCTTGGGGTGGAGAAGCCTTGGCCTTCATGAGTTCTTGTTCTGCCTTGAGAGCACCAATGTAGTTGTCATCGAGGGACTTGTAGTTCTCGAGGAAGATAGTCTTGGAGATGTCGTTGTGTAATCCCATCATGAAATGGAACTTCATTGAAATGGGGTCGTCCATGCCGGCTCATCGCAAGGCTTTCTTCATCTCGTGGAAGTACTTGTCGAGGGACTTAGATCCTTGGATGGTGTTCTCCAATTGGCGTTGAAGTTGTTCCGTGTAGGTTGGAGGCACGAACTCTCGCCGCAAAGCTCTCTTCGTCTTGGGCCAACTCATGTCATAGCTCTCCGAAGGTGTGTGAAGCCACCATGCCGATGCGTAGCTGTGGAAGTTCGTTGTGGCACACTTTACTTGATCTTCGGGAGGAACTTGATTTAGCTTGAGGCAGTCATCCATTAAGCGTTCCCACTCGATATACTCCTCGGGTTCTTGAGTCCCATAGAAAGGAATCTTATGGTCGGTGTCGAGGTTGTAGTAGCTCGTGGAAGTCGCGGACTTGAGCTTGGGGAGCTTCTCTTGAGGTGCTTGTGGGCGAAGATGCCGCATGTCCGTAGGCAAAGATGCCTTGAAGTCGCTTGGCGAAGATGCCAAGGGAGATGGTGAAGTCGTTGAGCGGTTGTTGGTGTTGAGCTCTTGACCCGCACATTCTTGTTGGTGGTGGTGTCGATGCTAATGTGACCTTGACGAAGATGGTAGCTCGGGAGCACGTGCACTTGAGTGTCTTCTCGAAGATGAGGAAGATCTCTTGTAGGACTTGATGAGGGCTTTGATCTCCTCCATTTGAGCTTGCATCTTGGCGTCGAAGTTGTTTTCGTGGCACCGAACTCGTCGTTGTTGTTGTAGACCGAAGGAGGTGTGCTTTGCCTATCCATCACAAGACTCGAGAAGAAGTGAGTAGGAAATGAGATAAACAATACCAAGTTACCTTTTCCCAAAGTTGAGGATGTACCCCGTTTCACTCAATGTGAAATGAAAGAATAGTGGAATTGGTACCGGACTTGTTCACTCACACCTACAAAGTAAAGCTTATGGAGTGGCTCGGTGAGGATAGTGGCACAAAAAATTTGATGCAAAATGTTAGCAAGAGTCAATAATGTTGAAAGAGATTCACAAATTTGCAAGTGAAACAAGTAGACCAATAGCAATATGGGTGGCACACGGAAACACACACACGGATAGATAAATGGGGTCGTGCAACCAAGGAATGAGCACAAAATGTGGAATCCACGGAAAACTCTCGTGTTGCACAACTCAAGAGAGACGCTAGCACGATTGCTCAATAGGCGGATACGACACTTGTGCACAACCTATGATATGCAAAAATGTAGCAACTTCTATCCCAAGTATGCTATGTATGTATGGTTCCCGGTGTTTCTCACAAGATGATCCAAGATGATCGGATATGACAATCTTATGCAATGTGGTATGATGCTATGGCTATTGCTTACAAGCTTCTTTGCTCTCTCTCTTTTGCTTAAAAGCTTATTCTTTTTTTTTGATAAGGCCACTATGCGAAATCCACAAACCAAGATAGCAATTGTGTATTTACGGGAACAAGCTTGTGACACAAGTGATGGTATGATACCAAGATGATACCAATATGATATGGTATGTATGCAATGGAAGGTGTAGATCAATGATCACTAATGTGCACAAGTAACGTTGCCGGCAATACTCAAATGGCTAGTCTCGATAGGCAAGTAACGCAAAATGGTCTAGGGGTTATCAATGCAATTGCAAGGGGAATATACAATGATGTCGTCGAGGTTACTGTCCGTTGCGATGATGAGTGGCGGTGTTCTTGATGTAGAACCGTTCCTAATTAGCCGAAACACCTTAGGAAACGTAAAAACCGCGAACTCAAAATCTCAAATGTCAAATGTCAAATGGTGGTAGCGGAAAGCGGTGGTGGTTTTGCACTTGGCAATGCGGAAGTGGAATGATGGGTTATGCGAGTCGAAGTTGAAGTTGCCGTCCCTAAGTAGCCGAAACACCTTAGGAGACACAAGCCACAACTCAAACAAGCTCAAACAAAATTGGGTTAAGTTGGGGTGGCGGCAATGTATGGTGGGAAAGCCTATGCGGAAGTGGTGGTGGTGGTTGATGAAGAAGCAACCATCCCTAAGTAGCCGAAACACCTTAGGAGACTCGAATCACTACTCAAGCAACCACTAATGCTATGGGGATCAAAATGGGTTAGGTTGCGGAGGTCGGTGGTGGTGTAGCGGATGATGAGGTGGAAGCCCTAGGCAAATATGCCAAAGTTCCAAAAATTTGATGGAGTCAAATGGTGTTGGTAGTATGTTTGTGGGAAGGGGGATGTCAATAGCTTCAAAACGAGCTAAAGAACGTCACAATCGGAGTTCGGATGAATTAGTTATGGGCGAAAGAAGAATTAGCCGAAGGTGATATCTACAGGTAGCGGACGTCCGGAAATAACGGATGTCCGGTCGCCGGACGTCCGGTCGGGTCGGAAATCCGCTAATTTCGTTCTGTTGGGTGGCACCGGTCATCCGGAAGGTAGCGGATGTCCGATCGTTCCTGGGACTCCGGACGTCCTGTAAAGTGACGGTCGTCCGGTGGGTCTGGGTCAACGCGAGATGCGAGTTTCGGGACGCGATTTTGGGCAGAATTTTGAAATTTTGGGGGCAAAATTGAGGAGATTTCGTGGATGAAAGATGGGGAAACTTGGGAAAATGCTAGATCCACTCGACACCAAGCAAATCCATGGATCAAAATTAACAAAACATCATCAAACCAACAAATCACAAAAAAAATTGGGGCTATTTTTGGTGGGGATTTTCGAAATTTAGGATGAAATCAAGCAAAAGAAGGCTAGAAACGAAGAGGAGAGGCTCCAAATTCGTGATAAACCTAAGCTCTGATTCCATATGATACCGGGCTAACCCGGTGTAGGCCGATCTTTCACGATTGGAGTGGATTCCCTCGAAGAACACGATGAACACGGGGAAGAACGGAGAGAAATCACAAGGGGAACACTCAAGAACAAGTCCAATGACACATCCACTAAACAATCAAACACACAAGATCCACAAGGTACATGAACAACGAAAGGAAAGATACAAGGTAAAGTTCATCTCCATGAGGAGGCCTTGATGGTATCCTAGACGGATCTTCCCGTGAGGGGTCTTGAATCCCGTAGGATCTTCTCACATGCTCACATGGAGGTCCTGAACTCCATGGGAGTGGTGGTCTCTCTCTCTCTCAAGAGTAGAGGTAGGTAGGAGCAAAGCTCACATACAAATGAGCTATCACTTTGCTAACCCCAGCTAGGAGGAGGTAGGGGGGTATTTATAGTCTAAGTGCAAATGGGGGCAAAGTGAAGGGGTACAAGGGCATCGGACCGAAACTATGCACACATAGGCACCGGACGTCCGGTCCTTACCGGTCGTCCGGTGGCTCGCGAGGGTCCGGACATCCGGTTGGGCCCGGACTTCCGCTGATTTCATTCGGTTGAGGGGGCACCGGACGTCCGGAGACGGCCGGTCATCCGGTCGCCGGTCGTCCGATCTCTTCGGACGTTCGCTGAATTGGCTCGGGCTTGGACGTGTCGGACATCCGGTGAGCGCTGGTTGTCCGGGCGTTGTAGAGGGTCGGATGTCCGGTGGCTTCCGGTCGTCCGGTCGCTGTAGACTCCGCAGCTCCTTCTTCTTCCGTCTTCGCTTTCACTCTTCCCACGCGGATGGTGTAGGCGTTCCTTGGCGCTTGCACTCCTCCTCCTCGTCCGTGAAGCTCCGGCAATACCTATGTATGCACACGAGTGGAGTGTCAAGTAGTATGCCATCCTCGAAGGTGTCAAGTGAACACGTGTAAAGGAGAAGATTCACCTTTATGTATGAGAAGTAGAGGTCGCACGTGTCACTTGACAAATGGACTCTTGACATGGTGATGCCCGTAGGATGCTCTGCATCAGTTAGGTTGAGCTAGTTTGGGCTCAAATAGCCCTAAAGTATCCAAACATGAGGGCTAGATTGAGCTAGTTGCGTCTAACCCACCCAAAACAACTATCCCACCCAAGAGGTGCTAATTGGGACTTGTTCTCCTAGTGCATTTATTGTCAATCTAACCCTATCATCCAAACACCTCTTTGGCTAGAGTTAGTTTAGGGTTAGTCATTGTTGAGTATCATTGTTATTTATGAAACGTAGGATAGCATAGGATTTATTCTACCTTGACTTGTACTCCAAGATGACCATGTACTCCTATATATATGCCCACGAGGCTCAAGCAATACAATCAACTATTCCACCAATCTCTCTCTCTCTCCCTTTTAACTGTCATGAGCTAGAAACTAACTATAACCTCTAGCTAAGTTAGAGTATCCAAACAGTGCCATTGTTAAATCAAATGGAAAGGCGTGTTAAATACTCCCTCCGGTCCTTTTACTCTGCATATAAGAATTGTCTGAAGTGAAACTTCATAAAGTTTGACGTTATTTATATGAAAAATATCAACATCTACCATGCTAAAGTTATACAATATGAAAATTTAAGTCATGACACATCTACTGATATTGATTTCATATTGTGAATGTTGGTATTTTTTTCTATAAAGTTGGTCAAACCTTACGAGGCTTGACTTTAGACAAATCTTATATGCGAACTAAAAAGATTCGGAAGGAGTACAACATGCTTAACAGCAACCAAATATAGTCCTTCATAGAGCTATTGTTAAAATTGGTATTGATGAAATTGAACTGCACAGTTCATACTAGTACATATAGAACATCACACTGTGAATAGCTGAAATAAACAAGGCATACTACGAACAACCAAAGATGGCAATTGAAACTGGACATATGCTAACTACAAACAACCATAAACCATAGAAATAAACAAGGTGTAATGCAAACAACCAAATATAGCAATAAATATTGGACAGGTTCTCACCACAAAAGGGGTTCGAGAAAAGAAATCATGGGTTTCCTCACTTATCACAGATTGGCTCCTCCTCGTGGTCGCCATTGATGAGGTCTGACTTGCCAGCTGAGGATCCCAAGCCAGCGTCGGAGAACATGTCCTTCAGAAATGACAAAAGGGGCTCCATGGCGATGAAGGATGGCAATTGTTCATAACGAGCTGCAGGAAATCAGCGGCAGGGCCATCGATGAGATCAACGGCTATCGAACCCGAAGGGTTGGGGGTGGGTAACTTAACCTGTGACATAGCCCGCGTCAAGTCGTCGCTGTCGATGACCTCGATATCATAGCCGATGTCTGCGACATGCCAGAATACTCTAGCCCGCTGATTGAAAGGCTCAATCCAGTTCCTGTTATCGTCGTCAGCTTCCTCGGCAGCCACCTCGCCGACGTCAGGCGAAGAGGCCGCGGTAAAGCTGTTTTGGGCCATTCGCTCCTCGAGCTCCCCGGGAAGCATAGCCAGGCCTAGGCAGCGACGCTCTGGAGTGGGGGAGGGGTGGGGATGGATCTCTAGGAAAGGGGGCGTTTTGCAGGCGTCATCTAAGAAACTCAGGGGGGCGAGGGTATGTATATCGGTGGGTAAACTGCGCGGGCAGACCGGCAGAGGTTGACGATGGAGGTGGCGCGGTGGCGGCGGCCTAGCTAGGTTTGGAGCAAGGGAGGGGTGGTGTGTATGTGTGTGAGCGGGGGATTTGGGGTGAGCGAAGGATTTGTGGTGTGTGTGTAGAGGGGGTCCAAGGTGGTGTTTGAGGAAATGACGCGGGTACTGAACATTTTACTAGGTGGGAGTAAAATGGCAGGGCTACCGAAAATTTGGATCAAGGGATTGAAGCAGGGCGGGGCGGGAGTAACGAAAATCGCACACGGTTAAAACACAATAATCATGTGCTATCAAACAGAAAAACACTCCAGCCGAGCAGATACTTTTGAGATTGCGAGGGATGCAGGCGGGAATAAAATGCCAGGGCTACTGAAAATTTGGATCTACTGATTGAAGCAGAGCGGGAGTAACAGACATCGCACACAGTCCACACATACTAATCGTGTGCTATCAAACAGAAAAACCATCTAGGCGGGTAGATATTTTTGAGATTGCGAGGGAGTAGCTATTTTCGAGAGGGGGAGGGAAGCCTCATGGAGCCCAATCTACTGTGATCATGTGGGTGACAGGGGCAGGGGCGGCACACGGGTAGTCCTAGGGAACCGTGTCTATTTCGTACCCGATCGCAGACGGTTGCTGCGTCCGACTCGTCTGTTGTTTATAAATTTGGCGAAAAAAACACGGGAAAGGGTCAGAACACGAACACACTTGGATGTGGACCAAATACATGTATGAAAAGGGTGGTTTGATGTTCAAATACCCAATGCACAACTTTGATGTGGCACCTATCGCACAAAGCGCACGTTATTATTGCTAGACCCACCCCCACCCCCTACAAACATACACACACACTTCATGTTGCCGGGAGGGGAATCCTAGCTATGAACGCATGCCCCCAAATAGCTAGGTCTAACATCTCACCCTACCGTAACACAAAACCGAAAGGAGTACATCATGGTTAACCCCCCTCCCTTTGCTTCCGATCAAATGTGGACCATGTGCGGGCCCACAAATGTGTTATTCTGGCGTTAGATGGGTGAGACCACATACGAACCACACCTGCGGGTGGCCCGATATGTGTGTGTGTGTGTGTGTGTGAAAACGATGTGGTGTGATATTTAATTAACCAAATCACAAATTTGATGTGGCACATGTGCATCGCAAATTAACCGGACATCCCCGACCCCACGGAGGTTCATCTAGTGCGAAGTAGTACTGTGCCCCCACCCCCCCCCCCCCACACACACACACACTTTGAGTCGGTGGGAGGGGGCATCTCACCAAGGCGTATTGTAAGACTGATCAAGAAGAATCACCACCTTGGTCGTATAACCTCTCTTGTTGTTGGGTCAAAGTCATGCATGGACGCCCACACGCGGCCCCACAAAATAGGCTAGCTTGTCACCGATAACCACTTGAGGGAGTGCCTGAAGACAACCACTACGTGCATGTGGCCCAAACATATGTATGAAGTGTCATGTGGTGTTTGAATATACCCAATGCACAACTTTGATGTGGCAGCGTGCTTTTGGAACCGGAAAGTCCCTACACGGAGCGAGGGTTCACGACGCGTATACTATACATATAGGGATTCATGTGTATGCATGCGCTCAAACTTAGGTCTGGAATCTCACCATGATCGACGTACGACTATACGGTAATGCGAACCAAGAGAAGAAGAATCCACCCTGGTAACCTCTCTCGCGTTCTTGGTCGAAGTGATGTGGACGTCCATGCGGGCGCACGAATATATAGGCCGCCGATGATAACCAAGCGAGGGAGAGTGTCCAAAGACAACCACTGCATGTATATGCCCGAAACATATGTATGGACATGCGTGATGCATGCATATATGTTTGAATACCAAAAGCACAACATTTTGATGTGGCGCATGCATGCGTCAAAAATCGCACAGTCCCCACACAGATCTGGTTCATGACACGTCACGTGCTCGCCCCCCCCCCCCCCCCCCCACTTTGACCCGGTGGGAGGGATTCATGCGTACACATGCGCTCGAAGTATAGTTGCATCTACCGTACCGTATAAGATGCACCAAAATTTAATCCCCTCCTAATTATAAGTCAAATTAACCTCTATCGCTGTCGGTCAAAGTGATTGACCAAGCAGGCACACAGAGATGGACGAAGCATCTCGCCGATAACCCCGTGAGTGAGTGCTAGAGAGGACAACCGCCATCGCTTGCTTGTGGGCCAAACACATGTATGGAGATGTGTGGTTGTGATGTTTGAATACCTAATATATATGCAGAACTTTGATGTGGCACCTGCCTCGGAAACCTTTAAGTCCCGCACACGAACCGAGGTTCATGACACGTAGTATATATATGTTGCCCCCTCCCCTCTTCGACGCGTAATATATACTCCTACGTACCGTAAGACATCCCAAAAATAATCCTCCTTGTTCGTCAAATTACCTTTCTCATTGTGTCATATATTAGATGGACGACGACCTCGCGGGCCCATGGACGGAAGAGTCGTAGGCGAATGAGTGACAACCATCGTCTACACGTGGCCCAATGTGTTGGTGATGTTTTTAATACCCAATATGCACAACTTCTTTGTGGCACCTACCTCGGAAACCGAAAAGTCCCCACACGAAGCGAGATCGTTCATGACGTGTGTGTAGTATGTGCTGCCCCGTCCCCCTCCTCCCCTCTTCGACGCGTACTATAAACTCCTACCGCAACACAACCCAAAAAGAAACCTCCTTGTGTTGGGTCAAAGTGATGGAGAACAACCTCACGGGTCCACGGATGGAAGCATCACACGTGAGTGACTGTACCATATAACGTGTAGTATTGCCCCTTGCCACCCTCTTCAACGCTTACTATATATATACTCCTACCGTATGTAACAAAAACCAAAAAATGACCATCCTTGTAGGTCAAATTAACCTCTCTCATCGCATGTCATAGTGCTGGACGGCGACCTCGCGGGCCCACGAGAGTGAGTGTCCTAGGACCACCGCATGCATGTGGCCCAAAGATGCATGTCAAACTTTTTCTGCAGGGAACATGCGACCAAAGGAGTTTAGTGTTAAAAATTGAAAAAAAATTAGATAACATTTGTCCGTTTTTATACATTGATTGATTTCCCAGGGATTTAATGTGCAAAAATCAAATTTGATCTACATGAGACCCGTGATAGTGCACGGAAATGGATTGCAAAATCATATGTGTACATGTCCCTGGGTGCATATTTAGTCCCCATGAAAGAAATTTCTAACATCGAGAATCTTGATTTTAAAATCCAGTAAATCCAAAACTAAGTTGAAATTCATGAAACTTATCATGATGTCATATGGACACCAATAGACTGTGATATTTTTTTTCAAATTTGAGACAAGTTTTGATATAATCTTCTTACATATAGGAAATTATAAATAATTATCAACCAATATCGCAAACAGACTCTTTATTTGAACCGTGTGCGTTAGACCAACAATGTATGTGCCGTGCTTCGGTTAAGCAATAAAGCGGCAGAATTGATCATCAAAAGGAAAAATCAATATAATACGTGCCGCGCACACGTTCCGCGTGCCGTACAAGCATGCGTGAGTTGACAAGACGCATGCTAGCAGGCAGACCGGGAGGCTGAGGCATGTGCGTGTTCGCTACGCACTCACCGTGGGGCGTGCTAGTAGCTGTGTGAAATGACGGTAGGCATGTGAGCAGTCCGTTGCGCAGGCTCCCCGGGAGGCGAGCCAGCCCTTTGACCGCCGCCCACCTCGCTCCCACAGCTCCATATTAATGGCGCGCCTGATCCGCTGGTCATAATAGGCGGCCGCACACCCTGTCCACAGTTGTCACCGCCGCATGGAGTGTATTAGGATTTTGCCGAAGCGCACCATCGGTGGGAGTGGCGATGCCGGGGCTGGTGAAGCACCCGCGCAACGCACGAAGCTGCGCACAAAGGTCGCTGTCGCCGCCGACAAGGTCTCGCTTGGGCAGCAGCGCGACCTTGACTTCATCGCCGTCGTTGTGGTCCCCAGCTACTCTGGCAATGACTCCGACTCCGACGGAAAACCGGTTAGTCCCCCTCCCCCCCGCCCCTTTTGTTGGGAACAGAAATCCTTGGTTATGTTCACCCAGTCCATGAAATCAGAGTAAGATTCGTTAGATCCATGTAGTGTATTGATTGTTTGAATGGTATCTATGGTTAGTGATTAATTGTTTGTTCTCTACAAATGATATTTTTTGCTAATAATCCAACTAGGGTTAGCGTGCGTGCTAATAATTCGTAGCCAGATCTTGAGAATTGATTTTGAATGTCCTACATATATTTTTGTGTCCTTTTTTTCTTCCAGATCTTGAGAATTGATTTTGAATGTCCTACATGTATGTTTCTGCCTTTTTTTCAGATTGCTATGTACACAGATGAGGCTCCGGCCAGCGGCGCCGCCGGCTGTAGATCTTGCACCCGGCAGCGCGGGCAGAAGCGGCCATGCCCCCTGGATCTGAGGAACCCGTAGAATATCGGGCGGACCGCATCAGCAATCTCTCGGACGCCATCCATGGGAAGATCATACAAACCGGAGCTTCTATCAAGAAGCCTCATGGTTCCGAGAGGGAACTTGGTGCATGTTCTGTGTGCGAAACGACAAACACTGTATCTTCCCGCCTTGATTTATTTTACAGAGGCAACATGCAACTGTGCTAAACATATGAAATTATTCAGGGTTTGTTTCACCTTTTTATACATTGATTTTCCTAGGCATTTTTAACAAATAGCCACCACGTTATTATCGCAAATGGTCGTATTAGTCCAACCGTGGGCGTTCAACTAACCATTTACTACCGCGGGGCAGTTGTTTCATTAGACGGAATAACTATGAGCAGTCCGCCACACATGCCGCGAGCACTGCAATTTATTGTTGGTATTGGACTTTTGTTTCGGCCTCCTCGGGAAGGTACATAGAACAGTCCTCTGTTCTCATCTACAAGCACCGCCACCGAGGATCGCCGCCTACTACGAGATGCAGGACGAGCCGGCCAACAAGCAGGGGCGGGTCGAGCCAGAACTGCAAGAGCCTCCGGCGAACATGGACTTCATCTACAGGCTCCCCGATGAGATGTTGGTAACCATCATATCCCACCTCCCCATCAAATATGGCGTGCGGACCACTGTCCTCTCGCGGTAGTGGCGCCCCCTCTGGCACTCCACCCTCCTAGACCTCATCGTCGACCACGAGTTCTGCAGCAGGGAGCAGCAACGCCTGGATGCATTGTCCTACATCCTCGCCACGCACCCTAGGACGGTCAGACGCCTTGCTATCGACAGGCTCAGTCCCCACAACAAGACCGAACCCAGGTTGCACTACTGGTTCCTATCCCCAGCCCTGGATCTGCTCGAGGAGCTCAGCTTTCATGCTGGATGTCCTTGCTCGTTGCCGCCATCCATGCTCCGCCTCGCGCCCACGCTGCGCCGCGCTACATTCAGGCGGTGCATTATCCTCCGGATCAATGCCGCGTGTGCTCTTCATCTCTCTAAACTTAAGCACCTCAAGCTCATTGCCGTCCGCATCTCGAAGGAGGATTTGGAGCGCCTGCTCGTTGGCTGTACAGTGCTCGGGTACCTTCGTCTTCATGTGATGGATGGGTTCAGTAGCCTCCACCTCACCTCGACGAATGTGCATCGCTGGAGCCGCCCAAGTCTCTCAGTTGAGGTGTTTCACGATATTGTCATTGAGAATGTGCCTTTCCTGGAGAGATTGTATGTACTTGATAAATTAGGTCCAACAAGAATCAGGGTCATTCACGCACCGAAATTGACAGTGTTGGGCTATTCGTGTGCTGAATTCAATGAACTTGTTACTGGATCATTATCCGTTCAGGTACAATAGTCTTCTTCTTCTCCTTCTTATATATTATTGGACAACACATTTTATCTAATTGTTGTTGTTCTATATGTTTGTCTGTCATCCAGAAAATGATTCCCACAAGCTTGACCCGGCCTCTGCGCACAGTGAAGATCTTGGCACTACAATCTGTCGGCCCCGATCTGGATGAAGTTGTTTGATTCCTTAGATGCTTTCCTTGCACGGAGAAGCTATACATCGAGGTGATGCTCCTTTCCTGTTAATTGTTAACCACAACGGAGCTCAATTTTTTGATACTTTTACCCATGATTACAATGACAAATCTAGAATGATTTCGAAAGGAAATTTGGAGGATTCCAATACATATTTTTTTTGAGATGCTAGTGTTGTACGTGTTTTATTCCGTCGCCCGACATGCTTTCGTGCTAAAAGTTTATCATGAAAGATTGAAGGTGGCATTTCACTCTTTTAGTGTATTTTAGAAATCTTGCAAATCAAAGAGGCCCGAAGTGTTCAAATATGCAGCTAGGCGCTAATATGTTGTCTTCGTTTGAACATACTTGCAGGCCCGAAAAGTAGAAATTTTTTGGGGAATATAACAATGCCATTGAATGCCTTGATCTTCATCTCACAGAAATTACTTTTAACGAGTACCGAGGCACCACACAAGAAATTAAATTCACCAGGTTCTTTGTTGAGAAAGCAAGGTTGCTCAAGGTTATGAGGTTTTCCCTGTATTTACTGCACAGAAGTGAATGGATTGCTAAAGAGCGCAGGCGTCTATAGCTGAATGGAAAAGGCTCTGCACAAGCTGAATTTCAGTTTGTAACTTCATATGACAGATTATTTGGAAGTCATTGTATCGAGCCGTTATATGACTTCTCGGTGGCTGATCCTTTCGCAAAAATAATGCACGAAAAAGATTCTGAAGAAGATGAATTTTATGTGTCTGAATAGTTTGAACCTTGTAATCTTTGAATTTGGGCCTTGTAATGCTGGAATTTGAACCTTGCAATATTTATGGTATTTGTTATATAACGTAATTGGATGTTTAATTTGGTTTTGCAATCATGTCCTATTATAAGTATATATATGTTGTTATTTTGTACACAGAGCATAGATGTTGTGCAGATAGAGCATATCACATCGCACACGGACCACACTAGGGAACCCGTCGGTGATGAATTCATCAATCGCAAACGGTTGTTTACAAGCAAGTGTTTGCCCACAACACACACGGCTTATTCCATCACAAACAGCTCGGATGGATCAACTGTATGCCACGTATCGCACACGCAACTCTAATCTAATTCGTGCTTGATGTCTCCACCATCGCTCGCACAGTTCGTCTATTTGCCATGTACCACTGTGCCGGCCACTACTCGCGTCCCTCGGCGCGCTCTGTTCGCCGTTAGGCGCCACAGCATGCTCTGCTTGCCGTTAGGCGCCGCAGCGCGCTCTGCTCGCGTACCTCCACGCGCTTGGCTTGTGGTCAGCTTTTCCTTGCGTGTTCAACTGGTATATGCATATATATGCTTGCTCGCCGTTGAGGTGCCGCGGAGTGCTCTGCTCGTGTCCCTGCACGCGCGCTCTACCAGCGGTTGGGGCCTATGCACGATCATGTTAGGGGCCCATATGCATGCGGTTGTGCCGCGCGCGTCGCCATGATGCAGTTACGTGCGGGACGATGGAGTTACACGCTGCAAATTAGAACTGCCATCCGGGCGTGCGGATATTCCAGGCCGTCCGGCTTCCCCAGTAATTCCCGCGGCCATTATAACCTTAGTCTCTTCAACCTTTCAATCTCGCCCCACAACACAACAAGCACACCCAGGACAACACATACAGAGAGGATATCTAGCGGTGCTCCAATGGAGTTCGGCGAGCATAAAGTGGAGACCCACGTGAGGGAGATGGATCTCTCAGTGGTGTACACCATCGACCCGGCCGTGGTGGAGCACTACATCAACACCGTGAAGGAGTTGCTTGCTCGAGACAAGTACAAGGTGGTCGGCTTCAACCTCCAGTACACCGGCGGTCATCCCGGCAAAGATCAGAAGGTTGCCGTCGCCCAGTTGTGCGTGCGCCATCATGTCCTCATCTTCCACTACTGCATGGCCATAGAGCCTTGCGACCGTTTTGTCAGGTTTGTCAACAGCACCGACTACAAGTCTGCTACGGTGGAAACCTACAACGATGTAAAGGCGCTCATGGTTACGGGCTTGGCCTGCAAGAACCTTGTCAAAATCCGTGACCACTACAAGGTCTGGGGCAGCACGAAGAACGACTCCTTGGTTGAATTCACCTCGGCCATCATCGACCCCTACTACGAAAAGATGAAGCAGGATGCCAAGAGAACAAATCCCGTATCCTGGCACGGGGCCTGGACGCGGCAACTGGATGAACCTCACCTCAGGTTCACAGCCAAGAGCGTGTACACATGCTACGAGATGCACAAGCGGATCGTTGACATGAGGAAGTGCCTCGTTCCCAAAATCGATGAGGCCAGATCGAGCCACAAGCAGATCATTAGCGGCAAGTGTCACAAGAAGTAGATGATGATCAGATGATCGTTTATCCTAGTTAATTATGCATGTAATATATAGTTTACTTTGGTGTGTGGAAATGTCATGTGTGTAGTAGCCACCTATGTAATTATGCATGTAATAGTTTACTTTGGTGTGTGCAATTAAATGTCATGTCTCATGTGTGTAGTGGCCACCCATGTAATTCGATGTTTAATTTGGTTATGCAGCCATGTCCTTATAAGTGTGTATATATATATATGTTGTTGTTCTCATGTTCTGTATGCAATCCCATCGCACAACACACACGTTTTATTAGCAGCAATCGTCTGTGTTATTATCGGTCTTCGCACACATTTCTGATTATAGACCTGTTTGCCGCGTATCACACACATCTTGTTAAATTAAACCATTTCTGTTCTCTTGGCTCAACACAAACAGTTCATCCGAGTGGATTATTTGCCCTCTATCACACACACCTTGATCTGGCTGACCATTTCTTTTGTTCCGCCTAATCACAAACAGTTCATCCGAGTGAACTGTATGCCGTAAATCGCACACACCTTGATCTGGCTGACCATTTCTGTTGTGTTGCCTAATCACAAACAGTTTATCCGAGTGAACTGTATGACGTATATCGCACACACTTTCATCTGGCTGCCCGTTTCTGTTGTTCTTCCTCATCGCAAATAGTTCATTGGAGTGAACCGTATGACGGTTATCGCACACATAAGTAAAACCCAAACCGTGTTTGATGTATCTGCCATCGCAAACGTTTTGCATCTTTTTTGACAGTTTTTTTACATCATCGTATGCGATTAATGCATCGCACACAGTTTCGTCGAAGGGTCTCTGATTGTAGTATCATGTTAGCAGCATCCTGCAGTAGTGTGCGCACGGGGATGGCTCGGGATGAACTCGAAAACGGTGAAAAATTTATGGATTTCGGGGATTTTTTATGGGTTTTCATGAGGACATCAATACCATTGTTACACCCACAGCCCTTGCTGCTATACATACTGGACCAATTACTAGAGCTCGCGCACGCCAATTGAATTACTAGGTACTTTCGTTTCTTGGTGACAATTCTAATGTTCATCAGAATATGATGCTGCCTAAATTGGATACATTTGTGTTGATTACTAATGAAGGGCCTAGCATAGACAAGAGGGATGAACACTAGAGCAGGATCAAGCATGGAGATGAAAGCGCATGTGAAGAGATCCAGAATGGCGTTTCTAGTGCATATTTGAGCACTTTGAAGCCTCTGTGATGACCTACAAGGACATGGACGAAATATACAAGATGCCCCTTCATAAACTTCATCCATAGCTTATTTTGGGTGCTGTGCCACCTTATTTCTAGGCCAGGCCCATGTAATTTCAAAATACTTAAGTATAGGTTGTTTTTAGAGTCCGTATGTGTGGGGAAACAAAGTTAGGGTTGGTTTCGAACCCCTCCTACAAGGGGCCACGAAATCCCCCCGACTCCTCCATATATACAGCCCTTAGGGCGTTGTTTAGACTTTGGGTTTTGTTTAGATTAAAAGTTCACCATAGCACAACTTGCGTACTTCGTTTGTGTTCACTGACCACACCAAGACATCATAGAACCCCACTTTCATCAATAAAGCTTTCATCTTATATTCGCAATATCCAGATTGCAATCTCAGTTTCTTGCTTGTTCTTCATTTGCTCGCAGGAAATAGACCCTCGTTGTCAGGTTGATCGTGCTCCGGCATGGTCAATAACCGCTCGGAAGTTGGTTTAGTGATTGCTAAGGCGCGATGTCTTTGTATGTTCGTAGTCAGATCGTCAAAGTCGACTCCCACAAAAAATGATAGCTATCTCATCGAAACATTGGGACACCTTCGCCTCTATCAAGTGGTATCAGATTTCCAGGTTCCTCGGTGAGATTTTACAGTTTTTCGTAGTTTAGATCGAGTCTCTTCTTCATACCTACAGTCTACGAAAAAGCCAAAAAAATAGGGTTAGTTCATCATATCCGAACCAATCTGAGCCTTTGCATAATCTTTTTAGGGTTTTTGCTTTGTTGAATTTGTGGTTGGATCGTCGTGTCTAGTTGCTAGACTTAGTGTCTAGACCTTCAGAGTTTCGAGTTCTGTCACAGTTTGTCATGCCGCCGCCGCACCATCTTCATCGCTACTGCCATATACCATCACCGCTGCCATATCCTACCACCGCTGCCATATACCACCACCGCTACCATATCCTACCACCGCTGCCATATACCACCACTGCTGCCATATCTTACCACCATATATCCACCACCAATCCGAGTTCTTTTCATATTAGGTTTGTTTTCGAGATCCATCTATTTTCCGATTCGTGTTTCCTTACCTGAGTAGGTTTCGGAAAAAAAAACTGGAGACCCCCGGGCTGTTTTTAGGCCAAAATTTCTACAGTCGAAAATATTTTTTCCCTATCCTGTTTTTAGGTCCTTGGGAGCGTTTTGAGACACTCGCCATCATAGTGATTTTTTGTCGCACTTTTTCGTCATCGCTGCCCTGATTTCCAAAAAAAAAATAGTCAATTTTTTTTTCGTCCCTATCCTGTTATTTTGACTTGGGAAGAGTTTTGAGACACTTGCCATTATAGCGATTTTCGCAAAAAAAGGAGCGCAAAAAAAGAGCGCAAACAGAAAAGGCGAAAAAAATTCCAGAGTGTCTTTTCCCTTGTTTATGTGCCGCGTCATGATTTTGTTAGTGTTCTAGGCTCGCGTCTCTAGTACGGTCTAGCCTAGGACCAGCACAGTACCGTCGTTGAGCATTTATTCAACTTTGCATCTCGGAATTGATTATTGCTGACTTTTTTGCTACCATATTATAAGCCATCCCAGCTCCACATACATCTACATCGTGTGTTTGACTCTCCCTAGTAATCGCTCTATCCATGCTTTGAGAGTTTTGACCACAACGGTTGCCGATCACCGCCTGCTGCTTGGTAAGGACTGGTAAGACTTTGAGATTCGCTTGACGGATTTGTGACACCCCACCACTTTCTAGTAGTCTGTAGGATCATATTCTTGTGTGTTTCTATTGCTGCTAACCATGGCAGGATCACAAGACGACGAGATTGACTGGGAGAACATGACGAAGAAGGAGCTTCATGATAAATTTCAGCAAATGTTGAGTCAACAGGTGGAAGAAGTGATGGCCAACTTTGGAAAGGCACTGGAGAGGATTGATGACGTTGAGAAGACAATTGACAACAAGTTGGACGCTAAGTTCGATGAAGTACTCACGCGTCTTCCACAACCACCACCTGCATATGCTACACCATTACAACAACAACAACAATAACAACAACCACCTCCACGTCGCTAAACAACCCTCCGCCGAGCGGGCCATGTTCCTCTTGAGCCTGGCTAAACTTCTGGTGCCACTGCTACTGCTGTTGATGCTTCTATGGCTCCTGCTGCTGCTGCGGAGGAGGATGATTACGCGGGCGATTATGAGGATGAGGTTGATCAAAATCACAACTACGTGCAACCACCAGCACCACCACCACTAGGTTGTCCACATGCAAATAATCGCAATGGTTGGCCTGCACCACCACCTCAGGTACGAGATCATGACCATCTTCCTAAACTAAAATTGAATATTCCACCATTTGAGGGTCTATATGTTCCTGATATATATCTTACTTGGGAGTTAGAAACTGAACAACATTTTACATGTTTACAATATCCCGAGGAAAGACGTGTTGCTGCTACTGTTTGTGCTTTCACTAGTTTTGCATGTGTTTGGTGGTCTGAACATTGTAGATTATATCCTATTCCAGCTACTTGGGATGCTTTGAAAACTACTATGCGTACTCGTTGGGTTCCACCACATTATCAACGTGAATTACTTTAGAAATTGCAGCGTTTAAGACAAGGAAAAAATTCTGTAGAGGAATATTATCAGGAATTGCAAACTGGCATGATTAGATGTGGTATAGTGGAGGATAATGAAGCTATGCTTGCACGTTTTATGGGTGGATTAAATAAAGAGATTCAGACCATTTTAGAGTATAAGAAGTATAACAATATCACACGTTTATTCCATCATGCTTGCAAAGCTGAACATGAAGTGCAGGATTGACAGGCATTGGCACGGACTAATTTTTCTGCACGTCGACCTTCATCATGGACACTGCGTGCATCTTCTACTTCCACATGTTCTCTTACACCGACACCTCCGTCAGCTGCTACCTCCAGCCGTGATATAAGAAAGCAGGCACTACCACCACTATCTGCCAAGAGCACACCTACCGGGCCTGCACAGAGCTCTTCTTCATCCATGGCATCAACAGGGCACACACATGATATTATTTGTCATCGTTGTAAGGGTAGAGGTCATTATGCGAGAGAATGCCAATCTCCGCATGTTATGATTGCTACTGAGGATGGTGGGTATGAGTCCGCTTGTGACTATGATGAGGAGACTTTGGCTCTTATTACAAGTGAAGAACACAGTGGAGATGATTCTGATCATGAGACGCAATACATGGCTGCTGAAGATGCTGACAGGTATGAAAGTTTAATGGCTCAATGTGTTTTGAGTGTGCAGGTCACACAAGCTGAGCAAAATCAGAGGCATAATTTGTTCATACAAAGGGAGTTGTGAAGGAACGTTCTGTTCGTGTCATCAAAGATGGAGGGAGCTACAACAACTTGGCTAGCATGGAAATGGTGGAGAAGCTATGTCTCACCACAAGACCACATCCACATCCTTAATACATCCAATGGTTCAACAACAGTGGCAAGGTTAAGGTAACACGTACTGTTCGTGTGCATTTTAGTATCTCTACATATACTGGTTATATTGATTGTGATGTTGTACCCTTGCAAGCATGTTCCTTATTACTTGGTAGACCATGGCAATTTGATAAAAAAATTGTACACCATGGTAGAAACAATCAGTATACTCTTGTTCATAAGGATAAACTTCCTATGACTCCTGATTCCATTTTGAAAGATGATATTAATAGAGCTAATAAAGCAAAACAGGAGAAAAATAAGAGTGAAAATCAGATTGTGGCAAAAGAATTTGAGCAACAAATGAAGCCTACTAATAAACCATCTAGTGTTGCTTCTGAAATTAAATTGAAAAGTGCATGTTAACTTGCCACAAATCTGATATCGATGATCTAGATTTCAGCAAATCTGTTTGCTATGCTTTTGTCTGCAAAGAGGCATTATTTTCATTCGAGGACGTTCTTTCCTCTTTGCCTCCTGTTGTCACTAACATTTTGCAGGAATTCGCTGACATCTTTGCACAAGACGTGCCACTGGGATTACAACCTATTCGTGGGATTGAGCATCAGATTGACTTAATTCCCGGTGCTTCGCTGCCAAACCATGCTCCATACCGTACCAATCCAGAGGAGACGAAGGAGATTATGCGTCAAGTACAGGAGCTACAAGAAAAGTTTATATACGCGAATCTCTTAGTCCTTGTGCTGTTCCTATTATACTAGTGCCAAAAAAGGATGGTACGTCGCGTATGTGTGTGGATTGTAGAGGTATTAATAATATTACTATTCGTTATCGTCATCCTATTCCTAGGCTAGATGATATGCTTGATGAATTGAGTGGCTCTACAATATTCTCCAAAGTTGATTTGCGTAGTGGATACCATCAAATTCGTATGAAATTGGGAGATGAATGGAAAACCACATTTAAAACTAAGTTTGGTTTATATGAGTGGTTAGTCATGCCTTTTGGGTTAACTAATGCACCCAGTACTTCCGTGAGATTAATGATCGAAGTTTTACGTGCTTTCATTGGACGATTTGTGGTAGTCTATTTTGATGATATACTGATTTATAACAAATCTTTGGAAGAACATTTGAAACATTTATGTGCTGTTTTTATTGCTCTACATGATGCACATTTGTTTGGTAACCTTGGGAAGTGCACCTTTTGCACCGACCGAGTATCTTTTCTTGGCTATGTTGTTACTCCACAGGGAATTGAAGTTGATAAAGCCAAGATTGAAGCTATTGAGAGTTGGCCGTAGCCCAAAACGGTCACACAAGTGAGGAGTTTTCTTGGACTTGCTGGTTTCTATAGGCGTTTTGTGTGAGATTTTAGCACCATTGCTGCACCTCTCAATGAGCTTACAAAGAAGGATGTGCCTTTTGTTTGGGGTACCGCACAGGAAGAAGCCTTCACGGTATTGAAAGATAAGTTGACACATGCTCCTTTACTCCAACTTCCTGATTTTAATAAGACTTTTGAGCTTGAATGTGATGCTAGTGGAATTGGATTAGGAGGTGTGTTATTACAAGATGGAAAACCTGTTGCATACTTTTCTGAAAAATTGAGTGGGTCTAGTCTGAACTATTCTACTTATGATAAAGAATTATATGCTCTTGTTCGGACCTTAGAAACATGGCAACATTATTTATGGCCCAAAGAATTTGTTATACATTCTGATCATGAATCTTTGAAACACATTAAAAGTTAAGCAAAACTGAACCATAGACATGCTAAATGGGTTGAATTCATTGAGACTTTCCCTTATGTCATTAAACACAAGAAGGGTAAAAAAAATGTTATTGCTGATGCATTGTCTCGTCGTTATACTTTGCTTTCACAACTTGACTTTAAAATATTTTGTTTGGAGACCATCAAAGATCAATATGTGCATGATTCTGAATTTAAAGATGTATTGCAGAATTGTAAAGAAGGGAGAAGATGGAACAAGTTCATCGTTAACAATGGATTTGTGTTTTGTGCTAACAAGCTATGCATTCTAGCTAGCTCCGTTCATCTTTTGTTGTTGTAGGAGGTGCATGGAGGAGGATCAATGGGACACTTTGGCGTGAAGAAGATGGAGGATATACTTGCTACACATTTCTTTTGGCCAAAGATTAGACGAGATGTTGAGTGTTTTGTTGCTCGATGCACTACATGTCAAAAAGCTAAGTCACGACTCAATCCTCATGGTTTATATATGCCTTTGCCTGTACCTAGTGTTCCTAGGGAGGATATATCTATGGATTTTATTTTAGGATTACCTCGAACAAAAAAGGGGAGGGATAGCATATTTGTTGTCATGGATAGATTTTGAAAATGGCACACTACATACCATGTCATAAAAGCGATGATGCTGCTAATGTTGCTGATTTATTCTTTTGTGAAATTATTCGCTTGCATGGTGTGCCAAATACTATTGTTTCAGATCATGATACTAAATTTCTTAGCCACTTTTGGAGATGTTTATGGGCTAAGTTGGGGACTAAACTGCTTTTTAGTACTACTTGTCACCCCCAAACTGATGGACAAACTGAAGTAGTCAATAGAACATTGTCTACTATGCTTAGGGCTATTTTGAAGAATAATAAGAAAATGTGGGAAGAATGCTTGCCTCATATTGAATTTGCTTATAATCGTTCACTGCATTCTACTACTAAGATGCGCCCTTTTGAGATTGTGTATGGTTTTCTACCTCGTGCACCTATTGATTTGTGCCTCTTCCATCTTCGGAGAAGGTTAATTTTGATGCTAAACAACATGTGGAATTGGTCTTAAAAATGCATGAGTTAACTAAGGATAACATTGAGCGTATGAATGCTAACTATAAACTTGCTGGAGATAAGGGTAGAAAACATGGTGTGTTTGCACCTGGAGATCTTGTTTGGTTACATTTGCGTAAGGATAGATTTCCTGATTTGCGCAAATCAAAGCTAATGCCACGTGCTGATGGTCCTTTTAAGGTGTTAGAGAAAATAAATGATAATGCATATAAACTTGAGCTGCCTGCAGATTTTGGGGTTAGTCCCACTTTTAGCATTGCAGATTTGAAGCCTTATTTGGGTGAGGAAGATGAGCTTCCATCGAGGACGACTTCATTTCAAGAAGGGGAGGATGATAAGGACATCAATACCATTGTTACACCCACAGCCCCCACTGCTATACACACTGGACCAATTACTAGAGCTCGCGCACGCCAATTGAATTACCAGGTACTTTCGTTTCTTGGTGACAATTCTAATGTTCATCAGAATATGTTGCTGCCTAAATTGGATACATTTGTGTTGATTAATAATGAAGGGCCTAGCATGGACAAGAGGGATGAACACTGGAGCAGGATCAAGCATGGAGATGAAAGCACGCGCGAAGGTATCCAGAATGGTGTTTCTAGTGCATATTTGGGCACTTTCAAGCCTCTGTGATGACCTACAAGGACATGGACGAAATATACAATATGCCCCTTCATAAATTTCCTCCATAGCTTATTTTAGGTGCTGCGCCACCTGGGCCAGGCCCAGGTAATTTCGAAATACTTAAGTTAGGCTATTTTTAGAGTCCGTATGTGTGGGGAATCAAAGTTAGGGTTGGTTTCGGACCCCTCCTACAAGGGGCCACGAAATTCCCCCTATTCCTCCATATATACAGCCCTTAGGGCGTTGTTTAGACTTTGGGTTTTGTTTAGATTAAAAGTTCGCCATAGCTGCAACTTCACATACTTCGTTTGTGTTCAACGACTAGACCAAGATGTCACAGAACCACACTTTGATCAATAAAGCTTTCCTCCTATATTCACAATATCCAGATTGCAATCTCAGTTTCTTGCTCATTCTTCGTTTGCTCGCAGAAAATAGACCCTCGTGGTCAGGTTGATCGTCCTCCGGCGTGGTCAATAACCCCTTGGAAGTTGGTTTAGCGATTGCTAAGGCGCGACGTCTTCGCACGTTCGTAGTCGGATCGTCAAAGTTGACTCCCACAGAAAACGATAGCTATCTCATCGAAACATCGGGACACCTTCGCCTCTATCAGGTTTCGTGGTGGAGATGGTGGGGAAAGGTGAGATCCACTTGCAACACAAAGAATCCACAGATCAAAATCAATAAAACTTCATCATACCAACAAATCACAGAAAAAAATTGGGGCTATTTTTGTGGGGATTTTCGGATTTTAGGACGAAATCAACTAGAAAACAAAGTGTAGGGGCTCCAAATTCATGGTCAACCAAGGCTCATGATACCAGGATGATGTAGGGTGGAAACCCTAGGGCCGATCTTTCATGATTTGGAGGGGATCCCGAGGAAAACACGAGGGAAGCCGCGAGGGGAAACACTTAAATCAACGAGAACAATCACACATGTGCTAGATCGATGAACAATACGAGTGATACACGATTCAAATGCAACAAAGGACGATACAAGAGGTAACTAGTTCATCTCCGTGAGGAGGCCTTGAATCCGCGAGGGGTCTTCCCGTGAGGGGTCTTGAATCCAAGTGTGGATCTTCTCCGTAGAGGCCGCGGTCTCTTGATGGAGTAGAACCACGAGGATGAGCAAAGCTCTATCTCTAAAATGAGCTAAACCTATGCTAACCCTAGAAAAGTGGAGGAGGAGTCGTTTACATAGGCTAAGGGGACAAAGGGGTACATGGGTGACAGAGGCAAAGGTGTCCCATCTTTCAATGAGATGGTGATTATCATTTTCGGACGAGTAGACTTTGACGATTCGACTACGAACGTCCGAGGACGTCGCGCCTTAGCAATCGCTAAACCAACTCCGATAGGTTATTGACCACGCCGGAGCACGATCAACCAGACCACGCAGGTCTATTTCCTGCAAGCAAACGAAGAACTAGCAAGAAACTGAGATTGCAATCTGGATATTGCGAATATAAGATGAAAGCTTTTATTGATCAAGGTTGGATTCTGTGACGTCTTGGTCTGGTCGTCGAACACAAACGAAGAGGTGGTTCTTGGTGACGTAGGTGTTCGGGTCCTCATATTGCTCGATGAAGAGTGGGTTGGTAGAAGTAGTTGGCTATCCATCATTCCAAGTATATGTGTGAGTGGGAGAAAGGGAAGAACAATACCAAATGTACCTTGACTGATGTTGAGAATGGATCAAAGATCACTCAATGATGTAACAAGGAAATAGCACAATTGGTACCGTATCTCGTCAATTTCTCACACCTACACAAATGAAGCTTATGGTGGAGCTTGGTTAGGATGGTGGTGCAAAATTTATGCAATTGTTAGTGAGACTCAATAATGTTGGAAAAGATTCGCAAATTTGCAAATGTAACAAGTAGACCAATAGCAAATAGTGGTACACGGAAACACACTCACAGAAAGATAGATGGGGTCGTGCAACCAAAAATGAGCTCAAAATGTGGAATCCACGGAAAATGCTCTTGTTGCACAACTCTAGAGAGACGCTAGCACGAGTGCACAATAGGTGGATACGAGACTTGTGCACGACCTATAAAGCAAAACTGCAACGACTTCTATCCCAAATATGCTATATGTATGGTGCTCCGGTGATATGATCCAAGATGATCGAGTATGACAATCTTAACGTAGTATGATGCTATGGTTCTTGCTTAAAAGCTCTTTGCTTATCTTTCCTTTTTGCTTAAAAGCTTGTTGGCTTTTTCTCTTTTGAGCTCTTTCTCTAGCCGCTTATGCAAAACTTCACGAACCAAGATAGCAATTGCGTATATGCGATGACAACCTTGTGGCACAAGAGATGATACCAAGATATGTATACCAAAATGATGATGATATATGCAATGACCACTAATGTGCACAAGTAACATTGCCGGCAATACTCAAAGGCTAGTCTCGATGGGTAAGTGACGCAAAAAGGAAGGCTATGGGGGTATCAATGAAATGGCAAGGGAGAATATACGAGAGTGTCGTCAAGGTTACCGTCCTTGCTTACGGTGGATGGTGTCAAAATGATGAAATGGTCGAGGTCAATGACGAAGATGATCGGCGGTGATGTCAGTGTCGAACCGTTCCTAAGTAGCTGAAACACGTTAGGAAACGGAAACCGCAACTCAAATTCTCAATGATCAAATGTGGCAAAAATTGTCGGAGGTGGTAGCGGATAAGCGGTGGTGGTATGCAGAAGTATTTGTGTAGGCCAAGTCAAAATTGGTGTAAGTTAGGCGGGAAATAGAGCAGTGGATGAAGCGGTGCTGCGGAAGGCCGGATGTCTGGGCTATCAGGCCGGATGTTCGGGGTGGCCGGATGTCCGGGCGGTCCGGCCGGATGTCCGGGGCTCCAGATCCGTGATGAACTCGGTGGAACTCATCGGGAAAAGAGAATTTCGGGGCAAAATTCGAGAGATTTCATGGTTGGAATTTGGGAAAAAGTTAGGAGAAGCTAGATCTACCTGCAACACGTCAAATCCACGGATCAAATTCAAACATCATCACACCAACAAATCACAAAAAAAATTGGGAGGCTATTTTTGTGGGGATTTTCGAAATTGGGACAAAACACAACAAAACAAGGCTAGAAAACGATGGGGAGGCTCCAAATTCGTGATCAACCTTGTCTCATGATACCAAGATGATGTAGGGCAGAAACCCTAAGGCCGATCTTTCACGAAATGGAGGGGATCCTACGAAGAACACGAGGAGAAACACGAGCGGAAACACTCAAATCAATAGGAACGATCACACATGTGCTAGATCCATGAACATATAGGGTGATACAAGATCCAAACGCAACAAAGGAAGATACAAGAGGCAGTAGTTCTTCTTCGTGAGGAGGTCTTGAGGGGTCTTCCTGTGAGGGGTCTTGAATCCACTTGGGGGATCTTCTCCGTAGAGGCTGCGGTCTCCAATGGAGAAAGTATCAAGTCGATGAGCAAAGTTCTATCTCCAAAATGAGCTATCACAATGCTAACCCTAAAATGTTGGGGAAGAAAGGTATATATAGTCTAGGCGGGACTAAGGGATACAAGGGCTTTGACCCTTTACACTGTGCGCAGACAGGTGGAGCTAGACGTCCGGGCGTCGGGCCGGATGTCCGGGCCTTCACAAGGAGCCGGATGTCTGGGGCTGGGGCCGGATGTCGGGGCTGTCAGGGCTATTCCTTCTGCTCTCTGGATAGGGCTTGTCCGGATGTCCGGGCTGGGGCCCGGATTTCCGCGCTGGAGGCCGGATGTCCGGGACTGCGGCCAGATGTCCGGTCCCTGTAGCTTCGGCTGTTGGGCTGTTGCTGCAGTGGTGTTCTCCAGTGGCCAAATGTCCGGGGTCGTGGCCGGATGTCCGGGCCCTGGGAGTTGTTCTCGACTCCTTTCGTTGGTTCTCCTCCTCCATGCACTAGGGGTCTTGTCCGTCTTCATGTGCATCTTTGAGAGGGTCCTCTTGGTACCTAATCATGCATAACATTCCGGACTTAGGTAGTAGCCTTGTCCCGAGTGGGTCATATGGAATACCAATAAGGAGAGATGTCACCTCGGTCTCGAGAGCTCTAGCTTGTGCTCGTGTCATCAGTCCTCTTGGCACTTGGCAAGACGATGGTAGGTCCATGGGGATGACCATAGGATGCTCCGCATCACCAAGTAGTAGGTATATTATCTTGATATAATCTACAATGTTTAGAGCACCAAATAGAACTAAAACTAGTGAATTCACAAACAGCAGCAGCAACATGTCTATCCTCAGGATATTGTAAGCATGTGAAACATTGTTCAGTTTCTAACTCCCAAGTAAGATATACATCAGGAATGTATCTACCCTCAAACGGTGGAATATTCAATTTTAGTTTAGGAATATGGTCTTAATCTCGTACCTGAGGTGGTGCTGCAGCCCTACCGTTGTGATTATATGCATGAGGTCAACCTACTGGTGGTGGTGCTGGTGGTTGCACGTAGTTTTGATTTTGATAAACCTCATCCTTGTAATAGTCCTCCACCTCCGCTGTAGCAGCAAGAGCTACAGAAGCATCAACAGTAGTAGCAGCGGCACCAAAAGTTTGTCCTGGCTCAAGAGGAACACGATGCGCTCGCCTTGCTGGATTGCGGCGGGGAGGTGGTTGTTGATGTTGTTGCAATGGTGCAGCAGATGCGGGTGGTGGTTGTGGAAGACGCGCGAGTACTTCATCGAACTTGGTGTCCAACTTGGTGGCAATTGTCTTCTCAACGTCATCAATCCTCTCTAGTGCCTTTCCAAAGCTGGCCATCACGTCTTCCACCTATTGACTCAACATTTCCAGAAATTTATCATGAAGCTCCTTCTTCGTCATGTTCTCCCAATCAATCTCGTCGGCTTGTGGTCCTGCCTTGCTTAGCAGCAATAGAAATACACAAGAATATGATCCTACAGACTACTAAAAAGTGGTGGTGGTGGGGTGTCACAACTCCGTCAAGCAAATCTCAAATTCTTACCAGTTCTTACCCAGCAACAGGTGTTGATTGGCAACCGTTGTAGTTAAAACTCGCAAAGCTTGGACAGAGCGATTGCCAGGTGGTGTCAAACGCATGATGTAGATGTATGTGGAGCTGGGAAGGCTTATGATATGGTAGCAAAAAATGTCAGCAATAATCAATTCAGAGATGCAAAGTTGAATAAACGCTCAACGACGGTACTGTGCTGGTCTTAGGCTAGACCGTACTAGAGACGCGAGCCTAGAACACAAACAAAATCACGGCGCGGCACGTAAACAAGGGAGGAGCACACTCTGAATTTTTTTCCTTTTTGCACTTTTTTTCCTTGTTTTTTGCTCCGCGACAATTTTTTTCGAAAAAGTCTACAAATGGTGTAAAAACTTCCTAGCCAAAATTTTCCAGACTTAGTTTTTTTTTAAGCTGGAACTATTTTTCTTCTGCGGGTGGCACGGAAGTTGGGGAGTCCTACTCTGTAACGATACATAGTATGGCGTGATTAGGAAATCTAAAACAGAGTAACAAGTACTAGATTCGGACTAGGACTGGTGGCGGAGATGAATCTGGTGGAAATCGGACTGCTAGCGGATATATGTAGGGCGGTGGAACATGAACTGGTGGCGAATCTGTGATGGAGGTGGACTCGGATTGGCGTGATGGTGACCTGATGGATGTATATGACTCGGATTGGTGGCAGATATGCGGTGGATGTATATGGACTCGGATTGGCAGCGGATATTTGGTGATGGTATATGGCGGCAGTGATGACGTTGATGTGGCGGCGACGTGAAAACCTGTGACCAGAACTCGAAACTCTAAGGTAACTAAACGCTAAGACTAGCAACTCGACACGACGATGCAACCGCAAATTGAACAAAGCAAAACTCTAAAAAGATTATGCAAAGGCTCAGATTGGTTCGGATATGATGAACTCAGAGCATCCTATGGACATCACCATATCAAGTGTCCATTCGGCAAGTGACACATGCGACATCTACTTCACATACATATAGGTGAATCATCTTCTTTACACGTGCTCACTTGACCCCTTCGATGATGGTATACTACTTGACACTTCTCCCGTCTGCATGCATAGGTATTATCGGAGCACCACGGATGATGAGGAGGAGTAGGAGCACAAGAGTACAACTACACCATCCACGAGGGAAGTGTGGAAGAGAAGGCAGAAGAAACATGGACAAGATTCTGGAAAGCCCGGAACTTTCGGCCTCCTGCCCGGAACTTCTGACGTCCGGAACTTCCGGCCATCCCGGAACTTCTGGCCCTGCCGCACCAAAGCCGTCGAAGAGCGTGCCAATTCTCTAGATAGACTAGACCCTACCCGGACCTTCACCCGGATCCTCCGGCGCCCGGACCTTCCGGCCATCCCTGGAACTTCCGGCCTGCCTGCGCACAGAGACTCGGGCCGAGGCCCATGTACCCTTTCGCCCCTTACTTACCCCTTCGTGACTACCACTATATATACTCATCCCCCTCCTCCATTCTAGGTTTAGCAAAGTGATAGCTTATTTGATAGAGAGCTTTGCTCCTTGTACCACTCTACTCTTGCGAGAGAGAGAGGCTACCACTCCCATGGAGTTCAAGACCTCCATGTGAGCATGTGAGAAGATCCCTAGTGGATTCAAGGCCCCTCAAGGGAAGATCCGTCTAGGATTCAAGGCAGGCTTCAGCGTCTTCCCTATCCAGACAGGAGCATGTTGCTTAGCTGCTTTTGTGTTGCCTTCGACTAGTAGTTGGCTATGTCGTCGTTAGTCTCTCCGGCCTGCGTGCCGAGTGCTGGCCTGGGAGCCATGTATCTCTCTTTATAACTTCGGTTGAGCCCAAGCTGGGGGCAAAACTTCGTTTGTATTTCTGGTTGGTTGTCTGTGTCGGTACTCTGCCTGGTGGCTTTATCAATAAAGTCGGGCACATGCCTTTTCACTTAAAAAAGGATTCAAGGCATCCTCTTGGAGATGAACTTTACCTTGTATCTTTCCCTTTGCTGTTCATGTACCTTGTGGATCTATGATGCGGAGCATCCCTCGACCATCCCCATGGACATTCCGTCACCATCACAAGCACAAAGAGGACCAAAGACAAGAGCTCGCGCATGTGCCATCGAAACCGAGGTTAACTCTTTCCTCTTCGAGTTTTGTTCGGATTCACACAGGAATTGGGTCCTACCTCAAACGGAGATGTTATGGATTCTTAGGTACCAAGAAGTCCATGAAGAAGCTAGGAGGGAGACCCAAGCACATATGGAGGAGGTGAAGGAAGAAGAACGCCAAAATGCGAAGCAGAGGAGGGGCCTGGACTACCCTGGGTGCCCGGCCAACAGCAGCCCAAGTGCCCGGCCCTCCCCTACGGCCGGCTGGACGTGCCCCTGGCCGCCCCGGGTGCCCGGCCATTTGGCCCCGGGCGCCCGGCCCCAGCCTGGGCGCTGGCCTTGGCCATCCCGGGTGCCCAGCCATTTGGCCCCGGGCGCCCGGCCCCCTGCCTGGACGCTGTCCCCGCCACCCCCGAGTGCCCGGCCTCCTACCGGGTGCGGCCCCAGCCCGCACCGGGTGCTCGGGCCATCAACCCCCGGGTGCCTGGGCCCTACAGCCACTTGGCCGCGGCCTCCCTGACCGGACCGGGTGCCTGGTCCTCCGCACCCCGGGTGCCTGGCCTTCTCCTACCATATCCCCTCCGGGTGCTCGGACCACTTTACCCCGGGTGCCTGGACCCGTACGGTTTGTGCCTGCGTGCCCTAAGGTCAAAAGACCCATGTACCCCCATTTTCCCCCAATTTCGTCCCTAGCCTATAAGTATTCCTCACCTAGCTTGTTCTGGAGGTTAGCAAAGTATTGGATAGACATTGAGAGAGCTTTGCTAATCTTCCCCTCCTCTTGGAGATCAAGACCTCCTAGGAGAAGAATCCTTGTGGATTTCAAGGCCTCCTCTTGGAGAAGATTATCATCAAGACCTCATTTCTCTTGGGAGTGGGAAGAACTTTACCCTAGTGCTAGTTGCCTTAAATTGTTCTTGTATTCTTGTGGATCTCATGTATGCTACTCTAGTGGATGTGTGATTTGGGTTTGTTATAGTGATTTCACCCTTGTGTTCTTGTGTGTTCATCCCTTTCTCCCCCCCTCCAAGTGTTAAAAGATAAACCCTAGGGTTTCACCCTACAACATCTTGGTATCATGAGCAAGGTTGATTCACATCTTGGAGTCCCTACCCCACATTTGCTAGCTTGATTTTGTTGTTTTTCGTCCTAATTCAAAAATCCCCACAAAAATAGCCCCAAAAAATTTTCTTGCAGTTTGTTGGATCTTGTGAGATTTGGTTGTTTTGGTCCATGGATTTGTTGTTTGGCAAGTGGATCTAGCCCCTACCCATCCATCCCCAATCTTCCCACCATGAAATCCACCGAATTTGGCCATTTCCCAAAAATTTCCGCCCAAATCGGAGACCCCTGGGCACCCGCACCTCGAACCCCCGGGTGCCCGCACCCCCGGGCATGTTTGTCCCTGACTACCCCAGGCACCCGCGCCCCGAACCCCTGGGTGCCCGCACCTGCACCCCGAACCCACGGGTGCCCGCACCCCCTAGAATCAGCCCACCAACAACACCATTTCGGCCATTACTTTCACCTCCGAAGTCCATTTTTTGTGTTCTTTAGCTCGTTGTGTAGCTATTGACATCACTCATCCACATATATCATTAACGCCACCATTTGCCTCCATCAAAGTTTTCATCATAAAAGCACCCACCTTCCGCATTCGACCGATTTTGAGTTGCGGTTTCCGTTTCCTAAGGTGTTTCGGCTACTTGGGAACGGTTTGACATCGATGACACCGCTCTTCATCATCGCATCGACCTCGACATCGACAACGACCACTTCACCCTCATACCAACCGTAAGGAAGGACGGTAACTTTGACGATAGCTAGTACATTTCCTTGCCATTGCATTGATAACCCGATCCAATTTGTGTCACTTACCTATCGAGACAAGCGAGTTGAGAATTGCCGGGCCACGCTATTGTGCACCTTAGTGATACGCCTACTCCGCATAGCCTCTTGAGCGTGCAACTTATCTTGCTATCATCATTGTGCCCTAAGTCTCTCTCGTGCATATCTTACATACTTGTCTCATATCATAATTGGCTCGAGCATCAAGCATAGTGAAAAAAAGCTTTTAAGCAAAAGAGGAGAAACAAAGAGCTTGTAAGCATTAGCATTGAGCCATTTTGCATTGCTACATCATCTTGCGCACCACATACATAGCATATTTGGGATTGAAGATGACACGTTTCTCTCATAGGTTGGTGCACAAGCGTATCTATCCCATTTGAGCAATCGAGCTAGCGTCTCTCTAGCATCCATACAACAAGAGCAATTTCCGTGGTCACACATCTAGAGCTCACTCCTTGGTTGTGCGGATCCCATCTATCTTTCGTGTGTGTGTGTTGCTAGTGATTTCCTTGGGTTTGATCTATTTGCTTTACTTGCAATTTTGTGAACCTTCTCAACTTTATCGATATCTTAACTAACATTTGCTTGAAATTTTGTGCCACTCATCCAAACCAAGCTCCTCCTTAAGCTTTACTTGTGTAGGTGTGAGAAACAAACCTGGTACCAATTCTACTATTGTAGCATTACATTGAGCGATACTCGATGCATCCACAATCTTTGGAAAAGGTAACTTGGTATTGTTCTCTCATTTTCCTAATCACCTCCACTTGGTTATGATGGATAGGCCAACTACTTCGGCGAACCCACTCTTCGAGGGTCATGATGATGAACGTGACTATGTCACCAAGAACCACTTCTTCATCGCCCAACGAGCTCTCCATCAAGAAAATGAAGCTTTGGGTGATCGCATTGAGCAACTCGCCACCGACCTTCGTCAATCGGAAGCAAGGAACCATGAGTACCTAGACGCCAAGCTCTCCACACAAATGGAAGAATTCCGCAACATGATCATGAGCCGCGCATATTCCTCAACTTCTTCACCAAGACGGTGCCTCTCAAGTCGACACTTAAGTCGCTACTCGTCGGCATACTCTTCTTCCGATGCGAGTCCGCCTCGAGCTCGATTTCCTCGCCGCGATGACACTCAAGAATGCCAAGCTCCAGGAAATCCATTCCATGGCAATGGTTTGCAAGACCGAGTCCGAGCACGTGAAAGGGCAAGCCGCCAAGCACAAGAAGCCAAGGATCAAGAGCAACTCCCACCACATCGTCCAAGACAACCATCTCAAGACGGTGATGCCCTCCGGCAAGAGCAATAAAGGCGAGATGAACAAGCTCAAGCGGCTCAACAAGCACTCCGCGAGTCCGCTAGAGCTGTTACCACACGCAACCGTTTAGTACATGAGCAAGAGGAAGCACTTCGCCAAGAACGACAGGAAGAAGCCGCTCGACGTGAAGAGCAATAAGAAAGGTGAAACCAAGCGCATATGCCCCCTCCACAACAAGAGCGACCCCAAGTGGAACGAGTGCTTGAAGACCCTCCTCCACGCCAAGAGCGACATCAAGAGGAACGAGCATTTGAGGACCTTCCTCCACGGCAAGAGTGACATCAAAACCGCCACTATGATGAAGAACTCCGCTACGGCAAACTCAAGTTCACCATGCCTAAGTTCTCCGGAAGCAATGATCCCAAAGAATATCTCTCATGGGCATTGAAGGTCAACAAGATATTCCGTCTTCACAACTACGACGAGGAAAAGAAGATCGCCATGGCCTCCCTCGAGTTTCAAGACTACGTCCTCATTTGGTGGGAACAAGTGATCGAGCGACGATAAGCAAGAGGCGAACCACCCATCACAACTTGGACACAAATGAAGGATGTCATGAGAGCTCGCTTTGTGCCTACACACTACACCCGCGATCTTTTCAAGAACTTACAACTCCTCAAGAAAGGCACGAAGACGGTGGAAGAATACTACCAAGAAATGGAGATTGCCATGATACGGGCCAATGTCAAGGAAGATGATGAGCAAACTATGGCACGCTTCTTGAACGGCCTCAACCACCCCATCAAGCGGATTGCCGACTTCCACCCCTACTCCAACCTTCTCGAGCTTGTTCATCAAGCGTCCAAGGCCGAGCGACAAGTACAAGATGACTTCAAATACACCAAGTACTCATCCAAGACATACGGCTCATACACTCAAGCTCCCACAACTTTGGCAGCTCCTGCCTCAACTAGAGCATTACCAAGTACCGGAGACAAGTCAAGTTCGAAGCAAGTTACGCCTTCCTCGACTCGTCCTCCGGCAAGCAACTATAAATCCAAAACTTCCTCATCATCGACACCTCCGGACGACCCTGACAAGACAAGCTCTATGAAGTGTTTCACATGTGGTGGCCGAGGACACAAGTCTTTCCAATGCATCAACAAGCGAACCATGGTTATCAATGATGACAGCACATACGACTCCATGAGTGAAGAAGAAATGGAAGCCCTTGAGCACGTGGCCATGCACCGGCGTGTGAACAAAGATGAAGATGATCAAGTCTTTTGCGACAATGATTCAAGTCCCGCTCCCGTGGTATCCAAGGTCTTGATGCTTCAACATCACCAAGAAGAACACCAATGTTGCCACATCTTCCACACCAAGGCCGGCATGAACGGGCGTTTCGTGAAGGTCATCATCGACGGAGGAAGTTGCCACAATTTGGCAAGTGAAGAGCTATGTTCCAAGCTACAATTGGTCAAGAAGAAACATCCTCCACTACAGGAATCAGCTTCTTTGTTGTCTGCCATGGCGGACGGCAAAGGACCAGAAAGCTAACGACAAAGCTCTTTGCCGTCATCCGCTGACGGCAAACCTGTCCGGCACAGTAAGCTACGGCAAACAGCTTCTTTGATGCTTTCTCACAGCGGACGGCAAAGACCCTTTGCTGTCAGTGGCAGACGGCAAAGAACATGGACGGCAAAGAACAGACATTAGCCATGTTAGGTGGCTAACGGGAGGCTTTGTCATCTGCCAGCTGACGACAAACATGCCCTCCCCTTTGCCGTCTGCCTTGTGACGTGAGCAGACGCGTCACTCCACCCAGCTCTTTGCCATCTGCCACAGACGGCAAACCTCTCCAGCCTTTGCCGTCTGCCCCAGACGGCAAAGCGACCAAATGGGTCAGCTCCCAGGTTGCACATGTTGCTGCCACGTGGCCTCTTTGCCGTCTATGGTGGACGGTAAAGACCCCTTTACTGTCGGTGGCAGATGGCAAAGTGCCTGTATTGTTACTGTTTTTTCTGTTTTCTGTTATATCCCTGCTTTTCAAAAGACAAATATGATATATATAGTTTCAACCTCAAACATAGCCCATGTATCCAACATCTAGCAGTCCATCAATGCAACAGAACACATAGGATATTAAAAGATCCAATACATACATAGTTTCACGGAGTTCATCCATATATACATACATAGTTTCACATTGTTCATCAATACAAATGAAAACAAAAATTAAACACTAGCAGTCCATCAATGCTGCTTCCATGAAGTGAATCAAACCTGCAAAAATGGGAGTAAGAAAGTTAGAAGAAGAAGAAGACTACAAGAAGAAGAAGAAGAAGAAGAAGAAGAAGAAAAGAAGAAAAAGAAGAGAATAAATAAGAGTAGAAGATGGAGAAAAGAAAGAAGAGAAAAAGGAAGAATAGAAGATATTTTCTTCTTCTTCTTTTCTCATCTTCTTCTTCTCTTCTATCTTTTTATCCTTTTCTTCTCATTCTCATTCTTCTTCTTTTATTCTTTATTTTTCTTCTCTTTCTCTTCTATTCTTTCTTTTTCTCCTCTTCCTTGTTTTCTTCTTCTTATCTCTTGATTTTTGCGTCTATTTGTCAGACTAACTTAGGTAATTATGCCATATTTGAGCTAACTAAGCTTATTATGTCAATTTGGAGGAAAATAAGGTAAGTATAGGTCATTTTTGTGCTAACCTAGATGATGATGCCATTTTTGAGCCAACTTAGGTAAGTATAGCTCATTTTTTATCTAACTTAGGTAATTATGCCATTTTGGAGGAAAATAAGCTAAGTATATGACATTTATGAGAGAACCAAGGTTATTATGCCATTTTTTAAAATGAATAAGCTAATTGTGTCATAAATGAACTAAATAAGCTAATTATGTCATTTTGGTGGATAATTAGCTAAGTACGTCTTTTTTGGGGGAAATAAGCTAAGTATGTGGCATAATAGGGCTAACAAGCATGTACGAAGCTAAGTATGCATTTGTTAAGAAAAACACTAGAGAAAACTTACCGTCATCACTACAAATGCGATCAAAGATCGCAACTAAGGTAACAATTGATCCAACGGCATAATGATACCAAGCCTCATTATCAATGAGATAAGTAAGCTAAGTGTATGTCATTATTGAGCAAACCTACGTAACTAAGCATATTAGAGCTAACTTAGGTCATTTTGGAGGAAACAAAGCTAAGTATAGATCGTTTTAGAGCTAACTTAGGTAAAATGGATCATTTTGGAGCTAAGTAAGCTTATTATGTCATTTTGGAGGAAAATAAGCTAAGGCTAGGTCATTATGGTAAGCATATTGGAGGAAATAAAGCTAAGTCTAGGTCATTATGAATTTGTTAACAAAACACTAGAGAAAACTTACCGTCATCACGGAGGTGAAGCACCAGGGTGGCTCGTGCCGGTACCACCTGGAGAACGATCGTGCGATGCTTGTCTGGAGTTACGCTGCACCAAAGATCATTTGCAATGTCTCGTTATCATGATGACACTCAAATGTTAAGACTTGTAACTAATGACCATTCAAATTAAACTCACCGTGGTCCCCGGAGCAATCTCTGGCATCGGCGGAGGGGTCTGACCGGCCTTCTCGCACACAGACTGCACATTTGGTTTTGACGAGTCAGTCATACTACTTAGTAATGAAACAAACATTACTTGAATGATTTGGCTAATATGCAGAAGAAACTTACCACGAGGAGCTCGTACATGGCCCGGTTCTGCATGTCATTCCATGCCCTCTCCTCCTCCAACATCCTTGCCGTCCTCTCGTCCAACTCCTGCTACTTCTCCACCGCTTGCGGGTCCCTCTCCGCCAGAAGCGCCTGGGTTCTATCTCTCTCACTCTGAAGAGCAGCCTGCAACACCACTCCTCGTTAGCATTGTAATAATCGATGGCCGCACACACAATGTAATGGAGGAAAGATAGCTGAGTCCGTATAACTAACCTCGAAGGCGAGCTCGACTGGCCGTTGACGAGGCCTTATCTCAGGAGCAGAGCTCGACTGGCGCGCCTTGATCACCGGGAGAGTGCGAGGACAATGGTTAAGTCCATCTCCAATGGCTATCGAGCCATGGGACCTCCCGCCACCAGATATCATCACCAGCTCTGGATCAAACTGCTGGCTCGAGTTAAAGTCCTCCCATTTCCTCGTCTTCCCCTCATCTCTATACCTCATGAGCTTGTTGTGGGAGGAGATGTTGGGGAAGTTCTCTGGATGATCGAGGTTAGACGGAGAGAATGCGTTGACCTTCTTGTACGAGGAAATATGGGCCATGGCATTGAGGTTGTACACCTCTGGCACCTCCGCCTTATTAAGTCACGCCTGAAAGACAGGAACAAAGTAAATCAGTAATTAAAGGGCTCAAGCTAGCATGAAGAATGAATTGCATGAACCCAGCTCCACCCGAACTGATATAAGTTGGTGCTGCCTTGATGTTGTGGCACACCATCCAGTTGGGCACGCCGGTCCTTGGCATTATTGTGGAGGGCTAGCCATTCTTTTGAGCACCACTCATCGACCAACACCTCCCAACAATCCATCTAATCCGCACACCATCTCGGGGGCACCTAAGTTAGTAAAGAGAAACTTCAGCGCTACGCCTACGAATCAAATCAACGAAACTAAGTACAAGGCCTTAAGAATAGGTAATTACCGTCATGTACTGCTCCTTCTTCAGAAACTTTTTGTGGCACGCCGACTTGGCCTTCTTAATACCACGCGAGGCGTAGTAGTCTCGAACAGCCTGCACCCGAGCCTCGTGCCGTAAGTTTTGTAGTAGGCGCTTGCACTCGGTATCGATAACCTGTGCTGCGGCCTTCTCGTATCCCTCCTCACACCTGTAGAAGGTCTACAATCAAACAAGACAACATTGATTAGTACAATAACTAGCTAGTTGAAGATTTTTAATTTTATAAGGAGAAATTACCCAGAACTTTCTGATCACCATGTCTGCCCTCGTGTGGCACAAGACACCGTCGATCATCTCCTCAGGCGGGGCCGGGGCAGCCAAGTAGTGCTCCGAGCTCAATCTTATCTGTGGAAGCTGACCCTCACCGGGCAATATGACAAACCCCGGGAAGTTTTGCAGGCAAAGCACACCAAGGACGGAGTTGGGCCTACGGATTTCTGGAGCATGGTCCCAACCCCTGCAGTATGACAAGGCCAACACATTAGATATATTTGAAGAAACGTGAAGGCAAAAGGTACAAAAAGAGTAAATGCACTTACCTCTCCCCATTAGGGAAAATCAACCACCTCTGCTCGCGGGTCGCCGGCAGGGGCGGGAGCTGTGTACAACCATGCTGGTAGACGGTGGCCCCCTCAACCACCTCATCCTCGCTATCAGCCGGATCCCTGCTACCATCAGCATGGCCACTCGGCCCCTTAGGTGGATCCGGCCAGGTACCCCATCCGGACGTCTCCTGGTCCGGAGTCTCATGGGCCGAAGCCTTGTGGGCCGAAGGCCCATCGACCCGAGGCTCGTGGATCGGAGTCCGCGTAGCCTCCTCCTCAGACGTGTCCACCCTAGCAGTCCTCTGCTCAGGTGAATTAGCTGGGGGTGGCAGCGAGGAAGGCGTAGGAGCCTGCCTAACTCTCCCACAGCCATGTCCTCCCCGACCTCCTCTCTTCCTCCGTCCCCGACCTCCTGCCCCGGTGGGCAACGACGCCAATGAAGAAGCACCCACCGGTGAAGCCATACCCTCGTACAACGCTCTCCGGAGAGGTACGGGTGGAATGGAAGTACCACTCCCACCACGCGTCAACGAAGAAGGAGCCTCGAAGCGCTCCTTACCCGCGCCCACCATCTTTCAACACCTCCCATGACAAAGAGTAAACGAAATTAGTACAACATAAAAAAATTAATACCGACATGAATAATAATATGTTTATAACTTAAGTGTATCATCATCAAGTACAACATAAAAAAATTGAATACCTAACATGAACTAACAATATATATGTCGTAGCTTAAGATGCAGACGTGCTCGAGCTGAAGGTCATCAGCGCGAGCGAACTGCTTCCATCCGTGCACGAGATACATGTGGCCATCGGCATCGAACACTACATCCACGTCCCACAAGCGATGACGGCGCCCAGCCTCCCGCAGCAATAGTTCTCGGGGCCGATGATGGTCGAACACCTTGGTGAATTTGTCTGGTAGCCTCTGCGATGAGGATTAAAAGCCAAGCTTTGAAACTTCAAACAACCAAACTGACTCATGACAAAAACTCAGAGCGTAGAAAGAGAAACGAAAGACAAAATAGTACATAGTGAGAGGTTGTGCAACTAGGATGATTTTCTGTACCAGCTTTTTTTAATGAATTGGAGAGGATGATGGCGAAGAATATCATCCTAGTTGCACAACCTCTCACTACGTCTTGTTTCGCCTTTGGTTTCTCTTTCTACGCTTTGATTTTTTGTCATGAGTCAGTTTGGGTGTTTCAAGTTTCAACACTTGGCTTTTAATCCTCATTGCAGAGGCTACAAGACAAATTCGCCAAGGTGTTCGACCGCCATCGGCCCCGAGAACTGTTGCTGCGGGAGGCCAGGCGCCGGCGTCACTTGCGGGACATGGATGTAGTGTTCGAAGCCGACCGCCACATGTATCTCACGCACGGATGGAAGCACTGCACCCACGCTCATGACCTTCACCTCGGGCACATCTGCATCTTAAGCTACGACACTAGCCACGCCATGCTCAACGTAAAATTTTAGGATATCATATCACATTAAGCATTGACACTTCGTAACCTAAATAGCCGTCATTTATGGTTCCATCGACACCGAGGAACCCCCTAACCTGCTCATCCTCAGGCGCCCTCAGGTATGGCGACACATGGTCAACAGGTCAGCACTCGGACCGGGGGATTCTCGGCCTGGGCGACGGCGCCGGGACCGGCGGGACCCACAAGCTCCACCATCTATCCCCTCAGCGACCAACGATCCTCGACCATCTGCCCCGACCCTTGACCCCTTGGCGACCGGCGATCCTCGACCCTCGACCCTAGTTTTACCAACCGGCGATGCTCGACCCGGTTCTGTCAGCGCCGACACACCCCGTCGGCGATCCTCTACCCAGTTCCGTCGGTGCCGATGCATCCCGTCGGTGATCCTCGACCCGGTTTCCTTTTTCCTCTTCTTCTTCTGCTCTTCTACCCGGTGGGGAGGCGGCCGGTGGGCCGACGCGTTGGGTCGGCGCGGCAGGGCGGCAAGGGCGGTGGGGGTCGGGGGCGGCGGCGGCGGCCGTTGGGGTCGGGGGCGGCGCAGTGGAGTGAGAGAGAAAGAGAGATGGAGAGTGGGAGGTGGGGTGCAGGGGGTGGGCCGTAGCCGTTAGCTGCCGTTCTCTTTGCCGTCTTCTAGGAGACGGCAAAGATTCTTTGTCTTCCGCTAGCAGACGGCAAAGAGGTGGGGTGGACCGTTACAGTGAACTGGCCTCCACTGGACCCCACCCCCACCTCTTTGTCGTCTGCTAGTGGACGGCAAAGATTCTTTTCCATCTGCTAGCAGATGGCAAAGAAATGGCTGATGCCAAATATTATATTTGCCATCAGCCATTTCTTTGCCGTCTGTTTTCTGTAAGCAGGGCAAAGACCTTCTTTGTCATCCGTTAGTAGACGGCAAATTCCATGATTCCAGTAGTGCTCGTCCCTACAAGGTCCAATGGCTTAGCGACTCTGGCACCATTCAAGTGGAGCACACCGTGCAAGTTTCTTTCAAGATCGGCGCCTACGAGGACATCTTGGAGTGTGATGTGGTTCCTATGTCTGTGTGCCATCTCTTCTTAGGGAGACCTTGGCAATTTGACCGTGATGTCATCCACAACGGAAGAACCAACCACTATAGCTTCAAGATGAAGGGAAAGGAGTACGTGATATGACCTATGTCACCAAGTCAAGTGATCGCCGACAAGCAAGCATCCACCCATCATGGAGAGACTAGTGAGAGAGGGAACCACCACAAAGAGAGTGAGCGCCACAAGCCCAAAATGAGTGACTCTTCACCAAGAGAGAAAAACTTAGCCCTCCTAGCCACCAAAAGAGAGATGAGAGAAGTGTGTGAGAACCCATCGAGTGTCATACACTATGTCCTAGTGTTTAAAGATGAGGTGGCAAGGACTAACCCTTCTAATCCTCTTCCTCTAGTGTTCCCTAACTTGTTGCAGGAATTCGCGGATGTCTTCCCCAATGAGCTACCTCTGGGTCTTCCTCCTCTACGCGGCATTGAACACCGGATTGACCTCATCCCCGGTGCACCTCTTCCTTACAAGGCTCCATAGCAAGCCAACCTCGAAGAAACCAAAGAAATACAAAGGCAAGTCCAACATCTCATAGACCATGGACATGTGCGTGAAAGTTTGAGTCCTTGTGCCATACCGGTCATTCTTGTCCCAAAAAGAGACGGTAGTTTTCTCATGTGTTCCGATTGTAGACCCATCAATGCCATCACCCTTCATTATAGGCATCCCATTCCACGCCTTGATGATATGCTAGATGAGCTTAGCGGCGCCACCATTTTCTCAAAAATTGATCTTAAAAGTGGCTATTACCAAATCCGCATTCAAGAAGGTGATGAATGGAAAATCGCTTTTAAAACTAAATTTGGCTTGTACGAGTGGTTAGTTATGCTTATGGGTTTGTCGGAAGCTCCCGGTACTTTCATGCGTGTCATGAATTTTGTGCTTCGCCCATACATTGGCATGTTTGTTGTGGTCTACTTTGACGATATACTTAAGTTTAGCAAATCCCTCAAAGATCATGTAAATCATCTTAGGGGCATTTTGCAAACTCTTCGAAAGGAACGTCTTTATGCCAATATAGAAAAATGCACTTTTGGTGTTGACAAACTTGTTTTCTTGGGTTTCATTGTTTCTTCCAAGGGTGTTCACGTTGATGAGTCTAAAATTAAAGCAATTAAAACTTGGCCACAACCCATTAATTTGCAACAAGTGCGTAGTTTCCTTGGTCTTGCGGGTTTTTATCGTCGCTTTTTGAAAGACTTTAGCACTATTGCCGCACCGTTGCATGCCTTGAGCAAGAAAAATGCACCCTTTGTTTGGGGACCTTCACAATCTACCGCATTTGATGAGGTCAATTCTTTGCTTACACATGCTCCAATTCTTGCTTTGCCTAATTTTGACAAAACCTTTGAGGTTCATTGCGATGCTAGTGGCAATGGTATTGGTGTAGTTTTGATGCAAGAAAAGTGACCCATTGCATATTTTAGCAAAAAAATTCCAGCGCTCAACTTAACTATCCAATCTATGACAAAGAATTGTATGCTTTAGTGCATGTTTTGCATGTTTGGGAGCACTATCTTCGCCCACATGAATTTGTCATACATACCGATCATGAGACACTTAAGTACCTTAAAGGTCAAACCAAGTAGAATAAACCGCATGTTAAATGGAGTGAATTTATTGACACTTTCCCTTATGTGATCAAGTACATTAAGGGCAAAGAAAATGTTGTGGCGGATGCTCTTTCCCGCAAATGCATGTTAGTTACTCAACTTGAATTGAATGTTGTTGGATTCGAACATATCAAAGACTTTTATGAGCACGATGTTACTTTTGCTACTCCTTATGCTAAGTGTGTGATGCATACATCTTGGGAACGATATTATATCAAAAATGGTTATCTAATTAGAGCTAAAAAACTATGCATCCCCTAGTCTTCTCTTCACTTGTTACTTTTGCAAGAGGCTGATGGAGGACTCATGGGACATTTTGGACGCGACAAGACTTTTGCCACACTCTCCAAGAACTACTTTTGGCCCAAGATGTTCCGCGATGTCTCACGCATCACCAGCCGGTGCTCTACATGCCGCAAAGCTAAGTCACAAGCTCAATCCCATGGTTTACATATGCCACTTCCTATTCCACATCAACCATGGGAATATATTAGCATGGATTTTGTGCTTGGATTACCTAGGACTCAAAATGGCAAGGATTCTATATTTGTTGTTGTGGACCGATTCTCTAAAATGGCTCATTTCATCCCATGCAATAAGATAGATGGTGCTTCACATGTTGCAAATCTTTTTTGTAGGGAAATCTTGAGGTTACATGGAGTGCCAAAGACAACCGTGTCAGACCGAGACGTCAAGTTCCTAAGCTACTTTCGAAAGACGCTATGCGCCAAGCTCGGCATCAAGCTACTATTATCGACGGCCTATCATCCTCAAACCGATGGCCAAACGGAATTCACCAACCTGACGCTATCTACTCTCCTACACGTGTTGATAAAGAAGAACATCAAGGAGTGGGAGGAGTGCTTACCCATCGCCGAGTACGCCTACAACCGAGCAAGACACTCTACTACCGGCAAGTCCCCCTTCGAGGTTGTCTACGGCTTCAACCCTTTTTCGCCTTTGGACATCCTTCCTCTAACGCTCCAAGAACGAGCGAACATGGATGCTAGTGCAAGAGCAAGTTATCTCAAGAAGATGCATGAAGAAACAAGGTCCACGATTGAGCGTCAAGTACACCGCCTCGCCACCAAGCTTAACATCAACAAGTCACCAATGGTGTTCCAACCGGGCGATCTCGTATGGTTACATCTCCGCAAGGACCACTTCCCCAAGGAGCGCAAGTCCAAGCTACTTCTGAGAGCCGATGGACAATTCAAGGTGTTCGCACGCTACAATGACAACGCCTACAAGATCGACATTCAATGTGACAAGTACAACGTAAGTGACATCTTCAACGTCAAAGACTTGTCCCAATACCATGGTGATGAAGATCACGATCCGCAGACGGATCTCTCCCAAGGGGGGGGGGGAAGATGATGCGGAGCATCCCTCGACCATCCCCATGGACATTCCATCACCATCACAAGCACAAAGAGGACCAATGACAGGAGCTCGCGCACATGCCATCGAAACCGAGGTTAACTCTTTCCTCTTCGAGTTTTGTTCAGATTCACACGGGAATTGGGTCCTACCTCAAACGGAGATGTTATGGATTCTTAGGTACCAAGAAGAAGTCCATGAAAAAGCTAGGAGGGAGACCCAAACACATATGGAGGTGGAGAAGGAAGAAGAACACCAAAATGCGAATCAAAGGAGGGCCCTGGACTACCCCATGTGCCTGGCCACCAGCAGCCCGAGTGCCCGGCCCTCCCCTACGGCCGGCTGGACGAGCCCCTGGCCACCCCGGGTGCCCGGCCTGGAAGGCCCCGGGTGCTCGGCCCCTGCCTGTGCGCTGGCCTTGGCCGCCTCGGGTGCCCGGCCCCCTTCTTGGGCGCTGCCCCTGCCACCCCTGGGTGCCGTGCCTCCTCCTGGGCGCGGCCCCAGCCCGCACCAAGTGCCCGGGCCATCAACCCCCGGGTGCCCACCCCCTACAACCACTTGGCCGCAGCCTCCCTGGCCGGACCGGGTGCCCAGTCCTCCGCACCCCGGGTGATGTGGAGCATCCTATGGTCATCCCCATGGACCTACCATTGTCACACCAAGTGCCCAGAGGACTGATGACACGTGCACGAGCTAGAGCTCTCGACAATGGGGTAACATCTATCCTTAGTGATATTCCATATGATCCTCTCGAGACATGGCTACTACCTAAGTCCGGAATGTTGTGCATGATCAGGTACCAAGAGGACACTCTCGAAGATGCACGTGAAGACGGACAAGTCTACGATGAAGGGAACCAACGGAAGGAACCGAGAACAGCTTCCAGGACCCGGACATCCGGCCAGGACCCCGGACATCCGGCCCCTAGAGGTGTCGACAGCAGCAGCAGCCCAGCAGCCAAGTCTACAGGGCCCAGACATCCGGCCTCGGGCCCGGACATCCGGCCTCCAGCCAGGAAAGCCAGACCCCCAGCCCGGACATCCGGACAAGCCCTATCCACAGAGCAGAAGAACGGCCCCAAAAGCCCGGACATCCGGCCCCAGCCCCGGACATCCGGCTCCTCGTGAAGGCCCGGACATCCGGCATGACGCCCGGACGTCTGGATCCGCCTGTCTACGCACAGCAAAGAGCTGAGGCCCATGTATCCCTTCGCCCCCTAGACTATATATACTCCCTCTCCCTCACATTTTAGGGTTAGCAATGTGATAGCTCATTTTAGGAGATAGAGCTATGCTCATCCACTTGATACCTTCTCCATTGGAGTTCACGACCTCTACGGAGAAGATCCCCCAAGTGGATTCAAGACCCCTCATGGGAAGACCCTCAAGACCTGCTCAAAGAGAAGAACTTGGTACTTGTATCGTCCTTTGTTGACTTTGGATTGTGTATCTCTTCATGTATTCGGATCTAGCACATGTGTAATCGAATCTTGTTGGTTTGAGTGAATCCTCTCGTGTTTCCCCTCGTGTTTTCGTTCGTGTTCTTTGTGTTCTTTGTGGGATCCGCTCCAATCATGAAAGATCGGGCATCTAGCGTTCTACCCTACATCATCTTGGTATCATGAGCCACGTTGATCACGATTTTGGAGCCCCCCTCTTTGTTTTCTAGCCTAACTTTGTTGTGTTCTTACCCAATTTCAAAAATTCCCCGCAAAAATAGCCCCCAATTTTTTTTGTGATTTGTTGGTGTGATGAAGTTTTTGTTGGATTTGATCCGTGGATTTCATGTGTAATAGATAGATCTAGCTTTCCCCCATAATTTCCCCAATTTCCATCCACGAAATCTCTCGAATTTTGCCACGAAATTTTCTTTTCCATCGAGATCCACCGAGTCCGTCCATGGACCCAGAGCCCGGAGATCCGGTCTGTGACCCCTGGACATCCGGCGACCCTGGACATCTGGCCTGCAAGCCCGGGCATCCGGCCCCTGGCAGCAACAACTCGTCCACCACTCTTTTCATCCGCCTAATTTTCACCAATTTTGACCGGGCTTACATCAATACTTCCGCATACCACCATCACTTTCGGCAACCACCACCACTTACCTGCTACCACCTCCGACAATTTTTGCCACATTTGGTCTTGGAGAATCCGCCTAACGTGTTTCGGGTACTTAGGGACGGTTCGACATCGACATCACTGCCGCTCATCTTCGTCATCGACCCCGACCACTTCATCATTTTGACACCATACACCATAAGCAAGGACGGTAACTTCGACAACACTCTCGTATACTCTCCCTTGTCATTGCATTGATAACCCCATAGCCCATTTTCGAGACTAGCCATTTGAGTATTGCCGGCAATGTTACTTGTGCACATTAGTGGTCATTGCATATATCACATCGTTGGTATACATATCTTCGTATCATATCTTGTGCCACAAGGTTGTCATCGCATATACACAATTTCTATCTTGGTTCGTCAAGTTTTACATAAGTGGCCATAGAAAGAGCTCAAAAGAGAAAGAGCCAAACAAGCTTTTAAGCAAAAGAGAAAGATAAGCAAAGAGCTTTTAAGCAAGAACCATAGCATCATACTACATAAAGATTGTCATACTCGATCATCTTGGATCATACCACTGGAACACCATACATAAAGCATACTTGGGATAGAAGTCGTTGCATTTTTTCCTTGTAGGTCATGCACAAGTCTCGTATCCGCCTATTGTGCAATCGTGCTAGCGTCTCTCTAGAGTTGTGCAACAAAAGCATTTTCCGTGGATTCCACATTTTGAGCTCATTTTTGGTTGCACAACCCCATCTATCTTTCCGTGTGTGTGTTTCCGTGTACCACATATTGCTTGGTCTAATTGTTGCATTTGCAAATTTGCGAATCTTTTCCAACATTATTGAGCCGTGCTACCATTCGCATCAAATTTTGTGCCACCATCCTCACCAAGCTCCACCAACGGCTTTTATTTGTGTAGGTGTAAGAATCGACAAGAATCGGTACCAATTGTGCTATTTTCTTACTACACATTCGAGTGATCATTGATCCATTCTCAACATCGGTCAAGGTACATTTGGTATAGTTCTTCTCTTTCTCCCACTCACAAATTTACTTCGAATGATGGATAGGCAGAGTACCTCTACAAACCCACTCTTCCTCGAGCAAGACGACGACCCTAACAACTATGTCACCAAGAACCACCTTTTCAGCGCAGAGAGCTTTACATCAAGAGAATGAAGCATTGGGCGACCTCATCGACCTACTTGCTTCCGACTTGCGACAATCTGAACAACATACAAGGGACTACTTCGACACATCAATGGCATCTCTCAAGGAGGACATCCGAGCCATGATGGTCAACCGCTCTTCTACCTCGTCATCATATTAAAGACGGAGCCGCTCGAGTCGACATTCCGATGACACCATCTCCGGTTCAAGTACACCGACATCCAACACTCTTCGTCGAGCCGTGCGCCAAGACCGTTAAGCAAACCACAATCCTCTACACGGCAAGGATCGACAACAAGAGCAACTTGAAGAGCAAGAACACCGACATCGTCAACATCAAGCTACCCTTGCGCAAGCACAATAAAGGCAACGCCAATGCCAACAAGAAAAAGAGCGAGCGCGCCAACAACAAGACGAGCAAGACGCCGAAGCCCTACGTCAACAACAATAACGGCGTGAAGCACATGCCCTTCAGGCGCAACATGCCATCCGCGAAACCAATCGCGCCGTCGCCGCCCGTAACCAACGTGTTCGAGAAGAAGAAGAAGCACTTCGCGACGAAGTCCAAGGGCGACGACATCAAGCACGATTGCAACGACAAGCTCCACAAGCTCGACAAGAACCACACGTTCGCCATGAGCAACAAGACAACAGAAATCCTCCAAGGCAAGAGCAACTAGAGGGTGACAATCCTCCACGTCAAGGGCGTCATCACCCCCGACCCCAACAAAATGAAGAGCAATGCTACGGCAAGCTCAAGTTCACCATACCCAAGTTCACCGGAAGCAATGATCCCGAAGAGTATCTTTCATGGGCATTGAAGGTTTACAAGATCTTTCGGTTGCACAACTATGAGGAAGAGAAGAAGATCGCCATGGCATCCCTTGAGTTGCAAGACTATGTCCTCATTTGGTGGGAGCAAGTCATTGACCACCGGGAGGCAAGAGGTGAACCACCCATCACTACTTGGGCACAAATGAAGGATGTCATGAGAGCCCGCTTTGTGCCAACCTACTACAACCACGACCTCTTCAAGAAATTACAACTCCTCAAGCAAGGAACAAAGAGCATTGAAGAGTACTACAAGGAAATGTAGATTGCCATGATACGAGCCAATGTCATGGAAGATGATTAGCAAACTATGGCATGTTTCTTGAATGGACTCAATCAGCCTATCAAGAAGATCGCCGACTTCCAACCTTGCTCCACCCTCATCGAGCTCGTCCATCAAGCCACCAAGGCAGAACGACAAGTGCAAGATGACTTCAAGTACGCCAAGTATTCTTCCAAGACCTACGGCTCCAACATCCAAGCTTCAACGACTTCAACACCTTCTACCACAACCAAGCCTTCTACAAGCAACGACGACAAGTCAAGTTACAAGAAAACTTCGACAACCTCAACTCGTCCTCCTACTACAAGCAACTTCAAGCCGAGAGCTTCATCATCTACGACTCCACCTGATGAGACCATCAAGACAAGTTCCATCAAGTGCTTCACTTGTGGCGGCCGAGGCCACAAGTCCTTCGAGTGTACCAACAAGCGCACCATGATCCTCAACGACGACGCCACCTACGACTCCATGAGTGAAGAGGAAATGGAGGCCCTTGAGCATGTGGCCATGCACCGGAGCGTGAATGAGGATGAAGATGATCAAGTCTTTTGTGACGAAGATTCGAGCCCCACTCTTGTTGTCTCCAAAGTCTTGAAACTTCAACATCAACAGGATGAAGACCAAAGATGCCATATCTTCCACACCAAGGCGGGCATCAATGGAAGGTCCGTGAAGGTCATCCTCGACGGAGGAAGTTGCCATAACTTGGCGAGTGAAGAACTATGCTCCAAGCTCCAACTGGTCAAGATGAAGCACCCTCACCCCTACAAGGTCCAATGGCTTAGCGATTCTGGCACTATCCAAGTAGAGCACACCGTGCAAGTTTCCTTCAAGATAGGAGCATACGAAGACACATTGGAGTGTGATGTCGTTCCGATGTCCGTTTACCATCTCCTACTTGGACGACCATGGCAATTTGACCGCGGTGTCATCCACAATGGGCGTACCAATCACCATAGCTTCAAGATGAAGGTCAAGGAGTACGTGCTATGACCTATGCCACCAAGCCAAGTGATCGCCGACAAGCAAGCAACCACACATCATGGAGAGAATAGTGAGAGAGTGAGCCACCCAAAAGGGAGTGAGAGCCACAAGCCAAAAATGAGTGCCTCCACGATGAGCGATAAGAAAAACCTAGTGCTATTTGCTACCAAAAGTGAGATGAGAGAAGTGTGTGAGAACCCATCAAGTGTTATGCACTATGTCCTTTTGTGCAAGGACGGGGCACCAAAAACTAACACCTCTCACGATCTACCTTCAGTGTTGTCTTCTTTATTGCAGGAATTCCAAGATGTATTCCCCGACAAGCTACCTCCGGGTCTACCTCCACTTTGAGGCATCGAACACCGCATCGACCTCATACCCGGAGCACCTCTTCCTAACAAGGCACCATACCGAGTCAATCCCGAATAAACCAAGGAGATCCAATGGCAAGTGCAACAACTCATCGACAACGGCCATGTACGATAAAGCTTGAGCCCATGTGCCGTCCCGGTAATCCTTGTTCCCAAGAAAGATGGTACATACATCAAAGATGATTATCTTATGAGAGCTAACAAACTATGTATTCCCGAGTCTTCTCTTTGTTTGTTACTTTTGCAAGAATCTCATGGAGGAGGACTTATGGGACACTTCAGACACGACAAGACATTTTCTACGCTCTCCAAGAACTACTTTTGGCCCAAGATGTTCCGCGATGTCTCATGTTTCACCAACCGATGCTCTACATGTTGCAAAGCTAAGTCTAAAGCTCAATCTCGTGGTCTCTATATGCCACTTCCAATTCCATATCACCCATGGGAAGACATTAGTATGGACATTGTGCTTGGTTTGCCTAGAACTCGAAACGGCAAATATTCCGTGTTTGTTGTTGTGGACCGATTCTCTAAAATGGCTCATTTCATCCCATGCAACAAGATAGATGATGCTTCACATGTTGCAAATCTTTTTTGTAGGGAAATCTTACGCCTACATGGAGCGCCAAAGACTATTGTCTCGGACCGCGACGTCAAGTTCTTAAGCTACTTTTGGAAGACCTTCTGCGCCAAGCTCGGAATCAAGCTCTTGTTCTCTTCGGCATACAATCCCCAAACCGACGGCCAAACGAAGGTGACGAACCGGACACTCTCTACTCTACTACGCATGTTGATCAAGAAGAACATCAAGCAGTGGGAGGAGTGTCTACCCATCGCCGAGTAAGCCTACAACCGCGTAAGACATTCGACTATTGGCAAGTCCCCTTTCGAGGTCGTCTACGGCTTCAACCCGTTGTCCCCATTGGACATTCTTCCTCTACCACTACAAGAGCACATCAACATGGATGCAAGCGCACGAGTGAGCTACCTCAAGAAGATGCATGAAGATACAAGGCACACCATCGAGCGCCAAGTACAACGACTCACAACCAAGCTCAACATCAACAAGCAACCCATGATATTCAATATTGAAGATCTCGTGTGGATACACCTTCGCAAGGACCGCTTCCCCAACAAACGCAAATCCAAGCTTCTACCTTGAGCTGACGAACCCATCAAGGTACTAGCACGCTACAACAACAATGCATACAAGATCGATCTCCCGCGCGACAAGTACAACATGAGTGACATATTCAACGTCAAGGATCTCTCTCCCTACCATGGTGATGAGGCTTTCGATCCGAGGTTGGATCTTTCCCAAGGGGTGGGGGAGATGATGCGTAGCATCCTATGGTAATCCCCCTGGACCTACCATCGTCTCACCAAGTGCCAAGAGGACCGATGACACGAGCACGAGCTAGAGCTCTCGAGAACGAGGTGACATCTATCCTTAGTGATATTCCATATGATCCTCTCGAGACATGGCTACTACCTAAGTCCGGAATGTTGTGCATGATCAGGTACCAAGAGGACCCTCTCGAAGATGCATGTGAAGATGGACAAGTCTACGATGAAGGGAACCAATGGAAGGAACCAAGAACAGCTTCTAAGACCCGAACATCCGGCCCCTGGAGGTGTCGACTGCAGCAACAGCCCAGCAGCGAAGTCTACAAGGCCCGGCCATCCGGCCCCGGGCCTGGACATCCGGACCCCAGCCTGGAAATCCGGACCCCCAGCCTGGACATCCGGACAAGCCCTATCCAGAGAGCATAAGAACGGCCCTGACAGCCCGGACATCCGGCTCCTCGTGAAGGCCAGACACCCGGACGTCCGGCTCTGCCTGTCTACGCACAGTAAAGGGCCGAGGCCCATGTATCCCTTCACCCCCCTAGACTATATATACTCCCTCTCCCTCACATTTTAGGGTTAGCAATGTGATAGCTCAATTTAGGAGATAGAGCTTTGCTCATCCACTTGATACCTTCTCCATTGGAGTTCACGACCTCTACGGAGAAGATCCCCCAAGTGATTCAAGACCCCTCACAGGAAGACCCTCAAGACCTCCTCACGGAGAAGAACTTGGTACTTGTATCATCCTTTGTTGACTTTGGATTGTGTATCTCTACATGGATTCGGATCTAGCACATGTGTAATTGAATCTTGTTGGTTTGAGTGAATCCTCTCTTGTTTCCCCTCGTGTTTTCCCTCGTGTTCTTCATGTTCTTCGCGGGATCCACTCCAATCGTCAAAGATCGGGCATCTAGGGTTCTACCCTACATCACCGGGTGCCCGGCCTTCTCCTACCACATCCCCTCCGGGTGCCCGGACCCCTTTATCCCGGGTGCCCGGACCCGTTCGGTTTGTGCCTGCGTGCACTTAAGGCAAAAGACCCATGTACCCCCATTTTTCCCCAATTTCGTTCCTAGCCTATAAGTACTCCTCACCTAGCTTGTTCTAGAGGTTAGCAAAGTATTGGATAGACATTGAGAGAGCTTTGCTAATCTTCCCCTCCTCTTGGAGATGAGGACCTCCTCGGAGAAGAATCCTTGTGGATTTCAGGGCCTCCTCTTGGAAAAGATTATCATCAAGGCCTCACCTCTCTTGGGAGTGGGAAGAACTTTACCCTAGTGCTATTTTTCTTGAATTTTTCTTGTATTCTTGTGGATCTCATGTATGCTACTCTAGTGGATGTGTGATCTGGGTTTGTTTGAGTGATTTCACCCTTGTGTTCTTGTGAGTTCATCCCTTTTCCCCCCTCCAAGTGTGAAAAGATCTACCCTAGGGTTTCACCCTACAACAATCTATGTGTTTGCTAGTCTAGTGGATGTGTGATTCGACTTGTTCTAGAGTGTTTCCTCTCATTTTCCCTCGTGTTTTCCCTTGTGTTCTTTGTGTTCTTCGCGGGATCCCCTCCATTTCGTGAAAGATCGGCCCCTAGGGTTCCACCCTACATCATCTTGGTATCATGATCCACGTTGATCATGAATTTGGAGTCCCCCCCACCGTTTGCTAGCCTTGTTTTGCTTGATTTCATCCTAAATTCAAAAATCCCCACCAAAAGTAGCCCCAATATTTTTTGTGATTTGTTGGTTTGGATGATATTTTGTTGAATTTGATCCATGGATTCAAAGTGTTTCAAGTCGATCCAGCTTTCCCCATCATTTCCCCCATTTCCATCCACGAAATCTTCTCAATTTTGCCCTGGGAAATCATATTTTTCTGCCCCCATTCTCAGATCCGGAACTTAGGGTTCGTCCCGAAAGAAATTCCACAACCCCCGGAACTTCCGGCATCCCCCGGAACTTCCGTCCTAGCCCCAGAACTTCCGGACTAAACAGAAAATTTACCCCAAAAATCCCCAGACTCCCAGCACTTTTTCCATGACCCCGGGAACTTTCGACCACCCCTGGAACTTTCGGTCTAACGAGAAACTTTCCCCGAAATATCAGCATTGACCTTCTTCATCGTTTTCATCACAACTTTCCGCTTCGAACTCCGATTTGAGTGTTCTTTGGCTCGTTTTGAAGCTATCGACGTGCTCGAGGACCTCACCTTGGTTTCACCACCATTTGACTCCATAAAAGTTTTGGAACTTTGGCATCTTTGCCTAGGGCTTCCACCATATCGTCCGCAATACCACCACCGACTTCCGCAACCTAACCCATTTTGTTCCCCATAGCATTTGTGGTTGTTTTAGTTGTGATTTGAGTCTCCAAAGGTGTTACGACTACTTAGGGACGGTTACTTCTTCATCAACCACCACCATAACTACCGCATAACCTTTCCCACCATACACTTCCTCCACCTCAACTAAACCCAATTTTGTTTGAGCTTGTTTGAGTTGTGGGTTGTGTCTTCTAAGGTGTTTCGGCTACTTAGGGACGGTGACTTCAACTCTGACTCGCATAACCCATCATTGCACTTCCGCAATTCCATTGAGCTTCCGCAAAACCACCACCGCATTCCGCTACCACCATTTGACATTTGCCTTTGAGATTTCGAGTTTGCAATTTTTCTATTTCCTAATGTGTTTCGGCTAATTAGGAATGAGTCTACATCATGAACACCGCCTCTCATCATCGCCACGAGGTCTTCATCGACATTGACCATATCATCATCTGTTCTTGCTTACAGTCGACAAACCACGAACGGTAACCTCTATATCATCTTGTGATGAGGACATCAATACCATTGTTACACCCACAACCCCTGCTGCTATACATACTGGACCAATTACTAGAGCTCGTGCACGCCAATTGAATTACCAGGTACTTTTGTTTCTTGGTAACGATTCTAATGTTCATGAGAATATGATGCTGCCTAAATTGGATACATTTGTTTTGCTTACAAATGAAGGGCCTAGCTTGGACAAGAAAGATGAACCTTGGAGAAAGTTCAAGCATGGAGATGATGGCATGCGCCAGGGGAACAAGAATGGAGTTTCAAGTGATGATTTCAGGACTTTGAAGCCACCATAATGAGTGCCTGAAGACTTGGACGAAATATACAAGATGCCACTTCCTAAATTTCGTCCAGAGGCTATTATAGGTGCTGCGTCGCCTTATTATTGGGCCAGGACCATGTAATTTTGAAATACTTGAGTATAGGCTGTTTTTAGAGTCCGTATGTGTGGGGAAATAAGAGTTAGGGTTGGTTTCGGACCCCTCCTCCAAGGGCCACGAAATTCCCCCCTCTTACTCCATATATACAGCCCTTAGGCCGCCGTTTAGACTTTGGGTTTTGTTGAGATTAAAAGTTCGCCATAGCTGCAACTTCGCGTACTTCGTTTGTTTTCAACGACCAGACCAAGACGTCACAGAACCCCAGTTGATCAATAAAGCTTTCCTCTTTTATTCACAATATCCAGATTGCAATTTCAGTTTATTGCTTGTTCTTCGTTTGCTTGCAGGAGATAGACCTTCATGGTCAGGTTAATCGTGCTCCGGCGTGGTCAATAACCTCTCGGAGTTGGTTTAGCGATTGCTAAGGCGCAACGTCCTTGCACGTTCGTAGTCGGATTGTCAAATTCTACTCCACCAAAAACTATAGCCACCATGTCATCGAAAGACGGGACACCTTGGCCCCTATCAAGTGGTATCAGATTTCCAGGTTGCTCGGTGATATTTTCCAGGTTTTCATATTTTAGATCGAGCCTGTTCTTCATACCTACAGTCCACGAAAAAGCCACAAAAAATTAGGGTTAGTTCATCATATCGGAACCAATCTGATCCTTTGCATAATATTTTTAGGGTTTTACTTTCTTGAATTTGTGGTTGCATCATCGTGTCTAGTTGATGGTCTTAGCGTATAGTCCTTTAGAGTTTCGAGTTCTGTCATAGTTTGTTATGCCGCCGCCGCACCATCTTCATCGCTGCTGCCATATACCACCACTGCTGCCATATCATACCACCGCTGCCATATCCTACCACCACTGCCATATCCTACCACCGCTGCCATATACCAACCGCTGCCATATACCACCACCGCTGCCATATCCTACCACCGCTACCATATACCACCACCATATATCCACCACCATTCCGAGTTCTTTTCATATTAGGTTTGTTTTCAAGATCCATCTATTTTCCAATTCATGTTTCCTTACCTGAGTAGGTTTTGAAAAAAAAAAGAGTCTAGAGACCCCGGGCAGTTTTTAGGCCAAAATTTCAGCAGGCGAAAATATTTTTTCCCTATCCTGTTTTTAGGTCCCAGGGAGCATTTTGAGACACTCACCATCATAGTGATTTTTTGTCGCACTTTTTCGTCGTCGCTGCCCTGATTTCTAAAAAAAATAATCAAAAAAATTTCGTGCCTATCCTGTTATTTTGAATTGGGAAGAGTTTTGAGACACTCGCCATTATAGTGATATTTTGCAAAAAAAAGGAGCGCAAAAAAAAAGAGTATTTTTTTTTCACAGTGTGCTTTCCCCATGTTTGCGTGCCGCGCTGTGGTTTTGTTAGTGTTCTAGGATCGCGTCTCTAGTACGGTCTACCCTAGGACCAGCATAGTACCATCATTGAGCGTTTATTCACCTTTGCATCTCTGAATTGATTATTGCTGACCCTTTTTGCTACCATATTATAAGCCTTCCCAGGTCCACATACATCTACGTTGTGCATTTGACTCTCGCTGGTAATCGCTCTATCCAAGCTTTGAGAGTTTTGACTACAACGGTTGCCGATCACCACCTGCTGCTTGGTAAAAACTGGTAAGAATTTGAGATTCGCTTGACGGATTTGTGACTTTCCACAACACCAGCGCCACTTCCTAGTAGTCTATAGGATCATATTCTTGTGTTTTTCTCTTGCTGCTAACCATGCCAGGATCACAAGCGGATGAGCTGGACTGGGAGAACATGACAAATAAGGAGCTCCATGATAAATTCTAGGAAATGTTGGGTCAACAGGTGGAAGACGTGATGGCCAGTTTTGGCAAGGCTTTAGCGAGGATTGATGACATCGAGAAAACAATTGACAATAGGTTGGATGCTAAGTTCGCTGAAGTGCTTGCGCGTCTACCTCCACCTACTACCTCTGTTGCACCATTGCAACATCAACAACAACAACAACCACCTCCACATCGCGAAACAGACCTCGGCCGAGCAAGGCAGTTCCTCTTGAGCCTGGCCAAACTTCTGGTGCCGCTGCTACTGCTGTTGATACTTCTTTGGCTCCTACTGCTGCTGCGGAGGAGGAGGATAATTCCGCGGGCGATTATGAAGATGAGGTTGATCAAAATCGGAACTACGTGCAACCACCAGCACCACCACCACCAGGTCGTCCACATGCAAATAATCACAATGGTAGGCCTGCACCACCACCTCAGGTATGAGATCATGACCATCTTCCTAAACTAAAATTAAATATTCCACCATTCGAGGGTAGATATGTTCCTGATATATATCTTACTTGGGAGTTAGAAACTGAACAACGTTTTACATGCTTACAATATCCCGAGGAAAGACGTGTTGCTGCAGCTGTTTGTGCTTTCACTAGTTTTGCATGTGTTTGGTGGTCTGAACATTGTAGATTATATCCTATTCCAGCTACTTGGGCTGCTTTGAAAACTGCTATGCCTACTCGTTGGGTTCCACCATATTATCAACGCGAATTACTTCAGAAATTCTAGCGTTTAAGACAAGGAAAAAATTCTGTAGAGGAGTATTATTAGGAATTGCAAACTGCATGATTAGATGTGTTATTGTTGAGGATAATGAGGCTATTCTTGCACATTTTATGGGTGGATTAAATACAGAGATTCAGACCATTTTAGAGTATAACGAGTATAACAATATCACTCGTTTATTCCATCTTGCATGCAAAGCTGAACGTGAAGTGCAGGATCGACAGGCATTGGCGCGAACTAACTTTTCTGCAGGTCGACCTTCATCATGGACACCACATGCATCCTCTACTACCACATGTTCTGTTACACCGGCACCTCCGTCAGCTGCCACCTCCAACCATGATACAAGAAAGCAGGCACAACCACCACTACTTGCCAAGAGCACACCTTCGGGGCCTGCACAGAGCTCTTCTTCATCCATGTCATCAACAGGGCAAACACATGATATCAATTTTCGTCGTTGCAAGGGTGGAAGTCATTATGCGAGAGAATGCCCATCTAAGCGAGTGATGATTGCTACCGAGGATGGTGGGTATGACTCTGCTAGTGACTATGATGAGGAGACTTTGACTCTTATGACAAGTGAAGAACACGGTGGAGATGATTCTGAACAAGCGACACAATACATGGCTGCTGAAGACGCCGACGGGTATGAAAGTTCAGTTGCTCAACGTGTTTTGAGTGTGCAGGTCACACAAGATGAGCAAAATCAGAGGCATAATTTGTTCCATACAAAGGGAGTTGTGAAGGAACATTCTGTTCGTGTCATCATAGATGGAGGGAGATGCAACAACTTGGCTAGCATGGAGATGGTGGAGAAGCTATCTCTCACCACAAGACCACATCCACATCCTTACTACATCCAATGGTTCAACAACAGCGGCAACGTTAAGGTAACATGTACTGTTCGTGTGCATTTTAGTATCTCTACATATGTTGATTCTGTTGATTGTGATGTGGTACCCATGCAAGCATGTTCCTTATTACTTGGTAGACCATGGCAATTTGATAAAAATTCTGTACACCATGGTAGAAACAATCAGTATACTCTTGTTCATAAGGATAAACATATTACTTTGCTTCCTATGTCTCCTGATTCCATTTTGAAAGATGATATTAATAGAGCTAATAAAGCAAAACAGGAGAAAAATAAGAGTGAAAATCAGATTGTGGCAAAAGAATTTGAGCAATAAATGAAGCCTAATAATAAACCATCTAGTGTTGCTTCTGAAATTAAATTGAAAAGTAAATGTTTACTTGCCACCAAATCTGGTATTGATTATCTAGATTTCAGCAAATCTGTTTATTATGCTTTTGTGTGCAAAGAGGCATTATTTTCATTCGGGGACGTGCCTTCCTCTTTGCCTCCTGTTGTCACTAACATTTTGCAGGAGTTCGCTGACGTCTTTCCACAAGACATGCCACAAGGATTACCACCTATTCACGGGATTGAGCATCAACTTGACTTAATTCCCAGTGCTTCGCTGCCAAACCGTGCGCCATACCATACCAATCCAAAGGAGACGAAGGAGATTATGTGTCAAGTACAGGAGCTGCTCGATACGCGAATCTCCTAGTCCTTGTGCTGTTCCTATTATACTAGTGCCAAAAAAGGATGGTACATCGCGTATGTGTGTTGATTGTAGATGCATTAATAATATTACTATTCATTATCGTCATCCTATTTCTAGGCTAGATGATATGCTTGATGAATTGAGTGGTGCTACAATATTCTCCAAAGTTGATTTGCGTAGTGGATACCATCAAAACTAAGTTTGGTTTATATGAGTGGTTAGTCATGCCTTTTGGGTTAACTAATGCACCTAGTACTTTCATGAGATTAATGAACGAAGTTTTACATGCTTTCATTGGATGATTTGTGGTAGTCTATTTTGATGATATACTGATTTATAGCAAATCTTTGGAAGAATATTTGGAACATTTATGTACTGTTTTTATTGCTCTACGTGATGCATGTTTGTTTGGTAACCTTGGGAAGTGCACTTTTTGCACCGACCGAGTATCTTTTCTTGGCTATGTTGTTACTCCACAAGGAATTGAAGTTGATAAAGCCTAGATTGAAGCTATTGAGAGTTGGCCGCAGCCCAAAATGGTCACACAAGTGAGGTGTTTTCTTGGACTCGCTGGTTTCTATTGGCGTTTTGTGAGAGATTTTAGCACCATTGCTGCACCTCTCAATGAGCTTACAAAGAAGGATGTGCCTTTTGTTTGGGGTACCGCACAGGAAGAAGCCTTCACGGTATTGAAAGATAAGTTGACACATGCTCCTTTACTCCAACTTCCTGATATTAATAAGACTTTTGAGCTTGAATGTGATGCTAGTGGAATTGGATTAGGAGGTGTGTTATTACAAGATGGCAAACCTGTTGCATACTTTTCTGAGAAATTGAGTGGGCCTAGTCTGAACTACTCTACTTATGATAAAGAATTATATGCTCTTGTTCGGACCATAGAAACATGGCAACCTTATTTATGGCCCAAAGAATTTGTTATACATTCTGATCATGAATCTTTGAAACACATTAAAAGTCAAGCAAAAATGAACCGTAGACATGCTAAATGGGTTGAATTCATTGAGACTTTCCCTTATGTCATTAAACACATGAAGGGTAAAGAAAATGTTATTGCTGATGCATTGTCTCATTGTTATAATATGCTTTCACAACTTGACTTTAAAATATTTGGTTTGGAGACCATCAAAGATCAATATGTGCAAGATGTTGAATTTAAAGATGTATTGCAGAATTGTAAAGAAGGGAGAACATGGAACAAGTTCGTCATTAATGATGGATTTGTCTTTCGTGCTAACAAGCTATGAATTCCAGCTAGCTCTGTTTGTCTTTTGTTGTTGCATGAGGCGCATGGAGGAGGATTAATGGGACACTTTGGAGTGTAGAAGACGGAGGATATACTTGCTACACATTTCTTTTGGCCAAAGATGAGACGGGATGTTCAGCGTTTTGTTCCTCGCTGCACTACATGTCAAAAAGCTAAGTCATGACTCAATCCTCATGGTTTATATATGCCTTTGCCTGTACCTAGTGTTCTTTGGGAGGATATATCTATGGATTTTGTTTTAGGATTACCTCGAACAAAGAAGGGGGGATAACATATTTGTTGTCATGGATAGATTTTTGAAAATGGCAAACTTCATACCATGCCATAAAAGCGACGATGCTGCTAATGTTGCTGATTTGTTCATTCGTGAAATTATTCGCTTGCATGGTGTGCCAAATACTATTGTTTCAGACCGTGATACTAAATTTCTTAGGCACTTTTGGAAATGTTTATGGGCTAACACTACAGGAATCAGCTTCTTTGCCATCTGCCATGGCAGACGACAAAGGACCGGAAAGCAGACGGCAAAGGGCTTTGCCGTCAGCCGCAGACGGCAAACATGCCCGACGAAGAAAGCTACGATAAACAGCTCATTTTCCGTCTGTTATTGGCCAGCGGACGGCAAAGAACCGTTTGCTGTCAGTGGCGGACGGCAAAGAACGTGGACGACAAAGAATAGACGTTAGCCACGTTAGGTGGCTAACGGGAGGCTTTGCCGTCTGCCAGCTGACGGCAAACATGCCCTCCCCTTTACCGTCTGCCTTGTGACGTCAGGAGACGCGTCATGCCCTCCCGCTCTTTGCCGCCCGCCACGGACGGCAAACTGCCCAAGCCTTTGCCGTCTGCCACAGACGGCAAAGTGACCAAATGGGTCAGCTCCCAGGTTGCACATGGTGCTGCCATGTGGCCTCTTTGCCGTCGGTGGCAGACGGCAAAGGCCCCTTTGCCGTCAGTGGCGGACGGCAAAGTGCCTGTATTGTTTCTGTTTTTTCTGTTTTCTGTTATATCCCTACATTTTCAAAAGATATATATGATATATATAGTTTCAACCTCAAACATACCCCATGTATCATACATCTAGCAGTTCATCAATGCAACAGAATACATAGGGTATTAAAAGATCCAATACATACATAGTTTCACGGAGTTCATCCATATATACATACATAGTTTCACATTGTTCTTCAATACAAATGAAAACAAGAACTAAACACTAGCAGTCCCTCAATGCTGCTTCCATGAAGTGAATCAAACCTTCAAAAATGGGAGTAAGAAAGTTAGAAGAAGAAGAAGAAGAAGACTAGAAGAAGAAGAAGAAGAAGAAGAATAGAAGAAGAAGAAGACGACTAGAAGAAGAAGGAGACTAGTAGTAGAAGAAGATATTTTCTTCTTCTTCTTCTTCTTTTCTCATCTTTCTTCTTCTCTTCTATCTTTTTATCCTTTTCCTTCTCATTCTCATTCTTCTTCTTTTATTCTTTTCTTTTTCTTCTCTTTCTTCTTCTATTCTTTCTTTTTCTCCTCTTCCTTGTTTTTCTTCTTCTTATTCCTTATTTGTGTCATTTTAGAGCTAACTTAGGTAATTATGCCATTTTTTAGCTAACTAAGCTCATTATGTCAATTTGGAGGAAAATAAGGTAAGTATAGGTCATTTTTGTGCAAACCTAGCTGATGATGCCATTTTTGAGCCAACTTAGGTAAGTATAGCTCATTTTTTATCTAACTTAGGTAATTATGCCATTTTGGAGGAAAATAAGCTAAGTATATGACATTTATGAGAGAACCAAGGTTATTATGCCAGTTTTGAAATGAATAAGCTAATTATGTCATAAATGAACTAAATAAGCTAATTATGTCATTTTGGAGGATAATTAGCTAAGTACGTCTTTTTTGGTGAAAATAAGCTAAGTATGTCGCATAATAGGGCTAACAAGCATGTACGAAGCTGTCGGGGTACGACACCTATGGGATCCCGAGAGATCCCTTTACGATTCGGCGGGGGGAGAGGTATACGCAAAGAGAAAAACGAATGATCGACGCGGGAGACTTTTACCCAGGTTCGGGCCGCTGATCAGCGTAAAACCCTACTCCTGCCTCGTGTTCTTATTAATGTTCTTGAGCCCACCCTTCAGGAGCGCTCGCTATGAACAGTACGTTCAAAGAGCAGCTACGCATGCAGAATGGGCCAGAAGTTCTCCTCCTCTGTAGCAGTTGCCTTGGGCCTCCTTTTATATGCTCAAAGGGGTCACCACAGTGGCAAAATGTACATACATTGAGGTGTAAAGTAGCTACAGGGTATCATACCTAACCCCTGACGGATTAGGACAAATGCATTTAATGCACCGTGAGGTGTCCGTTTAGGTGTCCTCACTTTCTTAGGGATGGAAAAGGGGCCATCCCATCAGCACCGCTTAAGCTCTCCCCCACTGGCGCGTTGCCACGCATCCAGGGAAGGACCCAGAATGTCAGACTTGCTACTGTGCCGAAGCGGTGGCATAGTGGCAGAATCTTGCTGGGCGCCGAAGCCTGCCGGGCACCGAGCCTTGCCGGGCGCCAAGCCTTGCCGGGCGCCAAGCCTTGCCGGGCTCCAAGCCTTGCCGGGCTCCACAGGCCATCCCGGCAAGGATCTTGCTGGGGAAGCTGGCCTTCGGATTCCAGCTCTGCTGATCTGCTGATCCTCAGATCTCGGACTTGATGATTTCTTTGGTGGCTTGAATCGACCTCAAACTGTTCCCGGCAAGCCTTACCGCGAGGATGACAACAACTGCCCGTGCACAAGTACGGGGTACTAGTGGCCCAATACTTAGTACACCGACAGGAGCCCCCGGGCCTAGGCCATACATGAGTGCGAGGCGTTGTTGGGCTAGTCCCAAACAGTGCACGGGCACGCGTGGCAGGGGATTAACTGCTCGTAAATATCTCGTTTTACTGTGGCCCCCACTACACGCACCGAGCGCGCGACGTGGGAAGTGTGCCTCAAAGGCTGCAACTGCCTCGTGCCTATAGAGGCACATTCACATTGGGGAATAAGAGAGGCGGCCCCGCTCCTTCCCCATAAAAAGGAGAAGCCGCAGAGGCACAAGCCTATTTACCCCCCTCTTCTTCTCAATCTGGCCATCGCCATCGCCTTCCTCCTCTCGAGCTCAGAGCGAAGCTTTTTCCTCTTCCGCCCGCTGCTTCCACGCTCGCTCCACCCCTGGCTTCCGCCCTCACAGCCGCCATGCCACCCAAGGCCAGCAAAGGCAAGGGCAAGGAGGCGAAAGCCGACGTTCCGGAGAGCGAACTGGTGAAGATGCGGAAGAGGCTTGTCGTCTTCCCCCCATCGCTCGATGCTGAAGCTCTGAAGGGGCGATACCAATGCATGTGGGCGAAAGAGACGCAAGCTCATCCCGCCACACGCGTAATTCCAGGTGCTTGTTCCAAAGGTGGATCGGACAGATACCCTTTCTTCACTGCGTATTTCTATTGCGGGCTCTGTCCCCCCTTTTCCGACCTCTTCAATGATATCATGTACACATACGGCTTTCGTCTTCTCGATTTCACGCCGAATGCGGTACTTTGCATGTCCATCTTTGCCCATCTCTGTGAAAACTTTGTCGGCGTGATTCCCAATTCTGCTCTTTTTCGCCATTACTTCTTCCCTCGCATCCAAAAAGGAGAGGCCCTCTCTGGTTCTATTGCCTGGATTCCAAGGGCTTGGAATAAGGAAATATACCCAGAAGGAGTTTACCGCGAAAAGTGGGATGAGTGGCGGGCTGAATGGTGCTGGATCCAGGAAGCAGATCCCCATCCGTTTTTTCTTCCCCGGCAACAGAAGGTGGTCCGCGGCAAGGATTGGAGCGATCTCGCTGCAGAGGACGAGTGGCTCACAATCGCCACCACCAGGATCCTTCGCCTGAAGGCTGCCGGGTTGACGATGGAGATGATCGACTTCGACTTTCTCCGCCGCCGCATCGCCCCTTTGCAGAACAGGGGAAGGCCAGCTTGGGAATACAGGAACGCGGCAGATGTCATGAGATTGCGCCCCGGGCTGAACAACAATCTGACCACTATGCAGCTTGGCGCTCTCCGTCAAAAACTATTCCAGCGTGAAGACAAGCACCGGCTGCCGGCAAGGATTGTCCCCTTGTGCAACAATTCTGCCTTGGGGTCAATCATCGCCTTCCTGCCGAAGTTCAACGCCCACGGTCTTGACCCGACCTGGGCCGAGCCAACCAAGGAGGAAGCGCAGAAGTTTTTTGACAACTTGACGGAGAGACCTGTCCGGCAAGAGTCAGATTTCGTCCGAGCCACCACCGATCAAGAAGTAGCTTACATTGCTACTAGGGTGGAGGAGGCAAATCTTGCCGCGGAGGCCGGCAGCGTCGGCTTCACAGAATGGGAAGCCAGCGATGCAGAGGTAGTAGTGGAGGTAAAACCTGCTGGGGAGGACAAAGCTGCCGGGGAACAGAGCAGCGCAGCCGCTGAGAGCTTGTCCGGCGAGTACACGGCAAGGGGCTTGTCAACAACCTGAGCGGCGCGCAAGACCCGCACCAGTGGCCACTGCTGGGGTGGCAGGGGGTCTCGTACTACCGCACCGGAAGCTGCCCCGGCGCCTGCCACAGCCAAGCGGCCTAGGACCCCTCCTCTGCCTCCCCACTCAGACATTGCAGTGGAGGTCGATTTCGACATCTCCGGCTTTAGTCCGGAGTGAGAAGAAGAAGAGTGAGTACTTTGCCACAGCTTTTATATTTCAATCTTGGATCGATCTTACTAACTTGCTTGTATTGTCTCTGAAGTGACACAGAAACATTGCTGGAGAGGATGGTGAAGAGGTCAAAGACTTCTACGGGTGACGAGCCCCCAGCAGGCTCCACGAGCGTGCCAGAAACCGTCGTTGTCAGCCCGGAGCCCAGTCCTCAACGCAGCCCCCAGCACAGCCCCCAGCGCAGCCCCCAGCGTAAGTTTACTGTTCTTTTTCCGCTGGCGGGTGCTGAGGCTTCCATTCTTGCCGCTGATATTCTTGGGCTTGCAAGAGAAGAACGGCAACAAGGAGAGTTGTCGGAAGACATCCCCGTCGTGCCACCTCCATCGACCGCGCCGCCCACAAGCACGTCCCCGGCAAGAGATCCTACCGACGAGCCTACCTTAATTGAGGAGGAGCCGGCAAGCACGGACCCCGGCAACCCACCCCCGGCAACCGAAGTTGCCCGGAGGGGCGAGGCCACCTCCCAACAGCTCGACGCAGGTACTCGATTGCCTCAGAATGCTTGTTACTCTTTCCCTTATCTCTCTGTCTTTAGTCGCTTCAAACTTCAATCTCGATCTTATTCTATTCTCCTCCTTCGTCCTTCAGAGTTCCCTGTGATGGAACTAATGGACGTCGACGTTGTCATCGAGGAGACCACCAGGAACGCCGCTGCCGAAGCAGACAGGATTGCTGCCAGCGAGGCCACCAGGGATGACACTGTCGAGGCCGGTGGTGCTCTTGACGGGGAGGCCGCCAAGACTGCACAAGAGGAACCCGCCAAGGAACCTGCTGAAGGGGGTGACAGGGAGGCTGATGACCGAACTGACGGCATTCCTACCGCAAGAGCGCCAGGCGCTGCACCGGCCAAGGAGCCCCAGGCGCTGCACCGGCCACGGAGCCCCCTGCCACTTGTGAGGCGGTCACTGAAGACCAGCCGTCGACATCCGAAGGCCCCTCATCCAGCAAATACCTCAAGGTTGGCGAGAACCTGTTCGTCAGTTTGCCGAGGACGGCAAGCACTGGGGCACCAGCCGAAGGAGAAGTTTTTGAAGAAATCATCGCTGCTGCCGGGCTCGAAGTTGTTGACGACCCCAGCACTAGCAGCGGCAAATCTGAAGAGGATCAGCTCCTTCAGGCCATGGGCGAGAATTTCCGCAAGCTCCAGGCTCTCCATCGCGCCCGGAAAGACAAGGCGGACTCCAGAATGGCAGTTGTCGAGGCGGCCGAAGCAGATTTTCAAAGACGCGTCGCACAAATGCAGATCTGGCACACCGAGGCCCTCCAAGAGTTGGTTTCCGGCCGGGAACAAGTGAGCCAGCAGTGGACAGATATCCTCCTGAAGCAATCTGATATGGAGAAGGCGCATGATGAAGCTACTCAAAGGATTGCTGCCGAAGATGCCCTCCTGACGGGGCGCCGCGTTGCTCTTGATGCTCATGAGGAAGATCTCACCGCACGTGAGCGGGCGCTCGCCGCCAAGCTTCGCAGCAAAGATGAAGATATCGAGAATCTTGTCGCGCGGCGGACCCAGGAGCTGGAGCAAAAACATAAGGAGGCGCTCGAAGCTCTGACTGCAAGTCACGCCGGCTAGCTAAAGGAGGCCGTCGAAGCTGCCGAAGCTGTGGAGGCCGCCAAGAACGAGCTGAGCGACAAGGTGAAGAGGCTGGAAACAGATCTCGAAGAGCACGACAAGGATCTCTCGACGCTCAAGGGTGACAGGGAAAAAACCCTCCACTCCTTGGCGGAGATGCAAGTTGCCCTGTCCGACAAAACCAAGCAGCTCTCCTCTGCGGCTGATAACATTGCGGTTCTGCAGCTGAAGCTGACCACGCTGCAGAAGTCTCTCGAGGCCGGCAGGGCCCGTGAGAAGGCTCTACTCAAGGATCTCCAAGGAGAGAGGAACCTGCTCAAGAGCGCCACTGAAGCCAAACTGATTACGAAAAGGGAGTGGAGATCTGGACTGGACGTCTCATCGCCACCGCGGAGAAGCTTACGACAGAACTGTCCACCATGGGCCTGTCGAACTTCAAGTATTCTTCCGAGGAAAGAATATCTCCAAGTGCCAGGTTGACGATGTTCTTTGAAAGCATCATCAACGCCTTGAGGGTGCTCTAGTCTAGCCGGGCGACCCAATTGGCCAACGAGACTCGCCGGCTTTGCCGGGCCATCCTCCGCAAGGTGCTCATCAAAGTGGTGCGTAGCAATCCCGGCATCGACCTCTCCAACGCGCTCGGCCATCTGCCAAGGGACGCAAATGTTGAGGCGCTTGAAGAATGCATCGCGCCCATCCTCGAGAAGGTGGACTCCATCAAAAGGATCGAAGGCCAGCGCAGGGATTGAGTGCTCCCCCTTTTCTTGCCGTCGTCATTCCATGTAGAAGACAATTAAGTCTCAAGTTAAAATTGCGGCAACTCATGGATGTAATATAATTCGCCTATGTTTAAGTTCATGCTTGCTATTTTCCTTGTCTGATTCCCTTATGTATGGAGTTCACCCTACGCTTACTGAAAAACTTGCCGGCGCGCAACCTGCCGCGAGAGCTGGGTGCGGGACTTCAGCAGCCTGCTGGAGGCGCAGCGGCCAACAAGACTCCTTGGTGTTCTCAGTGCAGCCACTTAAATTGTTGAGCGGGCTCGAAACAAAATAAGGGCGCAACCGATTACAACAAGGGTTCCTTCGCGTGCAGATTTTCCATACAAGAATCGGAATCGTCCAAGGAAATAACTTTGTAATAAAAGAAAAAACTTGCTCTAAGTTTTTAGGACTTAGCTTCCTGTCTTTGTCCTTCCTCCGGCAAGCGTCGATTCCGAACGTCGCCAATTGATATTCATATCTCCCTTCCCACCCCCCCCCCCCCGGCAAATGTGCACGCGAGGAATCTTTCTGTCTTTTAAAAAGAAAGAAGAGAAAATAAAGACATGAAACCTTGGCGATTCGTTAGAACTTACCGGGTGTAGGTGTCATACAACATCTTAGACAAACATGCATATATAAATATGAACATGGGAATCAATAAGGGAATGTACAACACTTAAATTTATTCATCTGCGCTCAGGGTCTGCGCCTGGCTTTGTACAAAGGATCACATGCCTTGCCGGCAAGACTTGTACAAAAGGGTGGTTGCCGGGGGCCCCCGGCAACCGCGCCTTATGGGTAGAACTTGCGAAGATGTTCGATATTCCAGGAATTGCTCACTGGAACGCCATCTTCGGTCTCCAGGCGGACAGCGCCGGGCCTGGTGACTCGTACTACCCGATAAGGCCTTCCCACTTTGGCGTCAACTTGTTTGAATTCTTGGCGGACTGAATCCGCCGAAGAACAAGGTCTCCTTCCTCAAGGCTTCGGGCATGAACTTTGCGGCTATGATAGCGGCGCAAAGCTTGCTGGTAGCGTGCAGCTCGCACAGCAGCCTGAAGACGATTCTCCTCAAGGAGCACAGCGTCATCATGCCGTAGTTGCTCTTGCTCAAGCTCATCATAAGCGAGCACTCGAGGAGATCCGTATGTGAGTTCCGTGGGGAGAACTGCTTCCTCACCGTAGACCAGAGCGAAGGGCATCTGGCCGGTGGCTCAATTTGGTGTCGTTCTGATTGACCAAAGAACCGCCGGCAACTCATCAATCCAGCGTCTTCCGCACTTTTTCAGCCTGTCAAAGGTTTTGGTCCTGAGACCGCGTAGCACTTCAGCATTGGCCCTCTCCACTTGGCCGTTGCTTCTCTGGTGAGCAACAGAGGCAAAACAAATCTTGCCACCAAGGTCTTGGACGTACTGCCACTTGTGAACTGCGTGCCGTTGTCAGTGATGATCCTGTTGGGCACACCGAAACGGCAAACAATTCCCTTGAAGAACTTGACGCCTCCATATTTCTATGGAGTTGAGGCTCAAAACCAATTTGGATTGCTCTGGCAAACGTCGAACCGGCACTTTTCAACCCGAAAGGCATTCGTATAAAACAATACGTACCACATGGGGTGATAAATGCGGTCTTCTCTTCATCTTCTTTTGCCATAAAAATCTGATGATACCCTGAATAGGCATCAAGGAAGGACAGGAGATCACAACCAGCGGTGGCATCCACAATCTGGTCGATGCGCGGCAAGGGAAAGGGATCTTTTGGACAAGCTTTATTGATATCTGTATAATCGATACAAAGCCTCCATTTCCCATTCGCTTTCTGCACTACAACCGGATTGGCCAACCAGGTTGGATGAAGCACTCCTTTGACCAGTCCTGCCACCTCCAGCTTTCTGATATCTTCGGCGATGAATTCTTGCCGCTCCAAGGCTTGCTTCCTGACCCTTTGCTTAACGGACCGCGCATGAGGACAGACAGCAAGGTGGTGCTCAATTACCTTCCTGGGAACACCGGGGATGTCAGACGGTTGCCATGCAAATACGTCAACATTCGCCCGCAAGAAAGCAACAAGCGCGCTTTCCTATTTGTCATCTAGGGTGGAACTTATGGTGAAAGTTCCCCCCGTTCCGTCCTCTCTGACAGGCACCTTCTTGGTCTTCGGCGGAGCAGCCTTGGACTTCTTGTTCTTGCTGGTGGAACTCTCTGGTACGTCCTCGATGGAAGCACAGCACTCCGAGGAGGTGCGCTTGCCGGAGTTCGCGCCAAGGTTCTTGCCGGTCTTCTTCTTCCGCCCGGGAGTTCCAGCGGTAGGAGCAGGTGCCTTGATGGCAGGTGCTACAACTGCTTCCCGGTAAAGTTGGTCGGCACAGATGAGCGCATCCTTCTTATCGGAATGGATAGTGATGACGCCCAACGACCCAGGCATCTTCAGAACGTTGTACGCGTAGTGTGATGCCGCCATGAACTTAGCCAGCGCTGGTCGACCAAGGATCCCATTGTATGACATGGGGATCTTGGAGACATCAAACACCACCTTCTCAGTCCTGAAGTTGAGCTCGCTGCCAAATGTCACCGGCAGCGTAATCTTGCCCTTAGGCTGAGTTCTTCCCAGATTAACCCCTTGAAACGTGCCCATTTCCTCGAGGTCCTCGTCGGGAATTTGGAGCTTTTTAAGCACATCCGGTGAGATTAAGTTTAGGCCGGCCCCACCGTCAACTAACATTTTCGTCACCTTGAGGTTGCGAATCATTGGCAAGACCAACAATGGCAAGCACCCGACCGCAGTTGTGCGATCAGGGTGATCGTCGGCGTCGAAAATCATAGGCGTGCTGGACCACTTCTGGGGCCTACATGCATCTGGGGATGGCTCTGCCACATTGACCTCCCGCACCCAGTGTTTGAGTTGGCGGTGGGAAGAATTCAGCGAGGCACCCCCATCGATACACATGGCCTCCGTAGCCTTCTGGAATTCTTGCTCACTGGACTCATCATCTTCTTCATCATCATCCTCTTCTTTGTCTCGGCCCCGAGCGGGCCTGTCTTTTTGTTGCTTGGCCTTGCCGCGGCGACCCCCTCGGTCACCGCACTTCTTGCCGGACCCCTCATCACCATCTTGGGCCTTCTCCTTATCTCGCCTCTCGTATTCGGCCCTCTGCTTCTCAGCAAGCTACTCGACTTGCCGGCAGTTCTGGAGATCGTGGCCCTTGGTGCGATGGATCTTGCAATACTGCTTGCCGGAGTTCTCCGACTTGTCGGCAGCCGCCAAGGCCTGACAGGAAGGACACCCGACAAGATCCTTGCCGGGGTCACCAACCTTGGCCTACCTGGCGCGCCAAAGATGTCGGCGTATGACAACTATGGGATCCCGAGAGATCCCTTTACGATTCGGCGGGGGGAGAGGTATACGCAAAGAGCAGAACCAATGATCAACGCGGGAAACTTTTACCCAGGTACGCGGGAAGCTTTTACCTAGGTTCGGGCCGCTGATCAGCGTAAAACCCTAATCCTGCCTCGTATTCTTATTAATGTTCTTGAGCCCAACCTTCAGGAGCGCTCGCTATGAACAGTACGTTCAAAGAGCAGCTACGCATGCAGAATGGGCCAGAAGTTCTCCTCCTTTGTAGCAGTTGCCTTGGGCCTCCTTTTATATGCTCAAAGGGGTCACCACAGTGGCAAAATGTACATACATTGAGGTGTAAAGTAGCTACAGGGTATCATACCTAAACCCTGACGGATTAGGACAAACGCATTTAATGCATCGTGAGGTGTCCGTTTAGGTGTCCTCACTTTCTTGGGGATGGAAAAAGGGGCCATCCCATCAGCACCGTTTAAGCTCTCCCCTACTGGCGCGTTGCCACGCATCCAGGGAAGGACCCAGAATGTCAGACTTGTTACTGTGCCGAAGCGGTGGCATAGTGGCAGAATCTTGCTGGGCGCCAAAGCCTGCCGGGCACCGAGCCTTGCCAGGCACCAAGCCTTGCCGGACACCAAGCCTTGCCGGGCTCCAAGCCTTGCCGGGCTCCACAGGCCATCCCGGCAAGGATCTTGCCGGGGAAGCTGGCCTTCGGATTCCAGCTCTGCTTATCTGCTGATCCTCAGATCTCTGACTTGATGATTTCTTTGGTGGCTTGAATCGACCTCGAACTGTTCCCGGCAAGCCTTGCCGCGAGGATGACTACAACTGCCCGTGCACAAGTACGGGGTACTAGTGGCCCAATACTTAGTACACCGACAGAAACTAAGTATGCATTTGTTAAGCAAAACACTAGAGAAAACTTACCCTCATCACAACAAATGCGATCAAGATCGCAACTAAGGTAACAATTGATCCAACGGCATAATGATACCAAGCCTCATTATCAATGACATATTTTCTAATCTTACTAATCTTCAAGCGCATTGCATCCATCTTCAAGCGCATTGCATCCATCTTCATCTTGTGATCATCGACGACATCGGCAACATACAACTCCAATTTCATCTTCTCTTCTTCAATTCTTTTCATTTTTTTCTTTGAAATAATCATTTCCTTTTTCAACTAAATTTAACTTCTCGACAAGAGGGTCGGTTGCAATTTCCGGTTCACATACCTCCTAGATAAAAGTATCTCTATGTCAACTTGATGGCCATAATTGTCATAAATGCAAAATGCAACAAATAGTTATAAAATAGAATATACCACATCCGAATCATAAACCGGGTGAGGGCCGACGGGGACGGATATCAAGACCATGGCACTATGTATAACAAACAATCATACAAAGTAAGACAATTATAAAAGTAACTATATAAATCATACAAGTAACTATATAAATCAAGTACAACATAAAAAAATTGAATACCTAACATGAACTAACAATATATATATATATATATATGTATATAATACAAATTGAATACCTCACATGAACTAATAATAATCTTGACCGTCAGGTTCAATAAATTCTCCAGTTTCAATAAATGCATCATCATCATCACTATCATGAATGACGTGCTCATCGGGTTCAGTGGCATCAACATGTGGAAGGCCACCTTTATGTAATCGGTCAAGCATTGACAAGTCATCCGCAGCAGTAACCTCTTCTTGTTCAGGCGCTTCTTGTTCCGGCTCAGGGGTGAAGTCGGATTCACTATCGCTGTCTACTTCAATGTTCTGGGGTGAAGTAGAGCGTTTCTTGAAGCGGTTTTTGGAAAGACGTGTTTCTTGAAAGAATTCACCTTCATATGTGTCTAGGTTAATGTGAGGTTCATAATCCTCTTCATTGGGGGGAGGTGGTCTAACACATGGCGGCACTTCATAAACGACATCCCAACCATTCAGATTTGGATTTGTTTGGCAGGCCCACGGTAGATAGAAAACTTGGGTCGCCTGTTGAGCCATAATATAGACATCGGGAACATCTAAATGGGTGCTTTGTTTGATTTTGACTAGCCCTATATGTTCATGAGTCCTTCTAGTCTCCTTCGGCTGGAACCAATAACATTTGAAGACTACGACGTTCGGTGGGTTTTCACCATAGAATAGAAGTTCATAAATTGCTTCAACTCTCCCATAATACTCGGTACCTCCATCGCCGATAGCAGAGACACAACAATTTGTAGACTTTCAGTCGGCCATAGATAGCTCTTTGCCGTAGGTACGAAAGCAATACCCGTTGATGTCGTATTTGTCAAATGAACGGACCTTATAGTCAAAACCATTAGCGACTTGTCTCAATTCGGCGTCCATAGACTCAGAATTAGCCTACAAGTTTAATACGAAAGGATTGTTGCATTAGCCGCAAATTAGACGAAGAAATGAGAATGGTCTAATGGAAATTACCGTTTGTTTGAACCAAGAGATGAAATCGGGAAAGCCGCCTCCTTGCTTTGCCAGAAGCTCATACTCTTTGATGGATTCCTTTTCGATCTCCGCTCCATCCGAGAATTTGGCGACGTATCGACTGTATCAAATATCCGGGAATAAGAGCATTTCAAAGGAATTAGAAGTTGCGAAACAATGTACCGCGATAACTTACTCGATGTATGGCCGCACTTCTGTTAGGTCGTTGAAGATATACAACGAAATGGTCCGCCATTCTTCGACATCCAACGATATTGGTTTAGAAGCAACGGCTGGTGCGAGATTCCCTTTGAATAGGCTGAGGTTGGATCCACCTTTTTTAGGGTCGCCAGCATTGTACCGAGGCTTCGGATTATGCAAATGACAATTTTTTTGCGTCGTAGTGTGCTGTCACGAAGTTTGCCGCCTCCTCAGTAATGAATGGCTCGGCCATCGATGCTTCAATTCTATGTTTATTTTTACATTTTGCTCGGAGCGTCTTCTGCATCCTCTCAGTTGAGTAGCACCAACGATTTTACATGCCCCCCCCCAATCTTGCCTCGGTCGGGAGATGCAAAATCAAGTGTTGCATTGGATTAAAGAAGCCCGGCGAAAAGATCTTCTCTAACTTGCAGATCAACTCCGACGCCAACTCTTCCATTTCTTCTAGCACGGCAGGCGATAGTTCTTTCGCACAAAGAACATGGAAGAAATAGCTCAGCTCTGCCAGTACTAGCAATTCATCCTCAGGGATAAAGCCACGCAACATCACTGGCATTACCCGCTCAATCCATATGTGCCAATCATGATTCTTGAGACCAAATATTTTCAATTTTTCAAGACTCGCTCCCCTCTTTAGATTCGCTGCATACCCATCGGGGAACATCAACTGCATTTTCACCCACAAGATAATTTCCCTCATAGCTAGCCTTCCAAGATTGAACCATGCCTTTGGCTTCGTCCAGTTCTGCTTTCCTTTCGGTTCTTCCATGTTTCATAATGGTCTATCACATAGCGCCTCTTGATCGACTCTAGCCTTAGTATTATCCTTTGACTTCCCCTCTATGCCAAACAATGTACCAAATAGGGCCTCGGCGATATTCTTTTCAGTGTGCATCACGTCGATGTTGTGTGTGTAAAGGAGGTCTTTCAAGTAAGGCAGATCCCACAAGCATGTCTTGTAAGTCCAGGCGTGTTCCGAATTATACCCCTTGAAATACCCTGGACGCTCTGGACCTGGCTCAAGAGCGTTTAACTGATCCAGGGTCTCTTGGCCTGTCAACGCAGGTGGTGCAGAGTTTTTGACAACTCTACCTTTGATGAAGTTCTTCTTGTCTTTCCTGAACTTATGGCGAGGATCTAGGAACTGTCTATGCAAATCGAAGCAAGAAAACTTGCGACCCGCCTGCAGCCAATGAAACTCAAGAGCTGCCCTGCATGTGGAGCACGGGAACCTTCCATGCACACACCAGCCAGCGAAGAGCGCATACGCCGGCAAGTCATGCATCGAGTACATGTACCAAACACACATTATGAAGTTTTGTTTGCTAGTGGCGTCGTATGTCTTGAATCTATTATCCCAAGCTTCTTGCAATTCATCCTTGAGGGGCTGCATGTACACATTCATATTCTTCCCGGATAGTTGGGCCCTGGAATTATCAACGTCAAGAAAATGTTCTTTCTTTGCATAATCTGTCCGGGGGGGGGGAGATTGAGTGGAATGACAAATACGGGCCAACAACTGTATTGGGTTGCCGTTAGACCAAATACACTGAACCCATCCAAGCTGATGGCGACTCGAGGATGCCTTGGATCTGCCATTTTTTGCTCATGTAATGCATCGAAGCAGTTCCACGCAGAACCATCTGATGTGTGTACCATCATCAGATTCCCATCTGCATCTAGTTCGGTTCTTTTGCCCATTTTGTGCCATGTCATCTATCTTGCCGTCTCTTCGACCATGAGAAGACGTTGAAGTCTTGGTACGATTGGCAAATACCGAAGAACATTAATGGGGATTTTGGTCTGCGTCTTCTCACCCATACCGTTGTCTACCACAACATACCTGGAAGACTTGCAAATGGAACAATAGTTCAAGTCCGCATACTCAAGCCTAAATAAGGCACATCCTTTCTCACAGGCATGTATCTTCTCATAGGGCATCTTAAGTGCACGGAGGATTTTGTCCGACTGGTACAGGTTTGCAGGCATTACATGGCCTTTGGGTAGAAAGCGTCCAAATACTGTCATCATCGCGTCGTAGCATTCTCTGCCCAAGTTGAATTGATCCTTCAGAGCCATTACTTGTGAGATGGCATCCAGCTGACAAAGCTCAGTGTGCTCGTGGAGAGGACATTTTGAAGACTCCAACATTTCATTGAAGGCCTTTGCAGATTCCTCCATCTCATCATCCAAATCCCGAGCATCATCAAAGTCTTGCACCATGTCTTGCATCCCGGTACCATGCTCGTCGGTGCGACGACGAATCACCTCAGCTCTGGCACGTTGGGCAGACTCACCATGAAATGTCCACACCGTATAACCGGGCATAAAACCACTCTTCTGTAGGTGTTTGCCCATTTCATCCTCTTTCCTCTTTTCCCAATTGCTGCACCGGACACAGGGGCACCAGGTTTTCCTCTGGCCATTTGCAAATGCGGCTTTCACAAACCCATTGGTTTTTGTTAACCATTCATTGGTCATCTCTTTCTGACTAGTGTGACCGGTGTACATCCACGCACGATTACTCATCTTGCCTACCTACACTGTAATAGGTAAAGATAGGTCCATCAACATGTATATTCATCAGTTAATCTAGTTTGTCAATTTTATTACGTCCATGCAACTTACACTATAATAGGTAAAGATAGGTCATAATCTCACCCGAGTATGTGTAGATTGAGTATGTTCTCCATGCTCTACCCCATTCCGAGACAAAATTTTGGCAGCACCTCCCCGTTGTTCTCCAAATACACGTCTCGGGAAAAAGACGAGAGAATGTGCATCCGGAGAACAACATGGAGGCGCTGCCGAAATTTTGTCTTGGAATGGGGTAGAGCATGGAGAATGTACCCAATCTACACATACTCGGCTGTCCGTGGAAATCGCTGGACAATCCGAATGAGTTACGGTGATAAATATGCAACTAAATGCATATTTATTGATGCAACCCTTTCGGATGGGAGACGCCTAGGTTACACGACTTAGCATGAAAATGAAATCTACTGACATGATTAAAAGAGCGTAGGAGGTGAAGGTGGATTCGTAGCTCACCCTCGGCTATAGAGGAAGTAGTCGAACAACAGCGGGATCACGCACCAAACACTTCTACCACGATGACTCCAAGGAGACGAAATAGCACAAAGCCTGCAAATTTTACCGATCGAGTCAAGAAAATTTAGGACATCACATCACATAAAGCATTGACACTTCAAACTATGAAAAAAACTTTGACCCCTCGGCGATCCTCGATCCTCGACCCCTCGGCGACCCTCAACCCCTTGGAGATCCTCGACCCTCGACCCTTGACCTTCTTTTCTTTCTTTTTCTACTTTTTCTACTTCTTCTTCTTTTCATCTTCTTCTTCCTTCTTTTTCATCATCATCATCATCATCATCTTCTTCTTCTTCTTCTTCTTCTTCTTCTTCTTCTTCTTCTTCTTCTCCTATTATTCTTCTTTTCTTCTTCTTCTTTTCTTCTCCTCCTCCTCCTCCTCCTCCTCTTCTTCTTCTTCTTCTTCTTCTTTTCTTCTCCTCCCCTTTCTCTTCTTCTCCTCCTCCTCCTCCTCCTCTTCTTCTTATTCTTCTTCTTTTCTTCTCCTAATAATTTTTTTCAAGAACTAACCTAGAAACTAACATAACTAACCTAGAACTAAACTAACTAACCTAGAACTAATCTAACTAACCTAAATAACCTAACTAACAGTACTAACTAACCTAATTACTAACAGTGGAATAAAAAGAAAAAAACAAGGGGGAGAGCTCACCGGAGTGAGTCGGCGGGGCACCGGGGCGGCGGGGCGGCGATGGCGTCGGGGCGGCGGGGCGCCTGGTTGTCGGGGCGGCGGGGCCAGGGGAATAAGAATGGAGTTTCGAGTGATCATTTCAGGACTTTGAAGCCACCATAATGAGTGCATGAAGGCTTGGACGAAATATACAAGATGCCACTTCCTAAATTTCGTCCGGAGGCTATTATAGGTGTTGCGTCGCCTTATTATTGGGCCAGGCACATGTAATTTCGAAATACTTGAGTATAGGCTGTTTTTAGAGTCCGTATGTGTGGGGAAACAAGAGTTAGGGTTGGTTTCGGACCCCTCCTCCAAGGGCCACGAAATTCCCCCCTCTTCCTCCATATATACAGCCCTTAGGGCGCCATTTAGACTTTGGGTTTTGTTTAGATTAAAAATTCGCCATACCTGCAACTTCGTGTACTTCGTTTGTGTTCAACGACCAGACCAAGACGTCACAGAACCCCACTTGATCAATAAAGCTTTCCTCTTTTATACGCAATATCCAGATTGCAATTTCAGTTTCTTGCTTTTTCTTCGTTTGCTTGCAGGAGATAGACCCTCGTGGTCAGGTTGATCGTGCTCCGGCGTGGTCAATAACCTCTCGGAGTTGGTTTAGCGATTGCTAAGGCACGACATCCTTGCACGTTCGTAGTTGGATCGTCAAAGTCTACTCCACCAAAAACGATAGCCACCATCTCATCGAAAGATGGGACACCTTGGCCTCTATCATGTTGGTATCGTGGTATCCCATAATTGTACATTCTTCTTGCCATAGTATTGTTAGCCCTCGAGCCATTTTGCGTCACTTGCCTATCGAGACTAGCCATTGAGTATTGCCGGCAATGTTACTTGTGCACTATAGTGATCATCGATCCGCCCCTCCATTGCATGCATACCATATCATTTTGGTATCCTCATCTTGGTATCATCATATCATCTCTTGTGTCACAAGTTTGTTCCCGCATATACACAATTGCTATCTTGATTTGTGCATCATGGCCATATAAAAAAGAATAAGCTTTTAAGCAAAGATAAAAACAAAGATCTTGTAAGCAATAGACATAGCATCACCACATTGCATACCATACTACCATATTGATCATCTTGGATCATCGTGTGTGAAACTCCAAAACATCATACATAACTAGCAACATGCCCGTGCGTTGCATGGAACATCAAGATGCATTTGTATGAGTAGTTTATCTTGTGGGAGAAAATGATGAACGAGGGATCTATAGGAAACAGAGAATTTGCCATCAGTCAGATATTTGCCGTGTACTAGCGGACGGCAAAGAAGGTCTTTGCCGTTCGCTTCCAAAAAACGGACGACAAATAACTGGCTGACGGCAAAGATCCTATTTGCCATTAGCCAAATCTTTGCCATCGGCTGGCGGACGGCAAATAATCTTTGCCGTCCGCTAGCAGACGGCAAACAGGTGGGTGGGGTCTAGTGGAGGTCCAAACTCTAACGGCCCACCAGCCCCCCTCTAAGCCGTCCGCTAGCGGACGGCAAAGAACGTGCCCACTAACGGCCTCTAACGGCCACCCCTCCCTCTCTCCCCGGCCCGAACCCTCTGTCTTCCCCACTCTCTCCACCCGCATGCCCCGCACCTGCTCCGCCGCCGCCCCACCACCCTCCCTACCCGCGGACTCCCCGCCAGCCGCCCCGAGCCCCTGCCCGCCCCGCCCACACCGCCGCTGCCCCCACCACCCTCCCTGCCCGAGCCCCCCGCCCCTCCTCCCATAGCCCCCAGCCCCGCCCCACACTCTCCCTGCCCCTGCCGCCCCACCCCATCACCGCCGCAGCACCCCCCCACCCTCCCTCCCCCGACCCCCCCCCCGCCGTCCCGTAGCCCCCGCCCCCACACTCTCCCGCCCGGAGCCCCCGCCCTCGTCGCCCCAGGCCGCCCCGCCCCCCCCCACCCTCCCTCCCCAAGCCCCGGAGCCCCCCTCTCAGCTGCCCCCGCCCCGCCCTCCTCCTCCAACTTCGCTTCGTCGGCTCCCACCTAGCATCCCCTCCCCATTCCCCCTCCTCCCACCACCGCCCTTCTCCACCCCCACTGGGCTCTGCCCTCTCTCTGGTGTATCTCCACCGCTGCCCTCTCTCTCTTTTTTCTTTCATTCTTTTTTTTCTTCTTTTTTCTGTTTTTTTAGATTTACTTTAATTTAGGCTTAGTTTAGTTTAATTTTAGTTAGGTTGATGGCAAAAACAATAATGCTATGTTACTCATCTTTCGATTTCAATGTGCAGTTGTTTCGTCGCTGCGAGGGTCTGGTGTTCGACGAGCTCCGCCCCTGCGTTCGTGGGTGAGAACAAATGACATCTCCTTCTCCCCCCTTAATTATTTGCTCTGTTCCGGCCTTCGTGCCGATGACACTAGCTAGGTAACTACAGTCGCATAACCAGTATGCGTCTCCCGCCCGAAAGGGTTGCATCGATAAATATGCATTCAGTTGCATATTTATCACCGTAAGTCATTCGGATTGTCCAGCGATTTCCACGGACAGCCCGAGTATGTCTAATTTGCGGCTAATGCAACAATCCTTTCGTATTAAACTTGTAGGCTAATTCAGAGTCTATGGATGCCGAATTGAGACAAGTTGCTAATGGTTTTGACTTTAAGGTCCGTTCACTTGACAAATACAACCTCAACGGGTATCGCTTTCGTACCTACGGCAAAGAGCTATCTATGGCCGACCGAAAGTCTACAAATTGTTGTATCTCTGCTATCGGCGATGGAGGTATCGAGTATTATGGGAGAGTTGAAGCAATTTAGGAACTTCTATTCTATGGTCAAAACGCACCGAATGTCATAGTCTTCAAATGTTACTGGTTCCAGCCGAAGGAGACTAGAAGGACTCATGAACATATAGGGCTAGTCGAAATCAAACACAACACCCATTTCGATGTTCCCGATGTCTATATTACGGCTCAATAGGCGAGCCAAGTTTTCTATCTACCGTGGGCCTGCCAAACTGATCCAAATCTGAATGGTTGGGATGTCATTTATGAAGTGCCGCCACGTGTTAGACCACCTCCCCCCAATGAAGAGGATTATGAACCTCACATTAACCCAGACACATATGAAGGTGAATTCTTCCAAGAAACACGTCTTTCCAAAAGACACTTCAAGAAACGCTCTACTTCACACCAGAACATTGAAGTAGATAGTGATAGTGAACCCGACTTCACCCCTGAGCCGGAACAAGAAGAGCCTGAACAAGAAGAGTTTACTGCTGCGGATGACTTGTCAATGCTTGACCGATTACGTAAAGGTGGCCTTCCACATGCTGATGCCGCTGAACCCGATGAGCACTTCATTGAAGATAGTGATGATGATGATGCATTTATTGCTCCCGGAGCATTTACTGAACCCGACGATCAAGATTATTATTAGGTATTCAATTTTTTTATGTTGTACTTGATTTATATAGTTACTTGTATGATTGTATGATTTATATAGTTACTTGTATAATTTTCTTACTTTGTATGATTGTTTGTTATACATAGTGCCATGGTTTTGATATCCATCCCCGTCGGCCCTCACCCGGTTTATGATTCGGATGTGGTATATTCTCTTTTAAAACTACTTGTTGCATTTCGCATTTATGACAATTATGGCCATCAAGTTGACATAGATATATTTTTATCTAGGAGGTATGTGAACCGGAAATTGCAACCGACCCTCTTGTCGAGAAGTAAAATTTAGTTGAAAAAGAAAATGAGGATTTGAAAGAAAAAATTAAAAGAATTGAAGAAGAGAAGATGAAATTGGAGTTGTATGTTGCCGTTGTCGTCGATGATCACAAGATGAAGATGAATGCAATGCGCTTGAAGATGGATGCAATGCGCTTGAAGATTAAGAAGATTAGAAAATATGAAATTGATAATGAGGCTTGGTATCATTATGCCGTTGGATCAATTGTTACCTTAGTAGCGATCTTCATCGCATTTGTTGTGATGAGAGTAAGTTTTCTCTAGTGTTTTGCTTAACAAATGCATACTTAGCTTATTTTCCTCCAAAATGGCATAATTACCTAAGTTAGATAAAAAATGAGCTATACTTACCTAAGTTGGCTCAAAAATTGCATCATCACCTAGGTTTGCGCAAAAATGACCTATACTTACCTTATTTTCCTCCAAATTGACATAATAAGCTTAGTTAGCTAAAAAAATGGCATAATTACCTAAGTTAGCTCTAAAATGACACAAATAAGGAAACGAAATATCAACCACCAGGAAGTAGAAATAAAGAATAGAAGAAGAAAGAGAAGAAATAAAGAATAAGAAGAAGAGGAATGAGAAGGAAAGGATAAAAAGATAAAGAGAAGAAGAAATGAGAAAAGAAGAAGAAGAAGAAGAAGAAAATTCTCTCTTCTTCTAGTCTTCTCTTCTTCTTCTTTCTTCTTCTATTCTTCTTCTTCTTCTTCTTCTAGTCTTTTTCTTCTTCTAGTCTTCTTCTTCTTCTATTCTTTTCTTCTTTTCTTCTTCTTCTTCTTTCTTCTTCTTCTTCTTCTTCTTCTCTTTTTCTTCTTCTCTCTTCTTCTTCTTTTCTTCTTCTTCTTCTTCTTCTAGTCTTCTTCTCTTCTTCTAACTTTCTTACTCCCCATGTTCGGTTGATTCACTTCATGGAAGCAGCATTGATGGACTGCTAGTGTTTAGTTCTTGTTTTCATTTGTATTGATGAACAATGTGAAACTATGTATGTATATATGGATGAACTCCGTGAAACTATGTATGCATTGGATCTTTTAATAACCTATGTGTTCTGTTGCATTGATGGAGTGCTAGATGTTTGACACATGGGCTATGTTTGATGTTGAAACTATATATATCATATATATCTTTTGAAAATGCAGGGATATAAGAGAAAACAGAAAAAACAGCAACAATACAGGCACTTTGCCGTCCGCCACCGACGGCAAAGGGACCTTTGCTGTCCGCCGCCGATGGTAAAGAAGCCACGTGGCAGCAACCTGTAAAACCTGGGAGCTGACGCATTTGGTAAGTTTGCCGTTGGTGGCAGACGGTAAAGGCCTGGGTCTGCTGACACGTCCGCTGATGTCACAAAGCAGACAACAAAGGGCTGTGCAGCTTTGCCGTCTGCTGGCGGATGGGAAAGGCTGCCATTAGCCACCTAACAAGGCTAACGCATGGTTTTTGCCGTCCATGTTCTTTGCCGTCCACCACTGATGTTAAAGGGCCTTTGCCGTCCGCTTTGCGGAAGCCGACGGCAAAGAACCTGTTAACTGTCTGTCGGTGTATGACACCTATGGGATCGCGTCGATCCCTTTTACGGTTCGGCAGGGAGAGTGGTATGCACAAAGAGCAGATCCAATGATCAACGCAAGGGGATTTTTACCTAGGTTCGGGCCGCTGAGAAGCGTAATACCCTACTCCTACTTTAGTTTATTGTGGATGATTCAGCCCAAGCTTCAGGAGCGCTTGCGATGAACAGTACGTTCGAGCAGCAGCTACGCATGCAGAATGGGCCAGAGGATCCTCCTCCCCTGTAGCTACGCCTTGGGCCTCCTTTTATACACTCAAGGGGTCACCAACAGTGGCGTTCAGTACATACATGAGGTGTAAAGTAGCTACAGTGTTTACATACTTATCACAAACGATTTAGGACAAACACAGTAAATGCTCCGTTTAGGTGTCCATTTAGGTGTCCTTACTTCCTTGGGGACGGAAAAAGGGGCTGTCCCATCAGCACTGCTTAAGCCCGTTCACCACTAGAACCATGCCACGCAACCAGGAGGACAAAACCCAAATGACAGGCTGGTCACTGCGCTGGAGCGGTGGTAGGGTGGCGGAACCTTGCCTGGTGCGGATCTTGCCGGTTCTACACGGGCCATCCCAGTTAGGATCTTGCCGGGAGCCAAGCCCTCGGTCTTCTGTCTTCTGATCATTGTCCTGAATACTTCCTTGATGATCTTGTATTTGCTTCCAGCTTTCCTCCGGCAGACCTCGCCACTGGTATGGCTACAACTGTCCGTGCACAAGTATGGGTTACTAAAAAACCCAAGCTTTAGTACACCGACAGGAGCCCCCGGTCCTAGGCCATACACGGATGCGAGGCATTGTTGGGCTAGGCCCAAACAGTGCACGGGCACGCGTGGCAGGAGTTAGCTGTTATTATCTCGTTTACCGTGCTTCCCCACGGCGCATAATAAACGCGCGATGTGGGAACATGTGGAACGACCGCAGTAACAGTGTGCTCGTGAAAGTGCATTTACATTGATTAGAAAGGAGGTAGCCCCGCGCCTTCCCCATAAAAAGGAATCCGCAGAGGCGCCGCTCATTTACCTCCCATTATTTCCAATATGGAAACCGCCGCCGTCTTCTTCCTCAAACTCAAAGCAGAACCTCTCTCATCCATCCGCCGCCTCCACGCCCTCATTGTCCTCGGTCTCTGCTTCCACAGCCACCATGCCGCCCAAAGCGAGCAAGGGTAAAGAGGTGAAAGCCGTCGAGGAGAGCGAGCTGGTGAAGATGCGGAAGGAACACGTCATCTTCGCCCTGACACTCGATGCGAGCGCTCTGAAGGACCGGTACCTGTGCATGTGGGGGAGGGAGACGAGAGCTCACCCCGCCACTCGCGTGAATCCTGCTTCCTCCAAGGGCGGCCCAGACAAATTTCATTTCTTTGTCACATACTTCTATTGCAGGCTCTGCGCTCCATTTTCTGATTTCTTCAACGACATCATGTACACATACGGCTTCCGTCTCTTGGGTTTCATGCCGAATGCCGTGACATGTATGTCAGTCTTTGCCCATCTCTGTGAAAATTTTGCCGGAATAATCCCCAGCACAGCCCTCTTTCGCCACTATTTCGTTCCCCGGATCGAGAAAGGAGAGGCCATTTCCGGTTCTATCAGCTGGATTCCAAGGGCCTGGAATAAGGAGATATACCCAGAAGGGCTCTATCGTAGCAAGTGGGAAGAATGGTAGGGCGAATGGTGCTGGATTAAGGAGGAGGATTTCCAGCCTTTCTGTCTGCCCCGACAAACGAAAGTGGTCCGCGGCAATAACTGGAGTTCCCTCGATCCTCAAGATGAGAAGCTCACAATTGCAATTACCAGAATCCACCATCTCAAGGCTACCGGGCTGACAATAGAAATGGTTGGCGCTGATTTCCTTTGCCGCCACATCGCCCCTCTGCATAACAAGGGGAGACCAGCCTGGGAATTTTGGAATGCGGCAGATATCATGAGGCTGCATCTAGGTTTGAACAACAACTTGACGGTTATGCAGCACACAGCTCTCTACCACAAACTGTTTAGGCCCGACGGGAAATATAAGTTGCCAGCGAACATAATTCCTCTGCGCAACAACTCTGCTCTGACCTCAATCATCGCCATGATGCCGGCGTGCAATTCTCACAGCCTTGACGGAACTTGGGTCGAGCCATCTCTAGAGCGTGCACAGGAGTTCTTCGATAATCTGTCAGAGAGAGCCATTCGGGAAGAGACAAACCTTATCCGCCCCACCACTGATGAAGAGGTGGCGTACATTGCTAGCAGGGCGGAGGAGGCAAATCTTGCCGCGGAGGCCGGCAGCGTTGGCTTCACGGAAGAGGAGAATAGTGAAGCAGAAATAATGTCCCAAGAAGACCTTGCCGGGGCGGATGAGACTGTCGGGGAACAGAGCGACACGGCTGCCGGGGGCCCTTCTGTTGAGGACACAGCTGAGGAACAGCTGCACGAGGAGCCCCCAGCTCCAGAGAAGAAGAAACGCGTTCTTCGGAAAGCTACCTCTGGCGTCCCAGCAAATCAACCCTCCTCGAGCGATGAGGTTCCCGGCAAGAAGGCGGCCAGCAAGGCTGCGCAGCGGGAAGAAGCTCAACAGCAACCAGTGCGGCGCACGAGACGCACGGCCGCGGCAACAACTGGAGCGGCAGGGGCGTCTCATACGACGGCACCGGTGGCCAGGGCATGAGAACCACATCAACCTACCATTTCTGCCGCAGCCAAGCGACCCAGGACCCCTTCACCACCTCCTCGCATGGACACTATAGAGAGGTCGACTTCGACCTTTCCGCTTTTAGCCTGGAGAGAGAAGAGTAAGGGTCCTGTCGTATCTCTTAATTTCTGAGTTTCTGATTTTGCCTAACTCATCTATGTTGCTTCAACCTGTCTCCGCAGTGATACGGAAACTTTGGCACAAAGGATGGTGAAGAGGGCAAAGATTTCAACGGGTGACGAGCCCTCAGCAAGCACCGTGGATGTGCCAGAGCTCATCGTCATCAGACCGGAGCTCAGTCCTCCTCGCAGCCCCCAACCCAGCCTCCAGCATGAGTCCATTACTCTTTTTTTTTGCTGGCGGGCGTGGACATGTTTATCCTTACTACTGACATCACTGGGCTTGTAGGTGAAGAACGGCAACAAGGAGAGCCGTCGGAGGCCGTCTCTGACGTGCCGCCCCCGTCAACCACACTGCCTAGAGGTGAATCCCCGACAAGGGCTTCCACTGGCGAGCCCATCCATGTCGAAGAGGAGCCGGCAAGTACGGGCACCGGCAGTCCTACATCGGCAACTAATGTTGCCAGGAAAGGAGAAACCACCTCTCAACAACTCGACATAGGTAAACCACTTGCCTCTGAGTATCCGTCATTCTTTCTGTCTTTTTGTCTTCTTGAACTTCAACCTCGGTCTCATCTTGTTTCTTTCCCTGGTCTTCGGATCTTCCCTTGATGGAACAAATGGATGTTGATATTGTTATCGAAGAGACCGCCAATGATGCTGCCGCCGAGGCCGACAAGATCGCTGCTGACGAAGCCGCCAAGGATGCACAGGAAGAAACCACCAAAAGGTCTGCTGAGAGGACCGGCAAGGAGACCGGTGACCATACTGATGGCATTCCCGTCACAGGAGCGCCTGGCGCTACACCGGTCACAGAGTCCCCACTTGCCGGCGAGACGGTTGTCGAGGATCAACCGTCAACATCCGAGGCCCCCCGTCAAGCAGATTCCTTAATGTTGGCGACAACCTGTTCGTCAGCATACCAGGGACGGCAAGCACTAGGGTGCCAACTAAAGGGGAAATTTTTTATGAAGATGTCATCGCCACTGTCGGGCTCAAAATTGTTGACGAGCCACGCGCCAGCAGCAGCGTGTCCGAGGAAGAACAGCTCCTCCAAGCCATGAGGAACAACTTTCAGAAGCTCCAGGGCCTTCACTGCGCCCGGAAAGAGAAACTAGACTCCAAGGCAACAGTTACTGAAGCATCAGAGGCAGATTTCCAGAAGCACATCGAGCAAACGCAAGTCTGGTATGCTGTGGCTTTCCAGGAACTGATGACTGGCCGGGAACAACTAAGGCAGAGTTGGAACGAGTTCCTTTTGAAGTAGTCTGACACTGAGAAGGCACAGGAAGAGGCCGCTGCAGAGGAAGCTCGCTTAACACAACTCCATGTCAGGCTTGACGCTCAGGAAGAAGACCTTGCCGCTCGCGAGAAGGCACTTGCCGCCAAGCTCCGCGGCAAGGACGAGGAGATCAAAAAACTTGTCGCGCAGCGGACCCAGGAGCTGGAGCAGAAACACAAGGAGACGCTCGAAGCTCTGACTGTTGATCACGCCGGCAAGTTAAATGAAGCCATCGATGCTGCTGAAGCTGCAGAGGCCGCCAAGAACAAGCTGGATGATAGAGTAAAGGCGCTAGAGGCAGATCTCGAGGAACATGGCAAGGAGCTCTCGACGCTCAAAGCCGACAGAGAGAAGACTCTCTATAGTTTGGCGGAGATGCAAACCTCCATGTCTGACAAGATCAAAAAGCTCACTGCAACCAATGAATCCATCGCTGATCTGAAATTGAAGCTGGCCACGCTGGAGAAGTCTCTGGAGGACGGCAAGACTCGAGAGAAGGCTTTGATCAAGGACCTCCAGAACGAGAAGGACCTGCTCAAGAGCGCTGCCACCTCTTATAATGAGTTTGAGAAAGGCATGAAGATCTGGACCGAGCGCCTGGTTGATGTCGCAGAAAGGATTGCAGCAGAGCTGTTCACCATAGGCCTGCAGAACTTCAACTATTCTTCTGACGACAAGGTGTCCTTGAGCGCCAAGCTGACCATGTTCTTCAAGGGTGTCGTCGATGCCTTGAAGCTGCTCCATTCTGAGTGAGCAACCCATCTGGCCAACGAATCCCGCAAACTCTGACGAGCCGTCCTCCTCAAGGTGCTCATCAAAGTGGTGCACAAGAACCCGGGCATCAATCTCACCAACGTTCTCGACAGCTTGGCGGAGGATGCAGACCTTGAGGCACTCAAAGAGCTTGTCGCGCCCATCGTCGACAAGGTTAGCCAAGTCAAGAGGGTCAAAGGCCAGCACAGGGACTAGCCACTTCGCTTCATCTTCGCCGCCACCATTCCATGTCAAAGACAATTTCATCTTAAGTTAGGATCACGGCAACTATTAATGTAATATAATCTGCTGTGTTTGGGTGAATGCACACTATTTCCCTTGTCTGATTTCTTTCTGTATGGAACGTGCCCTACGCTTATTGGAAACTTGCCGGTGCGTGCATCCTGCCGTGAGCGCTAGATGCGGGTCTTTAGCAGCCTGCTGGAGGTGTCGCTACCGGCAAGATACCTTTGACGTTTTCAGTGCAGCCACCTAAACTGTTGAGCGGGCTTGAAACAGAGTAAGGGCGCAACCGATCACGACAAGGTTCTTTCGCGTGCAGGTTTTCCATACAAAAGCCGTAATCGTTCAAGGAAAATGGCCTTTAAGTAAAAAGAAATTCACTTAAAGTTCTGCAACTTAGCTTTTTGTTGCTGTGCTCCTTCCTGCGAGATGTCAACTTTGAACATCGCTTGTCGGTGTCCATACCATCATTCCCCCCGGCAAACTTGCACGCGAGGGAACCTTCCATCTGTTGAGAAAAAGAAAGAAGAGAAAACAAAGATATGGAACCTTGGCGGTTCGTTAACGCTTACCGGAAGCAAGTGTAATACAATATCTCAGACAAGCATGCATATAGATTAACATGAAAATCGACAGGAATTGTAAAACACTTAAATTTATTCAACTATGCACAGGGTCTGCGCCTGGCTTTGTACAAAGGATCACATGCCTTGCCGCCAATACTTGTACAAAAGGTGGTTGCCGGGAGACCCGGCAACTGCGCCTTATGGATAGAACTGACAAAGATGTTCGATGTTCCAGGAATTGCTTACTGGAATGCCATCCTCAGTCTCCATGCGGACAACGCCATGCCTGGTGACTCGTACTACCCGATAAGGGCCTTCCCACTTTGGTGTCAACTTGTTGGAATTCTTGGCCGACTGAACGCGCCGAAGAACAAGGTTGCCTTCCTCAAGACTTTGGGCGTGAACCTTGCAGCTATGGTAGCGGCGCAAGGCTTGCTGGTAGCATGCAGCTCGCACAGCAGCCTGAGGACCATCCTCCTCAAGGAGCATGGCATCATCTTGCCGCAACTGCTCTTGCTCAAGCTCATCATAAGCGAGCACTCGAGGTGACCCGTATATGAGTTCCGTGGGGAGAACTGCTTCTGCCCCGTACACTAGGGAGAAGGGTGTCTGGCCAGTGGCTCGATTTGGTGTCGTTCTGATTGACCAAAGAACCACCGGCAACTCATCAATCTAGCGTATTCCGCACTTCTTTGGCTTGTCAAAAGTCCTTGTCTTGAGCCCTCGCAACACTTCAGCATTTGCCCTTTCTGCTTGGCCGTTGCTTCTCGGATGAGCAACAGAAGCAAAACATATCTTGCTGCCAATGTCTTGGACATATTGCATGAAGGTATGGCTCATGAACTGTGTGTCGTTATCGGTGATGATCATGTTTGGCACACCAAAATGGCAAACTAGTCCCTTGAAGAACTTGACGGCTGATTGTGTTGTCACCTTTCTCACTACTTCCACTTCCGACCACTTTGTGAACTTGTCGATTGTGACGTACAAGTACTCAAAGCCCCCGGTAGCACGGGGAAAAGGGCCCAATATGTCGAACCCCCAGACCAAAAATGGTCAGGAAAGAGGGATTGTCTGAAGAGCCTGAGCTGGCTGATGCATTTTCTTTGAATGAAACTGGCACGCTTCACACTTGGTTACTAGTGCAGCTGCATCCTGGAGGGCAGTGGGCCACAAGAAGCCTTGCCGGAATGCCTTACCGACAAGAGCCCTTGAACCTATGTGGGAGCCACATATGCTACCATGTATCTCTGCCAACAGCACCAGTCCATCTTCCCGAGAAATGCACTGCAATTTCACACCATTTGGTCTCTTTCTATACACGACATTGTCCACGAATTTGTACATACTAGACCGACAGGCTACTTTCTTCGCTTCTTCCTGTTCTTCGGGGAGTTCCCCTGTTTGGAGGAACTAGATGATGGGCTGTGCCCATGCTGGAGCTTGAGGCTCGATAGCAAGGACTAAAGGCATGTCCTCTGTCACGAGAGCGTTTGTCTCTACAACAAGGGCTTGAAGCCTTGCCAGAGCCTTTTGCTCCCCGACAAACTTGGCAGAGTTCCCGGCAACTTCCTCTCCGGCGGCTCCTGGGACCTCTACAGAAAAGTACTGGCCGAAACTCCTTCGCTTATGTTGCCTTGTTGATGGTGTTACTGATGCCTGAGTCAATCGGAGCACAAAAGTACCAGGTTCCACAGATAACTTAAGGGCAGCACGCTTTGATAGGTCGTCAGCAATGTCATTCTCTCCTCGAGGAACATGCTTGTTCTGCAGACCGTCAAAGCGCTCCTTCAATTTCCTCACTTCATCTACATAGGCTTCCATCAACGGGCTCTGATAATCTTTGTTCACCTGCTTGATGACAAGCTGTGAATCACCTCTACCGATGAGCTTCTTAATTCCAAGATCCACTGCGATCCTAAGACCGGCAACCAGCCCTTCGTATTCTGTAGTATTGTTTGTTGATCTCTCCCGGGGAAAGTGCATCTGAATTACATATTTGAGGTGCTCTCCGGTGGGTGCGACAAGCAGTACGCCAGCACAGGCGCTTTGCAGCGAGAAAGCCCCGTCAAAATACATAATCCATTCTCGATCTGTTTCCTTGCCGGGAAGAGTTGTCTCTTGACTTTCTTCGTCTGGTGTTGGGGTCCATTCTGCAATGAACTCCACCAAGGCTCTGCTCTGAATTGTTGAAGTGCTTTCAAACTTGGGATCAAAGCTTGACAATTCCAACGCCCACTCCACAATCCTGCCGGTCGCATCTGGATTTCGTAAAATCCGCTACAACGAGAAGTGAGTGACGACGGTAATCTCATGCGCTTGGAAATAATGGCGCAGCTTCCTCGAGGTCATAAGGAGGCCGAAGAGCAATTTTTGCACTCTAGAATATCTTGACCTAGCCCCCTGCAAAAGGGAACTGACAAAATAAACTGGGCACTGCACCATCCTCTTCCTCTGCGCTGCTTCATTCAACTCTGCCAATCCTGCCTTGTCGGCACCAGACCTTGCCGGAGAAGACCCCAGCTCATTGCTTGACGGGCTTGCCGTTGCCGCTGCTTCTTCATCAGCTTCTCTCTGCACTACCAACGCAGCACTAACCACTTGATTTGTTGCCGCTAGGTATAGTAGCTATGGCTCTCGTGGTTTAGGTGCGACTAGTATCGGCGGAGAGGAGAGGTACTTCTTCAAATCCCGCAGCACTGCCTCCACTTCCGAAGTCCATTTCATTGGACCTGCCATCTTGAAGATTTTGAAAAAGGGCAGGGCGCACTCAGCAGATTTGGAGATGAACCTGCTCAGAGCAGCAATGCAGCCGGCAAGTCGACGCACATCTTTGACGCGTGTCGATGCTTCAATCTGCTCAATCGCCTTGATCTTGTCGGGATTTGCTTCGATCCCACGCTGATATACAAAGAACCCAAGAAGCTTGCCAGATGGAATGCCAAACACACACTTCTCGGGATTGTGCTTCAGGTTGATCTTGCGCAAATTTGCAAATGTCTCTTCCAAATCTTGTATGAGCGTTGCTTTGTCCTTGGTTTTAACCACTATGTCATCCATATAAGCTTCCATATTTCTATGTAGCTGGGGCTCAAAACCAATCTGAACCGCTCTTGCAAACATTGAACCTGCACTTTTCAACCCGAAAGGCATGCGTAAGAAACAATACGCACCACATGGGGTGATAAATGCGGTTTTCTCTTCATCTTTCTTTGCCATGAAAATCTGGTGGTACCCTAAATAGGCGTCAAGAAACGACAACAGATCACAGCCGGCAGTGGAGTCCACAATCTGGTCGATGTGCAGCAAGGGGAAAGGATCTTTTGGACAGGCTTTATTAATATCTGTATAGTCAATACACAACCTCCATTTTCCATTCGCCTTGCGCACTATAACTGGATTGGCTAACCACGTCGGATGGAGCACTCCTCTGACCAAACCTGCCGCTTCCAACTTCCTGATTTCCTCGGCAATAAATTCTTGCTGTTCCAAAGACTGCTTCCTAACCTTTTGCTTGACGGGCCGTGCATGAGGACAAACAGCAAGATGGTGCTCAATTACTTTCCTGGGAACACCTGGGATATTAGATGGTTGCCATGCAAACACATCGATATTCGCCCGCAGGAAAGCAATGAGCGTGCTTTCCTATTTGTCATCGAGGGTGGAACTTATGGTGAAAGTTCCTCCTGTACCATCCTCCTTGACGGGCACCTTCTTGTTTCTGGTGGAGCTGCCTTGGATTTCTTGCTCTTGCCGGTGGAGCTCTCTAGCACATCCTCGACGGGAGCGCAGCACTCCGAGGAGGTGCGCTTGCCGGAGTGTGTGCTAGAGGTCTTGCCGGTCTTCTTCTTCCCCCCAGGAGCTTTAGTGGCAGGAGCAAGTGCCTTGGTGGCACATGCTGCAACTGCCTCCCGGTAGAGTTGGTCGGTGCAGATAAGCGCATCCTTCTTGTCGGAGTTGACAGTGATGATGCTCATCGGCCCGGGCATCTTCAATACGTTGTAAGCGTAGTGCGAGGCCACCATGAACTTGGCCAATGCTGGACGGCCGAGAATCCCGTTATATGGCAACGAAATCTTGGCGACGTCGTAAACGATCTTTTCTATTCTATAGTTCAACTCACTGCCAAATGTCACCGGCAATGTTATCTTGCCCTTTGGTTGGCTCCTTCCTGGATTGATCCCTTGAAACGTGCCCGTTTCCTTGAGATCTTCGTCCGGAATTTGCAACCTCTTGATCACGCTAGGCGAGATCAGATTCAAACCGGCCCCACCGTCAACTAGCATTTTTGTCACCTTGACGTTGTGAATTGTTGGTGAAACCAACAATGGAAAACACCCGACCGCGGTTGTGCGATCAGGGTGATCCTCAATGTCAAAAATGATAGGCGTGTTGGACCATTTCAGAGGCTTCCGAGCATCGACCGATGGCTCCGCCGCATTAATCTCTCGCACCCACTATTTAAGTTGGCGGTGAGAAGAATGCAGTGAGGCGCCTCCGTCAAGGCACGTAGCTTCTGTAGCCTTTTGGAACTCGTGCTCGCTGGAATCGTCGTCCTCTTCGTTGTCATCGTCACCCCCTCTTCTTTGTCACGGCCTCGAGCGGGCCTCTCCTTCTGTTGCTTGGCCTTGCCGTGGCGACCTCCTCGGCCACCGCGCTTCTTGCCAGACCCCTCAGCACCATACTGGGCCCTCTCCTTGTCTCGCCTTTCATATTCAGCTTTCTGCCTCTCAACAAGTTGTTCAACATGTTGGCAGTTCTGGAGATCATGGCCCTTAGTGCGATGGATCTTGAAGTATTGCTTGTCGGAGCCCTCTGGCTTGTCGGCAGCCACCAAGGCCTGACAGGTGGCACACCCGGCAACCTCCTTGCCGGGTCCGTCAACCTTGATCTTCTTGGCGGATCCGGGGTTGCCGGATTCCTCGACGGCATGCACAGCCTTGCCCTTGCGCTTTCTGTTATGCCGTCGGCCTTTCCTTGTCGGGGCGGTGGCTTCTTCACCTTTAGAGTCGATTCCTGCGTCGGCATCCTCGCTGGGGAGTCTCCTTCCCTTTTTAGCCTGAGCGCATTTGTCCGCCAGAGCATAGAGCTCAGCAATATCCCTGACCTTGTTCATCGCCAGCTCTTCTCGCCTCTTGCGATTGCGCACATTCTGATGGAACGCGCTAATGATAGCGGCAGGATGAACGTCTGGGATATTGTGCTATATTTGGCTGAATCTCTGTATATACTTGCGCAAAGGCACGCCTTCTTTCTGGGGAATGAGATGTAAATCACTTTCCTGGCCAGGAGCTTCGTGGCCTCCAGTAAAGGTGCCAACAAACTGATGACACAAGTCTGCCCAGGAAGAAATGGAATTCTCCGGCAGATGCATCAACCATGACCTGATGTTGGGCTTTTGCACCAATGGGAAGTAGTTGCCGAGTACCTTGTCGTCTCGAGCCTAGCAGCCTGCACCGCAATGGTGTAGATGCTCAGGAACTCCGACGGATGAGTCTTGCCGTCGTATTTCTCCGGGACCTCTGGTTTGAACGTTCGGGAATTGGGCCACTGGACTCACCGCAGCTAAACGCCGGACAAACCACCTCATAAGGTAAGTCGTCGGGGTACCCCAGCGCTGGCTTGTCTACAGTAGGCCCCGTGTGTCTATCAGATTGATAGCGCACTTCCCATCACCGCTCGATGACAGTTCGAGCGTCTTCTTTGCTTTGCTCCCGAAGAACTTGACGTTGATCGCGGTGCGTTCACGGATCAGACGACGCCGTGGAATCGCAATCACAGACGTCGGTCCACCGAGCAAGCGATCGCTGTTGTTGTTGTGGAGGAGAGTGCACCGTAATCATTCTTCCTCCAGTCTTTTCGCCATCGGCACGCGTCGGCTCGATGGACTGCCGCTTTGAAGGCTCCACCTGCTGCGGCTCATCTCCGTTGGCGAAGCCGATGAGACTCTGAATAGCAGCTCTCCACTCCTCAAGCTTCTTCTGTGGCACCCTAGCTCAGAGTAAACCGAAACGCCCCGTATTCCAGCCCAGGGACAAGTCCTCTGGAATACGGCACTGTTGGCATAGAACAAATCAGCTCTTTATTACAATGGATATGGTTACAAAGGGTACAAGGATTTCATCGGCACGGCGACACTACGCCTGCCCGGGGTAGCTCTATGCTAACAGCGGAGTAACTCTCTCGGCAGCGGAACAGCGACGACGGTGATGGACTCCACTCCGCAGGGACTCTGGCAAGAACGCGTATCCTAGGTCGCAAACTCAGGATCCTCGACAAGCAAGCAATGACGGCATGACCTGCAAACTGGCATGACACACCAGGTGAGTACTTTGAATGTACTCGCAAGCTCACAGCAAACATCAGCATTAAAGCAAGACAACATCATAGCAAAAATAGATGCAGTAAGGCAGAGCATATTAAGTAGTTAAATCTATTCTCCGAATAATCTCAGGATCCAATCCAAACCTGCTCCAAGCCCAATCATGTGGTCATCTGACCACTCACCTCATAGCCATCTCATGGCTAACATACCATATACCTGATACTAGCTGTACCACAAGTCTGACAAACTTACTCTCTTTCGGGCTGTCTCACAACCCTCAGAATACTCATGATCCATCGAGTACTTCTGATCATAAGACGAGTTCTTCCATCATCATCATCAATACCATGGTTGACCACCTAGTGAGGTCTGGACGGACTGTCCAATACCATGGACACGGCTATTCGAATAGAGTTTACACTCTGCAGAGGTTGCGCACTTTACCCACACTATGGAGCACTGACCTCGTGATCCCATTCGGGTGGACCAGCGTTGCTCCAACGAAACCTGCCTGACCCGTGCCTCTCCCATCGTACCACCGGCAATCATCCTCCCCCGGAGTCCTGCCCTGGGTGGCCCCTGTGTCAGCTCGTGACACCTGCCACCATCGTGTCCAAACTAAACTGTCCCAAACGAGGACCTGGTACCATATAATTCAACTGGGCTCACAAGGTTATCGCCGCCTACCGGGCCAGGGTAGCGCGCACGCATAACCTTCCCTGTCGGGCGGTACCGTTGAAAGAGCAGGCGATCAGACCAAGTCAAGGCCGTCCCATACCGGCAAATGTGGTTGCACGGATAAGTCCGGACAGGTGACTCAGGATCAACCATGAAGCATCTAATCTTCGAATGATATTACTGTCATGGCTGACACTCCGACATCATAGTAGTCCAATAACCAATATGCTTAAGCCACTACTACTAACTCATCCCCACGAATTACCGGATGAAATCCAAAATAATCATAGACGGTGATCTCAACAACATGGCATCAATGAGTGGGTAAACTACTAGCCACTACAATCCGGTACTCAGCATGGTAGTCACCTATCCGAGAATTAACTCCAACATTGCATAGTCCAATTCATTTCACAAATAACTCATACTTGCTATTAAAGTAATTAGTTAAACCATGATATTGCAATGCAATGATGCAGATGAGAGTTGTGGCTTGCCTGGGGATGAAGGGACCTTCGGGAAGAAGTGCGGAGAGTCCGCGGAGTTGACTGCCGGAAACAGTTCTCTCTTGGAGGGGCTGTTTACGGGCAAGGGCAAAATGGTCATTTTCATAGTGGGACCACATAGTGAAAATGATACCAACACGACGGGCTCGACGAGACGAAGATGTGGGCTTTCGAATCACCTCGATCGGAGTCGTGAGCAAAAAGATGTGATGGTTTTTCTGCTAGGGACCTATCTGCAAGTAAATTAATTGCCACTGGGTCCCTAACAGTTTTTCTGGATAATGAATAAAAGGAAACTGTAGCCACTGGGCTGCCCGGGCCGAATTGGCTGCCGCTGCTGCTGCGTACTGGGCCGGCCCACACCACAGCTGCCCACCTCGATTTAAATTAAAATCGGTGGGCCACTGTGGGCTAGGCCCACCTTATCTTTCCCCCCAGCTCCTTCTTCCTTCACCGTGCGCCCGTGGACAGAGAGAGGTCGCCGGTGCCGGCGCTCGTCCAGCTAACTCCGGTCATCCCCAACGGAGCTGAGCCCATCGGCGGAATTGGGGAAGGACGCCGCACCCAACCAGGCAGGTCACGGTCTCCGGGGAGGCCGAGCATGAGGGCTCCTCCGAGCGTGGCGGAAACCGGCGACGGGCGGTGATGAACACGGCACCGCAGCGGCTCTGGAGAAGAATAGATAAGGTGGGGAGGGTCGCCGGACCTTGGGGGTTCCTCCGGTGGTGGAAGGACGGCGAGAGGGGGCTCGGGCATCTCCAATTCAGGAGGAGGCCGAGGCTGCAATGGCGGCCAGAGGGCGGCGGGAAGGGCCTCCAGCGATGGTTTGAGGGGTCGGGGAGGATCAATGGAGCTAGGCGAGAGGCTTGGTGAGGACGGGAGCGCTCGGAAGGGACTTTATATAGGCGGCCGGCGCGGAGGGGATGAGCACGCCACCGTGGCGAGCTTATCGCCGCACTGGTGCTCGAGAGGTGGCGTGGCTGGACGGTAGCGGGGTCGGGAGGCTTCCTGGAGGGGTGGAGAGGGTTCAGGCGAGGTCGAGAGAGCTCGGGAGGGCTCGGGGAAGAAAACGACGACGGCCACGAGCGAGACAGGGTCTCGGCGGCGATTGTCGTGGCGTGCAGAGGAAGCAACCGGAGGGGGAGAGAGTTCCGGAGCGAGGGCGAGGCCGAGACGGAGCTTCTGGACATGGAGAGATATCGAGGGGGAGGAGGAATTGGACAAGTACAGCGCCGCGACCTCCAGAGTGCGCTGTTTGGCTTGTCTGGCCTGTGGTCACCGCGTGAACGCGGTGATGCCACGTGCACTAGTTGACCAAATCATGTCAGGTCGATCAGTCATTCGAAGGATAAGGTCAAGGGGGAAAGAAACAAGCATAGAGAGATTTGAGTTGACCACAGCTAACAGGTTTTGTCTGGAACAGGAAGGTGTTTGATACTTGGTGAGGAAGAATCGTCTGGAGATTGGCTCTGATCTTTGGCATGGTGTGATCACCCACGAAGATGATCATCTCTGAAAATTTGCAGCCCATTTGGTTGAGGATAAAAAGCACTTGCTGTTCAAAGGGCCTCACTGACCAGATTTGCCAATCTTGAAGTAGCACTCACACATCACATGGGATTGGGCTGAAATTTGGAGGAGATGATTGATATGGGATATGAAGGTACTGTATAAATTTCATACCATTTGGATAAACCAAAATGGTACTTCCTTCACACAGCTTCCAAATGGACAGAATCTTTGAAAAATTCTAGGAAATTATTGGTGAAATGAAATGAGCCCAATTTTTGTGGAGAAGTGAGATATGGGTAGAAGCATGTTCTGGAAATTATTCATGAATTATGGAGCAATAAAAATTATAGTTGCTTCACAACCCATAATAATTACCAGAAACAAAGATTTGATGTTGTGATCACATAGATGATTGAATGATGTTGAAACTTGGTGGAGAGTCATGATTTGAGCATATGAAGATGCTTGCAAAATTTCAACCTATTTGGATACTCCTAGCTAGCACTTGCTTCACAAAGATTCCAGTTGCCCAGAAACTTTGGAAATTAGCCAAGGGAGATTTAATATCCAAATAAAGTTTAATTTTGGCACGTGGCAATGATATGGATAGGAAAGAGTGCACAAAAAGTTTGAGACCATGCAAGCAAATATAAAGGGTACTTGCTTCTCAATCTGACAACTAGAGCAGAATCAGAAAAGGAATATTTGGGAAATATTTTTGAACATGGCAAGGAAGGGTTTGACATATTTGTGGAAAATCTGACCCAAAAAATTTATGAGAATTATTTGGGAATTTTGGAAATGATGGAAATGTGGGTTGCTTCACAACCTAGAGCAAACAGGGTTATTCCTTTAATAGAAAAAGGAATATTCCCAAGAGAAAGATTATTGGGATTGGTCCAAGATGGAAATGACAAGGTCTTGGGATGGTTTTGAAGTTGGCAAGCCACTCGGGAAGAAAAATGAAGGGTGATCCATCCAGGTTTTAAGACCACTAAGCCACAGAAAAGCAAATCCGGACCAGAATAAAAAGAAAAAGAAAATGGGCAAAATCCAGGGTGTTACATCTTCAGAGCGGGAGGGAAATCCAGGAGCAACTGCGCTCGCCCAACGCTTCTGCTGGTGTAGGCGGCGGCGAAAGGTGTGAGGAGCGTGAGGTGCTCCGACTCCTAACCGTGTTAGAAGGAGCTCCATCGTGGTCCCGCGACCGCGCCGCGCTTCCACCAACATCTTGACGTGCATGATGGCCCCACGCATCTCGGGAATGATGCGCAGGGGTCTTCCCTTGGGAACGCCTAGAACCACCGATGTCACGGTGCTGCTCATCGTGCGCGGCCTGAGAAGGCCGCCGCGCGTGCGCCGGGGTGGGTGCTTTGGAAGGGGCCATCCCGTCCTTGGAGTTCGCTGCACCACCCGTAGGCGGCACGGCTCCGTCCTTAGATCTAGCGGCGTGCGGGTTGTTATCGCTACTACGAACAACACCGCTCGCCTGGCTTTGGTCGCCAGAACATCGTGGAAGCTCAAGACCTCCACCTCCTCCACCTGCGTCCACGCCGTCGCCCGTCCATGAAGGCACGGGCAAACCAGAAGCAGATGGACCAACCGCCACCAAACCCTTCTTCTTGGGGGCCATGGCGACGAAAATGATCAAGAGACTGACGCGCTGATCACTAGATCAGGTTCGCGCGACCTTCAATCCCCTACCTGGCGTGCCAAAGATGTCAGCGTACGACACCTATGGGATCGCGTGGATCCCTTTTACGGTTCGGCAGGGAGAGTGGTACGCACAAAGAGTAGATCCTACGATCAACACAAGGGGATTTTTACACAGGTTTGGGCTGCTGAGAAGCGTAATACCCTACTCCTACTTTATTTTATTGTGGATGATTCAGCCCAAGCTTCAGGAGCGCTTGCGATGAACAGTATGTTCGAGCAGCAGCTACGCATGCAGAATGGGCCAGAGGGTCCTCCTCCCCTGTAGCTACGCCTTACGCCTCAGTGGCGTTCAATACATACATGAGGTGTAAAGTAGCTACAGTGTTTACATACTTATCACAAATGATTTAGGACAAATGCATTAAATGCTCCGTTTAGGTATCCGTTTAGGTGTCCTTACTTCCTTGGGGATGGAAAAAGGGGCCGTCCCATCAGCACCGATTAAGCCCGTTCACCACTAGAACCATGCCATGCAACCAGGAGGACAAAACCCAAATGACAGGCTCGTCACTGCGCTGGAGCGGTGGCAGGGTGGCGGAACCTTGCCGGGTGCGGATCTTGCCGGATCTTCACGGGCCATCCCGGCAAGGATCTTGCCAGGAGCCAAGCCCTTGGTCTTCTGTCTTTTGATCATTGGCCTGAATACTTCCTTGATGATCTTGCATTTGCTTCCAGCTGTCCTCCGGCAGACCTTGCCGCTGGTATGGCTACAACTGTCCGTGCACAAGTATGGGGTACTAAAGTACCCAAGCTTCAGTACACCGACACCATCACTCTCTTTGCCGGGCAGGTTTGCCGTCGGTGGCAGACGACAAAGAGCTTTGCCGTTCGCTTTTGGTGCCTTTGCCATCTGCCGTGGCGGACAGCAAATAAGCTGATTCCTGTAGTGGGAAAGCCTTATTTGCAAATGTGGAGAGGGGTGTGGGTATCTTTTTGCAAAATTGCCATAGTTTCCTTCCTATCCGTCAGATATAAATCGGACGGCCTATATTGCAGGATGGTAGGCACACCATCATCACCAACTCTATTTTTTATAAGAGTATAGATAGCATACTTGGGATAGAAAGTTGATACATTTTGCATCTTACAGGTTGTGCACAAGTGTCGTATCCGCCTATTGAGCAATCATGCTACCGTCTCTCTTGAGTTGTGCAACACGAGCGTTTTTCGTGGATTCCACATTTTGTGCTCATTCCTTGGTTGCACGACCCCATTTATCTATCCGTGTGTGTGTTTCCATGTGCCATTCATAGCTATTGGTCTACTTGTTTCACTTGCGAATTTGTGAATCTCTTTCAACATTATTGACTCTTACTAACAATTGCATCAAATATTTGTGCCACTTGTCCTAATCAAGCCACTCAATAAGCTTTAGTTTGTAGATGTGAGTGAGCAAGTTCGGTACCAATTCCACTATTCTTTCATTTCACATTGAGTGCAACGGGATACATCCGCAACTTTGGGAAAAGGTATCTTGGTATTGTTTATCTCATTTCCTACTCACCATTGCTCGAGTCTTGTGATGGATAGGCAAAGCACATCTACTTCGGTTTACAACAACAACGATGAGTTCGATGCCACGAAAAACTTCTTCGACGCCAAGATGGATGCTCAAATGGAGGAGATCAAAGCCCTCATCAAGTCCTACAAGAGATCTTCCTCATCTTTGAGAAGTCGCTCAAGTGCACATCCTTCTGAGCTACCATCTCCGGCAAATATCACATCAGCATCGACACCACCACCGACAAGAACGTGAAGGTTAAGAGCTCAACACCAACAACCGCTCAATGACTTCACCATCTACATTGGCATCTTTGCCATGCAACTTCAAGGCATCTTCGCCTTTGGACATTCAGCATCTTCGCCGACAAGCACCTCAAGACTGCGCTCAAGAGAAGCTCCCCAAGCTCATGTCCACGACTTCCACGAGCTACTATAACCACGACACCGACCACGAGCATCCTTTCTATGGGACTCAAGACCCCGAGAAGTATCTCAAGTCGGAGCGCAAGATGGACGACTACCTCAAGCTACATCAAGTACCCTCCGAAGATCAAGTGAAGTGCGCCACAAGTAACTTCCATGACTACGCGTCGACATGGTGGCTTCATACACCTTCGCAGACCTTCGAAATGAGTTGGCCCAAGACGAAGAGAGCTATGCGGCGAGAGTTTGTGCCTTCCACCTACACGGAAATCCTTCAACGCCAATTGGAGAACACCATACAAGGATCCAAGTCCCTCGATGAGTATTTCAAGGAGATGAAGAAAGCCTTGCGATGAGCCGGCATCGATGACCCCATTTGGATGAAGTTCCACTTCATGATGGGATTGAACAACGACAACTCTAAGACTATCTTCCACGATAACTACAATTCCCTTGACAACCTCTACATTGGTGCTCTCAAGGTGGAACAAGAACACATGATGGCCAAGACTTCTTCACCCCAAGCTCACTTCTAATGAGGACATCAATACCATTGTTACACCCACAGCCCCTACTGCTACATATACTGGACCAATTACTAGAGCTCGCGCACGCCAATTAAATTATCAGGTACTTTCATTTCTTGGTAATGATTCTAATGTTCATGTGAATATGATGCTGCCTAAATTGGATACATTTGTTTTGCTTACAAATGAAGGGCCTAGCATGAACAAGAGGAATGAACACTGGAGCAAGATCAAGCATGGAGATGATGGCATGCGCAAGGGGAACAAAACTACAGTTTCAAGTGATGATTTCAGGAATTTGAAGCCACCCTAATGAGTGTATGAAGGCTTGGACAAAATATACAAGATGCCACTTCCTAAATTTTGTCCAGAGGCTATTATAGGTGTTGCATCGCCTTGTTTTTGGGCCAGGCCCATGTAATTTCGAAATACTTGTGTATAGGCTATTTTTAGAGTCCGCATGTGGGGAGAAACAAAAGTTAGGGTTGGTTTCGGATCCCTCCTCCAAGGGGTCACGAAATCCCCCCTCTTCCTCCATATATACAGCCCTTAGGGCATCGTTTAGACATTGGGTTTTGTTTAGATTAAAAGTTTGCCATAGCTGCAACTTCGCGTACTTCGTTTGTGTTCAACAACCAGACCAAGGCGTCACAGAACCCCACTTTGATCAATAAAGCTTTTCTCTTATATTCGCAATATCCAGATTGCAAACTCAGTTTCTTGCTTGTTCTTCATTTGCTCACAGGAAGTAGACCATCGTGGTCAGGTTGATCATGCTCCGGCGTGGTCAATAACCCCTCGGAAGTTGGTTTAGCGATTGCTAAGGCGCGACGTTCGTAGTCGGATCGTCAATGTCAACTCCCACAGAAAAACGATAGCCATCTCATCGAAACATCGGGACACGTTCGCCTCTATCAAGTGGTATCAGATTTCCAGGTTGCTCGGTGAGATTTTCCAGATTTCGTAGTTTAGATTGAGTTTGTTCCTCATACCTATAGTCCACGAAAAAAGACAAAAAAATATTAGGGTTAGTTCATCATATCCGAACCAATCTGAGTCTTTGCATAGTCTTTTTAGAGTTTTGCTTTGTTGAATTTGCGGTTGCATCGTTGTGTCAAGTTGTTGGTCTTAGTGTCTAGTCCTTTAGAGTTTCGAGTTCAGTTCACAAGTTGTCACACCGCCTCGGCACTATCGTCACCACCGTTGCCATATACCACCATCATCACCACCGCTGCCATATACCACCATCGTCATCACCGCTATAATATACCACCATCGTCATCGCTGCTGCCATATACCACATATCCGCCGCCATCACGCTAATCCGAGTCCACCTCCATCACAGATTCGCCACCAGTTCGTGTTCCACCAACCAACATATCTCCGCCACCAGTCCAAGTTCCGCTAGATTCATCTCCACCACAAGTCCTAGTCTGAGTCTAGTACTGGTAGAGGCGAGGGTGCAGCGCCGTGATTTTGTTAGTGTTCTAGGCTTGCGTCTCTAGCACGGTTTAGCCTAGGACCAGCACAGTTCCGTCATCGAGTGTTTATTCAATTTTGCATCTCTGAATTGATTATTGCTGACATTTTTGCTACCATATCATAAGCCTTCCCAGCTCCACATACATCTACATCGTGCGTTTGACACCACCTGACAATCGCTCTGTCCAAGCTTTGAAAGTTTTGACTACAACGGTTGCCAATCACCACCAGCTGCTGGGTAAGAACTGGTAAGAATTTGAGATTTTCCTGACGGATTTGTGACACCCCACCACCACCACCTTTTAGTAGTCTGTAGAATCATATTCTTGTGTGTTTCTATTGCTGCTAACCATGGCAGGATCACAAGCCGACGAGATTGACTGGGAGAACATGATGAAGAAGGAGCTTCATGATAAATTTCAGCAAATGTTGAGTCAACAGGTGGAAGACGTGATGGCCAACTTTGGAAAGGCACTGGAGAGGATTGATGACATTGAGAAGACAATTGACATCAAGTTGGACGCCAAGTTTGATGAAGTACTCGCATGTCTACCACAGCCACCACCCGCATATGCTACACCATTGCAACAACATCAACAATCACCTCCAAGCTGCGATCCAGCAAGGCGAGCGCAGCGTGTTCCTCTTGAGCCAGGAGAAACTTCTGGTGCTGCTGCTACTGCTGTTGATGCTTCTGTAGCTCCTGCTGCTACTGCAGAAGTGGAGGACTATTACGAGGATGAGGTTGATCAAAATCAGAACTACGTGCAACCACCAGCACCAGCACCAGGTCGACCTCATGCATATAATCACAACGGTAGGGCTCCAGCACCAGGTCGACCTCATGCATATAATCACAACGGTAGGGCTCCAGCACCACCTCAGGTACGAGATTAAGACCATATTCCTAAACTAAAATTGAATATTCCACCATTTGAGGGTAGATACATTCCTGATGTATATCTTACTTGGGAGTTATAAACTGAACAACGTTTCACATGCTTACAATATCCTGAGGATAGACGTGTTGCTGCTGCTGTTTGTGAATTCACTAGTTTTGCTTCTGTTTGGTGGTCTGAACATTGTAGATTACATCATGATAATATCCCTACTACTTGGGCTGCTTTGAAAACTGCTATGCGTACTCGTTGGATTCCACCAAATTATCAAAGTAAATTACTTCAAAAACTACAGCGTTTGAGACAAGGAAAAAATTCTAAAGAGGAGTATTATCAGGAATTACAAACTGGCATGATTAGATGTGGAATTGTTGAGGATAATGAAGCTATGCTTGCACGTTTTATCGGTGGATTAAATAGATAGATTCAGACCATTTTAGAGTATAAGGAGTATAACAATATCACTCGTTTATTCCATCTTCCTTGCAAAGCTGAACATGAAGTGCAGGATCGACAGGCATTGGCGCGGACAAATTTTTCTGCAGGTCAACCTTCATCATGGACACCGCGTGCATCTTTTACTTCCACACGTTCTACTACACCAGCACCTCCGTCAGCTGCCACCTCTAGCCGTGATACAAGAAAGCAGGCACTACCACCACTCTCTGCCAAGAGCACACAGACCGGGCCTACACAGAGCTCTTCTTCATCCATGGTATCAATAGGGCACACACATGATATTATTTGTCGTCGTTGTAAGGGTAGAGGTCATTATGCGAGAGAATGCAAATCTCCGCGTGTTATGATTGCTACTGAGGATGGTGGGTATGAGTCCGCTAGTGACTATGATGGGGAGACTTTGGCTCTTATTACAAGTGAAGAACACAATGGAGATGATTCTGATCATGAGACGCAATACATGGCTGCTGAAGATGCTGACAGGTATGAAAGTTTAGTTGCTTGACGTGTTTCGAGTGTGCATGTCACACAAGCTGAGCAAAATCGGAGGCATAATTTGTTCCATACAAAGGGAGTTGTGAAGGAACGTTCTGTTCGCGTCATCATAGATGGAGGGAGCTGCAACAACTTGGCTAGCATGGAGATGGTGGAGAAGCTATCTCTCACCACAAGACCACATCCACATCCTTACTACATTCAATGGTTCAACAACAGCGGCAACGTTAAGGTAACACGTACTGTTCGTGTGCATTTTTGTATCTCTACATATGCTGATTATGTTGATTGTGATGTGGTACCCATGCAAGCATGTTCCTTATTACTTGGTAGACCATGGCAATTTGATAAAAATTATGTACACCATCGTAGAAACAATAAGTATTCTCTTGTTCATAAGGATAAACATATTACTTTGCTTCCTATGTCTCCTGATTCCATTTTGAAAGATGATATTAATAGAGCTAATAAAGCAAAACAGGAGAAAAATACGAGTGAAATTCAGATTGTGGCAAAAGAATTTGAGTAACAAATGAAGCCTAGTAATAAACCATCTAGTGTTGCTTCTGAAATTAAATTGAAAAGTGCATGTTTACTTGCCACCAAATCTGATATTGATGATCTAGATTTCAGCAAAGCTGTTTGCTATGCTTTTGTGCGCAAAGAGGCATTATTTTCATTCGAGGACGTGCCTTCCTCTTTGCCTCCTGCTGTCACTAACATTTTGCAGGAGTTTGCTGACGTCTTTCCACAAGACGTGCCACCGGGATTACCACCTATTCGAGGGATTGAGCATCAGATTGACTTAATTCCCAGTGCTTCGCTGCCAAACTGTGCGCCATGCCGTACCAATCCAGAGTTGACGAAGGAGATTATGCGTCAAGTACAGGAGCTTCTCGACAAAGGTTATATACGTGAATCTCTTAGTCCTTGTGCTGTTCCTATTATACTAGTGCTAGAAAAGAATGGTATATCACGTATGTGTGTTGATTGTAGAGGCATTAATAATATTACTATTCATTATCGTCATCCTATTCCTAGGCTAGATGATATGGTTGATGAATTGAGTGGCTCTACAATATTCTCCAAAGTTGATTTGCGTAGTGGATACCATCAAATTCGTATGAAATTGGGAGATGAATGGAAAACAACATTTAAAACTGGATTATATGAGTGGTTAGTCATGCCTTTTGGTTTAACTAATGCACCCAGTACTTTCATGAGATTAATGAACGAAGTTTTACGTGCTTTCATTGGACGATTTGTGGTAGCTTACTTTGATGATTTATTGATTTATAGCAGATCTTTGGAGGAACATTTGGAACATTTACATGCAGTTTTTATTGCTCTACGTGATGCATGTTTGTTTGGTAACCTTGGGAAGTGCACCTTTTGCACCGACCGAGTATCTTTTCTTGGCTATGTTGTTACTCCACAGGGAATTGAAGTTGATAAAGCCAATATTGAAGCTATTGAGAGTTGGCCGCAGCCCAAAACGGTCACACAAGTGAGGAGTTTCCTTGGCCTCGCTGGTTTCTATAGGCGTTTTATGAGAGATTTTAGCACCATTGCTACACCTCTCAATGAGCTTACAAAGAAGGAAGTGCCTTTTGTTTGGGGTACCGCATAGGAAGAAGCCTTCACGTCATTGAAAGATAAGTTGACACATGCTCCATTACTCCAACTTCCTGATTTTTATAAGACTTTTGAGCTTGAATGTGATGCTTGTGGAATTGGATTAGGAGGTGTGTTATTTCAAGATGGAAAACATGTTGCATACTTTTCTGAGAAATTGAGTGGGCCTAGTCTGAACTATTCTACTTATGATAAAGAATTATATGCTCTTGTTCAGACCTTAGAAACATGGCAACATTATTTATGGCCCAAAGAATTTGTTATACATTCTGATCATGAATCTTTGAAACACATTAAAAGTCAAGCAAAAATGAACCGTAGACATGCTAAATGGGTTGAATTCATTGAGACTTTCCCTTATGTCATAAAACCCAAGAAGAGTAAAGAAAATGTTATTGCTGATGCATTGTCTCGTCGCTATACTATGCTTTCACAACTTGACTTTAAAATATTTGGTTTGTAGACCATCAAAGATCAATATGTGCATGATGCTAATTTTAAAGATGTAATGCACAATTGTGAAGAAGGAAGAACATGGAACAAGTTCATCGTTAATGATGGATTTGTGTTTCGTGCTAACAAGCTATGCATTCCAGCTAGCTCCGTTCGTCTTTTGTTGTTGCAGGAGGTGCATGGAGGAGGATTAATGGGACACTTTGGCGTGAAGAAGACAGAGGATGTACTTGCTACACATTTATTTTGGCCAAAGATGAGACGGGATGTTGAGCGCTTTGTTGCTCCTTCCACTATATATCAAAAAGCTAAGTCACGACCCAATCCTCATGGTTTATATATGCCTTTGCCTATACCTAGTGTTCCATGGGAGGATATATCTATGGACTTTGTTTTGGTTTACCTCGAACAAAGAAGGGGAGGGATAGCATATTTGTTGTCGTGGATAGATTCTTCAAAATGGCACACTTTATACCATGTCATAAAAGTGATGATGCTGCTAATGTTGTCGATTTGTTCTTTCGTGAAATTATTCGTTTGCATGGTGTGCCAAATACAATTGTTTGAGATTGTGATACTAAATTTCTTAGCCACTTTTGGAGATGTTTATGGGCTAAGTTGGGGACTAAACTGCTTTTTAGTACTACATGTCACCCCCAAACTGATGGACAAACTGAAGTAGTCAATAGAACATTATCTACTATGCTTAAGGCTGTTTTGAAGACTAACCTTAAATTGTGGGAAGAATGCTTGCCTCATATTGAATTAGCTTATAATTGTTCACTGCATTCTACTACTAAGATGTGCCCTTTTGAGATTGTGTATGGTTTCCTACCTCATGCACCCATTGATTTGTTGCCTCTTCCATCTTCGGAGAAGGTTAATTTTGATGCTAAACAACATACTGAATTGATCTTAAAAATGCATGAGTTAACAGGAAAATATTGAGCGCATGAATGCTAAATATAAAATTGCTGGAGATAAGGGTAGAAAACATGTTGTGTTTGCACATGGAGATCTTGTTTGGTTACATTTGCGTAAGGATAGATTTCCTGATTTGCGCAAGTCAAAGCTAATGGCACGTGCTGATGGTACTTTTACAGTGTTAGAGAAAATAAATTATAATGCATACAAACTTGAGCTAGCTGCAGATTTTGGGGTTAGTCCCACTTTTAACATTGCAGATTTGAAGCCTTATTTGGGTGAGGAAAATGAGCTTCCGTCGAGGACGACTTCATTTCAAGAATGGGAGGATGATGCGGATATCAATACCATTGTTACACCCACAGCCCCTACTGCTACATATACTGGACCAATTACTAGAGCTCACGCACGCCAATTAAATTATCAGGTACTTTCGTTTCTTGGTAATGATTCTAATGTTCATGAGAATATGATGCTGCCTAAATTGGATACATTTGTTTTGCTTACAAATGAAGGGCCTAACATGGACAAGAGGAATGAACACTGGAGCAAGATCAAGCATGGAGATGATGGCATGCGCAAGGGGAACAAAACTGGAGTTTCAAGTAATGATTTCAGGACTTTGAAGCCACCCTAATGAGTGTATGAAGGATTCGACGAAATATACAAGATGCCACTTCCTAAATTTCGTCCAGAGGCTATTATAGGTGTTGTGTCGCCTTAGTTTTGGTCCAGGCCCATGTAATTTCGAAATACTTGAGTATAGGCTGTGTTTAGAGTCCGTATTTGTGGGCAAACAATAGTTAGGGTTGGTCTCGGATCCCTCCTCCAAGGGGTCATGAAATTCCCCCCTCTTCCTCCATATATACAGCCCTTAGGGCGTCGTTTAGACTTTGGGTTTTGTTTAGATTAAAAGTTCACCATGGCTACAACTTCGCGTACTTCGTTTGTGTTCAACGACCAGACCAAGACGTCACAGAACCCCACTTTGATCAATAAAGATTTCCTCTTATATTCGTAATATCCAGATTGCAATCTTAGCTTCTTGCGTGTTCTTCATTTGCTCGCAGGAAATAGACGCTCGTGGTCAGGTTGATCGTGCTCCGATGTGGTCAATAACCCCTCAGAAGTTGGTTTAGCGATTGCAAAGGCGCAATGTTCATAGTCGGATCGTCAACGTCAACTCCCACAGAAAAACGATAGCCATCTCATCAAAACATCGGGACACCTTCGCCTCTATCAACTTCGCGACGACCAAACTCCATGAGAACGAGCATGAGGATAGTACCACCAAGATGTCCAAGCCCAACGAGCTCCAAGACGATGCTCCCAAGTTCGACTACACCGCCATCCCACTTTGTGGCATTGATGATGCCGAGTCTACCTCGACTCATTTTCAAGACGGTGCCGTGACGACTATGACTATGGAGTCAATCAAGAAACATGCTTTGGAAGCGGGCAACATGGTGGTGAGCAAGGATGATGCTTCCATCTTTGGAGGTGAGAGTGATGATGTGCCATCTTCGGCCTTCATCCATGGCGACGGTGACGAGATGGTTGAGCATGGGATTTTCCCTTCGACCACGGCGGCGTATGATGATGACTTGAGTGATATGAGCCACCATATTGAGAGTGAGAGTGACTTCACCACTAGCCCCATATATGATGAGTTGCCCCAATTAGCATGTGAGGAGAGCCACAACCCCCATCACTTAAGTGAGATGAGTGACTCCACCATATGTGAGTTTGAGTGCACCTATTTTGAGGGAGTAAGTGAGCCACCACATTGAGAGAGTGAGGTTGTTGATAGGGCATGTGAGGCCACTTCGATTTCTAACGACTTAACCTCTACCTCTATTGTGTCTTCTCATTCGGTGCTAGTCCCATTTATGATGATGTGTCGATCCTCGATGACTTCATCCTTCCTTTGGACAAGATGATGGCCATGGTGGAATATGATGCACCCCCACATGGTTCCATCAAGATGAACATGACTACCATTTGGTCTTTACCACCTCAACTACACCACTTGACTGGAATAAGAAAGGTAACATAGCTGAAGGTGATGCTATCATCCCACTAGTGGACTATCTTGGCATTGATAGCTTGCATGATGTTGATCCACCTATTGCCATGCTTCATGCTAGTTCGACTTCCCCATGTGATGATTTGTTACCCATTTATGATGAGTTTGATGATTGCCATGTGGAGTATATTAGTTGTGATGCCATGTTGCATAGGATTTCTTGTGATAACTCTTTAGGTCACATCATGTTTGACAATCCGCTTGACTTGTCATATGCTATGCATGAGATCAACAATATGTCTAATTTACAATCTCTTCGTAGTAACTATGCATATGCCATTAAAACAAACCCAATTTGCACTTATGGCATAGATGTCAAGCCCATGGTTATAGGCATTTGTTTCTCTTGTGATGATATTGATATGCTCCCTTTGCATCATTTCAATCATATGCCATGCCATGACCACCTAACTTCGGATATGCATTGTTTTGGATGTTGTCCATTTTCTCCATATGATGTTTCCGATACTGCTCATGAGGAGACCCCCATAGTTTCCTCATACAAGTAGGAGATTTTGATCCATCCCATCCATTGTATAATCTCAATACTTGTGTGCACCATATGCTCCCCATAATGAAAATGCTATTGTTGTGCCACATACTTGCTCTAATTTGTGTCCCCATCGTGTTATACATAACAAAAATTCTTTCATGATGGATGACATGTTCATATACCATGCGTCAAATTTCTTTGAGCATTGCTTATCTTGTGCTAACTCACGCGTGCACATACACATCATGATGGATGATCTGTACATTTACCACGCACACAATTTCTTTCGTTTGTGTCTCTTTTGCGTAGGTACCCATGAATACTTGTCAACCTCACAATCCCATGAGCTGACAAAACAAGCTCTAGAGAGCAATGATAACTTGGGATCCCGTGGATTGGCTTTCACACCATTCCCATCGCGTAAAGACTTCGTGTGTTTCTTCTACATGGCCCTCACATGGTTATGGGTTATTGTCCATTACATATTCTATGCCCATCTTGCCATGTTCACTTTGCATAATATGCTCATTTCCATTTGGATGACATGCTTTGGTGACCCATGCTTTGCATTGCACATGTTCCATGATTCTAATACTTGTATGTGTATTTGCAAGCTTGGTGGAGATATTGCTTGTTATTGCCATGTTTGCCTTGTACCCCATGCCTATGATGATACATTGATATTGATTTTCTTTCATGCTTGTGATATGTTATGTGCATTTCCTATAACTACTATTTGCTCACATGACATGATTGCCATGATTTCACCTAGTATGTTGCATCTTCGCACTACTAGTTTGCAAAACATGATTGATTTGCTTGCTTTGTGTATTGCATCACCGATGATTCATACTTGCTCGTTTCATGCGGTTGATGACAACAATTTCCATGCTTTGCACATGATTGCTAGTAAATGTTGTCGTATGTCTCCATGTGTTGCCTCATTCATGCTAGACAATTTTCCATGTATTGAGTGCAACAATGATTCTAATCTTGCTCATGAGATTGCCCCCATAGGATTCTCGCATAATTTGGAGATTTTAAACATATTTCTTGTGAAGCATGCTTGTCTTACTTCTTTGCATCATATAGCTAGTGCCATGAATATCTCCATTGTTGCATCATGTTATTCATGCACTTTTGCTACTAATGGTTATGTGCAAGAGAAGAGAACCATCATGATGGATGATGTGTTCATCTATCATGCACATGCGTTGTTTTCTTTCTTTTGTGCATGTGTATGACACTTTGACTACGTGTCAACTTCCACTTCACGTGAGTTGACCATTCAAGCTCTTGAGGGCGAACCACCTTCGATCATGACGCTTCTACATCACAGTTGCTCATGCTTCGGCATTGTGAAGGACGCACAAGGACACGTTTACAAGGTGATATCTTTCTCTCTTGAGAACCCCGATACCATGAGCATGAATATTGTGGATCATACTACTTGTGTTGCTTGCACCATGAGACTTATTGGTCATCTTGGGCTACTTGATTGCGCACATGTTAGAGACCTTGCTTCCACTTGTCATTTTCACCTTTCCATGCCTCATGACATATATTCATTGTGTGTTGCATCCTATTCTTGGATTACTTGCTCCTATCATATGCTTGGTTGCAACAATGTAATTTCTTCACATATGCCATGTCCCTTTGCTTGCCATATGCTTGCATTGATTGCCTCACACATGATGAACAATTGCTCTTTATATTGTGTTGAGTGCCACACTATATTCACTACACCCTATGCACGTTATGCTTGGATTGTCTTGCACTTGACTCATGTGTTCAGACACTTCATTTTATTTGGTGTTTTGAATGATTCTTATGCCTACCATCGACCATTTGTTGAGCTTTTATGCATGATTGCTATGACCATGAGGTCGATGCTTATTCTCTTGTCACACATATTTGTATCACTACCTCACATTTACATGCTTGTTTCCATGATGACCTTGATTGTGCTCAATTCATATGCTTACATGCCATGTCACAATCCTTTGTCGCACCATATGCTATGCTTGATGACGACACTTGTTGGGTGAATCACTGCTTGAATGCTTGGTTTTGCACTAACGCTAACCACATTTGTTTTTCCAAGTGTTTGTTGTTCTTGCCCCTTTTGAGAATCCCAAGACGGTGCAACATTGGAGAGTGCCCATTTCAAGTTTGAAGATTATGAGTACTTGGTGATCGTCCACTTCTACACGGCGAAGCCACCTCTTTCCCATGGTGATTTTGTTTTCGATCCGAGGTCGGATCTTTCCCAAGGGGGAGGGGATGATGTGGAGCATCCTATGGACATCACCATGTCAGGTGTCCATTCGGCAAGTGACACGTGCGACATCTACTTCACATACATAAAGGTGAATCATCTCCTTTACACGTGCTCACTTGACCCCTTCGAGGATGGTATACAACTTGACCATTCTCCCATGTGCATGCATAGGTATTAGCGAAGCACCACGGATGAGGAGGAGGAGTGCGAGCACAAGAGTACAACTACACCATCCGCGAGGGAAGCGTGGAAGAGAAGGAAGAAGATGCATGGACAAGCTTCTGGAAAGCCCGAAACTTCTGGCCTCCTGCCCGGGACTTCTGACACCCGGAACTTCCGGCCATCCCGGAACTTCCGGCGCTACCGCACCAAAGCCGTCCGAGAGCGTGCCAACTCTCTAGATAGCCCGGACCGTACCTGGACCTTCGCCCAGAACCTCCGGGGCCCGGACCTTCCGGACGTCCCCGGAACTTCCGGCCTGCCTGCGCGCAGAGACTCGGGTCGAGGCCCATGTACCCTTTCACCCCTTACTTACCCCTTCGTGACTACCACTATATATACTCATCCCCCTCCTCCATTCTAGGGTTAGAAAAGTGATAGCTCATTTGATAGAGAGCTTTGCTCCTTGTACCACTCTACTCTTGAGAGAGAGAGATTACCACTCCCATGGAGTTCAAGACCTCCATGTGAGCATGTGAGAAGATTCCTAGTGGATTCAAGGCCCCTCACGGGAAGATCCATCTAAGATTCAAGGCCTCCTCTTGGAGATGAACTTTACCTTGTATCTTTCCCTTTGTTGTTCATGTACCTTGTGGATCTATGTGTTTGTTAGTCTAGTGGATGTGTGATTGGACTTGTTCTAGAGTGTTTCCTCTCATTTTCCCTTGTGTTTCCCCTCGTGTTCTTCGTGTTCTTTGCGGGATCCCCTCCATTTCGTGAAAGATCGCCCCCTAGGGTTCCACCCTACATCAACCTATAATAGCCTCTGGACGAAATATAGGAAGTGGCATCATGTATATTTCGTCCAAGCCTTCATGCACTCATTATGGTGGCTTCAAAGTGTTGAAATCATCACTTGAAGCTCCATTATTGTTCCCCTGGCGCATGCCATCATCTTCATGCTTGAACTTGCTCCAAGGTTCATCTTTCTTGTGCAAGCTAGGCCCTTCATTTGTAAGAAAAACAAATGTATCCAATTTAGGCAGCATCATATTCTCATGAACATTAGAATCATTAGCAAGAAACGAAAGTACCTGGTAATTCAATTGGCGTGCACGAGCTCTAGTAATTGGTCTAGTATGTATAGCAGCTGGGGCTGTGGGTGTAACAATGGTATTGATGTCCTCATCAAAGGGCTTATCTATTTACTTTATACAATTTTTATTTTTATTGAGTTTCCATCTTCTCTTATAAAGCACCAACTAGGGAACACTATTGTCATACTTGTGCATTAGGTAGAGTTAATATTTGAGTGTGTTTCATGAATGGATCAATGATTGAGCATAATGGGTTAGGGATAGCTTTCTTTAGTGTTGATATTTTGAAAGACATGGTTGCTTGCTGATATGCTTGAGTATTGATGTCCTCATGTAAAATTATAGACTATTGCTTTGAATCATTCAAGTCCAAATGTCCATGCTATAAAAGAAAAGAGTATATGAGGAATATGATAGGTAGCATTCCACATCAAAAAATTTGTTTTCAATTGTTACTTTATCATGATGAGTTTTATGAGAAGGAGTTGCTGTTATGATGCTAGGAAAAGTGATTGAAATTATTATTGATCAAACTTGTGCACTATGCTAGCATTCACACTTTATAAATTATTTCTTTTATCATTTACCTACACGAGGACGAGTAGGAATTAAGCTTGGGGATGCGGATACGTCTACAACGTATCTATAATTTATGAAGTATTCATGCCATGTTTACAACAATTCTATATGTTTTGGTATGATTTGAACGGACTTAACCCGGACTTACGCTGTTTTCAGCAAAACTACTGTGGTGTTGTTTTTTGTGCAGAAATAAAAGTTCTCGGAATTGGACGAAACTTTTTGATGGTTTTTTTTGGAAGAAAAGAAAAATACTGGAGCAAAGAACCACTGCAGGGGGGCCCCTGCTGCCCACTAGGCACCAGGGCACGCCACCCCCTCTGGCGCACCCTGGTGGGTAGTGGGCCCCCTGAGGACCATCTTCGCGTGAAACTGATGCCAAAAAATCCTATATATTTAGAAACCCCCAGAAATAACCCTAGATCGGAAGTCCACCGCTGTGAGCCTCTATTGGCATGAAAAAACAATCTGGACCCTGTTCTGGCACCCTGCCGGGGGGGGGGGGAATCATCATCGGAGGCCATCTTCATCATCCCGGTGGCCACCATGATGAGGAGGGAGTAGTCCACCCTCGGGGCTGAGGGTTTGTACTAGTAGCTATGTGTTTGATCTCTCTCTCTCTCTCGTGTTCTAGATTTGGCACGATCTTGATGTATCACGAGCTTTGTTAATATAGTTGGATCATATGGTGTTTCTCCCTCACTATCTTTTTGTGATGAATTGATTTTTCCCTTTGAGCGGATTGAATACTTTTATGGATTTGAGAGCACTTGATATATGTTTTAGCACTCAACTTGCAGATTCCTCAGGAGACATTGGGGTAATCTATTGATGCATGTTTTCATCCTTGTTCCTCCGGTAGAAATATTGGGGCAATCTTTGAAGTCCTTTGTGTTGGATTGAGTATTATGAATCTGAAATTGTTTGATGCATATCGTATAATCAACTCACGAATACTCGTGGTGACATTGGAGTATATAGGTGACATTAGAGTTGGTTGATGTGTATCATATGGTGTTATTTTAGTACGAACTTTGGGCTATTTGTGACACTTATAGGAATAGCTCTATAGATCGATCGGAAAGGATATCTTTGAGGTGGTTTTGTACCCTACAAACAATTTCTTCTTATGTTCTCCGCTAGATAAGAACTTTGGAGTGATTCTTCGTTGCATGTTGAGGGATTGTTATATGATCCAATTATATTAGCATTGTTGAGAGATTGCACTAGCGAAAGTATGAACCCTAGGCCTCATTTTTAGGCATTATAATACCGTTTGTGCTCACTTTTGTTACTTGCTACCTTGCTATTTTTTTATTGTTCCTATTATAAATATCAGTATCTACTATCATTACTACACTTGTATCACCATCTCTTCGCTGAACTAGTGCACCTATACAATTTACCATTGTATTTGGTGTGTTGGGGACACAAGAGACTCTTTGTTATTTGGTTGTAGGGTTGTTTGAGAGAGACCATCTTCGTCCTACGCCTCCCACAGATTGATAAACATTATGTCATCCACTTGAGGGAAATTTTCTACTGTCCTACAAAACTCTGCGCTTGGAGGCCCAACACGAGTCTACAAGAACAAATTGTGTAGTAGACATCACCTGAATCAATTTGGCTTCTTGAATCTCAACTACAAGTTGAAAGACATCGATCAGATGTGCTGCAACAAGAAGCCGAAGGACTGAGGAAGTTCTTGTAGAATTCAGATGCATACTTTCTGGTGCAACAACAAGATTTGGAGGATTTAAGCACCAAACAAGAGAAAGCTAATAAGCTTGCTAAGCTTCTTGCCAGGATGGTGGGTACCCAAGATATTGTTTCTTGAGCTCTTCTGAAGTGGTTTCAGTTCTCAACTTGTTTTGCTGCGGTGTTTATTTGCACTGGTGGCCAACTTTGACACCCAGTGTATGTAATATGCTGCTTTGTTCCCTATATTTGCACTGGTGGCAAACTTCGATGCCTAGTGGATGTAATCTGTGTAATCGTCATAATATCCTAGCATTAGTTGCTTGCTTATTTATTTTCTTATAGTCTGGTTTATTTGTTTGCTCATTTCCCCAATTTCCATCCACAAATTCGTCCAATTTTGACCAAATTTTGCTTCTCCACCACGAACCCTGGAAGTTCATCCCTTGCCCGAAATTGACCAGGCACCAGGCGTCCGACAGCAACCGGTCGTCCGACCACCACCGGACGCCCGACGTTTCCTGACGAGACTGAAATTTTTCCTTCAAAAATTTTCAACCACCCACTACACCTTCCGCACCACCACTCCTTAACCTCTCATTACATTGTAGCATACCACCACCGCTTTCCGCAACCACCATCGCTTACCCACTCCACACTCTGACGAGTTTGACATGTTTTGTTCTTTGAGAACTTGAGTTGCGGCTTCCGTTTCCTAACGTGTTTCGACTACTTAGGCATAGTTCGACATCGACATCACCGCCACTCGTCTTCTTCATCGACAATGACCACGTCACAATCTTGACACCCATGACCGTATGTCGGTGTACTAAGTATTGGGCCATTAGTACCCCGTACTTGTGCACGGGCAGTAGTAGCCATACTCACGGCAAGGCTTGTCGGGGAACAGTTCGAGGTTGACTCAGGCTATCGAAGAAATACTCAAGTCAAAGATCTGAGGATTAGCTGATAGGAAGAGCTGGAATCCGAAAGCCAGCCTCCCCGGCAAGATCTTGCCGGGGTGGCCTGCGAAGCCCAGTAAGATTTCATGCCCGGCAAGATTCGGCGCCCGGCAAGATTCTGCTACTGTGCCACCGCTTCGATACAGCAACAAGCCTGACATTCTGGTCCTTCTCTGGATGCGTGGCAACGCGCCAGTGGAGGAGAGCTTAAGCGGTGCTAATGGGATGGCCCCTTTTTCCATCCCCAAGAAAGTGAGGACACCTAAACGGACACCTCACGGTGCATTAAATGCGTTCGTCCTAATCCGTCAGTGGTTAGGTATGATAATCCTGTAGCTACTTTACACCTCAATGTATGTACATTTTGCCACTGTGGTGACCCCTTTGAGCGTATAAAAGGAGGCCCAAGGCAACTGCTACAGGAGAGGAAGATCTTCTGGCCCATTCTGCATGCGTAACTGCTCTCTTAACGTACTGTTCATCGCAAGCGCTCCTGGAGCCTGGGCTCAAGAACACTCATAATAAAACAAGGCAGGAGTAGGGTTTTATGCTGATTAGCGGCCCGAACCTGGGTAAAATCGCCCCGCGTCGATCGTTGGTTCTGCTCTTTGTGCATACCTCTCTCCCTGCCGAATCGTAAAGGGGTCCCTTGGGGTCCCATAGGTGTCGCACGCCGACATCTTTGGCGCGCCAGGTAGGGGGAAGAAGGTTGTGCGAACCTGATCCAATGATCGACGCCTTAGTTTCTTCATCATCTTCATCATCAAGCCACCTAAGAAGAAGAGTGCCGCAACGGCGCAACCATCTACATCTGTTTTGCCTGCGCCCTCGCGCACGGGCGACGGTGCAGATGCAGAAGGAAGAGGATTAGAGCCTCCACGGTGTTCTGGTGATCCCAGCCAGGCGAGCGGCGTCGTTCGCAGCGGCAGCGGCAACCCACACACTGCTGGATCCAGAGATGGAGCTGTGCTGCCCACGGGTGGTGCAACGAACTCCAGAGATCGGAGGACGTCTCCTTGGACTCCCGCGCTGGCGCAAGCGTCACGACCTACCCAAGTCGTGCGCGATGAGGAGCGCCATGGCGCTGGTGGTTCAGGGCGTCCCCATGAAAGGACTTCTGCACATCGATCCCAAGGTGCGCAGGCCCAGCATGCGCATCAAACTGCTGGCGGAAGTGGCACGCGGTCGCGTGATCGTGACGGTGCTCCTTCTCACATGGTTAGGAGTTAGAGCACCTCGCGTACTTTGCACCTGTTGCCGCCACCTACGCCAGCGGAAGCTTTGGCACGTGCGCAGCTGCTCCTCGATTTCCCTCGTGCTCCGGAGAAGATGGAGGAGTGGCGGGCTACTATCCAGAGTCTCATTGGCTTCGCCAACAAGGATGGGCCGCAGGAGGCAGGGCCCTCACAACGGCGGTCCATCGATCCGGCGCGAGCCGATATGGAGAAAACCAGAGGTGGTGAGACCACGGTGCACTCCCCTCCACGACACTAGCGGCGGTCGACAATCCGGTGGACTGATGGCCGTGATGATGACTCCACGGTGTCGTCCGATCCGCGGATGCGCCGCGATCAGCGGCAGGTTCTCCAGGAATGAAGCAAAGAGGACGCTCGAACTTCCGTCGAGCGGCGATGGGAAGCGCGCTATCAATCTGATAAGCGCGCAGGGCCCACTGTTGACGAGCCTGCGCCAGGGGACGCAGGCGACTTACCTTACGAGGTAGGTACTCCAGCGTTTACCCGTGAGCTGCGGCAAGTCCAGTGGCCCAATTCCCGAACCTTCAAGCCAGAGGTCCCGGAGAAATATGACGGCAAGACTCACCCCTCGGAGTTCCTGAGCATCTACACCATTGCGGTGCAGGCTGCCGGGGGCCGAGACGACAAGATACTCGCCAACTACTTCTCATTGGTGCTCCAACCCAACGTTAGGTCGTGGTTGATGCATCTGCCGGAGAATTCTATTTCTTCTTGGTCAGATCTATGCCATCAGTTTGTTGGTGCCTTTGTTGGAGGCCACCAAGCTCCTGGCCAAGAGAGTGATTTGCATATCATCCCTCAGAAGGAGGGCGAATCCCTGCGCAAGTTTATCCAGAGGTTTAGCTGGGTGCAGTACAATATTCCTGATGTTCACCCTGCCGCCGTTGTTAGCGCATTTCATCAGAACATGTGCAACCGCAAAATGCGTGAAGACCTGGCGAGGAACAAGGTCAGGAGTATTGCCAAGCTTTACGCTTTGGCCGACAAGTGCGCTCGAGCTGAAGAAGAGAGGAAACTCCCTGGCGAGGCTGTTGGTGCAGGGGGCGAATCAGAAGATGAAGACGCTGCAACCCCGCCAAGGAAAGGCCGGCGGCAGAACAAGACGCGCAGAGGCAAGGCCGTGCTTGCTGTCGAGGAATCCGGCAACCCTGGCACCGCCAAGAAGGCCAACGTTGACGACCCCGGCAAGGAACTTGCTGGGTGCGCCTCCTGCCAGGCCTTGGCGGCTGCCGACAAGTTGAAAAGCTCCGGCAAGCAGTATTGCAATATCCATCGCACCAAGGGCCACGATCTCCAAAACTGCCGGCAAGTTGAGCAGCTTGTCGAGAAGCAGAGAGCTGAGTATGAAAAGCGAGACAAGGAGAAGGCCCAAGATGGTGCTGAGGGGTCCGGCAAGAAGCGCGGTGGCCGAGGGGGTCGCCGCGGCAAGGCCAGGCAACAGAGGGAGAGGCCCGCTCGAGGCCGTGACAAAGAAGAAGGCGATGATGATGAAGAAGATGATGAGTCCAGTGAGCAAGAATTTCAGAAAGCTACAGAGGCCATGCGTATCGACGGGGGCGCCTCGTTGCATTCTTCCCACCGTCGACTTAAACAGTCGGTGCGAGAGGTTAATGCAACGGAGCCATCACTAGACGCATGTAAACCCCTGAAGTGGTCCAACACGCCTATCATTTTCGACGCCGAGGATCACCCTGATCGCACAACTACGGTCGGGTGCTTGCCATTGTTGGTTTCACCGACAATCCGCAACCTCAAGGTGATGAAAATGCTAGTTGACGGTGGGGCCGGACTGAACCTAATTTCGCCAGATGTGCTCAAGAGGCTCCAAATTCCTGACGAAGATCTCGAGGAAATGGGCACGTTTCAAGGGGTCAATCCAGGAAGAACCCAGCCAAAGGGCAAGATTACGCTACCGATGACATTTGGTAGCGAGCTCAACTACAAGACAGAGAAGGTAGTGTTTGATGTCGCCAAGATCCCTATGTCATACAATGGGATCCTTGGTCGCCCAGCGCTGGCTAAGTTCATGGCGGCATCACACTTCGCGTATAATGTGTTGAAGATGCCCAGGCCGTTGAGTGTCATCACTATCCACTCTGATAAAAAGGATGCGCTCATTTGTGCCGAACAACTCTACCGGGAAGCAGTTGCAGCACCTGCCGTCAAGGCATCTGCTCCTGCCACTGGAACTCCCGGGGGGAAGAAGAAGACCGGCAAGAATCTTGGCGCGAACTCCGGCAAGCGCACCTCCTCGGAGTGCTGTGCCTCCGTTGAGGACGCACGAGAGAGTTCTACCGGCAAGAACAAGAAATCCAAGGCTGCTCCACCAAAGACCAAGAAGGTGCCCGTCAGGGAGGACGGAAAGGGAGGAACTTTCACCATAAGTTCCACCCTAGATGACAAATAGGAAAGCACGCTCATTGCCTTCCTGCGGGCGAATGTCGACGTGTTTGCATGGCAACCGTCTGACATCCCCGGTGTTCCTAGGGAGGTAATTGAGCACCACCTTGCTGTCTGTCCTCACGGACGGCCCGTCAAGCAGAGGGTCAGGAAGCAAGCCTTGGAGCGGCAAGAATTTATTGCCGAAGAAATCATGAAGCTGGAACCGGCAGGATTGGTCAGAGGGGTGCTTCACCCAACGTGGTTGGCTAATCCGGTTGTAGTGCACAAGGCGAGTGGGAAATGGAGGCTGTGTATTGATTATACGGACATCAATAAAGCCTGTCCAAAAGATCCCTTTCCCTTGCCGCGCATCGACCAGATTGTGGACTCCACTGCTGGTTGTGACCTACTGTCGTTCCTTGATGCCTACTCAGGGTACCATGAGATCTTCATGGCAAAAGAAGATGAAGAAAAGACTGCATTTATCATACCATGTGGTACGTATTGTTTTATACGAATGCCTTTCGGGTTGAAAAGTGCTAGTTCTACATTTGCGAGAGCGGTCCAAATTGGTTTTGGGCCTCAGTTCCATAGAAATATGGAGGCATATATGGATGATATAGTGGTCAAAACCAAGGACAAAGCGACACTCATACAAGATCTAGAAGAGACATTTGCAAATCTGCGCAAGATCAATTTAAAGCTCTATCCTGAGAAGTGCGTGTTTGGTGTTCCTTCCAGCAAGCTTCTCGGATTCTTTGTATCTCAACGGGGGATCGAAGTGAACCCGACAAGATCAAAGCTATTGAGCAGATCGAAGCGCCAAGACGCGTCAAGGATGTGCGTCGTCTTGCCGGTTGTGTTGCTGCCCTAAGCAGGTTTATTTCCAAATCTACTGAGCGCGCCTTGCCCTTTTTCAAAATCTTGAAGAAGGCAGGTCCAATGAAATGGACTCCGGAGGCGAAGGCTGCGCTGCAAGATTTGAAGAAATACCTTTCTTCTCCGCCAACACTAGTCGCACCTAAGCCACAAGAGCCGTTGCTGCTATATTTGGCAGCGACAAATCAAGTGGTTAGTGTTGCGTTAGTGGCGCAGAGAGAAGCTGATGAGGAAGCAATACCAGCGGTAGGACTGCCAAGTGACGCGGCAGGATCTTCCCCGGCAAGGGTTGATCCCGGCAAGACAAGATTTGCGCAGTTAGAAGGACCAGTGCAAAAGAAAAAGGTGGTGCAGCGCCCAGTTTATTTTGTTAGCTCCCTCTTGCAGGGAGCTAGGTCAAGATACTCTGGTGTGCAGAAATTGCTCTTCGGCCTCCTTATGGCCTCGAGGAAGCTGCGCCATTATTTTCAAGCACATGAAATCACCGTCGTCACTCGCTTTCCGTTGCAACGGATTTTGCGAAATCCAGAGGCAACCGGCAGGATTGTGGAGTGGGCGTTGGAGTTGTCAAGCTTTGGTCTCAAGTTTGAAAGTACTTTGACAGTTCAGAGCAGGGCTTTGGCAGAGTTCGTTGCGGAATGGACCCCAACGCCCGACGAAGAAGTTCAAGAAACGACTCTCCCCGGCAAGGAAATTGATCGAGAATGGGTTATGTACTTTGACGGGGCTTTCTCGCTGCAAGGCGCCCGTGCTGGCGTGCTGCTTGTCGTACCCACCAGAGAGCACCTCAAGTATGTAATCCAGATGCATTTTCCCCGGGACTGCTTGCCGGTCTTAGGATCATGGCAGACCTTGGTATCAAGAAGCTCGTCATCAGAGGCGATTCGCAGCTTGTTGTCAGGCAAGTTAACAAGAATTATCAGAGTCCATTGATGCAAGCCTACGTAGATGAAGTGAGAAAAATGGAAGAGCACTTGATGGTCTGCAAATGAAGCACATTCCTCGTGCCGAAAACATTATTGCTGACGACCTGTCAAAGCGCGCTGCCCTCAAGTTGCCTGTGGAACCAGGAACTTTTGTGCTCCGTTTGAGTCAACCATCTATGGCGCCATCAATGAGACAAGAAAAGAGAAGAAAGTTGAATTCTGGATAGTACTTTCCGGCAAAGCTCCCTGGAGCCGCCGGCAAGCAACTTGCCGGGATCAGCAACAAACCTGCCGGGGAACGACAGGTTCCGGCGGAACCTCGCGCTTTCACTGTCGAGACAAATATTCCCCTGGCGGAAGAGATGCCTTTAGTTCTAGCTGTCGAGCCCCAGGCTCCAGCATGGGCACAGCACATTGTCCATTTCCTTCAGACAGGAGAACTCCCTAAGGAACAGAAAGAAGCGGAAAAAGTAGCCCGTCGGTCTGTTATGTACAAGTTCGTCGATGACGTCCTGTACAGAAAAAGACCAAATGGTGTGAAATTGAGGTGCATTCCTCGGGAGGATGGACTAGAGCTGTTCGCAGAGATACATGGAGGCATATGTGGCTCTCACATAGGATCAAGAGCACTTGTCGGGAAAGCATTCCGGCAAGGTTTCTTTTGGCCCACCGCTCTCCAGAATGCAACTGCACTAGTGAACCAGTGTGAATCGTGCCAGTTTCATTCGAAGAAATCACATCAGCCAGCTCAAGCTCTTCAGACGATCCCTCTCTCCTGGCCATTTTCGGTCTGGGGGCTCGACATTTGGGATCCCTTTCCCCGTGCTACCGGGGACTTTGAGTACTTGTACGTTGCAATCGACAAGTTCACAAAGTGGCCGGAGGTGGAAGCGGTGAGGAAGGTGACAGCACAATCAGCTGTCAGGTTATTTAAAGGAATAGTTTGCCATTTCGGTGTGCCCAACAGGATCATCACCGACAATGGTACACTATTCACAAGTCGCACCTTCATGCAGTACGTCCAAGACCTTGGCGGCAAATTTTGTTTTGCCTCTGTTGCTCACCCGAGAAGTAACGGCCAAGCGGAAAGGGCTAATGCTGAAGTGCTGTGCAGTCTCAGGACCAGAACCTTTGACAGGCTGAGAAAGTGCGGAAGACGCTGGATTGATGAGTTGCCGGCGGTTCTTTGGTCAATCAGAACGACACCAAATCGAGCCACCGGCCAGACACCCTTCGCTCTGGTCTACGGAGCAGAAGCAGTTCTCCCCACGGAACTCATATACGGATCACCTCGAGTGCTCACTTATGATGAGCTTGAGCAAGAGCAACTGCGGCAAGATGACACTGTGCTCCTTGAGGAGAATCGTCTTTAGGCTGCTGTGCGAGCTGCATGCTACCAGCAAGCTTTGCGTCGCTACCATAGCCACAAAGTTCATGCCCGAAGCCTTGAGGAAGGCGACCTTGCTCTCCGACGAATTCAGTCCGCTAAGAATTCAAACAAGTTGACGCCGAAGTGGGAATGCCCTTATCGGGTAGTACGAGTCACCAGGCCTGGCGTTGTCCGCCTGGAGACCGAAGATGGTGTTCCAGTGAGCAACTCCTGGAATATCGAACATCTTCGCAAGTTCTACCCATAAGGCGCGGTTGCCGGGGGATCCCGGCAACCACCTTTTTGTACAAGTCTTGCCGGCGAGTCATGTAATCCTTTGTACAAAGCCAGGCGTAGACCCTGAGCCCAGATGAATAAGTTTAAGTGTTGTGCATTTCCTTATCGATTTCCATGTTCATATATATATATATATATATATATATATATGCATGCTTATCTAAGATGTTGTATGACACTTGTTCCCGGTGCCATATCTTCATTTTCTCTTCTTTCTTTTTCTCAAAAGACAGAAGGATTCCTCGCGTGCATGTTTGCTGGGGGGGGGGGGAAGGAGGATATGAGTACCAGTTGGCGACGTTCAGAATTGACGCCTTACCGGAGGAAGAACAAGGACAGAAAGCTAAGTTCTAAAACTTAAAGCAAGTTTCCCTTATTACAAAGTTATTTTCCTTAGACGATTTCGACTTTTGTATGGAAAACCTACACGCGAAGGAACCCTTGTCGTAATCGGTTGCGCCCTTATTTTGTTTCGAGTCCGCTCAACAATTTAAGTGGCTGCACTAAGAACGCTAAGGTGCCTTGCCGGCCGCTGCACCTCCAGCAGGCTGCTAAAGTCCCGCACCCATCGCTCGCGGCAGGTTGCACGCCGGCAAGTTTTCAGTAAGCGTAGGGTATATTCCGTACATAAAGGAATCAGACAAGGGAAATAGCATGCATATACCCAAACATATACAAGTTATATTACATCAATAAGTTGCCGCGAATCTAACATAAGACTTGGTTGTCTTTTGGCATGGAATGGCGGCGACAAGGGAAAATGGGGCAGCTAGTCCCTGCGTCGGCCCTCGACCCTCTTGATTGAATCTACTTTCTCAAGGATGGGCGCGACAAGCTCCTCAAGTGACCTGAGATCTACATCCTTCGGCAAGTGGTCAAGCACGTTGGTGAGATTAATGCCAGGGTTATTATATACCACCTTGACGAGTACCTTGCGGAGGACGGCCTGACAAAGTTTGCGGGATTCATTGGCCAGTTGGGTCACTCGGTTGGACTGTAGCACCTTCAAAGCGTCAACGATGCTTTCCAAGAACATGGTCAACCTGGCGCTCGAAGATATCCTTTCTTCGGTGGAATACCTGAAGTTTTGCAGGCCATCCTGCCCCATGGTTGACAACTATGCAGTGAGCCTCTCCGCGGCGTCGATAAGGCGATCAGTCCAGATTTTCACTCCCTTTTGATAGTCAATTTGGGTGGCGGCGGCGCTCTTAAGCAAGTTCCTTTCTTCCTGAAGATCTCTGCTTAGGGCCTTCTCACGGGCCCTGCCATCCTTGAGGGACTTCTCCAGCGTGGTCAGCTTTAGCTTCAGATCGGCAATGGCATCGTTGGAAGTGAGCTCTTTGGTCTTGTCGGACATGGCAACTTGCATCTCCGCTAGGCTGTGGAGAGTTTTCTCCCTGTCCCCTTTGAGCGTCGAGAGCTCCTTGCCGTGCTCTTCCAGATCCACCTCCAGCTTCTTCACTTTGTCGCTCAGCTCGCTCTTGGCAGCCTCTACAGCATCGACGACCTCCTTGAGCTTGCCGGCATGATCTACAGTTAGAGCTTCGAGCGCCTCCTTGTGCTTTTGCTCCAGCTCCTGGATCCGCTGCGCGACGAGCTTGTCGACCTCCTCATCTTTGCCGCGAAGCTTGGCGGTGAGTGCCAGCTCACGTGTGACAAGATCTTCCTCATGGGCGTCAAGTGCAATGCGACGCTCCGTCAGGAGAGCATCCTCAGCGGCAGTTCTTTGTGGAGCTTCTTCCTGCGTTTTCTCCAGGTCAGATTGTTTCAAGAGGATCTCTGTCCAGTTTTGGCTCACTTGTTCCCGATTGGCAGTCAACTCTAGAAGGGCCTCGACGTACCAGACTTGCATTTGTTCGACGCGCTTCTGAAAATCTGCTTCGGCTGCCTCGACAACTGCCATTCTGGAATCTGCTTTCTCTTTCCGAGCATGGTAGAGTGCTTGGAGCTTGCGGAAATTTTCACCCATGGCCTGGAGGAGCTGATCCTCTCTAGATTTGCCACTGCTGGCGCTTGGATCATCAACAATCTCCAGCCCGGCAGCGGCGATGATTTCTTCATCAAAGACTTCCCCTCTGGTCGACGTTTCAATGTTTGCCGTGCCCGGCAAGTTGATGAATAAGTTGTCGCCGACCTTGAGATATTTGCTTGATGAGGGGGCTTCGGACATCGATGGTTGGTCCTCGATGTTCATCTCGCCGGTGGCTGGGGGCTCTGTGGCTGATGTAGCGCCTGGCGCTCCTACGGCAGGAATGCCGTTAGTATGGTCATCAGTTTCCTCGCCGGCCCTCTCGGCAGATTCCTTGACGGCTTCCTCGGCAACAGTTCCGCCGACCTTGGCGGTGGCGTCTTTGGCAGCCTCGCTAGCGGCGATCCTGTCAGCTTCGGCGGCGGCGTCTCTGGCGGTCTCTTCGATGACAACGTCGACATCCATGTGTTCCATCACAAGGAATTCTGGAGGACGAAGGAAGGAAATCAAATAAGATTAAGATTGAAATCCAAGGAGACAAAAAGAAAGAAAGATAAAGAAAAGGATAGCAAGTACTCTTAAGGCAAACAGTTACCTGTGTCGAGTTGTTGAGAAGTGGCCTCGCCCCTCCCGGCAGTGTTTGTTGCCGGGGAAATGTTGCTGGTATCCATGTATACCAGCCCTTCCTCAACCAGGATAACCTTGTTAGTGGTAACTCTTCCCGGAGATGCGCTTGTGGGCGGCGCGGTAGACGAAGGTGGCACGACGGGGGCGGTTTCCACCTCTCCATGTTTCTGTTCTTCTCCTGCATGCCCAAAATTGTCAGCGGCAAGGGTAAAAACCTCAGCACCCGTTGGCAGAAAATGAGTGGAGAACTCACGCTGGGGGCTGCATTGAGGGCTGAGCTCCGGGCTGACGACGACAATTTCTGGCGCGCTCATAGAGCCAGCCGGGGGCTCGTCGCCCGTGGAAGTTCTCAACCTCTTCGCCGCCCTTTCCGCCAAGGTTTCTGCATCGCTGCGGAGACAAGGCAAAACAAGGCTATGAGATTACTCCAAGATTTGGAAGATAAAGGCTATGACAGGACACTTACTCTTCCTCTTCTCGTTTCGGGCTAAAGCCTGAGATGTCAAAATCGACCTCCGGTGCCGTGTTCGTGTGAGGGGGTGGAGGAGGGGTCCTAGATCGCTTGGCTGTAGTAGGCGCAGGAGGTTGACGTGGTTCTGCCACCTCAGCCTTCGGTGTGGCTGTGTGAGATGCCCCTGCCGCCTCAGCAGTTGCCACAGGTGCGGGTCTCGCGCGCCGCGCAGGTTGCTGATGGACTCCTTGCCGCGGCGCAGTCTTGCTGGCCGCCTTCTTGTCGGGAGCCTCGCTGCTCGACGAAAGTTGGCATGCTTTCGAAGAACGCGCTTGGTCTTCTTGAGAGCTGGGGGCTCCTCCTGCGGCTCTTCTTCGGCTGTGTCCTCGTCGGACGAGCCCTCAGCGGCCGCGCTGCTCTGTTCCCCAGCAGCCTCAGCCTCCTCGGCAGGTTCTTCTTCCATCACAACCTCTGCTTCATTGGTTTCCCATTCTGTGAAACCAAAGCTGCCGGCCTCCGCGACAAGATTCGTTTCCTCCACCCTAGAGGCAATATATGCCACTTCTTTGTCAGTGGTGGCACGAATGAGGTCCGTTTCTTCCCGGACGGCCCTCGCCGACAAGTTGTCGAAGAACTTTTGTGCTTCCTCTTCGGTTGGCTCGGCCCAAGTCACGTCAAGACCATGGGCGTTGAACATTGGCATGAAGGCAATGATCGACCCCAGCGCGGAGTTGTTGCACAAAGAAACAATTCTTGCCGGAAACCGGTGTTTGTCATCACGCTGGAATAGCTTGTGGCGAAGAGCGCCGAGCTGCATGGTCGTCAGATTGTTGTTCAATCCCAGGCGTAGCCTCATGATATCCGCTGCGTTCCGATACTCCCAAGCTGGTCTTCCCCTGCTCTGTAGGTGGGCGATGCGGCGGCGGAGGAAATCGAAGCCGATCATCTCCATTGTAAGCCCGACAGCTTTCAGGTGAAGGATCCTGGTAGTGGCGATCGTGAGCCTCTCGTCCTCCGCGGCGAGATCGCTCCAGTCACTGCCGCAGACCGCCTTCTGCCGACGAGCCGAACAGAACGGATGGGGATCTGATTCCTTGATCCAGCACCACTCAGACCGCCATTCGTCCCACTTCTCGCGTTGATCTCCATCCGGGTATATCTCCTTATTCCAAGCTCATGGGATCCAGGCGATAGAACCGGAAAGGGCCTCCCCCTTTTGGATGTGAGGGATAAAATAATGGCGGAAAAGGGCGGTGTTGGGAACTACTCCGATAAAGTTTTCGCAAAGATGAGCGAAGATGGACATGCACATTACGGCATTCGGCGTGAAATCAAGAAGGTGGAAGCCGTATGTGTACATAATATCATTGAAGAAATCAGAGAATGGGGGACAGAGTCTGCAATAGAAGTAAGCGGTGAAGAAAAGATATCTGTCAGGGCCGTCCTTGGAACAAGAACCTGGAATTACGCACGTTGCGCGATGAGCTCATGTCCCCTTTGCCCACATGCACTGGTATCAGTTCTTCAAAGCCCTCGCATCGAGCGTCGGAGCGAAGACGACGAACTTCTTTCGCATCTTCACCAGTTCGCTCTCCGGGACATCGGTCTTCGTCTCCTTGCTCTTGCCTTTGGCCTTGCTAGCCTTGGGCGGCATGGCGACTACGAGAGCGGAGGCTGAGGATCGAGCGGGTACGGAAGCAAAGAGCGGATGGGGAGAATTCTGGCTCTGAGCTCGGGAAGGGAAGATAATGGTGGAGGCCAGATTGAGAAGAAGAGGGGGTAAATAGGCTGTGCCTCTGCGGCTTCCCTTTTTATGGGGAAGGTGCGAGGCCGCCTCTTTTACTCCCCAATGTGAATACGCCTCTGCAGGCACGTTGCAGTTGCAGCCTTTCGACGCACGCTTCCCATGTCACGCATTCAGCGCCCGTGCACTGTTTGGGCCTAGCCCAACAACGCCTCGCACTAGTGTGTGGCCTAGGCCCAGGGGCTCCTATCGTTGTACTAAGTATTGGGCCATTAGTACCCCGTACTTGTGCATGGGCAGTTGTAGCCATACTCGTGGCAAGGCTTGTCGGGGAACAGTTCGAGGTTGACTCAGGCTATCGAAGAAATACTCAAGTCAAATATCTAAGGATCAGCAGATAGGAAGAGCTGGAATCCGAAAGCCAGCCTCCCCGGCAAGATCTTGCCGGGGTGGCCTGCGAAGCCCAGTAAGATTTCATGCCCGACAAGATTCGGCGCCCGGCAAGATTCTGCTACTGTGCCACCGCTTCGATACAGCAACAAGCCTGACATTTTGGTCCTTCTCTGGATGCGTGGCAACACGCCAGTGGAGGAGAGCTTAAGCGGTGCTGATGCAATGGCCCCTTTTTCTATCCCCAAGAAAGTGAGGACACCTAAACGGACACCTCACGGTGCATTAAATGCGTTCGTCCTAATCCGTCAGTGGTTAGGTATGATAATCCTGTAGCTACTTTACACCTCAATGTATGTACATTTTGCCACTATGGTGACCCCTTTGAGCGTATAAAAGGAGGCCCAAGGCAACTGCTACAGGAGAGGAAGATCTTCTGGCCCATTCTGCATGCGTAGCTGCTCTTTGAACGTACTGTTCATCGCAAGCGCTCCTGGAGCCTGGGCTCAAGAACACTCATAATAAAACAAGGCAGGAGTAGGTTTTACGCTGATTAGCGGCCCGAACCTGGGTAAAATCGCCCCGCGTCGATCGTTGGTTCTGCTCTTTGTGCATACCTCTCTCCCTGCCAAATCGTAAAGGGGTCCCTTGGGGTCCCATAGGTGTCGCACGCCGACACCGTAAGCAAGGACAGGAACTTCGACGACACCTTTGTGTACTCCTTGCCATTGCATTGATAACCCCATAGCCCATCTTGCGTAACTTTCCTATCGAGACTAGCCATTTGAGTATTGCCGGCAATGTTACTTGTGCACATTAGTGATCATAGTTCCCATTGCATACATACCATATCATCTTGGTACAAGCATCTTGATATCATCTCTTGTGTCACAAGGTTGTCACCGCATATACACAATTGCTATCTTGGTTCGTGAAGTTTTGCATCACTAACATACAAAAGAGCTCAAAAGAGAAAGAGCCGACCAAGCTTATAAGCAAAAGAGGAAGATAAGCAATGAGCTTTTAAGCAAGAACCATAGCATCATACTACATTAAGATCGTCATACTCGATCATCTAGGATCATATCACCGGAACATCATACATTTATAGCATACTTGGGATAGAAGTCGTTGCATTTTTGCCTTATAGGTTGTGCACAAGTCTCGTATCTGCCTATTGTGCAATCGTGCTAGCGTCTCTCTAGTGTTGTGCGACATGAGCATTTTCTTTGGATTCCACATTTTGAGCTCTTTCCTTGGTTGCACGACCCCACTTATCTATCCGTGCGTGTGTTTCCGTGTGCCCTTTTTGCTATTGGTCTACTTGTTGCATTTGCAAATTTGTGAATCATTTTCAACATCATTGAAGCTTGCTAACAAATTGCATAAATTTTGTGCCACTATCCTCACCTAGCTCCACCAAAGGCTTTATTGTGTAGGTGTGAGAATCAACAAGAATCGGTACCAATTGTGCTATGTCCTTACTACACTATTGAGTGATCATTGATCCATATTCAACATCGGATAAGGTACATTTGATCTAGTTCTTCCTTTCTTCCACTTACATATTTGCTTGAGATGATGGATAGGCCAACTACATCTTCCAACCCGCTCTTCGACGATCCACAAGAGCCGAACAACTACGTCACCAAGGTTCACCTATTTTGTGTTCAACGAGCTCTACATCAAGAGAATGAAGCTATGAACGAACGCATTGAGCTACTCGCCACCGACATGAGGCATTCCGAAGTGCGAACAAGAGACTACTTCGACACTACTCTTGCACATAACATGGAAGATCTCAACGCCAACATGACTATTCAAATGGAAGAGCTATGAACTTTGATGGTCAATCGATCTTCTTCCTCTTCATCATCCCAAAGATGGTGCAACTCGCGTCGATACTCCTATGACTCCATCACCGACTCAAGTACACCATCGTCAAACACTCTTCATCGAGCTGCGCGCCATGATCACCGAGAAAATCGGAATCCACTTCACGGCAATGGTTCACAAGAGCAACTTGAAGAGCAAGAACTTCGACATCGACAAAACCAAGCTACACTTGCGCAAGCACAAGAAAGGCAACGCTTACACCAACAAGAGGAAGCGCAAGAACGACAGTGCCAACAAGAGCAAATGCAAGAATGGCAACGTCAACACCATGAGGAGGAAGACGCCGCCGCGCTACGTCAAGAACAACAACGGCGTGAAGCCCAAGCACTTGAGGTGCAACGTGCCCTCCGTGATACACATCGTGCCGTCACCGCACGCAACCGACATACTCGTGAAGAAGAAGAAGAAGCACTTCGCGATGAAGTTCAAGAAAGAAGATATCAACCATGAGTGAACCGACAAGCTCCTCAAGTTCGCCCACAAGTTAGACAAGAACAACAAGCTTGACAAGAACAACAAGTTTGCCAAGAGCAACAAAACAATGGGAATCCTCCACTCTAAGAGCAACTTGAGGTTGACAATCCCCCACGTCAAGAACGCCATCGCAATAGGCAAGAGTGCAACGAAGAGCAACGCTATGGCAAGCTAAAGTTCAACATGCCAAAGTTTTCTGGAAGCAATGATCCCGAAGACTATCTCTCATGGGCATTGAAAGTCGACAAGATCGTTCGCCTACATAACTATGAAGAAGAAAAGAAGATCGCCATGGCATCCCTTGAGTTTCAAGATTACGTCCTTATTTGGTGGGAGCAAGTCATTGAAAGGCGAGAAGCAAAAGGAGAGCCACCCATTACCACTTGGAATCAAATGAAGGATGTCATGAGAGCATGCTTTGTGCCAACACACCATAGCCGCGACTTATTCAAAAAGTTGCAACTCCTCAAGCAAGGCACGAAGTCGGGAAGAGTACTACAAGGAAATGGAGATTGCCATGATTCGAGCAAATGCCACGAAAGATGAGGAGCAAACCATGGCGCTATTCTTGAATGGACTCAACCATGCTATCAAGAAAATCGCCGACTTCGAACCCTACTTCAACCTCATTGAGTTAGAGCACCAAGCTACCAAGGTGGAATGACAAGTACAAGAGGACTACAAGTACTCCAAGTACACTTCCAAGAACTACGGCCCCTATTCCCAAGCTCCAATGGCTTCGGCGCCTATTACTTCAACCAAACCTTCCACAAGCAACGGCGACAAGTCGATTTACAAGACTTCAACATCATCAAGTCGTCCTCCTACTACGAGCAACTCCAAGCCAAGAGCCTCATCATCTACAACCCCTACCGATGATACCTCCAAGACGACCTTCATAAAATGCTTCAAATGTCAAGGAGGAGGACACAAGTCCTATGAGTGCCAAACAAGACGAACCATGATCATCAATGACGATGGCACCTATGATTCTATGAGCGATGAAGAAATGGAAGCCCTTGAGCACGTGGCCATGCTTCATGAAGTGAATGAGAATGAAGACAATCAAGTCTTTTGTGACAATGATCCGAGCCCCACTCTTGTTGTCTCCAAGGTCCTGACGCTTCAACACCAACAAGACAAGGACCAACGATGCCATATCTTCCACACCAAGGCGGGTATCAATGGAAGATCCGTGAAGGTCATAATCGACGGAGGAAGTTGCCACAACTTGGCAAGCGAAGAGCTATGCAACAAGCTACACTTGGTCAAGATGAAGCACCCTCGCCCATAAAAGGTACAATGGCTTAGTGACTCTGGCACCATTCACGTCGAGCACACCATGCAAGTATCATTCAAGATTGGCGCCTATGAGGATACCTTGGAATGTGATGTGGTCTATGTCCGTTTGCCACCTCCTTATTGGACGGCCTTGGCAATTCGACCGCGGCGTCATCCACAACGGCTATACCAATCACTATAGCTTCAAGATGAAGGACAAGGAGTTCGTGCTACGACCTATGTCTCCAAGTCAAGTGATCGCCGACAAGCAAGCATCCACCCATCATGGAGAGAATAGTGAGAGAGTGACCCACCAAAAGGAGAGTGTGAGCCACAAGCCTAAAATGAGTGCCTCCACGATGAATGAGAAGAAGCATCTAGTGCTATTGGCCACCAAAAGTGAGATGAGAGAAGTGTGTGCGAACACATCAAGTGTTATGCACTATGTCCTACTATGCAAGGATGGCCCAACTACTACTAACACATCTCACAATCTACTTTTAGTGTTGTCTTCTCTATTGCAGGAATTCCAAGATGTATTTCTCGATGAGCTACCTCCGGGTCTACCTCCCCTTCGAGGCATCGAACACCGCATCGACCTCATCCCCGGAGCACCTCTCCCTAACAAGGCACCTTACCGCGTCAACCCCGAGGAAACCAAGGAGATCCAACGGCAAGTACAACAATTCATCGACAATGGCCATGTACGAGAAAGCTTGAGCGCATGCGCCATTCCGGTAATCCTTGTTCCCAAGAAAGATGGTACATATCGCATGTGTTCTGATAGTCGTCCTATCAATGCTATCACCGTTAGATACCGTCACCCCATTCCACACTTAGACGACATGCTCGATGAGCTTAGCGGAGCCACCATTTTCTCTAAGATTGGTCTTAAAAGTGGCTACTACCAAATCCGCATACAAGAGGGTGATGAATGGAAAACTGCATTTAAGACCAAATTTGGCTTCTACGAATGGCTTGTTATGCCAATGGGCTTATCCAAAGCACCCGGTACATTCATGCGAGTCATGCATTTTGTCCTTAGACCATATATCGGCATCTTCGTTGTGGTCTACTTTGACAAGATACTCGTGTTTAGCAAGTCGCTACAAGATCATGTGACACATCTTAGAACCATTTTGCAAAGTCTTCGCAAAGAGAGACTCTAGGCCAACATGGAGAAATGAAAATTTAGTGTAGACAAACTTGTTTTCCTAGGATTTGTTGTCTCTTCTAAGGGTGTGCATGTAGACGAAACCAAGATTGAAGCTATTAAAACTTGGCCTCAACCCACAAACTTGCAACAAGTGCATAGTTTTCTTGGCTTAGCTAGATTTTATCATCGCTTTGTGAAAGATTTTAGCACCATTGCTTTACCTTTACATGCCTTGAGTAAGAAAAACACGCCTTTTGTTTGGGGACCATCACAAGATACCGCATTCAATGAGCTTAAGAATTTGCTTACACATGATCCTTTGCTTGCATTACCCAACTTTGATAAACCATTTGAGATACATTGCGATGCTAGCGGTTATGGCATAGGAGGTGTGTTGATGCAAGAGAACCGCCCCATAGCATACTTTAGTGAAAAACTTTCCAGAGCGCAACTTAACTATCCCATCAATGACAAAGAGCTATATGCTTTAGTGAGAGTCTTACATGTTTGGGAGCATTACCTCCGCCCTCAAGAGTTCATTCTTCACACGGATCATGAAACACTTAATTATCTCAAGGGTTAAACTAAGTTGAACAAGCATCATGCTAAGTGGAGTGAATTCATTGAGTCATTTCCTTATGTCATCAAGTAAATTAAAGGCAAAGAGAATGTTGTGGCAGACTCGCTTTCCCGTAAATGCATGCTTGTTACTCAACTTGAATTGAATGTCATTGGTTTTGAGCACATAAAAGACTTGTATCCACATGATCCTACTTTTGCTATTCCTTATGCCAAATGTTTGACGCATACATCTTGGGAAACCTATTACATCAAAGATGATTACCTTATGAGAGCTGACAAACTATGTATCCTCGAGTCGTCTCTTCGTTTGTTACTTTTGCAAGAAGCTCATGGAGGAGGACTTATGGGACACTTTGGACGCGACAAGACATTCGCTACACTCTACAGGAACTACTTTTGGCCCAAGTTGTTCTGCGACGTCTCCCGCTACACCAACCAATGCTCTACATGTCGCAAAGCTAAGTCTAAAGCTTAATCCCATGGTCTCCATATGCCACTTCCTATTGCGTATCACCCATGGGAAGATATTATTATGGACTTTGTGCTTGGTTTGCCTATAACTCGTAATGGAAAGGATTCCGTGTTTGTTGTTGTGGACCGTTTCTCTAAGATGGCACATTTTATCCCATGCAACAAGATAGACAATGCTTCACATGTTGCAAATCTCTTTTGTAGGGAAGTTTTACGTCTACATGGAGTGCCCAAGACTATCGTATCGGACTGTGACGTCAAGTTCCTTAGCTACTTTTGGAAGACGCTATGCGCCAAGCTCGGAGTCAAGCTCTTGTTCTCTTCGGCATACCACCCACAAACCGACGGCCAAACGGAGGTCACGAACCGGACACTATCTACTCTCCTACGCATGTTGATCAAGAAGAACATCAAGGAGTGGGAAGAGTGCTTACCCATCGCCGAGTACGCCTACAATCGAGAAAGACACTCTACAACCGGCAACTCCCCCTTCAAGGTCGTCTACGGTTTCAACCCGATGTCCCCATTGGACATTCTATCTCTACCACTACAAGAGCGCATCAAAATGGACGCGAGCGCACGAGCAAGCTATCTCAAGAAGGTGCATGAAGATACAAGGCACACCATCGAGCGTCAAGTACAACGCCTCGCGACCAAGCTCAACATTAACAATCAACCCATGATATTCAACATTGGAGATCTTGTGTGGCTACACCTACGCAAGGAACGCTTCCCCAATGAACGCAAGTCCAAGCTTCTACCTCAAGCCGACAGACCATTCAAGGTGCTAGCATGCTACAACAACAATGCATACAAGATCGACCTACCACGCGACAAGTACAATGTGAGCGACGTCTTCAACATCAAGGATCTCTCTCCCTGCCATGGTGATGAGGTTTTCGATACGAGGTCAGATCTTTCCCCGGGGGGGGGGGGGGTGAAGATGATGCGGAGCATCCTATGGTCATCCCCATGGACCTAACTTTGTCTCCTACGACACCACATCGACCTATGACAAGAGCTCGAGCAAGGGCTATAGAAACTAAGGTGAACTCGCTCCTCTCTGAACTACCACTTGCCACATGTGAGACATGGCTACTACCTCAAGCGGAGACTCTATGTGTGATCAGGTACTTAGAGGGAAGCCATGGAGCCACTACATCCAGCGGACGAGCTAGCGAGGACGCCAAGTTCAAGGACCAAGAGAAGGAGCTGCCAGGAGTCTACAGCCACCAGACGACCATTCGGGACCGGACCTCCGAAGCCTGGAGCATCAGCCAATCAGCTCAAGGCCCAGCCTGCGAGGACTCCAGCGGCCGGACGACCGACACAGACCGGGCGTCCGACACCCTCCAGCGACCGGACCACTGGCACCCTCCGGAAATCCAACGTCTTCCGACCAGAGCCGAAATGCCAGAAGTCCGAGCTCCACCAGACGACCGACGCACCGGACGTCCGACACCTACAGGAAATCCGACAGCGCCTACACCGATCCAAAACCTTGGACGACCGACACTTACCGGACGTCCGGACCCCTGCGAGCCATCGGACGACCGGTAGCTATCGGACGACCGACGCCTGTCTATGCACAGCGTGTTGGGCCGAGGCCCATGTACCCTTTCGTGACCCTAGAGAATATATACTCCTCCTCCTCCCTCTTTCTGGGGTTAGCATTGGTTTAGCTCATTATAGAGATAGAGCTTTGCTCATCCACTTGGTTCTACTCCTTGGAGAGACCGCGGCCTCTTCGGAGAAGATCCACGCTTGGATTCAAGACCCCTCACAGGAAGACTCCTCAAGACCTCCTCACAGAGAAGAACTAGTTACCATTTGTGTCGTCCTTTATTGACTTTGGACCATGTGATCTCTATATGTACTTGGATCTAGCACATGTGTGACCATATCGTGTTGATTTGACTGATTCCTCTCATTTTCCCTCATATTTCCCCTTGTGTTCTTCGTGGGATCCCCTCCATTTCGTGAAAGATCGGCCTAGATCGGGTTAGCCCCGCATAAAAAAATGTCAGCAAGAATCAATTCAGAGATGCAAAGTTGAATAAACGCTCAACGATGGTACTGTGCTGGTCCTAGGCTAGACCGTGCTAGAGACGCGAGCCTAGAACACTAAAAAAATCACGACGCTGCACGTAAACAAGAGAGGAGCACGCTCTGAATTTCTTTTTTTCCTTTTTAAAACTTTTTTTGCACTTTTTTTCTCTTTTTTTTTGCTCCGCAACAATTTTTTCCGAAAAAGTCTACAAATGGTCTAAAAACTGCCTAGCCAGAATTTTCCAGACTTAGTTTTTTTTTAAACTGGAACTATTTTTCTTGTACGGGTAGCACGGAAGTTGGGGATTCCGACTTGTTCACGACTCGTAGTATCGCGTGATCTGGAACTCGAAAATAAAGGAACAAATACTAGACTTGGAATAGGACTGGTGGCGGAGATGAATATGGTGTAACTCGGACTGGTGATGGTATATGATGATGGTATATGTGGACTCGGATTGGTGGTGGTATATAGCAATGGTATATGTGGACTCGGATTGGTGGTTTATATGGTAGCGACGATTGATATGGTGGTGGTGGTGGTATATGGCAGCGGCGATGTATATGGTGGGGTGGTGGTATATGGCAATGATGAAGATGGTGCGGCGGCGACGTGATAACCTGTGACCAGAACTCAAAACTCTAAAGGAACTAGATGCTAAGACCAGAAACTCGACACGACGATGCAACCGAAAATTCAACAAAGCAAAACTCCAAAAAGATTATGCAAAGTGATGCGGAGCATCCCAAGATCATCCCCATGGACCAATCATCGTCTCACCAAGTGCCAAGTGGACCCATGACATGAGTGCAAGAGCTCTTGAAACTGAGGTGACATCGCTCCTCTCGCAATTCCTCTTTGAAACACATGAGACATGGCTACTACCTCAAACGGAGACACTTTGCATACTCAGGTACCGAGGAGTTAGCCATGGAGAAGATGAGGAGCAAGGAGGATCGGAAGAGGAAGACACACGAGAAGATGAAGAAGAAATCAGCCAAGTCCCAGGCTGGCCGGACGATCCGGACGAGGTCCCGGATGATCCGGACAGAGCCCGGACAATCCGGACCCCGATCCGGATAATCCGGCTAATCCACCCAGAGCACCCACAGCTGAACCACGAAGCCGGATCATCCGGACGGAGCCCCGGATCATCCGGACCCAGCCAGACGTCCGGACCCCCCTCCGGACATCCGGGCCGCCGTCTGCCTCCTCGCCACGTCCGAACCATCCGGACCATCTCCCGGATCATCCGGGTCCCTGAAGCCCGGATCGTCCGGCTCCCCTTCCGGATCATCCGAACCCCCACTTGTGCGCGCATGTTGGGCCGAGACCCATGTACCCCTTCGTCCCCTTAGTCTATATAAACGACTCCTCCTCCACTTTTCTAGGGTTAGCAATAGTTTAGTTCATTTGAGACATAGAGCATTGCTCATCCACTTGATACCTATTCCATTGGAGGCCAAGTCCACCACCTAGGAGAAGATCCCCCAAGTCGATTCAAGCCCTCCATCTAGGAGAAGATCCCCTCGTGGATTCAAGACCCCATCTCTGCATTGGGAAGAACTACCGCCTCTTGTATCGTCCTTTGTTGCGTTTGAATCTTGTATCACCCTTTATGTTCATGGATCTAGCACATGTGTGATTGTTCTCGTTGACTTGAGTGTTTCCCCTCATGTTCTCCTCCGTGTGTTCGTCGTGTTCTTCGTGGGATGCCCTCCATTTCCTGAAAGATCGGCCCCTAGGGTTCCACCCTACATCATCTTGGTATCATGAGCCATGGTTGATCACGAATTTGGAGCCCCTACCCCTCTTTTTCTAGCCAAATTTTGTTGATTTCATCCTAAATTTCAAAAATCCCCACCAGAAATAGCCCCAATTTTTTTTGTGATTTGTGGGTATGATGAAGTTTTGTTGATTTGGATCCGTGGATTCTTTGTGTTGCAAGTGGATCTAACCTTTCCACACCATCTCCACCATGAAACCCATAAAAAATCACCGAAATCCTCAAATTTTTTGTCATTTTCGAGTTCATCCTGAGCCATCCCCGTGCGCAGTTGATCTGCCCGGATGATCTGGACCCTGACCCGGATCATCCGGACTAGCCCGAATCATCTGGCTCCTGGCCCGGATCATCCGGCTTCCCCTGACGAAACTGCACTTCTGCAGTTTTTCTTTGCCACCACTTCCGCCACTGCATACCCACCTCGACCACCACCAGACCACTTCCGCTACCCCACTCAATGTACCCGACCGTGCCACCGCTTTCCGTTACCACCATTTGACATTTGCTTTGAGAATTTGAGTTGTGGTTCATCGTTTCCTAAGGTGTTTCGTCTAACTAGGAATGGTTCGACATCGACATCACCACCGCTCATCTTCGCCAACGACTCGACATCGACATCGACCATTTCACAACCTTGACACCCTCAACCGTAAGCAAGGACGGTAATTTCCATGACACCTTCGTGTACTCCTTGCCATTGCATTGATAACCACATAGCCCATTTCGCGTCACTTACCCATAGAGACTAGCCATTTGAGTATTGCCGGCAATGTTACTTGTGCACATTAGTGGTCATAGTTCCCATCGCATACATACCATATCATATTGGTACAAGTATCTTGATATCATCTCTTGTGTCACAAGGTTGTCACCGCATATACACAATTGCTATCTTGGTTCGTGAAGTTTTGCATAAGTGGCCACCAAAAGAGCTCAAAAGAGAAAGAGCTAACAAGCTTTTAAGCAAAAGAGAAAGATATGCAAAGAGCTTTTAAGAAAGAACCATAGCATCATACTACATTAACATTGTCATACTCGATCATCTTGGATCATATCACCAAAACATCATACATATAGCATACTTGGGATAGAAGTCGTTGCATTTTTGCTTTATACGTTGTGCACAAATCTTGTATCCACCTATTGTGCAATCATGCTAGCGTCTCTCTTGTGTTGTGCAACAAGAGCATTTTTCGTGGATTCCACATTTTTAGCTCATTTTTAGTAGCACGACCCCACTTATCTATCCGTGTGTGTGTTTCTGTGTGCCACATCTTGCTATTGGTCTACTTGTTGCATTTGTGAATTTGCGAATCTTTTTCAACATTATTGATTCTAGCTAAAATTCACATAAATATTGTGCGACCATCCTCACCAAGCTCCACCAAAGGCTTTATTTGTGTAGGTGTGAGAAATTGACGAGATACGGTACCAATTGTACTATTTCCTTGCTACACTATTGAGTGATCATTGCTCCATTCTCAACATCGGTTAAGGTACATTTCGTATAGTTCTTTCCTTTCTTCCACTCACATATTTGCTTGCAATGATGGATAGGCCAACTACTTCTTCGAACCCACTCTTCATTGAGCATGATGACGAATCGAACACCTTCGTCACCAAGAACCACCTCTTCGGCGCACAAAGAGCTTTGCATTGAGAACAACAGGCATTGAGCGACCGCATTGACAACCTCGCCACCGAGTTGCGACAATCCGAACAACGTACAAGAGACTACTTCAACAACAAGCTGGACACACAAAAGGAGGAGAGCAATGCAAGAATGGAAGAGATCCGTGCTTTGTTGGTCAACTGTTCTTCTACCTCGTCATCATACTTGAGATGGAGCCACTCAAGTCATCATTCTTCGCAACCTTCTTCGGATGCAAGTCCTCCTCGAGCTCGTTCGCATCGCCGCCAAGACCATGAAGTTCATCAAGCTCCACAAAACCCATTCCATCACAATGGTTTACAAGGCAATCTCCACGAATGTGCACGCCAACGGCAACAAGCTAATGAGCATCCAGTCCAAGAGCAAGCTCCTATCCGCCAAAATCGACAAGAGCAACAACATGGTGATGCACTTCGACAAAGAGCAACATCATCTTGAGGAACGGAATCCTAAAGCCCAACGTGCTCTACACAAGGCTACACTAGCGGTCGACGAGCAGAACCGCCAAGCATGACTTCAAGAAGAGGTTCTCCACCGAGAGCGCCAAGAAGAGGCCGCTCGTCATGAAGAGCTCGAAGAAATGAGGAATCGTGCTAACCTTCCACAACCTCAACACCAAGCTAACAATGAGGCGCAAGAGAACCAAGCGGTTCAAGATCCTCCTCCTCGGCAAGAGCATCATCATCACCATCGACCCCAACACAATGAAGAGCAACGCTACGGCAAGCTCAAGTTCACCATGCCCAAGTTCTCCGGAAGCAACGATCCCGAAGAGTACCTTTCATGGGCATTGAAGGTTGACAAGATTTTTCGTTTGCACAACTATGAGGAAGAGAAGAAGATTGCCATGGCATCTCTTGAGTTCCAAGACTATGTTCTCATTTGGTAGGAGCAAGTCATTGAGCGTCGAGAAGCAAGAGGCAAACCGCCCATCACAACATGGAACCAAATGAAGAGTGTCATGAGAGCTCGCTTTGTGCCAACATACTATAACCGCGACCTCTTCAAGAAATTACAACTCCTCAAGCAAGGAACAAAGAGCATTGAAGAGTATTACAAGGAAATGGAGATTGCCATGATACGAGCCAATGTCACGGAAGATGATGAGCAAACTATGGCATGTTTCTTGAATGGACTCAATCACCCTTTCAAGAAGATCGCCGACTTCCAACCTTACTCCAACCTCATAGAGCTAGTACATCAAGTTACCAAGGCGGAACGACAAGAGCAAGATGACTACAAGTATGCCAAGTACCCTCCCAAGACATACGGCTCATACACTCAAGTGTCTCCGACTACAACACCTTCTACCTCAACCATACCTTCTACAAGCAACGACGATAAGTCAAGTTACAATAAAACTTCGACAACCTCAAGTCATCCTCCTACTACAAGCAACTCCAAGCCGAGAGCTTCATCATCGTCTACTCCAACCGATGAGACCGTCAAGACAAGTTCCATCAAATGCTTCACATGTGGAGGCCGAGGCCACAAGACATATGAGTGCCCTACACGGCGCACCATGATACTCAACGACGATGGCACATACAACTCCATGAGTGAAGAGGAAATGGAAGCACTTGAGCATGTGGCCATGTACCGGCAAGTGAATGAAGATGAAGACTACCAAGTCTTTTGTGACAATGATTCAAGCCCCGCTCTCGTTGTCTCCAAGGTCTTGACACTTCAACAACAACAAGATGAAGATCAACAATGCCATATCTTCCACACCAAGGCGGGCATCAACGGCCGTTCGGTGAAGGTTATCATTGATGGAGGAAGTTGTCACAACTTGGCAAGTGAAGACCTATGTTCCAAGTTACAATTGGTCAAGATGAAGCACCCTCGCCCCTACAAGGTCCAATGGCTTAGCGACTCCGACACCATACAAGTGGAGCACACCGTTCAAGTCTCCTTCAAGATTGGCGCATACAAAGACACCTTGGAGTGCGATATGTTTCCCATTTCCATTTGCCATCTCCTACTTGGACAACCTTGGCAATTCGACCGCGGCGTCATCCACAATGGGCGAACCAATCACTATAGCTGATGAGGACATCAATACCATTGTTACACCCACAGCCCCTGCTGCTATACATACTGGACCAATTACTAGAGCTCACACACGCCAATTGAATTACCAGGTACTTTCATTTCTTGATAAAGATTCTGATGTTCATGAGAATATGATGCTGCCTAAATTGGATACATTTGTTTTGCTTACAAATGAAGGGCCTAGCTTGGACAAGAAAGATGAACCTTGGAGCAAGTTCAAGCATGGAGATGATGGCATGCGCCAGGGGAACAAGAATGGAGTTTCAAGTGATGATTTCAGGACTTTGAAGCCACCATAATGAGTAAATGAAGGCTTGGACAAAATATACAAGATGCCACTTCCTAAATTTCGTCCAGAGGCTATTATAGGTGCTGCGTCGCCTTATTATTGGGCCAGGCCCATCTAATTTGGAAATACTTGAGTATAGGCTGTTTTTAGAGTCCGTATGTGTGGGGAAACAAGAGTTAGGGTTGGTTTCGGACCCCTCCTCCAAGGGCCACGAAATTCCCCCCTCTTCCTCCATATATACAGCACTTAGGGCGCCATTTAGACTTTGGGTTTTTTTTAGATTAAAAGTTCGCCATAGCTGCAACTTCGCGTAATTCGTTTGTGTTCAAGGACCAGACCAAGACGTCACAGAACCCCACTTTCATCAATAAAGCTTTCCTCTTATATTCGCAATATCTAGATTGTAATCTCATTTTGTTGCTTTTTCTTCATTTACTCGTAGGAAATAGACCCTAATGGTCAAGTTGATCGTGCTTCGGCATGGTCAATAACCCCTCGGAAGTTGGTTTAGCGATTGCTAAGGCGCGACGTCTTCGCACGTTCGTAGTCGGATCGTCAAAGTCGACTCCCACAAAAAATGATAGCTATCTCATCGAAACATCGGGACACCTTCGCCTCTATCAAGTGGTATCCGATTTCCAGGTTGCTCGGTGAGATTTTCCAGTTTTTCATAGTTTGCATCGAATCTGTTCTTCATACCTACAATCCACGAAAAAGCCACAAAAAATTAGGGTTAGTTTATCATATCCGAACCAATCTGAGCCTTTGCATAATAATTTTAGGGTTTTGCTTTGTTGAATTTGCGGTTGCATCGTCGTGTCTAGTTGCTGGTCTTAGCGTCTAGTCCTTTAGAGTTTCGAGTGCTGTCACAGTTTGTCACGCCGTCGCCGCACCACCTTCATCGCTGCTGCCATATACCACCACCGCTGCCATATCCTACCACCGCTGCCATATACCACCACCGCTGCCATATACCACCACCGCTGCTATATCCTACCACCATATATCCACCACCAATCTGAGTTCTTTTCATAATAGGTTTGTTTTCGTGATCCAGCTATTTTCCGATTCGTGTTTCCTTACCTGAGTATGTTTCGGAAAAAAAAGAGTCTGGAGACCCCGGGGCAGTTTTTAGGCCAAAATTTCAGCACGCGAATTTTTTTCCCTATCCTGTTTTTAGGTCCCAGGGAGCGTTTTGAGACACTCGCCATTATAGTGATTTTTTATCGCACTTTTTCGTCGTCGCTGCCCTGATTTCCGAAAAAAATAGTCAAATTTTCTTCCTGCCTATCCTGTTATTTTGACTTGGGAAGAGTTTTGAGACACTCGCCATTAAAGTGATTTTTCGCAAAAAAAAGGAGCGCAAAAAAAACAGAGGGAATTTTTTTCCCAGAGTGTGCTTTTCCCTTGTTTACGTGCCGCGCTATGATTTTGTTAGTGTTCTAGGCTCGCATCTCTAGTACAGTCTAGCCTAGGACCAGCACAGTACCGTCGTTGAGCGTTTATTCAACTTTGCATCTCTGAATTGATTATTGCTGACCCATTTTGCTATCATATTATAAGCCTTCCCAGCTCCACATATATCTACGTCGTGCGTTTGACTCTCCCTGGTAATCGCTCTATCCAAGCTTTGAGAGTTTTGACTACAATGGTTGCCGATCACAGCCTGCTGCTTGGTAACAATTGGTAAGAATTTGAGATTCGCTTGACGGATTTGTGACTTTCCATAACACCACCGCCATTTCCTAGCAGTCCATAGGATTATATTCTTGTGTTTTTCTCTTGCTGCTAACCATGCTAGGATCACAAGCGGATGAGCTGGACTGGGAGAACATGACGAACAAGGAGCTCCATGATAAATTCCAGGAAATGTTGAGTCAACAGGTGGAAGACATGATGGCCAGTTTTGGCAAGGCATTAGCGAGGATTGATGACATCGAGAAGACAATTGACAACAGGTTGGATGCCAAGTTCGCTGAAGTGCTTGTGCATCTACCTCCACCTACTACCTCTGCTGCACCATTGCAACAACACCAACAACAACCACCTTGATGTCGCGAAACAGCCCTCCGCCGAGCGAGCCATGTTCCTCTTGAGCCTGGCCAAACTTCTGGTGCCGCTGCTACTGCTGTTGATGCTTCTGTGTCTCTTGCTGCTGCTGTGGAGGATGATGATTACGTGGGCGATTATGAAGATGAGGTTGATCAAAATCAGAACTACGTGCAACCACCAGGACCACCACCACCAGGTCGTCCACATGCAAATAATCGCAATGGTAGGCCTGCACCACCACCTCAGGTACGAGATCATGACCATCTTCCTAAACTAAAATTGAATATTCCACCATTCGAGGGTAGATATGTTCTTGATATATATCTTACTTGGGAGTTAGAAACTGAACAACGTTTTACATGTTTACAATATCCCGAGGAAAGACGTGTTGCTACTGCTGTTTGTGCTTTCACTAGTTTTGCATGTGTTTGGTGGTCTGAACATTGTAGATTATATCCTATTCTAGCTATTTGGGCAATTTTGAAAACTGCTATGCATACTCGTTGGTTTCCACCATATTATCAACGCGAATTACTTCAGAAATTGCAGCATTTAAGACAAGGAAAAAGTTCTGTAGAGGAATATTATCAGGAATTGCAAACTGGCATGATTAGATGTGGTATTATTGAGGATAATGAGGCTATGCTTGCACATTTTATTGGTGGATTAAATAGAGAGATTCAGACCATTTTAGAGTATAAGGAGTATAACAATATCACTCGTTTATTGCATCTTGCTTGCAAAGCTGAACGTGAAGTGCAGGATCGACAGGCATTGGCGCGAACTAACTTTTCTGCAGGTCGACCTTCATCATGGACACCGCGTGCATCATCTGCTACCACACGTTCTGCTACACTGGCAGCTCCGTCAGCTGCCACCTCTAACCGTGATACAAGAAAGCAGGCACAACCACCACTACCTGCCAAGAGCACACCTTCTGGGCCTACACAGAGCTCTTCTTCATCCATGGCATCAACAGGGCAAACACATGATATTATTTGTCGTCATTGCAAGGGTGGAGGTCATTATGCGAGAGAATGCCCATCTAAGTGAGTGATGATTGCTACTGAGGATGGTGGGTATGAGTCCGCTAGTGACTATGATGAGGAGACTTTGGCTCTTATTACAAGTGAAGAACACGGTAGAGATGATTCTGAACAAGAGACACAATACATGGCTGCTAAAGACGCTGATAGGTATGAAAGTTTAGTTGCTCAACGTGTTTTGAGTGTGCAGGTCACACAAGCTGAGCATAATCAGAGGCATAATTTGTTCCATACAAAGGGAGTTGTGAAGGAACGTTATGTTCACGTCATCATAGATGGAGGGAGCTGCAATTACTTTGCTAGCATGGAGATGGTGGAGAAGCTATCTCTCACCACAAGACAACATCCATATCCTTACTACATCCAATGGTTCAACAACAGCGGCAAGGTTAAGGTAACACGTACTGTTCGTTTGCATTTTAGTATCTCTACATATGCTGATTCTGTTGATTGTGATGTGGTACCCATGCAAGCATGTTCCTTATTACTTGGTAGACCATGACAATTTGATAAAAATTCTACACACCATGGTAGAAACAATAAGTATACTCTTGTTCATAAGGATAAATATATTACTTTGCTTCCTATATCTCCTAATTCTATTTTGAAAGATGATATTAATAGAACTAGTAAAGCAAAACAGGAGAAAAATAAGAGTAAAAATCAGATTGTGGCAAAAGAATTTGAGCAACAAATGAAGCCTAATAATAAACCATCTAGTGTTGCTTCTGAAATTAAATTGAAAAGTGCATGTTTACTTGCCACCAAATATGATATTGATGATCTAGATTTCAGCAAATCTGTTTGCTATGCTTTTGTGAGAGGAATTATTTCATTCGAGGACATGCCTTCCTCTTTGCCTCCTGCTGTCACTAACATTTTGCAGGAGTTCGCTGACGTCTTTCCACAAGACGTGCCACCGGGATTACCACCTATTGGCGGGATTGAGCATCAGATTGACTTAATTCCCGGTGCATCGCTACCCAACTGTGCACCATACCGTACCAATCCAGAGGAGACGAAGCAGATTATGCGTCAAGTACAGGAGCTGCTCGATAAAGGTTATATACATGAATCCCTTAGTCCTTGTGCTGTTCCTATTATACTAGTGCCCAAAAAGGATGGTACATCGTGTATGTGTGTTGATTGTGGAGGCCTTAATAATATCACTATTCGTTATCGTCATCCTATTCCTAGGCTATATGATATGCTTGATGAATTGCGTGGCTCTACAATATTCTACAAAGTTGATTTGCGTAGTGGATACCATCAAATTCGTATGAAATTGGGAGATTAATGGAAAACAGCATTTTAAACTATGTTTGGATTATATGAGTGGTTAGTCATGCCTTTTGGGTTAACTAATGCACCTAGTACTTTCATGAGATTAATGAACAAAGTTTTACATGCTTTCATTGGACGATTTGTGGTAGTCTATTTTGATGATATACTGATTTATAGCAGATCTTTGGAAGAACATTTGGAACATTTACGTGTTGTTTTTATTGCTCTACGAGATGCACGTTTGTTTGGTAATCTTGGGAAGTGCACCTTTTGCACAGACCGAGTATCTTTTCTTGGCTATGTTGTTACTCCACAGGGAATTGAAGTTGATAAAGCCAAGATTGAAGCTATTGAGAGTTGGCCGCAGCCCAAAACGGTCACACAATTGAGGAGTTTTCTTGGACTCGCTAGTTTCTATAGGTGTTTTGTGAGAGATTTTAGCACCATTGGTGCACCTCTCAATGAGCTTACAAAGAAGGATGTGCCTTTTGTTTGGGGTACCGCACAGGAAGAAGCCTTCAGGCTATTGAAAGATAAGTTGACACATGCTCCTTTACTCCAACTTCCTGATTTTAATAAGACTTTTAAGCTTGAATGTGATGCTAGTGGAATTGGATTAGGAGGTGTGTTATTACAAGATGGCTAACCTGTTGCATACTTTTCTAAAAAGTTGAGTGGGCCTAGTCTGAACTATTCTACTTATGATAAAGAATTATATGCTCTTATTCGGGCCTTAGAAACATGGCAACATTATTTATGGCCCAAAGAATTTGTTATACATTCTGATCATGAATCTTTGAAATGCATTAAAAGTCAAGCAAAACTGAACCGTAGACATGCTAAATGGGTTGAATTCATTAAGACTTTCCCTTATGTCATTAAACACAAGAGGGGTAAAGAAAATGTTATTGCTGATGCATTGTCTCGTTGTTATACTATGCTTTCACAACTTGACTTTGAAATATTTGGTTTGGAGACCATCAAAGATCAATACATGCATGATGCTGAATTTAAAGATGTATTACCGAATTGTAAAGAAGGGAGAACATGGAACAAGTTCGTCGTTAACGATGGATTTGTGTTTCGTGCTAACAAGCTATGCATTCCAGCTAGCTCCAATCATCTTTTGTTGTTGCAGGAGGCGCATGGAGGAGGATTAATGGGACACTTTGGCATGAAGAAGATGGAGGATATACTTGCTACACATTTCTTTTGGCTAAAGATGAGACGGGATGTTGAGCGTTTTGTTGCTCGCTGCACTACATGTCAAAAAGCTAAGTCACGACTCAATCCTCATGGTTTATATATGCCTTTGCATGTACCTAGTGTTCCTTGGGAGGATATATCTATGGATTTTGTTGTAGAATTACCTCAAACAAAGAAGGGGAGGGATAGCATATTTGTTGTCGTGGATAGATTTTCGAAAATGGCACACTTCATACCATGTCACAAAAGCGATGATGCTGCTAATATTGCTGATTTGTTCTTCCGAGAAATTATTCGCTTGCATGGTGTGCCAAATACTATTGTTTCAGATCATGATAGTAAATTTCTTAGCCACTTTTATAGATGTTTATGGGCTAGGTTGGGGACTAAACTACTTTTTAGTACTACTTGTCATCCCCAAACTGATGGACAAACTGAAGTAGTCAATATAACATTGTCTATTATGCTTAGGGCAGTTTTGAAGAATAACAAGAAAATGTGGGAAGAATGCTTGCCTCACATTGAATTTGCTTATAATCGTTCGCTGCATTCTACTACTAAGATGTGCCCTTTTGAAATTGTATATGGTTTCCCACCTCGTGCACCTATTGATTTGTTGCCTCTTCCATCTTCGGAGAAAGTTAATTTTGATGCTAAACAACGTGCTGAATTGATCTTAAAAATGCATGAGTTAACTAAGGAGAACATTGAGCGTATGAATGCTAAATATAAACTTGCTGGAGATAAGGGTAGAAAATGTGTTGTATTTGCACCTGGAGATCTTGTTTCGTTACATTTGCGTAAAGATAGATTTCCTGATTTGCGCAAATCAAAGCTAATGCCACGTGCTGATGGTCCTTTTAAGGTGTTAGACAAAATAAATGATAATGCATATAAACTTGAGCTGCCTGCAGATTTTTGGGTTAGTCCCACTTTTAACATTGCAGATTTGAAGCCTTATTTGGGTGAGGAAGATGAGCTTCCATCGAGGACGACTTCATTTCAAGAAGGGGAGGATGATGAGGACATCAATACCATTGTTACACCCACAAACCCTGCTGCTATACATACTGGACCAATTACTAGAGCTCGCGCATGCCAATTGAATTACCAGGTACTTTCGTTTCTTGGTAACTATTCTAATGTTCATGAGAATATGATGCTACCTAAATTGGATACATTTGTTTTGCTTAAAAATGAAGGGCCTAGCTTGGACAAGAAAGATGAACCTTGGAGCAAGTTCAAGCATGGATATGATGGCATGCACCAGGGGAACAAGAATGGAGTTTCAAGTGATGATTTCAGGACTTTGAAGCCACCATAATGAGTGCATGAAGGCTTGGACGAAATATACAAGATGCCACTTCCTAAATTTCGTCCAGAGGCTATTATAGGTGCTGCGTCGCCTTATTATTGGGCCAGGCCCATGTAATTTCGAAATACTTGAGTATAGGCTGTTTTTAGAGCCCGTATGTGTGGGGAAACAAGAGTTACGGTTGGTTTCGGACCCCACCTCCAAGGGCCACGAAATTCCCCCCTCTTCCTCCATATATACAGCCCTTAGGGAACCATTTAGACTTTGGGTTTTGTTTAGATTAAAAGTTCGCCATAGCTGCAACTTCGCGTACTTTGTTTATGTTCAATGACCAGACCAAGACGTCACAAAACCCCACTTTCGTCAATAAAGTTTTCCTCTTATATTCGCAATATCCAGATTGTAATCTCAGTTTCTTCCTTGTTCTTCATTTGCTCGCAGGAAATAGACCCTCGTGGTCAGGTTGATCATGCTCCGGCGTGGTCAGTAACCCCTCGGAAGTTGGTTATTGATTGCTAAGGCGCGAGGTCTTCACACGTTCGTAGTCGGATCATCAAAGTCGACTCCCACAGAAAACGATAGCTATCTCATCGAAACATCGGGAAACCTTCGCCTCTATCAAGTGGAATCATATTTCCAGGTTGCTCGATGAGAATTTCTAGTTTTTCATAGTTTAGATCGAGTCTGTTCTTCATACCTACAGTCCACAAAAAAACCACAAAAAAATTAGGGTTAGTTCATCATATCCGAACCAATCTGAGCCTTTGCATAATTTTTTTAGGGTTTTGCTTTGTTGAATTTGCAGTTGCATCGTCGTGTTTAGTGTCGTAGTAGAACATGGCCACCTATGAGGCCATCAACCCCTTTGTGGTTCGGCAGGGGGAGGACGTATTGCACAAAGAGCGGAGGCCGTGGGACAGCACGGTAGTGGTGACACTGGTGGTTTTTACCCAGGTTCGGGCCGCTGAGAAGCGTAAAACCCTACTCCTGCTTTGGTGGATTGATGTGGAGACCGTGAAGAACGCGCGGCGCTCAAGCCCAGCAAGGTCGCCTTGGGGAGAGCAGCTACGCATGTATGAGTACACGAGGGTCTGAGTCCTTTCTAAGGTTGCCACAGTCCTCCTTTTATTGGCCAAGGGGTTACCACAATGGCAAAATGGTCTTTATCCAGCGATTAGATAGATAACAGTGCTATCATACCTAACTCTAGCAGTTAGGACAAAGCGCATTAAATGCGCTACCATATGTCATGCTATGGATGCGGCCTGGCAGGCCTGCCGCGCCGCTTTAGTCATCTTCCACCTGTTTGCTTGACATGCCTCTGGATGGGTGGCATATGGAGGTGATCCTCCTCCTAAATGGCCGCCACGTGCCAAATGACAGCCACTTAGTTATCTGGGGCTCGGCACCGCACCGATGGGTGACTTGTGTTGCGATGCGGTGGAGTCTTGGCGGGGAAGTAGGCCGCCAGTGCCCCCGGCAATCCTTGCCGGGGAAGTCTTGGGACATGTCTTTGGGGTGGCCTCGACCTGACAAGGCTTGCCTGCCCGGCAAGGGAGGTTTTTCCTTAGTGATATCTTGTTGTCTTGGCTTGTCTTGGTCTTCTTGATCCGCCCTTTGATTCCTCAAAGAGCTCTCCCTCTCTCTCTCTCTCTGGCTGGTTCTGTTTTGAATGCTTGGTGTTGCTTGTATTCCTGCCACTTGAGCCTTTGTACAGTCTGGGCAACATATGTAAAGGTTTGTTGCACCGACAGGAGCCCCCAGGCCTGGCCCAAACGTGCTGCCGAGCATCGTTGGGGGAGGCCTATCAGGTACACAGGCAGGGGTCTTGTGCTGATATTCTCTTTTCCTTGATGTTTTCCTTGCTTGGTCATTAACCTGTGCTTGGGTCGGTTTCGGTTTTCCCGCTCGTCGTGTGATGCCAAACGTGGTGGGGGCCAGCCTGTTATGGCCCGTGAATGACTTTATCCCACGGGGCGATAACTGCCATTTCACTCATCCCACTACGCCCGCCCTTTCCGCCACGTACGCTGCATGCGCCGCGCAGGGTAGGTATCGGACGCGCACGGTGCAGGGGACACTACTAGGGAAAACCTTATACACAGAAGCTTAGTAGTAGCGCTTGTAAAACGAAGGTGCTACTGCAATTTACCCGTAGCACTGGGTCAGAAAATGCGCTACAGCTATAGTGGTACAGTAGCGCCTCTGCAAGAAAACGCGCTACTACTACAATTCCCACAATGTTCTCGGCAGGGTAGGAATAGTAGTAGCAATCTTAGGGAAAACGCGCTGCCGCTAAGTTGGTTGTAGCAGCGCATTTTTAGTGGAAAGGGCTACTGCTAATTAAAAGAAAATAAAATGAAAAACAAATAGAAAAGTAAATGAAAATGAAAGAAATAGAAAAAGGAGAAAGGAAAAAAGAAAATGTAAAGGAAAATAAAAGAAAAAGTAAAATAAAGGAGAAAGGCATAGCAACATCATGTGTTTAGAACAAGCGTTATAGCTAATGTAGCAGTAGCGCGTTCTGCATACCCCCACTATAGATAAGTTCCTTAAATAAAGGAGAAAGGAAAAATTAAAGTAAATAAGAAAAGGAAAAGGAAAAAAAGAAAAAAGAAAAGAAAAAGGGAAATAAATAGCTACTGCCTATAGTAGTAGCGCATTTTAGTATAAAGCGCTACAGCTAAGTTAGCTATACGCTTTTCCGGACAAGCGTTACCGCTACGTTTGACTTAACCCCCGCGCGGTTTCCCCCTGGCCACTTCCCCCAAATCCCCACTCACCTCTGCTATCGCCGCCGCCGTCGCCTACATCGCCGTCGCCCTCTACACGCCGTCTGCTGCCCTTCATGGTCGTCTGGTGCCCGCCCTCGCCGCGCGCCCGAGCCCAGACCCCGACCTCGATGCCGCGCGCCCCCTCCCTTGGCCGCTCTGCCTCCTCCTGCTCCTAACTCCGCCGGCGCCCGAGGTGAGCATGCCTATGTACACCTCCTCCTCCCCTACCTCTGCCTAGCTAGGGTTACTAGGGTTCATCAAATTTTAGGGTTCATCAAATTAACTAGGGTTCATCTAATTAGTTAGGGTTCATCAAGTTAGCTAGTACTTGTAGATGCTTAAGTAGTTGTATAGTTGTTGTGCACCCAATGTAGTTAACTAAATATAATTTTAGGACAAATTTGTATATGCTTAAGTAGTTAACTAAATATAATTTTTAGGACAAATTTGTATATGCTTAAGTAATTAACTAAATATACTTTAGGGTTGTATAGTTGCTTAAGTACTTGTATAGTTGTTCTGCATCCAATGTATGTTTAAGTAGTTGTATAATTCCTAGGGTTCATCAATGGGTGCTTAAGTAGTTGTAGATGCTTAAGTAGCTAGCTAGGGTTCATCTAATTAGTTAGGGTTCATCAAATTAGCTAGTACTTGTAGATGCTTAAGTACTAGGGTAGTAGGGCTAAACTAGAAATGTTAGGGCAGTAGGGTTTAATGTTAATTAGGGCAGTAGGGTTTAGTTTAGAGAAAAATTCAATATAAAAATATAAATTTCTATTAGTGCTACAAGTCCAGTAGGTTCTTAATTTTTACTGATTTTTTATTATGACAGAAATTTAGGACATAATTTGAATTGAGTTCTAGGGTTCATAATTTACATCAGGACATATTTTTTATTAGGACAACAATTTAGGACAGAAATATGTAAAGGTTCTAGGTTTCTAGGGTTCATCCATCCATATTTGGTTTTTGAATTGAGTTTGAGAGAGCATGAGATTTGTGTAGATTTTCTTGAAGTGTCAAACACTAGGAGATTCAAATTTGAAGTGGTCATGTTATATGCAAATTCCTCAATAGTGTTTGCTCATGTATATCTACTGTTGTAGTTGCTCATGTACAGGTTTTTAAGTGGTCCTGTTATATGCAACATTGAAGTGGTTCGATTGTGCCTAAGTGGCCTTTTGTTGTTTCCAGGGAAAGGTTCCGAGTGGCCTATGTTTTGCTGGAATGTTGATTCATTTCCATTCCGGGAAATTTCAGGCGCTTGATTTGTCCACTTTGTAGCAAAGGTCATGCCGAAATTTTTCATGAATTTCGGCATGACTCGTGCTACAAACTAGGACATATCGATTGCCCGGGATTTGCTGCAACGGGAATGAACCAACATTCCTGCAAAACATAGGCATTTTTTATGTCATTATTCATTTTATTAGGTCTAGAATTAATTGACTAGATTTAATCGTAGGAAACATGGCTAGCAATGATGAAGGATAGGGTTCTGGTGATTGCAACGTCTACGAGGCGGCAGGCGCCTATTTGAACTATCTCGAGGAGCAATAGTTGTTGCAGTGCCCACCTGTCACATCCGAGACTGAGACCGACATCGAGACCGGCGCCGAGACCGTTGCTGAGACCGACACCGGCACCAACACAGGTGCCGAGACCGGCACCGAGACTGGCGAAGACGGTATAGAACTGAAGATGAAGAGGATACGACGCCCAAACCAGCTCAACACTACTAGACTGGTGGTCACGGAGGTGGACTCCGGCAATTTTGAGCCAAAAGAGCCTGCGGAAGCACGCACGTGCTACGGTAATCAAATAGGCTGCATCCTACGGGCAACCGCCACCAGCAACGATGAGAAATTAAAGAAGATACCAAATATGGAGCACTCCCTCCTAAGGAAGTTGCACGAGGGGTTCTTGTTCCCGGGCCGGGATGAAATCAAATATACTCGACTGTGGCAAGACCCAGCAATGAAGAATATAAACAGACATGCCATGGGCAAGTTTAGTGGCGGGTTGTCCACCTGGAAAGTAAGGGTGAAACATCGGATCATCGTCAAAGAGGAACCCTACTCTGAGATTGTAAAGGATAATCTGACAAATATAGAAGAGCAGTTCGAAATATTCAAGAAGGCTTGCATTGTCGAAGCTTCCAAAGAAAACTCAGAGTACATGAAGGGGCTTCAAGAGAGGAACATGGGGTGCCACCACCTCGGAAGCCGTGGTTACATGGGGAAGAGGCCCATATGGGCCAAGGAGGACGCGGAACGCGAAAGTCTGGGGATCCCAGACCCCTTGGCTGAGTTCACCGTCTCGCAAGAGCGTGACATCATCAAGGCCCGGTACCGTTGGGACCGAGTCAAGAAGGTTTTCGATATAGACACGGTCACGAAGGAGTTGATGAGACTGCTGGTAATTATTAATTTACGCCCCTAATTTTAGCTTTTGATCAATTCGACTGCACATTTAGTCACATTTGTAAACGATCCACGCTCCTTTTGCAGAAAGAGCAGCATAGGATTGCGGCCGAAAGCAATTCGCCATCTGAGGCGTTGGCAAGGCCCAAGTGGGGCACCCCATTCAACCGAACCTTGAACATATTGAAAGGACTCCCGGTGGACACTCGGCCGTCGTATGGACGCGTGCACGGCGTCGGAGATGGCGCCACGTGGAAGAAGTACTACCGTGAGACCACCGAGGAGAGACAGGAAAGATGGAGGTTAAACGAAGAAAACATCGACAAGAAGGTTGAGATTGCGGTTGATAAGAAATCAGCTAAGACAGTCAAAGAAGCGGTAGCTACCGCAAGAGAGGAACTGGCAGCTTCCTATAGTGTCTTGATTCCGGCTATCGTCAGTTGGAGCAAGCAAAATCCAGATAAAGAGGCAGTGGACTTTCCCCTTTCCAACTTCTTAGGGAGCAGCTCGTTTAGCGTTGCACCAGCACCTGCTCACGCAACCGCACCTGCTCCTGCACCTGCTCCTGCACCTGCTCATAGTAGCCCGTCCTCCGTCTCTGGTGTGCTCGGCGGGGCTTCGTCTTTGGCTGAGCTCGACGCCCTCACGGTACCTGTCACACCGGCCCTCTTCAATATATGTATAATCTCTCGTTTCCGTTGCCTTTCGGATGTCTCACATCACAGACATGTCATTGCAGGCCGACATAACCCCGTGCACCATACTGTACACCATCGGCGGCTAGAAGGTGGACGTGGGAAAGGCGACGATAGTGAAGCCGAAGGATCAATTGTTCCACACCTAGCCGATGCCCCCTGGCGTCTTCAAGGTTTCCGTGGCCAGTATCAAACCGGGCCACGAGAATTTGGCTCCTTCGGTACTAGGTGGAGATGACGACGAGACCCTGCGGCGGCTTGGTGATTGCAATAGTTGGGTCCTGTTGTGGCCAAAGAGTCTTCTTCGTCTGGAGGCGGCCGGGAGCACACCCATGATTAAGCAGCCTCAGCAAGGTATGAACACCAATACCCCAGCTACCCAATTAACGTCGCCTGTCGTGCCGGGTAGAGATAGCGAACGGCATGAGGAAGAGGCTCCATCAGTGGCTGATGACATAGACGCCTTCGAAGAAACAATGCATGATGCCATGGACGACGAGGATGATGACCATCTACAGTATCTCAATACCGGCACCTATGATGACAGAGGATTGATGGCTTAGCAGTATGAGTACTCAGGGTTTAAGCGTGATGAGTTGGTGCCTGAATTGCCGGAGGATGAATGTATGATAGGCTCACTTCCGGTAGCAAAGAAGCATAGGAAGAGATCGAAGAAAGGCAAAGCTGCTTCTATGAGCCAGCCGCCTCCACAGCCTCGGGTTGAAGACCGTATACATATCATAGGTGCGGCGAAATACCATATCCCCGGTGATCCGATCCTACCTAAGGCAGCGGTAGAGGCCATATATGGCGATCTAAGGAGACTTCATGACGATGTGCTGCGGAGAGAGAAAAGCCTGATCGCCTCGAAAAATCCAGGATACCCGCTCTACGTAGTTAACGTGCCGCAACAAAGGTTGTATGTCGACACATTCCCCGTGGAAAAGTTCTTCCTTCGATTCGATTACATCTTCGACATGTTTCACTTGAAAAAGCTGGATTTTACGTTTGTCCGTCTTTTTGCCTTGTACATGAACTACATCATCAGGATTGAGCAAATACCTTATATCTGTGTCGCTGACCCGTACTTCATGCACGGGGGCTTCTTGGCAGTCTGCGAAGAGCACCGTGAATACGCGAGGGACTACATCACCGATTTCATGGTCGGCAATAAGGACAAGGAGACGATTCTCCTGCCTTATCATCCCATGTAAGTCATCCGCGGATATCCTTCCTTCGATTTCAATCATTCATTTGCACGCGTGGAGGCTAATTTGAGGTGTACTTATTTTGTGCAGCGACGGGCATGCCGTCCTCATCATCCTTTACCCCCGATTCTCCCACGCTCTTTACTTGGACACGTCAACGAACATGAAGAAAAAGGATTACACCCACATCAAGTATGTTCTCGACAGTGCTATCTTATGCTACGGCCACCGGGGTGGAGACATCATGATCAAGAAGACAAGGAACTGCATGCCCTGCTTCATCCATAAGACCGACTTCTGCTGCATCCAGCAACCGAGAGGTACTCTGAGTGATGGATTCTATGTCCTCCACCACATGCTGGACTACAAACGGGATCACCAGAACCTTTGCATGTCACCTAGATCCAGCGGTGCCGATATTCTGCAATGGGCAAAGAATCTAGGAAATGTCCCGGATCATCAACTCCGAGTTGAGTTCTATCACATCCAGTGTGAACTTGCTCAAATCATCATGAAGGAGGTCCTCGAAAAAAACAGGGATGTTCTACTAAGAAGGGGAAATGTCGCGGGAAGATGTCCAAACACGCATAGCCGCTCAGCGTCTCGACCTGAAGCCTTTCACTTCGCTCGGGGACTTCCTGATTTGGATGGTTGGCACGACATGTTGGAGTGATTAACGATGACAATGTGTCCGTTTAGTCACTACTTTTCTCTATGACGAAACTTTCAATTTATGCACGACGAAACTTTGTGATGTAATTAAACCGTCCTCCTCAACTAGCGTAGATCACTCTAGTAATTAGGGTAGTTTGGGTATGATGAACTTTGTGTACGATATGTTGCTTCTATTTTTGCTAGCTTTGTCTCTTTCTGTTGCTCAACTATATATTTTGTTGCATATTATCGAATCATGTGATGATGCAGGTACATAGATCATCGATGGTGAACAAGTGCTACGCCAGGAGTATACGATGAGTGGCCTGAGTGTCAGGCCCAGGTGTACCGATTTCTGAGCGACAGCCAGAGAGGGTTCCATAGCAGAGTTGAAGTGGAAAATAGTTAGTTTAGGTTCATGCTAGTGCGAGAGAGAGATCCGAACCGGCGCCTCAAGAAGTACTACATTATGTATGATGAGACATTTTAGTTAACTTGTATCGCTATATCGTGATTATGATGTGACGACATGATTTTTGTTGGATGATATGATGAGACTATTATGTGTATGATATGATGAGCATATTGCATGTTTATGATATGATTAGAATACTGTATAAAACCTGTACAAAAACATCACAAATACGTAGCAAAAAAATGTGAAAATTTAGTAGTAGCGCTCCTTAGCGCTGGACAGGAAAACGCTACTGCTAAGCCACTTAGCAGTAGCACTGGTATGGACAGTGCTACTGCTAAGTAGGTATAGCAGTAGCGCAGGTCAAAACACGCTACTGCTAAACATTAGCTGTAGCGCAGTATCAGTAGCGCGGGACCCCGCGCTACTGATAGCCCTTAGACCCATGCTACTGCTAGGCTTTTTGCTAGTAGTGGGAAAGCACTATGACAAGAACCCAAACTGTCCGGATTGGTGCCAAAGGGTGGTCGATGGGCTCGGCCACTGCCCGCAGCTTGGACGGGTCGGATTCGAAGGAGGCCTCGGGAGTAGGTGGAGGACCAGCCCCCGGCCCCCGGTTCGCCTATAAAAAGGGGGCACTAGGGGGAGTGGAAGCATCCATCCACGCACTTCTGCCTTCTTCTTACTTGTCTCCTCCTTCGTCATGCCGAAATGGAGAGGCCGGGGTCAGGACCGGCCCTTAGTTCGGGAGTGATGATTCCAAAGGTTAGTGTCACCGCTCGGGGAGTGAGTCTGGTCCAGGACCATGGGAGCCACGGCGACCGTAGTAGGGGCGGTCATGGTTCGTGGCGGCGCGTCAGTGAATGCCACACCGATCCCGGTGTGGAAGGCGTTGCGCTTCTTGATGATGGTGGAGCGCTCGCCTTTCCACGTGAGTTCATCGTCCCGGGAAGTGGCGCTGCCCCTGCTGCAAGCTGTCAGAGCTCGTTAACCCGTCGGTGGAGTCCTCAGGGCCTCTGGTGCTCACCCGTGGGAATGCGCTTGGGATCTTCAGTAATCCCAGCACTGCTCTCTTCGGCGAGGTCGGGGATGACGCTAAAGATGGTGTTGCCCTCCTACCCGCCAAGGTGGGGAGTGGTGTTCCCCGTGCACCTCAGGCGCCGCCGCCGCCGTCAGCAGCTTCTTCGGCGGAGGTGACAGGCCAAGGGCTCGGTGTCCTCCCGGAGCGACAGTGACGAGGAAGAAACGGGGGAAGACGGAGAAGGCGGGGGGCAGGCCGTCAGGTCAGAGTACAATGGCACCGACGCCTTTGTCTCGTATTGCCGGCCTGCTGCTCTGTCTTTCTGCTCTTCCCCTTCCTCCCCGGCACCATCATCACCAGCTTCTTCCGGATGGTTGCCGGGGAGGGGATGCTCTCTTGGTGCCTTCGCCTCCTCCAGCAGTCTTCCAGCTGGGCCCCGGCAGGATTTTCCCCGCCGGTGTCCATGCTGGCGTGTTCCGCTGGTCCTGGTGGTGGTGACCAGGGCGCCACCCCGCTGCTCTCCCCATCACCCTCCTTCACAGCCTCAACACTCCCGAGCTTGTCAGGCCGCTCCCGGTGGGCTCCGACAGAGTCAGGCTGGGCTTCTGCCTAGGCACTCCTTTTGCCCTCTTCGCCTCCCACTGTAGTTCCTAGGAGGAGAGGGACAAGAAAGGGATTATGGGGCACTTATCTTTTTTCAATCTAAAAATGTAGGCACTTGCCAAACTTCAGTTCCAAATATGTAATCTCTTCTATCCATGTTTGTACTCTGTAAGCTATGTACTCGTTTATCCGCATGTTAATGAAAAAAGACGGTCTTGCTGGGTACTTGTGCATGTACTATATCCATGCAGAGGAAGAATGCCTCTATACTTTTAAGTAAACAAGTTTTCTCTGGCAAGCTATCCTGCCGGGCGCCTTCCGTTTGTTGCCGCTAGGCTTGGCCTGCCAGGCTCAAAACTATGGAAGGGGACCGGCCCCTCGTTGAACCTTCTCTGCCAAGAGCCACTACAACCATCTTGACCGAAGCAACATTCGGGGTCAAAGGATGGGAGCACAAATGTTTCGAAGGGGACAAGGTTTCTCTATGCACAAGTTTTCTTCTTACAAAGACATGTATGGATAAAGAGGAACTTATCTGTTTGGCTTGTCGGGGATCAATTTGTAAACTTGTTTCCATCTCTTCTTTTTGGGACTGAGTCCGCGGCAAGAGTCTTGCAGTTAGTGCAGAGGAAAACAAAGCAACATATGATCTTATTTACATGATCATGGTATGCTCATGTTATGCTATGCATGCATGCAAGTTTTGGGGGCCCCCAGCGCTTTGTTTTATTGTCTGTGCTCAGGGTCTGCGCCTGGCTTTGTACAAAGGGTTACATGCGCATCGGCAAGGCTTGTACAAAAGGGTGGCTGCCGGGTAGGGCCCAACAGCCGCGCCTTACCGGTAGAACTTACGAAGATGCTCAATGTTCCATGAGTTTTGCAACTGAATGCCATCTTTGGTCTCCAGACGGACTGCGCCAGGTCTGGTGACTCGTACTACCCGGTAAGGGCCTTCCCACTTCGGCGTCAACTTGTTTGCCCCCTTGGCGAACTGAACACGCCTAAGGACAAGGTCGCCTTCCTCAAAGCTCCGGGTATGAACCCTACGGCTGTGATAGCGACGCGGGGCTTGCTGGTAGCATGCAGCACGCGTAGCAGCCCGGAGATGGTTCTCCTCAAGGAGCACGACATCGTCATGCCGGTGCTGCTCGTGCTCTACTTCATCGTAGGCAAATACTCGAGGTGACCAATATATGAGTTCCGTGGGGATCTCTACTTCTGCCCCATAGACTAGGGAGAAGGGAGTCTGGCCGGTAGCTCGATTTGGTGTCATACAGAGGGACCAAAGAACCACTGGCAGCTCGTCGATCCAGCGTCTGCTGCACTTGTGAAGCTTGTCGAAAGTTCTTGTCTTGAGTCCTCGCAGCACTTCAGTGTTCATCCTCTCAGCTTGTCCATTGCTTCTGGGATGAGCAACAGAGGTGAATGAAACCTTGCTTCCGAGGGTTTGAACGTATTGCATGAAGGCGCGGCTTGTGAATTCGGTGCCATTGTCAGTGATGACTCTGGTGGGTACTCCGAAGCGACACACCAATCCATTCAAGAACTTGAAAGCTGATTGTGCGGTCACCTTTCTCACAGGCTCCACCTTCGGCCACTTTGTAAACTTGTCGATTGCAACATACAAGAATTCAAAGCCCCCGGTAGCACGGGGGAAGGGGCCCAAAATGTCGAGCCCCCAGACCGAAAATGGCCATGACAACGGGATCGTCTAGAGAGCTTGAGCAGGTTGATGGATATTCTTGGAGTGGAACTGGTAGGCTTCACATCTGGTGACTAGCTCGATCGCATCTCGGAGGGCCATGGGCCACTAGAATCCTTGCCGAAAAGCTTTTCCGACAAAGACTCTTGATGCAATATGGGAGCCGCACATGCCTTTGTGTATCTCCGCCAACAGTTCCTTCCCCTCTTCCCGGCAAATGCACTTCAATTTCACACCGTTGGGCCTCCTTCTATATAGTGTGTTGTCGATAAACTGATACATACTGGCTCTCCGGGCTACTCTTTCATCTTCTTCTTGCTCTTCGGAAAGTTCTCCTGTTTGGAGGTAATGGACTATGTGCCATGCCCAATTTGGAGCTTGGGGCTCGACAACAAGGACCAACGGCACCTCCTCATTCATGGGAGCGCATATCTCAACCGCAAGAACGGGTGGTTCGGAGGGAGGGTGCTGCTCACCGGGCGAACTGGAGTTGTTCCTGCCAACCTCTCTACCGGGGGCTTCGAGAAGCTCTGCCGGGAGAGGCTTGCCAGAGTCCAGTTTCCTCCTCTTTCTGGCCATTGTTGTAGGGGATACTGAGGGTTGAGTGAGGTGGAGAACAAAAGTCCCTGGTTCCACAGGAGGCTTTTGCACAGCGCATTTCGATAGATGATCAGCAACGCTGTTTTCCGCAAGTGGCACGTGCTTTGTTTGCAATCCATCAAAATGCTCCTCCAGCTTTCTCACTTCCTCCACATATGCTTCCATCAATGGACTCTGGTAATCCTTGTTTACTTGCCTCACCACAAGCTGTGAGTCTCCACGAATGATCAACTTCTTAATTCCCAACTCTGTTGCGATCCTGAGCCCAGCAAGGAGTCCTTCATATTCTGCAGTGTTGTTGGTTGCTTTCTCCCAGGGAAATGGATTTGGATCACGTACTTGAGGTGCTCTCCAGTGGGTGCGACAAGGAGCACGCCAGCCCCTGCACCTTGCAGCGAGAAGGCACCATCAAAGTACATGATCCACTATTGGGGAGCCTCCTTACCGGGGATAACTGTTTCTGGTGTTTCTTCATCTGGGGTTGGTGTCCATTCCATGATGAACTCTGCCAATGTTGTACTCTGAATGGTTGACATGCTCTCATACTTCAGACCAAAGCTCGACAATTCCAAAGCCCATTCCACTATTCTACCAGTGGCCTCCGGGTTCCTCAGTATGCGTTACAAAGGAAAGCGGGTGACAACTGTGATCTTGTGGGCTTGGAAGTAGTGGCGCAGTTTTCTTGAGGCCATGATGAGGCCAAAGATCAACTTTTGCACGCCAGAGTACCTTGATCTAGCCCCCTGCAATAGGGAGCTGACAAAGTAACTGGCTGCTGCACCACCTTCTTCCTTGCCGCGGTCTTGGAATTGTCTCCGTTATCCTGCTCTTCTTTTTCTTGATCTGCACCGGACCTTGCCAGGATAGGTTCACTTTCCTCTCTGGAGGGGGCAATAGATGCGGCTGCTTCTTCATCTACTTCCCGCTGCCCCACCAATGCTGCACTAACCAATTGATTGGTTGTCGCTAGGTACAACAGCAATGGCTCTCGTGTCTTAGGAGCGACCAAAGTGGGAGCAGAGGAAAGATAGGTCTTCAAGTCTCGTAGTGCCGCTTCTGCCTCCGAGGTCCACTTCATTGGCCCTGCCTTCTTCAAAATTTTGAAGAACAGCAAGGCGCGCTCGGCAGACTTGGAAATGAACCTGCTCAGTGCGGCAACACATCCGGTCAGGCGCCTCACGTCTTTAACTGTCTTGGGCGCTTGAATTTGCTCGATCGCCTTGATCTTGTCGGGGTTGGCCTCTATCCCCTGGTGGGATACAAAGAAACCAAGTAGCTTGCCAGAGGGAACGCCAAACACACACTTCTCAGGGTTTAACTTCAAGTTGATCTTGCGTAGAGTTGCAAAAGTCTCTTCCACGTCCTGAATGAGAGTTGATTTGTCCTTGGTCTTTACTACTATGTCATCCATGTAAGCTTCAATATTCCTGTGCAATTGAGGCTCGAAACCAATTTGCACTGCCCTTGCAAAAGTGGATCCAGCGCTCTTCAACCCGTAAGGCATCCGCACAAAGCAGTACATGCCACACGGGGTTACGAACGCGGTCTTCTCCTCGTCCTCCTTAGACATGAAGACATGATGGTACCCAGAGTATGCATCCAAGAAGGAAAGCAGATCACACTCGGAAGTGGAATCTACGATCTGGTCAACGCGCGGCAAGGGGAACGGGTCCTTCGGGCATGCCTTGTTCAGATCTGTGAAGTCTATGCAGAGCCTCCATTTCCCGTTCGCCTTGCGCACCACCACTGGGTTCACCAACCATGTTGGGTGCAGTACTCCTCTGACCAAACGAGTTGCTTCAAGTTTCTTGATCTCCTCGGCAATGAACTGTTGCCACTCCAAAGCTTGCTTCTTGACTTTCTGCTTGACGAGCCGGGCATAAGGGCAGACAGCTAGGTGGTGCTTGATTACCTCTCTGGGAATGCCGGGGATGTCAGATGGTTGCCAGGCAAACACATCTACATTCGCCCGCAGGAAGGCAACGAGCGCGCTTTCCTATTTGTCATCAAGGGTGGAGCTGATGGTGAAGGTACCACCAACGCCATCCAGCCCTGCCGGGACTTTCTTCACCGCAGGTGAGGCAACCCTGGGCTTCTTGCTAGTGGAGCTCTCCGACAGATCATCGACGGGTGCAGCACACTCCGAAGAGGTGCGCTTCCCGGATTCCTTGCCGGTATCCTTGCTAGCTTTCTTCCCTTTCCTACTTTCCTTGGCGGGAGCTGTAGCTTCCGCGGCCTCAGTGGCAACTGCGTCTCGGTACATCTTATCCATGCATATGATTGCGTCCTTCTTGTCTGACGGAATGGAAATGATGCCCATCGGCCCCGGCATCTTCAGTGTGTTGTAGGCATAGTGAGATGCCGCCATGAATTTTGCAAGCGCTGGACGACCAAGGATTCCATTGTATGGTAGGGGAGATCAAACACATCAAACCCAATCTTCTCGGTCTGGTAGTTCAATTCTCCTCCAAACATCACCGGCAGTGTGATCTTTCCCTTAGGACGACTCCTGCCGGGGTTGATCCCTTGTAAAGTGAAAGTGACCTTGAGCTCTTCATCTGTTATTTGAAGTTTGCTGAGCACCTTGGGGAAATCAGATTCAACCTAGCCCCGCCGTCAGCCAACATCTTCCTGACCTTGAGGTTGCGGATTGTTGGTGAAACCAACAATGGCAAGCACCCTACCGCGGTGGTGCGGTCAGGGTGATCCTCTTCGTCGAAGATGATGGGCGTGCGAGACCATTTGAACGGTTTCCGGGAGTCCACTGCTGGCTCTACAGCATTGACCTGACACACCCACTATTTAAGTTGGCGGTGAGAGGAGTGCAATGATGCGCCTCCGTCAACGCATAGGGCCTCAGTGGCTTTCTGGAACTCTTGCTCACTGGTTTCCTCTTCATCCCCTTCATCAGTTTCGTCTTCGCCTTCTTTCTTCTTACGGCCCCCTGCAGGCCTCTCTGGATGCTGGGGATCCTTGCCACGGCGGCGTCCTCTGCCGCCTCGGCCCTTCCCGCTAGCACCTTCTTGCTCTCTTTCCTTGTCGCACTTCTCGTACTCAGCTCTCTGCTTTTCGACAAGTTGCTCAACTTGGTGACACTCTTGGAGATCATGGCCCTTGGTCTGGTGGATCTTGCAGTATGGCATGTTAGCCTTCCTAGCCTTTTTGACCGCCGCTGCCTCCCGGCAATCAGTGCACGCGGCAACTTCCTTGCCGGGGGCTTTGGTCTTGGCCTTCTTGCCGGTACTAGGAGTGCCAGAGCCCTCCACAGCCAATAGTGCCTTTTCCTTGCACTTCTTGTTGCGTTTCTTGTTCTTCCTCTTCGGGTCTGCGTCATCATCGTCATCCTATGAGTCGACTTCGACGCCGTCCTCTTCTCTGGGGAGTCACCTCCCTTCCTCTGTTCTGGCACACTTATCCGCCAAAGTGTACAGCTCATTCATAGCCTTGGGCAACCGAACGTTCATCTTGGAATGTATCCTCCTATTGCGCACGGTGGACTAGAACGCGGCAATCACAGCTGCCGGCTGGATGTCTGGGATGTTTCTGTGTACCTGGATAAGCCTCTGCATGTACTTCCACAAGCTCTCTCCTTCCTCTGGTGGAAGGAGCTGCAGATCGCTGGGCAGTCCTGGTTCTTGTTGGCCGCCCGTGAAGGCGCCAACAAACTCATGGCACAGGTCAGCCCATGATGAGATGGAGTTCTCCGGAAGGTGCATCAGCCATGACCTCACATTTGGCTTGAGTGCCAAAGGGAAGTAATTGGCGAACACCTTCTCATCTCTCCCTTTGACAGCTTGAACAGTGATGGTGTAGATGCTCAAGAACTCTGCCGGGTTCTGCCTTCCATCATACTTTTCTAGTATTTCTAGCTTGAAAACGCGGGCAAATGGCCAACAGACTTGCCGCAGCTCGCGAGTGAAGGCAGGACACCCGACCTCAAAAGGTAGGTATCTGCCCTCACTGGGCGCGGGTTCATCGACGTCTGGGCCATTACACTTGTCGGATTGGCGGCGGGTTTCGCGGCGCCACTGTATGGTGACGCGCGCGTCTTCCCTCCGCCGGTCCTCCAGGACCTGCCGCTGATCCCGACGGGCCCGAGGGTCAGACGAGGCCATCGATACCTTGTCGGGCTCCTGGTTGCGTGGTTCTGGTTGTGGTCCTTGTGCTGGCCATCGCGGAGGGGACGGTACCATTGGAGTGCCCCCCTCAACTCGGTCAGCAGCTCGGGCCGTGGCTGTCGCTTGCGGGAGCCGTGGCGGATCGGCCCGCAGCAATCCCCCTGCTTCAGCGAAACCGATCAAGCTCTGGATGGTAGCACTCCACTCATCCATTTGATCGGCCGCTGGTGGGAAACTCAGCAGGAGTTGGGCTCGCGCCATGGCTTCCGAAGCAGTGCTTGGCATAGACGATGACGCAGATTGCGACGTCGCTCGGCTCCTGCCAGTACCAGTGGCGGTGGTGTCGTGCTCTCGTCGCCGCGAGCCAGCCGCCACGGTGGTACGGTGGCGAGAAGGGTGCGCCTGGGGGTTAATGGCCCCATTCGGCGCTTCATCTTGGTTTCCCCGCCCCAGGGGAGGTGCTTGCCCTGCTGTTGCACCCATTGCAGGGCAACCAGGGGGCCGCGGTTCACACCGGAGCGAGCATTGTCGCTGTGATTGCGCTCTTCGGCATGATGGGGGGGCGGAGACTGAGCGTTCTCCCCACCCGTGCGTTGTGGAGCACGGCCGTCGGAGTGCCGTTGATGTCGCGCTCCTCCGGCGTTTTCTGCTCCCGCTTCGGTCGCATGGGGAACGACGACAGCGCCGCCTGCGCCAGTCACGTTTCCCACGGCGTTCGCGTTCCTCGACGCCACTGCAGCGCCCACAGCATCGGCGGCTGCATGCGAAGGGGCCTTCGAGGTGGAAGGATGAGCAGTTGTGTCGGACTTCTTCTTGGGCGCCATGGACGATGAAGCCAACGCTGAATAAGGCGATGATGAAGACTGATGCGTTGTTTACAACCTCGGGTTCGCACAAGCGCTCCCCCTACCTGGCGCGCCAAAGATGTCGTGGTAGAACAAGGCCACCTATGAGGCCATCATCCCCTTTGTGGTTCGGCAGGGGGAGGAAACATTGCACAAAGAGTGGAGGCCATGGGACGGCACGACAGTGGTGACACTGGTGGTTTTTACCCAGGTTCAGGCCGCTGAGAAGCGTAAAACCCTACTCCTGCTTTGGTGGATTGATGTGGAGACCATGAAGAACGCGCGGCGCTCGAGCCCGGCAAGGTCGCCTTGGGGAGAGTACCTACGCGCGGGTCCGAATCCTTTCTAAGGTTGCCACAGTCCTCCTTTCATTGGCCAAGGGGTTACCACAATGGCAAAATGGTCTTTATCCAGTGATTAGATAGCTAACAGTGCTATCATACCTAACTCTGGCAGTTAGGACAAAGCGCATTAAATGCGCTGCCATGTGTCATGCTGTGGATGCGGCCCGGCAGGCATGCCGCGCTGCTTTAGTCATCTTCCACCTGTTTGCTTGACACGCCTCTGGACAGGGGTCATATGGAGGTGATCTTCCTCCTAAATGGCCGCCACTTAGTTATCTGGGGGCTCGACACCGCACCGATGGGTGACTTGCGTTGCGTTGCGTTGGAGCGGTGGAGTCTTGGCAGGGATGTAGGCCGCCAGCGCCCCTGGCAATCCTTGCCGGGAAAGTCTTGGGACTTTTCTTCGGGGTGGCCACGACTCCACCAGGCTCGCCTGCCCGGCAAGGGCGGTTTTTCCTTAGTGATATCTTGTTGTCTTGGCTTGTCTTGGTCTTCTTGATCCGCCCTTTGGTTCCTCAAAGAGCTCTCTCTCTAGCTGGTTTTGTTTTGAATGCTTGGGGTTGCTTGTATTCCTGCCACTTGAGCCTGTGTACAGTCTGGGCAACACACGTAAAGGTTTGTTGCATCGACATCTAGTTGCTAGTCTTAGCGTCTAGTCCTTTAGAGTTTCGTGTTCTGTCACAGTTTGTCACGCCGCCGCCGCACCACCTTCATCGCTGCTACCATATACCACCATCGCTGCCACATCCTACCACCACTGCCATATACCACCACCAGTGCCATATCCCACCACCGCTGCCATATACCACCACCACTGCCATATCCTACCACCATATATCCACCACCAATCCGAGTTCTTTGCATATTAAGTTCGTTTTTGAGATCCATCTATTTTCTGATTCGTGTTTCCTTACCTGGTAGGTTTCGGACCCCTCCTACAAGGGGCCATGAAATTCCCCCCTACTCCTCCATATATACATCCCTTAGGGCGTCGTTTAGACTTTGGGTTTTGTTTAGATTAAAAGTTTGCCATAGCTGCAACTTCGTATACTTCGTTTGTGTTCAACGACCAGACCAAGACGTCACAGAACCCCACTTTCATCAATAAAGCTTTCCTCTTATATTCACAATATTTAGATTGCAATCTCAGTTTCTTGCTTGTTCTTCATTTGCTTGCAGGAAATAGACCCTCGTGGTCAGGTTGATCATGCTCCGGCGTGGTCAATAACCCTTCGGAAGTTGGTTTAGCGATTGCTAAGGCGCAACATCTTCGCACGTTCGTAGTCAGATCGTCAAAGTCGACTCCCACAGAAAACAATAGCTATCTCATCGAAACATCGGGACACCTTCGCCTCTATCAATAGCTTCAAGATGAAGGGAAAGGAGTACGTGCTACGACCTATGTCACCAAGCCAAGTGATCACCGACAAACAACCAACCACCCATCATGGAGAGAATAGTGAGAGAGCGAACCACCCAAAAGAGAGTGAGTGCCACAAGCCAAAATTGAGTGACTCTACGATGAACGACAAGAAAAACTTAGTGCTATTCGCTACCAAAAGGGAGATGAGAGAAGTGTGTGAGAACCCTTCAAGTCTTATGCACTATGTCCGATTGTGCAAGGACGAGGCAACAACTACTAACACCTCTCACTCTCTACCTCTAGTGTTGTCTTCAATATTGCAGGAATTCAAGGACGTTTTCCCTGATGAGCTACCTCCGGGACTACCTCCACTACGAGACATCAAACACCGCATCGACCTCATACCCGGAGCCCCTCTTTCTAACAAGGCACCTTACCGCGTCAACCCCGAAGAAACTAAGGCAATACAAAGGCAAGTACAAACACCTCATTGACAATGGGCATGTGCATGAAAGCTTAAGTCCTTGTGCCGTACCGGTCATACTAGTACCTAAGAAAGATTGTAGTTTTCGCTTGTGTTCCGATTGTAGACTCATAAATGCTATCACTGTCCGCTATAGATATCCTATTCCTCACCTTGATGACATGCTAGACGAACTTAGTGGAGCCACAAATTTCTCTAAAATTGATCTTAAAAGTGGCTACTATCAAATACGCATCCAAGAAGGTGATGAATGGAAAACCGCTTTCAAAACCAAGTTTGGCTTATATGAATGGTTGGTCATGCCAATGGGTTTATCCGAAGCACCCAGTATCTTTAAGCGTGTGATGTATTTTGTCCTTTGCCCCTACATTGGTGTATTTGTTGTGGTCTATTTTGACGATATTCTTGTCTTTAGCAAATGTATAAAAGATCATGTCACCCATCTTAAAACTGTTTTTTAAACTCTTAGAAAAGAGCATCTTTATGCTAATATGGAGAAATGCAAATTTGGTGTGGACAAGCTCATTTTATTGGGTTTTGTTGTGTCTTCTAAGGGTGTGCATGTAGACGAAGCTAAAATTGATGCTATTAAAACTTGGCCACAACCAACCAACCTGCAACAAGTGCGAAGTTTCCTTGGCTTAGCCGGTTCCTATCGTAGATTCATTAGGGACTTCAGCACCATTGCAACTCCTTTGCATGCTTTGAGTTAGAAGAATGCACCTTTTGTTTGGGGACCATCCCAAGATACCGCATTCAATGAGCTTAAGAATTTGCTTACACATGCTCCTTTGCTTGCTTCGACCAATTTTGACAAAACTTTTGATGTTCATTGCGATGCTAGTGGCAATGGTATAGGAGGTGTGTTAATGCAAGAGAAGCACCCCATAGCTTACTTTAGTGAGAAACTTTCCGGCGCACAACTCAATTATCCCATCTATGACAAAGAGCTATATGCCTTAGTGCGAGTTTTGCGTGAGTGGAACATTATCTTCGCCCTCATTAATTTGTCATCCATACGGATCATGAAACGCTTGAATACCTTAAAGGTCAAACTAAATTGAACAAGCGTCATGCCAAGTGGAGTGAGTTCATAGAGTCATTTCCTTATGTCATCAAATACATCAAAGGCAAGGAAAATGTTGTGGCGGATGAGCTTTCCCACAAATGCATGATTGTTACTCAACTTGAGTTGAATATCATTGGCTTTGAGCACATAAAATACTTGTATGCGCATGATCCTACTTTTGCTATTCCTTATGCCAAGTGTTTGATGCATACATCTTGGGAATTATATTACATCAAGGAAGATTATCTTATGGGAGCTAACAAACTATGTATCCCCGAGTCTTCTCTTCATTTGTTACTTTTGCAAGAAGCTCATGGAGGACTTATGGGTCATTTTGGTCGCGACAAGACATTTGCTACACTCTCCAAGAACTACTTTTGGCCCAATATGTTCTGCGACGTCTCACATTTCACCAACCGATGCTCTACATGTTGCAAAGCTAAGTCTTAAGCTCAATCCCATGGTCTCTATATGCCACTGCCTATCCCGTACCACCCATGGGAAGATATTAGTATGGACTTTGTGCTTGGTTTGCCTAGAACTCAAAATGGAAATGATTCTGTGTTTGTTGTTGTGGACCGCTTCTCTAAGATGGCACATTTTATTCCATGCAACAAGATAGACGATGCTTCACATGTTGCAAATCTCTTTTGTAGGGAAATCTTGCGTCTACATGGGGTGCCCAAGACTATCGTGTCCAACCGTGATGTCAAGTTCCTAAGCCAATTTTGGAAGATACCATGCGCCAAGCTCGAAATCAAGCTCCTATTCTCCTCGGCATACCATCACTACGAAAAAAAACCACTTCCGTGATGATACGTGTTTGTCACAGTAGGTCACGTTTTTTGTCATGCATGTACATCCATGACGATTTTATGACAGAATCAAGATAGTCATACCTGTGCTGTCGTAGAAGTGTTCCATGACAATACCAAAATTATCATCACGGAAGTGTCCACTTCCATGATGATAAATGGCGCGTCATGGAAGTGCTTTCGTCAAGGGTAACCGACATGTGGCATCCATCGTAACGGGTCGCCGTTAAGCTATCGGGTCCGGTTTTGGATCCGATAACCCGTTAACAGCAACAACCAATGGCGATTTTCCACGTGTAAAATTCTCATTGGCCGAAAGAAACACGTGTGAACTCCGCGTTGGGGCAGATGTCATCCAGCGATTGGACGGGACGTGCCTATGATACGTTGACACGTGGATCAGCCCAACAGTGGCCCATTCAGGTCAAATGGCCGGCCCATTTGACATGGTCAAAAGGTGGCGGGCCGGCCCATGGAAAGCCTGTTAATGGCTTGTTCGCATATAGCCCATTTATAGCCCGCTAACTCACGGCCCATTATGGCCTATCTGAATTTGGCCCAGTAGTGTCATCTGGGCCGTCCAATATGATTCCAGCCCGTTGTAACTTTCGGCTCATGTACGACCCATGATTTCTTTCGGCCCATATGAGGCCCTTTGAACTCTAGGCCCATTAAAGGCCCGTGGTGAAACTGGCCCATAATGAACAGTGTATAACTTTACACACATTAACAGACCATTATTCCATTGGGCCGTTTCCAGCCCATATTATCTTTCGGCCTTCTAAGGGCCCATTTGTTCTTGGGCTCATCTCCAGCCTTTGATTACTTACGATCCGTTACTGGCCTATTCCGCTTGAGGTCCAAATCCAGCCCATGGTTACAGTCGGCCCATTTGTGGCTCGTTAATCCGTTGGGCTATTTTCATAGCGTCATCAAATACGGCCCATTAACGACCCGTTATGCCTGTCGATAGAATTAAGCCCGTTATACATATCGGCCTATTAAGGGCCCGTTATGCTTGGGCCATAAACTGACGATTCTAGCCCATTTATGACCCATATTGCGGTCCACTACGGTCCATGTTTAGCCAATCGATTGGCCCGTAGAAGGACAATTGATTCTATAGCCCGTAGAAGGCCCATTGTTTCTACGGCCTGTAGAAGGTCCATGGATCCTATGGCCCGTAGAAGGCCCATGGATCATACTACCCATGGTCACCAGAGCAGGTAGCGGGACAATGGTTACAACGGTCCGTATGTTGCCCATTGTTTATTGTGGCCACTAGCAAACCGCGAAAAAATAACTGCAGTGGCTACAACAAAACAAATAAACAAGACAATAAGGAAAAAATAAGCAAGCAATTTACGCTAGGCTATTACGGCTATTACACATATTACATCCACTGGGCATCAAAGTTCGCCACTAGTGTGAATATGGAGAACAAAGCAGCATATTACATACACTGGGCGTCTAAATTGGCCGCCAGTGCAAATCAACACGGCAGCAAAACAAGTCCAGAACTGAAACCACTTCAGAAGAGCTCAAGAAACAATATCCTGGATACCCACCATGCTGAAAAGACGCTTGGCAAGTTTATTAGCTTTCTCTTGTTTGGCGCTTAAATCCTCCAGCGCTTGCTGTTGCACCAGAAAGTATGCATCTAAATTATGCAGGGACTTCCTTAGTCCTTCGGCTTCCTGTCGCAGCACATCTGATCGATGTCTTTCAACTTGAAGTTGAGACTCAAGAAGCATAACTGATTCAGGCAGCGAGTTCGAAGAGCTTGTGCCAGCAGTAGTGGCCTGTAACTCGAACACTACATCAAGACAGGACTTTGCGGTGGTCTCACTGTCTTCAAGATAGTTTTTATTAGCTTTCTTGGAGACTAACAGGGATGTCTCACTATCTTGAACCTTATCTGCATTACTTCCTTTAACATTGCATAATGGAGTACTCTTCTCCAATATTTTGTCCGCATTCTAAAAGAGAAACAAGCAGACACATCACAGGTTTACCATGTTGTATATGAAACTCATTTTGGTAAACCAGTTCAGTAGAAAGGTGCACAGGATAATAGCATGAAACAAACATATATCTATGCACTATGGTCACTGTATGGTCTATATCATTCTAGTGTATGTTGCCAAATCAAGATAGAGACAGTTCAAATCATATCTGTTTAAGACAAAGCAGCATAGAAAGAATATAAGTGCGGGAAACCACACAACATGACATAAGAACATAACTGTTTATTCAATTGAAACTGAAATCAACATAGAGCAAGTCACAACAACAAACCAGTTAAAGAAACAGGTTTAAAACATACCTGTTGCACCTTTGGAGTTTCAATTGCATCCTTCAAATTTGAAATTAGTTAGTATGAGTAAATACAAAGATGCAAGAGCAAAGGAGTATGAACCATAGCTACGAAACCTGACCTTAAAATTCTTCTTCTGCTTTAAGCGTTGAGTTGGGGTTCGGAGTGGTGGTCCTCGTGCTTTGGGTACTGCAGTTGCCTTACTAACTGCTCGTGTTTGGGTGCTCTGTGGTGGAGACGGTGCTGTGTCAACTGGAACTGGGTTACTATCTACTAGGGTTGGGGTTAGAAGAGGTGTAGCTGGTTGTCTGTCGAACTGGGTAGGGGTACAATCTGCAAGAGTCTGGGTTATGTGTAGTGGGGCTGGTTCTTGGGCAAGTACAAGTGTGGTTCTATCTGCATCGACGGGTAGCACTATCTTTTCTGAAGACCGTGTTTTTACTCCCTTAGATACTGCCATCACCCCCGCCAATTCAAATGGCTGATAAACAAGAAAAGTAATTGAATGTACATACATTGTATGATAGACAGGTGCAATGGATAGTGGGGAATAAAAGAGGGCATGAAATAATTCACATTTATGTTGTCTAATCAAACAGCATAGCATGACACAATTTCAAATATATGATAGCTAACTAAACAGGATAGCATGACACAATTTCACATATATGATGTCTAACTAAACAGGATAGAATGACATAATTCAAAATATGATGACTATGTAAACAGGATGACATGATATAACTATATGATGTGTCTATTAAAGTGGTTGGCATGCTATAATTCACATACATGCCGTCTATGGAAACCATATGGCATGATATAATTCACGGATAGAATGACAAAATTCAAAATATGATGACTATGTAAACAGGATGAGATGATATAACTAATATGATGTCTTTATTAAATGGGATGGCATGGCATAATTCAGATACATGCTGTCTATGTAAACATGATGGCATGATATAATTCAAATATATGATTTATGTACTAAGCAAGTAAGCAGATGGCAATCGCATATATGATGTCTAAACTAAGCAGATGTCATTCAATATTTTGTATATGATGTAAAAACTAAGCAATGCAAGACAACATACACATGGTATGAGTAACATAACCCTGCCAAGTTTGAGCATACACCTCAGGGGGAAAATAGGACTGGTCATCTGTCTCTGAATCCTCCTCTGAGGAGCTATCTGTAACCCGCAAGATATCTGCTTCAACAGGTAGCATTGTCTGCTCTGAAGACCTTGTTTTCACTCCAGATTTATCCATCACCAATTCAAATGGCTGATGCACAGGAAGAGTAGTTGAATATACAAACATTGTCGACAAATGGAATACATAATACAAAAAAAGGATGGCATGATATAATTCACATATATGATGCTTGGCTAAACAGCATGGCATTTCATAATTCACGTATAATTGCAACAAGATAGCATTGCATAATTCACATATATAATGTCTTGCAACAAGATGGCATTGCATAATTCACATATATGGTAATTAGACACTACAGGTGGCATTCACACAAAACATGTCTAAACTAAGCAAATGACATAGCAATGTAAGACACCATATGCACGATATGAGCAATCTAACCCTGCCAAGTTAGAGCATGCACCTCAGAGGGGATAGGACTGGTCATCTGTCTCTGAATCCTCCTCTGAGGAGCTATCCGTAACCAGCAAGACATGCGCTTCGTCAGATAGCATTTTCTGCTCTGAAGACCTTGTTTTCACTCCAGATTTTTTCCATGACCGTGTCGAATGGCTGATGCACAGGAAGAGTAATTGAATTTACTAACATTGTTGACAAATTTAATACGTAATAATAAAAGGATGGCATGATATAATTCACATATAAGATGACTGGCTAACTAGGATGGCATTGCAAAATTCACATATATGATGCCTGGCTAAACAAGATGGCATTGCATGATTCACATATATGATATAGAAACTAAACAGATGGCATTCACACAAAGCATGTCTAAACTAAGCAGATGACATATTTTATATATAAAGTAAGCAATGCAAGGCACCATATGCATGATATGACCAACATCAGCATGCCAAGTTAGAGCAAAAGACATCAGGGGGTAAATAGGAGTGGTCTGCTCCCTCTGAATCCCCCTATGAACAGTTATCTTCCTCTTGATTACAGTCTGGAATGGGGGGAGGGGGTTGCTTTTGCGCCCACCATGGAGCGACATCTGCATGAAATTTTATTGCCACGCAAGGCTCGTCTCTTTTGCTGTACATCTTCGGTAGCATTGTGTAGAATAACTGACATGCATAGGAATAAAACATAGTGAGATTATGTAAGGAGTGCATGCACAAATCAAGAGTGATGGTAGCAACCTGTGGATAGACCCAAAACCAATGATAGCAGGCAGATAATAGCTTCAGTTAAAAAATACAGAGAATGGCTCCTTTAATGTTTGTTTCTCACCCAATATGAAATTCATAGTAGACACCCAAGATTAAGAAGATAGTAGACAGATACTATTGATTGCTGCCCCAATATGTACCCCACAACCATTTAAAAACTCAAGTTTGAGCGTTAGTTTGGACCTGACTTGGAGTCTAATTGGTGAACAGGACAATAAAGTAGCATGCCATATTAAGCGATGCAGAACATAAGCAGACACGAAAGAGTGCGACCTCTCTTGTGGACACGTGTAGTCCTCAAGGTCATCTACTTAGTTGATGATGGTAATGCAGTTGTCGTGGCTGCCCGCGGCAGGGAAGAAGATCTAAGGTGGCGAAAGACAGTCTGGAGGGCGGATCCCTGTTGTGGTGAACCCTTCTTTCGTTGGAGCAGCTGAGCTGGGGTGGACGACAGTGCAACAGGAGCGGCACAAACCACACAAGGTTTTCTTTGACACATATCTATAACGGAAGTAATTTTATAAGGGCCTGATTGAATTGGAGGATTATAACAATGTAGGGATAGGAAATGCACAGGAATAGGATAGGAATGCACGTGCAAAACATAGAATTTAAAAACATAGGATTTCTGTCAATTTGGGTGTTTGGTTGACAAGAATTGGAAGATCACAGGAATGCAAAGCATGGTGAAATTAAGTCAAACCACAAGAAAATGTACAGTTATAATGCTATTATGCTACTATCTCTTAGTCTTGTGCTTCATGAATAGGAATTTGAAAAGGAGGCCAAGTGGATATTAAAATTCCTACGGTTTTTCTTTGAAGGAGACACTAAAGGAACAAATCATACCGTTTTCCTTTGCTCCATTCCTTTGAACCAAATGCATGAATAATAGTACCATAGGAAACTTTCCAAATCCTATGTTTTTCCTTCTCTTTTCCTTTCAAGCAGTGGTGATTCTATAGGCAGGCTTGAACAGGCACAATCCTACACTCCATAAATGTTTTTGTGCTACTTCTACTACTTTGGACCCAGGCCACTGCCCTACTAGCTGAACTCCCAGGTCCATCTACAAATGAACAGCTCAAATGCGAAGAAATAAATAATGATGACTTTCGAGAGAGTCCATCACGGATAGCTAAGTTGCCTGGTACCTCACTACTTGTCATATAGTAGGAGAAACTAATTGTATTTCACATTACTATGCTAGCTCAGTGGACAATATATATAACATGTAAAGTAAAAAAGCGATGCAACAAGTGTACAACCTCTTTGGCGAAGCCATGTAGATCTCGACATCATTGGCTTGGTCGCTGAGGATGCTGCGGCTGATCTGGCTGTCAGAGGAGGGGAAGAAGATCTTAGCCGTCTGGAGATGGAACCGAGGGTACTGCTCCACTGTGATGGAGGGTTTTGTCGTTGGAGCAGCTCCGGTGAGTTGTACGATGACGAGGCTGAAGCAGGACAAGAGAGACAACGTAAACCTGAGTGGAATTCTAATACCATCTCTAATAGATGATCTAAAATACATAACCACAAAGTGCTAGTTGTAAAATACATCAGCCGCTCATGTCTGAACTTAACTGTCAAAACTGAATTTAACTGTCGAAACTGAATTTTACTGTCGAAACTGAACGCACTAGTAGCAGAAAAGCAGTGCACTAATAGTTTTGCCGCCTCGAGCACTAGTGGCAGAGTAGCAGTGATCTAAATTGATAGCCACTCTGGCAGGGAACGTACTACCAGAGAGCAGCCGGGGCAGCTGGTCGTGCAGCAGCAGCGCCCAGAGCAGCAGCGCGTGCGAGAGCCGGGTCAGCTGGTCGTGTAGCAACATCTTGGGTAGCAGCAGCAGGAGCTGCTGCTCATGCAGCAGCAGCGCGAGTAAGAGCAGAGCAGCAGCACAAGCAAGAGCAAGAGCAAGAGCAAGAGCAAGAGCAACAGCATGAGCAAGAGCAAGAGCAGACCAGGCAGGGGACCGAGAGCAAGAGCAGAGCAGCAGCGCGAGCGAGAGCCGAAGCAGCAGTAGCACTGCCAGCGACAGCCGGAGCAGCAGCAGCAGCTCCTAGTGATGACGATGTCGCCGCCGAGGGAGAGACACCATGGAGGAAGTGGCCGGGGACACCGTAGATGGAGCCGCGCCATGCCGGCTCAGAACCGAGCGCCGGCAGCATACTGTCGAAACTGGATTTTGCTGTAGAAACTAAATTTTACTGTCGAAACTGAACGCACTAGTAGCAGAAAAGCAGTGCACTAATAGTTTTGCCGCCTCGAGCACTAGTGTCAGAGTAGCAGTGATCTAAATCGATAGCCACTCCGGTAGGGAACGTACTACCAGAGAGCAGCCGGGGCAGCTGGTCGTGCAGCAGCAGCGCCCAGAGCAGCAGCGCGTGCGAGAGCCGGGTCAGCTGGTCGTGTAGCAACATCTCGGGTAGCAGCAGCAGGAGCTGCTGCTCGTGCAGCAGCAGCGCGAGCAAGAGCAGAGCAGCAGCACAAGCAAGAGCAAGAGCAACAGCACGAGCAAGAGCAAGAGCAAGAGCAGACCAGGCAGGGGACCGAGAGCAAGAGCAGAGCAGCAGCGCGAGCGAGAGCCGAAGCAGCAGTAGCACTGCCAGCGAGAGCCGGAGCAGTAGCAGCAGCTCCTAGTGATGACGATGTTGCCGCCGAGGGAGAGACACCATGGAGGAAGTGGCCGGGTACGCCGTAGATGGAGCCGCGCCATGCCGGCTCGGGACCGAGCGCCGGCAGCACTGTGAGATCGAATCAAGAACAGAATGCAGCGATTAGTGTAGAACCTCTTTGGTGGCGCTGATTAGGCCTCAGCTTCATTCGAGGAATCGGTGATGGTGCTGCTCTTCCGGTGGTGCAGGTGAAGACGGCGGTGTGGGAATGGAGTGACGCGATAGACAAGGTGAACATCGGGGTAGCTCATTGGAGGTGGAGGATGGGGTGGCTGAACTAGCAAGACAATGAGATCGACGACGGATACTCATCCGGTGTGGTAGATGAGGGACGTCGAGCTGTTGCGGTGGATGATGTCATCGGAGAAGAGGCTCCAGCTGGGTGGCGGACGGAGGACGGTGTGGGGCTTTGCGGGTTTTCGCGGCCTCGGTGTAAGAATGGGGGCGGGGGGCGGAGGGGATGGGAGGGGGAACCATGGCTTAGGGACGCGCTTATCCAAAATGTGGGGTAAGTTATGAAAGTACCCCCACCGATTTGAACTAGGCAGTTCTTTCGGTTCAAGGGTATCACGGGAATTTCGTGTGTCGGGATTTCGCAGGAGGTGGGAGTTTTCGCGCGCGTTGTAATTTTGGGATAGCAAGGCGCGGGTTGAGATGGAGGGAGTTTTCGGAGCTCAACGAGACAATGCGATATCTTAAAATTTCGGGATAACAGGGCGCGGGTTGAAGAGGCGGGAGTTTCGCAGCACGATAGACAGAGATGCTACCTTGAAATTTTGGCATAACAAGGCTCGCCTTGAAATTTGGGGAGAACAAGCTTAATGTGTACAAAAAAAAAAGACAATTCGCACCCCACTAGCTAGAGAGAGCCATGTCCCGTTTTACTATATTATTACTAGAAATGGCATTCAAAAACAACAACAAAAAATAAAAAAATTGGGACAACAAGCTTAACGTGTACAGTACCAAATCAATTTGCATTTCCCTCAATAATAAAAAACATTTCCTATTGTCTAGCATATGGACTAAATTTGAGTACATTTTCCCTGTTTGAATGGGATTGTACTCGAGTTAGTTATACAACCATCTAAATATTATCTTCACAACACATGACATGAATATGAGAGTAGTAAATTCCCACATAAATATGAACTACATGTACATACGATCTCGAATTAAAATATATGTATCCATTTTATGTTGAATTCAAATCATATGTAAAAGACTTGGTGAGGTCATAATCAATGTAAAGTTGAATTCAAATATATGTATCCATTTTATGCTCGAGCTAGATGTTCGGAATCTAAACCATGTATGTTACTATGTACAATGTGTTTAACACACACACACACACACCATTTAGATATGTGCTGCGAAAGCCACCCATCATCTCCAATTCGAATAGTGTGTCCATGCATGGATGCAATGTCGCCAAACGATGCCTGCCATCGGTATCTCAAATTCAAATCAGTTTGACCTTGTTCAAATTCAAAACCACACCACACATATCTTAATTATATTCATGCATGCATGGGTTTCAAACATCATGATCTCTTATTCAAATATTTGAATTCAACTTTACATTGATTATGACCTCACCAAGTCTTTTACACCCACACAGTTGTCTTCTCTTTATAGTTGTACCACTTACTATCTGTCGTGCATGCATGTACACACACTACCACTCGGCATTATCCATCGCACACACGCAATCTTTTTCTTCAGGTCGGTCTCCCATGCATGCACACACACACACACCCTCTTCATCACTTCGGCCATTCTTTATCTCTCACATGCATGCACAATGATCGATGTTCCTCTATGTGTGTATATATATAGTTAGGTCTTTCCCAGTTTTCCACACAAACCGATCGATCTATATCTCTGGTCGGGTCTCACCCTGCTCTTTCCCACATAAACATCAATCAAATCTACCTCTCTATATAGGACTACACAGCTAATACATACACATTATCTATCCATCGTCTCCCTCTCATCATCCATGCCTTCCGCTTCATCTCTCAGACGCGCGCACAGTGGTGAAGACAGGGGCAACAAGGGCCCTGGCCCCCCTAACATCACTGTATTGAGGCTAATATGAATGTGACCAGTATATCATTTGCTGGTAAAATGGTTTAAGTTGATGAATTGGCCCTCCCCATAAAGGATTAGCAATGCTTGGCCCCCTTAGCTCATTTAATTTTCATGGCTCCGCCACTACGTGCAACCGCGCACGTTCTCGCCCCCTCTCTTTAAATATCGATCTCGCACTTGTGCACTCCTTCCCAGTCTCCCTCCAGTTGGCCCCTTGCACCATCTTCCTGCACCCCCCATATCCCAGTGCTTCTACGCTCATAGAGCTCTTCCCTCTATCTGTCTCTATCGATATCTCGCACGGTCGACCCCTCCCCTCCCTTCTCGTATATCACCCCGGCCCATGCACATACATGTATGTATATAGGCCTCTCCTTCACACAAATTGCATTGACACATATTCCCTCACCATATCTTAGTATCTCTCACATACATGGACTACGTGTATGAAATAGAATAGGTGCACACACGCACACGTTCCCACATACAAACGCGCGGGTGCACGGTGGAGCACGATTGTACAAAAAATGAGCGTGTAGAAAGGCTTTAGACGATGTGCCACTAGTCTATATATCTATATCTATACCCCTATACATTGTCCGAATAACTTTGAAAGATGGTTGTTGGATGAAGCCAATCCGACGGTGCAGAGATGGCAAATCCGAGCACTACCGGTCGTTGGATATCATCTACATTCCACCAGATTCTGCCACATGTACAATCTAGAATACTCCATGGTTGAACTTAAGCATAATGCACAAACCTCAAAACACAAGCACTTCTCCTTTGTTCTAGAATATTCCGTGTCATAATTGCCCAAATTTTTTTTATAGATGAATTTCCATTATTTGTTTTTACTTTATGCTTTACAACGCACAATTCCATGAATCTTAAAATAGATTAACTTTTTTATAAAAACTATTTGGTTTTGAATGGGATGAACTATAAGAATTAAACGAACATCTACATCATGCATATATGACTCAAAGCTTACATGCTATAGTGTGGTGTTTATTCATAATTTGGTTGCCAAATCTCATGCGTGCAATGCATGTGTACCTTACTAGTACTTCCAATATGTGCAAAACACGTAAAATTAGAATTCCAATGGCACACTACACAGTGTCTCTCCCTTTTTCAATTAATATATTATGATTAAAATGATGTGGGGGGCATCCATGAAGCCACGTGGCACATGTGGAGGCGTTGTCGCGACCTTCTTGTGTGGATTGATCACAGTGACGTGCTGCTGGTTCCAGAAGAATGTACTCGTCCTCTCTCACACACACTGGCAGTATGTGCACGAAGCGAAGATGTGCACGCACACACTCATTCCCTAGCACTCACACGCGGGTACACAGTCGGATGCATTTTTGTACGAAGATCCACCCCATGTGATAATTTGACGCATGTAAAGTCGTTCACTTAATTGATGGTCAATTAATACTGCGCATGCAAATTGAGTGGAGGTGAGGGAGGAAGTAGTTGAGAATGACATTACTACTCCACTGCATGCATGCGAGTAGTTAAATCATGGGTTGCAATTTCCATTGATCTCCTTCGTATTTTGTGCCAATTTTTGAACATATTTTTAAGTAACATAATATTTATGCATGTCATAAAAAGTAATATCATCGAAAACTATGTTCAAATGCGATTCCGATGATATATTTTTGGTGACATGCATTAACATTTTATAGTTAATTTTTTGGTCAAAAATTGGCACAAAATAAAAAGGGGGCCAATAAACCAGGACGCAGGCAGCATGATCAATTTTTGCTTGGGCCACTGTTGGTGGCCTTTGTATTTAAATATGGACGGAGTGGAGTAGTACTATCTTTATCTTAGCCTCGTAGGGCTCTCCCAGCGCCTAGGCTCGCCTCCCCGCCTCGCCCACCGGATCCCGGCATGGAGGATCCCGCCATGGATAATCCCTTAGATCCCAGGATCCCGCAGGTTGCCCTCTCGCTGCGGCCCGCAGCACTGTCACCTTTGAGCGAAACCCACATGTGTTTCAGAGGGGATCCATTACTCTGGAATCACAGATCGGTGGCGCCGGAGGATATGCCAGGGCTGCATTTCAGGTAGTGGGCAGCAAGGGCAAATCGGATCGAGGAAGCATCGCATAGATTAAAGACAAGTTCAAAGGAGCTGCGCCTGGCGAAGCACAAGGCGGATGCGCAAGTCGATCTTAGGGGAGAGATGTTGAGGGATGTCAGCATCTGGCAGCGTCGCGTTGATTTCGAGCTGGGGCTAATTGCAGAGATCATATTCACGGAGTCGACTGCGGAGGAAAGAACGCGCATGCCTACGGGATGGGATGAGGAGCCAGTGAAACTATTCAAATGGGCGGTAGGAGAAGCCAAATCGTGGAGCCAGCTGCGGCGGCAGCGCTGGGCATGCATCGTAGGCGAGGTGAGCTGCCCTCCTTCCCCGCCAGCGATGTAGTGACCTACTCGGTTGCTGCTGCAGTGAACTTGCGGCGCCATGGCAGTTTGCAACCATGACAATCACTCCATCTATATGTATTGTATTCTTGTGAAAATACTTGGTCGTTTGGAAAAAGATGGTAATTGATTTATCACTAGTTTTTTGAATGCTTGGTCATGACAATCACCTGAAGCCACAACCACAAGTCTCCATCGCGTAATACTTACGGTCGGTCGCACAAACAGACGGTCGGTCGGACCCGTGTCTCACCGAAGGGACACGCATCGACTTGGTCTGACATGTATGACCAGTTACATCACTGACTTGTGCGACCGCATTTGAGCAGTAGTACTTGAAATTTGTGTTCCAGGAAACTCACCGGGAGCCGATTCGGGCCTCGAAACCAAAACCATCAATTAATCTTTAGCTTGTTCCCATCACATTCCAAAGTAGTAGTATCAAACCTGAACGTGTTCCCACTATGCAGGTTTTAGTACTAGTGCTAGTACTATGTTATAAAAAGGGGAACTACCTAGCCGAAAATTACTCTACTTTCCTCCTCATAAGTCTTTCTTGTTTGTCCTTCCCTGCCATTGCCGGTGTGTAGAGCTCTAGGTCGAGAACTACTAGTAAGAAGGGAGCGGCGACCAAGGCGGCAGAAAAAAAAAGAGGGCTCGCCGCCTCGCGGGAGGCTCGAAAGATCTCTCACGTGCATGCGAGGGCTCCCAGGAGCGCCCTAGCCGCGGAGGCGAACATGCCGAGCTGGCGGTGTTGAAGTCAATATCCCTTGACGACATGCCCGATCATCTCAATAAGCAGAAGGAGTTCATCGACGGCTTGGTGGAGCTGCTGAAGGAGAGCCTCGACGACATGCCCGCTGAGCTCATTGAGCGGGGGGAGTTGACCGCCGGCTTGGTGATGCTGCTGAAGGAGAGCATTGCCTCGGGTAAGAAGGCGACCAGAAAAATCCTACGACTTCAAGAGGACAAGGCGAAGCTCCGCGATGAGCTCGACCTGCTGACGGAGGAGAACGCCGGCTGGAAGAAGCTGCGTGAGAAGAGTAGTTCCTTGGTGAAGATGCTGCACGCCCTCGTCATGGAACAGAAGGAGGAGTTGGCGAAGCTCTGCATCAAGCACCCGGCTGCTCTCAAGGTACGTAATGCGGCTGTTGAAGAGATGATGAAGGCTCGCGTCGAGAAATCCCGCGTCATGGACAAAATGAAGAAGATGGCGGAGGAGACGAGCGAGGAGATCAAGGTCGTGGAGGCGATGAAGAAGCAGTTAGGACTCTGCAGTCAACTCTCCATGAAGTAGAGAGCAGCGCCCCAGACTTGTGTCTGCGTCTTCCTTCTTTTTTGGGGGGGCAATCTTCCTTCTTCTTTTGCTCCTGTGTTTCTTATTTTGCTTCGGGTGTTTCACCGCATGTGTCACGTTTTCTGCGAGGCACGAATAGAACAATGCTAATGATGAGCGGTGCCGTGGGATCACCATATCGCACTGGGCTGCCTTGTTTCACGCTCCTCCATCGTACTAGTCCTACTCCAGTGGAAAACTTGAGTATACCGCACGGTTCTTTGCTCCTCCTTAGGTCGTCGGCAACATTTATACGAGCAGTCAAATCACAAGGCCCCACCTTCCAGCAGTAATGAGCCGTCAAATCACAAAGGCCCTCGCCTCTCGTGAAACCGACCAAGCGAGACTGCCCCGCCCTCTAGCCTTTTAAATGTACTTTTGTATAGTAGTAGTATCGATGGATTGCGCCATGGAGCAAAACTAACAAGATGAAATTAAAGAAAAAAGGTGGTACATATTAAGAGCGCTCGTCGCCAATTTATGCATATAGTACTATTAAAAAAGCTACTACGTGCTTAGATGGGGTGCTAAAGTTTATTAAAGAAATTAGCATACGTATTTAATTCTTTGACAACTAAACTCCTTCATGCTTTGGGTAAACTTCTCTCATTTAAGTTTTTTTAATTACTTATCTCATTTAAGTGTTTTGCGTATGTGCCATGCTTAGAGCGTGGTTATAGTATAGCCAATATGTTGTTGGCCATATCATATATAGTTCGTATATAATGTGAAGAAACGAGTGGTAGTACTACCAACTACAAGATGAACTGTAAGAAATACTAGTATGTACGTACTGAAGAGTTAAAGTAACGAGAAGGTGCATAACATAGTTCTGCTGGGGGCTCAGCACAACACGCCCCTCAAATAAAACTAAGCACCCTGAAATTAAACTAAGCAACTAATGTGGTAGACACTACATTAGAACCACCATGAGCAACGACACTGCCACCTTACTCGGACTCCTCGTCCACGTGCTCGACTTCGACCTTGTCCCTCTTCCTCTTGGCCGATACTTCTTTGCTTGAACCGCACACTTGGCTCTCGCTCTTCATCCAACCCTTGTAGATATTGAAACAAAGGTAGGCATCCATTGGAGCGTACTTGATGTGGTCTCTATCTATTACACTCCACTTCCATGCAAGATGAAACTTGGGCGGAGGTTTCATCAGTTTACCGTACGGAGGATCAACCATGGCTCCTGCCAGGGTCAGCATTGAAGGCTGACAGGAGGACACCAGCCCATTCTTCTGGAGGTCGAAGGGCTGGCCTACAATGAGCCCTATCCGATCCAGGACTTTTCTATCGTTCGTAAAGTCTACAGTAACGAATTTGAATTTGCCGCCCGCGAGGAAGTTCTTAAATTCCTCGCACTCAACGTCGGCATGGCATATGTGGTAGACAAAGCACAAGTTATGCACGCAAACCTGGATCATGGCAGGCTTCTTCTCTTCCTCCTTTAGATTCTTCTCTTTGTCCAGGACTGTGGTGTACTCAACATCTAGCCCAGCGACCCACTCATCATCATTTAACTTTTTGAACATGCGTCTGAAGCGAGCAAGGCATCCTTTCACCGTCGCGGAAGAATGGGTGTAGATGACGTCGAACTCATCGCCGGTGATGGTTCTAACCTTGTACTCACCGCCGATCATGGAGATTTGGGACGCCATGGATTTGGGAGGAGGGTTAGGAGTAGTGGAACCGCTGTAATGTGAAAGGACAGGACGACTAGGAGCGAACTGCCGTAATTTTAAAGGACACCCTGGGACGAGTAGGAGCGAACTGCTAGCGGTTTTCCGATTGTAAAAATGCTGAGTGGGGCATGCGAACGGATGGTAGTGGCTTGCCTGGTTGATAAATGGCTTCATGCATAGTACTATGGAGGCCCAATTAGATGTCATGTCTACTAGACGCCCAATTAAATGGCTTCATGCATCTGCGTGTTCGCACGTCAAGCGTCGGGAAAATTACAGGTGATACAAAGCTTTCCATGCTACCATGATACGGGTTTCCGAGAGCCCTTAGATCTGAGCTCGAACGGTTGCATGGTGTGATTCTAGAACTATGGGTGAATATCCTATCCTGGAGGGTTATTCTACAAATTTTCAGCAACTTAGCATGCGACCGTTCGATCTCAGATCCAAGGGCTGTTAGCAGCATGTATCATGGTCGCGCCTACCACGACCGTCGCCTCGCTCGCGCGGTCGCGCCCATGGAGATTTTAGACGACTATAAATGAGCATTTTTTTTCCTACTACGCATGCATGAAACTACTTCCTCCGTCTAGGTGCATTAGGCTATCTGATGTTGGCATGTCATACATAGTCATCACTTATAGTGACTCATATAACAAGGTTAGCTATAAGGTTGGCTATAAGAGTATTTTTTTTTACTTCTCTCTATCTCTTTCTTCGTAGTATTTATTGCATTTTCCAAGGAGTAAGTAGCTATGCAGTACTTGGCAACTGTATACCATGGAGGTGGTCAGGAATCAGGAGACTCACGCCAGTCGTAGCACCGCAGTAATAATGATAATGGCAAGTCAAATCATAGGGCCCCACCTGTCCAGCAGTAACGAGCCGTCAAATCATACAACCCTACGTTTGCAGCAGCCTACTCCCTCATCTTCTCGCCTCTCTGTCGAACCGACTAGGTGGAAATGCCCCACCTACCGCACGGGAAAAGCCCCGCTCTCATCTTTTAAATATAGTTTTGTATCCATGGATTGCACCATGGAGCAAAGCCTGAAGAAAACAGCGGTACACATGTATACAGCACGCCCGTCGCGTTCGCGTCGCACCCCAGATGGTCGGTCGGTCTGGCACGCAACTCTCCGAATGGAACGCGCGTCATATTGCGTTTGCACACACATGTGGGACCGCAATTGAGAACTGACCATAGGCACACTCTCCCATCCCGGCAAGTCGGCTGAGTTAATAGAAGAGAGAGACGAGAGATAGTACTGGAGCAGTGCTGTAAACACGTCGGTGCCTAGACGATCCCCACACGACACGGGAGATCAGTTCGTCCACGCATGTGACCAGACTCCAGCAGACGACTGGATTGGCTATCGTCTACATATCGTGCAGGCTGTGTTGTACTGGGTTGTAGTTCTGACGAGAAATCTAGAAAAAGGTTTCTTGTCATCTCGCAATATTAGGTGTCATGTCTTCGGATCACTGCGAGGGTTAAACAGCGATAACTGCATTCCTCCAAGGCATTGGTCATTGGGGGCACATGCACGAAGACTACTCGGCTGCCATCTAGGTCAAGCCGGCTATGTTAATTAGGACATCTATTGATTGACCCCTTTTCTATGAGTTTGTCTTTAATTTGAGCTTTGATCCTCGTCTAGTTTGTCCGTCGGGATTCATGTTTTCTCCTTGGGGCAGTGAGGTTAAGGTTTCTTGTCATGTGGCATTTTTTTCGTGTTATATGTTAATCCAGTGCTTCAGATCAAAATGACGACAACTGCGCCACCGGGGCACGTGCATGAAGACTTCTCCACAGTCATTGACCAAGTCAAGCCGGCTCCGGTAGATAAAAGAAAACTACTCCACTATATAGGCAGGAGCCTCCGCGCTTGCTTGCTAGTGTTGCTCTCTTCACACTCTCTCGTCCTCTCCAGATCTAAACACGACAGCGGTGGCCACACTCTCTCTCTGCTCACCGCTGGTCATAGATCCGGCCGGATCCCCTCCGCCAGGGAAGGTGAGAAGGTGCAATGTTCACGCGATCATCCTCAGCGACGGCTCTTACCCACTGCCGGCACGTCCCGATCAGCGTGCCTTGCCGTTCTCTCCCACGCAGCGCCGGCTAGGGAGGGCCTCCGACCCCTTCTTCCTCACTGCCGTAGTGTGGGCAGATCCGACCTCCCGCCGCCCACCTAGCGACATCCCGGCGACCCTCAGGTATAACTTCCTTTGAAACCGGCCTTGCTCTACTGCCCCAGCTCCTCACGTCACTGCATTTGTATCTTTTACTATTTCTCAGGCCCCCTAATAGATAGGATCAATCGGCTGTTCGAAAGCCACCTAAATTTTTATTGTTAAGAGGTAAAAATACTTCATGCAATCGAATCTAGTACTACTTGGTTCAAACAGGGAAGAAAGGGGGTGGGGGTGGGGGAAGATTTGTTACCTGAATCTAGGACTTGGTCGAAAGAGGAAATAATGGGGGCGAAAAGTAGCAGAGACTGGCTATCCAACTGGTCTCTTGGTCCAATAGGGAAATAAAGGGAAACGTAGTACAAACTCAATATAAACTGATCTATTGGTTGAAAAATGAAAGAAAGTGGGGACTGGGGGACAAGTCAACATAGTATGTCCAGCACTAGATTTGCTAGCCTCACATAGTATAAGGTGGCTATACCAAACAAAAATGGGACCAACCCAGATATCCTGTTTGGATATTTGTTTCCCCGAGCCCCGCTTATGTAATGCCACTGGTAAAATGTAGCAGTCCCACTGTTAAAGTAAGGACACGTTAAACCAATGTTGTTTTCAATGTAATGCCTCCAGTAATATGAATAACGACACTGTTTTTCATGTCCTGCTAAATTTCCCATTAAGATAAGTTGCTTCTTTTTGTTAGAAATGCAACTCTCCCGTGCCCAAATACCAACTCTTTATCAGCTGTTAATGTAATTTTGCTGGTAAAATGAAGCAATGACACCATTAAAGTAATGTCGTATTTAACGGTTGTCATAGTTAATCCTAATGCCCACACTAATATCTAGCAATGTTGCTGCTTTAGAAATTGCTACTGTCCTTGTAGGATCTCCATTCAGATAAGGAACATGCTTCTTTTCATTTGATGTATGTTTCATCACTTGTTAGTCTCCCTCCTTTCCACCTTTTTGTGCAAACAGAGATATACATTTCATGCTTGATCTTAGTTGAACTGCACAAAATGATATCCAAATTATAGTTGAACATTCCACGAGCTTCACGACCAACCTTGATGTTGCTCAATTTTATTGCAACTAATGAAGAAGAAGCTGCTAGCTCATGGGACCAAGTACTTGCTAACTGCATGATGCCAACATTGCTTCATTTTAGGTGAACTGCACAAAAAGGTCCCATGAATTGAATCATCCATGTTGGTGACTGGTGTCATCCCTTCTATGATGGCGCTGACTGCAGATATGGTTCCCATCATGAGGTATGTTCCTTTTTGGTCCGACCATTTGCCAAAGATCCTGCATGTTGACTCTGCTCTTGTGCTACTGTTTTGGCACTGCCATGATAAAGCAGTAATGTTATTATTTTGCACCTTAATCTAGTGGCACTATTAATTTGAGGCAATGTTTTGGCACCGCTAGTGCCACTGATTTTTTTTATATATCGAAAGAGGGGGTTTCCTCCGATTTCATTAAAGAAACCCAACCATAGAGAACCATTATCCGACAACATTTCAATGTAAACAGGCAGTTATGCAACTACTACTAGAACGGACTGAGTACTAGCAGGAGACAAGTTCGCCACATAAGATAGGCAGGTAGGGGGACACAGCCCCAGCTCGACCAAGTTTATATTACAACCCAAATGCGACCTCAGAAACATTAGGGGGGAAGATAGGGACTCAAAGAGCCAGCTTCAGCATCCCAGTCTAAGCACCCCCGGCCTCCATCCTTGCAACGCACGGTACACCTCGCTTGCCACCTGCTCGACCCTAGTGCCACTGATAAAATGAAGTAATAATACAGTTAAAATAGAGCGAGTGTCCTCTCTATCATTTCATTTCCAATGTAGATAAAGAAAGTGCTTCTCTTTGTTAGTATATGTTTCATCAACTAGTCCCATTGTTAATGTTTAAGTGTTTCTTCAAACTGGGGTGCTTAATTTTAGTTGATCTACACAAAAATAGAGATTGGAATGTCTCAAGGCCCCTCCTTGTACTACCGATGTACACTGATGTTCATCACTGGCAGAAGGTGTATCGGGGAGAATTGGGTCAATTTCCAGTATGAGGCCTACCGTATGAGGTGTTGCAGGGCCCATCTCGCCCTCGCAGCATGGCATACTGTGATACTATCGCAATATTTTCCCATTAAGAAAATGAAGTTTCTTCTATTTATTAGTTTATGTTTCATCAACTAGTGCCACTATAATGTAATCACGCTTTCTCATTATTTGTGCAAACAGGGTTATTCAGCTGCATTTTGGTGGAACTGCACAAATGTACGGATGGAACCGGCATATATGCAGAGTGCGAGGTGCCAAGTAAAAATTACCGACACCAACCATGCTCCATCTAAGCATTGGCATCCACCACCGGTGGGATGGGTGGCGCTCTCTGTGGACGGATCTTTCTCGGCAGCAAATCCTCTAATCAAATACTAGTAGCTTATATTGGCACTTTTCTAGGGAGTACTCTTTTCTGAAAGAAGCACCAATCGATTTTTCTTTATTTGTACACAGTGTCACAACTTTGTTTTTGGTCCAGAGCTATTTTAGGGTGATTGGCGTAGTACTGGGAGACTGATTGTAAGCATGATTTTCATTAGCCGTCACACTGATTGTAAGCATGAGCAGATGGAAGATTAGGTTAGTGCGTAGCTTACCTTAAACCATAACACCGCCGTTGAAATGAGGTGAGCAGCGAGGGAACCGTGGAGAATGGCGGGGAAGGGACGTCGCGCCATCCGGCCTCCTCTTGCGGTGGGAGAAGGAATACTCATGTGGCTCCGGCTGGCACTGCACCCTCACGAATGGAACACCGTACTCGATCAATTTTTTATCCTCTGGATGCTCGACCTTCGACCTGTACGCCCACCACCTCCGCCTAAATTTTGCCTCGGGCGAATCTGTCTGCTCCATCGCCCAGAGGAGATACTCGATGAACTCGAAGGACTACGGCATGACTGCCGCCGAGGAGTACATTGCCGCCCTCATCGCCGCCATCTCACTCTTTCGCATACATTGCCACATGTCCCTCACCATCCTCGAAATCTCCCACTCGTTGTCAAACCAAGTAAGGATCTCCTTCAACCTGGCTAACTTCGCCTGGTCACCGCCAATGATCTGCCCGATTCGCTGTTGCATCCTCTCCATAGATGTCCTACTGAGAGGTCTGGTGCTAGCTTTGGAAGATGGAAGGAGAGGCGATGGTCTTGCAATGGAGAAGAGGAAGAGGCGAGACAGTGGTTTTGCAATGGAGAAGATGGAGAGGAGAGGGGTTGGTTTTGCAATGGAGAAGAGGGAGAGGCGAGACGGTGGTTTTGGAATGGAGATGATGGAGAGGAGAGGGGGTAGTTTTGCAATGGATAAGAGGGAGAGGAGCGTGCGGCAACGATTTAGGATTGGGTGAGAGGGCCGGCGTACTGTGACTGGATCAAAATCGAAATCAATTTACCCTTCAATTAAGAAAGTGACCCCACATTAACTAGTCTCCCTTGTATTCTGGGTCATATTTGACCATGATTTTCACAAATAAAACATATGTTATACGTTGCAAAAATAATATAATTTGAAAGTACATTCAGATACGAACCAAACGATACAATTTTTGATGACATGCATTCACATTTTGCTTCCCAAATACAGTACGTGGTCAAACTTTGACCCAAAATACGCAAAACAAAAAAAATACTTCCAAGACCAGCGCCGCTCCTCTCCTCTTAAACCACCGCCGCTCCTCTCCTGTTCCAATCCAAAACCAGCGCCGCTACTCTCCTCTTCCATTTCAAAACCACCGCCGCTCCTCTCCTGTTCCAATCCAAAACCAGCACCGCTCCTCTCCTCTTCCATTTCAAAACCACCGCCGCTCCTCTCCCTTTCTAATCCAAAACCGGCGCCGCTCCTCTCCTCTTTCATTCAAAAACCACCGCCGGCGAGTGAAGGTGTTGTGGAGAAGTAGATCGATGGAGGAGTACAACCGATGCGTGTCGCTCGCAGGCGGTGACCCTGTGAAGCTAGCTAGGATGTTGGAGATACAGTCTTGGTTTGACAACCCGGAGCAATTAGCGGCGACGGTGAAAGCGATGGCCAAATATCTGGAAAAGAGAGAAAAGGAGGTGATACACCGGGAGGGAGTCACACGGGAGTACATAGAGCTGCTCCTATGGGCCATGAAGCAAACAGATTCATCGGATCCGATCGTGAGGCTGCGGTGGTGGGAGTATCGATCCAAGATGGAGCATCCACCCAAGATTGAAGGATCGAGCATCTACACGGTGCCGTTTGTGAGGGTGCCGTGGTAGAGCGAGCCGGTGGAGTCTTCGTCGACCGAACCCAACTGCAAGAGGAGAAAAAAAGTTGGCGCGACGATGCTTCCTCGCCATCCTCTCCCTCGCCGTTCAGCTCGTCCCACGGGGTGGCTGTCTGCTGCCGAGGAATAGAAGGGGACTCCCCCACCCCCCAAATAGTCCGAGGAGGAGCTTAGGGTTGTCAGTATTTGCATGTTGTGAATTGTGTTTTGTGTTTCAGATTTGAGAGTACTTTCAGATATGAATGTCTTTTGAATTTAAGATTTACAGTATTGAGCATATGAACTATTTTATGAATTCTAGAGATCTATTTTTAGCACTTTAAAAAATGTAGTTTCATATAAAAGTGCAGACAATGTGATTCTCAGAGAAGAAACTGCAAGTTTCAGTTTCAGATAAGAAACTGCAAGTTTCCGAGGCAGAGCATTTATATTAACACGCCCTTTTCAAATAGGGATAACATCATGTTGGAAGTTTTATTCATGGTCGAAAATGGAACTACCAGCCAATTAACATCATGCTGATCAACATTCATGCATAGCACATCTTCATATGATGCACAGTCAAAAAGATATGCTATTTTCAAAATGCCCACACAATGCTGAGTGTGTTGGAGGTGGTGTGCGTAGATGACAATGGGCACCCACATGTCAGAGGCAGAGGCAATTTTTTTTGGATATTTTCACTGCATCAGGTGGAATCAAACCCTGGCGAAGTAGCGGTTGGGGAGGGGAACTTGGCCACTGGGCTACTCCAGTACTTTCGCTCAAAATTAGGCACAACATCTACCACTACTGTAGCACGTCTTCCCTGGCTCCGGTGCGTTCTCGTCCGGGGCCTGGACGTCATCCTGCGCCTTTGTGTGCTCGGCGCGGCGCCGTTGTCTACCGTTGTGGACATGCTCAACAACCGAGAGGAATCTGGAGAGGACTGTACGTGGAGAGGTGGACAGTCGGGACCTACCAGGTCCATGGACGTACGCAAGCAAGTGCCTCATTAAAAAAATACTTCCTCCTAATGCTATACTGACGTTGGGGGCCACGGGTTTGTCAACGTAGTTACTAAAGGAGATAAATTTACAACGAAGCTAGTCATCGGAGAGCTGGCATGTATCATTTATTATCAGTGGCCCAACAAGTATCAGCTGGGTTGTGGGCTGTCCAGTCTAGGCTTTCTTTTTTAACATGTGCAGCCCACGACATGCCGGTTTGTATTTTTTTGAGGGCCGTCATGTATCGACCGGCCTATGGCCCTCCCATCCTAGGTTTTGTTTTTTCTTAAACATCCGCAGCCCAACTTAGGAACTCCAGGTCCAACTTATGTTTCCCTTCTAACTATATTATATATATTTATATTATTTTATATGTTATTATATATTATTGTTATTATCATCATATATTTAACAAATACTTACATATGTAAGAAAAAATATCCCATGTATTATGAGCTTATAAAAATAAATGTTTAATAATAAAATTCTGGGTTTTTTTACTTAAGGTCAACGAAAATACAGGTGATTGTGTACAAAAGCTTGGTCAGATTTAAGGACCAATGTAAATAAAGCACTTATTATTTAAATATATTTATAACAAAATGCTCAGCCCCTGTTTATTTTTGGATAACATTGATGTGCCCAACCCAACATTATAATTAGAACCAGCCCAGCAAATTCGTGTAAATGGGCTGTGATTTTTTAGGAAAAATAAATGGGCCGCATGGACGCTACATTATTTGTTCACCCAGGCCAGCAAATTCATGTATTTCTAGAAAGTGCAAATGGGCTGTAGTTTTTTTAGAAAAAAATAAATGGGCCGCATGGACGCTACATTATTTGTTCACCCAGCGCAGCGAATGGACTGTAAATTCTAAAAAAATGGGTTGAATATGTGCGACATTTTTGGAGGCTGAAATATGGGCCAATAGGTCGAAGCCAATGCAAAGCATTGTCAACTTAGTCAAAAAATGATTCTGACACCGATAGCCATTGGATTTACATCCAACGGCCGGCATTCATCTTCAATCTCTCGTCTTCTTGCTCCAGCGCCGTCGGGACCACCTACTCCCGCCTCCGGCTGCTAGCAGCTCTGCTTAGCAGACTTCGCTGCGAAGCGCTACCCCAACGCCGACCAAGCCATCCCTCCACCCCTCCACACCTCCTATTATTCTCAATCGACTGCAGAACCACGCCGCACCAGAACCAGTTAACCCTCATACACCTCTCTGTCTGTGACTCCACTGTCGCGTCTTCCCATCACTGGCTCGTTGCCGTCCAGGACCTCGCCGTCGTCCACCTCCTTGGTGCGCTCGGCGCGGTGTGGTCAACATGGTCAACAAACGAGAGTCATCAGAAGAGGACCGTATGTGGAGAGGTTGGCAGTGGGGACGCACCAGGTCCATGGACGCACGCATGCAACCGCCTTCTTATTACGCGAAAATAAAATATTCCTCCCCCTGAAAGCTGGGATCCACCATGTGTATCTTTGCAAGGAAGGAAGTGCCTCCTTATGCCTGCCCCTGACAGCTGGGACCCACCAAAAACATCTTTGCACGCAAGGAAGTGCGTCCTTATTATGGTCAAAAAATATATGATTCCGCCCCTGACCGCTGGGACCCGCCAGCTATATATTCGCACACAAGGAAGTGCCTCCTTGTCCTCCCTGACAGTTGGGACCCAACCGGTCGAAGCGTACGTAGCATTGTCTGTGTACATACCGGTCGATCGGTCTATCTGCCACGATGAACCATGGCCGAGTAAGGAGCGGTAGCAGTTCAGGAAGTCCAGTTAAAACCGTGTACACGTACGTACAGCCAGATGCCACAAAATACGGCCACGTACGTATATACGGGCGGGGTCTCGAACGCGTACTCACGCATACGTACGGCCAGTGCTCGTGTACATGGAGAGGCAACGGACGGCAGGAATAGCATCCTATTCATCAGAAGCCCACCGGCTGGGTCAGAATGGAGAAACTGCATCGTGTTCATCGGGAGGCAACGGAATGCGTCGTGTTCATCGGGAGGCAACGAAATACGTTGTGTTCATCGGGAGCCAACTGGCTTGGACGGAACAGCCGAAACGAGGTCTGGCGTACCACGGAACGGAGGAAATGGGCCTTCTGTTCGACCGCGTACGGTCGAAATGGGATCTTGTTCATCGAAAAGGGTCCGGCACGCCGCAAAACAAAGGAAACAGACTTCTGTTCGAGTGCCTACGGTCGATACAGGGTCCTGTTGATCAGGAGGGGTGTGGCGTACCGCAAAACGGAGGAAACGGACTTCTGTTGGAGCGCCTACGGTCGAAACGGGGTCCTGTTCGTCCACCGTCTACTGCCTCGCTCCAGCCTCCACGGGCTACTGTTCATCCACCGTCGACCTCCTCTAGCCTCCACCAGCTACTGTTCATCCAGCCTACACCGGCTACTGTTCATAGAGCCTCCACGGGGTCCTGTTCATCCACCCCCAACCGGCTAGGGTGCGGCAGCCTCCTTGGGGTCCTGTTCATCGAGCGGCAACGACCTACTACCATGAGGTCCTATTCATCCAACCCTCACTGGGAACTCTTCATCCAGAGCCAACCAACCGGCTCGACTCACCACGTGTCGACTCGTTCTACGTACTTCGCGCATGGTAGCAACGGTCACTGTTCATCGAGAGGCAAACCAACACCGGTTGGCTACGTCTTGCACGGGGGCTCGATCGGCTTCAGTAAGCAGCAGCAGTGATCGATCGCTCGGTTCAGTTAGCAGCAGCAGTGAAGGAATCGCTCGGGTTCAGTCAGCAGCGAATGAATCGCTCAGGTTCAGTTAATAGCTAAGGGATCGATCACTCGGGTGCAGTAACGTAGCTAGTGCAATCGCTCGGGTTCAGTTAGCCAACGGCTTGCACATAGGCGCGTACACGAGAGAAACGCGCAAACCACAGTGCATCGCTCGACACCGACCACCCACCGTAACCGGGAACTCCCCGATATTTTCCTCACCCTCGCTTCTACCATGATTTTTTCCGTCATGGACGGCCGAAAGAATGTCATGCAGGTGCGTCCCCGGCCCGCCCAGGATGAAAAGCCCATTTTCTTTCATGATTTTTTGTCATAGAAGTAGGAGCCCACTACATCTATGATGATACGTGCTTTTGTCACAATTATCATCATAGAAGTGTCATAAGCATGACAAAAAAAAAATTGTTCGGCCCATAATGTCACGGATGTGTCTTTTTTTGTAGTGCATCCACAAACCAACGGCCAACGGAGGTCACGAGCCGGACGCTATCTACTCTCCTACGTGTGTTGATCAAGAGGAACATCAAGGAGTGGGAGGAGTACCTACCCATTGCCGAGTACACCTACAACCGCGCAAGACATTCAAGTACCGGCAAGTCCCCCTTCGAGGTCTTCTACGACTTTAATCCTTTGTCTCCATTGGACATTGTACCTCTAACACTACAAGAGTGCATCAACATGGACGCGAGCGCTAGAGCGAGCTATGTCAAGAAGGTGCATGAAGATACAAGGCACACCATCGAGCACCAAGTACAACGCCTCGCGACCAAGCTCAACATCAACAAACAACCCATGGTATTCCACATTGGAGATCTTGTGTGGCTACACCTTCTACCTCGAGCCGATGGACCCTTCAAGGTGCTCAAACACTACAACAACAATGCCTACAAGATCGACATCCCACGCGAGAGTACAATGTGAGCGATATCTTCAACATGAAGGATCTATCTCCATACCATGGTGATGAAGATTTCGATCCGAGGACGGATCTTTCCCAAGGGGGGGAGATGATGTGGAGCATCCCAAGGTCATCCCCACAGACCTATTATTGTCTCACCAAGTGCCAAGTGGACCCATGACAGGCACATGCAAGAGCTCTTGAAACCGAGGTAACATCGCTCCTCTCGCATTTCCTCTTTGAAACACATGAGACATGGCTACTATCTCAAACGGAGACACTTTGCATACTCAAGTACCGAGGAGTTAGTAATGGAGAAGCTGAGTGATGTGGAGCATCCTACGGTCATCCCCATGTACACTATGACAACTCCCCAAGACCCAAGAGGACATATGATGAGACCCTGAACATACTCCATTGGACACAAGGTGAACTCGCTCCTCTCCGAACCGTCACTTTCCACATGTGAGACATGGCTACTACCTCAAATGTATGTGCTATGCATGACCAGGAACCAGGTGGAAGGCCATGGAACAGCTAGGAGCATTAGACAAGATGGCGAGGACACCGAGCGCGAGGCACAAGAGGAAGAGCTGCCAGCAAGCTACAACTCTCGGCCTCCGAAGACCTCTGGACGACCGATGATCTCCGGACGTCCGACGCCTAGAGATTCCACAAGCCAACAATACTCCAGCCGAGAGCCTCATCAGCGCCCAGACGACCGACAAGACACCAGACGTCCAATGTCCATCAGCCACCTCAAGGCCGACAGCGCCCGGATATCCGGTACCAACCGACCAGAGAGGAAACGTCGGAAGTCCGGCCTCCTCCGGACGACCGGACGCTCGTAACACTACAGGAATCAGCTTCTTTGCCGTCTGCCATGGTAGACGACAAAGGAGCGAAAAGCGGACGGCAAACCTCTTTGACGTCTGACACTGACGGCAAAGGTGCCCGGCAAAGAAAGCTACGGTAAACAGATTATTTGCCGTCTGCTTTCCCAAAGTGGATGGCAAAGACCCTTTGCCGTTGGTGGCAACAACAAAGCACATGGACGGCAAATAACAGGCATTAGCCATGTTAGGTGGCTAACGGGAGGCTTTGCCGTCAGCCAGCGGACGGCAAACATGCCCTCCCCTTTGCCGTGTGCCTTTTGATGTCAGTAGACGCGTCACTCTACCCAGCTCTTTGTCGTCTGCCACAGACTGCAAACCTCTCCATCCTTTGCCGTCTACCACAGACGGCAAAGTGGCCAAATGGGTCAGCTCCCAGGTTGCACAGGTTGCTGCCATGTGGCCTCTTTGCCGTCTTTGGCGGACGGCAAAGGCCTCTTTGCCGTCGGTGCCAGACGGCAAAGTGCCTGCATTGTTACTATTTTTTCTCTTTTCTGTTATATCCCTGCATTTTCAAAAGACATATATGATATATATAGTTTCAACCTCAAACATAGCCCATGTATCCAACATCTAGCAGTCCATCAATGCAATAGAACACATAGGGTATTAAAAGATACAATACATACATAGTTTCATGGAGTTCATCCATACATATATACATACATAGTTTCACATTGTTCATCAATACAAATGAAAACAAAAACTAAACACTAGCAGTCCATCAATGTTGCTTCCATGAAATGAATCAAACCTGCAAAAATGGGAGTAAGAAGACTAGAAGAAGAAGAAGACTAGAAGAAGAAGAACAAGACTAGAAGAAGAAGAAGAAGAAGAAGAAGAATAAGGAGTAGAAGATGGAGAAAAAGAAAGAAGAGAAAAAGAAAGAATAAGAAGATATTTTCTTCTTCTTCTTCTTTCCTCATCTTTCTTCTTCTCTTCTATCTTTTTTATCCTTTTCCTTCTCATTCTCATTCTTCTTCTTTTATTCTTTCTTTTTCTTCTCTTTCTTCTTCTATTCTTTCTTTTTCTCCTCTTCCTTGTTTTTCTTCTTCTTATTCCTTATTTGTGTCATTTTAGAGCTAACTTAGGTAATTATGCCATTTTTGAGCTAACTAAGCTTATTATGTCAATTTGGAGGAAAATAAGGTAAGTATAGGTCATTTTTGTGCTAAAGTAGGTGATGATGCCATTTTTGAGCCAACTTAGGTAAGTATAGCTCATTTTTTATCCAGCTTAGGTAATTATGCCATTTTGGAGGAATATAAGCTAAGTATATGGCATTTATGAGAGAACCAAGGCTATTATCCCATTTTTTAAATGAATAAGCTATCCGGGAATAAGAGTAGTTCAAAGTTAGAAGTTGCGAAACAATGTACCGCGAGAACTTACTCAATGTACGGCCGCATTTCTGTTAGGTTGTTGAAGATATACAACGAAATGGTCCACCATTCTTCGACATCCAACGATAATGGTTTCGAAGCACCGGCTGGTGCGAGATTCCCTTTGAATAGGCTGAGGTTGGATCCACCTTTTTTAGGGTCGCCAGCATTGTACCGAGGCTTCGGATTATGCAAATGACGATTTTTGGCTTCGTAGTGTGCTGTCACGAAGTTTGCCGCCTCCTCAGTAATGAATGCCTCGGCCATCGATTCTTCAATTCTACATTTATTTTTACATTTTGCTCGAAGCGTCTTCTGCATCCTCTCAGTTGCGTAGCACCAACTATTTTGCATGCCCCCCCCCCAATCTTGCCTCGATCGGGAGATGCAAAATCAAGTGCTGCATTGGATTAAAGAAGCCCGGCAGAAAGATCTTCTCTAACTTGCAGATCAACTCCGGTGCCAACTCTTCCATTTCTTCTAGTAGGCTAGGCGATAGTTCTTTCGCACAAAGAACACAGAAGAAATAGCTCAAATCTGCCAGTACTAGCCGTTCATCCTCAGGGATGAAGCCACACAACATCACCGGCATTACCCGCTCAATCCATATGTGCCAATCATGACTCTTGAGACCAAATATTTTCAATTTTTCAAGACTCGCTCGCCTCTTTAGATTCGCTGCATACCCATCGGGGAACATCAACTGCATTTTCACCCACAAAATAATTTCCGTCATAGCTGGCCTTCCAAGATTGAACCATGCCTTTGGCTTCATCCAGTTCTGCTTTCCTTTCGGTTCTTGCATGTTTTGTAACGGTCTATCACATAGCCCCTCCTGATTGACTCTAGCCTTAGTATTATCCTTTGACTTCCCCTCTATGCCGAACAATGTACCAAAAAATGCCTTGGCGATATTCTTTTCAGTGTGCATCACGTCGATGTTGTGTGGGCAAAGGAGGTCTTTGAAGTAAGGCAGATCCCACAAGCATGTCTTGTGAGTCCAGGTGTGTTCCAAATTATACCCCTTGAAATACCCTGGATGCTCTAGATCTAGCTCGAGAGCGTTTAACTGATCTAGGGTCTCTTGGCCTGTCAACGCAAGTGGTGCAGAGTTTTTGACAACTCTACCTTTGATGAAGTTCTTCTTCTCTTTCCTGAACTTATGGCGAGGATCCAGGAACTGTCTATGCAAGTCGAAGCAAGAAAACCTGCGACCCGCCTGCAGCCAACGAAACTCAAGAGCTGCCTTGCATGTGGGGCAGGGGAACCTTCCATACACACACCAGCCAACGAATAGCGCATACGCCGGCAAGTCATGCATCGAGTACATGTACCAGACACGCATTATGAAGTTTTGTTTGCTAAAGGTGTCGTATGTCTTGAACCCATTATCCCAAGCTTCTTGCAATTCGTCCTTAAGCGGCTGCATATACACATTGATATTCTTCCCCAGATAGTTGGGCCCTGGAATTAGCAACGTTAGGAAAATGTTCTTTCTTTGCATAATCTGTTAGGGGGGAGATTCAGTGGAATGACAAATACGGGCCAACAACTGTATTGGGTTGCCGTCAGACCAAACACACTGAACCCATCCGTGCTGATGGCGACTCGAGGATGCCTTGGATCCGCCGCTTTTTGTGCATGTAATGCATCGAAGCGCTTCCACGCAGAACCATCCGATGTGTGTACCATCATCAGATTCCCATCTGCATCTAGTTCGGTTCTTTTGCCCGTTTTGTGCCATGTCATCTGTCTGGCCGTCTCTTCGACCATGAAAAGACGTTGAAGTCTTGGTATGATTGGCATATACCGAAGAACATTAACGGGGATTTTGGTCTTCGTCTTCTCACCCATACCGTTGTCTACCATAGCATACCTGGAAGTCTTGCAAATGGGACAATAGTTGTCGGGGTACGACACCTATGGGATCCCGAGAGACCCCTTTACGATTCGACGGGGGGAGAGGTATACGCAAAGAGCAGAACCAACGATCGACGCAGGAAGTTTTTACCCAGGTTCGGGCCGCTGATCAGCGTAAAACCCTACTCCTGCTTTGTGTTCTTAGTAATGTTCTTGAGCCCAGTCTTCAGGAGCGCCCGCTATGAACAGTACGTTCAAAGAGCAGCTACGCATGCAGAATGGGCCAGAAGTTCTCCTCTGTAGCAGTTGCCTTGGGCCTCCTTTTATCTGCTCAAAGGGGTCACCACAGTGGCAAAATGTACATACATTGAGGTGTAAAGTAGCTACAGGGTATCATAACTAACCCCTGACGGATTAGGACAAGTGCATTTAATGCACCGTGAGGTGTCCGTTTAGGTGTCCTCACTTTCTTGGGGATGGAAAAAGGGGCCATCCCATCAGCACTGCTTAAGCTCTCCTCCACTGGCACGTTGCCACGCATCCAGAGAAGGACCCAGAATGTCAGGCTTGTTACTGTGCCGGAGCGGTGGCATAGTGGCAGAATCTTGCCGGGCGCCGAATCTAGCCGGGCACCAAGCCTTGCCGGGCGCCAAGCCTTGCCGGATGCCAAGCCTTGCCGGGCGCCAAGCCTTGCCGGACGCCAAGCCTTGCCGGGTGCCAAGCCTTGCCGGGCTCCGTAGGCCACCCCGGCAAGATCTTGCGGGGGAAGCTGGCCTTCGGATTCCAGCTCTTCTTACCTACTGATCCTCATATTTCTGACTTGATGATTTCTTTGGTGGCTTGAATCGACCTAGAACTGTTTCCCGGCAAGCCTTGCCGCGAGGATGGCTACAACTGCCCGTGCACAAGTACGGGGTACTAGTGGCCCAATACTTAGTACACCGACAGGAGCCCCCGGGCCTAGGCCATACACGGGTGCGAGGCGTTGTTGGGCTAGGCCCAAACAGTGCATGGGCACGCGTGGCAGGGGATTAACTGCTCGTAAATATCTTGTTTTACTGTGCCCCCCACTACACGCACCGAGCGCGCGACGTGGGAAGCGTGCCTCAAAGGCTGCAACTGCAACGCGCCTACAGAGGCGCATTCACATTGGGGAATAAAAGAGGCGGCCCCGCTCCTTCCCCATAAAAAGGAGAAGCCACAGAGGCACAAGCCTATTTACCCCCTCTTTTTCTCAATCTGGCCATCGCCATCGCCTTCCTCCTCTCGAGCTCAGAGCGAAGCTTTTTCTTCTTCCGCCCGCCGCTTCCACGCTCGCTCCACCCCCGGCTTCCGCCCTCACAGCCGCCATGCCGCCCAGGGCCAGTAAAGGCAAGGGCAAGGAGGCGAAAGCCGATGTCCCGGAGAGCGAACTGGTGAAGATGCGGAAGAAGCTTGTCGTCTTCCCCCCATCGCTCGATGTTGAAGCTCTGAAGGGGCGATACCAGTGCATGTGGGCGAAGGAGACGCAAGCTCACCCCGCCACACGCGTAATTCCAGGTGCTTGTTCCAAAAGTGGATCGGACAGATACCCTTTCTTCGTCGCTTATTTCTATTGCGGGCTCTGCCCCCCATTTTCCGACTTCTTCAATGATATCATGTACACCTATGGCTTTCATCTTCTCGATTTCACGCCGAATGTCGTACTGTGTATGTCTATCTTTGCTCATCTCTGTGAAAACTTTGCCGGCTTGATTCCCAACTCTACTCTTTTTCGCCATTACTTCTTCCCCCGCATCCAAAAGGGAGAAGCCCTCTCTGGTTCTATCGCATGGATTCCAAGAGCTTGGAATAAGGAAATATACCCAGAAGGAGTTTACCGCGAAAAGTGGGACGAGTGGCGGGCTGAATGGTGTTGGATCAAGGAAGCAGATCCCATCCATTTTGTCTTCCCCGGCAACAGAAGGTGGTCCGCGGCAAGGATTGGAGCGATCTTGCCGCGGAGGACGAGAGGCTCACCATCGCCACCACCAGGATCCTTCGCCTGAAAGCTGTCGGGCTGACGATGGAGATGATTGGCTTTGACTTTCTCCGCCGCCGCATCGCCCCCTTGCAGAACAGGGGAAGGCCAGCTTGGGAATACAGAAACACGGCAGATATCATGAGATTGGGCCCCGGGCTGAATAATATTCTGACCACTATGCAGCTCGGCGCTCTCCGTCAGAAACTATTCCAGCGCGAAGACAAGCATCGGCTGCCGGCAAGGATTGTCCCTTTGTGCAACAACTCCGCCTTTGGGTCAATCATCGCCTTCATGCCCATGTTCAACGCCCACGGTCTTGACCCGACCTGGGCTGAGCCAACCGAGGAGGAAGCACAGAAGTTTTTTGACAACTTGACGGAGAGAACCGTCCGGCAAGAGGCAGATTTTATCCGAGCCACCACCGATCAAGAAGTAGCTTACATTGCTACTAGGGTGGAGGAGGCAAATCTTGCCACGGAGGCCGGCAGCGTTGGCTTCACAGAATGGGAAGCCAGCGATGCAGAGGTAGTAGTGGAGGTAAAACCTGCCGGGAAGAACAAGGCTGCCGGGGAACAGAGCAGCACAGCCGCTGAGAGCTCGTCCGGCGAGGACACGCCCGAAGAGGAAACGCAAGAAGAGCTCCCAGCACCGAAGAAGACGAAGCGTGTTCTTCGGAAGGCTGCATCTGGCATCCCGGCAAGCCAGCCTTCTTCAAGCGGCGAGGCTCCTGGCAAGAAAGTGGCCGGCAAGACCGAACCGCGGCAAGGGGTTCGTCAACAACCTGCGTGGCGCGCGAGACCCACACCAGCGGCCACTGCTGGGGCGGCAGGGGCGTCTCACACTACTGCACTGGAAGCTGCTCCGGCGCCTGCCACGGCCAAGCGGCCTAGGACCCCTCCTTCGCCTCCCCACTCAGACATTGCAGTGGAGGTCAATTTCGACATCTCCGGCTCTAGTCCGGAGCGAGAGGAAGAAGAGTGAGTACTTTGCCACAGCCTTTATATTTCAATCTTGGATCGATCTTACTAACTTGCTCGTATTGTCTCTGCAGTGATGCAGAAACCTTGCTGGAGAGGATGGCGAAGAGGACAAAGACTTCCACGGGCGACGAGCCCCCGGCAGGCTCCACGCGCGTGCCAAAAACCGTCGTCGTCAGCCCGGAGCTCAGTCCTCAACGCAGCCCCCCGCACAGCCCCCAGCGTAAGTTCATTGTCCTCTTTCTGCTGACGGGTGCTGAGGCTTCCATTCTTGTCGCTGACATCCTTGGGTCCGCAGGAGAAGAATGGCAACAAGGAGAGTTGTCGGAAGACATCCCCGTTGTGCCACCTTCATCGACCATGCCGCCCACAAGCACGTCCCTGGCAAGAGATCCCACCGATGAGCCAATCTTTGTTGATGAGGAGCCGGCAAGCACGGACTCCGGCAACCCACCCCCGGCAACCGAAGTTGCCGGGAGGGGCGAGGCTACCTCCCAACAGCTCGACGCAGGTAACTGATTGCCTCAGAATGCTTGTTACTCTTTCCCTTATCTCTCTGTCTTTAGTCGCTTCAAACTTCAATCTCGATCTTATTCTGTTCTCCTCCTTCATCCTTCAGAGTTCCCTGTGATGGAGCACATGGACGTCGACGTTGTCATCGAGGAGACCGCCAGGGACGCCGCTGCCGAAGCAGACAGGATCGCGGCCAGTGAGGCCACCAAGGATGACACTGTCGAGGCTAGTGGTGCTCTTGACGGGGAGACCGCCAAGACTGCACAAGAGGAACCCGCCAAGGAGCCTACCGAAGGGGGCGACAGGGAAGCTGATGACCGTACTGACGGCATTCCTGCCGCAGGAGCGCCAGGCGCTGCACTGGCCATAGAGCTCCCTGCCACTGGTGAGGCGGTCGCTGAAGACCAGCCGTCAACATCTGAGGGCTCCTCATCCAGCAAATACCTCAAGGTTGGCGAGAACCTGTTTGTCAACTTGCCGGGGACGGCAAGCATTGGGGCACCAGCCGAAGGAGAAGTTTTTGACGAAGATATCATCGCTGCTGCCGGGCTCGAGGTTGTTGACAATCCCAGTGCTAGCAGCGGCAAATCTGAAGAGGATCAGCTCCTTCAGGCCATGGTCGAGAATTTCCGCAAGCTCTAGGCTCTCCACCGCGCCCGGAAAGATAAGGCGGACTCCAGAATGGCAGTTGTCGAGGTGGCCGAAGCAGATTTTCAAAGGCGCGTCGAACAAATGCAAGTCTGGCACGCCGAGGCCCTCCAAGAGTTGGTTGCCGGCCGGGAACAAGTGAGCCAGCAGTGGACAGAGATCCTCCTGAAGCAATCTAATATGGAGAAGCCACAGGATGAAGCTGCTCAATGGATTGCCGCTGAAGATGCCCACCTGACGGGGCACCGCGTTGCTCTTGATGCTCATGAGGAAGACCTCACCGCACATGAGCAGGCGCTTGCCGCCAAGCTTCGCAGCAAAGATGAAGATATCGAGAAGCTTGTCGCGCGGCGGACCCAGGAGCAAAAACATAAAGAGGCACTCGAAGCTCTGACTGCAAGCCACGCCGGCAAGCTCAAGGAGGCCGTCGATGCTGCCGAAGCTGCAGAGGCCGCCAAGAACAAGCTGAGCGACAAGGTGAAGAAACTGGAAACAGATCTCGAAGAGCACGGCAAGGAGCTCTCGACGCTCAAAGGTGATAGGGAAAAAACCCTCCACTCCTTGGCGGAGATGCAAGTTGCCCTGTCCAATAAAACCAAGCAACTCTCCTCTGCGGCTGATGACATTGCAGTTCTGGAGTTGAAGGTGACCACGTTGCAGAAGTCGCTTGAGGCCGGCAGGGCCCGTGAGAAAGCTCTACTCAAGGATCTCCAAGAAGAGAGGAACCTGCTCAAGAGCGCCACCGCCGCCCAAACCGATTACCAGAAGGGGGTGGAGATCTGGACTGGATGTCTCATCGCCACCGCGGAGAAGCTTATTGCAGAACTGTCAACCATGGGCCTATCGAACTTCAGGTATTCTTCCGAGGAAAGAATATCTCCAAGTGCCAGCTTGACGATGTTCTTTGAAAGCATCATCAACGCCTTGAGGGTGCTCCAGTCTAGCCGGGCGACCCAATTGGCCAACGAGACTCGCCGGCTTTGCCGGGCCGTCCTCCGCAAGGTGCTTATCAAAGTGGTGCACAGCAATCCCGGCATCGACCTCTCCAACGCGCTCGGCCATCTGCCAAGCGACGCAAATGTTGAGGCGCTTGAAGAATGTATCGCGCCTATCCTCGAGAAGGTGGACTCCATCAAAAGGATTGAAGGCCAGCGCAGGGATTAAGTGCTCCCCCTTTCCTTGCCGTCATCATTCCATGGAAAAGACAATTAAGTCTCAAGTTAGAATTGCGGCAGCTCATGAATGTAATATAACTCGCCTATGTTTAGGTTCATGCTTGCTATTTTCCTCGTCTGATTCCTTTATGTATGGAGTTCACCCTACGCTTACTGAAAAACTCGCCGGCGCGCAACCTGCCGCGAGCGCTGGGTGCGGGACTTCAGCAGCCTGCTGGAGGTGCAACGGCCAGCAAGACTCCTTGGCGTTCTCAGTGCAGCCACTTAAATCGTTGAGCGGGCTCGAAACAAAATAAAGGCGCAACTGATTACAACAAGGGTTCCTTCGCGTGCAGATTTTCCATACAAGAGTCGGAATCGTCCAAGGAAATTACTTTGTAATAAAAGAAACTTGCTCTAAGTTTTTAGAACTTAGCTTTCTATCGCTATCCTTCCTCCGGCAAGCGTCGATTCCGAACGTCTCCAACTGGTACTCATATCTCCCTTCCCCCCCCCCGGCAAATGTGCACACGAGGAATCCTTCTATCTTTTAAAAAGAAAGAAGAGAAAATAAAGACATGAAACCTTGGCGGTTCGTTAGAACTTACCGGGAGTAGGTGTTATACAACATCTTAGACAAACAGGCATTTATAAATATGAACATGGGAATCAATAAGGGAATGTACAACACTTAAATTTATTCATCTGCGCTCAGGGTCTGCGCCTGGCTTTGTACAAAGGATCACATGCCTTGCCGGCAAGACTTGTACAAAAGGGTGGTTGCCGGGAGCCCCCGGCAACCGCGCCTTATGGGTAGAACTTGCGAAGATGTTCGATATTCCAGGAGTTGCTCACTGGAGCGCCATCTTCGGTCTCCAGGCGGACAGCGCCGGGCCTGGTGACTCGTGCTACCCGATAAGGGCCTTCCCACTTTGGCGTCAACTTGTTTGAATTCTTGGCGGACTGAATCCGCCGAAGAACATGGTCGCCTTCCTCAAGGCTTCGGGCATGAACTTTGCGGCTATGGTAGCGACGCAAAGCTTGCTGGTAGCGTGCAGCTCGCACAGCAGCCTGAAGATGACTCTCCTCAAGGAGCACAACGTCATCTTGCCGCAGTTGCTCTTGCTCAAGCTCATCATAAGCGAGCACTCGAGGTGATCCATACGTCAGTTCCGTGGGGAGAACTGCTTCCGCTCCGTAGACCAGAGCGAAGGGCGTCTGGCCGGTGGCTCGATTTGGTGTCGTTCTGATTGACCAATGAACCGCCGGCAACTCATCAATCCAGCGTCTTCCGCACTTTCTCAGCCTGTCAAAAGTCCTGGTCCTGAGACCACGCAGCACTTCAGCATTAGCTCTTTCTGCTTGGCCGTTGCTTTTCGAGTGAGCAACAGAGGCAAAACAAATTTTGCCGCCAAGGTCTTGGACGTACTGCATGAAGGTGCGACCTGTGAATTGCGTGCCATTGTCGGTGATGATCCTGTTGGGCACACCGAAATGGCAAACTATCCCTTTAAAGAACTTGATGGCTGATTGTGCTGTCACCTTCCTCACTGCTTCCAGCTCCGGCCACTTTGTGAACTTGTCGATAACAACGTACAAGTACTCAAAGCCCCTGGTAGCACGGGGGAAAGGGCCCAGTATGTCGAGCCCCCAGACCGAAAATGGCCAGGAGAGAGGGATTGTATGAAGAGCTTGAGCTGGTTGATGTGATTTCTTCGAATGAAACTGGCACGCTTCACACTTGGTGACTAGTGCAGTTGCATCCTGGAGAGCGGTGGGCCAAAAGAAACCTTGCCGGAATGCTTTCCCGACAAGTGCTCTTGACCCTATGTGAGAGCCACATATGCCTCCATGTATCTCTGCCAACAGCTCTAGTCCATCCTCCCGAGGAATGCACTTCAATTTCACACCGTTTGGTCTCTTCCTGTACAGGACGTCATTGACGAACTTGTACATAACAGACCGACGGGCTACTCTTTCTGCTTCTTCCTGTTCCTCCGGGAGTTCTCCTGTCTGAAGGAAATGGACAATATGCTGCGCCCATGCTGGAGCTTGAGGCTCGACAGCTAGGACTAAAGGCATCTGCTCTGCCGGGGGAACGTTTGTCTCGACAGCAAGGGCCTGAGGTCCTGCCGGAGCCTGTAGTTCCCTGGCAGGCATGTCGATCCCGACAACTTCCTTGCCGGTGGCTCCAGGGAGCTCTGCCGGGAAGTACTGGCCAGAGTTCAACTTTCTTCTCTTTTCTTGCCGCATCAATGGCGCCACGGATGGTTGAGTCAATTGGAGCACAAAAGTTCCTGGTTCCACAGGCAACTTGTGGGCGGCACGCTTTGACAGGTCATCAGCAACACTGTTCTCGGCACGAGGAACGTGCTCCATTTGCAGACCATCAAAGCGCTCTTCCATTTTCCTCACTTCATCCACGTAGGCTTGCATCAATGGACTTTGATAACTCTTGTTAACTTGCCTGACGACAAGTTGCGAATCGCCTTTGATGACGAGCTTTTTGATACCAAGGTCTGCCGCGATCCTGAGACCGGCAAGCAAACCCTCGTATTCTGCAGTGTTGTTGGTCGAACTCTCCCGGGGAAAATGCATTTGGACTACGTCCTTGAGGTGCTCTCCGGTGGGTGCGATAAGCAGCACACCAGCACCGGCGCCTTGCAGCAAGAAAGCCCCGTCAAAGTACATAACCCATTGCTGATCGATTTCCTTGCCGGGAAGAGTTGTTTCCTGAGCCTCTTCGTCTGGCGTTGGGGTCCATTCTGCAATGAACTCTGCCAAGGCCCTGCTCTAAATCATCGAAGTGCTTTCAAACTTGAGGCCAAAGCTTGACAACTCCAATGCCCACTCCACGATCCTGCAGGTTGCTTCTGGATTTTGCAAAATTCGTTGCAACGGAAAGCGAGTGACGACGGTGATTTCATGTGCTTGAAAGTAATGGCGGAGCTTCCTCGAGGCCATAAGAAGGCCGAAAAGCAACTTCTGCACACCAGAATATCTTGACCTAGCTCCTTGTAAAAGAGAGCTAACAAAATAAACTGGGCGCTGCACCACCTTCTTCTCCTGCACTGGTTCTTCTATTTGCGCAGATCCTGTCTTGCCGGGATCAACCCTTGCCGGGGAAGATCTTGCCTCATCACCTGGCGGTCCTGCCGCTGGTGTTGCTTCCTCATTAGCCTCTCTCTGCGCCACTAGCTCAGCACTAACCACTTGATTTGTTGCTGCCAGATACAGTAGCAACGGCTCTTGTGGTTTAGGTGCGACTAGCGTCGGAGGAGAGGAAAGGTATTTCTTCAAATCCTGCAGCGCAGCCTCCGCCTCCAGAGTCCATTTCATTGGACCTGCCTTCTTCAAGATTTTGAAAAAGGGCAGGGCGAGCTCAGCAGATTTGGAAATAAACCTGCTTAGAGCAGCAACACAGCCGGCAAGACGATGCACATCTTTGACGCGTCTCGGCGCTTCAATCTGCTCAATAGCTTTGATCTTGTCGGGTTTCGCTTCGATTCCCCGGCAAGATACAAAGAATCCGAGGAGCTTGCCGGAAGGAACACCGAACACGCACTTCTCAGGATTGAGCTTCAAGTTGATCTTGCGCAGATTTGCAAATGTTTCTTCTAAATCTTGAATGAGTGTCGCTTTGTCTTTGGTTTTGACCACTATATCGTCCATATACGCCTCCATATTTCTATGGAGTTGAGGCTCAAAACCAATTTGGATTGCTCTGGCAAATGTCAAACCAGCACTTTTCAACCCGAAAGGCATTCGTACAAAACAATACGTACCACATGGGGTGATAAATGCGGTCTTCTCTTCATCTTCTTTTGCCATAAAAATCTGATGATACCCTGAATAGGCATCAAGGAAGGACAGGAGATCACAACCAGCGGTGGAATCTACAATCTGGTTGATGCGCGGCAAGGGAAAGGGATCTTTTGGACAAGCTTTATTGATATCTGTATATTCGATACAAAGCCTCCATTTCCCATTCGCTTTCCGCACTACAACCGGATTGGCCAACCAGGTTGGATGAAGCACTCCTTTGACCAATCCTGCCGCCTCCAGCTTTCTGATTTCTTCGGCAATGAATTCTTGCCGCTCCAAGGCTTGTTTCCTGACCCTTTGCTTGACGGGCCGCACATGAGGACAGACAGCAAAGTGGTGCTCAATTACCTTCCTAGGAACACCGGGGATGTCAGACGGTTGCCATGCAAACACGTCGACATTCGCCCGCAGGAAAGCAACGAGCACGCTTTCCTGTTTGTCATCTAGGGTGGAACTTATGGTGAAAGTTCCCCCCGTTCCGTCCTCTCTGACGGGCACCTTCTTGGTCTCCAGCGGAGCAGCCTTGGATTTCTTATTCTTGCCGGTGGAACTCTCAGGTGCGTCCTCGACGGAAGCGCAGCACTCCGAGGAGGTGCGCTTGCCGGAGTTTGCGCCAAGATTCCTTCCGGTCTTCTTCTTCCCCCCGGGAGTTCCAGCGACAGGAGCAGGTGCCTTGATGGCAGGTGCTGCAACTGCTTCCCGGTAAAGTTGGTCGGCACAGATGAGCGCATCCTTCTTATCGGAATGGATGGTGATGACGCCCAACGGCCCAGGCATCTTCAGAACATTGTACAAGTAGTGTGATGCCGCCATGAACTTAGCCAGCGTTGGCCGACCAAGGATCCCATTATATGACATGGGGATCTTGGCGACATCAAACACCACCTTCTCGGTCCTGAAGTTGAGCTCGCTACCAAATGTCACTGGCAACATAATGTTGCCCTTAGGCTGGGTTCTTCCCGGATTGACCCCTTGAAACGTACCCGTTTCTTTGAGGTCCTCGTCGGGAATTTGGAGCTTTTTGAGCACATCCGGTGAGATTAAGTTTAGGCCGGCCCCACCGTCAACTAGCATTTTCGTCACCTTGAGGTTGCGAATCGTTGGCGAGACCAACAATGGCAAACACCCGACCGAAATTGTGCGATCAGTGTGATCCTCTGCGTCGAAAATGATAGGCGTGTTGGACCACTTCAGGGGCCTACATGCATCTGGGGATGGCTCTGCTACATTGACTTCCCGCACCCACTGTTTGAGTTGGCGGTGGGAAGAATGCAGCGAGGCACCCCCATCGATACACATAGCCTCCGCAGCCTTTTGGAATTCTTGCTCACTGGACTCCTCATCTTCCTCATCATCATCTTCTTCTTTGTCTCGGCCCCGAACGGGCCTATCCTTTTGTTGCTTGGCCTTGCCGCGGCGCCCCCCTCGGCTACCGTGTTTCTTGCCGGATCCATCAGCACCATCTTGGGCCTTCTCCTTATCTCGCCTCTCGTATTCGGCCCTCTGCTTCTCGACAAGCTGCTCAACTTGCCGGCAGTTCTGGAGATCGTGGCCCTGAGCAGAACCAACGATCGACGCGGGAAGTTTTTACCCAGGTTCGGGCCGCTGATCAGCGTAAAACCCTACTCCTGCTTTGTGTTCTTATTAATGTTCTTGAGCCCAGTCTTCAGGAGCGCCCGCTATGAACAGTACGTTCAAAGAGCAGCTACGCATGCAGAATGGGCCAGAAGTTCTCCTCCTCTGTAGCAATTGCCTTGGGCCTCCTTTTATCTGCTCAAAGGGGTCACCACAGTGGCAAAATGTACATACATTGAGGTGTAAAGTAGCTACAGGGTATCATACCTAACCCCTGACGGATTAGGACAAGCACATTTAATGCACCGTGAGGTGTCCGTTTAGGTGTCCTCACTTTCTTCGGGATGGAAAAAGGGGCCATCCCATCAGCACTGCTTAAGCTCTCCTCCACTGGCGCGTTGCCACGCCTCCAGAGAAGGACCCAGAATGTCAGGCTTGTTACTGTGCCGGAGCGGTGGCATAGTGGCAGAATCTTGCCGGGCGCCGAATCTCGCCGGGCACCAAGCCTTGCCGGACGCCAAGCCTTGCCGGGCTCCGTAGGCCACCCCGACAAGATCTTGCCGGGGAAGCTGGCCTTCGGATTCCAGCTCTTCTTACCTGCTGATCCTCATATTTCTGACTTGATGATTTCTTTGGTGGCTTGAATCGACCTCGAACTGTTTCCCGGCAAGCCTTGCCGCGAGGATGGCTAGAACTGCCCGTGCACAAGTACGGGGTACTAGTGGCCCAATACTTAGTACACCGACAATAGTTCAAGTGTACATACTCAAGCCTAAATAAGGCACATCCTTTCTCACAGGCATGTATCTTCTCATAGGGCATCTTAAGAGCACAGAGGATTTTGTCTGACTAGTACATGGCTTGCAGGCATTACATGGCCTTTCGGTAGAAAGCGTACAAATACTGTCATCATCACATTGTAGCATTCTTTGCCCAAGTTGAATTGAGCCTTCAGAGCCATTATTTGTGAGATGGCATCCAGCTGACAAAGCTCAGTGTGCTCGTGGAGAGGACATTTTGAAGACTCCAACATTTCATTGAAGGCCTTTGCAGATTCCTCCATCTCATCGTCCGAATCCCGAGCATCATCAAAGTTTTGCACCATGTCTTCCATCCCGGTACCATGCTCGTCGGTGCGACAATGAACCACCTCAGCTCTGGCCCATTGGGCAGACTCACCATGAGAATGTGTATCCGGAGAACAACAGGGAGGCACTGATGAAATTTTGTCTTAGAATGGGGTAGAGCATGGAGAACGTACCCAATATACACATCCTCGGGCTGTCCATGGAAATCACTGGACAATCCGAATGAGTTATGGTGATAAATATGCAACTGAATGCATATTTATCGATGCAACCCTTTCGGATGGGAGACGCATACTGGTTACGCGACTTAGCATGAAAATGAAATCTACTGACATGATTAAAAGAGCGTAGGAGGTGAAGGTGGATTCGTAGCTCATCCTTGGCTGTAGAGGAAGTAGTCGAATAATGGTGGGATCACGGACCAAAAACTTCGACCACGATGACAAAGCCTGTAAATTGTACCGAGTCAAAAAAATTTAGGACATCACATCACATAAAGCTTTGACACTTCAAAGTATGAAAAAAAATCATATTTTCTAATGACATCTAGTCCTCTTCTTCTTATCCTCTTCCCCTCTTCTTCCCCTTCTTCTTCTTCTTCTTCGTCTTCTTCTTCTTCTTCTTCTTCTTCTTCTTCTTCTTATTCTTATTCTTTATTTTCATCTTTTCTCTTCCTCTTCTGATTATCTAAACCTAAACCTAGCACTAACTAAAATCTACACCTAGCACTAAACTAAACCTACACCTAGAACTAAACCTAAACCCAAAAAAGAAAAAAAAAACCTCACCTTGGCTCCAGCGAGGCGGCGGCAGGCAGGATAAGGCATGAGGGGATGGGCGAGAGGGGGGCTGGAGAGGAGGCAAGATGCGGGAGGCCGGACGGCAGAAGGGAGTTGATGAAACAGGTAGGGGAGAGGAGGAGAAGAGGGGGATACGGAGATGCGGGGGGGGCGGGCAGGGGGAGGGGAGGGAAGAAGAGGAATGGGTAGAGAGGGGCGGGAGCGGGAGGGGATGGAAGGAGGAATCGGGGAGGAGTATAAGGGGGGAGGGGGGGGGGGGAGCGAGGGGGCAAAGGGCAGGGGCAAAAGAGGAATTGCTAGGAGAATGGGCGAGCCGAAGGAGAGGAGCGACAGTAGAAGAAAGGGTAATGGCGGAGAGGGAGAGCCCGGCTCAATGAAAGATGTAAGGAGGAAAAGAGCCCCCCCCCTCCAGGTTGGATAGCAGGCGGGGCGGGGACGCGGCGGCGGCGGCTCTGGCTCCGGGGGGGCGCGCAGGTGAGAGGTGGGGAGAGAGACAGAGGTGCGAGGGGGGCACGGTCGACCATTACTTGGGCAGCCTCTTTGTCGTGTGCTAGCAGATGGCAAAGAGGTCTGCAAGCAGACGACAACGAGTGGTGGGGCCGGGGGGAACGTTCGTTAGTTAGGTTCTTCTCTTTTGCCGTCTGCCAGCGGACGGCAAATGTCCAAAAGGCAGACGACAAAGAGCAGGCGGATGGCATCCAGCCCGTCCGTCTGACCTAACCAGCCCCAGGGTCCAGTGGGGCCCAGCTGACTCTTTGCCGTTTGCCTTTGGGACCTTTGCCGTCCGCTGGCAGACGGTAAAGAACTGGCGCATGGCAAAGTGTATATTTGCCATCAGCTAGTACTTTGTCGTCTGCTTTCCGATAGCGGACGGCAAAGACCTTCTTTTTCGTCCACTAGCAGACGGCAAAGAACTGGCTGATGGCAAATTCCCTGATTCCAGTAGTGCGAGTGACCGGATGACCGACACCTGGCGGACGTCCGACGCCTGTGTGCGCAAAGTGTTTCGGGCCAAAGCCCATGTACCCCTTCGCCCCTCACTTACCCCTTCGTGGCCCTAGACTATATATACTCCTCCACCTCCACCTCCACCATTTGAGGGTTAGCATTGTGATAGCTCATTTTAGAGATAGAGCTTTGCTCATCCACTTGGTTCTACTCCATCGGAGAGACCACGGCCTCTTTGGAGAAGATCCATACTTGGATTCAAGACGCCCTCACGGGCGGACCCCTTCAAGACCTCCTCATGGAGATGAACTAGCTACCGATTGTATCGTCCTTTGTTGCATTTGTATCTTGTATCACTCTTTATGTTCATGGATCTAGCACATGTGTGATCGTTCCCGTTGATTTCAGTGCTTCCCCTCGTTTTCCCCCTCGTGTTTCCCCTTATGTTCTTCATGTTCTTCATAGGATCCCCTTCATTTCGTGAAAGATCGGCCCTAGGGTTTCCACCCTACATCATCTTGGTATCAGAGCCATGTAGATCATGAATTTGGAGGCCCTACCCCCGTTTTCTAGCCTAGTTTTGTTTGATTTCATCCAAAACTTCGAAAATCCCCACCAAAAATAGCCCCAATTTTTTTTGTGATTTGTTGGTTTGATGATGTTTTGTTGATTTTGATCAATGGATTCGTTGTGTTTTGAGTGGATCTATCATCTCCACAAGTTTCCCCACTTTCCATCCACAAAATCTCCTCATTTTTGGCCTCAAAATCCCCAATTTCCGCCCAAAATCGTGTCCCGGAGCTCAAATCCCGCGTTGACCCAGACCCATCGGACGACTGAGGTTTTGTCGGACGTCCGACGCCCTCGGAACCACCGGACGACCGGTACTTACAGGAAATCCGACCCCCCCCCATCTAGAGCTGAAACCTCGGACTTTCGACGATTCTCGGACGTCCGACCACGCTCCAGCCCTCAGACTTCTGACGTTTCTCGGACGTCCGACACCTATAGATATCGACTTCGGCTGGTTTTTGTTTCGGCCATAATTAATTCATCCGGACTCGGAATTTAATGTTCTTTAGCTCGTTTTGAAGCTATTGACATCCCCCATACCAAAAAACTACTACCACCATCATTTGACTCCATCAAAATTTTGGAACTTTGGCATCTTTGCCTAGGGCCTTCACCACATCATCCGCATACCACCATAGACTTCCGCAACCTAACCCATTTTGATCCATATAGCATTTGTGGTTCCTTGGAGTTGTGATTCGAGTCTCCTAAGGTGTTTCGGCTACTTGGGGATGGTTACTTCTTAATCAAACACCACCTTCACTTCCGCATAACCTAGTCCACCATACACTCCCACCACCCCAACTTAACCCAATTTTGTTTGAGTAGTGGTTTGTGTCTCCTAAGGTGTTTCGGCTACTTAGGGACGGTGACCTCAACTTCGACTCGCATAGCCCCCCACTTCCGCATTGCCTACTACAAACCTCATCATTGCATTTTCTCAATCCAATTGAGCTTCCGCAAAACCACCACCACAATCCGCTACCACCATTTGACTTTTGCATTTGGAGATTTTGAGTTCGTGGTTTTCCGTTTCCTAGGTTCTTTCAGCTAACTAGAAACGGTTCGACATCGACACCACCGCCGCTCAACTTCGCCAAGGATTCGACATCGACCACCTTCACCATTTTGACACCCTAACCGTAAGCAAGACGGTAACCTCTATATCATCTTGGTATCGTGGTATCCCTTCCTTGTACATTCATTCTTGCCATTGCTTTGTAACCCCTAGCCCATTTTGCGTCACTTGCCTATCGACACTAGCCATTTGAGTATTGCCGGCAACATTACTTGTACACATTAGTGATCATCGATCTACACCTTCCATTCCATACATACCATATCATATTGGTATCATCTTGGTCATCATATCATCTCTTGTGTCACAAGATTGTTCCCGCATATACACCATTGCTATCTTGGTTTGTGCATAGTGGCCGTATCAAAAAAAAAGAATAAGCTTTTAAGAAAAAGAAAAAGAGAGCAAAGAGCTTGTACGCAATAGCCATAGCATCATACTACATTGCACTTAAGATTGTCATATCCGATCATCTTGGATCATCTTGAGAGAAACACCGGGAACCATATATACATAGCATACTTGGGATAGAAGTCGTTGCATTTTTGTCTCCTATAGGTTGTGCACAAGTGCCATATCCGTCTATTAAGCAATTGAGCTAGCGTCTCTCTAGCATTGTGCAACAAGAGCATTTTCCGTGGATTCCACATTTTGAGCTCATTCCTTGGTTGCACGACCCCACTTATCTATCCATGTGTGTGTTTCCGTGTGCCACATATTGCTATTGGTCTACTTGTTTACTTGCGAATTTCTGAATCTCTTTCAACATTATTGACTCTTACTAACAATTACATCAAATTTTTTATGCCACTATCCTCGCCAAGCTACTCCATAAGCCTTATTTGTGTAGGTGTGAGAAATCTACGAGAAACGGTACCAATTGTGCTATTTCCTTGTTACATCATTGAGTGATCATTGATCCATTCTCAACATTGGATAAGGTATATTTGGTCTAGTTCGTCTCTTTCTCCCACTCATATTTGCTCGAGTCTTGTGATGGATAGGCAAGTCATTTCATCTCTGGTCTTCCACGACAATGACGGCACGAACAACTACATCACCAAAACGTCCATCTTCGATCTACAACGACAAATGCAAGGTGCACAATCAACATTGAGAGAGCGCATCGACAACCTCGCCATCGACATACGACACTCTGAAGCACATACAAGAGACTACTTTGACAACAAGCTTTCCACACAAAAGGGGGAGGAAGATGCAAGGATGGAGGAGATTCGGGCCTTTTTGGTCAATCATTCATCCCCTTCATCATCTTCAAGGCGGCGGCGAGCAAGTCGATCATCTTTGGAGTGCCCAAGCGATACAAGCGCAATTCTTCCATGTCCACGTCTCCATGGCGACCACCATCACATTCATGATCCACATCGTCATGAAGGGCAAGTCACCTCCAAGCAACACGTGCACGACGACGACGAAGGACATCTACTACACGCTCAAGCACGACAACGACACCATCAAGATGAAGATGCTCCATACACGCAAACCTACAAGTCCCAGCAAGCTCTACATCAAGCTACGACCAACCTTCATGAGCACAAAAGAAGACCGCGAGACAAGCACCACCAAGAGGAAGCTACGGCTACCACCACCACTTCGGCATCTTCGCCAAGTGTTATCAAGGCATCTTTGCCGTTGGATGGACGACATCTTCGCCTACTTCCCACGAGTACGCCTACATCGGCATCATCAAGTACAAGGCGACCACCTACAAGCGAGGGCGACACTTCCATCTTCGGAAGCCCTCCAAGGAAGATGGCCGAGCATGGGAAATTCCCTTCAGTCATGGAGATGAGCTAATAGGTGCCACATCATATGGGCCTCCAACAACAAGACGGTGACAAGAAGGTCGAGCAAGGTCCATCCCCTTCGACCACGGCGATGAGTGGGACCCTCTTCAACAACATGAAGACGGCGTCCCAATGGGACTCATACTCCGAGTCAAGCTACGAGACCGCACATGAGACACTATCTTTGGTCTCGGAGGAGAGTGATGTTTTGCCACATCCTACGGCATTCATATTTGGAGGCGTTATGGATGAGGAGGTTGAGCATGGGACTATCCCTCCTACCAAGGCGGCAATAGGATTTGAGCACGCAGACATTTGCACCTACATCTCTCCGACACCCACATATGACGAGATGCCCCAATTGCCATGTGAGGAGAGCCACCACCCCGTGAGTGAGATGAGTGACTCCACCATATATGACATTGAGTGCATTTCCTATGAGAGGATGAGTGTGATCACCACTAGCCCCACACATGAGAGCATGCCACACATCCTATGTGAGGTTGAGAGCCATTTGGGTGACTCCACCAACTATACGAGGGAGAGCATCCAAGAGGGCGTGAGTGAGGTAGTTGATTGGGTATGTGAGGCCACTATGATTTCTAATGACATAACCTCTACTCCGAGTGTGTTTTCTTTGGTGACGGGTCTCCTACATGACGACATGCCTATCCTCGACGAGTCCATACCTCCAATCGAGACGACGATGGCCATGGTGGATGATGATGCACCCCCCACATGGTTCCATCAAGATGAAGATGACCACGACTTGGTCTTCGATACCTCACCTACAACACATGAGCAATGCTCCAATGGTAACATAGGTAATGGTTCTTCTCTTGTCCCACTAGTGGACTATCTTACCAATGATTGTTTGCATGATGTTGACACACCTATTACCATGCTTCATGCTAGTGCGACTTCCTCATATCATGACTTACCAATTTATGATGAATATGATGATGAGCATGTTGAGTTGCCTAGTTGTGATGCTATGCTCCATAGGATATCATGTGAAAATTCTATCGCTCACATCATGTTCAACAATCCATTGAACTTGTCATATGCTATGAGTGAGATCTCCCATATTACATCATTACAATCTCAACATAGTAACTATGCATGCCCCATTAAAATAAATCCCATTTGCACTTATGGCATAGATGACGGGATGATGGACATTGGCTTTTGTCTTTCATGTGATGATATTGCCATGCTTCCTTTACATGATTTGCGCAATTCATCTACTATGCCATGCCATGATCACATTGTTCCGAATATGCTTTGTTTTCGATGTTGTCAATATTCTCCATGTGATGTTTCCACTAATGCTCATGAGGCGACCCCCATAGTTTCCTCATACATATTAGGAGGTTTTGATGCATTCCATACTTTGCATGATTCCCATAATTGTGTGCACCATATGCATTCCATGAATAACAATGCTCTACATATTTCTCATGGTGCATTACACAATTTGAGTCTCCATTATGCTATACATAATAACAAACCTATCATGATGGATGACATGTTTCTATATCATGCATCTCATTTATTTGAGCATTGGATATTTTGTGCTAACTAACACACGCACGTATGCATCATAATGGATGATGTGTACATATACCATGCACACACAATTTTCCCTTTGCCTTTGTTTTGTGTAGGTACTTATGAACACTCATCAACCTCACAATCCCATGAGTTGACGAAACGAGCTCTTGAGAGCAACGACGATTTGGGATCCCGTGGATTATCCTTACCACCGTTCCCTTCGCGCAAGGACTACGCGCATCTCTTTTACTTGGCTCTCACACGGCTATGGGCTATATGTCACTTGTTACTTTATGCCCATTTTACCGTGTTCACTTTGCATGTTATGCCTCTTTCCATGCCTTTGCCATGCAATTTGTGACCCTTGCTTTCACTTACACATGATTCACCATTCTACTACTCCTATATGTATTTGCATGCACGATGGAGATCCTTGTTGCTATTGCCATGTTCTATACATGCCACATGCTATTGTTGATTCTTGTGTTGGGAGATTCATGATGTCCCATTACTCTTTACATAGGACTTCTTGCCAATACAATGAACCTACTTTTCTCATATCTTGTTTTCATGCTTGTGCTATGTCATGTGCATTATGTATGCCCACTATTATCCCACATGACATGATTGCCATGATTACCTCTAGTATGTTGCATCTTCACACTACTAGCTTGCTCGACTTGATCACTATGATTACTTGCTTGGTTGCATCACCCATGATCCTTTCTTGCTTGTTTCATTGGGTTGATATCAGATATATTCATGCCTCTAACTTGATTTGTCTTGATCATTGTCTCTTGTCTCCATTAGTTGTCTCTCTCATATCCACTTGTAGTGAGTGCACCAATGATATGCTTATTATTCTTGGAGACTTGGACACCTTATTTGTGAAGCATGCTTGCTTATTTGAGCTTAATGCCATTGGTTGTGCTATCATCTTATGCCTACGTACCATGCCCTACACTCTTGTACTTTCTTATGATAAGAATGATGAAAACACTTGTTGGGTATTTCACCACACGAATGTTTGGTTTTGCATTTCCGCTAACCTCATTTGTTTTTCCGAGTGTTTGTCATGTTCTTTCATTTTGAAGGATTCACAAGGCATACATGATGTGCAACACCAACATTTGCAAGAAACTCCTAAAGCTGAACTCCTCCCCTTTGAGCCATCCTCAAATACGCATATGGGATGGGTCTTTCATTCATTGTTGTTTCCTTTTTCATGTCTACATGATACATCTATTGGATGGAGGACCGACATTGGAGATGGACACTATGGACCTTCAAGTTGAGGAGTGCTCGCACTTAGTGGATGATCCTACCTTGGAAGCACCACCAGACCACCACTTCTACCATGACATTGAGCCATGGTACAACATCACCCATAACAAATTTGCATCTTATGCATGGATTGACTCACATTATGATTGCCTTTTTGCATCTTATATTTCTATGTAATCCATGGGATATGAGCTTGTGCACTTTCTTAGCAAATTTGTTGTGATCTTTCTTGATGGCATCTTCATACATAATGATCACATTGCCCACCATCAATTGCATGGTCACATACTCACATTGAGCACCAATTACCATGTTCATGCTTTTGATACCCCGTCCCATTATAACATCATTTTGCACAATGGTCGCATTAATCATATTCACAACACCTTTGTGCATACAACAAATGAATTTGACAACATGAATGCTTTACATGTCATTTTACATCATTTGGATAAGCATCTTGTGTCTTGCCATGAACAATTCCATCGGACGACCACATGCTTACTTGATGGACACCTTGTGTGCGCTAACCATTGTATTTCCGAGTGTCGTTTGTGTTTGCTCTTTTTGCATGTATACCACTCCGGCGACACCTTGGAGTACTTGGATTGCGCCATGTCTTCCACTCCGTCCAACTACAAGTCCGTTCTTGACAACCATTTCCATGGTGATGAGGATCATGATCCGAGGTCGGATCTTTCCCAAGGGGGGAGGGAGATGATGCAGAGCATCCTACGTTCATCCCCATGTACACTATGATGACTCCCCAAGACCCAAGAGGACATATGACGAGACCTCGAACATACGCCATTGGACACAAGGTGAACTCGCTCCTCTCCAAACCGTCACTTTCCACATGTGAGACATGGCTACTACCTCAAACGTATGTGCTATGCATGACCAGGAACCAGGAGGAAGGCCATGGAACAACTAGGAGCATTGGACAAGACAGCGAAGACACCAAGTGCGAGGAACAAGAGGAAGAGCTGCCAGCAAGCTATAGCTCTCGGACGTCCGACGACCTCCGGATGATCGACGATCTCCGGATGTCCGACACCTGCAGATTCCACAAGCCAACAAGATTCCAGCCGAGAGCCTCATCAGCGCCCGGACGACCGACAAGACACTGGACGTCCGACATCCATCAGCCACCGGACGGCCGACAGCGCCCGGATATCCGGTACCAACCGACCAGAGAAGAAACGTCGGAAGTCCGGCCTCCTCCGGACGACCGGACGCTCGCGAGGATCCGGACGACCGACACGTGTCGGTCTTCCGACGCCTATCTACGCACAGTGTGTCGGGCCGAAGCCCATGTACCCCTTCGCCCCTCACTTACCCCTTCGTGGCCCTAGACTATATACTCCTCCACCTCCACCATTTGAGGGTTAGCATTGTGATAACTCATTTTAGAGATAGAGCTTTGCTCATCCACTTGGTTATACTCCATCGGAGAGACCGCGGCCACTTCAGAGAAGATCCATACTTGGATTCAAGACCCCCTCATGGGCGGACCCCTTCAAGACCTCCTCATGGATATGAACTAGCTACTGATTGCATCGTCCTTTGTTGTGTTTGCATCTTGTATCACTATTTAGGTTCATGGATCTAGAACTTGTGTGATCATTCCTGTGGATTTGAGTGTTTCCCATCGCGTTCTTCATGTTCTTCGTAGGATCCCCTTCATTTCATGAAAGATCGGCCATAGGGTTTCCACCCTACATCACTGAGGAGCAAGGAGGATCGGCGGAAGAAGACACACGCGAAGACGGAGAAGAAATCAGCCAAGTCCCAGCTAATCCACCCGAGAGCACCCGCCGCTGAACCACGAAGCCGGATCATCCGAATGGAGCTCCGGATCATCCGGACCCAGCCGGACGTTTCGACCCCCCCCTCTGGACATCCGGGCCGCCACCTGCCTCCTCGCCACGTCCGGACCATCTCCCGGATCATCCGGGTCCCTGAAGCCCAGATCTTCCGGCTTCCCTTAGGGATCATACCGACCCCCGCGTGTGCGCGCGTGTTGGGCCGAGGCCCATGTACCCCTTCGTCCACTTAGCCTATATAAACAATTCCTCCTCCACTTTTCTAGGGTTAGCAATAGTTTAGCTCATTTGAGACATAGAGCATTGCTCATCCACTTGATACCTACTCCATTGGAGGCCAAGTCCTCCACCTAGGAGAAGAACCCCCAACTGGATTCAAGCCCTCCATCTAGGAGAAGATCCTCTCATGGATTCAAGACCCCGTCTCCAGATTGGGAAGAACTACCGCCTCTTGTATCATCCTTTATTGCGTTTGAATCTTGTATCACCCTTTGTGTTCATGGATCTAGCACATGTGTGATTGTTCTCGTTGATTTGAGTGTTTCCACTCGTGTTCTCCTCCGTGTGTTCGTCATGTTGTTCGCGGGATCCCCTCCATTTCGTGAAAGATCGGCCCCTAGGGTTCCACCCTACATCACAAAGGCTCAGTTTGGTTCGGATATGATGAACTAACCCTAATTTGTTTTTTGGCTTTTTCATGGACTATAGGAACAGACTCGATCTAAACTACGAAAAACTATAAAATCTCAGCGAGCAACCTGGAAATCTGATACCACTTGATAGAGGTGAAGGTGTCCCGTCTTTTGATGAGATGGTGATTATCATTTTTGGAGGAGTAGACTTTAACGATCTGACTAAGAATGTGTGAGGACGTCTGATACGTCTCCAACGTATCTATAATTTTTTATTGTTCATTGCTATTATATTATCTGTTTTGGAAGTTTTATATGCATTAATATGCTATTTTATATTATTTTTTAGGACTAACTTATTAACCGAGAGCCCAGTGCCAGTTTCTGTTTTTTTTCTTGTTTTTGAGCTTCGCAGGAAAGGAATACCAAATGGAGTCCAAACAGAATAAAACCTTCGCGATGATTTTTCTTGGACCAGAAGACACCCAGGAGACTTGGAGTGCAAGTCAGAAGAGCCACGAGGCGGCCACAAGGGGGGAGGGCGCGCCCAGGGGGTAGGACGAGCCCCCCTGCCTTGTGGGCCCCTCGGTGACCCCCTGACCTAGATCTTCCTCCTATATATTCACATATATTCCCAAACCACTAGAAGCATCCACAAAAACACATTTCCACCGCCGCAACATTCTGTTCCCGTGAGATCCCATCTTGGGGCCTTTTTCGACATCCTGCCGGAGGGGGATTCGATCACGGAGTGCTTCTACATCAACTCTATTGCCCTTCCGATCAAGCGTGAGTAGTTTACCTCAGACCAATGGGTCCATAGCTAGTAGCTAGATGGCTTCTTCTCTCTCTTTGATTCTCATTACAACGTTCTCCTTGATGTTCTTGGAGATCTATCCGATGTAATCTTGTTTTGCGGTGTGTTTGTCGAGATCCGATGAATTATGGATTTTAGATTAGCTTATCTATGAATATTATTTGAATCTTCTCTAAATTCTTTTATGCATGATTTGATATCCTTGTAATTCTCTTCGAACTAACGGTTTGGTTTGGCCAACTTGATTGGCTTTTCTTGAAATGGGAGAAGTGCTTGGCTTTGGGTTCAATCTTGCGTTGTCCTCTCCCAGTGACAGCAGGGGCAGCGAGGCACGTATTGTATTGTTGCCACCGAGGATAAAAAGATGGGGTTTACATCATATTGCTTGAGGTTATTCCTCTACATCATGTCATCTTACTTAAAGCGGTACTCTGTTCTTCATGAACATTATACTCTAGATGTAGGCAGGAGTCAGTCGATGTGTGGAGTAATAGTAGTAGATGCAGGCAGTAGTCAGTCTACTTGACACGGACATGATGCCTATATTTCATAATCATTGCCTTGGATATCGTCATAACTTTGCTCTTTTCTATCAATTGCTCGACAGTAATTTGTTCACCCACCGTATTATTTGCTACCTATGGCCCCCGGGTCTATTTTCCATCATATTACTTTCCGATCTACTATTTTGCAATCTTTTATTTTCAGATCTATAAACCAAAAACCCTAAAAATATTTACTTTATCTTTTGTTTAGTTTTATCTATCTCTATCAGATCTCACTTTTGCAAGTGACCATGAAGGGATTGACAACCCCTTTATCGCGTTGGGTGCAAGTGTTTGATTGTTTTGTGCAGGTATTGGTGATTTGTGCGTTGTCTCCTACTGGATTGATACCTTGGTTCTCTAACTGGGGGAAATACTTATCTCTACTTTGCTGCATCACCCTTTCCTCTTCAAGGAAAAAACCAACGCAAGCTCAAGAAGTAGCAGGAAGAATTTCTAGCGCCGTTGCCGGGGAGATCTATGCCAAGTCAAGACATACCAAGTACCCATCATAAACTCTCATCTCTTGCATTACATTATTCGCCATTTGCCTCTTGTTTTCCTCTCCCCCACTTCTAAACGATTTTCAAAAAGATTTGCCTTTTTATTCACCGTTCTTCCATTCCTTCTTCCGTTCGTCTTTTTCGTTTGCTTTTCATTTGCCCTTGTGTTGGTGTGCTTGCCTACCTTTATGGCGCAACCAAGGAACGTTGATCCTCACTTTAGGAGGTTGGAAGAAATTGAAAATAATGTTAGGAGCTTCATGTCTTTACAATTTGAGCATAATAATTTCTTTAGAACCGAGCTTAAGGAGCAGAAAAGTTTTATGGAGTACATGAATAAAGAGCTCGATGATATGTCTAAGGAATTTTATGGTTTGAAATCTCAGTTTGCTCATCTTGAAAATTTAGTAGGCCAAATTTCTGATAAACAAGCTACCCTAGTAAATAAGATGGCCGCTAAACCAGAGTCTTTAAATAATGATGAAGATCTTAAAGTGATTGATGTGACTCCTATTGAATCTTTGTTTTCCAATATAAATCTTGATAAAGATGGGACTGGAGATGAGTCAACTTTAGTTAAAAGGCGTCCCAATGATTCGGAGTTTATAGATCTAGATGCAAAAATTGATAAAAGTGGGATTGGAGAGGTCAAAACTTTAAGTAGCAATAAACCCACTCTTTTGGATTTCAAGGATTTTAATTATGTTAATTGTTCTTTGATAGATTGTATTTCCTTGTTGCAATCCATGTTGAATTCTCCTCATGCTTATAATCAAAACAAAGCTTTTACTAAACATATCGTTGATGCCATGATGAAATCTTTTGAAGAAAAGCTTGAATTGGAAGTTTCTATCCCTAGAAAATTTTATGATGAGTGAGAAAATACTATTAAGATTAAGATTAAAGATTATGAGTGCCATGCTTTCTGTGATTTGGGTGCTAGCGTTTCCATGATTCCAAAAACTTTATGTGATGTGCTAGGTTTCCGTGAATTTGATGATTGTTCTTTAAATTTGCATCTTGCGGATTCCACTATTAAGAAACCTATGGGAAGGATTAATGATGTTCTTATTGTTACAAATAGGAATTATGTGCCCGTAGTTTTCATTGTGTCTTGATGTAGATTGCAATCCTACATGTCCTATTATTCTTGGTAGACCTTTCCTTAGAACGATTGGTGCAATTATTGATTTGAAAGAAGGAAACATTAGATTTCAATTTCTGTTAAGGAAGGGCAAGGAACACTTTCCTAGAAAGAAAATTAAGTTGCCATATGAATCTATTATGAGAGATACTTATGAATTGCATACCAAAGATGACAATACCTAGATCTATGTGTTTTTATGCCTAGCTAAGGGCGTTAAACAATAGCGCTTGTTTGGAGGCAACTCAATTTTATTTTTGTTCTTTGATTTTTGGTTCTGTTTTTAAATAAATAATTCATCTAGCCTCTGGTTATATGTGTTTTTGTGTTTTAATTAGTGTTTGTGCCAAGTAAGACCTTTGGGATGGCTTACGGTGATAGTTGATTTGATCTTGCTGAAAAACAGAAACTTTTGTGTCCAGTCACAGAATTATTTAGATTCACTGGAGATCGTAAAAACCCTGAATGTTTTACACAAGATTTATATACAAATTTACTCTGTTTTCATAATATTTCACAATTTTTGGATTTACAGAAGTATTAGAACAATTCAGATCTTCGCAGACTGTTCTGTTTTTGAGAGATTCTGTTTTCTATGTGTTGTTTGCTTATTTTGATGAATCTATGGGTAGTATCGGGGGGTATGAACCATGGAGAAGTTGGAATACATTAGATATTACACCAATATAAATAAAGAATGATTTCACAACAGTACCAAAAGTGGTGATTTATTTTCTTATACTAACGGAGCTTATGAGATTTTCAGTTGAGTTTTGTGTTGTGAAGTATTCAAGTTTTGGGTAAGGATTTGATGGACTATGGAATAAGGAGTGGCAAGAGCCTAAGCTTGGGTATGCCCAAGGCACCCCAAGGTAATATTCAAGGACAACCAAGAGCCTAAGCTTGGGGATGCCCCGGAAGGCATCCCCTCTTTCGTCTTCGTCTATCGGTAACTTTACTTGAGGCTATATTTTTATTCACCACATGATATGTGTTTTGCTTGGAGCGTCCTGTATGATTTGAGTCTTTGCTCTTTAGTTTGCCACAATCATCCTTGCTGTACAAACCTTTTGAGAGGGACACCCTGAATTGTGATTTATTAGAATACTCTATGTGCTTCACTTATATCTTTTGAGCTAGGCAATTTTGCTCTAGTGCTTCACTTGTATCTTTTTAGAGCACGGCGGTGGCTTTATTTTGTAGAAATTATTGAACTCGCATGCTTCACTTATATTATTTTGAGAGTCTCTAAACAGCGTGGTAATTTGTTTTGATTATGAATTTAGTCCTAATATGATAGGCATCCAAGAGGGATATAATAAAAACTTTCATATAAAGTGCATTGAATACTATGAGAAGTTTGATTCCTTATGATTGTTTTGAGATATAGAGATGGTGATATTCGAGTCATGCTAGTGAGTAATTGTGAATTGGAGAAATACTTGTGTTGAGGTTTGTGATTCCCGTAGCATGCATGTATGGTGAACCGTTATGTAACGAAGTTGGAGCATGAGGTATTTTTTGATTGTCTTCCTTATGAGTGGCGGTCGGGGACGAGCGATGGTCTTTTCCTACCAATCTATCCCCCTAGGAGCATGCGCGTAGTACTTTGTTTCGATGACTAATAGATTTTTGCAATAAGTATGTGAGTTCTTTATGACTAATGTTGAGTCCATGGATTATACGCACTCTCACCCTTCCACCTTTGCCAGCCTCTCTAGTGCCGTGCAACTTTTGCCGGTACCATAAACCCACCATATACCTTCCTCAAAACAGCCACCATACCTACCTATTATGGCATTTCCATAGCCATTCCGAGATATATTGCCATGCAACTTTCCACCGTTCCATTTTATTATGACACGTTCCATCATTGTCATATTGCTTTGCATGATCATGTAGTTGACATCGTATTTGTGGCAAAGCCACCTTTCATAATTCTTTCATACATGTCACTCTTGAGTCATTGCATATCCCGGTACACCACCGGAGGCATTCATATAGAGTCATATTTTTGTTCTAAGTATCGAGTTGTAATTTTTGAGTTGTAAGTAAATAAGAGTGTGATGATCTTCATTATTAGAGCATTGTCCCATGTGAGGAAAAAAATAAAAGGGAGGCCAAAGAAGCCAAACAAAAAAATGAGAGAAAAAGAGAGAAGGGGCAATGTTACTATCCTTTTTTTTCCACACTTGTGCTTCAAAGTAGCACCATGATCTTCATGATAGAGAGTCTCCTATGTTGTCACTTTCATATTCTAGTGGGAATTTTTCATTATAGAACTTGGCTTGTATATTCCAACGATGGGCTTCCTCAAATTGCCCTAGGTCTTCATGAGCAAGCAAGTTGGATGCACACCCACATACTTTTCTTTTGAGCTTTCATAAACTTATAGCTCTAGTGCATCCGTTGCATGGCAATCCCTACTCACTCACATTGATATCTATTGATGGGCATCTCCATAGCCCGTTAATATGCATAGTTGATGTGAGACTATCTCCCTCTTTTTGTCTTCTCCACAACCACCATATTCTATTCCACCTATAGTGCTATGTCCATGGCTCACGCTCATGTATTGCGTGAAAGTTGAAAAGGTTTGAGAACACCAAAAGTATGAAACAATTGCTTGGCTTGTCATTGGGGTTGTGCATGATTTGAATACTTTGTGTGATGAAGATGGAGCATACCCAGACTATATGATTTTGTAGGGACAAACTTTCTTTAGCCATGTTATTTTGAGAAGACATAATTGCCTTGTTAGTATGCTTGAAGTATTATTGTTTTTATGTCAATATTAAACTTTTGTTTTGAATCTTATGGATCTGAACATTCATGCCACAATAAAGAAAATTACATGGATAAATATGTTAGGTAGCATTCCACATCAAAAATTCTGTTTTTATCATTTACCTACTCGAGGACGAGCAGGAATTAAACTTGGGGATGCTTGATACGTCTCCAACGTATCTATAATTTTTGATTGTTCCATGCTATTATATTGTCTGTTTTGGATGTTTTATATGCATTAATATGCTATTTTATATTATTTTTTGGGACTAACTTACTAACCTAGAGCCCAGTGCCAGTTTCTGTTTTTTCCTTGTTTTTTAGCTTCGCAGGAAAGGAATACCAAACGGAGTCCAAACAGAATATAACCTTCGCGATGACCAGAAGACACCCAGGAGACTTGGAGTGCAAGTCAGAAGAGCCACGAGGCGGCCACAAGGGGGTAGGGCGCGCCCCCTGCCTTGTGGGCCCCTCGGTGACCCCCTGACCTAGATCTTCCTCCTATATATTCACATATATTCCCAAACCACCAGAAGCATCCACGAAAACACTTTTCCACCGCCGCAACCTTCTGTTCCCGTGAGATCCCATCTTGGGGCCTTTTCTGGCATCCTGCCGGAGGGGGATTCAATCACAGAGGGCTTCTACATCAACTCTATTGCCCTTCCGATGAAGCGTGAGTAGTTTACCTCAAACCTACGGGTCCATAGCTAGTAGCTAGATGGCTTGTTCTCTCTCTTTGATTCTCAATACAACGTTCTCCTTGATGTTCTTGGAGATCTATCCAATGTAATCTTCTTTTGCGGTGTGTTTGTTGAGATCCGATGAATTGTGGATTTATGATCAACTTATCTATGAATATTATTTGAATGTTCTCTGAATTCTTTTATGCATGATTTGATATCCTTGTAATTCTCTTCGAACTATCGGTTTGGTTTCGCTAACTAGATTGGTTTTTCTTGCAATGGAAGAAGTGCTTGGCTTTGGGTTCAATCTTGGGGTGTCCTCTCCCAGTGACAGTAGGGGCAGCGAGGCACGTATTGTATTGTTGCCATCGAGGATAAAAAGATGGGGTTTACATCATATTGCTTGAGTTTATTCCTGTACATCATGGCATCTTACTTAAAGCGTTACTCTGTTCTTCATGAACTTAATACTCTAGATGCAGGTAGGAGTCGGTCGATGTGTGGAGTAATAGTAGTAGATGCAGGCAGGAGTCGGTCTACTTGACACAGACGTGATGCCTATATTTCATAATCATTGCCTTGGATATCGTCATAACTTTGCGCTTTTCTATCAATTGCTCGACAGAAATTTGTTCACCCACCGTATTATTTGCTATCTTGAGAGAAGCCTCTAGTGAAACCTATGGCCCCTGGTCTATTTTACATCATATTACTTTCCGATCTACTATTTTGCAATCTTTTATTTTCAGATCTATAAACCAAAACCCTAAAAATATTTACTTTATCTTTTGTTTAGTTTTATCTATCTCTACCAGATCTCACTTTTGCAAGTGACCGTGAAGGGATTGACAACCCCTTATTGTTTGTGCAGGTATTGGTGATTGGTGCGTTGTCTCCTACTAGATTGATACCTTGGTTCTCTAACTGAGGGAAATACTTATCTCTACTTTGCTGCATCACCCTTTCCTCTTCAAGGGAAAAACCAACACAAGCTCAAGAAGTAGCAACGTTGCGCCTTAGCAATCGCTAAACCAACTCCGAGAGGTTATTGACTACGCCGGAGCATGATCAACCTGACCACGAGGGTTTCTTTCCTGCAAGCAAACGGAGAACAAGCAAGAAACTGAGATTGCAATCTGGATATTGCGAATATAAGATAAAAGCTTTATTGATCAAGGTGGGGTTCTGTGACATCTTGGTCTGGCCGTTGAACACAAATGAAGTACGCGATGTTGCAGCTATGACGAACTTTTAATCTAAACAAAACCCAAAGTCTAAATGATGCCCTAAGGGCTGTATATATGGAGGAGTATGGGGGAATTTCGTGACCCCTTGTAGGAGGGGTCCGAAACCAACCCTAACTTTATTTCCCCACACATACGGACTCTAAAAACAGCCTATACTTAAGTATTTCGAAATTACATGGGTCTGGCCCAAAAATAAGGTGGCGCAGCACCTAAAATAAGCTATGGACGAAATTTATGAAGGGGCATCTTGTATATTTCGTCCATGTCCTTGTAGGTCATCACGGAGGCTTCAAAGTGCTCAGATATGCACTAGAAACGCCATTCTGGATCCGTTCGCGCGCGCCTTTATCTCCATGCTTGATCCTGCTCCAGTTTTCATCCCTCTTGTCCATGCTAGGCCCTTCATTTGTAATCAACACAAGTGTATCCAATTTAGGCAGCATCATATTCTCATGAACATTAGAATTGTCACCAAGAAACAAAAGTACCTGGTAATTCAATTGGCGTGTGCGAGCTCTAGTAATTGGTCCCTTATGTATAACAGCAGGGGTTGTGGGTGTAACAATGGTATTGATGTCCTCATCACCTCGCGCCTTAGTTGTGCTACACCTTCTAATGTGCCTAATGCACTATTACAGTGGGAGTAGTAACATATGTGTAGTGTGACGCAAAGCTTCATTTATTAGGTTATAGACTCATTTTGTCTTGGTATGTGTGATGTCATTCGTAGTAAGAGTAACTAGCAAAGTTACTTAATTTACCTCTCTCCTCATTAACTCATTGCTTAGTTGGAGCTGATGTTACTCTCCCACTGTGGCCAGCCTTATAACTCAGCCGACGCGCAGCGGGTAGGGTGATGGTTTGCCAATAGTCAGTTTGTTCAACAACGGTCCAAGATGTCCATGAAAATGCAAGACAACGGACATTCCCTAGCTTGAGCGGCGTGCCCGACTGACGGTGTGGGGGTACCTCCATCCTGATTTATGGGTCCCCATCATATTTTGTGCCAATTTTGACCGTAGATTTAACTAAAAAAATGTGAATGCATGTCATAAAAATAATATCATTGGAAACTAGTATGTTCAAAGACAAATCCAACGATATAATTTTTGGTCACATGCATTGATGTCATGTTAGTTAAATATGTGGTCAAAATTTGACACAAAATACAAAGAGGACAAATAAACCAGGACTGAGGTAGTACTCAATACCATGCACGCTAGTGGTCATAATGATCTGAAATGGCCCACTTCAAAAAACAAACAAAGAAAGGGCCCAATACACATTCAAGCATTTAATCAAATCTTTCTCTCACTCTATCTGTCGAATAGCCTATGCCAAACTCCCCTTCCTACTGCGTGGGAAAAGACCCGCCCTCGCCTTTTCTAGTCAGGGTTTGTATCGATGGATCGCACGAGGCAGCAAAAACCAAGTGTTACATACAAGTCACAATTAATTAAGCTGCCGTGTCTTGTACCCCTACGTCATAAGAGTGGAGACACTCATTTTCACAAATGTTCTACTTCCTTTCGCCGACATGTGGGACATATAGCAACTGGGTCCATGTGTCATGCACCAAATAACACTGCAGAATAGCAGGGGACGCACCCCAGTCATAGCGCCTCATTAGTAGTAATGAGCAATGAGACTTCAAATCACATAGCCGCACCTTTCCCGGAGACAGACGGAGCAACCATTATTTCACACTTCGCTGAATCCGCTTCTCCATCATCTTCTTCAAGAAAACCACATGTTGCTTCTACCATTGTTCTACCTCATGAGGGACGCGCATCGACTTGGTACATCACTAACACGTGGTACTGCATGACAGGCCAAGCTCCCCCGCTCACCGCTCGGCAAAATCACCTCATTTTTTCTATTTTGCATACTATCTTTTTTTAGATATGTATAATCGGGATTTATCAAAGAGCAAAACCAAGTGGTAGGCTTTACAGTTCAAAATGAAATGGCGGCAAACTTACAGCACGCCTGTTGCGTTGGCGTAACAACTCCGCAAGGTGAGTCCGCACATGAAATGGTGACACACTTACAACACACCTTTCACCGACATGTGGGACATCCACCGTCTTGGTCTACGTGCCATGCACCAAATTATAGTTCGGAGTAGCGGTTGGACTTGGAGGCACTGCAGTCGTAGCGTCATAGTACAAGTAAATGAGCAATGAGGCGTCAAATCACAAAGCACCACCTATCCTACATTAAGCTGGACTTAAGAAGCAACCATCATTTCACCCTAGGGCATAAGAGAATAAAGAAAAAATAAAACCAATGATGCGTGCGACGGCTACCCTAGGGCGCCGTAGGGTAGGAGCCTCCACTACAAATCCGCTTCTCCCTCGTCTTCTTTAAGAAAACCAATGATGTGTGCGGTAGATAGGGTTTCTAGTAAATGGGAGGGGGATTGAGTTCGAGTCAACACCTTTATATGGCGTGGGCCGCTCAGTTTTAGAGGAACTAGGCAAAATTTTCGGTCCGGAGAGCGCTGGAGATATGCGTACAAAAAATTGTGGACGTAGGTTCAACCCAAAGGCAATTACGCATGGGCCCTGCATTTTGATATACCCGCGGCCTCCTTTGGTTAACAGGGTAGGAATATTATAGGCACTAGATGATGCCCTAGCACATTGCCGCGGGAAATTTGCTACTCAAAATAATGCATAAAAGATTCTCCAAAAACTTCTATGACTAATGGGAAATGAATGTAAGCTTAAAATGAAAATAAAATAAAAAAGGTCTTGATGTAGGGTGGAACCCTAGGGGCCGATCTTTCATGATTTGGAGGTGATCCCGCGAAGAACACAAAGAACACGAGGGGAAACATGAGGGAAAACGAGAGGAAACACCCAAGAACAAGTCCAATCACACATCCACTAGGCTAACAAACACATAGATCCACAAGGTACATAAACAACAAAGGGAAAGATAGAAGGTAATGTTCATCTCCAAGAGGAGGCCTTGAATCCTAGACGGATCTTCCCGTGAGGGGCCTTCATCCACTAGGGATCTTCTCACATGGAGGTCTTGAACTCCATGGGAGTGGTAGTCTCTCTCTCTCTCTCTCTCTCTCTCAAGAGTAGAGTGGTACAAGGAGCAAAGCTCTCTATCTAATGAGCTATCACTTTGCTATCCCTAAAAATGGGGAGGAGGAGGTCTATTTATAGTCTAAGCCTCGAAGGGGTAAGTGAGGGGGCAAAACGGGTACATGGGCCTCGGCCCAAGATGTTGCACGCAGGCAAGGTCGGACGATCCGGACAGGGGTCCAGATGATCCGGGACCTGGTCCGGATGATCCGGCATCGCCGAGGGGATTCTACAAGCTTCGGGTGTCGAGGCTGGGGGTTACCCGGATGATCCGGGGGTCGTCCGGATGATTCGATTGAGCCCGATGATCCGCTCTGCGTCCGGATGTCCGACTCCAGCTGAGCAGCCATGATGCCTTCTTCTCCTTTCTTCTGTCTTCTCTTCCATGCTTCCCTCGCGAACGTTGTAGTTAATCCTTGGCGCTTGCACTCCTCCACGACATTCGTGAAGCTCCGACAATACCTATGCATGCACGATGGAGGGTCAAGTAGTATACCATCCTCGAAGGGGTCAAGTGAGCACGTGTAAAGGAGATGATTCACCTTTATGTATGTGAAGTAGATGTTGCATGTGTCACTTGCCAAATGGACCCTTGACATGGTGATGTCCGTAGGATGCTCCACATCATCCCCTCCCCTTGGGAAAGATCCAACCTCGGATCGAAAACCAAATCACCATTGGAAAGAGATGGCATCACCTTGTAGAAGTGGTCGATCACCAAATTCTCGTCATCTTGAAGCTCGAAATGGGCACTCTCCAATGTCGCACCATTTTTGGATTCCTTCAAAAGGAGCAATGACAACAAACACTTGGAAAAACAAATGTGGTTAGCGTTAGTGCAAAACCAAGCATTCAAGCGGTGATTCACCCAACAAGTGTCGTCATCAAGCATAGCATGTGGTATGACAAAGGATTGTAGCACGCCATGCAAGCATATGGGTTGAGCATAATGGAATGCATCATGGAAACAAGCATGCAAATGAGAGGTGGAGATGCTAATATGTGTGACAAGTGAACAAGCATCTACCTTAAGTTCATAGCAAGCATGCATAAAGTGCTCGACAAATGGTCGATGGTAGGCATAAGAATCATTCACAACACCAAAATAAATGAAGTGTCTAAACACATGGGTCAAGTGCAAGACAATGGAAGCATAACGTGCATAGGGTGTAGTGAAGATAGTGTGGCACTGAACACAATAGAAAGAGCAATTGTTCATCATGTGTGAGGCAATCAAGTCAAGCATGTAGCGATCAATGGGGCATGGCATATGTGAAGTGATGACATTGTTGCAACCAAGCATATTATAGGAGCAAGTAATCCAAGAATTGGATGCAACACACAAGGTATTTATGTCATGAGGCATGGCAATGTGGCAATGATAAGTTGAAGCAATATCTCTAGCATGTGTGCAATATGTCAAGGTGCAAGCAACACATGAAGTAGGATCCACAATATTCATGTTCATAGTTTGGGGGTTCTCAAAATAGAAGGATATCACCTTGAAAGCATGTCCTTGTGCGTCCTTCACAATGCCAAAGCACAAGCAAGTGCGATGTAGAAACGAGTCGGTCATAAGTGGTTCGCTCTCAAGAGCTCGAATGGTCAACTCACGTGAAGTGGAAGTCGACACAATGTCCAAGTATCCTACACATGCACAAAAGAAAGCAAAGAACATATGCGCATGGTAGATAAATACATCATCCATCATGTTGGTTCTCATCTTTTGCACATAACCATTAGAAGCACAAGTGCATGAATAATATGATGCAACAATGGCGATATTCATGGCACTAGGTATATGGTGCAAAGAGGTAAGACAAGCATGCTTCACAAGAAATATGTCAAAATCTCCAAATATATGCGAGAATGCTATGGGGGAAATTTCATGAGCAAGACTATAATCATTGTTGCGCTCAATACATGGAAAATCATCTAGCATGAGAGAGGCAACATATGGAGATATATGACAAGAAGCAATAGCAATCATGTGCAATGCATGGCAATGGTTGTCATCAACCGCATGGAATGAGCAAATATGAATCATGAGTGATGCAACATAAGCAAGCATGGTAACCATGTCATGCAAACTAGTGGAGCGAAGATGCAACACACTAGAGGAAAGCATGGCAATCATGTCATGTGAGCAAATAGTAGGCATAGGCAATGCACATGACATATCGCAAGGACGGAAGCAAATCATGGTCAAAGTCTCATCATAGGAATGGGTCATAAATGGAACATGGCAATAATGAGCAATATCTCTACCAACCTTGCAAATACACATACAAGTAGTAGAATGAATCATCATGTGTAATGCAAAGCATGGGTCAGAAATGCATGGCAAAGGCATAGGAATAAGCATATCATGGAAAGTGAACATGGCAATATGGGAAAATGATACATAATGGATAATAACCCATAACCACGTGAGGGCCATGTAGAAGAAATGCGCGAAGTCTTTGCGCGAAGAGAGTGCTGGGAAAGACAATCCATGGGATCCCAAATCATCATTGCTCTCTAGAGCTCGTTTCGTCAACTCATGGGATTGTGAGGTTGACAAGTATTCATGGGTACCTACATGAAAGAGACACAAACCAAAGAAAGTGTGTGCGTGGTAAATGTACACATCATCCATCATGATGTGTATGTGCATGTGTGAGTTAGCACAAGATAAGCATCACTCAAAGAAATTTGATGCATGGTATAAGAACATGTATCCATCATGAAAGAATAGTTATTGTGTATAACACGATGGGGACACAAATTGAGTATACAAGTATATGGCACATCAATATCATTTTCACTCACGGGGAGCATATTGTGCAGACAATAATGGGAATCATGCAATGGATGGGAGGGATCAAAATCTCCTATCATGTATGAGGAAACTATGGGGGTCTCCTCATGAGAAATATCGGAATCATAATATGGAGAAGTGTGTCGTGGTAGAACACGGCCACCTATGAGGCCATCGGCCCCTTTGTGGTTCGGTAGGGGGGAGGACGCATTGCACAAAGAGCGGAGGCTGTAGGACAGCACGACAGTGGTGACACTGGTGGTTTTTACCCAGGTTCGGGCCGCTGAGATGCGTAAAACCCTACTCCTGCTTTGGTGGATTGATGTGGAGACCGTGAAGAACGCGCGGCGCTCGAGCCCGGCAAGGTCGCCTTGGGGGAAGAGCAGCTATGCGCGTATGAGTACACGAGGGTCCGAATCCTTTCTAAGGTTGCCACGGTCCTCCTTTTATAGGCCAAGGGGTTACCACAATGGAAAAATGGTCATTACCTAGCGATTAGATAGCTAACTGTGCTATCATACCTAACTCTGGCAGTTAGGACAAAGCGCATTAAATTTGCTGCCATGTGTCATGCTGTGGATGCAGCCCAGCAGGCCTGCCGCGCCGCTTTAGTCATCTTCCACATGTTTGCTTGACACGCCTCTGGACGGGTGTCAAATGGGGGTGATCTTCCTCCTAAATGGCTGCCACGTGCCGAATGACAGCCACTTAGTTATCTGGGGGCTCGACACCGCACCGATGGTTGACTTGCGTTGCGATGCAGTGGAGCGGTGGGTCCTTGGCAGGGATGCTGGCCGCCAGCGGTCCCGGCAATCCTTGGTGGGGAAGTCTTGGGACTTGTCTTCGGGGTGACCTCGACCCGACCGGGATCACCTACCCGGCAAGGGAGGTTTTTCCTTAGTGATCTCTTGTTGTCTTGGCTTGTCTTCGTCTTCTTGATCCGCCCTTTGATTCCTCAAAGTGCTCTCTCTCTCTGGCTTGGTTCTGCCTTGAATACTTGGTGTTGTTTATATTTCTGCCACTTGAGCCTGTGTACAGTCTGGGCAACATACGCAAGGGTTTGTTGTACGATAGGAGCCCCCGGGCCTGGCCCAAACGTGCTGCCGAGCATCGTTGGGGTAGGCCCTATCAGGTACACAGGCAGGGGTCTTGCGCTAATATTCTCTTCTTTCTTGATTTTTCTTCTTGCTTCTTCATTAACCTATGCTTGAGTCAGTTTCCGGTTCTCCCGCTCGTCGTGTGATGCCAAATGTGGTGGGGGCTATCCTGTTATGGCCCGTGAATGACTTTATCCCACGGGGCGGTAACTGCCATTTCACTCATCCCACTACACCCATCCTTTCCACCATGTACGATGCATGCGCCGCACAGGGTAGGTAACGGAAGCGCGCGGTGCAAGGAAGAGCGCTATGAGGGGAACCCAAACTCTCCGGATTGGTGCAAAAGGGCGGCTGATGGGCTCGGCCACCGTCCGCGGTTTGGACGGGTCAGACTCAAAGGAGCTCTCGGGAGTAGGTGGAGAGCTAGCCCCCAGACCTGGCTCACCTATAAAGAGGGAGCACTAGGGGGAGTGGAGGCATCCATCCACGCACTTCTGCCTTCTTCTTCCTTGCCTCCTTCTTTGTCATGCCAAAAGGGAGAGACCGGGGTCAGGCCCCGGGCCTTGGTTCGGGGGTGATGAGTCCGAAGGCTAGTCTTATCGCTCGGGGAGTGAGTTTGGTCCAGGGTCGTGGGAGGCACGACGACCGTAGTGGGGGCTGTCGCGGTTCGTGGCGGCTCGCCAGCGAATGCCACACCGACCCCGGAATGGAAGAGGCTGTGCTTCTTCATGATGATGGAGCGCTCGCCCTTTCCACATGAGCTCGCCATCCGGGGGAGAGGCGTCGCCCCTGCTACAAGCTGTCGGAGCTCGTCAACATGTTAGCGGAGCCCTCAGGGCCTCTGGCGCCCGCCCGTCGGAATGCGCTCGGGATCTTCAGTAATCCCACCACTGCTCTCTTCGACGAGGTCGGGGATGACGCTGAGGACGGCGGTGCCCTCCTGCTCGCCAAGGTGGGGAGTGGTGCTCCCCGTGCCCCTCGGATCCTGTCGTCACCGTCAGCTGCTCCTTCGGGGGAGGTGACGGGCCAAGGGCTCGGCGTCCCCCCGGAGCGATAGTGACGAGGAAAAAATAGGCGAAGACGAAGAAGGCGGGTGGCAGGCCGTCAGGTCAGAGTACGATGGCACTGACGCCTTCGTCTCGTATTGCTGTCTACTGCTCCGTTTTTCTGCTCTTCCCCTCCGTCCCCGGCACCATCATCACCAGCTTCTTCTGGATGGTTGCCGGGGAGGGGACGCTCTCTTGGTGCCTTCGCCTCCTCCAGTAGTCTTCCAGCTGAGCCCCGATAAGAACTCCCCGTCGGTGTCTGCGCTGGCATGTCCTGCTGGTCCTGGTGGTGGCGACCATGGCGCCACCCAGCTGCTCTCTCTATCTCCCTCCTTCGCAGCCTCGCCACTCTCGGCCTTGTCAGGCTGCTCCCGGTGGGCTCTGATGGGATCAGGATGGGCTTCTGCCCAAGCACTCCTTTTTCCCTCTTCACTTCCTGTCGTAGCTCCTAGGAGGAGAGGGGCAAGAAAGGGATTACGGGGCACTTATCTTTTTTTAACCTAAAACATGTAGGCACTTGCCAAACTTTATTTTCAAATATGTAATCTCTTCTACCCATGTTTGCACTTTGTAAGCTTTGTACTCGTTTATCCGCATATTAATGAAAAAATATGGTCTTGTCGGGTACTTGTGCATGTATTATATCCATGCAGAGGAAGAATGCCTCTATACTTTTAAGTAAACAAGTTTTCGCCGGCAAGCTATCCTGCCAGGCGCCTTCCGTTTGTTGCCGCGAGGCTTGGCCTACCGGACTCAAAACTATGGAAGGGGACCGGCCCCTCGTTGAACCCTCTCTGCCAAGAGCCACTACAACCATCTCGACCGAAGCAACGTTCGGGTCAATGGATGGGAGCACAAATGCTTCGAAGGTGATGAGGTTTCTCTATGCACAAGTTTTCTTCTTACAGAGACATGTATGGATAAAGAGGAACTTATCTGTTTTGCTTGTCGGGGTTCAATATGTAAACTTGTTTCCGCCTCTTCTTTTTGGGACCGAGTCCGCGGCGAGAGCCCTGCAGTTAGTGCAGAGGGAAACAAAGCAACATATGATCTTATCTACATGATCATGGTATGCTCATGTTATGCTATGCATGCATGCAAGTTTTCGGGGGCCCCCAGCGCTTCGTTTTATTGTCTGTGCTTAGGGTCTGTGCCTCGCTTTGTACAAAGGGTTACATGCGCATCGGCAAGGATTGTATAAAAGGGTGGCTGCCGGGCAGGGCCCGACAGCCGCGCCTTACGGGTAGAACTTATGAAGATGCTCAATGTTCCATGAGTTTTTCAACTGAATGCCATCTTCGGTCTCCAGATGGACTGCGCCGGGTCTGGTGACTCGTACTACCCGGTAAGGGCCTTCCCACTTCGGCGTCAACTTGTTTGCACCCTTGGCGGACTGAACACGCCTAAGGACAAGGTCACCTTCCTCAAGGCTCCGGGCATGAACCCTGTGGCTGTGATAGCGACGCATGGCTTGCTGGTAGCGTGCAGCACGCGTAGCAGCCCGAAGACGGTTCTCCTCAAGGAGCACGACATCGTCATGCCGGTCCTGCTCTTGCTCTAATTCATCGTAGGCAAATACTCGAGGCGACCCGTATATGAGTTCCGTGGGGATCACTGCTTCTGCCCCATAAACTAGGGAGAAGGGAGTGTGGCCGGTAGCTCGATTTGGTGTCGTACGGAGGAACCAAAGAACCACCGGCAGCTCGTCGATCCAGTGTCTGCCGTTCTTGTGCAGCTTGTCGAAAGTTCTTGTCTTGAATCCTCGCAGCACTTCAGTGTTCATCTTCTCAGCTTGTCCATTGCTTCTGGGATGAGCAACAGAGGCGAATGAAACCTTGCTTCCGAGGGTCTGAACATATTGCATGAAGGCGTGGCTTGTGAATTGGGTGCTGTTGTCAGTGATGACTCAGGCGGGTACTCCGAAGCGGCACACCAATCCCTTCATGAACTTGATAGCTGACTGTGCGGTCACCTTTCTCACAGGCTCCACCTCCGGCCACTTTGTAAACTTGTCGATTGCAACGTACAAGAATTCAAAGCCCCCGGTAGCACGGGGGAAGGGGCCCAAGATGTCGAGCCCCCAGAAAGAAAATGGCCATGACAAAGGGATCGTCTGGAGAGCTTGAGCAGGTTGATGGATATTCTTGGAGTGCAACTGGCAGGCTTCACATCTGGTGACTAGCTCGACCGCATCTTGGAGGGCCGTGGGCCAGTAGAAACCTTGCCGAAAAGCTTTTCCGACCAAGTCTCTTGATCCAATATGGGAGCCGCACATGCCTTTGTGTATCTCTGCCAACAGTTCCTTCCGCTCTTCCCGGCAAATGCACTTCAATTTCACACCGTTGGGCCTCCTTCTATACAGCGTGTTGTCGACAAACTGATACATATTGTCCCTCTGAGCTACTCTTTCAGCTTCTTCTTGCTCTTCAGGAAGTTCTCCTATTTGGAGGTAATGGACTATGTGTCGTGCCCAACTTGGAGCCTGGGGCTCGACAACAAGGATTAACGGCACCTCCTCATTCGTGGGAGCGCATGTCTCAACTGCAAGAACTGATGGTTCGGCGGGAGGGTGCTGCTCACCAGGCGAAGTGGAGTTGTTCCCGCCAACCACTCTGCCGGGGGCTTCGGGAAGCTCTGTCGGGAGAGGCTTGCCAGAGTCCAGTTTCCTCCTCTTTCTGGCCATTGTTGTCGGGGATACTGAAGGTTGAGTCCGGTGGAGAACAAAAGTCCCTGGTTCCACAGGAAGCTTTTGCGCAGCGCATTTCGACAGATGATCAGTAATGATGTTTTCCGCACGCGGCACGTGCTCTGTTTGCAATCCGTCAAAATGCTCCTCCAGCTTTCTCACTTCCTCCACATATGCATCCATCAATGGGCTCTAGTAATCCTTGTTTACTTGCCTCACCACAAGCTGTGAATCGCCACGAATGATCAACTTCTTTATTCCCAATTCTGTCGTGATCCTTAGCCCGGCAAGGAGCCCTTCATACTCTGCAGTGTTCTTGGTAGCTTTTTCTCAGGGAAAATGCATTTGGACCACATACTTGAGGTGTTCTCCAGTGGGTACAACAAGGAGCATGCCAGCCCCTGCGCCTTGCAGTGAGAAGGCACCATCAAAGTACATGATCCACTCTTGGGGGGCCTCCTTGCCGGGGATAACTGTTTCTGGTGTTTCTTCATCTGGGGTTGGCGTCCATTCTGCGATGAACTCCGCCAATGCTCTACTCTGGATGGTTGACATGCTCTCATACTTCAGACCAAAGCTCGACAATTCCAAAGCCCATTCCACTATTCTGCCAGTGGCCTCTGGGTTCCTTAGTATGCGTTGCAAAGGGAAGCGGGTGACAACTGTGATCTCGTGGGCCTGGAAGTAGTGGCGCAGTTTCCTTGAGGCCATGATGAGGCCAAATATCAACTTTTGCACGCCAGAGTACCTTGATCTAGCCCCCTGCAATAGGGAGCTGACAAAGTATACTGGCCGCTGCACCACCTTCTTCTTTGCTGCGGTCTTGGAATTGTCTCCATTATACTGCTCTTCTTTCTCCTGATCTGCACTGCACCTTTCCGGGACGATTCCACTTTCCTCTCTGGAGGGGGCAGTTGCTGAGGCTGCTCCTTCATCCACTTCCCGTTGCGCCACCAACGCTGCACTAACCACTTGATTGGTTGCCACTAGGTACAGCAGCAACGGCTCTTGTGGTTTAGGAGCGACCAAGGTGGGAGTAGAGGAAAGATAGGTCTTCAAGTCTTGCAGTGCTGCTTCTGCCTCCGAGGTCCACTTCATCGGCCCTGCCTTCTTCAAAATTTTGAAGAACGGCAACGCATGCTCGGCAGACTTGGAATTGAATCTGCTCAGCACGGAAACACATCCGGTCAGGCGCCTCACGTCTTTAACTGTATTGGGTTCTTGAATCTGCTCGATCACCTTGATCTTGTCGGGATTGGCCTCTATCCCCCGTAGGGATACAAAGAAACCAAGTAGCTTGCCAGAGGGAACGCCAAACACACACTTCTCAGGGTTTAACTTCAAGTTGATCTTGCGCAGATTCGCTAAGGCCTCTTCCAAATCCTGGATGAGAGTTGACTTGTCCTTGGTTTTGACTACTATGTCATCCATGTAAGCCTCAAGATTCCTGTGCAATTGAGGCTCGAAACCAATTTGTACTGCCCTTGCAAAAGTGGATCCAGCACTCTTCAACCCGAAAGGCATCCGCACAAAGCAGTACGTGCCACACGGGGTTATGAATGTGGTCTTTTCCTCGTCCTCCTTGGACATGAAGATCTGATGGTACCCAGAGAATGCATCCAAGAAGGAAAGCAGATCATACCCAGAACTGGAATCTATGATTTGGTCATGCACGGCAAGGGGAACGGGTCCTTCGGGCATGCCTTGTTCAAATCTGTGAAGTCTATGCAGAGCCTCCATTTCCCATTCGCCTTGCACACCACCACTGGGTTCGCCAACCATGTTGGGTGCAGTACTCCTCTGACCAAACCAGCTGTTTCAAGTTTCTTGATCTCCTCGGCAATGAACTGTTGCCGCTCCAAAGCTTGCTTTCTGACTTTCTGCTTGACGGGTCGGGCATGAGGGCAGACAGCTAGGTGGTGCTCGATTACCTCCCTGGAAAAACCGGGGATGTCAGACAGTTGCCAAGCAAACACATCTACATTCGCCCGCAGGAAGGCAATGAGCGTGCTTTCCTATTTGTCATTGAGGGTGGAGCTGATGGTGAAGGTACCACCAACGCCATCCAGCCCTGCCGGGACTTTCTTCACCGCAGGTGAGGCAACCTTGGGCTTCATGCTAGTGGTGCTCTCCGGCAAATCATCAATGGGTGCAGCACACTCCGAAGAGGTGCACTTCCCGGATTCCTTGCTGGTATCCCTGCTAGCTTTCTTCCCTTTCTTATTTTCCTTGGCGGGAGTAGCAGCTTCCGTGGCCTCAGCGGCGACTGCATCTCGATACATCTTATCCACGCATATGATTGCGTCCTGCTTGTCTGACGGAATGGAAATGACGCCCATCGGTCCCGGCATCTTCAGTGTGTTGTAGCCATAGTGAGATGCCGCCATGAATTTTGCCAGGGCTGGACGACCAAGGATTCCATTATACGGCAGGGGGAGATCAACCACATAGAACACAACCTTCTCGGTCCGGTAGTTAAATTCTCCTCCAAACGTCACCGGCAGCATGATCTTTCCCTTAGGACGACTCCTGCCGGGGTTGATCCCTTGGAAAGTGCCAGTGATCTTGAGCTCTTCATCTGTTATTTGAAGCTTGTTGAGCACCTTGTGGGAAATCAGATTCAACACCGCCCCACCGTCAACCAACTTCTTCGTGACCTTGAGGTTGCGGATTGTTGGTGAAACCAACAATGGCAAGCACCCTACCGGAGTGGTGCAGTCAGGGTGATCCTCTTCGTCGAAGATGATGGGCGTGCGGGACCATTTGAGCGGTTTCCGGGAGTCCACTGCTGGCTCTACAGCGTTGACCTCACACGCCCACTATTTAAGCTAGCCGTGAGAGGAGTACAAAGATGCACCTCCGTCAACGCACAGGGCCTCAGTGGCTTTCTGGAACTCTTGCTCACTGGTTTCCTCTTCATACCCTTCAGCACTTTCGTCTTTTCCTTCTTTCTTCTTATGGCCCCCCGCGGGCCTCTCTGGATGCTGGGGATCCTTGCCATGGCGGCCTCCTTTGCCGCCTCGGCCCTTCCCGCCCACACATTCTTGGTCTCTTTCCTTGTCACGCTTCTCGCACTCAGCTCTCTGCCTTTTGACAAGTTGCTCAACTTGGTGACACTCTTGGAGATCATGGCCCTTGGTCCGGTGGATCTTGCAGTGTGGCCCGTCAGCCTTCCCAGCCTTTTCGGCCGCCGCCGCCTGCCGGCAATCAGTGCATGCGGCAACTTCTTTGCCGGGGGTCTCGGCCTTGGCCTTCTTGCCAGCACTAGGAGTGCCAGAGCCCTCCACAGCCAATACTATTTTTTCCTCGCGCTTCTTGTTGCATTTCTTGTTCTTTCTCTTCCAGTCTGCGGCATCGTCATCATCCTGTGAGTCAACTCCGATGCCATCCTCTTCTCCGGGGAGTCGCCTCCCTTCCTCTGTTCTGGCAAACTTATCCGCCAAAGTGTACAGCTCATTCACAGTCTTGGGTAACCGAACGTTCATCTTGGAACGTATCCTCCTGTTGCGCACGTTGGACTGGAACGCGGCAATCACAGCTGCCGAGTGGATGTCTGGGATGTTTCTGTGCACCTGGCTAAACCTCTGCATGTACTTTCGCAAGCTCTCTCCTTTTTGTGGAAGGAGCTGCAGATCGCGGGGCCGTCCTATTTCTTGATGACTGCCCGTGAAGGCGCCAATAGACTCATGGCACAGGTCAGCCCATGATGAGATGGAGTTCTCCAGGAGGTGCATTAGCCATGACCTCACATTTGGCTTGAGCGCCAAAGGGAAGTAATTGGCGAACATCTTCTCATCTCTTCCTCTGGCAGCTTGAACGGCAATGGTGTAGATGCTCAAGAACTCTGCCGGGTTCAACCTTCCATCATACTTCTCTGGTATCTCTGGCCTTGAAAACGCGGGCAGATGGCCAACGGACTTGTCGCAGCTCACGAGTGAAGGCAGGGTACCCAACCTCGAAAGGTTGGTACGCGCCCTCACTGGGCGCTGGTTCATCGATGTCTGGGCCATTCCACCTGTCGGATTGACGGCGGGTTTCGCGACGTTGTTCTATGGTGACGCGCGCGTCTTCCCTTCGCCGATCCTCCAGGACCTGCCGCTGATCTCGACGGGCCCGAGGGTCGGATGAGGCCATCGATACCTCGTCGGGCTCCTGGTTGCATGGTTCTGGTTGTGGTCCTTGCGCTGGCCGTCGCGAAGGGGACTGTGCCGCTGGAGTGGCCCCCTCAGCATGGTTCGGAGCTCGGGCCGTGGCTGTCGCTTGCGGGAGCCGTGGCGGATCCACCCGCTGTGATCCCCCGGCTTCAGCAAAACCGATCAAACTCTGGATGGTAGCTCTCCACTCATCCATCTGATCGGCCGCTGGTGGGAACCTCAGCATGAGTTGGGCTCGCGCCCTGGCTTCCGAAGCAGTGCTTGGCATAGATGACGACACGGACCGCAACATCGCTCGGCTCCTGCCAGTACCAGTGGCGGCGGCACCATGTTCTCGTCGTCGCGAGCCGGCCGCCACGGTGGTACAGTGGCGACAAGGGTGTGCCTAGGGGTTGGTGACCCCGTTCGGCGCTTCGTCTTGGTTAACCCGCCCCGAGGGAGGTGCTTGCCCCGCCGTTGCACCTGCCGTAGGGGCAACCATGGGGCCGCGGTTCACACCGGAGCGAGTGTTGTCGCCGTGGTTGCGCTCTTCGGCACGGTGGGGAGGTGGATACTGAGCGTTCTCCTCACCCGTGCATTGTGGAGCATGGCCGTCGAAGTGTTGTTGATGTCGCCCTCCTCGGGTGTTTTCTGCTCCCGCTTCGACCGCGGGGGGAACGACGACAGCGCTGGTCTTGTTCCCCATGGCGTCCACGTCCCCCGCCGCCGCCGCAGCCCCTGCAGCATCGGCGGCCGCATGCGAAGGGGTCTTCGAGGTGGAGGGATGAGCAGTTGTGCCGGACTTCTTCTTGGGTGACATGGACGATGAAGCCAATGCTGATGAAGGCGATGATGAAGACTGACACGCGTTTACAATCTCGGGTTCGCACAAGCACTCCCCCTAAACGGCGCGCCAAAGATGTCGTGGTAGAACACGGCCACCTATGAGGCCATCGGCCCCTTTGTGGTTTGGCAGGGGGGAGGACGCATTGCACAAAGAGCGAAGGCCATAGGACAGCACGGCAGTGGTGACACTGGTGGTTTTTACCCAGGTTCGGGCTGCTGAGAAGCGTAAAACCGTACTCCTGCTTTGGTGGATTGATGTGGAGACCGTGAAGAGCGGCGCTCGAGCCCGGCAAAGTCGCCTTGGGGGAAGAGCAGCTACGCGCATATGAGTACACGAGCGTCCGAATCCTTTCTAAGGTTGCCACGGTCCTCCTTTTATAGGCCAAGGGGTTACCACAATGGCAAAATGGTCATTAACCAGCAATTAGATAGCTAACAATGCTATCATACCTAAATCTGGTAGTTAGGACAAAGCGCATCAAATGCGCTGCCATGTGTCATGCTGTGGATGCGGCCCGACAGGCCTGCCGCGCCGCGTTAGTCATCTTCCACCTGTTTGCTTGACACGCCTCTGGACGGGTGTCAAATGGGGGTGATCTTCCTCCTAAATGGCTGCCACGTGCCAAATGACAGCCACTTAGTTATCTAGGGGCTCGACACCGCACCGATGGGTGACTTGCGTTACGATGCGGTGGAGCGGTGGGTCCTTGGCAGGGATGCAGGCCGCCACCGACCACGGCAATCCTTGCTGGAGAAGTCTTGGGACTTGTCTTCGGGGTGACCTCGACCCGACCGGGCTCGCCTGCCCGGCAAGGGAGGTTTTTCTTTAGTGATCTCTTGTTGTCTTGGCTTGTCTTGGTCTTCTTGGTCCGCCCTTTGATTCCTCAAAGAGCTCTCTCTCTGGCTTGGTTCTGCCCTGAATGCTTGGTGTTGTTTGTATTTCTGCCACTTGAGCCTGTGTACAGTCTGGGCAACATACGCAAGGTTTTGTTGTACCGACAAGTGGAACAACATCCAAAACAATGCATATCCGAAGCTAGGTGGTCATGGCATGGCATATGAGATAAATGATGCAAAGGCAGCATGTCAATATCATCACAAGAAAAACAAATGCCAATAACCATGGGCTTGTCATCTATGCCATAAGTGCTAATTGGGATTCTTCTAATGGCATATGCATAGTTACTACGAAGAGATTGCAAATTGAACATATTGTTGATCTCTTGCATAGCATATGACAAGTCAAGCGGATTGTCAAACATGATGTGACCAAGAGAATTATCACAAGAAATCCTATGCAACATGGCATCACAACTAATAGACTCCACATGGCAATCATCAAACTCATCATAAATGGGTAAATCATCGCATGGGAAAGTCGCACTAGCATGAAGCATGGCAATAGGTGGATCAACATCATGCAAGCAATCAATGTCAAGAAAGTCCACTAGTGGGACAAGAGCATCACTGTCACCTATGTTACCTTTGCCATTCCAATCAAGTGGTGTAGGTGAGGTGGCAAAGACCAAATGGTTGTCATCATCATCAACTTGATGGAACCATGTGGGGGGTGCATCATATTCCTCCATGGCCATCGTCTTGTCCAAAGGAAGGACAAAGTCATCGAGAATCGGCGCACCATCATATATTGGACCTAGCACCAAATGAGAAGACACAATAGAGGTAGAGGTCAAGTTGTTAGAAATGCAAATGTCCTCACAAGACCTATCAACTATCACACTCTCTCTATGTGGTGGCTCACTCACTCCCTCAAAATACGTGCACTCAAAGTCACATATGGTGGAGTCACTCATCTCACTAAAGTGGTGGGGGTTGTGGCTCTCCTCACATGGGAATTGGGGCAACTCATCATATATGGGGCTAGTGGTGAACTCGCTCTCACTCTCAATATGGTGGCACAAGTCACTGAAGTCATCATACGTCGCCGTGGTCGAAGGGAAAATCCCATGCTCAACCATCTCGTTACCATCGCCGTGGATGAAGCCCGAAGATGGCACATCATCACTCTCGCCTCCAAAGATGGAAGCATCATCCTTGCTCGCCACCTTGTCGCTCGCCTCCAAAGCATGTTCCTTGAGAGACTCCGTAGTCGTAGTCGTCACCGCACCATCTTGAAAAAGAGTCGAGGTAGACTCGGCATCATCAATGCCACCAAGAGGGATGGCGGTGAAGTCGAACTTGGGAGCATCGTCTTGGAGCTCATCGGGCTTGGATATCTTGGTGGTACTATCCTCATGCTCGTTCTCATGGAGCTTGGTCGTCACGAAGTGAGCTTGGGGTGAAGAAGTCTTGGCCTTCATGTGTTCTTGTTCCGTCTTGAGAGCACCAATGTGGAGGTTATCGAGGGACTTGTAGTTCTCATGGAAGATAATTTTGGAGATGTTGTTGTTCAATCCCATCATGAAGTGGAACTTCATCCAAATGGGGTCATCCACACCGGCTCATCGCAAGACTTTCTTCATCTCATAGAAGTACTTGTCGAGGGACTTGGATCCTTGGATGGTTTTCTCCATTTGGCGTTGAAGATGTTCCGTGTAGGTGGAAGGCAAAAACTCTCGCCGCATAGCTTTCTTCGTCTTGGGCCAACTCATCTGAAAGGTCTTCGAAGGGGTATGAAGCCACCATGTCGACGCGTAGTCATGGAAGCTACTTGTGGCGCACTTCACTTGGTCTTCGGAAGGGACTTGATGTAGCTTTAGGTAGTCGTCCATCTTGCGCTCCCACTCGAGATACTCCTCGGGGTCTTGAGTCCCATAGAAAGGAAGCTCGTGGTCGGTGTCGAGGTCGTAGTAGCTCTTGGAAGTCACGGACTTGAGCTCAGGGAGCTTCTCTTGAGGGTAGTCTTGAGGTGCTTGTAGGCGAAGATGCCGAATGTCCAAAGGCAAATATGTCTTGAAGTCACTTGGCGAAGATGCCAAGGTAGATGGTGAAGTCGTTGAGCAGTTGTTAGTGTTGAGCTCTTGACCTTCATGTTCTTGTCGATGATGGTGTCGATGCCGATGTGACCTGGCCGGAGATGGTAGCTCGGAAGTATGCGCACTTGAGCGTCTTCTCGAAGATGAGGAAGATCTCTTGTAGGACTTGATGAGGGATTTGATCTCCTCCATTTGATCATCCATCTTGGCGTCGATGAAGTTTTTTGTGGCGTCAAACTTGTCGTTGTTGGTGTATACCGAAGTAGATGTACTTTGCCTATACATCACAAGACTCGAGTAGAGGTGAGTAAGAAATGAGATAAACAATACCAAGCTACCTTTTCCCAAAGTTGAGAATGTATCCCGTTTCACTCAATGTGAAATGAAAGAATAGTGGAATTGGTACCGGACTTGCTCACTCACACCTACAAAGTAAAGCTTATATGGAGTAGCTTGGTGAGGATAGTGGCACAAAAAAATGATGCAAAATGTTAGCAAGAGTCAATAATGTTGAAAGAGATTCACAAATTCGCAAGTGCAACAAGTAGACCAATAGCAATATGTGGCACACGGAAACACACACACGGATAGATAAATGGGGTCGTGCAACCAAGGTATAAGCACAAAATGTGGAATCCACGGAAAACGCTCGTGTTGCACAACTCAAGAGAGACACTGGCACGATTGCTCAATAGGCGGATACGACACTTGTGCACAACCTATAAGATGCAAAATGTATCAACTTTCTATCCCAAGTATGCTATCTATGTATGGTTCCCGGTGTTTCTCACATGAAGATCCAAGATGATCAATATGGTAGTATGATATGCAATGTGGCGATGCTATGGCTATTGCTTACAAGCTCTTTGTTTTTCTCTTTGCTTAAAAGCTAATTCTCTTTCTCTTTTTTTTATATGGCCACTTATGTGAAATGCACAAACCAAGATAGCAATTGTGTATATGCGGGAACAATCTTGTGACACAAGAAATGATATGATGATACCAAGATGATATGGTATGTATGCAATGAAAGGTACGGATCAATGATCACTAAAGTGCACAAGTAACGTTGCTGGCAATACTCAAATGGGTAGTCTCGATAGGTAAGTGACGCAAAATGGATCAGGGTTAACAATACTATGGCAAGAAGAATGCACAATGATGGGATACCACGATACCAAGGTGATATAGAGGTTATCGTTCTTGCTTATGGTTAGGGTGTCAAAATGGTGAATGTGGTTGATGTCGAATCCTTGGCGAAGTGGAGCGGTGGTGTTTTCGATGTCGAACCGTTCCTAGTTCACCGAAACACCCTAGGAAACGGAAAATACCACAAACTCAAAATCTCCAAAGGCAAATGTCAAATGGTGGTAGCGAAATCCGGTGGTGGTTTTGAAGTTGGCAATGCGAAAGTGGTGGTGGTGGTTGATGAAGAAGCAACCGTCCCTAATTAGCCGAAACACCTTAGGAGACTCAAATCAGAACTCAAGCAATCACAAATGCGACGGGAAACAAAATCGGTTAGGGTGCGGAAGTTGGTGGTGGTAATGCGGATGATATGGTGGAGGGCTTAGGCAAAGATGCCAAAGTTCCAAACTTTTGATGGAGTCAAATTATGTTGGAAGTATTTTTGTGGGATGTGGGATGTCAATAGCTTCAAAACGAGCTAAAGAACGTAAAAAACGGACTCCGGATGAATTAGTTATGACCGAAACAAAAATTTAGCCGTGTCAGTTTCAAGGTTACCCGGACATCCGGGGGTAGGTCCAGCTGATCCGGGCTATGTCCGGATGATCCGGGAGTACATCCGGATGATCCGGGTTCGTCAACTGGGGTATGGGTATTCGGGTGTCTAGGTTATCTGGACGTCCGGGAGAGGGCCCAGCTGATCCGGGTGGATCCGGGAGCACTTCGGGATGATCCGGGCAGGTCAACCGGCTCGGGATTTCCTCTCGGGGACGCAATTTTTTGGGCAAAAATGGATGATTTTGGGGTCAAAATTGATGAGATTTCATGGATGTAAGGTGGGGAAACTTGTGGGAAAGCTAGATCCACTCGAAACACAACGAATCCATGGATCAAAATCAACAAAACATCACCAAACCAACAAATCACAAAAAAATTCGGGGCTATTTTTGGTGGGGATTTTCGATATTAGAACAAAATCAAGCAAAACAAGGCTAGAAAACAGTAGGGGAGACTCCAAATTCATGATCAACATGGCTCATGATACCAAGATGATGTAGGGTGGAACCCTAGGGGCCGATCTTTCACGATTTGGAGGGGATCCCGCGAAGAACATGAGGGGAAACACGAGGGAAAACGAGAGGAAACACTCAAGAACAAGTCCAATCACACATCCACTAGGCTAACAAACACATAGATCCACAAGGTACATAAACAACAAAGGGAAAGATACAAGGTAAAGTTCATCTCCAAGAGGAGGCCTTGAATCCTAGATGGATCTTGCCGTGAGGGGCCTTAATCCACTAGAGATCTTATCACATGGAGGTCTTGAACTCCATGGGAGTGGTAGTCTCTCTCTCTCTCTCAAGAGTAGAGTGGTACAAGGAGCAAAGCTCTTGATACGGGGTTAACCCGGTATATAGCCCATAGCCGTGTGAGAGCCAAATAAAAGTAATGCGCGAAGGGAACGGTGGTAAGGACAATCCACATGATCCCAAAGCATCGTTGCTCTCAAGAGCTCGTTTTGTCAACTCATAGGATTGTGACATTGACAAGTATTCTTGAGTACCTACACAAAACAAAGGCAAAGGAAAATTGTGTGTGGATGGTATATGTACACATCATCCATTATGATGCGCACGTGCATGTGTTGGTTAGCACAAAATATCCAATGCTCAAATAAATGAGATGCATGATATAGAAACATGTCATCCATCATGATAGGTTTGTTGTTATGTATAGCATAATGGAGACTCAAAAAGTGAAATGCATCACTAGTAATATCTAAAGCATTGTTATGAATGGTATGCATATGGTGCACGCAATTATGGGAATCATGCAAAGTATGGAATGCATCAAAATCTCCTAATATGTATGAGGAAACTATGGGGGTCTCCTCATGAGCCTTAGTGGAAACATCACATGGAGAATATTGACAACATTGGGAACAAAGCATATTCGAAACAATGTGATCATGGCATGGCATAGTAGATGAATTGCGCAAATCATGTAAAGGAAGCATAGCAATATCATCGCATGAAAAACAAAAGCCAATGACCATCATCTCATCATCTATGCCATAAGTGCAAATGGGATTTATTTTAATTGGATATGCATAGTTACTATGTTGAGATTGTAATGATGCAATATGGGAGATCTCACTCATAGCATATGACAAGTTTAATAGATTGTCGAACATGATGTGACCAAAAGAATTTTCACATGATATCCTATGGAGCATAGCATCACAACTAGGCAATTCAACATGCTCATCATCATATTCATCATAAATAGGTGGCACATCTAAGCATGTAGAAGATATCGTATGTGGTGAATCCATAAGGTGATCATCATCATGCAAGCAATCGATGTCAAGATAGTCCACTAGTGCGACAAGAGAAGTACCATCACCTATGTTACCTTTAGAGCTCTGCTTATGTGTTGTAGGTGAGGTTGCAAAAGTTGAAGCTTGGTCAATAGCTTCATCAACTTGATGGTACCATGTGGGGGTTCATCATCATCCATCATGGCCATCGGTTTGCCCATGGGAGGTATGGACTCGTCGAGGATTGGCGCGTCATCATGTAGGAGATCTAGCACCAAAGAAAGAAACACACTCGAAGTAGAGGGTAAGTCGTTAGAAATCATAGTGGCCTCACGTGCCGTCTCAACTACCTCACTCAATTAGTGTTGTGGCTCACTCACTCCCTCAAGGATGCTCTCACTCATATGATTGGTGGAGTCACTCAAATGGCTCTCAACCTCACATAGGATGTGTGGCATGCTCTCAAGTGTGGGGCTAGTGGTGGTCACACTTATCCTCTCATAGGAAATGCACTCAATGTCATATATGGTGGAGTCACTCATCTCACTCATGGGTGGTGGCTCTCCTCACATGGCAATTGGGGAATCTCATCATATGTGGGTGTCGGAGAGATGTAGGTGCAAATGTCTCCATGCTCAACTTCTATCGCCGCCTTGGTTGAAGGGATAGTCCCATGCTCAACCTCCTCATCCATAACACCTCCAAAGATGAATGCCGTAGGATGTGGCAAAATATCACTCCTCTCCGAGACCAAAGAGAATGTCTCATGTGCGGTCTCGTAGCTTGACTCGAGGAATGAGTCCCATTGGGGCACCGTCTTCATGTTGTTGAAGAGATTCGCGCTCGTCACCGTGGTCGAAGGAGATTGCCCTTGCTCGACCGTCTTGTCGCCGCCTTGTATGAGGCCCATATGATGTGGCACCTCGTAGCTCATCTCCATGACCGAAGGGAATTTCCCATGCTCGGCCATCTTCCTTAAGGGGCTTCCGAAGACGGAAGTGTCACCCTCGCTTGTAGGTGGCCGTCTTGGACTTGAGGATGTCGATGTAGGCGTACTCGTGGGAAGTAGGTGAAGATGTCGTACGACCAAAGGCGAAGATGCCTTGATAACACTTGGTGAAGATGCCGAAGTGGTGGTGGTAGCCATAGCTTCTTTTTGGTGGTGCTTGTCTCGCGGTCTTCTCTTGTGCTCATGAAGTTTGGCCGTAGCTTGATGTAGAGCTTGTTGGGACTTGTAGGTTTGTGCGTCTCGACTATCTTCATGTTGATGGTGTCGTTGCCGTGCTTGAGCTCGTAGTAGATGTCGTTCGTCGTCGTCATGCACATGATGCTTGGAGGTGACTTGCCCTTCATGACGATGTGGATCACGAATGTGATGATGGTCTCCATGTAGATGTGGACGTGGACGAATTGCGCTTGCATCACTTGGGCACTCCGAAGATGTTCGACTTGCTCGCCGCCGCCTTGAAGATGACGAAGGGGAAGAAGACTTGTAGTTGGCCATCATGTCGCGTAGTTGATCTTTGAACTCATCCAACTTCTTGTCAATGTAGTCCCTTTTTTTGCTTTGGAGTGTCGTATGTCGATGGTGAGGTTCTCGATGTGCTTTCGCAAGGTAGATTGTACACCTTGCATTTCTTGTTGTCGTCCAAAGTGACGAGTGTTGATGTAGTTGTTCGCGCCGTCGTTGTCTAAGACCGGAGATGAAATGCTTTGCCTATCCATCACAAGACTCGAGCAAATGTGAGTGGGAGAAAGAGAAGAACTAGACCAAATGTACCTTACCCGATGTTGAAAATGGATCAATGATCACTCAATAGTGTAGTAAGGAAATAGCACAATTGGTACCGATTCTTGTCAATTCTCACACCTACAGAAGTAAAGCTTTTGGTGGAGCTCGGTGAGGATAGTGGCACAAAAATTTGATGCAAATTGTTAGCAAGAGTAAATAATGTTGAAAGAGATTCACAAATTCGCAAGTGAAACAAGTAGACCAATAGCAAATGTGAGTGGCACACAGAAACACACACACAGATACATAGATAGATAGATAGATGGGGTCGTGCAACCATGGAACAAGCTCAAAATGTGGAATCCACGGAAAATGCTCTTGTTGCACAACTCTAGAGAGACGCTAGCATGATTGCTCAATAGGCGGATACGACACTTGTGCACACCCTATAAGAGATAAAAATGCAACGACTTCTATCCCAAGTATGATATGTATGTATGGTTCCCGGTGTTGTATTCACAATGATCGAAGATGATCGGATATGACAATATTATATGCAATGTGGTATGATGCTATGGCTATTGCTTACAAGCTCTTTGCTCTATTTTTCTCTTTGCTTAAAAGCTTATTCTTTTTTTGTATGGCCACTTATGTGAAATGCACAGACCAAGATAGTAATTGTGTATATGCGGGAACAATCTTGTGACACAAGGGATGATATGATGATACCTAGATGATATGGTATGTATGCAATGGAAGGTGTAGATCGATGATCACTAATGTGCACAAGTAACATTGCCAGCAATACTCAAAGGCTAGTCTCGATAGGCAAGTGATGCAAAATGGGCTAGGGGTTAACAATACAATTGCAAGATTGAATGTACAATGATGGGATACCATGATACCAAGATGATATAGAGGTTACCATTCTTGCTTACGATTAGGTTGTCAAAATGGTGAAGGTGGTCGATGTCGAATGCTTGTCGAAGTTGAGCGTCGGAGTTGTCGATGTCGAACCGTTCCTAGTTAGCCAAAACACCCTAGGAAACGGAAAAACCGCGAACTCAAAATCTCCAAAGGCAAATGTCAAATGGTGGTGGCGGAAAACGGTGGTGGTTGCGGAAGTATTGGTGGAAACCCGGTCGAAATGGGTTAAGGTGGCGGAAGGGTATGATGGGCTATACACGGCGTCGGAGTTGAAAGCACGGTCCCTAAGTAGCTGAAACACCTTAGGAGACACAACTCACAACACAAACAAAATTGGGTTAATTTGGGGGGGGGGGGCGGAAGTGTATGGTGGGCAAGCCTATGCGGAAGTTATGGTGGTGGTTGATGAAGAAGCAACCATCCCTGAGGGAGTCATGGACTAAGGGGTCCTCGGGGCAACGACCCATTGTACATGGGCCAGACTGGTGGAGCCGTATAGTGACAGGAGATCTTGAAGCCGTGGTGTGCCCTCCAAGTCCAGAAGGCGCAGGATCTCTTTAAACCCTTATTGTAATCTTTCTTCGGTAACCCTAACCCTATCGGTGTCTATATAAACCGAGGGTTTTTAGTCTTAGGGCTAGAGCTACATTCATCACCTCATCGCCTTAGGGTTTAGCTCATACGGATCTCGAGGTAGATCTACTCTGTAAACCACATCATACATCCAATGTAATCAAGCAGGACGTAGGGTATTACCTCTTCGAGAGGGCCTGAACCTGGGTAAACACTGTGTTCGTCGTCCCTTGTTCCCCATCCATCCTAGATCCATAGCTCGGGACCCCCTACCCCGAGGTCTGCCGGTTTTGACACCGACATTGGTGCTTTCATTGAGAGTTCCGTTGTGGGGTCGCCAGAAGGATCGATGGCTCGCCTGACCATAGGAGAAGGCATCGGATCCGAGGACTTCTTCGTCCCCGGGCAACTCTTCGCGTATGGCAGCATCGTGCTGAACGCCAACCCAACTCATTGTCTGAGTCACATCGACGCCTTCGCCCCCGGACACCAAATTTGATTCGGTGGTCTGGAATATGTTGCGGACACACGAGGCGATCTGGTTTTCACCGGATTCACTCCCCCCTCCCACACATTCGATGCGCCCGCTCTGGAGTCCCTTTCCGATCCGATCTACGGATCGGCCTCAACAGCTTCGAGCCAGGAGAGCTCCATTTTGAGTGGGGGCCAGATTCCGCCTCCGTCAGGACACATCATGACTGCGGAAGACTTATCCTCAACCTCTGAGGTAGAATCAGGAGGCAGAGGCCAAGAGTCAATCTCGGCCGAACCTTCCTTTCACAACGCTCTCCTAGCCTTGAGCCCTTACGACAAAGAGGCAGCCAATGGCCAGGGGTCACCCCCAGCCCAAAGTAACTCGATCTCGAACCCCGACGGGAAACCACAATCAAGGACCAAAGCTCGTCCCTGACCTCCGGTGATGACCCGGACCCCTTCAAGGATCCGGCTCCGCATACCGAGCTCAGCACGGCTAGCAGAAACCAAGGACCGGCCAGGGCATTGATCGCCCCCCACTCCGTTACGCCGGATTCTGGCCCAGAACCCTCGAGCTCGGCGACCCTCACAATGATAAATGAGGCGCTGGGCCGAATTCAGAATATGACCATCCAGGAGGACCTGCCCTCCGCCTTCAACCATCAACCCTTCGAGGCATACCATAGGGAATTTTGCGTCCCACCCACCACCCACTTGGTAGCCACTATCGATGACTTAACCGATATGCTAGACTATAATTCGAAGAATGCCGAATACATGGACGAGGAGGACGGAGCCACGGCCAATGCCAATGTTGCCCTCCCCCCCCCCCCCCCCCCGCGTCACCGACTGCTGGTCGGCCACATCCACCTAAGACATTTACATGGTGGACACCCCCAAGGACGGCGACGACACTCCTAATCAGGACCGAGGCAAGCCCAGAGATGAGCCGCCCAAACGCCAAAAACAGCACTGTCAATCAAAGCCACGTCGAAGCCATACGAGCAACATGGACTCTACGGAGAATGGCCCTGTAAATAATACGGATGACCTCGCCGGAGCGCAGCCTTCGAACATCATCAGGATGACCCAGCGGGGCAGGAGGACCCGCTCAATTCAGAAAACCCCGACGACTCCGAGGATAGCAACAACCTCCCACTCTCTGAAGAGGAGGCCAGTCTTGGGGAGGACGATTTCAATGTCCCTGAAGACCCTCTAGAGCAAGAATGGTTCAAGCGGAGGCTTTTAGCCACCGCCTGCAGCCTAAAGAAACAAAAACGCAAAATCAAAGCCGAACAGGACACCCTTAACGACCGATGGACTAAAGTCCTAGCTGCCGAAGAGGGGTATGGCCTTGAGCAGCCAACCATGAGTTATGCCAAGTGAAGCCTATTGCCGCAGTTCGACGACGAGGCCGTAGAGCCAACACGCCCGACATATACAAATGACGAATAGCCGGACCGCCCCCCTAGAGGGCGGAACAGGGAAGCTGATGAGGCCGAACACCCAGCCACCCCACCTCGCCGTCACAGCAAGGATCAAGTGCGGCCCACTTATGAGTATGACCTCCGCCATGACTTTGACGCTCGAGGAGGCCATACCAGGTCCATCTACCGACCCAGAGAAGACCCGCCTGCTTACCGGGAAGGATACTACGATCGGCTAAACCAAAACGACATAATCCGGGAGCAGCAGCAGGCTTGGAGGGCCGAAGACCTCCGACGCGATGTAGCCTGAATTCGGGGCGCCGCACACCCCCTATGCTTTAGAGAGAGGGTGATGCAACACCAATTCCCGGAAGGCTTCAACCCTATGAACATCGAATCATACGACGGAACCACAGATCAAGCCGTATGGATAGAGGATTTCCTCCTCTACATCCACATGGTGCGAGGAGATGACACCAACACCATTAAATATCTGCCACTAAAGTTTACAGGTCCAATTCGACACTGGTTGAATTGCCTTCCCGAAGACTCTATAGGCTGCTGGGAAGAGCTTGAAGATGCTTTTCGAGCAAACTTTCAGGGCACCTATGTCCGGCCTCCGGATGCTGATGACCTAAATCGCATCACATAACAACCCGGAGAGTCTGCCCGACAATTTTGGAATCGATTCCTGACCAAGAAAAACCAGATCATCGACTGTCCGGATGCCGAAGCCTTGGCTGCCTTCAAGCATAGTGTCAAGGATGAATAGCTCGTCCGACAGCTCGGCCAGGACAAACCAAGAACTATGGCAGCCCTTACTTCCCTCATGACCCGCTTTTGCGTAGGCGAAGACAGTTGGCTTGCTCGCTAAAGCACCAACCCAGACACACCCGGTACCTCCGAGGTTTGGGACGGAAATGGAAAACCCTGACGCAGCAAGAATAAACGTCGCCACAGTGACGACGAGGGCGAGGATACGGCAATAAATGCCGGATTCCGAAACCGGAAGTCCGGACCCATAAAGAAAGCCCCTAAAGGCAACAATGACAGCCCTGGACAAACCTTGTCAGATCCATGGCACATCAGAGAAGCCCGCCAACCACTCCAATCGAAATTGTTGGGTGATCAAACAGGCCGGCAAACTCACAGCTGAAGACTTGGGCAAAAGCCCACGAAGCGAGGACGATGATGAGCCCCGCAGGCCCAATAGTGGAGGCCAGAAACCCTTCCCTTCCGAGGTTAAGACGGTAAACATGATTTACGCAACCCATATACCGAAGGAGAGGAAGCGAGCACTACGAGATGTATATTCCGTCGAGCCAGTAGCGCCGAAGTTCAATCCATGGTCAGCTTGCCCAATCACGTTCGATAGCAGGGACCATCCCACCAGCATACGCCATGGAGGGTCCGCAACCCAAGTGCTAGACCCCATCATTGATGGATTCCACCTCACTAGAGTCCTAATGGATGGAGGTAGCAACCTCAATCTGATATACGAAGATACAGTGAGGAAAATGGGGATCGATCCATCAAGGATTAAACCCAGTAACACCACCTTTAAGGGGGTCATTCTGGGAGTGGAGGCCCGCTGCACGGACACCGTGACGCTTGAAGTAGTGTTCGGATCTCCGGATAACTTCTGAAGGGAGGACTTGATCTTCGATATTGCACCTTTTCACAGTGGCTATCAAGCCCTCCTCGGCCGAACAGCGTTCGCCAAATTCAATGTCGTTCCGCATTACGCGTACCTCAAGTTGAAGATCCCTGGTCCCTCGGGCGTCATAACTATCAACGGCAACACATAACGCTCACTTTGAACCGAAGAGCACGCTGCGGCCCTAGCGGCCGAAGACCACACTGGCCCATATACGCCCGGTAGTAATAGTAAACGGGTTTGAACCCGTTCCCCGTCATGGGAACCCGCATGCGTTCGCCGCAAATAGGGAAATGCGCCCCACAGCACGCCCACATTCTTCACGCTCCAAGTGCCTCGTCGGCACAACTTTGCACTCAAAATACCATGGGCAGCCGTGAGGCATATATTAATAAATCCGAAGTGCATGTTCGGTTAAACCGAACTTCGGAATTAGTTCGTCTTCGAATGACCCGGGGACCAATTCTGGATACCCCCAAGCATAAAGCTTCATCGGCAGGGTCCCCGCCCATCAAGGTCTCATCGAAGGTCCCAACCCCCACCTATCAGAAGCAAAGGCGCAGACATGCAGCAGGGCACAGTGAAGGCTTCAACTCACGCATCAAGGCCCTGCGTCAACCTTTACTCTATAAACTTTCTTTTTCTTTCACAAGTACTGCCTTCATAGTTTGAATCGTATGGATAGACGTCCCGAGCTTACAAGAAATAATAAAAATACCCTTTATGGTGTTCGGATATCCGCATCCTGCGACTTGTCTATTCCCTTTCCGATTCTCTCCTCGCTCTTAGAACAGCCCGGCATGAAAATATAGTAACTAGTCAAGAGTTCGATTTATATATCAGCTCAATATCTTCAAGTCCGGCACCGCTTTTCGCTAGGTGTTCGGCATCTCGGATATTGCACTATATGCATCTGTTCCGAACTATGTCTTGGTTCAAGAGTTGGGTTGCCCGGCTCCTGTGTTTGCCTCTTATGTTCCGCACATTCGGCTAAGAGAGCAATGGGAGAACCCCTGCGATTATACTTCTGTTTTGCCCGGTCAAGTACCTCAGGAGGAAAAAGCCGAAAACTGACCATCATAGTAAGTGCGAATTGGTCTGCGATCCGATGACGAGGTTTGACTCTAAAAATCATTGGCGATTTTGCCGTGTCACATGAAGGGTTCGTCTTAACACAAACCATGTGATCGGAAAGGGCAAGTTTTGATCCCCAAGTACATCACAATACACCGGGGGCTAGTCCCTAGTCCCCACCGTCAAGCTCCTACGGCTAACTGAAAGCAATAAAACCAAATAGCCCGATTGCCTGGTTTCGCTCCCGCACTACCGCCTCCAGGCACCAAGATGTTGGCTAAGGGTAACAGTGCGGAGACGAAACACCCCTCGTGATATTCACTTGGGGGCTGAAGCCGATGACTGGTAGCTTTCAGAATAAATATATGGCCACACAGCAGTCAAAATTAAATCATGACTATATAAAACAAGTCAGGCAGATGCATAATAAAGCATAAGGTCCACTTGGTACACACGTAATACAATCACTCAAGCATTACATCTTTCGAACACTGGCCCTCTATCACCAGCGCACCGGTCATCACCTGAGCGAAAAACTGCTCGAGGCGGCGATGCTCCTTCCCCTTGGGCAGAGGACCAATGGCCATCTCCATTGGATTAATCATCGGCCAATGCACCATGGTCTTCGCGAATGCAAGCCTCGCCCCCTCAAGGCATGTTGACCGCATGACGGCGTCAATCCGGAGCGGCGCCTCCCGCGGCTTTTGCACAAGGCCGAAGTAGGTGCCTGGAAGGGGCTCGGCTGGCCACAGACTGAGATGTCCTTCACGGCCAGCTCAGACCGATGCATCTCCATCAGCTGCTTCATTTGATCGCTTAGAAGGGGAGGGCGCCCGGAGTCCGGAAACTGTGACCAAAAGAGCCGTTGGCTGGAGTCCTCTTCAAGAGTGGCATAGTGCTTCACTGTGGCCGCCACATTCTTCGGAAGCTCAGCGAAGACGCCTGCGGAGTGCCAGACCCGCGTCAGCAGGGCAAACCTGTGGCCTCCGAACACATTCTGCATTAAGTATTTCTTACCATTTGCAATTTGCATGGCTTGGCGGAGCTCCTCCCGGAGCTCCTTCTCCGCTTTGGATAGCCGGGAGGATTGCTCCTCCTGCCCCTTCTCAAGGGCCTCCAGCTTCTTGGCGGCATCCTGGAGCTCCACTTGGACTTCGGTCACTCAAGCCTCGTGCTGCTCAGCAGCAAGCTTGTCTTTCTCAAGCTCGGCCACCGCCTTCTCAGCGGCCGTCTTCTTCGCGGCCGCCTCGGCCTTTGCTTTCTTTAGGTCCTCCTTCAGGCCCTCAACCTCGGCAGCAGCAGCTGTAGGATCATCAAGTTAAAGGATTAGCATAGTACACATCTTCTCATAGGGCTTACCTTGCGCCTCGTCAAGCCGTTTGTTGACAAGGTCCAGCTCTTTATCGGAAAGCTTGAGCTTCCGATCCATCTCCTCTAGTGCCGCGGCATTAGCAGCCGTGGCCACGGAAGATGCCTGCATTAGTAAAAGAAATGTCGACATCATTAATCGGCCTACAAACTTTTTGATCCTCTGTAGTTTTCTTCGAAGTCCTTGCAGAGTCTCGGGGGCTGTTATGTATACAGCCTACCCGAACTATAAATTGTAACCGCATTATGAGGAAAGAGCATTACTTGACTTACCTCAAAGCTTGTTAGAAGGCCTTGGACAGCATCGTTCAGTCCAGACTGGATGGACCGAACACCTTGCATGACCACACTCATAAGAGTGTGGTGCCCATCAACGATGATGGAGTTGTTCACCAACTCCTCCAGCGCATCTGGCCAGCCAGCCGCCGCCCGTGTGGAGGTGTTCGGCGCTGGCGTTGGCTCCCCGACCCCTTCGCTACCGAAAGGGGGAGCCAGTGCCATCGAGGGCCTTGGGGGCTCAGGAGCAAGCGGCTGAGGGGGTTTGGATGGTCCGGACTCCCTCCCCGTGTTGGCCAGGGGGAATCATCCCCCTGGTCTTCAATGACCGAGTTGTTGGCCTCGGCCATGGTAGCATCGACCTCCTCCCTCATGTTCGGGGGAGGAGGGGTCTTCCGTGACACCACCTCCCCAACTTCTTCGGGGATTGGAGGGGGTGCCGAGCATGAGACACTGTCCACCAGTTCGGCGGGTAGAGACATCCCCGAAGAGGTATCCTCAGCGGGGTGGACACGCGGAGGGCTGCACCATTAGAAAAACAATCAATCTACGTTTTATCAGGGACTATTGAAAGCATAAAGCAATTGAAAACGTCACGATGTGTACCTGGTCACTGGGGGCTTGACCCTAGGATCCTTCTCCAGAACCTTCTCAGATGCTTCGGACTCCTTGTCGGAGTCCGAACTGTCAGACAGAACCAGCTTGGGCCGGCACCGTCTCTTCCGGGCTTGAGGAGGTTGAACCTCCTCAACATCGTTGGACGCCGCCCTCTTCTTCGAGTGGGAGGAGGCGCTTTCCTCCTCGTCCTCGTCCCCCTCCTACATGGATGAGGCTGCGGCGTCTCCGGAACGGTTACCTGGACGAACCTTGCGGCGGAGGCCCTCCCTGTCCTCCGGCACTTCTTTCTTGCCCATATTGACGGGCGTCTTATAAGGCACTACGACCAGCAGCTTTTCCAGCTGCTCTGATCGGGGCTCCTCTGGCAGTGGCGCTGGGCCGCTGATCTTCTTGGCCTTGGCGAGCCAGCCATGCAAAATCCGCATAACAAGGTCAGGCCAAACCAAATGCGGTATGAATATCCGGACACTCCTCACAGAAGAGTATCACTCACCTCCTTCGAAGGGTTCGCGGTGTCGAGGCCAATGTCCTTCCCCTCAACCGGCCACTCCTTCTGGGGTTGGAATAGTTGGCCCCATATTTTGTCAGGAGTCATGCCGTAGTGTCGCACTGTGGCCGGATCCTCGTGCTCGTGCTCCCACATAAGCTTGGCCCTCTCCTGGCAAGGGAGGAGCCGGTGGTGGAGCATGATCTGGACCACGTCGACCAGTTTCGCGCTGGTCTCTAGTATGTTGCCGATGTGTTTTTGCAACACCTTCGTGTGAGTGACACACCCCCAGTCCGGGATCTTGGTGGTCCATGAGGCCACTCTGGTAGGGGGTCTGGACCTGAATGCGGGGGCCGCTCCCCATGCGGCCTCCCTCGGCTCGGTGATGTAGAACCATTCCTTTTGCCATATCCGGACGGTGTCGACGAAGTGGCCGTTCGGCCACTGGACCCGCGTCAGTTTACTAATCATGGCCCCTCCATAGTCCGCATGCTCGCCGCCAACCACCTTTCGCTTGACGTTAAACACCTTCAGCCATAAACCGAAGTGCGACTGAACTCGAAGGAGCGCTTCACAGAAGACGATGAAGGTCGAGATGTGGAGGAGGGAATTGGGGGATAGATCGTGAAAACCTAGCCCGTAAAAGAACATCAACCCCCTTACAAATGGGTGTAGAGGAAATCTGAGCCCCCTAAGAAAATGGGGGAGGAATACGACCCTTTCACCCGGCTTGGGCGTGGGGATGATCTGGCCCTCTTCGGGGGCCCGATGGGTGACGTTGGCCGATAAATAGCCGGCCTCCTTCAGCTTCAAGATGTCCCCCTCGGTGACGCTGGAGGCCTCCCACTTCCCATTGGCTCCGGATCCAGCCATGGTCGAAGGAGGCAAAGAGTGATTCGCTGTGGAAGCAAAGGAAAGGGGCGCTGGAGCTCTGAGGATATTTGTGAGTGGGAGGTGGAAGAAGGCGTGGGTTGCTGACTGTGATAGCTCTCCCTTTATAGACTGTTGATAGGCCTGGGATTTCCTTTTTCCATGTCGTTGGCTTCTCCACTTCCCGATATGTTCGTGACGTTATGTGCGGGGAGGGGAATCGAAATCATTAACCATATCCCCCGAAAAGCGGGACACGATCTCCACCTCGAGGGGGCGTGCCAGACGTGGCGTTGGCCTTGAGCCGCGCTTCGAGAAATAGTAACTGCTCGGTGTTATGGCTGGAAGAGACTCTTCGTTGGAGGAGAAAAAGTTGTCAGATGAAGACACCATTTACACTTGAACGGTATTTGTTTACTATTGCCTTCGCTGTTAAGTAAAACTACCGTTTCAGATCCCGGACATCACTTGCTTCCGAACATGGGTAAAACATACTGAAGAACTCGCCTCGCAAGCCGAATACTGGTCGGGTGAGCGGATGCCGGATACAAGCCTTGGCGTTGTAGGCAAATTCGGGGGCTACTGAGGGAGTCATGGACTAAGGGGTCCTCGGGGCGACGGCCGATTGTACATGGGCTGGACTGGTGGAGCCGTATAGTGACAGGAGATCTATGAAGCCGTGGTGTACCCTCCAAGTCAAGAAGGCGCAGGATCTCTTTAAACCCTTATTGTAATCTATCTTCGGTAACCCTAACCATATCGGTGTCTATATAAACCGAGGGTTTTTAGTCTTAGGGCTAGAGCTACATTCATCACCTCATCGCCTTAGGGTTTAGCTCATACGGATCTCGAGGTAGATCTACTCTGTAAATCACATCATACATCCAATATAATCAAGCAGGACGTATGGTATTACCTCTTCGAGAGGGCCTGAACCTGGGTAAACACTGTGTTCGTCGCTCCTTGTTCCCCATCGATCCTAGATCCACAGGTCGGGACCACCTACCCCGAGGTCTGCCGGTTTTGACACCGACAGTCCCTAAGTAGCCAAAGCACCTTAGGAGACTCGAATCACAACTCAAACAACCTCAAATGCGTTGGGGGATAAATGGGTTAGGTTGCGGAAGTCGGTGGTGGTATAGCGGAGGATGTGGTGGAAACCCTAGGCCAAGAAGCCAAAGTTCCAAAAATTTGATGAGGATAAATGATGTTGGAAGTATATTTGTGGGATGGGGGATGTCAAGAGCTTCAAAACGAGCTAAAGACCGTCAAAATCGGGCTCCGGATGAATTAGTTATGGTCAAAACGGTGAAACACGGGAGACCGAAATCCTAGGGGTCGGACATCCAGGGTCGGGGCCGGAAATCTGGGACCTGATGTCCAGAACCGCGCGCAAAATTGTGCTTCAGGAGCCGGATGTCCGGGCTATGGGCCAAATGTCCGTGGGGCCAGATGTCCGGGGCCTCGGGCCAGATGTCCGGGCTCCAAATCCGAGGATGAACTCGAGGAACTCGATTTTGGGGGCGGAAATTGAAGATTCCAAGTGTAAAATTTGACGAATTTCGTGGATGGACAGTGGAGAAATTTGGAGGAAACATAGATATACTCAAGACAAAATGAATCCACGGATGAAAGTCAACAAAACATCATCAAACCAACAAATTACAAAAAATTTGGGGGCTAGTTTTGGTTGGGATTTTCGAATTTAGGACGAAATCACACAAAACAAGGCTAGAAAACGGTGGGAGGGACTCCAAATACGTGATCAACGTGGCTCATGATACCATATGATACGGGGCTAACCCGGTGTAGGCCGATCTTTCACAATTGGAGGTGATTCCCATGAAGAACACGAGGGGAAAAACACGAGGGGAACGAGAGGAAACGCTCAAATAAACAAGAAACGATCACACATGTGCTAGATCCGAACACATAACGAGATACACGATCCAAAGACAACAATGGAAAGATGCAAAGGTAACTAGTTCATCTCTGTGAGGAGGCCTTGAATCGGCGAGGGATCTTCCCATGAGGGGTCTTGAATCCAAGCGTGGATCTTTTCCGTAGAGGTCGTGGTCTCTCGATGGAGGAGAACCACAAGGATGAGCAAAGCTATATCTCTAAAATGAGCTAAATCAATGCTAACCCTAACTAGGAGGAGGAGGGGGTCTATATATAGTAGTCCACGAGGTAGGAGGGGAAAGGGAGGATACATGGGCCCTTGGCCCGTTCTCTGCGCACAGGCAGGTGCCAGATCTCCGGGCTGGGGGCCGGATGTCCGGCGGCTCATGAAGAGCTAGATGTCCAGGCTGGAGTTGCCTGATTCTTCTGCTCTCTGGTTAGCATGCGCCGGATTTTCGGCCAAGCGCCGGATGTCCAGCCCGTCGCGGGGTGCCAGATGTCCGGAGGTCACCCGGATGTCCAGCCGCTATAGAGTCGCCTGGCGTTTGCTGGGCTGCTGCTGTTGCTGTAGTTTCGAGGGGTCGGATGTCCGGGTCCTGGGAGCCTTCTTCGGTGCCTTTCGTCGTGCTCTTTCATCCATATAGTTGGGGACTTGTCCGTGATCCCGAGCATCTCCGAGAGGGTCTTCTTGGTACCTAGGCACATGTAGTGTCTTTACATGAGGTAGCTACCATGTCTCGCATGAATTGAAAGGGGAAGCATTTAGGAGCGGGTTCATGTTGTGTCCAATGGCGTATGCTTGACGTCTCGTCATATGTCCAATTGGGCTTGTGGAGTAGTCGTAGTGTACATGGGGATGGTCGTAGGATGCTCCGCATCGGCTCTCTATCAAATGAGCTATCACTTTCTTATCCCTAAAAATGGGGAGGAGGAGGTCTATTTATAGTCTAAGCCACGAAGGGGTAAGTGAGGGGGCAAAACGGGTACACGGGCCTCGGCCCAAGATGTTGCACGCAGGCAAGGCCGGACGATCCGGACGGGGTCCAGATGATCCGGGCTTCTTCCGGATGATCCGGGACCTGGTCTGGATGATCCGGCTTCGCCGAGGGGATTCTGCAAGCTTCGGGTGTCGAGGTTGGGGGTTTACCCGGATGATCCGGGGGTCATCCGGATGATCCGGTTGAGCCCGGATGATCCGCTATGCGTCCAAATGTCCGGCTCCAGCTGAGCAGCCACCTTGCCTTCTTCTCCTTTCTTCCGTCTTCTCTTCCATGCTTCCCTAGCGGACGGTGTAGTTGATCCTTGGTGCTTGCACTCCTCCTCAACATTCATGAAGCTCTAACAATACCTATGCATGCACGATGGAGGGTCAAGTAGTATACCATCCGCGAAGGGGTCAAGTGAGCACGCGTAAAGGAGATGATTCACCTTTATGTATGTGAAGTAGATGTCGCACGTGTCACTTGCCAAATGGACTCTTGACATGGTGACGTCCGTAGGATGCTCCGCATCAGGTCTAAAAGGTGAAAAAATGAATTGCATTTAAAGAATGATATTTCTAACAAAAATGTGAATGTGAACTACATAGGTGTGCAAGTGACCAACACATATATAGTTAATACAAAATCTAATGCAAAAAATAATTTCTGAGTAACCTGCATGAATTGATGATGTGGTTCTTTGATGCGGAGCATCCTACAGTCATCCCCATGTACACTGCGACTACTCCCCAAGCCCCAAGAGGACAAACGATGAGACTTCAAGCATACACCATTGGACACAAGGTTATCTCGCTCCTCTCCGAACGTCACTTTCCACATATGAAACATGGCTACTACCTCATGCATGGACCTTGCATATACTCAGGTACAACCGAGATGACCATGGAGAATCCAAGGACCAAGGCCAAGCATGGAAGAGGACAAGCAAGAAGAAGAAGAACGGAGCAAGACAGGACTTGCCCGGATCATCCGGACCCCCAGCCGAACGATCCGGACAGAGCCCAGATGATTCGGACGACCACCCAGACGATCTAGACAACATGCCCGAGGACACCCGAAGCCTGCTCGTTGAAGGCGGACGATCCGGACTAGGTCCCGGATCATCCGGACCAGCTGCTGCTGCTACGACACCTCTGGATGATCTGGACGGTCGCCCGGATCATCCGGACCCCAGACACCCGGATCATCCGAGCCACCATCCAGATCATCCGGACCCCGCCTGCATGCGTGACTTGGGCCCAAGCCCATGTACCCCTTCGCCCCTAGCCTATATATACGACTCCACCTCCACTTTTCTAGGGTTATGATGCGGAGCATCCTACGGACATCACCATGTCAAGAGTCGTTTGGCAAGTGACACGTGCGACCTCTACTTCACATATATAAAGGTGAATCATCTCCTTTACACGTGCTCACTTGACCCCTTCGAGGATGGTATACTACTTGACATTCCTCTCGTGTGCATGCATAGGTATTGCAGGAGTTTCATGGATGACGAGGAGGAGTGCAAGCACCAAGGAACAACTACACCATCCGCGAGGGAAGCATGGAAGAGATGACGGAAGAAGATGGAGCTGCAGCAAAGCTACAGCCACCGGACGTCCGACGGACACCGTACGTCCAGCCACCCGTAGACCAGATGGCCAGAAGAACTACAACTGACAAGAGCTACAGCGGCCGGACGGCCGACGACCACTGGACGTCCGACAAGTACCAGTAACCGGATGACCGATGCCGACCAGACGACCGGTGCCACCTGTCCAGAGAAGAAAAGTCGGAAGTCCGACGCCCTCCGGACGTCCGGACCCCCGCGAGTGACCGGACATCCGACGCCGACCGGACGTCCGCCACTGCCTGTGCACAGCCAGGCCTTTGGCCTTGTATCCCTCTCCCACTTACCCCTTCGTGGCTTAGACTATAAATAGGCCTTCCCCTCATCCTTTCTAGGGTCAGGAAAGTGATAGCTCATTTGTATGTGAGCTTTGCTCCTACCTTCTCCTCTTGAGAGAGAGAGAGACTACTCCATTGGAGGCCAAGGCCTCTTAGGAGAAGATCCCGAGGGATATCAAGACCCCTTCGGGGAAGGATCTATTTATATCATCAAGCCCCCAGCTCCTTTGGATTTGGGATGAACTTTACCTTGTATCTTTCCTTTTGTTGTTCATGTACCCTTGTGGATCATGTGTGTTTGATTGTCTAGTGGATGTGTGATTGGACTTGTTCTTGAGTATTCCTCTCGTTTTCCCTCGTGTTTTCCCTCGTGTTCTTCGCGGGATCCCCTCCATTTCATGAAAGATCAGGCATCTAGGGTTCTACCCTACATCATCTTGGATCAGAGCCAGCTTGCTCATGATCATCTTGGTATCATGAGCCACATTGATCACGAATTTGGAGCCCCTACCCCTCTTTTTCTTGCCTAATTTTGTTGTGTTCTTCCCCAATTTCAAAAATCCCCACAAAAAATAGCCCCAAATTTTTTTTGTGATTTGTTGGTTTGATGATGTTTTGTTGAATTTGATCCATGGATTCACTTGGTTTCAAATGGATCTAGCATCTCCCCAAGTTTCCCCGTCTTTCATCCATGAAATCTCCTCAATTTTGACCCCAAAATCTCCAATTTCCACCCAAAATCGCATCCCGGATCTAAATCCCGAGTTGACCCAGACCCATCGGACGACCGACGTTTTCTCGGACGTCCGACGCCCCCGGAACCACCAGACGTCTGACACCCTCGATACAGAGACAAAACCTTGGATTTCCGGCATTTTCTGGACGTCCGTTTCGCCTAGCCCTTGGACTTCCGAGGTTTCTCGGACGTCCAACACCTATAGATATCGACTTCGTTTGATTTTTGTTCCAGCCATACCGAATTCATCCGAACTCCGATTTTGACGTTCTTTAGCTCGTTTTGAAGCTCTTGACATCCCCCACACCACAAAAATACTTACAACATCATTTGACTCCATCTAATTTTTGGAACTTTGGCATCTTTGCCTAGGGCATTCACCACATCATCCGCATTACCACCATAGCCTTCCACAACCTAACCCATTTTGTTCACCATAGCATTAGTGGTTGCTTGAGTAGCGATTCGAGTCTCCTAAGGTGTTTCGGCTACTTAGGGACGGTTACTTCTTCATCAACTACCACCTTACCTTCCGCATAACCTTGCCCACCATACACTTCCGCCACCCCAACTTAACCCAATTTTGTTTGAGCTTGTTTGAGTTGTGAGTGGTGTCTCCTAAGGTGTTTCGGCTACTTAGGGATGGTCACTTCAACTCCGACACCGTGTATAGTCCACCAACATAACCTCCACTTCCGCATTGCGTACTCCATAACCCATCATTGCATTTCCGCAATCCCTTTGAGCTTCCGCAAAACCACCACCACATCCCACTACCACCATTTGACATTTGACATTTGAGATTTTGACTTCGCGGTTTTTCCGTTTCCTAAGGTGTTTCGGCTAATTAGGGGCGGTTCTACATCATCTTGGTATCTACATCAAGAACACCGCCACTCATCATCGCCACGGACGGTAACCTCCATATCATCCTGGTATCGTGGTATCCCGTCATTGTACATTCTTTCCATTGCTTAGTTAACCCCTAGCCAATTTTGCGTCACTTGCCTATCGAGACTAGCCTTTGAGTATTGCCGGCAACGTTACTTGTGCACATTAGTGATCATCGATCCGCCCTTCCATTGCATACATACCATATCATATTGGTACCATCTTGGTATCATATCATCTCTTGTGTCACAAGATTGTTCCCGCATATACACAATTGCTATCTTGGTTTGTGCATTTCGCATAGTGGCCATATCAAAAAAAAAAGAATAAGCTTTTAAGCAAAGAAAAAGAGTGAGAAAAGAAGCTTGTAAGCAAGAGCCATAGCATCATACCACATTGCACATAAGATTGTCATATCCGATCATCTTGGATCATACCACCGGAACATCATACATATATAGCATAGTTGGGATAGAAAGTTGATACATTTTGCATCTTATAGGTTGTGCACAAGTGTCATATTCGCCTATTGAGCAATCATGCTAGCGTCTCTCTTGAGTTGTGCAACACGAGCGTTTCCCGTGGATTCCACATTTTGTGCTCATTCCTTGGTTACACGACCCCATTTATCTATCCGTGTGTGTGTTTCCGTGTGCCACCCATTGCTATTGGTCTACTTGTAGCACTTGAGAATTTGTGAATCTCTTTCAACATTATTGACTCTTGCTAACATTTTGCATCAAATTTTTGAGCAAGTATCCTCACCAAGCTACTCCATAAGCTTTACTTGATAGGTGTGAGTGAACAAGTCCGGTACCAATTCCACTATTTTTTCATTTCACATTGAGTGAAACGGGATACATCCTCAACTTTGGGAAAAGGTAACTTGGTATTGTTTATCTCATTTCCTACTCACCTCTACTCGAGTCTTGTGATGGATAGGCAAAGCACACCCCTCCGGTCTACAAGAACAACGAGTTCGATGCCACGAACAACAACTTCGACGCCAAGATGCAAGCTCAAATGGAGGAGATCAAAGCCCTCATCAAGTCCTACAAGCGGTCTTCCTCATCTTCGAGAAGACGCTCAAGAGCACATGCCTCCGAGCTACCATCTCCGACAAGATCACATCGGCATCGACACCACCACCGTCAAGAATGTGAAGGTCAAGAGCTCAAGACCAACAACCGCTCAACGACTTCACCATCTCCCTTGGCATCTTCGCCAAGCGACTTCAAGGCATCTTCGCCTACGGACATACGGCATCTTCGCCTACAAGCACCTCAAGACTACCCTCAAGAGAAGCTCCCCAAGCTCAAGTCCACGACTTTCACGAGCTACTATGACCTCGACACCGACCACAAGATTCCTTTCTATGGGACTCAAGAACCCGAGGAGTATCTCGAGTGGGAGCGCCTAATGGACGACTACCTCAAGCTACATCAAGTTCCTCCCAAAGATCAAGTGAAGTGCGCCACAAGTAACTTCCACGACTACGCATTGGCATGGTGGCTTCACACACCTTCGGAGAGCTACGACATGAGGTGGCCCAAGACGAAGAGAGCTTTGCGGCGAGAGTTCGTGCCTCCAACCTACACGGAACAACTTCTACGCCAATTGGAGAACACCATCCAAGGATCCAAGTCCATCGATGCGTACTTCAAGGAGATGAAGATTGCCTTGCGACGAGCCGGCGTGGACGACCCCATTTCGATGAAGTTCCACTTCACGATGGGATTGCACAACGACATCTCCAAGACTACCTTCCTCAAGAACTACAAGTCCCTCGACGACTACTACATTGGTGCTCTCAAGGCGGAACAAGAACTCATGAAGGCCAAGGCTTCTCTACCCCAAGCACACTTCTCGAAGACCAAGCTCCACGACAATGAGCATGAGGCTAGTACCACGATGATGTCCAAGCCCGACGAGCTCCAAGAAGACGCTCCCAAGTTCGACTTCACCACCATCTCTCTTTGTGGCATTGATGATGCCGAGTCTACTACGACTCTTTTTCAAGATGGTGCGGTGACAACTACGACTATGCAGATCTTCAAGGAACAAGCTTTGGAGGCGAGCGACAAGGTGATGAGCAAGGATGATGCTTCCATCTTTGGAGGCAAGAGTGATGATGTGCCATCTTCGGCCTTCATCCACGGCGACGGTGACGAGATGATCGAGCATGGGATTTTCCCTTCGGTCATGGAGGAGAGTGATGATGTGCCATCTTTGGCCTTCTCCACGGTAATGACGATGAGCTGGTTGAGTATTTCACCTCGACCACGGCGACGTATGATGACTTGAGTGACTTTTGCAACCATATTGAGATTGAGAGTGACTTCACCACTAGCCCCATATATGATGTGTTGCCACACTTTCCATGTGAGGAGAGCCACAAACCCCACCACTTGAGTGAGATGAGTGACTCCACCATATGTGAGTTTGAGTGCACCTATTTTGAGGGAGTGAGTGAACCACCACATAGAGAGAGTGAGATAATTCATAGGTCATGTGAGGCCAATTTCAACACTAACGACTTGACCTCTACCTCTATTATGTCTCCTCATTTGGTGCTAGGTCCCATATATGATGACGCGCCGATATACGATGACTTCGTCCTCCCTTTGGACAAGACGATGGCCATGGTGGAATATGATGCACCCCCCACATGGTTCCATCAAGATGATGATATTGACCACCATTTCGTCTTTGCCACCTCACCTACACCACATGAGTGGAATGAAAAAGGTAACATAGGTGAAGGTGATGCTCTAGTCCCACTAGTGGATATTCTTGACATTGATTGCTTGCATGACGTTGATCCACCTATTCCCATGCTTCATGCTAGTGCGACTTTCCCATGTGATGATTTACCCATTTATGATGAGTTTGATGATTCTCATGTGGAGTCTATTAGTTGTGATGCTATGTTACATCGGATTTCTTGTGACAATTCTTTAGGTCACATCATGTTTGACAATCCGCTTGACTTGTCATATGCTATGCATGAGATCAAACATATGTCATATTTGCAATCTCATTGTAGTGACTATGCATATGCCATTAAAATTAACCCAATTTGCACTTATGGCATAGATGACGAGCCCATGGTTATTGGCATTTATTTTTCTTGTGATGATATTGATATGCTCCCTTTGCATCATTCATCTCATATGCCATGCCATGACCACCTAGCTTCGGATATGCATTGTTTTCGATGTTGTCCATTTTCTCCATATGATCTTTCCAATATTGCTCATGAGGAGACCCCCATAGTTTCCTCATACATGTTAGGAGATTTTGATCCATCCCATCCATTGCATGATCCAAATACTCGTGTGCACAATATGCTCCCCATGAATAAACATGCTATTGATGTGCCATATACTTGCATTCTCAATTTGTGTCCCCATCATGTTATACAAAACAACTATTCTTTCATGATGGATGACATGTTCTTATACAATGCCTCAAATTTCTTTGAGCGATGCTTATCTTGTGCTAACTCACACATGCACATACACATCATGATGGATGATGTGTACATTTACCACACACACAATTTCTTTCATTTGTGTCTTTGTTGTGTAGGTACCCATGAATACTTGTCAACCTCACAATCCCATGAGTTGACAAAACGAGCTCTAGAGAGCAATGATGACTTGGGATCCCATGGATTGTCTTTCTCACCGCTCTCTTCGCACCAAGAATTCGCGCATTTCTTCTACATGGCCCTCACATGGTTATGGGTTATTGTCCATTGCATATTCTATGCCCATCTTGCCATGTTCACTTTGCATGATATGCTCAATCCTATGCCTTTCCCATGCACTTGTGACCCATGCTTTGCATTACACATGTTGATTGATTCTAGTACTTGTATGTGTATTTGCAAGCTTGGTGCAGATATTGCTTGTTATTGCCATGTTCCACCTATGACCCATTCCTATGATGACACTATGATCTTGCTTTGTGTCCGTGCTTGCGATATGCATGTGCATTGCCTATGCCTATTATTTGCTCACATGACATGATTGCCATGATTTCCCCTAGTGTGTTGCATCTTCGCTCCACTAGTTTGCACGACATGATTGATATGCTTGCTTATGTTGCATCACCCATGATTCATACTTGCTCATTCCATGCGGTTGATGACAACCATTGCCATACTTTGCACATGATTCATATTGCTTCTTCTCATATATCTCCATATGTTACCTCTCTCATGCTAGATGATTTGCCATGTATTGAGTGCAACGATGAATTTAGCCTTGCTAATGAGATTGCCCCCCTAGCATTCTCACATATAATTGGAGATTTTGACATATTTCTTGTGAAGCATGCTTGTCTTCCTTCTTTGCACCATATGCATCGTGCCATGAACATAAAGATTGTTGCATCATATTCTTCATGCACTTTTGCTACTAATGATTATGTGCAAGAGAAGAGAACCATCATGATGGATGATGTGTTTATCTACCATGTGCATACGTTCTTTGTTTTGTTATGTGCATGTGTAGGAAACTTGGACTTCGTGTCAACTTCCATGTCACGTGAGTTGACAATCCGAGCTCTTGAGAGCGAACCACCTTCTACCACGACGATTCTACATTGCACTTGCTTGTGTTTCGGCATTGTGAAGAATGCACAAGGACACGCCTTCAAGGTGACATCATTCTTGAGCATGGATATTGAGGATCATACTACTTGTGTTGCTTGCACCTTGAAACTTATTGATCATCTCGGACCATTTGATTGCACACATGTTAGAGATCTTGCTTCGACTTGTCATTTTCCCCGTTCCATGCATCATGATATATATGCCTTGTGTGTTGCATCCGACTTGTGGATTACTTGCTCCTGTCATATGATTGATTGCAACAATGTCATATCTTCATATATGCCATGTCCCATTGATTGCTACATGATTGACTTGATTGCCTCAAACATGTTGAACAATTGCTCTTTCCATTGTGTTGAGTGCCACACTATCTTCACTACACCCTATGCACATTATGCTTGGATTGTCTTGCACTTGACCCATTCGTTTAGACACCTCATCTTCTTTGGTGTTGTGAATGATTCTTATGCCTGCCATAGACCTTTCATTGAGCAATTTTTGAATGCTTGCTACGAACTTGAGGTAGATGCTTTTTCTCTTGTCAAACATATTTGCATCTCTACCTCACAATTGCATACTTGTCCCCATGATATCTTTGCTTGTGCTCGATTGATGTACTTACATGCCATTTCACAATCCTTTGTCACACCTTATGTTATGCTTGATAACGACACTTGTTGGGTGAATCACCTCTTGAATGCTTGGTTTTGCACTAACGCTAACCACATTTGTTTTTCCAAGTGTTTGTTGTCCTTGCTCCTTTTGAAGGAATCACTAGACGGTGCGACATTGGAGAGTGCGCATTGCGAGCTTCAAGATGACGAGTACTTGGTGATTGTCCACTTCTACACAGCGAAGCCATCTCTTTCCCATGGTGATTTGGTTTTCGATCCGAGGTCGGATCTTTCCCAAGGGGGGGAGATGATGCGGAGCATCCTACGGACATCACCATGTCAAGAGTCCGTTTGGCAAGTGACACGTGCGACCTCTACTTCACATATATAAAGGTGTATCATCTCCTTTACACATGCTCACTCGACCCCTTCGAGGATGGTACACTACTTGACATTCCTCTCATGTGCATGCATAGGTATTGCCGGAGCTTCATGGATGACGAGGAGGAGTGCAAGCGCCAAGGAACAACTACACCATCCGCGAAGGAAGCATGGAAGAGAAGACGGAGCTGCAGCAAAGCTACAGCCACCGGACGTCCGACGGACACCGGACGTCCGGCCACCCACAGACCAGACGGCCAGAAGAACTACAACCGACAAGAGCTACAGCGGCCGGACGACCGACGACCACCGGACGTCCGACAAGTATGAGTAATCGGACGACCGACGCCGACCAGATGACCGGTGCCACCTGTCCAGAGAAGAAACATCGGAAGTCCGATGCCCTCCAGACATCCGGACCCCCGCGAGCGACCGGACGTCCGACACCGACCGGACGACCGACACTGCCTGTGCGCAGCCGGGCCTTTGGCCTTGTATCCCTCTCCCACTTACCCCTTTGTGGCTTAGACTATAAATAGGCCTCCCCCTCATCCTTTCTAGGGTTAGCAAAGTGATAGCTCATTTGTATGTGAGCTTTGCTCCTACCTTCTCCTGTTGAGAGAGAGAGACTACTCCATTGGAGGCCAAGGCCTTTTCGGAGAAGATCCCGAGGGATATCAAGACCCCTTCGGGGAAGGATCTATTTAGATCATCAAGCCCCCATGTTCTTTGGATTTGGGATGAACTTTACCTTGTATCTTTCCTTTTGTTGTTCATGTACCCTTGTGGATCTTGTGTGTTTGATTGTCTAGTGGATGTGTGATTGGACTTGTTCTTGAGTGTTCCTCTCGTTTTCCCTTGTGTTCTTCTTGTTCTTCGCGGGATCCCCTCCATTTCGTGAAAGATCGGGCATCTAGGGTTCTACCCTACATCAGGTTAGCATAGGTTTAGCTCATTTTAGAGATAGAGCTTTGCTCATCCTTGTGGTTCTACTCCATCGAGAGACCGCGGCCTCTACGGAGAAGATCCACCCTTGGATTCAAGGCCTCCTCACGGAGATGAACTAGTTACCTCTTGTATCATCCTTTGTTGTGTTTCAATCGTGTATCACTCGTATTGTTCATTGATCTAGCACATGTGTGATCGTTCTCGTTGATTTGAGTGTTTCCCCTTGCGTTTCTCCTCGCGTTTCCCCTCGTGTTCTTCGCGTTCTTCATAGGATCCCCTCCATTTCATTAAAGATCGGCCTTAGGGTTTCCACCCTACATCATCTTGATATCATTAGCCAAGGTTGATCGCGAATTTGGAGTCACTACCCCCACTTTCTAGCCTTGTTTTGTTTGATTTCGTCCTACATCATCCGGACTCTGCCCGGATCTGCTGGACCCTCTCCCAGACGTCCGGATAACCTAGACACCCAAATACCCGTACCCGAGTTCATGAACCCGGATCATCCGGATGTACTCCCGGACCATCCGGACATAGCCCGGATCAGCTGGACCTCCTCCCGGATGTCCGGGTAACCCTGAAACTAACAGTGCTGAATTTTTGTTTCGGCCATAACTAATTCATTCGGAGTCCATTTTTGACATTCCTTAGCTTGTTTTGAAGCTATTGACATCACCCTTCCCACAAAAATACTTCCAACATCATTTGAATCCATCAAATTTTTGGAACTTTGGCATCTTTGCCTAGGCTCTTCACCACATCATCCACATTACCACCACCGACTTTCGCAACCTAACCCATTTTGTTCCCCATCGCATTTGTGGTTGTTTGAGTTGTGATTTGAGTCTCCTAAGGTGTTTCGGCTACTTAGGGATGGTTTCTTCTTCATCAACCACCACCAGCATTTACGCATTGCCAACTTCGAAACCACCACCGCATTCCGCTACCACCATTTGACATTTGCCTTTGGACATTTTGAGTTTGCGTTTTTTCCATTCCCTAGGGTGTTTCGGCTAACTAGGAACAGTTCAAGATCGACAACACCGCCGCTCAACTTCACCAAGGATTCGACATCGACCACCTTCACCATTTTGACACCATAACCGTAAGCAAGAGCGGTAACCTCTATATCATCTTCGTACCATGGTAGCCCATCATTGTACATTCTTCTTGCCATAGTATTGTTAACCCCAAGCCCATTTTGCGTCACTTGCCTATCGAGACTAGCCATTGAGTATTGCCGGTAACGTTACTTGTGCACATTAGTGATCATTGCATACATACCATATCATCTTGATAGCCTCATCTTGGTATCATCATATCATCTCTTGTGTCACAAGATTGTTCCCGCATATACACAATTGCTATCTTGGTTCGTGCATTTTGCATAGTGGCCATATAAAAAAAAGAATAAGCTTTTAAGCAAAGAGAAAAACAAAGAGCTTGTAAGCAATAGCCATAGCATGGCCACATTGCATATCATGCAACCATATTGATAATCTTGGATCATCGTGTGAGAAACACTGGAACATCATACATAATAGCATACTTGGGATAGAAGTCACTGCATTTTTGTCTCTTATAGGTTGTGCACAAGTCTCGTGTCCGCCTATTGAACTATCGTGCTAGCGTCTCTCTAGTGTTGTGCAACAAGAGCATTTTCCGTGGATTCCACATTTTGAGCTCATTCCTTGGTTGCATGACCCCATTTATCTATCCGTGTGTGTGTGTGTTTTCGCGTGCCACATATTGCTATTGGTCTACTTGTTTCACGTGCGAATTTATGAATCTCTTTCAACATTATTGACTCTTGCTAACATTTTGCATCAAATTTTTGTGCCACTATCCTCACCAAGCTCCACCAAAAGCTTTACTTCTGTAGGTGTGAGAATTGACGAGATACGGTACCAATTGTGCTATTTCCTTGCTACACTATTGAGTGATCATTGATCCATTCTCAACATCGGTTAAGGTAGATTTGGTCTAGTTCTTCTCTTTCTCCCACTCACATTTGCTCGAGTCTTGTGATGGATAGTCAAAGCATTTCATCTTCGGTCTTCCATGACAAGGACGGCGCGAACAACTACATCACCAAAACGTCCATCTTCGATCTACAACGACAAATGCAAGGCGCACAATCAAGATTGCGAGAGCGCATCGAGAGCCTCGCCATCGACATACGACACTCCGAAGCACATACAAGAGACTAATTTGACAACAAGCTTTCCGCACAAAAGGAGGAGAAGGATGCACGGATGGAGGAGGTTCGGGCCTTGTTGGTCAACCGTTACTTCCCCTTTGTCATCTTCAAGGTGGTGGCGAGCAAGTCAATCATCTTCGGAGCGCCCATGCGATGCAAGCACAATTCGTCCATGTCCACATCTACATGGAGACCATCATCACATTCGTGATCCACATCATCATGAAGGGCAAGTCACCTCCAAGCATCATGTGCATGACGACGACGAACGCCATCTACTACGAGCTCAGGCACGACAAAGACACCATCAAGATGAAGATGTTCGACACGCGCAAACCTACAAGTCCCAACCAGCTCTACATCAAGCTACGGCCAACCTTCATGAGCACAAGAGAAGACCGCGAGACAAGCACCACCAAGAGGAAGCTACGGCAACCATCACCACTTCGGCATCTTCACCAAGTGTTATCAAGGCATCTTTGCCTTTGGACGTACGGCATCTTCGCCTACTTCCCATGAGTACGCCTACATCGACTTCTTCAACTCCAAGGTGACCACCTACAAGTGAGGGCGACACTTCCATCTTCGGAAGCCCCTCAAGGAAGATGGCCGGGCATGGGAAATTCCCTTCAGTCATGGAGACGAGCTACGAGGTGCCACATCATATGGACCTCATACAAGACGACGACAAGATGGTCGAGCAAGGGCCATCCCCTTCGACCACGGCGACGAGCGCGAACCTCTTCGACAACATGAAGACGGCGCCCCAATGGGACTCATACTCCGAGTCAAGCTACGAGACCACACATGAGACATTATCTTTGGTCTCGGAGGAGAGTGATGATTTGCCACTTCCTATGACATTCTTCTTTGGAGGCGTCATGGATGAGGAGGTTGAGCATGGGACTATCCCTTCAACCAAGGCGACGATAGAAGTTGAGCATGGAGATGTTTGCACCTACATCTCTCCGACACCTATATATGATGAGATGCCCCAATTGCCATGTGAGGAGAGCCACCACCCCATGAGTGAGATGAGTGACTCCACCATATATGACATTGAGTGCATTTCTGATGCGGAGCATCCTATGGTCATACCCATGGACCTACCATCGTCTCATCAAGTGCCAAGAGGACCAAAGACACAATCACGAGCTACAGCTCTCAAGACCGAGGTGACATCTTTCCTTAGTGATATTCCATATGATCCGCTCGAGACATGGCTACTACCTAAGTCCGGAATGTTGTGCATGATCAGGTACCAAAAAAGCCCTCTTGAGGATGCACGTGAAGTCGGACAAGTCCCCAAGCACATGGATGAAGAGAAACGACGGAAGGAACCAGAGGAAGTTCCCAGGCCCCGGACATCCGGCCCCTGAAGCCTACGGCCACAACAGCAGCCCTGCCGAGGAGCACCTCCAGGCACCGGACATCCGGCACGAGCCGCCCAGACATCCGGCCCCAGCCCGGAAATCTGGCGCCCTTCACAGAACCTCACCGAAGCCGGCCACCGCCAGCCCGGACATCCGGCTCAGGCCCCGGACATCTGGCCAAACATGAGCCGCCGGGCATCCGGACCCCAAGCCGGAAATCCGGACCTCGCCTATCCAGAGAGCTCCGAGACTGGACCCTGCCAGCCCAGACATCCGGCACCTCGGGAAGGCTCGGACATCCGGCCCGACGCCCGGACGTCCGGCTCCCCCTGGCTGCGCATAGTGTAAAGGGCCGAGGCCCATGTATCCCTTCGTCCCCCCTAGACTATATATACCTTTCTCCCCCAATGTTTTAGGGTTAGCATTGGTTTAGCTCATATGAGAGATAGAGCTTTGCTCATCCACTTGACACCTACTCCATTGGAGGCCAAGCCCTCCATCTAGGAGAAGATCCCCCAAGTGGATTCAAGCTCTCCACCTAGGAGAAGACCCCCTAGTGGATTCAAGACCTCCTCTTGGAGAAGAACTAGCTACTTTTATCTTTCCTTTGTTGTCTTTGGATCTTGTGATCCCTTTGTGTTCATGGATCTAGCATATGTGTGATCAGATCAAGTCAATTTGAGTGTTTCCTCTTGTTTTCTCCCTTGTGTTCTTCATGTGTTCGTCGTGTTCTTCGTGGGATACTCTCCAAATCGTGAAAGATCGGCCTTAGGGTTTCCACCCTACATCGTCTTGGTATCATGAGCCAAGGTTGATCATGATTTTGGAGCCTCCCCTCTTTGTTTTCTAGCCAAATTTTGTTGATTTTGTCCCAATTTCGAAAATCCCCTACAAAAATAGCCACCCAATTTTTTTTGATTTGTTGGTGTGATGATGTTTTTTTGGATTTGATCAGTGGATTTGATGTGTTACTCGCCTAACTTTTCTCCCAAATCCATCCACGCAATCTCTCGAATTTTGCCTCGACATTTTCTCTACCCACGAGATCCACCGAGTTCGTCCATGGAGCCAGGACCTGGACATCCGGCCCGTGACCCTGGACATCCGGCCCGCAAGCCTGGACATCCGGCCCCTGACAGCAACACCTCCTCCACCACTCGTTTCTTCCGCCTATCTTTCGCCAATTTTGCCGGGCCTACACCAAACCTTCCGCATACCACCACCGCTCTTCGCAACCACCATCGCTTACCCACAACCAACTCCGACAATTTTGCCACATTTGGTCATTGAGAATTTGAGTTGTGGTTCCTGTTTCCTAACGTGTTTCGGCTACTTAGGGATGGTTCAACATCGACATCACCGCCGCTCATCTTCGTCATCGACCTCGACCATTCCATCATTTTGACACCATCCGCCGTACGCAAGGACGGTAACTTTGACGACACTCTCGTATATTCTCCCTTGCCATTGCATTGCTAACCCCATAGCCCATTTTCACGTCACTTACCCATCGAGACTAGTCTTTGAGTATTGCCGGCAACGTAACTTGTGCACATTAGTGGTCATTGCATATATCACTTCATTTTGGTATACATATCTTGGTATCATCTCTTGTGCCACAAGGTTGTCATCGCATATACACAATTGCTATCTTGGTTCGTCAAGTTTTACATAAGTGGCTAAGAAAGAGCTCAAAAGAGAAAGAGCCAAACAAGCTTTTAAGCAAAAGAGAAAGATAAGCAAAGAGCTTTTAAGCAAGCACCATAGCATCATACTACATTAAGATTGTCATACTCGATCATCTTGGATCATATCACCGGAACACCATGCATATAGCATACTTGGGATAGAAGTCGTTGCATTTTTTCTGGGTAGGTTGTGCACAATTCTCATATACGCCTATTGAGCAATCATGCTAGCGTCTCTCTAGAGTTGTGCAACAAGAGCATTTTCCGTGGATTCCACATTTTGAGCTCATTTTTGGTTGCACGACCCCATCTATCTTTCCGTGTGTGTGTTTCCGTGTGCCACATTTGCAAATTTGCGAATCTTTTTCAACATTATTGAGTCTCACTAACAATTGCATAAACTTTGTCCACCATCCTCACCAAGCTCCACCAAATGCTTTATTTGTGTAGGTGTGAGAAATTGACAAGATCCGGTACCAATTGTGCTATTTCCTTCTTACACTATTGAGTGATCATTGATCCATTTTCAACATCGGGAAAGGTACATTAGGTCTAGTTCTTTTCATTCTCCACTCACATTTGCTTGCGATGATGGACAGGGCAACTACTTCTTCGAACCCACTCTTCCTCGACCAAGATGAGGACCCGAACACCTACGTCACCAAGAACCACCTCTTTGGCGCACAACGAGCTTTGCACCAAGAACAACAAGCATTGAGTGACTGCATCGACAACCTCGCCACCGACTTGTGACAATCCGAGCAATGTACAAGAGACTACTTTGACAACAAGCTCGATGAACAAAAACAAGAAAGCAATGCAAGAATGGATGAGATTCGAGCCTTGTTGGTCAACCGCTCTTCTACCTCTTCATCCTACTCAAGACGGAGCCACTCAAGTCGACATTCTTCTCATTCTTCTTCGGATGCAAGTCCTCCTCGAGCTCGTTCGTATCGTCGCCAAGACCATGAAGATCATCACGCTCCACGAAACCCATTTCATGGCAATGGTTTACAAGACCGTCTCCGAGCATGTGAGCGACAACGTCGACAAGATAATGATCCTATGGTCCAACAACAAGCTCCATTACACCAAGATCGACAAGAACAACAAGATGGTGATGCTATTCGACAAAAACACCAAGATGGTGATGGCCCTCGACAAGTGCAACAACATCATGAGGAACAAAACCTTGAAGCACAACATGCTCTTCGCGAAGCTACACTAGACGTCTGCGAGCGCAACTGCCAAGCCCGACTTCAAGAAGAGGCCCTCCGCTGAGAGCGCCAAGAAGAAGCCGCACGTCTTGAGGAGCTTCAAGAAATGAGGAATTATGCTAACCTTCCACGACCTCAACACCAAGCTAACAATGAGGCGCAATAGAACCAAGCGGTTCAAGACCCTCCTCCACGGCATGACCGTCATCATCATCACCATCGACCTCAACACAATGATGAGCAACGCTATGGCAAGCTCAAGTTCACCATGCCCAAGTTCTTCGGAAGCAACGATCCCGAAGAGTACCTTTCATGGGCATTGAAGGTCGACAAGATCTTTCGTTTGCACAACTATGATGAAGACAAAAAGATCGCCATGGCATCCCTTGAGTTCCAAGACTATGTCCTTATTTTGTGGGAACAAGTCATTAAGCGTCGTGAGGCAAGAGGCGAACCACCCATCACAACATGGAATCAAATGAAGGATGTCATGCGAGCATGCTTTGTGCCAACCTAATACAACCGCGACCTCTTCAAGAAATTACAACTCCTCAAGCAAGGAAAAAAGAGCGTTGAAGAGTATTACAAGGAAATGGAGATTGCCATGATACAAGCCAATGTCATGGAAGATGATGAGCAAACTATGGCACATTTCTTGAATGGGCTCAATTACGCAATCAAGAAGATCGCCGACTTCCAACCTTACTCCAACTTCATCGAGCTAGTGCATCAAGCTACCAAGGTGGAACGCCAAGTGCAAGATGACTTCAAGTATGCCAAGTTCTCTTCCAAGACCTATGGCTCCTCTTACAATCAAGCTTCAACGACTTCGACACCCTCTTCCACGACGAAAGCTTCACCAAGCAACTTCAAGCCGAGAGCTTCATCATCTACAACTCCACCGGATGAGACCCTCAAGACAAGTTCCATCAAGTGCTTCACATGTGGCAACAGAGGCCACAAGTCCTTCGAGTGTACCAATAAGCGTACCATGATCCTCAACGACGACGGCACCTATCACTCCATGAGTGAAGATGAAATGGAAGCCCTTGAGCACGTGGCTATGCACGGGCAAGTGAATGAAGATGAATATGACCAAGTCTTTTGTGACAACGATTCGAGCCCCGCTCTCGTTGTCTCCAAGGTCCTGACACTTCAACATCAACAAGGCAAAGACCAAAGATTTCATATCTTCCACACCAAAGCGGGCATCAATGGAAGGTCCATGAAGGTCATCATCGACGGAGGAAGTTGTCACAACTTGGCAAGCGAAGAGCTATGTTCCAAGCTCCAATTGGTCAAGATGAAGCACCCTCGCCCCTATAAGGTCCAATGGCTTAGCGCACTATTCAAGTGGAGCACATGGTTCAAGTTTCCTTCAAGATCGGAGCATATGAAGACACTTTGGAATGCGATGTGGTTCCCATGTCCGTTTGCCATCTCCTACCTAGACGACCATGGCAATTCGACCGCGGCATCATCCACAACGGATGAACCAATCACTATAGCTTCAAGATGAAGGGAAAGGAGTACGTACTATGACCTATGTCACCAAGCCAAGTGATCACTGACAAGCAAGCAACCACACATCGTGGAGAGAATGGTGAGAGAGTGAGCCACCCAAAAGGGAGTGAGAGCCACAAGCCCAAAATGAGTGCCTCTACAATGAGCAACAAGAAAAAGCTAGTGCTATTCGCTACCAAAAGTGAGATGAGAGAAGTGTGTGAGAACCCATTGAGTGTTATGCACTATGTCCTATTGTGCAAGGATGAAGCAACAACAACTAACACCCCGCACTCTCTACCTTTAGTGTTGTCTTATATCTTGCAGGACGACGCAACAACAACAACAACAACATGGACGTCTTCCCCGATAAGCTACCTCCAGGACTACCTCAGCTGCGAGGCATCGAACACCGCATCGACCTCATACCCAGAGCCCCTCTTGCTAACAAAGCACCCTACCATGTGATGCGGAGCATCCCACGGTCATCCCCATGCACCTACCTACGTCGCCCACGACACCACTTGGACCAATGACAAGAGTTGGAGCAAAGGCTATCGAAACAAAGGTGAACTTGCTCCTCTCTGAACTACCACCTTCTACATACGAGACATGGCTACTACCTCAAGCGGAGACCCTATGTGTGATCAGGTACTTGGAGGAAAGCCACGGGACAGCTACGCCCATTGGACAAGACGATGAGAACACCAAGTACGAGGACCAAGAGGAAGAGATGCCAGGAAGCTACAGCCCCCGGACGACCGGCACCTGTCGGACGTCCGACGCCTGGAGGCACCAGCCGAGTCCCAGCCTGCGCACGCTCCAGCGGCAGGACGACCGACACCAACCGGACGTCCGACACACTCCAGCCACCGGACGACCGAGCCCCTCCGGATGACCGGTGCCACCATCATAGAACCAAAACGTCAGAAGTATGGAGACCACCAGACGACCGACGCACTAGACGTTCGACCCCGACCGGAAGTCTGACAGATGCACAACAGAGCCAAAACATCGGAAATCCGACACTCACCGGATGTCCAAGCGCCTGCGAGACACCGGACGACCGGTAACTGTCGTACGTCCGACGCCTGTGAGTTGACAGCGTGTTGGGCCGAAGCCCATGTCCCCCTTCGTCCACTTAGACTATATATACTCCTCCTCCCTCTTTCTAGGGTTAGCATAGGTTTAGCTCATTTTAGAGATAGAGGTTTGCTCATCCTTGTGGTTCTCCTCCATCGAGAGACCGCGGCCTCTACGGAGGAGATCCACGCTTGGATTCAAGACCCCTCACGGGAAGATCCATCACGGACTCAAGGCCTCCTCACGGAGCTGAAATAGTTACTGTTTGTATCGTCCTTTGTTAGCCTTGGATTGTGTATCTCTCTTTGTGTTCATGGATCTAGCACATGTGTGATCGTATCTCGTTGATTTGAGTGATTCCTCTCGTTTCCCCTCGTGTTTTCCCCTCGTGTTCTTCGCGGGATCCCCTCCATTTCGTGAAAGATCGGCCTTAGGGTTTCCACCCTACATCATCTTGGTATCATGAACCTAGGTTGATCACGAATTTGGAGCCCCCACTCTTGTTTTCTAGCCTTGTTTTGTTGATATTGTCCCAATTTTGAAAATTCCCTACCAAAAATAGCCCCAATTTTTTTTTGTGATTTGTTGGTATTGATGAAGTTTTGTTGGATTTGATCCATGGATTTGCTTTGCCACGAGTGAATCTAGCTTTCCCCCATCATCTCCACCATTTCCATCCACAAATTCATCAATTTTTGCCCAAATTTTGCCCCTCCACCACAAACCCTAGAAGTTCATCCCGTGCCCGAAATCGCCCAGGCACCGGACGTCCGACAGTCTCCTGACTTCCGACAACCACCGGTCATCTGACCACCACCGGACGTCCGACGTTTCCTGACAAAACTGAACATTTTCAGTTTGCCACTGACCCACTCCCACTTCCGCATACGCCCTCCCATTCCACTACACCATCCGACTCCACCACCACTTTTCGCAACCACCATCGCTTACCCGCTACCAACTCCGACAATTTTGCCTCATTTGGTCTTTGAGAATTTGAGTTGCGGTTTCCGTTTCCTAACGTGTTTCGGCTACTTAGGGACGGTTCGACGACATCACCGCCGCTCATCCTCGTCATCGACCCCGACTCCTTCATCACCTTGACACCTCGACCGTAAGCAAGGATGGTAACCTCGATGACACTTCGTGTAATCCTTGCCATTGCATTCATAACCCCATAGCCCATTTTGCGTACCTTTCCTATCGAGACTAGCCTTTGAGTATTACCGGCAACGTTACTTGTGCACATTAGTGGTCATTGCATATATGACATCATATTGGCATACATATCTTGGTATCATCTCTTGTGTCACAAGGTTGTCATCGCAAATACCCAATAGCTACCTTGGTTCGTCAAGTTTTGCATGGGAAAGAGCTCAAAAGAGAAAGAGCCAAACAAGCTTTTAAGCAAAAGAGAAAGATAAGCAAAGAGCTTTTAAGCAAGAACCATAGCATCATACTACATTAAGATTATCATACTCGATCATCTTGGATCATACCACCGGAACACCATACATATAGCATACTTGGGATAGAAGTCGCTGCATTTTTGCTTTGTAGGTTGTGCACAAGTCTCGTATACACCTATTGTGCAATCGTGATATCGTCTCTCTAGCATTGTGCAATAAGAGCATTTTCCAAGGATTCCACATTTTGAGCTCATTTTTGGTTGCACGACCCCATCTATCTTTCTGTGTGTGCGTTTCTGTGTGCCACATTTTGCTTGTTCTACTTGTTGCATTTGCAAATTTGCGAATCTTTTTCAACATTATTGAGTCTCACTAACAATTGCATAAATTTTGTCCACCATCCTAACCAAACTCCACCAAAGTCTTTATTTGTGTAGGTGTGGGAAATTGACGGGAACCGATACCAATTGTGCTATTTCCTTGTTACATCATTGAGTGATCTTTGAGCCATTCTCAACATCGGTCAAGGTACACTTGGTATAGTTCTTCTCTTTCTTCCACTCACACATTTAGTTGGAATGATGGATAGGCCAAGTACTTCTACCAACCCACTCTTCATAGAGCAAGATAAGGACCCGAACAACTACGTCACCAAGAACCACCTCTTCGGTTCACAAAGAGCTTTGCATCAAGAACAACAAGCATTGAGGGACCGCATCGACAACCTCGCCACCGACTTGCGACATTCCGAGCAACGTACAAGAGACTACTTCGACAACAAGCTCAATGAACAAAAACAAGAGAGCAATGCAAGAATGGACGAGATCCGTGCCTTGTTGGTCAACCGTTGTTCTACCACTTCATCATATTCAAGGCAGAGTCACTCCAGTCGACATTCCTATGACACCATCTCCGGTTCAAGTACACCGACATCGAACATTCTTCGTCGAGCCGCGCGCCAGGATCGTCAAGCAAACCGCAATCATCTACATGGCAATGATCCACAAGAGCATCTTGAAGAGCAAGAACATCGGCATCATCTAAATCAAGCTACCCTTGCGCAAGCACAAGAAAGGCAATGACAACGCCAACAAGAGGAAGCGCAAGAACGCCAATGACTACGAGAGCGAATGCAAGAGCGAGCACGTCAACACCAAGATGAGCAAGACGCCGAAGCTCTCTGTCAACAACAACAACGACGTGAAGCGCAAGCCCTTGAGGATTAACGTGCCCTCCGGGACACAAATCATGCCATCGCCGCCCGCAACTGACGTGTTCGTGAAGAAGAAGAAGAAGAAGAAGAAGAAGAAGAAGAAGAAGAAGAAGAAGAAGAAGCGCTTCGTGAGGAAGTACAAGAGCGACGACAACAAGCATGGTTGCACTGACAAGTCTCACAAGCTTATACACAAGCTCGACAAGAACCACAAGCTCACCATGAGCAACAAGACAATGGGAATCCTCCACGCCAAGAGAAACTAGAGGTTGAAAATCCTCCATGTCAAGGGCGTCATCACCCTCGACCCCAACACAATGAAGAGCAACGCTACGGCAAGCTCAAGTTCACCATGCCCAAGTTCTCCGGAAGCAATAATCCCGAAGAGTATCTTTCATGGGCATTGAAGGTTGACAAGATCTTTCATTTGCATAGCTATGAGGAAGAGAAGAAGATCGCCATGGCATCCCTTGAGTTCCAAGACTATGTCCTCATTTGGTGGGAACAACTAATTGAGCGCCGTGAGGCAAGAGGTGAACTACCCATCACAACTTGGGCGCAAATGAAGGATGTCATGAGAGCGCGCTTTGTGCCAACCTACTACAACCGTGACCTCTTCAAAAAGTTAGAACTCCTCAAGCAAGGAACAAAGAGCGTTGAAGAGTACTACAAGGAAATGGAGATTGCCATGATACGAGCCAATGTCACGGAAGATGATGAGCAAACTATGGTACGTTTCTTGAATGGACTCAATCACCCTATCAAGAAGATCACTGACTTCCAACCTTACTCCAACCTCATCGAGCTAGTGCACCAAGCTACCAAGGTGGAGCAACAAGTGCAAGATGACTTCAAGTATGCCAAGTACTCTTCCAAGAAATACGGTTCCAACAACCAAGCTTCAACGACTCCAACACCTTCTACCTCAACCAAACCTTCTACAAGCAACGGCGACAAGTCAAGTTACAAGAAAACTTTTACATCCTCAAGTTGTCCTCCTACTACAAGCAACTTCAAGCCGAGAGCTTCATCATCTACAACTCCACCAGATGAAACCATCAAGACAAGTTCCATCAAGTGCTTCGCATGCAGCGGCCGAGGCCACAAGTCCTTCGAGTGCACAAACAAGCGTACCATGATCCTCAACGACGACGGCACCTATGACTCCATGAGCGAAGAGGAAATGGAAGCCCTTGAGCACATGGCCATGCACTGGCGCGTCAACAAAGACGAAGATGATCAAGTCTTTTGTGACGAAGATTCGAGCCCCGCTCTCGTTATCTCCAAGAGGTCTTGACACTTCAACATCAACAAGACAAAGACCAAAGATGCTATATCTTCCACACCAAGGCGGGCATCAATGGAAGATCCGTGAAGGTCATCATCGACGGAGGAAGTTGCCACAACTTGGCAAGCGAAGAGCTATGTTCCAAGCTCCAATTGGTCAAGATAAAGCACCCTCGCCCCTACAAGGTCCAATGGCGTAGCGACTTCGGCACTATTCAAGTGGAACACATGGTTGAAGTTTCCTTCAAGATCGGAGCATACGAAGACACTTTGGAATGCGACGTGGTTCCCATGTCCGTTTGCCATCTCCTTCTTGGACGACCATGGCAATTCGACCGAGGCGTCATCCACAACGGACGAACCAATCACTATAGCTTCAAGATGAAGGGAAAGGAGTACGTGCTACGACCTATGTCACCAAGCCAAGTGATCGCCGACAAGCAAGCAACCACACATCATGGAGAGAATAGTGAGGGAGTGAGCCACCCAAAAGGGAGTGAGAGCCACAAGCCCAAAATGAGTGCCTCCACGATGAGCGACAAGAAAAACTTAGTGCTATTCGCTACCAAAAGTGAGATGAGAGAAGTGTGTGAGAACCCATCAAGTGTTATGCACTATGTCCTTTTATGCAAGGACGAGGCAACAAGGAATAACACCTCTCACAATCTACCTTTAGTGTTATCTTCTCTATTGCAGGAATTCCAAGATGTATTCCCCAACGAGCTACCTCTGGGTATACCTCCCCTTCGAGGCATCGAACACTGCATTGACCTCATCCCCGGAGCACCTCTTCCTAACAAGGCACCATATCGCATCAATCCCGAAGAAACCAAGGAGATCCAACGGCAAGTACAACAACTCATCGACAATGGCCATGTACGAGAAAGCTTGAGCCCATGTGCCGTCCCGGTAATCCTTGTTCCCAAGAAAGATGGTACATATCGCATGTGTTCAGATTGTCGTCATATGAATGCTATCACCGTTCGTTATAGATATCCTATTCCACGCCTTGATGATATGCTAGATGAGCTTAGCGGAGCCACTATTTTCTCCAAAATTGATCTTAAAAGTGGCTATTACCAAATCCGCATACAAGAAGGTGACGAATGGAAAACTACATTTAAGACCAAATTTGGCTTATATGAATGGCTTGTTATGCCAATGGGCTTATCCGAAGCACCCGGTACTTTCATGCCCGTCATGCATTTTGTTCTTAGGCCCTACATTGGTGTATTTGTTGTTGTCTACTTTGACAATATTCTTGTATTTAGGAAATCTGTCAAAGATCATGTCACCCATCTTAGAACCGTTTTGCAAACTCTTAGAAAAGAGCGCCTTTATGCTAATATGGACAAATGCCTTTTTGGTGTTGATAAGCTTGTTTTCTTGGGTTTCGTTGTGTCTTCTAAGGGTGTTCATGTAGATGAATCTAAGATCAATGCTATCAAAACATGGCCACAACCAACCAACTTGCAACAAGTGTGAAGTTTTCTTGGCTTAGCCGGTTTCTATCATAGATTCGTGAAGGATTTTAGCACCATCGCTTTACCTTTACAAGCCTTGAGTAAGAAAAATGCACCATTTGTTTGGGGACCATCTCAAGATACCGCACTCAAAGAACTACTTTTGGCCCAAGATGTTCCGAGATGTCTCACGCTTCACCAACCGATGCTCTTTATGTCGCAAAGCTAAGTCTAAATCTCAATCCCATGGTCTCTATATGCCACTTCCTATTTCATATCATCCATGGGAAGATATTAGTATGGACTTTGTACTTGGTTTGCCTCGAACTCGAAATGGCAAAGATTTCGTGTTTGTTGTTTTGGACCGATTCTCTAAAATGGCTCATTTCATCCCATGCAACAAGATAGATGATGCTTCACATGTTGCAAATCTTTTTTGTAGGGAAATCTTGCGCCTACATGGAGTGCCCAAGACTATCGTATCGGACCGCGATGTCAAGTTCCTAAGCTACTTTTGGAAGACCTTATGCGCCAAGCTCGGAATCAAGCTCTTGTTCTCTTCTGCATACCATCCCCAAACTAACGGCCAAACGGAGGTCACGAACCGTACGCTATCTACTCTCCTACGCGTGTTGATCAAGAAGAACATCAAGGAGTGGGAAGAGTGTCTACCCATCGACGACTACGCCTACAATCAAGCATGACACTCTACTACCGGCAAGTCCCACTTCGAGGTCATCTACGGCTTCAACCCATTGTCCCCATTGGACATTCTACCTCTACCACTACAAGAGCTGTAACATCCCAATTTTCCTAAATTAGGATGTTAATAGATCATTCATATGCTTCTCATATTTTTATTTGCATTATTTTCTTTTTCGGAATATTCGAATCATTATGCAACTAAAGGCAGTTTATTGGAGTGGAGATAACATGACTTCTCCCCTGTTTTAAAAATGTTCATAATGTCCAGAATATTATTTCCAGTTCATCTGATATGTTTTGGTATTTTCCATAAACTCCAAAATATTTTATTTGAGTGTTTTATTACTGTTTGTGTGGCCTATTACATAAAAACAATTTTTTGAAAATTGCATTAGTTGAGGAACTAGTTCTCCTGTACTGTATACTGGTAGGTATATTTTTACTGTGTGCTTATATTATTTTTAGGATTTATTCTGTTGTGTGTTTTTATTTTAGTTATTTTGTTTATGTAGCTTTTGTTACAAAAAAGGAAAGCCAGCCGGCCGGCCAGCCGCGGCCCAGCTCCCCTTGCACGCAGCCCACTAACGCGCTGCCGTCGTAGCCCACTAATGCGCCACACCCCAGCCCGCTCCCTCGCCTCAGCCACCGACTAGCGGGCCCCGCACCACGCCCCTGCTCGTCTCTTTCCCCGAGCCGGTCGGATGAACATGCGCAGCCGCACGCGCACCTGACGCTGAGCTGGATCGATCTCGCGGCCTAGTCGATCCCGTGTGCACCAGGGACACCGCACGCGAGGCAAAGCCCTAGGGGAAACCTCCCGGGGCCTTCTCCCCCTCGTCACACGTCTGCACGCAGCCGCTGAGCGAAACAGATCTCACCAAGGAGCTCAACGCGCAGCCGTCTTCGCCGGTCGTCCTTGCCGTCGTAAGAGCACTTCGAGTCGCGCCACTTGTTTCCTTCGAACCTCCTCTTGGTTACCCGCATTTTTGACAAGTTCCTGTGCACCACAACGCGCCGGAGCGACCACCCACTGCCGAGCCGAAGCTCCGGAGCAGCCGCCGTTTACCCTGCCACCGGAGCAAGCAGAGGGAGCCTCGTCGCCCTTTAACCTCACCACCGCCTCAGCCACTCGACACCGCACCCGCCTGTCACCTCGTCTTTGCCGGAGACCCACCGGAGGAGCGCCGCCGCCGGCCGACCCGCCGCTGTCGTCCTCTGTTTCGGTGAGTACGCGCACCTAGCAATGCTTCGGCCAATCGTGTGGCAACACATGGCCAGTCGCTACAGTAGACAGACCAGGAGGTTTCTGTTGTTTTTTCTTCTTCAGATTTTCACCTAATTTTCAGCTAGCAATATCTTTTATTCTGTATACCAAAATTAGGTGATTCTTTTTCCTGTGAACTCACAAAAACCAGTACCGTATCACAATACCAACTTTGCACATGTTTGCACTGTTTAAATTTGAATTCATTCAAATTTGAATCAAACCTTCCAGAGGCCATAACTTTTAAATCATTTGACGAAATTTAGTGATTCTTTTTGCGTTGTGATCTTATTGCATTGTAGGTGATTTGTACATGCTTTTATGCTGCTATTGTTGGATTTTTACAATGATTTCTTTCTATTGGTTTTATTTTGGTTCTATTTGAGTTCGATAATTGATTTGTTGATTGTCTAAAACATGTAGATTGTCCGGAGTGCGATGCGAACTATTGTCAGGAGTGTGAATTTCTGAACCAGAACCAAGGCAAGTTACATGTTGATCATCCTTCACCTATTTTTTTCTATGCATGTAGTCTATATCACATTATGAATATATGCATGTATAGGAATACTATATTATTTTTGCTATATGTTGAGCTATCTCCCGTTAATGCAGATCGTGGTAGTTGTAGTTTTGCTATGCTTTGTAGACGGGGGTGGTTCGTGTATACATTGAGCTTATGTGAGGATTGTTTATATATATAACAAATTTAGTAGTAATTAAGGATTTAATTCACCTCTGGGCGGAAGTGGTATTGCTAGGGTGGTTTCAAGAACATCATGGTTTATACCCTCTGAATGTAAGTGGAATGCCGCCCAGGTTCAAAAAGACCAGACAGACTTAGTGACTAGTAGCGTCCATGTACGGCCACTGGCTAAATGGGCTCTGGCTTAGTTGTCCAGTTGCAGAAACCTTACCCGGATGTGCCAGTAGATGTAGTCACGATAGTTGGGATGGGCCTCCTGTGGGACTAGGGGACTGCTTCTGAAAGACTTCATCTCAATCTTTCGGTTGGGTCCAGTGGGTAACGCGTACTAAACTCTGCAGAGTATTAAAAACTAATCATGATTAGCCGTGTCCCCGGTTATGGACAAATATTGTGCGACTATGCTATTACAGTTGTTGGATGATCTTGACAGATGTGACACTTAATAAATTTGTTGGGAAACTTAATAATGGGTAGGTTGGAGTTGGACTTGCCAATTCAACCTTGTGTGTTTAATTGTAGTAACAAAGAATGAAATAAAAATTTGACTATTAGGTAGTTATGAGGACAAAATCAGCTTTCTGCAAAATTAACCCTCAAGCCTTCCATTTGTTGCTATGCATATACATGTAGGTCTGCTTTATTATTATTCCTGTGTAACTTGCCAATACATTAAAAGTATTGACCTATACGGCTGCAACGTCTCATGTTGCAAGATATTCAGACGAAGAGTAAGGTACCGTTAGGGTCGCGGGTCTGCACTCAGCATCGCCAGTGTCTATGATGGGACTCGTCATTATTGCTGCTACTTTTTCGCTGTTTGATTGAATAAAGCTAGCCATGTGCTATGCAGATTGTTTTATTATATAAATTCTGGATCATACGTTCTAATAAATGATGCACTTGTTATTCTGGTATTCATCTATACTGTGTGTGCTGGCGAGTCGATCCAGGGACTAGCACAGTAAGCACAGAGACTCAAATCCTTCGAGGTTTGGTCATTACAGATGGCATCAGAGCAGTGTGTTGACTGTAGGACGTGACCCTAGAAAATGGATTAGAAAAGCCATAGGTGTGAAAATTATTTTATCAACTAGTTATACTTCTTGCTATTTAGTAGTTCACCCCCTCTAGTATCTTGACCAGTTAAGCAGGAACTAGTGCTGAGACCACCATTCAAGTTTGTTTTATATTGCAACGTTATCGCGTTAGCGTATCTGATTATGCCCACTTTCGTGGTATGAAGATACTAGATTGTTTGCTTGATTGGTAGTTTGTTTGTTAAATTACATCTTGTCAAAATTATTTGACTATATATATAATATTATCTTATTGTTTGTTGTTTGTTTGTTGGTGTTATTTGTTGTTGTGTTTTGTTGCCATGATCATATTATGCAGATGGGTAGAATATATTTATATATACATAGTCTTTGGCCCTATTATATCTATAACTCATCTATTCTTGCCCACCAGATGGCACCGAGGCATGACACTAGACACACTGGTTCAGGAGGAGACAACAATGGCAATGATGTACCACCATACATACAGCAGGTTATTGAGGGACAGGCCCAGTTGATCCAGTTGCTTGCTCAGAACCAGAATAATAACAACAACAATCCGCCGCCACCGCCACGTGTGGATATGCTTACCAGGTTCTTGAGGTTGAATCCTCAGAGGTTCTCCAGCACCCCTGAACCTATTATGGCTGATGATTGGCTCCATGCAGTCAATAAGAACCTGGAGACGGTTGGATGCACAGATGCAGAGAGGGTGAGGTTTGCCTCACACTTGTTGGAGGATCCTGCTGCAGCTTGGTGGGACAATTACTTGGTCACTTATCCCATTGCTACTATCACATGGCCACAGTTTCAAGAAGCTTTCCATGCTGCACATGTGTCTGCTGGTGCTATGAGTCTGAAAAAGGAGTTTCACTGTTTGTGCCAGGGAGGTCTCACAGTGAATGCGTATGTGGAGGAATTTAATAATCTTGCACGTTATGCTCCTAATGATGTTAACACTGATGCAGCTAGGCAGGAGAAATTCTTGGAAGGCCTAAATGATGAGTTGAGCATTCAGTTGACAGTGGCCACTTTTAATAATTGCCAGGACCTGATTGATCAGGCTATTATGCCGGAGGGGAAGCATCAGGCCATAGAGAATCGCAAGAGGAAGCACAATAACAATAACAGGTATAATTAGGGACCACAGCAGAAGCCACGCACTTCATATCATGGTAATCGAGGTAATGGACATAATCATCATGGAGGTAATGGGCATCATAATCATCATGGAGGGAATGGCCACAACCATAATGGCCACCATCATCACAATGGGCACAAGAGTAACAATGGCAATGGTAATGGTAGTGGAGGGAATAATAACCAGAGCCGCCAGAGTATGCCTATGCAGAGGGACATTAGCTAGGTTCAGTGCTACAAGTGTAGGCAGATGGGCCACTACTCCAATGCTTGTCCAGGGAACAAGAACAGTAATGGGGATTCAGGAGTCAACAAGCCAAACCCCTTCCAAAAGGGTCATGTCAACCATGTTAATGTGGAGGAGGTCTATAATGAAGCTGATGCAGTGATTGGTAAGCTCTTGATTAATTCAGTACCTGCACTTGTTCTTTTTGATACTGGTGCATCGCATTCATTTATTTTGAGGGTATTTGTTGATAAACATGCATTGCCAACCAAAACCCTTAGTATGCCTATTAGAGTGAGTTCCCCAGGAGCTGAGATGATAGCAGGTGTTGGTTGTCATCAGTTGGCCTTGTCTATTGGGAAGCATGAGTTTCCTACAGATTTGATTATATTGAAGTCACAAGGTCTGGATATTATTTTGGGTATGGATTGGTTGCAGTTATATAAAGGTCTTATTGATTGTGCCAGTCGATCTATTACTCTCAGTGCACCAGGAGGGAAGAGGATCAAATATGTATGAAAGTATAAGCATAATCAGGTACAGGTGAACTCTCTTAAGGGGGGTAGCCTGGAAGAGGTGCCAGTTGTGAGGGATTATCCAGATGTGTTTCCAGAGGAGTTGCCAGGTATGCCACCAGATAGAGATATTGAGTTTCTTATTGATTTAATACCAGGCACTGGACCAATTGCAAAGAGACCGTATAGAATGCCTCCTCAAGAATTGGAGGAATTGAAGAAGCAGATAAGAGAATTGCAGGCACATGGATTTATTCGCCCAAGTTCATCACCTTGGGGAGCTCCAGTTTGCTTGTGGAGAAGAAGGATGGGACCTTGAGGATGTGTGTTGATTATCGTTCTCTAAATGAGGTAACCATTAAGAATAAGTATCCTTTGCCTATGATAAATGATCTATTTGACCAGTTGGAGGGAGCTACTGTGTTTTCTAAGATTGACCTTCATTCTGGTTATCATCAATTAAATATTCGTGAGCAAGATATTCCAATGACTGCTTTTACCATGAGGTATGAGTTGTATGAATATACTGTGATGTAATTTGGATTGACTAACGCTCCTGCATACTTCATGAATATGATGAACAAGGTGTTTATGGAGTTCTTGGATAAATTTGTGGTTGTTTTCATTGATGATATATTGGCGTTCTCCAAAGAGAATGAGGTGCATCTGCGTTTTGTATTGGAGAAACTGAGGAAACATCAGTTGTATGCCAAGTTCAGCAAATGTGAGTTTTGGCTGGATGAGGTAGCATTCCTTGGACATGTTGTGTCAGGTAATGGAGTTGCAGTTGATCCATCTAAGGTTGCTGTAGTTACAGAGTAGGAGTCACCCACATCAGTTGGGGAGATTTGCAGCTTTTTGGGTCTTGCAGGTTATTACAGGAGGTTTATTAATAACTTTTCCAAGATTTCAAAGCCTATGACTGAATTGTTGAAGAAGGAGAAGAAATTTGTTTGGACTGATGAATGTGAAGCCAGTTTTCAGGAATTGAAGCGGCGTTTGGTTACAACACCAGTCTTAACTCTGCCAGATATACATAAGGACTTCCATGTATATTGTGATGCTTCTCGTCAAGGACTTGGGAGTGTTTTGATGCAGGAAGGTAAAGTTGTTTCATATGCTTCACGTCAGCTTAAGAATCATGAGCATAATTATCCTACACATGATTTGGAGTTAGCCTCAGTTGTGCATGCATTGAAAACTTGGAGGCCATATCTTATTGGTAATCATTGTGATATATTTACTGATCATAAGAGCTTGAAGTATATTTTTACTCAGAAGGATTTGAACCTCAGGTAGAGGAGATGGTTGGAGCTTATTAAGGATTATGATTTGAATGTGCAGTATCATCCTGGTAAGGCTAATGTTGTTGCTGATGTATTGAGTCGTGGGAGTCATATTAATGCAATTAATATTGATGATATGCCACCAGAGTTATGTGAGCAGTTCAGGAATCTCAGATTGGAGATGGTTCCTAAGGGATATTTGGCAACATTGGAGGTAAAGCCTACTTTGCTTGACAGGATCAGAGAAGCTCAAAAGGATGATAAGGAGATTGCTGTGATAAAAGAGAATATGACTGAAGGTAAAGAAGAAGGTTTCCATGAGGATGAACATGGGGCCATATGGTTCGAGAAGCGTATTTGTGTACCTCAAGATGCAGATATCAGGAAGTTGATTCTTCAGGAGGCGCATGATTCACCTTATTCTATCCACCCAGGTAATACTAAGATGTATTTGGATTTGAGGGAAAGGTTTTGGTGGCCTAGCCTGAAGAGGGAAATTGCTGGATATATTGCAACATGTGATGTGTGCCAGAGAGTTAAAGCAGAACATCAGAGACCAGCAGGTTTGTTACAGCCATTGCCTATACCTGACCAGAAGTGGGATGATATTGGTATGGACTTCATTACAGGTCTACCCAGGACTCGGTCAGGTTATGATTCTATTTGGGTAGTTGTTGATCGTTTGACTAAAGTTGCTCACTTCATCCCGGTAAAGACTACTTATACCAGTGCTCAGCTAGCAAATATTTATATGTCTAAGATTGTTTGTCTGCATGGAGTTCCAAGGAAGGTAGTGTCTAATAGAGGTACTCAGTTCACAGCCAAATTTTGGCGTCAGTTGCATGAATCCTTGGGCACCAGGCTGGAGTTCAGTACAACTTTCCATCCATAGACAGATGGGCAGACAGAGAGGGTCAATCAGATTTTGGAGGATATGTTGAGAGCTTGTGCTTTGGACTATTGGTCCAGTTGGGATGATAATTTACCTTATGCAGAGTTCTCATATAATAACAGTTATCAGGCTAGTCTGAAGATGGCACCATTTGAGGTATTATATGGTAGAAAGTGCAGGACACCGTTGATGTGGGATGAGGTTGGAGAGCGTCAATTCTTTGGACCAGACTTGATCAGAGATGCTGAGGAGAAGGTCAAGTTGATTCATGATAGGTTGAAGATAGCACAGTCCAGACAGAAGAGTTATGCAGATGCAAAACGTAAGGATGTGACATATGAGGTAGAAGACCATGCATATCTTAGAGTTTCACCACTTCATGGAATTAAGAGGTTTGGGATCAAGGGTAAGTTAGCAACATGTTTTGTGGGGCCTTACAAGATCTTGGAGCGTAGAGGAGAGGTAGCTTATCAGCTGGAGTTGCTAGAATCTTTGTCTGGAGTTCACGATGTGTTTCATGTATCCCAGTTGAAGAAGTGCCATGCAGAGATGATGGATGTTCCTTTGAGGGACACAGTGCCACTTGAGGCAATTCAGTTGGAGAGTGATTTGACAAATGAGGAGAAGCCTGTTAAGATTATGGAGACAGCAGAGAGAGTTACTCGCACCAAGACAATCAAGTTATGCAAGGTTCGGTGGCATCATCATATAGAGGAAGAAGCTACCTGGGAACGAGAGGAAGATCTCACGCGGGATCACCCACACCTATTTGCTAGCCAGCCCGAATCTCGAGGACGAGATTCATCTTAAGGGGGGTAGGTTTGTAACATCCCAATTTTCCTAAATAAGGATGTTAATAGATCATTCATATGCATCTCATATTTTTATTTGCATTATTTGCTTTTTCAGAATATTCGAATCATTATGCAACTAAAAGGCAATTTATTGGAGTGGAGATAACATGACTTCTCCCCTATTTTAAAAATGTTCATAATGTCCAGAATATTATTTCCAATTCATCTGATATGTTTTGGTATTTTCCATAAAATCCAAAATATTTTATTTGAGTGTTTTATTACGGTTTGTGTGGCCTATTGCATAAAAACAAATTTTCAAAATTGCATTAGTTGAGGAACTAGTGTTCCTGTACTGTATACTGGTAGGTATATTTTTACTGTGTGCTTATATTATTTTTAGGATTTATTCTGTTGTGTGTTTTTATTTTAGTTATTTTGTTTTTGTAGCTTTTGTTAAAAAAAAGGGAAGCCAGCTGGCCACCCAGCCGCGGCCCAGCTCCCCTTGCCCGCCGCCCACTAACGCGCCATCGCTGCAGCCCACTAACGCGCCGCACCCCAGCCCGCTCCATCGCCTCAGCCACCGACTAGCGGGCCCCGCACCGCGCCCCTGCTCGTCTCTTTCCCCGAGCCGGTCGGACGAACACGCGGTGCCGCACGCGCACCCGACGCCGAGCCATATCGATCTCGCGGCCTAGTCGATCCCGTGTCCACCAGGGACACCGCACATGAGGCAAAGCCCTAGGGGAAACCTCCCGAGGCCTTCTCCCCCTCATCACACATCCGCACGCAGCCGCTGAGCGAAACAGATCTCGCCAAGGAGCTCAACATGCCACCGTCTTCGCCGGTTGTCCTAGCCGTCGTAAGAGCACATCCAGCCGCACCACTTGTTTCCTTCAAACCTCCTCTCGGTTGCCGCGTTTTTGACAAGTTCCCATGCACCACAGTGCGCCGGAGCGACCACCTCCTGCCGAGCCGAAGCTCTGGAGCAGCCACTGTTCACCCTGCCACTGCAGCGAGCAGAGGGAGCCTCATCGCCCTTTAACCCCACCACCGCCTCCGCCGCTCGACACCGCACCCGCCCGTCACCTTGTCTTCGCAGGAGACCCACCGGAGGAGCGCCGCCGCCGCCGCCCGATCTGCCGCCACCGTCCTCTGTTTCGGTGAGCACGCGCGCCCAGCAATGCTTCGGCCAATCGCGTGGCGACACATGGACAGTCGCTACAGTAGACAGGCCAGGAGGTTTCTGTTGTTTTTGTCTTTTTTTCAGATCTTCACCTAATATTCAGCTAGCTATATCTTTTATTCTGTATACCCAAATTAGGTGATTCTTTTTCCTGTGAACTCACAAAAACCAGTACCGTATCACAATACCAACTTTGCACATGTTTGCGCTATTTAAATTTTAATTTGTTCAAATTTGAATCAAACCTTCTGGAGGCCATAACTTTTAAATCGTTTGACGAAATTTAGTGATTCTTTTTGCGTTGTGATCTTAGTGCATTGTAGGTGATTTGTACATGCTTTTATGCTACTGTTGTTGGATTTTTAAAATGATTTCCTGCTGTTGGTTTTATTTTGGTTATATTTGAGTTCGATGATTGATTTGTTGATTGTCTGAAGCGTGTAGATTGTCCGGAGTGCGACGCGAACTATTGTCAGGAGTGTGACTTTTTGAACCAGAACCAAGGCAAGTTACATGTTTATCATCCTTTACCTATTGTTTTTCTATGCATGTAGTCTATATCACATTATGAATATATGCATGTATAGGAATACTATATTATTTTTGCTATATGTTGAGCTATCTGCCGTTAATGCAGATCGTGGTAGTTGTAGTTTTGCTATGCTTTGTAAACGGGGGTGGTTCGTGTATACATTGAGCTTATGTGAGGATTATTTATATATATAACAAATTGAATAGTAATTAAGGATTTAATGCACCTCTGGGCGGAAGTGGTATTGCTAGGTTGGTTTCAAGAACATCAAGGTTTATACCCTCTGAATGTAAGTGGAATGCCGCCCAGGTTCAAAAAGATCAGACAGACTTAGTGACTAGTAGCTTCCATATACGACCACTGGCTAAATGGGCTCTAGCTTAGCTGTTCAGTTGCAGAAACCTTACCCGGATGTGCCAGTAGATGTAGTTATGATAGTTGGGATGGGCCTCCTGTGGGACAAGGGGACTGCTTCTGAAAGGCTTCGTCTCAATCTTCGGGTTGGGTCCAGTGGGTAACGCGTACTAAACTCTATAGAGTATTAAAAACTACTCATGATTAGCCATGTCCCCGGTTATGGACAAATTTTGAGCGGCTATGCCATTACAGTTGTTGGATGATCTTGACAGATGTGACACTTGATAAATTTGTTGGGAAACTTAATAATGGGTAGGTTGGAGTTGGACTTGCCAATTCAACCTTGTGTGTTTAATTGTAGTAACAAAGAATGAAGTAAAAATTTGACTATTAGGTAGTTATGAGGACAAAATCGGCTTTCTGCAAAACTAACCCTCAAGCCTTCCATTTGTTGCTATGCATATACATGTAGGTCTGCTTAATTATTATTCCTGTGTAACTTGCCAATACATTCAAAGTATTGACCTATACGGCTGCAACGTCTCATGTTGCAGGATATTCAGACGAAGAGTAAGGTACCGTTAGGGTCGCGAGTCTGCACTCAGCATCGCCAGTGTCTATGATGGGACTCGTCATTATTGCTGCTACTTTTTCGCTGTTTGATTGAATAAAGCTAGCCATGTGCTATGTAGATTGTTTTATTATATAAATTCTGGATCATACGTTGTAATAAATGATGCACTCATTATTCAGGTATTCATCTATACTGTGTGTGCTCGCGAGTCAATCCAAGGACTAGCATGGTAAGCACAGAGACTCAAATCCTATGAGGTTTGGTCATTACAACAGCGCATCAACATGGACGCAAGTCCACGAGTGAGCTGCCTCAAGAAGATGCATGAAGATACAAGGCACACCATCGAGCGCCAAGTACAATGACTCGCGACCAAGGTCAACATCAACAAGCAACCCATGATATTCAACATTGGATATCTCATGTGGCTACACCTTCGCAAGGACCGCTTCCCCAATGAACTCAAATCCAAGCTTTTACCTCGAGATGACAGACCCTTCAAGGTGCTCGCACGCTATAACAACAATGCATACAAGATCGATCTCCTGCGCGACAAGTACAATGTGAGCGACATCTTCAATGTCAAGGATCTCTCTCCCTACCATGGTGATGAGGCTTTCGATCCGAGGTCGGATCTTTCCCAAGGGGGAAGATGATGCGGAGCATCCCACGGACCTACCTACATCGCCCACCACACCACTTGGACCAATGACAAAAGGCTATCGAAACTAAGGTGAACTCGCTCCTCTCCGAACTACCACCTTCTACATATGGTACATGGATACTACCTCAAGCGGAGACCCTATGTGTGATTAGGTACTCGGAGGAAAGCCATGGGATAGCTACGCCCATCGGACAAGACGGCGAGGACACCAAGTACGAGGACCAAGAGGAAGAGATGCCAGGAAGCTACAGCCCCCGGACGACCGGCACCTGTCAGACATCCGACGCCTGGAGGCACTAGCCGGCCAGCCGAGTCCCAGCCTGCACACGCTCCAGCAGCCGGACGACCCACACTGACCGGACATCCGACACACTCCAGCCACCAGACGACCGAGCCCCTCCGGACGACCGGTGCCACCATCATAGAACCAAAACGTCAGAAGTATGGAGACCACTGGACGACCGACGCACTGGACGTCCCACCCCGACCAGAAGTCGGACAGCTGCACAACAGAGCCAAAACGTCGGAAATCCGACACTCACCGGATGTTCGAGCGCCCGCGAGACATCGGACGACCGGTAACTTTCAGACATTTGGCGCCTGTGAGTTGACAGCGTGTTGGGCTGAAGCCCATGTCCCCGTTCATCCACTTAGACTATATATACACCTCCTCCTCCCTCTTTCTAGGGTTAGCATAGGTTTAGCTCATTTTAGAGATAGAGGTTTGCTCATCCTTGTGGTTCTCCTCCATCGAGAGACCGTGGCCTCTACGGAGAAGATCCACGCTTGGATTCAAGACCCCTCATGGGAAGATCCCTCGTGGACTCATGGCCTCCTCATGAAGATGAACTAGTTACCATTTGTATTGACCTTTGTTGACCTTGGATCATGTATCTCTCTTTGTGTTCATGGAGCTAGCACATGTGTGATCATTTCTCATTGATTTGAGTGAATCCTCTCATTACCCCTTGTGTTTTCCCCTCATGTTCTTCGTGTTCTTCGTGGGATCCCCTCCATTTCGTGAAAGATCGGCCTTAGGGTTTCCACCCTACATCACCGTGTCAACCCCGAAGAAACCAATGAAATACAAAGGCAAGTACAACAACTCATCGACAATGGGCATGTGCATGAAAGCTTAAGTCCTTGTGCCGTACCGGTCATACTAGTGCCTAAGAAAGAAGGTAGTTTTCGCATGTCTTTTGATTATAGACCCACCAATGCTATCACCATTCATTATTGATATCCTATTCCATGCCTTGATGATATGTTAGATGAGCTTAGCGGAGCCACTATTTTCTCTAAAATTGATCTGAAAAGTGGCTATTACCAAATCCGCATACAAGAAGGCGACGAATGGAAAACCGCATTTAAGACCAAATTTGGCTTATATGATTAGCTAGTTATGCCAATGGGCTTATCCGAAGCACCTGGTACATTCATGCGAGTCATGCATTTTGTTCTTTGCCCCTACATTGGCGTATTTGTTGTGGTCTATTTTGACGATATTCTTGTCTTTAGCAAATCTCTCAAAGATCATGTCACCCATCTTAGAACCATTTTGCAAACTCTAAGAAAAGAGTGCGTTTATGCTAATATGAAGAAATGCTAATTCGGTGTGGACAAGCTCGTTTTCTTTAGGCATCGAAAACTGCATTGACCTCATCCCCGGAGCACCTCTTCCTAACAAGGCACTATATCGCATCAATCCCGAAGAAACCAAGGAGATCCAATGGCAAGTACAACAACTCATCGACAATGGCCATGTACGAGAAAGCTTGAGCCCATGTGCCGTCCCGGTAATCCTTGTTCCCAAGAAAGATGGTACATATCGCATGTGTTCAGATTGTCGTCCTATCAATGCTATCACCGTTCGTTATACATATCCTATTCCACACCTTGATGATATGCTAGATGAGCTTTGCGGAGCCACTATTTTCTCCAAAATTGATCTTAAAAGTGGCTATTACCAAATCCGCATACAAGAAGGTGACAAATGGAAAACCGCATTTAAGACCAAATTTGGCTTATATGAATGGCTTGTTATGCCAATGGGCTTATCCGAAGCACCCGGTACTTTCATGCGCGTCATGCATTTTGTTCTTAGGCCCTACATTGGTGTATTTGTTGTGGTCTACTTTGACGATATTCTTGTATTTAGGAAATCTGTCAAAGATCATGTCACCCATCTTAGAACCGTTTTGCAAACTCTTAGAAAAGAGCGCCTTTATGCTAATATGGACAAATGCCTTTTTGGTGTTGATAAGCTTGTTTTCTTGGGTTTCATTGTGTCTTCTAAGGGTGTTAATGTAGATGAATCTAAGATAAATGCTATTAAAACTTGGCCACAACCATCCAATTTGCAACAAGTGTGAAGTTTCCTTGGCTTAGCCGGTTTCTATCGTAGATTCGTTAAGGATTTTAGCACCATCGCATCTCCCTTGCATGCCTTGAGTAAGAAGAATGCACCTTTTGTTTGGGGACCATCCCAAGATACCGCATTTAATGAACTTAAAAATTTGCTTACTCATGCTCACGTGCTTGCATTACCCAATTTTGACAAAACTTTTGAAGTTCGTTGAGATGCTAGCGGTAATGGCATAGGAGGTGTGTTAATGCAAGAAAAGCGCCCTATTGCTTACTTTAGCAAAAAACTTTCTGGAGCGCAACTCAATTATCACATCTATGACAAAGAGCTATATGCTTTAGTGCGAGTTTTGCGTGAGTGGGAACATTATCTTCGCCCCCATGAAATTGTCATTCATACCGACCATGAAACGCTTAAGTTCCTTAAGGGTCAAACTAAGTTGAACAAGCATCATGCTAAGTGGAGCGAATTCATTGAGTCTTTTCCCTATGTCATCAAGTAGATCAAAGGGAAAGAGAATGTTGTGGCGGGTGCGCTTTCCCGCAAATGCATGCTTGTAACTAAACTTGAATTGAATGTTGTTGGCTTTGAGCACATAAAAGACTTGTATGCGCATGATCCCACTTTTGCTATTCCTTATGCCAAATGTATGACGCATACATCTTGGGAACGCTATTACATCAAAGATGATTATCTTATGAGAGCTAACAAAATATGTATTCCTGAGTCTTCTCTTCGTTTGTTACTTTTGCAAGAATCTCATAGAGGAGGACTTATGGGACACTTTGGACGCGACAAGACATTCGCTACGCTCTCCAAGAACTACTTTTGGCCCAAGATGTTCCGCGACATCTCACGCTTCACCAACCGATGCTCTTCATGTCGCAAAGCTAAGTCTAAAGCTCATCCCATGGTCTCTATATGCCACTTCCTATTCCATATCACCCATGGGAAGATATTAGTATGGACTTTGTGCTTGGTTTGCCTAGAACTCGAAATGGCAAAGATTCTGTGTTTGTTGTTGTAACACCCCATGTCATTTGCCACAGTAATCACTTTTGATAATGACAAGTCAGCATGGTTAACAGTGCCAAATCATCATTTGCATCATATTGCATTTCAACTCCTAAGTCAAAATTCAAAGTTAAATGAAAGTGGAAAATAAAAGTTGTTCAACATAGAAACTAAAATGTTCAATAAATAACAAATATTACAGAGCCAATTCTAAAATTGTAACCAACATTTAATAAATTAATTAGGTGACCCATACCTCTTTTAACAGAGGCTGGAAATAATATTTAATAGCCTTTTAATTAATCTAGATCAAATATGAAATGATGTTTTGTCCAAACTAGTTTTTGGTGTTAGGGTATAATGCACTGGTAATTATGGACTAGGTCACACTTTTTACAAAAACCATTTGGGGCCCAAATAATTAACAAATCAGAAGAGAAAGAAACAGAAAAAGAGAAAAAGGAAAAAATAAGGCCTAAAGGAACTACTGTGCACTTGGCCTGCTCGCTACAGCCGCGGCCCAGCCCACCCCGCGCCTCCTCCCACCTCTCACTGCTCACCGCCGCCTCGCTGTCGAACGCGCACGCGCGCGCACCCCAGGCCCCCCCTCTCCCTCGCTCGACAGCGCGCGCCGTGCCCTCTCGCCGTGGATAAGAGACCGCCCCGACCCCTCTGGCGAACCCTAGCCGCCCCGTTCGCCCTCCTCCTCGTTCCTCCCCACCTCGCCCGACTCCGCCATGGCTGCGCCACCGTGAAGCTCGCTCCCACCGTCCCGATAAGTCCAACAGCTCCGCCTCGCTCCTCCACTTCGTCTATGCCGCCGGATCGAGCCCCGGAGGCCCTGCAGCGCCGAACCCCTTCCGAACGCATCTCCGACTGTCGCCGTTCGTCTCCGTCTCCGTCAACCTCTGCTGCTCCTAAGCTCACACGGGCCTTTCTTGGCCGCTCGGTGAGCTCCTCCCTCCTTCTGTTACTCCTTTCCGCGGCCGCATTTGCCCCTAGCCAGCTCACCGCCGTTACCGAACCCCTGCCTCCGCCGCTGCTCGTCGCAGGCGTCGATCCGGTGACCAAACGGCCACGCAACCAAGCCCGTTGCATTCACCGCATCGTGTAGACGTCGTGGCCACCTTGCGCCGCTCGTTTTGCGCCCCGTAGCCCCGATCCCGAAGACGACCGAACTCCGGCGTCCGCCTCGCCGCTCGCCGTTGAAGCTACCGACCACCGCAGCCTCTGCCGCCACCCCAGATCGCTTCGCCATCGTCTGCTTGTTCGAACGAGCCCGGCCGCGCGCGATTTGGCCCCCTGTGGACGAATCCCGACGCTGCTCCGCCGCTCGCCGTCGCGCTCGGGCTCGCCGGAGCGCTCTCCGGCGGTCGACTCCGACGTGGCACGCGGGTCCCACCCCCTGGGTCACTACCTGGTGGCCCCACGACCCCAGTTGACCAGTTGACTTGGTCAACTGGCTGACTGGGCACTGCCTAGTCACTGACTGGTGGGGCCCCCTTCCCTGTGTCTATGACATATGGGCCCTCCTGTCAGGTGCCTACTTAACTAATTAGATAAATAAAAATAATTAAAATCCTAATCAGTCACTGACTGCTGGGCCCCACCTATTAATTAATCCAATTAATTAATTTAACCCCTCAGTTAATGTCACAGTGTATGACATGTGGGTCCCACCTGTCAGGTTTGACTCTGGTCAACCAGAGTTGACCTGCTGACGTCACCCTGACCTCATGTTGACGTCATCATTCACTATTCTGGATAATTCGAATTTAAATTACAAATTAAATTCAGAAAATGTTTAAAACTTTAAAAATCATATTAAATAAACCGTAACTCCGATGAAAATAATATATATATGAAATTTGCTCAGAATTCCGATACGAACCCGAATACGCCCTCTGTATTCCCATCAGATGCCCCTAGCTATATGAACATTGAAGTTTCAGACCGATTTCGATAAATGAATAGTGCCCAACTTTAATTGAATAAATCCGAATAAATTCCTAAATTAACTAAATCATTTAGTTAGACAGTAGAACACCCCAGCATATCATTTAGGCATGTGATACATATTGTTTGCATTACTGCCGTGAATTTATTGTTTCTCTCCCCCTCCTTCTCTCTCGATAGACGCCGAGACCGACGACGCTGCACCTGGATACGACTACACTACCGACGAGCAGCCCGTTGGCGATCTCTCTCTCTTGCCAGAGCAACCAGGCAACCCCCCCCCCCCCTTGAGCATCCAGATATCACCCATTCCATTTCTCCTGCTTGCATTAGATTTTTCTACTGTTAAATGTTTGCTCCTATTCTGATGCATAGCCTGCTTTTGTAACCTGTTTAATGTTACCTTACCTGCCTATGTTAAACTGCTAGTATAGGTTGGTAGTGAACCATCAGTGACCCCACCACCTTATCCTTGTTGCCCCTGCTTGATCATCGATGACTCGATCAACGTGACCGTCGACCAGAGACCGACACCTCACTTCACACCCCCTTAGTTGTACGACTCTGCGTAGTAACTATCGAGTGCCGAGGGTGATACCTCGTAACGCACTCCCGATGAATACTCTGCAGTGTAGCTGTTCGGTCGTGGTCATCGAGGGTGATTCCTCCTTCTCCACTTCCGATACGACTCTGTCGTGCAACCCTCAGTGTGAACCTCGAGGGTGATGCCTCATACGTTCACCCTGATGATTTCGTCGAGTGGAATCCGCCGAGGGTGATTCCTCGGGTTTCCCCCTTGATGTTAGGACCACATGATTACTTGACCTTTGTTACAGGCGGGTCCACCCTGGTGGGTACCCGCTGGGGATCTATGATGTCGGGTGTGCCGGAAGGGCACTCGAGTGTGATATTGTGGCGGAGCATCAGAGACTCTGATTGTCTCCGCGTGATACTAATTGAGCCTATTGGATTTGGGTGTGTGATCTGAGCGGGTCGACGTGCCCTATACGCACTACCAACACACGGGATAATGGTTATGGGACCCTCGGTGATGTACGTTTCTCCCGAAAGCTCGTCTGACATCACGATTCACCGTGCGGGCTGATTGTCGGGATTGGGCTCGATACTTCACTGACGAGTTCAGTGCCGCGCCTGCACCCCGGCCAGTCTCGCAACGCGCAGGATGCCCAGGGCGATGGCCCAAGACCTCTGGGTGCATAGGTTAGTCCGGCGTGCTGACCTCTCTGCCGAGCCTAGGTAGGGCGTTGCTTCATGTTGATCTTCCGAGGACGGGCATTACCCAGCAAGTGTGTCCGGCCAGAGTTGATCGAGCGTGTTGGGTAACAGTAGTGCACCCCTGCAGGGATGAATCATCTATCGATAGCCGGTCCTACGGTAAAGGACGCTCAGTTTGTGTATTCCGATCTACTACTTGAACTGGATACTTGTTACTTAATTGAAGCTTCGGGATCGCTTTCTCGCTTGGGAGTCGAGGAAGGATCTTTAAGCTGTACTTCAACATGTTTGCTAAATAAAATGCTACTCTACTCTCTTCTACTGCTGCAAGATGATGGCCTCGAGAAGAAGCTTGAAGATGCTAGTCTTCGATAGGACTAGGCCTTCTCTCTATTCTGGCATTTCTGCAGCCCAGTCCACTTATACAGCCTTTCTCCATTGATAATGTTGCATATGTAGTATAGATCCTTGCTTGCTGAGTACTTCGGATGAGTACTCACGGTTGCTTTACTTTCTCTTTTCCCCATACCCCACCTTGATGATACATCAGACGATGGAGTCCAGGAGCCAGATGCCACCACAGGAGCTTACTACCAGGAGGGTCCAGAAGGCACTTACTACTGGATCGAGCCAGCCGACCAGGAGTAGGATCGGAGGCTCCCAGGCAGGAGGCCAACGCCTTTGGATCTAGTGTCGCTGTTTATGCTAGCCTTCTTAAGGCAAAACTTGTCTAACTATGTCTGTACTTAGATAATATTGTATGACTGACTTATGTATTCAGATCTTCGGATCCCTGGTCTGTAATATTGTGGATCTCCGTTTAAATTGTGTTAGAGTTGTGTTGTCATATCTTCCCGTGAGTCCCTGTGCTTGATCGTACACGTTTGCGTGTATGATTAGTGTACGATTGACTCGGGGTCGTCACAAGTTGGTATCAAAGCCGACTGCCTGTAGGAAGCCCCTTTCCAATTCCTTGGCCGAAGTTGAGTCTAGAAACCGAAAAACTAATTTACTAACTTGGCTGTGTGGCTTACGGGCCCACGTCGCCAACTGGGTGGTATTAGGATCTTTTATTCCTCGTCTATACTCTGGGACTCTGATCTCTCTTCTATTCGGGTTAAATAAATTTTACTAACGCCGACACTTTGGATCTCGTAAATCCCATCTACACGGAGAGCTGGATATTTGTGGGATTTCCCTGTCATTGATCTGATTAGTCTGATAATCATTTTCCTTTCCATTGTTTTGATTAACCTTTCTCTCCGAGTTGTGTTAAACTTCTCATTGTCATTTGACGAATCTGAATTTCCTCTGTTTCAGATGGACTGTTTGTTTCCACCGCGACCTATGACACAGCTTGTGCTTCGCACTTGGGCTCATGATGCCCCTGGGTTTCCAGCTGTCTTGATCGCTCTCATAACCAGACTTGGCTACCGTTGGTATCCTGAGTACTTGGTTTACGAGGATTACCACGAGTTCAATCAGGAGCAGTACCATGCTGATGTTCGTATCTATGATCAGCAAAATGACTCAGACACCGAGCTACACCTTTTCCACGGTATCGGCATGACGATTGAGATGGCAGTCCATGATGCCGCCTACTCTGCTGTCGCACGTCTCCGAGGACAGTTCAGCGATATCTTGGATGACTCTGAGTTCCGATACATTTTGTATGCCCCTGCTAGAGATGCTACTGGATACTACACAGCTATCTGTGCCCCGTACGAACCTTGTAGCTATGACCCGTGCGTTCTGATTCAGTGCACTCAGGCTCTGGATCGCACTGTTCGGGCTCTTGCCGTCGAGTTGGTTGCCACTCGAGCACGTCTCTATGATGCTATGACGCAGTTGCTACCCGCTGTTCGCGCAGGGATACATCATGTGCACATCCTTTATCCGCGCAGGACTCAGATGTATGCTGGTATTGATTGGCCTGCTGTTGGAGGTCATATACCTGCACGTGGACCTCCTCTTACAGCTCGAGACCGGATTCTGCATCAGAGTGCACATGGAGCGCAGGATCCTTCCGCGACAAACATTCATCGTCTGCACTTGCAGTTACCCCATTTCAGTGGTTTTCTCTGACGTTGATGTAGCCTTTGCTATGTCTCATTGTGTACTTCCTTACCGCGTGCCTGCGCGCTGCCTAGTATGTCTAGCTTTTGAAATTGCGCCGTTATGCTGTCCGCATGTACCCGACTCTGTGTATGGATCTGTATGTCTTAATTGACTACTGATATGTATCTGTTACACTACTTAAATTGTTGTCGAGTTACATCATGCTTGTCACTAAACGCTCGCAATTGCTTTTACTAAACTACCCCCTGTTGATGCTTAGCAGGATGGTTAGACCAGGTGGTCATGGTCGTGGTAACCCTGAACACCCACCACCGCCAGACTATATGGCAGCTATGATGCAACAGTTTGAGCTTAATCGCCAGTTCATGACTGGAATCATGGCTCAGTTTCCGCATCAGAACAACCAGAACCAGAACCCAGCTTCAATAACATTGACAGAGTTTATGCGACTTAACCCAACTCAGTTCCGCAACTCTGACAAGCCACTGGATGCTGATGACTGGCTCCGCGACATCACTCACGAGATGGAGTCTGCTAATGTTGCCCCTGCCAACTTCTACAACTTCGCGGCCTTTTTCTTAAAGGGACCCGCAGCTCAATGGTGGGACACACACAAGCGTACTCTGCCTGTTGGAACAGTCATCACCTGGTATGAGTTCCAGGCTGCTTTCCGTACACGTTACATCCCTCAGGCAATTATGGAACGCATGAAGACCCAGTTCCGTAACCTCACTCAGGGCAACAAGACTGTCGAAGCTTATCAGCGGGAATTTCTAGACCTCTCCCGCTATGCTGAAGAAGACATCGCCACAGATGCTCGCAGACAGGAGAAGTTCCGTAATGGACTACACCCCGACCTCAAGCTTGCACTAGCTGCTCAAGACTTCAACGACTTTTCAACTCTAACGAATAAGGCAATTCTTGTCGCTCAGATGGAATACAAGGACTCGCAGAAGCGCTATCGTGATGCTGGCTCATCTTCGGGCTCAGCATCGAAGCATCGAGTTTGGATTCCCAACAATGCGATCCGTCCCAATACCTCTGCGCCAAAGAACAACTATGCTGCACCATGTCTGCCTCCTCCACCATTGAGGCAGCCAAAAGCTCAAGCTATTCAAAACCATGCTCCTCTTCATCCTGAAGATGGTCTGTGCTTCAAGTGCCGCAAACCAGGTCACTAGGCTAAAGACTGCCGCCAGACTTAGAATCAGTTAGCTTTTCCTCGTGCTGGCTGTCGGGGTACGACACCTATGGGATCCCGAGAGACCCCTTTACGATTCGGCGGGGGGAGAGGTATACGCAAAGAGCAGAACCAACGATCGACGCGGGAAGTTTTTACCCAGGTTTGGGCCGCTGATCAGCGTAAAACCCTACTCCTGCTTTGTGTTCTTATTAATGTTCTTGAGCCCAGCCTTCAGGAGCGCTCGTTATGAACAGTACGTTCAAAGAGCAGCTACGCATGCAGAATGGGCCAGAAGTTCTCCTTTCTTGTAGCAGTTGCCTTGGGCCTCCTTTTATATGCTCAAAGGGGTCACCACAGTGGCAAAATGTACATACATTGAGGTGTAAAGTAGCTACAGGGTATCATACCTAACCCCTGACGGATTAGGACAAATGCATTTAATGCACCGTGAGGTGTCCGTTTAGGTGTCCTCACTTTCTTGGGGATGGAAAAAGGGGCCATCCCATCAGCACCGCTTAAGCTCTCCTCCATTGGCGCGTTGCCACGCATCCAGAGAAGGAGCCAGAATGTCAGACCTGTTAATGTGCCGAAGCGGTGGCATAGTGGCAGAATCCTGCCGGGCGCCGAAGCTTGCCGGGCACCAAGCCTTGCCGGACACCAAGCCTTGCCGGACGTCAAGCCTGGCCGGACGCCAAGCCTTGCCGGGCGCCAATCCTTGCCGGGCTCTGCAGGCCACCCCCGCAAGATCTTGCCGGGGAAGCTGGCCTTCGGATTCCAGCTCTTCTTATCTGCTGATCCTCAGATCTCTGACTTGATGATTTCTTTGGTGGCTTGAATTGACCTTGAACTGTTCCTGGCAAGCCTTGCCGCGAGGATGGCTACAACTGCCCGTGCACAAGTACGGGGTACTAGTGGCCCAATACTTAGTACACCGACAGGAGCCCCCGGGCCTAGGCCATACACAAGTGCGAGGCGTTGTTGGGCTAGGCCCAAACAATGCATGGGCATGCGTGGCAGGGGATTAACTACTCATAAATATCTTGTTTTACTGTGCCCCCCACTACACGCACCGAGCGCGCGACGTGGGAAGCGTGCCTCAAAGGCTGCAACTGCGACGTGCCTATAGAGGCGCATTCACATTGGGGAATAAAAGAGGCGGCCCCGCTCCTTCCCCATAAAAAGCAGAAGCCGCAGAGGCACAAGCCTATTCACTCCCCTCTTCTTCTCAATCTGGCTGTCGCCATCGCCTTCCTCCTCTCGAGCTCAGAGCGAAGCTTTTTCCTCTTCCGCCCGCCGCTTCCACGCCCGCTCCACCCCCGGCTTCCGCCCTCACAGCCGCCATGCCGCCCAGGGCTAGCAAAGGCAAGGGCAAGGAGGCGAAAGCCGACGTCCCGAAGAGCGAACTGGTGAAGATGCGGAAGAGGCTTGTCGTCTTCCCCCCATCGCTCGATGCTGAAGCTCTGAAGGGGCGATACCAGTGCATGTGGGCAAAGGAGACGCAAGCTAATCCCGCCACATGCATAATTCCAGGTGCTTGTTCCAAAGGTGGATCGGACAGATACCCTTTCTTCACTGAGTATTTCTATTGCGGGCTCTGTCCCCCATTTTCCGACTTCTTCAATGATATCATGTCCACATACGGCTTTCGTCTTCTCGATTTCACGCCGAATGTGGTACTTTGCATGTCCATCTTTGCCCATCTCTGTGAAAACTTTGTCGGCATGATTCCCAATTCTGCTCTTTTTCGCCATTACTTCTTCCATCGCATCCAAAAAGGAGAGGCCCTCTCTGGTTCTATCACCTGGATTCCAAGGGCTTGGAATAAGGAAATATACCCAGAAGGAGTTTACCGCAAAAAGTGGGACGAGTGGCGGGCTGAATGGTGCTGGATCCAAGAAGCAGATCCCCATCCATTTTGTCTTCCCCGGCAACAGAAGGTGGTCCGCGGCAAGGACTGGAGCGATCTCGCCGCGGAGGACGAGAGGCTCACAATCGCCACCACTAGGATCCTTCGCATGAAGGCTGCCGGGCTAACGATGGAGATGATTGGCTTCGACTTTCTCCGCTGCCGCATCGCCCCTTTACAGAACAGGGGAAGGCCAGCTTGGGAATACAGAAACGCGGCAGATGTCATGAGATTGCGCCCCAGGCTGAACAACAATCTGACCACTATGCAGCTTGGCGCTCTCCGTCAAAAACTATTCCAGCGCGAAGACAAGCATCGGCTGCCGGCAAGTATTGTCACCTTGTGCAACAATTCTTCCTTGGGGTCAATCATCGCCTTCATGCCGATGTTCAATGCCCACGGTCTTGACCCGACCTGGGCCGAGCCAACCGAGGAGGAAGCACAGAAGTTTTTCGACAACTTGACGGAGAGACCTGTCCGGCAAGAGTCAGATTTCATCTGAGCCACCACTGACCAAGAAGTAGCTTACATTGCTACTAGGGTGGAGGAGGCAAATCTTGCCGCGGAGGCCGGCAACGTCGGCTTCATAGAATGGGAAGCCAGTGACGCAGAGGTAGTAGTGGAAATAAAACCTGCCGGGAAGGACGGAGCTGCCGGGGAACAGAGCAGCGCAGCCGCTGAGAGCTCGTCCGGCGAGGACACGGCCGAAGAGGAAACGAAAGAAGAGCTCCCAGCTCCGAAGAAGACGAAGCGTGTTCTTCGGAAGGCTGCATCTGGCATCCCGGCAAGCCAGCCTTCTTCGAGCGGCGAGGCTCCCGGCAAGAAAGTGGCCGGCAAGACTGGACCGCGGCAAGGGGCTCGTCAACAACCCGCGCGGCGCGTGAGACCCACACCAGCGGCCACTGCTGGGGCGACAGGGGCATCTCGCACTACCGCACCGGAAGCTGCCCCGTCGCCTGCCACAGCCAAGCGGCCTAGGACCCCTCCTCCGCCTCCCCACTCAGACATCGCAGCGGAGGTCGATTTCGACATCTCCGGCTTTAGTCCGGAGCGAGAGGAAGAAGAGTGAGTACTTTGCCACAGCCTTTATATTCCAATCTTGGATCAGGCTTACTAACTTGCTCGTATTGTCTCTGTAGTGATGCAGAAACCTTGCTGGAGAGGATGGCGAAGAGGTCAAAGACTTCTACGGGCGACGAGCCCCCGGCAGGCTCCATGAGCGTGCCAGAAACCGTCATTGTCAGCCCGGAGCCCAGTCCTCAACGCAGCCCCCAGCACAGCCCCAGCGTAAGTTCATTCTTCTTTTTCCGCTGGCGGGTGCCGAGGCTTCCATTCCTGCCGCTGATATCCTTGGGTTCGCAGGAGAAGAACGGCAACAAGGAGAGTTGTCAGAAAACATCCCCGTCGTGCCACCTTCATCGACCATGCCGCCCACAAGCACGTCCCCGGCAAGAGATCCTACTGACGAGCCCATCTTAACTGAGGAGGAGCCGGCAAGCATGGACGCCGGCAACCCTCCCCTGGCAACCGAAGTTGCCGGGAAGGGCGAGGCCATCTCCCAATAGCTCGACGCAGGTAACTGGTTGCCCCAGAACGCTTGTTACTCTTTCCCTTATCTCTCTGTCTTTAGTCGCTTCAATCTTCAATCTTGATCTTATTCTGTTCTCCTCCTTCATCCTTCAGAGTTCCCTGTGATGGAACACATGGACGTCGCGTTGTCATCGAGGAGAACGCCAGGGACGCTGTGGCCGAAGCAGACAGGATCGCTGCCAGCGAGGTCGCCAAGGATGACACTGTCGAGGCTGGTGGTGCTCTCGACGGGGAGACCGCCAAGACTGCACAAGAGGAACCCGCCAAGGAACCTACTGAAGGGGGTGACAGGGAGGCTGATGACCGTACTGACGGCATTCTTGCCGCAGGAGCGCCGGGCGCTACACCGGCCACGGAGCCCCCTGCCACTGGTGAGGCGGTCGCTGAAGACTAGCCGTCAACATCTGAGGGCCCATCATCCAGCAAATACCTCAAGGTTGGCGAGAACCTGTTTGTCAACTTGCCGGGGATGGCAAGCATTGGGGCACCAGCCGAAGGAGAAGTTTTTGACGAAGATATCATCGCTGCTGCCGGGCTCGAGGTTGTTGACGATCCCAGCGCTAGCAGCGACAAATCTGAAGAGGATCAGCTCCTTCAGGCCAAGGGCGAGAATTTCCGCAAGCTCCAGGCTCTCCACCGCGCCCGAAAAGATAAAGCGCACTCCAGAATGGCAGTTGTCGAGGCGGCCGAAGCGGATTTTCAAAGGCGCGTCGCACAAATGCAAGTCTGGCACGCCGAGGCCCTCCAAGAGTTGGTTGCCGGCCGGGAACAAGTGAGCCAACAGTGGGCAGAAATCCTCCTGAAGCAATCCGATATGGAGAAGGCGCATGATGAAGCTACTCAAAGGATTGCCGCTGAAGATGCCCTCCTGACGGGGCGCCGCGTTGCTCTTGATGCTTATGAGGAAGATCTCACCGCACGCGAGCAGGCACTCGCCGCCAAGCTTCATAGCAAAGACGAAGATATCGAGAAGCTTGTCGCGCGGCGGACCCAGGAGCTGGAGCAAAAACATAAAGAGGCGCTTGAAGCTCTGACTGCAAGTCACGCCGGCAAGCTCAAGGAAGCCGTCGATGCTGCCGAAGCTGCAGAGGCCGCCAAGAACGAGCTGAGCGACAAGGTGAAGAAACTGGAAACAGATCTTGAAGAGCACGGCAAGGAGCTCTCGACGCTCAAAGGTGATAGGGAAAAAACCCTCCACTCCTTGGCGGAGATGCAAGTTGCCCTGTCCAACATGACCAAGCAGCTCTCCTCTGTGGCTGAAGACATTGCAGTTCTGGAACTGAAGCTGACCATGTTGCAGAAGTCTCTCGAGGCCGGCAGGGCCCGTGAGAAGGCTCTACTCAAGGATCTCCAAGAAGAGAGGAACCTGCTCAAGAGCGCCGCCGCCGCCCAAACCGATTACGAGAAGGGGGTGGAGATCTGGACTGGATGTCTCATCGCCACCACGGAGAAGCTTACTGCAGAACTGTCAACCATGGGCCTGTCGAACTTCAGGTATTCTTCCGAGGAAAGAATATCTGCAAGTGCCAGGTTGACGATGTTCTTTGAAAGCATCATCAACGCCTTGAGGGTGCTCCAGTCTAGCCGGGTGACCTAATTGGCCAACGAGACTCACCGGCTCTGCCGGGCCATCCTCCGCAAGGTGCTCATCAAGGTGGTGCACAGCAATCCCGGCATCGACCTCTCCAACGCGCTCGGCCATTTGCCAAGGGACGCAAATGTTGAGGCGCTTGAAGAATGCATCACGCCTATCCTCGAGAAGGTGGATTCCGTCAAAAGGATTGAAGGCCAGCGCAGGGATTAAGTGCTCCTCTTTTCCTTGCCGTCATCATTCCATGTAAAAGACAATTAAGTCTCAAGTTAGAATTGCGGCAGCTCATGAATGTAATATAACTCGCCTATGTTTAGGTTCATGCTTGCTATCTTCCTTGTCTGATTCCTTTATGTATGGATTTCACCCTACGCTTACTGAAAAACTTGCCGGTGCGCAACCTGCCGCGAGCGCTGGGTGCGGGACTTCAGCAGCCTACTGGAGGCGCAGCGGCCAGCAAGACTCCTTGATGTTCTCAGTGCAGCCACTTAAATCGTTGAGCGGGCTCGAAACAAAATAAGGGCGCAACTGATTACAACAAGGGTTCCTTCGCGTGTAGATTTTCCATACAAGAGTCGGAATCGTCCAAGGAAATAACTTTATAATAAAAGAAACTTGCTCTAAGTTTTTAGAACTTAGCTTTCTGTCGCTATCCTTCCTCCGGCAAGCGTCGATTCCGAACGTCGCCAAGCAGTACTCATATCTCCCTTCCCCTCCCGGCAAATGTGCACGCGAGGAATCCTTCTGTCTTTTAAAAAGAAAGAAGAGAAAATAAAGACATGAAACCTTGGTGGTTCATTAGAACTTACCGGGGGTATGTGTTATACAACATCTTAGACAAACATGCATATATAAATATGAACATGGGAATCAATAAGGGAATGTACAACACTTAAATTTATTCATCTGCGCTCAGGGCCTGCGCCTGGCTTTGTACAAAGGATCACATGCCTTGCCGGCAAGACTTGTACAAAAGGGTGGTTGCCGGGAGCCCCCGGCAACCACGCCTTATGGGTAGAACTTGCGAAGATGTTCGATATTCCAGGAATTGCTCACTGGAACGCCATCTTTGGTCTCCAGGCGGACAGCGCCGGGCCTGGGGAGTCATAGTACCCGATAAGGGCCTTCCCACTTTGGCGTCAACTTGTTTGAATTCTTGGCGGACTGAATCCGCCGAAGAACAAGGTCACCTTCCTCAAGGCTTCGGGCATGAACTTTGCGGCTATGATAGCGACGCAAAGCTTGCTGGTAGCGTGCAGCTCGCACAACAGCCTGAAGACGATTCTCCTCAAGGAGCACAGCGTCATCTTGCCGCAGTTGCTCTTGCTCAAGCTCATCATAAGCGAGCACTCGAGGAGATCCGTATGTGAGTTCCGTGGGGAGAACTGCTTCCGCTCCGTAGACCAGAGCGAAGGGCGTCTGGCCGGTGGCTCGATTTGGTGTCGTTCTGATTGACCAAAGAACCGCCGGCAACTCATCAATCCAGCGTCTTCCGCACTTTCTCAGTCTGTCAAAAGTCCTGGTCCTGAGACCGCGCAGCACTTCAGCATTAGCCCTCTCTGCTTGGCCGTTGCTTCTCGGGTGAGCAACAGAGGCAAAACAAATTTTGCCGCCAAGGTTTTGGACGTACTGCATGAAGGTGCGACTTGTGAATTGCGTGCCGTTGTCGGTGATGATCCTATTGGGCACACCGAAACGGCAAACTATCCCTTTAAAGAACTTGACAGCTGATTGTGCTGTCACCTTCCTCACTGCTTCCACCTCCGGCCACTTTGTGAACTTGTCGATAGCAACGTACAAGTACTCAAAGCCCCCGGTAGCACGGGGGAAAGGGCCCAGTATGTCGAGCCCCTAGACCAAAAATGGCCAGGAGAGAGGGATTGTCTGAAGAGCTTGAGCTGGTTGATGTAGTTTCTTCGAATGAAACTGGCATGCTTCACACTTGGTGACTAGTGCAGTTGCATCCTGGAGAGCAGTGGGCCAAAAGAAACCTTGTCACAATGCCTTTCCGACAAGCGCTCTTGACCCTATGTGAGAGCCACATATGCCTCCATGTATCTCTGCCAACAGCTCTAGTCCATCCTCCCGAGGAATGCACTTCAATTTCACACAGTTTGGTCTATTTCTGTACAGGACGTCATCGACGAACTTGTACATAACAGACCGACGGGCTACTCTTTCTGCTTCTTCCTGTTCCTCCAGGAGTTCTCCTGTCTTAAGAAAATGGACGATGTGCTGCGCCCACGCCGGAGCCTGAGGCTCGACAGCTAGGACTAAAGGCATGTCCTCCGCCGGGGGAATGTTTGTCTCGACTGCAAGGGCCTGAGGCCCTGCCGGAGCCTGTTGTTCCCCGGCAGGCATGTCGATCCTGGCAACTTCCTTGTCGGCGGCTCCGGGGAGCTCTGCCGGGAAGTTCTGGCCAGAGTTCAACTTTCTTCTCTTTTCTTGCCGCATCGATGGTGCTACGGATGGCTGAATCAATTGGAGCACGAAAGTTCCTAGTTCCACAGGCAACTTGAGGGCGGCACGCTTTGACAGGTCGTCAGCAACAATGTTCTCGGCATGAGGAACGTGCTCCATTTGCAGACCGTCAAAGCGCTCTTCCATTTTCCTCACTTCATCTACGTAGGCTTGCATCAATGGACTTTGATAGCTCTTGTTAACTTGCCTGACGACAAGTTGTGAATCGCCTTTGATGACGAGCTTTTTGATACCAAGGTCTACCGCGATCCTGAGACCGGCAAGCAAACCCTCGTATTCTGCAGTGTTGTTGGTTGAACTCTCCCGGGGAAAGTGCATTTGGACTACGTACTTGAGGTGCTCTCCGGTGGGTGCGACAAGCAGCACACCAGCACCGGTGCCTTGCAGCGAGAAAGCCCCATCAAAGTACATAACCCATTCCTGATCGATTTCCTTGCCGGGGAGAGTTGTTTCCTGAGCCTCTTCGTCTGGCGTCGGGGTCCACTCCGCAATGAACTCCGCCAAGGCCCTGCTCTGAATTGTCGAAGTGCTTTCAAACTTGAGGCCAAAGCTCGACAACTCCAACGCCCACTCCACGATCCTGCCGGTTGCTTCTGTATTTTGCAAAATCCGTTGCAGCGGAAAGCGAGTGACGACGGTGATTTCATGTGCTTGAAAATAATGGCGCAGCTTCCTCGAGGCCATAAGAAGGCCGAAAAGCAACTTCTGCACACCAGAATATCTTGACCTAGCTCCTTGTAAAAGAGAGCTAACAAAATAAACTGGGCGCTGCACCACCTTCTTCTTCTGTTTGCGCAGATCCTGTCTTGCCGGGATCAACCCTTGCCGGGGAAGATCTTGCCGCGTCACATGGTGGCCCTGCCACTGGTGTTTCTTCCTCATCAGCCTCTCTCTGCGCCACTAGTGCAGCACTAACCACTTGATTTGTTGCTACCAGATACAGCAGCAACGACTCTTGTGGTTTAGGCGCGACTAGCGTCGGCGGAGAGGAAAGGTATTTCTTCAAATCCTGCAGCGCAGCCTCCGCCTCCGGAGTCCATTTCATTGGACCTGCCTTCTTCAGAATTTTGAAGAAGGGCAGGGCGCGCTCGGCAGATTTGGAAATAAACCCGCTTAGAGCAGCAACACAGCCGGCAAGGCGACGCACATCCTTGACGCGCCTCAGCGCTTCAATTTGCTTAATAGCTTTGATCCTGTCGGGGTTCGCTTCGATTCCTCGGCAAGATACAAAGAATCCGAGGAGCTTGCCGGAAGGAACACCGAACACGCACTTCTCAGGATTGAGCTTCAAGTTGATCTTGCGCAGATTTGCAAACGTTTCTTCTAAATCTTGAATGAGCGTCACTTTGTCCTTGGTTTTGACAACTATATCATCCATATACGCCTCCATATTTCTATGGAGTTGAGGCTGAAAACCAATTTGTATTTCTCTCGCAAATGTAGAACCGGCACTTTTCAACCCGAAAGGCATTCGTATAAAACAATACGTACCACATGGGGTGATAAATGCGGTCTTCTCTTCATCTTCTTTTGCCATAAAAATTTGATGATACCCTGAATAGGCATCAAAGAAGGACAGGAGATCACAACTAGCGGTGGCATCCACAATCTGGTCGATGCGCGGCAAGGGAAAGGGATCTTTTGGACAGGCTTTATTGATATCTGTATAATTGATACAAAGCCTCCATTTCCCATTCGCTTTCCGCACCACAACTGGATTGGCCAACTAGGTTGGATGAAGCACTCCTTTGACCAATCCTGCCGCCTCCAGCTTTCTAATTTCTTTGGCAATGAATTCTTGCCGCTCCAAGGCTTGCTTCCTGACCCTTTGCTTGACAGGCCGCGCATGAGGACAGACAGCAGGGTGGTGCTCAATTACCTTCCTGGGAACACCAGGGATGTCAGACGGTTGCCATGCAAACACGTCGACATTCGCCCGCAGGAAAGCAACGAGCGCGCTTTCCTATTTGTCATCTAGGGTGGAACTTATGGTGAAAGTTCCCCTTGTTCCGTCCTCTCTGACGGGCACCTTCTTGGTCTCCGGCGGAGCAGCCTTGGATTTCTTGTTCTTGCCGGTGGAACTCTCTGGTACATCCTCGACGGAAGCGCAGCACTCCGAGGAGGTGCGCTTGCCGGAGTTCGCTGCAAGGTTCTTGCCGGTCTTCTTCTTCCCGCCGGGAGTTCCAGCGGCAGGAGCAGGTGCCTTGATGGCAGGTGCTGCAACTGCTTCCCGGTAAAGTTGGTCAGCACAGATGAGCGCATCCTTCTTTTCAGAATGGATAGCGATGACGCCCAACGGCCCTGGCATCTTCAGAACGTTGTACGCGTAGTGTGATGCCGCCATGAATTTAGCCAGCGCTGGCCGACCAAGGATCCCATTATATGACATGGGGATCTTGGCGACATCAAACACCACCTTCTCGGTCCTGAAGTTGAGTTCGCTACCAAATGTTACCGGCAGCGTAATCTTGCCCTTGGGCTGGGTTCTTCCCGGATTGACCCCTTGAAACGTACCCGTTTCTTCGAGGTCCTCGTCGGGAATTTGGAGCTTTTTGAGCACATCCGGTGAGATTAAGTTTAGGCCGGCCCCACCGTCAACTAGCATTATCATCACCTTGAGGTTGCGAATCATTGGCGAGACCAACAATGGCAAACACCCGACCGCAGTTGTGCGATCAGGGTGATCCTCGGCGTCGAAAATGATAGGCGTGTTGGACCACTTCAGGGGCCTACATGCATCTGGGGATGGCTCTGCTGCATTAACTTCCCGCACCCATTGTTTGAGTTGACGGTGGGAAGAATGCAGTGAGGCACCCCCATCGATACACATGGCCTCTGTAGCCTTCTGGAATTGTTGCTCACTGGACTCATCATCTTCCTCATCATCATCTTCTTCTTTGTCTTGGCCCCGAGCGGGCCTATCCTTTTGTTGCTTGGCCTTGCCGCGGCGCCCCCCTCGGCCACCGCGCTTCTTGCCGGATCCATCAGCACCATCTTGGGCCTTCTCCTTATCTCGCCTCTCATATTCGGCCCTCTGCTTCTCGGCAAGCTTCTCAACTTGCCGGCAGTTCTGGAGATCGTGGCCCTTGGTGCGATGGATCTTCTAATACTGCTTGCCGAAGTTCTCCGACTTGTCGGCAGCCGCCAAGGCCTGACAGGAAGGACACCCAGCAAGATCCTTTCCGGGGTCACCAACCTTGGCCTTCTTGGCGGCGCCGGGGTTGTCGGATTCCTCGACAGCAAGCACGGCCTTGCCTCCGCGTTTCCTGTTCCGCCGCCGTCCTTTCCTTGACGGGGCCGCGGCATCTTCTTCTTCGGACTTGCCCGCCTCGCCAGGGAGTTTCCTCCCCTCTTCAGCTCGAGCGCACTTGTCGGCCAAAGCGTAAAGCTCGGCAATACTCCTGACTTTGTTCATTGCCAGCTCTTCCCGCATTTTGCGGTTATGCACGTTCTGGTGGAACGCGCTAACAATAGCGGCAGGGTGAACGTCATGTCGGTGTACTAAGTATTGGGCCACTAGTACCCCTTACTTGTGCACGGGCAGTTGTAGCCGTCCTCGCGGCAAGGCTTGCCGGGATCAGCTCGAGGTCAATTTAAGTCATCAAGGAAATCATCAAGTCAGAGATCTACGACCCAACAAATAAGCAAAGCTGGTAATCGAAGGCCAGCCTCCCCGGCAAGATCCTTGCCGGGATGGCCCGTGGAGCCCGGCAAGCCTCGGCGCCCGACAAGGCTTGGTTCCCAGCAAAGCTCGGCGTCCGGCAAGCCCTGGCGCCCGGCAAGGATTGGTGCCCGGCAAGGATCGGCGCCTAGCGAGATTCTGCCACTATGCCACCGCTCCGGCACAGCGACAAAGCCTGACATTCTGGGTCCTTCTCTGGATGCGTGGCAACGCGCCAGTGGAGGAGAGCTTAAGCGGTGCTGATGGGATGGCCCCTTTTTCCATCCCCAAGAAAGTAAGGACACCTAAATGGACACCTCACGGTGCATTAAATGCGTTTGTCCTAATTCGTCAGGGGTTAGGTATGATACCCTGTAGCTACTTTACACCTCAATGTATGTACATTTTGCCACTGTGGAGACCCCTTTGAGCATATAAAAGGAGGCCCAAGGCAACTGCTATAGAGGAGGAGAACTTCTGGCCCATTCTGCATGCGTAGCTGCTCTTTGAACGTATTGTTCATTGCGAGCGCTCCTGAAGGCTGGGCTCAAGAACATCAATAAGAACACAAAGCAGGAGTAGGGTTTTACGCTGATCAGCGGCCCGAACCTGGGTAAAAAAACTTCCCGCATCGACTACTGGTTCTGCTCTTTGCGTATACCTCTCCCCCCGCCGAATCGTAAAGGGATCTCTCGGGATCCCATAGGTGTTGTGCCCCGACATCTTTGGCGCGACAGGTAGGGGGATTGAAGGTTGCGTGAACCTGATCTGGTGGTAGACGTACTAGTTCCTTCATCATCTTCATCGTCATGCCGCCCAAGAAGAAGAACGCTGCGACAGCACAACCGTCCGGATCTGCTTTGCCTGCGCCTTCGCAGACTGGCGATGGTGTGGGTGCAGAAGGAAGAGGACTGGAACCCCCGCGGCGTTCTGGTGACCCAAGCCAAGCGAGCGGTATCGTTCGCAATGGCAGTGGTAACTTGCGCGCCGCTGGATCTAGAGATGGCGTTGTGTTGCCTACGGGTGGCACAACAAACTCTAGAGATCGAAGAGCGCCCGCTGGAGCTCCCGCGCCGGCGCGAGCCTCGCAACCTGTCCAGGTCGTGCGAGATGAGCGACATCATGGCGCTGGTGGTTCGGGGCGTCCTCACGAAAAGGTTTCTGCGCATAGATCCCAAGATGCGCGGGACCAGCATGCACACCGAGCTGCCGGCGAAGGTGGCTTGCGGTCGCGTGACCGTGGCGGTGCTCCTTTTAACTTGGTTAGGAGTCAGAGCACCTCACGCACCTCGCACCTGTCGCCGCCACCTACGCCAGCGGAAGCCTTGGCGCGTGCACAGCTGCTCCTCGATTTTCCTCCCGCCCCGGAGAAGATGGAGGAGTGGCGAGCTACTATCCAGAGCCTTATCGGCTTCGCTAACAAGGATGGACCGCAAGAGGCAGGGCCCTCTCAGCGGAGGCCCATCGATCCGACGCGAGCCGGTGCAGAGAAAACCGGAGGTGGTGCAACTACGATGCACTCTCCTCCGCGGCATCAGCAGCGGCCGACGACTCAGCAAGTCGACCGCCATGAAGAAGTTTCCACGGTGTCGTTCGATCCACGGATGCGCCGTGATCAGCGTCTGGTTCTCTAGGAACGAGGCAAGGAGGACGCTCGAACAACCATCGAGCGGTGACGGGAAGCGCGCTATCAGTCTGATAAGCGCGGGGGGCCGGTTGTCGACGAGCCCGCGCCAGGGAACGTAGGAGACTTGCCTTACGAGGTAGGACCTCCAGCGTTTACCCGTGAGCTGCGGCAAGTCCAGTGGCCCAATCTCCGAACCTTCAAGCCAGAGGTCCCGGAGAAATATGACGGCAAGACCCATCCCTCGGAGTTCCTGAGCATCTACACCATTGCGGTGCAAGCTGCCGGGGGCCGGGATGACAAGATACTTGCCAACTACTTCCCGTTGGTCCTCAAACCCAACGTCAGGTCGTGGTTGATGCATCTGCCGGAGGATTCTATTTCTTCCTGGTCGGATCTGTGCCATCAGTTTGTTGGCGCCTTTGTTGGAGGCCACCAAGCTCCTGGCCAAGAAAGTGATTTGCACATCATCCCTCAGAAGGAGGGCGAGTCCCTGCGCAAGTTTATGCAGAGATTCAGCCGGGTGCAATACAATATTCCTGACGTTCATCCTGCCGCTGTCATTAGCGCGTTCCATCAGAACGTGCGTAACCGCAGGATGCGGGAAGAGCTGGCAATGAACAAAGTCAGGAGTATCGCCGAGCTTTACACTTTGGCCGACAAGTGCGCTCGAGCTAAGGAGGGGAGGAAACTCACCGGTTAGGCTGTTGGTGCGACAGGCGACTCAGAAGAAGAAGATGCCGCGGCTCCGTCAAGGAAAGGCCGGCGGCAGAATAGGAAGCGCGGAGGCAAGGCCGTGCTTGCCGTCGAGGAATCCGGCAACCCTGGCGCCACCAAGAAGGCCAAGGTTGGCAACCCCGGCAAGGATCTTGCCGGGTGCCCTTCCTGTCAGGCCTTGGCGGCTGCCGACAAGTCAGAGAACTCCGGCAAGCAGTACTGCAAGATCCATCGCACTAAGGGCCACGATCTCCAGGACTGCCGGCAAGTTGAGCAGCTTGCCGAAAAGCAGAAGGCCGAATACGAGAGGCGAGACAAGGAGAAGGCCCAAGATGGTGCTGAGGGGTCCGGCAAGAAACGCGGTGGCCGAGGGGGTCGCCGCGGCAAGGCCAAACAGTAGAAGGATCGGCCCGCTCTAGGCCGAGATAAAGAAGGAGATGATGAAGAAGATGACGAATCCAGTGAGCAGGAATTCCAGAAGGCTACGGAGGCTATGTGCATTGATGGGGGTGCCTCGCTGCATTCTTCCCACCGCCAACTTAAACAGTGGATGCGGGAGGTTAATGCGGCAGAGCCATCCCCCGATGCATGTAGGCCTGTGAAGTGGTCCAACACGCCTATCATCTTCGACGCCGAGGATCACCCTGATCGCACAACTGCGGTTGCGTGTTTGCCATTGTTGGTTTCCCCGACAATTCGCAACCTCAAGGTGACGAAGATGTTAGTTGACGGCGGGGCCGGCCTAAACTTAATCTCACCAGATGTGCTCACAAAGCTTCAGATTCCCGACGAAGACCTTGAGGAAACGGGTACGTTTCAAGGGGTCAATCCGGGAAGAACCCAGCCTAAGGGTAAGATCACGCTGCTGGTAACATTTGGCAGCGAGCTTAACTTCAGGACCGAAAAGGTGGTGTTTGATGTCGCCAAGATCCCCATGTCATACAATGGGATCCTTGGTCGCCCAGCGCTGGCTAAGTTTATGGCGGCATCACACTACGCATACAACATCTTGAAGATGCCTGGGCCGTTGAGCGTCATCACTATCCATTCCGATAAGAAGGATGCGCTCATCTGTGCCGACCAACTTTACCGGGAAGCAGTTGCAGCACCTGCCATCAAGGCATCTGCTCCTGCCGCTGGAACTCCCGGGGGGAAGAAGAAGACCGGCAGGAACCTTGGCGCGAACTCCGGCAAGCGCACCTCCTCGGAGTGCTGCGCTTCCGTCGAGGGCGCACCAGAGAGTTCCACCGGCAAGAACAAGAAGCCCAAGGCTGCCCCGCCGGAAACCAAGAAGGTGCCTGCCAAGGAGGACGGAACGGGGGGAACTTTCACCATAAGTTCCACCCTAGATGACAAATAGGAAAGCGCGCTCGTTGCTTTCCTGCGGGCGAATGTCGACGTGTTTGCATGGCAACCGTCTGACATCCTCGGTGTTCCCAGGAAAGTAATTGAGCACCACCTTGCTGTCTGTCCTCATGCGCGGCCCGTCAAGCAAAGGGTGAGGAAACAGGCTTTGGAGCGGCAAGAGTTCATTGCCGAAGAAATTAAGAAGCTGGAGGCGGCAGGACTGGTCAAAGGAGTGCTTCATCCAACCCGGTTGGCCAATCCGTTTGTAGTGCGGAAAGCGAACGGGAAATGGAGGCTTTGTATCAATTATACAGATATCAATAAAGCTTGTCCAAAAGATCCTTTTCCCTTGCCATGTATCTACCAGATTGTGGATGCCACCGCTGGTTGTGATCTCCTGTCCTTCCTTGATGCCTATTCAGGGTATCATCAGATTTTTATGGCAAAGGAAGATGAAGAGAAGACCGCCTTTATCACCCCATGTGGTACGTATTGTTTTATACGAATGCCTTTCGGGTTGAAAAGTGCTGGTTCAACATTTGCCAGAGCAATCCAGATTGGTTTTGAGCCACAACTCCATAGAAATATGGAGGCGTATATGGATGATATAGTGGTAAAAACTAAGGATAAAGCAACGCTCATTCAAGACTTAGAAGAAACATTTGCGAACTTGCGCAAGATCAACTTGAAGCTCAATCCTGAGAAGTGCGTGTTCGGTGTTCCTTCCGGCAAGCTCCTCGGATTTTTTGTATCTTGCCGGGGAATCGAAGCGAACCCCGACAAGATCAAAGCCATTGAGCAAATTGAAGCGCCGAGACGCGTCAAGAATGTGCGTCGTCTTGCCGGCTATGTCGCCACTCTAAGCAGGTTTATTTCCAAATCTACTGAGCGCGCCCTGCCCTTCTTCAAAATTTTGAAGAAGGCAGGTCCAATGAAATGGACTCCGGAAGCGGAGGCTGCGCTGCAAGATTTGAAGAAATACCTTTCTTCTCCGCCGACGCTAGTCGCACCTAAACCACAAGAGCCGTTGCTGCTGTACCTGGCGGCGACAAATCAAGTGGTTAGTGCTGCGCTGGTGGCGCAGAGGGAAGCTGATGAGGAGGCAACATCAGCGGCAGGACCACCAGATGACATGGCAAGATCTTCCCCGGCAAGGGTTGATCCCGGCAAGACAGGATCTGCGCAATCAGAAGAGCCCGTGCAGAAGAAAAAGGTGGTGCAGTGCCCAGTTTATTTTGTTAGCTCCCTCTTACAAGGGGCTAGGCCAAGATATTCTGGTGTGCAGAAATTGCTTTTCGGCCTCCTTATGGCCTCAAGAAAGCTGCGCCATTATTTTCAAGCACATGTGATCACCGTCGTCACTCGCTTTCCGTTGCAACGGATTTTGCAAAATCCGGAGGCAACCGGCAGGATCGCGGAGTGGGCGTTGGAGCTGTCCAGCTTTGGCCTTAAGTTTGAAAGTACTTCCACAATTCAGAGCAGGGCCTTGGCGGAGTTCATTGCAGAATGGACCCCGACGCCAGACGAAGAAGTTCAAGAAACAAGTCTCCCCGGCAAAGAAATCGATCAGCAATGGGTTATGTACTTTGACGGGGCTTTTTCGCTGCAAGGCCCCGGTGCTGGCGTGCTGCTTGTCGCACCCACCGGAGAGCACCTCAAGTACGTAGTTCAAATGCACTTTCCCCGGGAGAGCTCAACCAACAACACTACAGAGTACGAAGGTTTGCTTGCCGGTCTTAGGATCGCGGCAGACCTTGGTATCAAAAAGCTCATTATCAAAGGTGATTCCCAGCTTGTTGTCAGGCAGGTTAACAAGAGCTATCAAAGTCCATTGATGCAAGCCTACGTAGATGAAGTGAGGAAATTGGAAGAGCGCTTTGACGGTCTCCAAATGGAGCATGTCCCTTGTGCCGAGAACAGCGTTGCTGACGACCTGTCAAAGCGTGCTGCCCTCAAGTTGCCTGTGGAACCAGGAACTTTTGTGCTCCAATTGACTCAACCATCCGTGGCGCCATCGATGCGGCAAGAAAAGAGAAGAAAGATGAACTCTGGCCAGTACTTCCCGGCAGAGCTCCCCGGAGCCGCCGGCAAGGAAGTTGCCGGGATTGACATGCCGGCCGGGGAACAACAGGCTCCGGCAGGGCCTCAGGCCCTTGCTGTCAAGACAAATGTTCCCCGGACGGACGAGATGCCTTTAGTCCTAGTTGTCGAGCCTCAGGCTCCAGCGTGGGCGCAGCACATTGTCCATTTCCTTCAGACAGGTGAACTCCCTGAGGAACAAGAAGAAGCGGAGAGAGTAGCCCGTCGGTCTGTTATGTACAAGTTCGTCGATGACGTCCTGTACAGAAAGAGACCAAACGGTGTGAAATTGAAGTGCATTCCTCGGGAGGATGGACTAGAGCTGTTGGCAGAGATACATGGGGGCATGTGTGGTTCTCACATAGGGTCAAGAGCGCTTGCCGGGAAAGCATTCTGGCAAGGTTTCTTTTGGCCCACCGCCCTCCAGGATGCGACTGCACTAGTAACCAGGTGTGAAGCGTGCCAGTTTCATTCGAAGAAATTACATCAGCCAGCTCAAGCTCTTCAAACAATCCCTCTCTCCTGGCCATTTTCGGTCTGGGGGCTCGACATACTGGGCCCCTTCCCCCGTGCTGCCGGGGGCTTTGAGTACTTGTACGTTGCTATCGACAAGTTCATAAAGTGGCCAGAGGTGGAAGCAGTGAGGAAGGTGACAGCGCAGTCGGCTGTCAAGTTCTTCAAAGGAATTGTTTGCCGTTTTGGTGTGCCTAACAGGATCATCACCGACAATGGCACGCAGTTCACAAGTCGCACCTTCATGCAGTACGTCCAAGACCTTGGCGGCAAGATTTGTTTTGCCTCTGTTGCTCACCCGAGAAGCAACGGCCAAGCGGAGAGGGCCAATGCTGAAGTGCTGCGCGGTCTCAGGACCAGAACTTTTGACAAGCTGAAAAAGTGCGGAAGGCGCTGGATTGATGAGTTGCCGGCGGTTCTTTGGTCAATCAGAACGACACCAAATCGAGCCACCGGCCAGACGCCCTTCGCTCTGGTCTACGGAGCGGAAGCAGTTCTCCCCACGGAACTCATATACGGATCTCCTCGAGTGCTCGCTTATGATGAGCTCGAGCAAGAGCAACTGCGGCAAGATAACGATGTGCTCCTTGAGGAGAATCGTCTTCAGGCTGCTGTGCGAGCTGCACGCTACCAGCAAGCTTTGCGCCGCTATCATAGCCGCAAAGTTCATGCCCGAAGCCTTGAGGAAGGCGACCTTGTTCTTCGACGGATTCAGTCCGCCAAGAATTCAAACAAGTTGACGCCAAAGTGGGAAGGCCCTTATCGGGTAGTACGAGTCACCAGGCCTGGCGCTGTCTGCCTGGAGACCGAGGATGGCGTTCCAGTGAGTAATTCCTGGAATATCAAACATCTTCGCAAGTTCTATCCATAAGGCGCGGTTGCCGGGGGCTCCCGGCAACCACCTTTTTGTACAAGTCTTGCCGGCAAGGCATGTGATCCTTTGTACAAAGCCAGGCGCAGACCCTGAGCACAGATGAATAAAATTAAGTGTTATACATTTCCTTATTGATTCTCATGTTCACATTCATATATGCATGTTTGTCTAAGATGATGTATAACACCTGATCCCGGTAAGTTCTAACGAACCGCCAAGGTTTCATCTCTTTATTTTCTCTTCTTTCTTTTTCTTAAAGACAGAAGGATTCCTCGCGTGCACATTTGCCGGGGGGGGGGGAAGGGAGACATGAATACCAGTTGGTGACGTTCGGAATCGTATGCTTGCCGGAGGAAGGACAAAGATAGAAAGCTAAGTCCTAAAAACTCAAAGCAAGTTTTTCTTTCATTACCAAGTTGCTTCCTTAGACGATTCCGATTCTTGTATGGAAAATCTGCACGCGAAGGAACCCTTGTTGTAATCAGTTGCGCCCTTATTTTGTTTCGAGTCCGCTCAACGATTTAAGTGGCTGCATTGAGAACGCCAAGGAGTCTTGCCGGCCGCTGCGCCTCCGGCAGGCTGCTGAAGTCTCGCACCCAGCGCTGGCGGCAGGTTGCGCGCTGGCAAGTTTTTCAGTAAGCGTAGGATGAACTCCATACATAAATGAATCAGACAAGGAAAATAGCTAGCATGAGCCTAAACATAGTTAAATTATATTACATCCATGAGTTGCCGCAGTCCTAACTCGAGACTTAACAGTCTTTTACATGAGATGATGGCGGCAAGAAAAAAAGGGAAGCACTCAATCCCTGCGCTGGCCTTCGATCCTTTTGATGGAGTCCACCTTCTCAAGGATCGGCGCGATGCACTTCTCAAGCGCCTCAACATTTGCATCCTTTGGCAGGTGGCCGAGTGCGCTGGAGAGGTCGATGCCGGGATTGCTGTGCACCACCTTGAGGAGCACCTTGCAAAGGACGGCCCGGCAAAGCCGGCGAGTCTCGTTCGCCAGTTGGGTCGCCCGGCTGGACTGGAGCGCCCTCAACGCGTTGATGATGCTTTCAAAGAACATCGTCAATCTCGCGCTTGGGGACATTCTTTCCTTGGAAGAATATCTGAAGTTCGACAAGCCCATGGTTGACAGTTCTGCGGTAAGCTTCTCCGCGGCAGCGATGAGACGACCAGTCCAGATCTCCACTCCCTTCTCGTACTCGTTCTGGGCAGCGGCGGCACTCTTGAGCAGGTTCCTCTCTCCTTGGAGATCTTTGAGTAGAGCCTTCTCACGGGCCCTGCCGGCCTCGAGAGATTTCTGCAGCGTGGTCAGCTTCAGCTCCAGAACCGCAATATCATCAGCCGCGGAGGAGAGCTGCTTGGTCTTGTCAGACAGGGCGACTTCCATCTCCGCCAAGGAGTGGAGGGTTTTTTCCCTGTCCCCCTTGAGCGTCGAGAGCTCCTTGCCGTGCTCTTCAAGATCTGTCTCCATCCTCTTTACTTTGTCGCTCAACTCGTTCTTGGCGGCCTATGCAGCTTCGGCAGCATCGACGGCCTCCTTGAGCTTGCCGGCGTGACTTGTGGTTAGAGCTTCGAGCGCCTCCTTGTGCTTCTGCTCCAGCTCCTGGGTCCGCCGCGCGACAAGATTTTCAACGTCTTCATCCTTGCTGCGAAGCTTGGCGGCGAGCGCCTGCTCACGAACAGTGAGATCTTCCTCATGAGCATCAAGAGCAACGCGGTGCCCCGTCAGGAGGGCATCTTCGGCAGCAATCCTTTGAACAGCTTCATCATGCGCCTTCTCCATGTCTGATTGCTTCAGGAGGATCTCATTCCACTGCTGGCTCACTTGTTCCCGGCCGGCAACCAACTCTTGGAGGGCCTCGGTGTGCCAGATCTGCATTTGTGCGACGCGCCTTTGGAAATCTGCTTCGGCCGCCTCAACAACTGCCATTCTGGAGTCCGCTTTGTCTTTCCGGGCGCGATTGAGAGCCTGGAGTTTGCGGAAGTTCTCGCCCATGGCCTGAAGGAGCTGATCCTCTTCAGATTTGCCGCTGCTAGTGCTGGGATTGTCGACAACTTCAAGCCCGGCAGCAGCGATGATTTCTTCGAAAACTTCTCCTTCAGCTGGTGCCCCAGCGCTTGCCGTCCCCGGCAAGTTGATGAACAGGTTCTCGCCAACCTTGAGGTACTTGCTGGATGAGGGGCCTTCAGATGGTGATGGCTGGTCTTCAGTGACCGCCTCACCAGTAACAGGGGGCTCTGTGGCCGGTGTAGCGCCTGGCGCTCCTGTGGCAGGAATGCTATCAGTGCGGTCCTCAGCCGCCCTGTCGCCCCCTTCAGTAGGTTCTTCGGCGGTTTCCTCTTGTGCTGTCTTGGCGGCCTCCCCATCAAGAGCACCACCAGCCTCGACAACGTCATCCTTGGTGGCCTCGCTGGCAGCGATCCTGTCCGCTTCGGCGGCAGCATCCCTGGCGGTCTCCTCGATCACAACGTCGACGTCCATGTGTTCCATCATAGGGAACTCTGAAGGGCGAAGGAGGAAAACAGAATAAGATCAAGGTTGAAGTTTGAAGTGATCAAAGATAAAGAAGTAAGGGGAAAAGAATAACTAGCACTCTGAGGCGATCGAGTACCTGCGTCGGGCTCTCGAGAGGTAGCTTCGCCTCTCCCGGCAACTCCGGTTGCCGGGGATGGGTTGCCGGAGTCCGTGCTTGTCGGCTCCTCCTCAATCCGGACAGGCTCGTCGGCAGGATCTCTTGCCGGAGATGTGCTTGTGGGCGGAGCGGTCGATGAAGGAGGCACAATGGGGCAATCTTCTCCTTGTTGCCATTCTTCTCCTGCGAACCCGAAGATATCAGCGACAAGAATGGAAACCTCGGCACCCGCCAGCAGAAGAAGAACAATGAACTTACACTGGGGGCTGTGCTGGGGGCTGCGCTGGGGGCTGCGTCGAGGACTAGACTCCGGGCCCACAATGACGGTCTCTGGCACGCTAGTGGAGCCTGCCGGGGGCTCGTCGCCCGTAGAAGTCCTTGACCTCTTCGCCATCCTCTCCAGCAAGGTTTCTGTGTCACTGCAAAAACAATACAAGTAAGTCAGTAAGACTGAGGCAGATTGCAAGGTGGAAGTTGTGACAGGTACTCACTCTTCTTCCTCTCGCTCCGGACTGAAGCCGGAGATGTCGAAGTCGACCTCCATTGCGGCATCTGAGTGGGGAGGCGGAGGAGGGGTCCTGGGCCGCTTGGCTGTGGCAGGCGCCGGGGCAGCTTCTGGCACGGTTGTACGAGACCCTCCTGCCGCTCCGGCGGTGGCCGCTGGTCTGGGTCTCGCGCGCCGCGCGGGCTGTTGACGGGCCCCCTGCCGCAGTCCGGTCTTGCCGGCCACTTTCTTGCCGAGGGATTCGCCGCTCGATGTAGGCTGGCTTGCCGGGACGCCCGACGCGGCTTTCCGAAGGACACACTTTGTCTTCTTCGGGGGCGAGGGCTCTTCTCGCGTCTCCTCTTCGGCTGTGTCGTCGCCGGATGAGCTTTCAGCGACTGCGCCGCCTTCTTCCCCGGCAACCTTGCTCTCCTCGGCAGGTTTTGCCTCTACCACCACCTCTGCATCGCTGGCTTCCCACTCTGTGAAGCCAACGCTGCCGGCCTCGGCGGCAAGATTCGCTTCCTCCACTCTGGTAGCAATGTATGCTACCTCCTGATCTGTGGTGGCGCGAATAAGATCTGACTCTTGCCGGACAGGCTTCTCCATCAGATTGTCGAAGAATTTCTGTGCTTCTTCCTCGCTTGGCTCGACCCAGGTCGGGTCAAGGCCGTGGGCGTTGAACATCGGCAAGAAGGCAATGATCGACCCCAGTGCAGAGTTGTTGCACAAGGGGACGATCCTTGCCGGCAGCCGGTGCTTGTCTATGCGCTGGAGTAACTTTTGTTGGAGAGCGCCAAGCTGCATAACAGTCAAGTTGTTGTTCAGCCCGGGGTGCAGCCTCATGACATCCGCTGCGTTCTTATACTCCCAGGCTGGCCTCTTCCTATTCTGCAGAGGGGCGATGCGGCGGCGGAGGAAGTCGAAGCCGATCATCTCCATTGTCAGCCCGGCAGCCTTCAAGCGGAGGATCCTGGTAGTGGCGATTGTGAGCTTCTCGTCTTCTGCGGCGAGATCGCCCCAATCCTTGCCGCGGACCACCTTCTGTCGCCGGTGATGGCAAAAAGGATGAGGATCTGCTTCCTGGATCCAGCACCATTCGGCCCGCCACTCGTCCCACTTTTCGCGGTAAACTCCATCTGGGTATATCTCTTTGTTCCAGGCCCTTGGAATCCAAGCAATAGATCCAGAGAGAGCCTATCCTTTTTGGATTCGAGGATAGAAATAGTGGCGGAAAAGAGCAGAATTGGGGATCACGCCGGCAAAATTTTCACAAAGATGCGCAAAGATCGACATGCAAAATACGGCATTCGGCGTGAAATCAAGAAGGCGGAAGCCGTATGTATACATGATGTCGTTGAAGAAATCGGAAAAAGGTGGACAGAGCCCGCAATAAAAGTACGCAGTGAAGAAGGGGTATCTGTCCGATCCGCCTTTGGAATTAGCACCTGGGATTACGCGTGTGGCGGGGTGAGCTTGTGTTCCCTTTGCCCACATGCATTGGTATCGCCCCTTCAAGGTTTCGGCGTCGAGCGTCGGAGGGAAGACGACGAGCCTCTTCCGCATCTTCACCAGCTCGCTTTCCGGGACTTCAGCCTTCGGCTCCTTGTCCGTGCCCTTGCCTTTGCTAGCCTTGGGCGGCATGGCGACCGTGGAGATGGAAGCCGGAAGACGGAACGAGTGCGGGAGCGGCGAGCAGAAGGGAAGGAAGGTTTCGCTCTGAGCTCGAGCAGAGGAAGGCGATGGCGATGGCCAGATTGGGAAGAAGAGGGGGGTGAATGGGCTTGCGCCTCCATGACTTCTCCTTTTTTATGGGGAAGGAGCGGGGCCACCTTGTTTATCCCCCAATATGAATGCGCCTCTGTGGGCGCGAAACAGTTTGCAGCCTTTTTGGCACACACTTCCCACATCACGCGGTCCATGCGCGTAGTGGGGGCACAGTAAAACAAGATCTTTACGAGCAGTTAATTCCCTGCCACGCGTGCCCGTGCACTGTTTGGGCCTAGCCCAACAACGCCTCGCACTCGTGTATGGCCCAGGCCCGGGGGCTCCTGTCGGTGTACTAAGTATTGGGCCACTAGTACCCCTTACTTGTGCACGGGCAGTTGTAGCCGTCCTCGCGGCAAGGCTTGCCGGGATCAGCTCGAGGTCGATTTAAGTCATCAAGGAAATCATCAAGTCAGGGATTTAAGAACCAACAAATAAGCAAAGCTGGTAATCGAAGGCCAGCCTCCCCGGCAAGATCCTTGCCGGGATGGCCCGTGGAGCCCGGCAAGCCTCGGCGCCTGACAAGGCTTGGTTCCTAGCAAAGCTCGGCGCCCGGCAAGCCCTGGCGCCCGGCAAGGATTGGTGCCTGGCAAGGATCGGCGCCTGGCGAGATTCTGCCACTATGCCACCGCTCCGGCACAGCGACAAAGCCTGACATTCTGGGTCCTTCTCTGGATGCATGGCAACGCGCCAGTGGAGGAGAGCTTAAGCGGTGCTGATCGGATGGCCCCTTTTTCCATCCCCAAGAAAGTAAGGACACCTAAACGGACACCTCACGGTGCATTAAATGCGTTTGTCCTAATTCGTCAGGGGTTAGGTATGATACCCTGTAGCTACTTTACACCTCAATGTATGTACATTTTGCCACTGTGGAGACCCCTTTGAGCATATAAAAGGAGGCCCAAGGCAACTGCTACAGAGGAGGAGAACTTCTGGCCCATTCTGCATGCGTAGCTGCTCTTTGAACGTACTGTTCATTGCGAGCGCTCCTGAAGGCTGGGCTCAAGAACATCAATAAGAACACAAAGCAGGAGTAGGGTTTTACGCTGATCAGCGGCCCGAACCTGGGTAAAAAAACTTCCCGCGTTGACCACTGGTTCTGCTCTTTGCGTATACCTCTCCCCCCGCCGAATCGTAAAGGGATCTCTCGGGATCCCATAGGTGTCGTGCCCCGACACGTCAGGAATATTGTACTGCACCCGGCTAAATCTCTGGATAAACTTGCGCAGGGACTCGCCCTCCTTCTGAGGGATGATATGTAAATTGCTCTCTTGGCCAGGAGCTTGGTGGCCTCCAACGAAGGCGCCAACAAACTGATGGCACAGATCTGACCAGGAAGAAATAGAATTCTCCGGCAGATGCATCAACCACGACCTGACGTTGGGTTTGAGTACCAACGGGAAGTAGTTGGCAAGTATCTTGTCATCTCGGCCCCCGGCAGCCTGCACCGCAATGGTGTAGATGCTCAGGAATTCCGAGGGATGGGTCTAACCGTCATATTTCTCCAGGACCTCCGGCTTCAAGGTTCGGGAATTGGGCCACCGGACTTGCCGCAGCTCACGGGTAAACGCTGCAGTCCCTTCCTCATAAGGCAAGTCTCCTACGTCCCCTGGCGCAGGCTCGTCAACAGCCGGTCCCGCGCGCTTATCAGACTGATAGCACGCTTCCCGTCGCCGCTCGATGGTAGTTCGAGCGTCCACCTTGCCTCGTTCCTGGAGAACTTGACGCTGATCGCGGCGCATCCGTGGATCGGATGACACCGTGGAAACTTCTTCACGGTGGTCGACCTGCTGGGTTGTTGGCCACCGTTGATGTCGCGGAGGGGAGTGCACTGTAGTTGCACCACCTCCGGTTTTCTCCCCATCGGCTCGCGCCGGATCGACGGGCCTCCGTTGCGAGGGCCCTGCCTCTTGCGGTCCATCTTTGTTGGCGAAGCCGATAAGGCTCTGGATAGTAGCTCGCCACTCCTCCATCTTCTCTGGGGCTGGAGGAAAATCGAGGAGCAGCTGCGCACGTGCCAAGGCTTCCGCTGGCGTAGGCGGCGGCGACAGGTGCGAGGTACGTGAGGTGCTCTGACTCCTAACCATGTTAGAAGGAGCACCGCCACGGTCACGCGACCGCGCGCCACCTCCGCCAGCAGCTCGGTGTGCATTCTAGTCCCGCGCATCTTGGGATCGATGCGCAGAAATCTTTTCATGGGGACGCCCTGAACCTCCAGCGCCATGACGTCGCTCATCATGCATGACCTGGGTAGGTCGTGAGGCTTGCGCCGGCGCGGGAGCTCCAGCAGGCGCCCTCCGATCTCTGGAGTTTGTTGTGCCACCCGTAGGCAACACAGCGCCATCTCTAGATCTAGCGGCGTGCAGGTTACCACTGCCACTGCGAACGATGCCACTTGCCTGGCTCGGATAACCAGAACGCCGTGGGAGTTCTAGTCCTCTTCCTTCTGCACCCACGCCGTCGCCGGTACGCGAAGGCGCAGGCAAAACGGACGTGGATGGTTGCGCCGTCGCAGCGCTCTTCTTCTTGGGCGGCATGACGATGAAGAAACTGAGGCGTTGATCACTAGATCAGGTTCACGTAACCTTCAATCCCCCTACCTGGCACGCCAAAGATGTCGGGGTACGACACCTATGGGATCCCGAGAGACCCCTTTACGATTCGGCGGGGGGAGAGGTATACGCAAAGAGCAGAACCAACGATCGACGCGGGAAGTTTTTACCCAGGTTTGGGCCGCTGATCAGCGTAAAACCCTACTCCTGCTTTGTGTTCTTATTAATGTTCTTGAGCCCAGCCTTCAAGAGTGCTCGTTATGAACAGTATGTTCAAAGAGCAGCTACGCATGCAGAATGGGCCAGAAGTTCTCCTTTGTTGTAGCAGTTGCCTTGGGCCTCCTTTTATATGCTCAAAGGGGTCACCACAGTGGCAAAATGTACATACATTGAGGTGTAAAGTAGCTACAGGGTATCATACCTAACCCCTGACGGATTAGGACAAATGCATTTAATGCACCGTGAGATGTCCGTTTAGGTGTCCTCACTTTCTTGGGGATGGAAAAAGGGGCCATCCCATCAGCACCGCTTAAGCTCTCCTCCACTGGTGTGTTGCCACGCATCCAGAGAAGGAGCCAGAATGTCAGACCTGTTACTGTGCCGAAGCGGTGGCACAGTGGCAGAATCTTGCCGGGCACCAAGCCTTGCCGGACGCCAAGCCTTGCCGGGCGCCAATCCTTGCTGGGCTCCGCAGGCCACCCCGGCAAGATCTTGCCGGGGAAGCTGGCCTTCGGATTCCAGCTCTTCTTATCTGCTGATCCTCAGATCTCTGACTTGATGATTTCTTTGGTGGCTTGAATTGACCTTGAACTGTTCCCGGCAAGCCTTGCCGCGAGGATGGCTACAACTGCCCGTGCACAAGTACGGGGTACTAGTGGCCCAATACTTAGTACACCGACACTGGCCGTGGCAATGGTCGTGGCAACAATCAGACCCGCAACTATAATACTGGGTCTGCTGCACATGGTCGTGGACACGCTTACAACATTGACATTGAAGAAGTCCAGGATCAACCTGCTACTGTGATGGGTACCCTTCTTGTTAACTCAGAACCCGCTTCTGTTTTATTTGATTCAGGAGCATCACATTCATTCATCTTTGGAAAATTTGCATTCATGCATGGCATTCAATATGAGAAAATGCATACTCCGTTAGTCATTAAAACTCCCGGAGGTCATTGTCATGCTGACGTGATAGCACCTGACGTTACCGTCGAAATTAAAGGGTTGGAATTCCTTGCCTCACCCATCGTCTTGAAGTCTTCCACCATAGACCTCATACTCGGAATGGATTGGTTGAAAGCTCACATTGCTTCGATCAATTATGCCACTAAAGTCGTCCAACTTCTTCACCCCTCCGATGAGATAGTGAACTATACCGCTCGCATTACACGGGATGCAGAAGCTCAGATATATGTTCTGAATGCTTTGAACGCCTCACCTCTGGATGGGATCGAGAACGTTCCTGTCGTTCGAGATTTTCTAGACGTCTTTCCAGAAGAACTTCCAGGAATACCCTGGCTAGAGCTGTCGAGTTTGTCATTGACTTGAAGCCTGGCACTGTCCCTATTGCCAAACGCCCATATATGATGCCTCCGCATCACCTACTCGAGCTTAAGGAAGAAATCGACAAGTTGCTTAAGAGTGGTTTCATCCGCCCCAGTTCCGCTGCTTGGGGAGCACCTTCACTCTTCGTTAAGAAGGATGGGACTAACCATTTGGTTCAGGATTATCGGCCCATTAACCAAGCCACAATCCAGAATAAATACCCACTGCCCCGGATCAATGATCTTTATGATCAACTCGCTGGATCATCGGTGTTCTCTAATCTCGACTTGAGGTTGGGTTATCACTAGATCCGTGTCCGTGAAGAGGATATTCCCAAGACTGCATTCGTCACTCGTTATGGCTCCTATGAATACACCGTTATGTCATTTGGCCTAACGAATGCTCCAGCAACTTTCTCCCGTCTGATGAATTATATATTCATGGATTACCTCGACAAATTCGTCGTGGTTTATTTGGATGATATCCTTATATATTCTAAGAATAAGGAAGAACATGCCGAACACCTCCGTCCGGTACTAGAAAGGCTTCGAGAACACCAGCTGTATGCAAGTATTCCAAATGTGAATTTTGGCTTTCTGAAGTAACTTACCTTGGTCATGTGATTTCCAAGGATGGAATTGCTGTTAACCCCGAACGAGTTTAGGCTATTCTTGACTGGACTCCCCCGAAGAATGTTAAGCAAGTTAGAAGTTTTCTCGGACTTGCAAGTTATTGTCGTCGATTCGTTGAGAACTTTTCCAAGATTGCAAAACCATTGACAAATCTGCTTCACAAAGGTGTTAAATTTGAGTGGACAGAAAAATGTCAAGAAAGCTTTCAGACACTAAAAGATAAATTGACATCTGCCCCAGTATTAGCACCCCCGGATTCCCAAAAAGATTCCATGATATACTGTGATGCCTCCCGTCAAGGATTAGGCTGTGTCCTAATGCAAGAACGCAAGGTGCTTGCTTATGCCTCCCGACAATTGCGTCCTCACGAAGAAAATTACCTAGTGCACGATCTCGAACTTTCTGCGGTTATTTATGCCCTGAAGCTATGGCGACATTACCTTCTCGGTAATCGTTGCGAGATATATACGGAGCATCAAAGTTCGAAGTATTTATATACTCAACCAGATCTGACCTTCGTCAACAAAGATGGCTCGAGACAATAGCCGATTATGATATGAATATTTCATACACCCCTGGCAAGGCTAATGTAATGGCCGATGCTTTGAGCCGTAAGGCTTATTGCAACAATCTTATGGTTCAGGAAACACAACCTCTTCTTTATGAAGAGCTTCGCAAATTGAACCTCCATATTGTTCCACCGGGTTATCTCAATACCCTAGTTGTCGAACCAGATTTAGAACACAGCATCGAGACTATGCAACGGTATGACTCTGAAGTTGAAAGGATCAAGCGATACCTCGAAAAAGGAAAGCCGTCGGAATTCCATCTTAATGATGATGGGATCCTATTTTTCCAACACCGTCTCTTCGTACCCAAGTTCAAGGATGAGAGGGAACATGTTATGAAGGAAGCTCATGACACTCCTCTGTCAATTCATCCTGGTAGCACAAAGATGTACCGTGACATTTGTCAGAGATACTGGTGGCCTAATATGAAGCAAGATATTGCTCGTTATGTTTCTGAGTGTGACGTTTGCCGCCACATTAAAGCAGAACATCAAAGGCCCGATGGAACTCTGCAAACTTTTACAATTTCTGAATGGAAATGGGACCAGGTCCAAATGGATTTCATTACTGGTTTTCCCAGATCTCAGAAGGGTCATGATGTTATTTTTGTCGTCATTGACCGATTCTCCAAGGTTTCTCACTTTCTGCCAGTTAAGGAGACAATCACTGCTAGCCAGTTAGCAGACTTGTATGTTTCCCGAATTGTGTCACTCCATGGTGTTCCGTTGGAGATCAGTTCTGATCGTGGCAGCCTCTTCACCTCCAGATTCTAGAATAGTTTCCAAGAAGCTATGGGAACTCATCTGTCTTTCAGCACCGCTTTTCACCCTCAGTCACAGGGTCAAGTTGAACGAGTTAATCAAGTGCTCAAAGATATGCTTCGAGCTTGCGTCATCTCCTTCGGTAAGAAATGGGAGGAATCTCTCTCGTATGCCGAATTCTCTTACAACAATAGCTATCAAGCTAGTTTGAAGATGGCACCGTTTGAAGTTCTAAACGGTCGTAAGTGTCGAACCCCTCTGAATTGGTCAGAAACTGGGGAACGCTCACTCGTCGGACCAGACATTATTCAGCAAGCAGAAGAACAAGTCTGCATTGTCCATGAACATTTGAAAACTGCTCAATCTCGTCAGAAGAGCAACTATGACTGAAAGCACCAGGTAATAGTCTATCAACCTGGCGAGCAAGCTTACCTCCGCGTCACTCCGTTGAAAGGCAATCATCGGTTCGGAATCAAAAGCAAGTTAGCTCCTCGCTACATTGGCCCGTTCCGTATTCTTGCCCGTCGAGGAGAAGTGGCATATCAGTTGCAATTGCCGCCAAACCTTTCACAAGTACATGATGTCTTTCATGTATCCCAACTCCGTCACTGCTTCAAGGATCGTATTCAAGCTGTGGATCACGAAATGCTTGAATTACGGGAAGATCTGTCTTATCCAGAATATCCCATCCGTGTTCTTGATGAAGCTGAACGTCGGACTCGTCAAAAGTCAATCAAATTCCTCAAAGTTTAGTGGTCAAATCATTCTGAAGATGAGGCCACTTGGGAACGCGAAGATCGTCTTCGTGAAGAATACCCCGCTTTCTTTCAGTCTCCCTCTTAATTCTCGGGACGAGAATTCTTGATAGATGAGGAGAATTGTAACACCCCATGTCATTAGCCACAGTAATCACTTTTGATAATGACAAGTCAGCATGGTTAACAGTGCCAAATCATCATTTGCATCATATTGCATTTCAATTCCTAAGTCAAAATTCAAAGTTAAATGAAAGTGGAAAATAAAAGTTGTTTAACATAGAAACTAAAATGTTCAATAAATAACAAATATTACAGAGCCAATTCTAAAATTGTAACCAACATTTAATAAACTAATTAGGTGACCCATACCTCTTTTAACAGAGGCTGGAAATAATATTTAATAGCCTTTTAATTAATCTAGATCAAATATGAAATGATGTTTTGCCCAAACTAGTTTTTGGTGTTAGGGTATAATGCACTGGTAATTATGGACTAGGTCACACTTTTTAAAAAAACCATTTGGGGCCCAAATAATTAACAAATCAGAAGAGAAAGAAACAGAAAAAGAGAAAAAGGAAAAAAAGGCCTAAAGGAACTACTGTGCACTTGACCTGCTCGCTACAGCCGCGGCCCAGCCCACCCCACGCCTCCTCCCACCTCTCACTCCTCACCGCCGCCGCGATGTCGACCGCGCACGCGCGCGCACCCCCGGCCCCCCCTCTCCCTCGCTCGACAGCGCGCGCCGCGCCCTCTCGCCGTGGATAAGAGACCGCCCCGACCCCTCTGGCGAGCCCTAGTCGCCCCGTTCACCCTCCACCTCGTTCCTCCCCACCTCGCCCGACGCCGCCATGCCTGCGCCACCGTGAAGCTCTCGCCCACCGTCGCCCGTTCACCGCCCCGATAAGTCCAACAGCTCCGCCTCGCTCCTCCGCTTCGTCTACGCCGCCGGATCGAGCCCCGGAGGCCCTGCAGCGCCGAACCCCTTCCGAACGCATCTCCGATCGCCGCCGTTCGTCTCCGTCTCCGTCGACCTCTGCTGCTCCTAAGCTCACACAGGCCTTTCTTGGCCGCTCGGTGAGCTCCTCCCTCCTTCTGTTACTCCTTTCCGCGGCCGCTTTTGCCCCTAGCCCGCTCGCCGCTGTTACCGAACCCCTGCCTCTGCTGCAGCTCGTCGCCGGCGTCGATCCGGTGACCAAACGGCCCCGCAACCAAGCCCGTTGCATTCGCCGCATCGTGTAGACGTCGTAGCCACCTCGCGCCGCTCGTTTTGCGCCCCGTAGCCCCGATCCCGAAGACGACCGAACTCCGGCGTCCGCCTCGCCGCTCGCCGTCGACGCTACCGACCACCGCAGCCTCTGCCGCCACCCCAGATCGCTTCGCCATCGTCTGCTCGTTCGTACAAGCGCGGCCGCGCGCGATTTGGCCCCCTGTGGACGAATCCCGCCGCTGCTCCGCCGCTCGCCGCCGCGCTCGGGCTCGCCGGAGCGCTCTTCGGCGGCCGACTCCGACGTGGCACGCGGGTCCCACCCCCTGGGTCACTGCCTGGTGGCCCCACAGCCCCAGTTGACCAGTTGACTTGGTCAACTGGCTGACTGGGCACTGCCCAGTCACTGACTGGTGGGGCCCCCTTCCCTGTGTCTATGACATATGGGCCCCCCCTGTCAGGTGCCTAATTAACTAATTAGATAAATAAAACTAATTAAAATCCTAATCAGTCACTGACTGCTGGGCCCCACCTATTAATTAATCCAATTAATTAATTTAACCCCTCAGTTAATGTCACAGTATATGACATGTGGGCCCCACCTGTCAGGTTTGACTCTGGTCAACCAGAGTTGACTTGCTGACATCACCCTGACCTCATGCTGATGTCATCATTCACTATTCTGGATAATTCGAATTTAAATTAATAATTAAATTCAGAAAATGTTTAAAACTTTAGAAAATCATATTAAATAAACCGTAACTCCGATGAAAATAATTTATATATGAAACTTGCTCAGAATTCCGATACGAACCCGAATATGCCCTCCGTATTCCCATCAGATGCCCCTAGCTATATGAACATTGAACTTTTAGACCGATTTCGATAAATGAATAGTGCCCAACTTTAATTGAATAAATTCGAATAAATTCCTAAATTAACTAAATCATTTAGTTAGACAGTAGAACACCCCAGCATATCATTTAGGCATGTCAAACATATTGTTTGCATTACTGCCGTGAATTTATTGTTTCTCTCCCCCTCCTTCTCTCTCGATAGACGCCGAGACCGATGATGCTGCACCTGGGTACGACTACACTACTGACGAGCAGCCCGTTGGCGATCTCTCTTTCTTGCCAGAGCAACCAGGCAAGCCCCCCCCCCTTGAGCATCCAGATATCACCCATTCCATTTCTCCTGCTTGCATTAGATTTTGCTACTGTTAAATGTTTGCTCCTATTCTGATGCATAGCCTGCTTTTGTAACCTGTTTAATGTTACCTTACCTGCCTATGTTAAACTGCTAGTATCGGTTGGTAGTGAACCATCAGTGCCCCACCACCTTATCCTTGTTGCCCCTGCTTGATCATCGACGACTCGATCAATGTGATCGTCGACCAGAGACCGACACCTCACTTCACACCCCCTTAGTTGTACGACTCTGTGTAGTAACTATCGAGTGCCGAGGGTGATACCTCGTAACACACTTCCGATGAATACTCTGCAGTGTAGCTGTTCGATCGTGGTCATCGAGGGTGATTCCTCCTTCTCCACTTCCGATACGACTCTGTCGTGCAACCCTCAGTGTGAACCTCAAGGGTGATGCCTCATACGTTCAGCCTAATGATTTCGTCGAGTGGAATCCACCGAGGGTGATTCCTCGGGTTTCCCCCTTGATGTTATGACCACACGATTACTTGACCTTTGTTACAGGCGGGTCCACCCTGGTGGGTACCCGCTGGGGATCTATGATGTCGGGTGTGCCGGAAGGGCACTCGAGTGTGATATTGTGGTGGAGCATCAGAGACTCTGATTGTCTCCGCGTGATACTAATTGAGCCTATTGGATTTGGGTGTGTGATCTGAGTGGGTCGACGTGCCCTATACGCACTACCACCACGCGGGATAATGGTTATGGGACCCTCGGCGATGTACGTTTCTCCCGAAAGCTCGTCTGACGTCACGATTCACCGTGCGGGCAGATTGTCGGGATTGGGCTAGATACTTCACTGACGAGTTCAGTGTCGGGCCTGCACCTCGGCCAGTCTCGCAACGCGCAGGGTGCCCAGGGCGATGGCCCAAGACCTCTGGGTGCATAGGTTAGTCTGGCGTGCTGACCTCTCTGCCGAGCCTAGGTAGGGCGTTGCCTCGTGTTGATCTTCCGAGGACGGGCATTACCCAGCAAGTGTGTCCGGCCAGAGTTGATCGAGCGTGTTGGGTAACAGTAGTGCACCCCAGCAGGGATGAATCATCTATCGATAGCCGGTCCTACGGTAAAGGACGCTCAGTTTGTGTATTCTGATCTACTACTTGAACTGGATACTTGTTACTTAATTGAAGCTTCGGGATCGCTTTCTTGCTTGGGATTCGAGGAAGGATCTTTAAGCTGTACTTCAACATGTTTGCTAAATAAAATGCTACTCTACTCTCTTCTACTGCTGCAAGATGATGGCCTCGAGAAGAAGCTTGAAGATGCTAGTCTTCGATAGGACTAGGCCTTCTCTCTATTCTGGCATTTCTGTAGCCCAGTCCACTTATACAGCCTTTCTCCATTGATAATGTTGCATATGTAGTATAGATCCTTGCTTGCTGAGTACTTCGGATGAGTACTCATTGTTGCTTTACTTTCTCTTTTCCCCATACCCCACCTTGATGATACATCAGACGATGGAGTCCAGGAGCCAGATGCCACCACAGGAGCTTACTACCAGGAGGGTCCAGAAGGCACTTACTACTGGATCGAGCCAGCCGACCAGGAGTAGGATCGGAAGCTCCCAGGCAGGAGGCCAACGCCTTTCGATCTAGTGTCGCTGTTTGTGCTAGCCTTCTTAAGGCAAAACTTGTCTAACTATGTCTGTACTCAGATAATATTGTATGACTGACTTATGTATTCGGATCTTCGGATCCCTGGTCTGTAATATTGTGGATCTCCATTTAAATTGTGTTAGAGTTGTGTTGTGATATCTTCCCGTGAGTCCCTGTGCTTGATCGTACATGTTTGCGTGTATGATTAGTGTACGATTGAGTCGGGGGCGTCACAGTTGTTGTGGACCGACTCTCTAAAATGGCTCATTTCATACCATGCAACAAGATAGACGATGCTTCACATGTTGCAAATCTTTTTTGTAGGGAAATCTTGCGCCTACATGGAGTGCCCAAGACTATCGAATCAGATTGCGACATCAAGTTCCTTAGCTACTTTTGGAAGACACTATGCGCCAAGCTCATAATCAAGCTTTTGTTCTCTTCGGCATACCACCCACAAACTGACGGCCCAACGGAGGTCACGAACTGGACACTCTCTACTCTACTACGCGTGTTGATCAAGAAGAACATCAAGGAGTGGGAGTAGTGTCTACTCATCGTCGAGTATGCCTACAACCGTGCAAGACATTCGACTACCGGCAAGTCCCCCTTTGAGGTCGTTTACGATTTCAACCCGTTGTCCCCATTGGACATTCTACCTCTACCGCTACAAGAGCGCATCAACATGGACGCGAGTGCATGAGTGAGATGCCTCAAGAAGATGCATGAAGATACAAGGCACACCATCGAGCACCAAGTACAACGACTCGTGACCAAGCTCAACACCAACAAGCAACCCATGATATTCAACACTGGAGATCTTGTGTGGCTACACCTTCGCAAGGACCGTTTCCCCAACGAACGCAAGTCCAAACTTCGACCACGAGCCGATGGACCCTTCAAGGTGCTTGAATGCTACAACAACAATGCCTACAAGATCGACATCCCACGTGACAAGTACTCCATGAGCGACATCTTCAATGTCAAGGATCTCTCTCCCTACCATGGTGATGAGGCTTTCGATCTAACGTCGGATCTTTCCCAAGGGGGGGGAGATGATGCGGAGCATCCTATGGTCAACCGCATGGACCTACCATCATCTCATCAAGTGCCAAGAGGACCAATGACACGAGCACGAGCTAGAGCTCTCAAGACCGAGGTGACATCTTTCCTTAGTGATATTCCATATGATCCGCTCGAGACATGGCTACTACCTAAGTCCGGAATGTTATGCATGATCAGGTAGCAAGAAGGCCCTCTCGAGGACGCACGTGAAGTCGGACAAGTCCCCAAGCACATGGATGAAGAGAAACGACGGAAGGAACCAGAGGAAGTTCCCAGGCCCCAGACATCCGACCCCTGGCCCGGACATCCGGCCCCTGAAGCCTAGGGCCACAGCAGCAGCCCTGCCGAGGAGCACCACCAGGCACCGGACATCTGGCCCGAGCCGCCCGGACATCTGGCCCCAGCCCGGAAATCCGGTGCCCTTCAAAGAACCTCACCGAAGCCGGCCCCCGCCAGCACAGACATCCGGCTCAGGCCCCGGACATCCGGCCCAACACGAGTCACCAGAAATCCGGACCTCGCCTATTGAGAGAGCTCCGAGACCGGACCCTGCCAGCCAGGACATCCGGCCCCTGCGCCCGGACATCCGGCACCTCGGGAAGGCCCAGACATCCAACCCGACGCCCGGACGTCTGGCTTCCCCTGGCTGCGCAAAGTGTAAAGGGCCGAGGCCCATGTATCCCTTCGTCCCCCCAAGACTATATGTACCTTTCTCCCCCAACGTTTTAGGGTTAGCATTGGTTTAGCTCATATGAGAGATAGAGCTTTGCTCATCCAATTGACACCTACTCCATTGGAGACCAAGCCCTCCATCAAGGAGAAGATCCCCTAGTGGATTCAAGACCTCCTCTTGGAGAAGAACTAGCTACTTGTATCTTTCCTTTTGTTGTCTTTGGATATTGTGATCTCTTTGTGTTCATGGATCTAGCATATGTGTGATTGGATCAAGTCAATTTGAGTGTTTCCTCTTGTTTTCTCCCTTGTGTTCTTCGTGTGTTTATCGTTTTCTTTGTGGGATCCTTTCCAAATCGTGAAAGACCAGCTTTAGGGTTTCCACCCTACATCAAGTTCCTATGAGAGGATGAGTGTGACCACCACTAGCCCCACACTTGAGAGCATGCCACACATCCTATGTGAGGTTGAGAGCCATTTGAGTGACTCCACCAACCATATGAGTGAGAGCATCTTACTGTGAGTGAGTGAGCCACAACACTTGGTGAGTGAGGTAGTTGAGAGGGCTTGTGAGGCCACTATGATTTCTAACGACTTAACCTCTACTCCTAGTGTGTTTTCTTCTTTGGTCATAGATCTCCTTCAAGACAAAGCGCCAATCCTCGATGAGTCCATACCTCCAATGGGTAAACCGATGGCCATGATGGACGATATTGCACCCCCCACATGGTACCATCAAGTTGATGAAGATATTGACCAAGTGCCAATTTTGGCAACCTCACCTACAACACATGAGCGGAGCTCTAAAGGTAACTGAGGTGATGGTAATTCTCTTGTCCCACTAGTGGACTATCTTGTAAATGATTGCTTGCATGATGTTGATCACCTTATGGATTTTTCACATACTATGTCTTGTTTCGATATGCCACCCATTTATGATGAATATGATGATGAGCATGTCAAATTGCCTAGTTGTGATGCTATGCTCCATAGGATATCATGTGAAAATTCTATCGGTCATGTCATGTTTGACAATCCATTAAACTTGTCATATGCTATGAGTGAGATCTCCCATATTGCATCATTACAATCTCAACATAGTAACTATGCATGCCCCATTAAAATAAACCCCATTTGCACTTGTGGCATAGATGACGAGATGATGGTTATTGGATTTTGCTTCTCTTGTGATGATATTGCTCTGCTACCTTTGCAACATTTGTGCAATTCATCTTATATGCCATGCCATGAAAATTATTGTATATCACATGATTGCATCGATTATGTGCACCATATGCATACCATTCATGACAATGCTCTAGATATTACTAGTGATGCATTAAACAATTTGAGTCTCCTTTATGCTATACATAACAACAAACCTAACATGATGGATGACATGTTTCTATATCATGCATCTCATTTATTTGAGTATTGGATATGTTGTGCTAACCAACACATGCATGTATGCATCATAATGGATGATGTGTACATATATCACGCACACACAATTTTTCCTTTGCCTTTGTTTTGTGTAGGTACTTATGCAAACTCATCAACTTCTCAATCCCATGAGTTGAGGAAACGAGCTCTTGAGAGCAATGATGATTTGGGATCCCGTTGATTATCCTTATCACCGTTCCTTCCGCGCAAGGACTACGCACATCTCTTTTACTTGGCTCTCACACAACTATGGGCTATTCACCACTTGTTATTTTATGCCCACCTTAGCGTGTTCACTTTGCATGATACACTTGTTTCTATGCCTTTGCCATGCAATTGTGACCCTTGCTTGCACTTACATATGATTCACCATTCTACTACTTCTATGTGTATTTGCATGCTTGGTGGAGATCCTTGTTGCTATTACCATGTTTTCCTTGTACCTCATGCTATTGTTGATTCTTGTGTTGGGAGAGTCATATTATTCAATTGCTATTTCCATAAGACTTCTTGCCAATACAATCATGACACATTACTCATATCTTGTTTTCATGCTTGTGATATGTCATGTGCATTATATATGCTCACTATTTGCACACATGACATGATTTCCATGATTACTTCTAGTATGTTGCATCTTCGCACTACTAGCTTGCATGATTTGTTTACTATGATCACTTGCTTTGTCGCATCACCCATGATACATAATTGCTCATTGCATTGGGTTGATGACATATATATTCATGCCTCTCACATGATTTCTCTTGATCATTGTCTCTTGTCTCCATTAGTTGCCTCTCTCATATCCACTTGTAGTGAGTGCAACCGTGCTATGCTTATTGATCTTCGAGACTTGGACATCTTATTTGTGAAGCATGCTTGCTTGATTGTGATTAATGCATTTGGTTGTTCACACATCTTATGCCTACATACCATACCCTACACCCTTGTACTTTCTTATGATAAGAATGATGAAAACACTTGTTGGGTATCTCACCAATCGAATGATAGGTTTTGCATTTACGCTAACCTCATTTGTTTTTCCGAGTGTTTGTCATGTTCTTTCATTTTGAAGGATTCACAAGGCGGTACCATCACGAGATATATTGGTTATGTGAAGGCGTACGTGATGTGCAACTCCAACATCTTCGAGAACAATCATAAGGTGAACTCCTTCCCTTTGAGTCATCCTCAAATATTCATATTATATGGACCATTCTTTCATTGTTGTCTCCTTCTTCTTGTCTACATGATACATCTATTGGATGGAGGCACGACATTGGAGATTGACCCTATGTACCTTCAAGTTGAGGAGCGCTCGGACTTAGGGGATGCACCAACGAACCACCACTTATGCCATGAGATCGAGCCATGGTACAACACCACCCATAACAAATTTGCATCTTATGCATGGATTGACTCACATTATGATTGCCTTGCTGCGTCTTGTATTTCTATGTCATCCATGCTATATGAGCTTGTGCACTTTCTTAGCAAATTTTTTGTGATCTTCCTTGATGGCATATTCATCCATCGTGATCATATTGCCCATAATCAATTGCATGATTACATAATCACATTGAGCACCAATTGTCATGTTCATGCTCTTGATAAACCATCACATTATGACATCATTTTGCATAATGGTAGAATTTGTAGCTTTGTGCACCATGACATTTACCATACCTTTGTGTGCACAACAAATGAATTTACTCTCACGAATGCTTTGCATATCATTCTATATCATTTGGCTAAGCTTCATGCACCTTGTCATGATCAATCTTATTGGACAAACACATGCTTACTTGATGGACACCTTGTGTGCGCTAACCATTGTATTTCCGAGTGTCGTTTGTGTTTGCTCTTTTTGCATGTATACCACTACGGAGACACTTTGGAGTACTTGGATTGCGCAATGACTTCCACTCCGTCCAATTACAAGTTCGTCCACGACAATTGTTTCCATGGTGATGAGGATTACGATCCAAGGTCGAATCTTTTCTAAGGGGGGAGATGATGCGGAGCATCCTACGGTCATCCCCATGTACACTACGACTACTCCCCAAGCCCCAAGAGGACATACGATGAGACTTCAAGCATACGCCATTGGACACAAGGTTATCTCGCTCCTCTCCGAACCGTCACTTTCCACATATAAGACATGGCTACTACCTCATGCATGGACCTTGCATATACTCAGGTACAACTGAGATGAGCATGGAGAATCCAAGGACAAAGGCCAAGCACGGAAGAGGAGAAGGAAGAAGAAGAACGGAGCAAGACAGGACTTGCCCGGATTATCCGGACCCCCAGTCGGACGATCCGGACAAAGCCAGGACGATTTGGACGACCACCCGGATGATCCAGACAACGTGCCCGAAGACACTCGAAGCCTGCTCGTCGAAGCCGGACGATCCGGACCAGGTCCCGGATCATCCGGACCAGCTGCTGCCGCTATGACACCTCCGGACAATCCGGACGATCGCCCGGATCATCCGGACCCCCGACACCCGGATCATCTGGGCCACCATCCGGATCATCCAGACCCCGCCTGCGTGCGTGACTTGGGCCGAAGCCCATGTACCCCTTCACCCCCTAGCCTATATATACGACTCCACCTCCACTTTTCTAGGGTTAGCATACGTTTAGCTCATTTTAGAGATAGAGCTTTGCTCATCCATGTGGTTATACTCCATCGAGAGACCGCGGCCTCTACGGAGAAGATCCACGCTTGGATTCAAGACCCCTCACTGGAAGACCCCTCGCGGATTCAAGGCCTCCTCATGGAGATGAACTAGTTACCTCTTGTATCGTCCTTTGTTGCATTTGAATCGTGTATCACTCATATTGTTCATAGATCTAGCACATGTGTGATCGTTCTCGTTGATTTGAGTGTTTCCCCTCGTGTTTCCCCTCGTGTTCTTCGCTTTCTTCGTATGATCCCCTCCATTTCATGAAAGATCGGCCTTAGGGTTTCCACCCTACATCATTCTTGCATGCTTAGAGTACAAAAACAATGTAATTTATGACTTGCATGCATGACGTGTTCATGTGCCATAGTTGCATGTCCAAGAAAAATAGCTAGTGGGTTGTACTAGCTATTTAGGGCTCCTTTGGTTTGGAGGAATTTTATAGGATATGATTCTTATATGAATTTTTTCTTTAGAGCCCTTTGGTTCATAGAAATGCATTCCTATTCCTACATAGGATTGGTTTATATCCTCCACATTTCAAAGGAAAATAAACATGAGCCTAGACTCAATGGAAAAATGTGGCACCCCGGCTCAGAGCAACCGGTTTACCTTGCATTGCCAGCCCAGAGATCTAGTCTTCTGGCAACACACAACAACTTGGTATAGAAAACAACCGCTTTATTGATGCTAGTGGAAACATAGGTTCGATATTACATCAAGTAGCGAGGCCAAGCGGCACACACGGTGCGGCTGAACAGTATGTACATTATTTAATGAACATGAAGGGGCCTCAATCACGACAACTACGCGGCAGCGGAACAACGATGAAGCGGAACTCCATAGCACAGGGACACCGATGTGGACATGGTCTATACACGAGAAGCACTCCGATCCGGTAAGACTTTCCTGAAAACTGGCATGACACGCCAGGTCAGTACATTGAATGTACTTGCAAGCTCACAATAAGTAAAAGCATAATGGCAAACAATAACATGATTATTAAGCAGGTTAAATGCATGTCTATAAAAGACTACTCATGAAGTGGATCATGCTTGTGCACCGAGTCCCTCGGACTCTCTTACCAAATGGGTTACCACGTAACCATCATCATCAATACGGTGATCACTCCCAGATCACAAACGAAACCAACACTTTGGTTCCCACAACAACGACCATCTTCATGGTCTCAACAATCTCATCACATGACCAGTGCCAATCACGTAACTTTAGTGTGCAAGATTAACTTAATTATGTTGATCCATGGTGTGACCTACTTATGAGCTGTGTCCGTAACCGAGGACGCGGCTATCGATAGATTTAATAAACACTCTGCAGAGGTTAGTACACTGTACCCACACCACGGAACCCATGGCCTCGCACTCCCATTCGGGTGGACCAACGGCATTCTGACAAAACCAACCCATTGCCATGACACTCTCTCGGCCACTCCGACCAACTCCTCTCTGGGCTAAGTCCTGGGTGGCCCCGATGTCAACTAATGACATCCAACGGCCATCGTCGTAGCAAAACAATCAACGGTCCCAAACAGGGACAAGGTACCATAACAACAACTGGCACACAAGGTTATGTCTGCTTACCGGGCCAGGGTACCACACGCCCATAACCTTCCCTCGTTGGAGGCACCGACCAGAGGCATGACAACGGACCGAATAAGGGCCTTCCCATAAAGGCAAATGTGGTTGCACTGGGAAGCTCGATTCGGTGGCACCATGACTCGATCAACAATTATGTTCAAGTTGGATTATCATCAGGTTTAACTTGAAAATAAAAGAACTCAAGCCATAGTACGCCATGATCATGCAACTATATGACGTGCAACTGTAAGCACATATCACCGAACTGGAACGGATCAACATCATAAAATCATTCTACTTGCACTACTAATCACTTTAACTCACTGGTTTCAACTTCAATTGTTTTCAATCCCATCATTTTTAAGTTATGCCATTAACATAGTAAAAATCAATAACTCATATATGAAAATGATACCGACCATAACCAAACCATAGCCATACTACCAAAGTACTTCTACTGCCTCACACTAGTCCATGCACTCAAACACTACTGCAAACTAAGCACTTCAATCATGACAAAGTAAACTAGCATAAGCAATATTTATTAAATGATTAAATGCATGAAATAAACCATATTCAAGTTGGAAAAATCATAATTATTGAAATGACATCATGCAAATATTTGTGTGGCTTGCCTTAACACAGAGGAGGGTCACACTCCTCCTGGTTCTCCTCTAGGCAAGCTTCTCCTTATGAAAATAAATAAAACAGCAAAAAGAAAACATCAAGAACACTTCTGAAATTCACCAGAAATTCTAGACAGCAGAGAAAAATCTCAAATTTGGTGTGCTGCTAGAATTTTTCAATACAAACACAATACAAAAAGAATCAATTCATTTGGACTTATGGTTTAGGAGTTATGACTGGTCAAAGTTTCTGGTCAAAATTTGAATTAAATTTGAATAAAAGAAAACCAGGGGGTGACGTCGAAGACGTATTCATAGAATACGCATCCACTCGTACCGCTTCAGGCACGAGTGGAGAGGCTGACAGTGGGCCCCGCCTATCGGGTTTTGAGGGGAGGAGGAGAGAAACAGAGGACGGCGGCGCTTCGTCGGGGCTCTCTCTCTGGCGAGGAGGGCTCGGCGGCCGTTTTGAGATGGAGGGATGAGTAGAGGAGGCCCTGGCGCACCTGCCTGTACCCGTAGCTTGGCGAGGGATGGCCGGAGTAGCTCAGAAATGACGTCTCCAGCGGCGGTTGCGGACGGAGTTCACCGGAGATGAAGAAGACGGTGAGAGAGGGCGGTTCCAGGGGCTCCAACGGGTTCAGCGAGCACCAGTGGATCACCAGGGAGTCACTGGAGGAGTCGGTCGAGCTCAAGAGGCTCTAGAGGGGTGGGGCGTAGCAGAGGGGATCGCCGGCGACCTCGGGTCGGGAGCGGCGGCCAGAGGCCTGCCCGGCCGGGCTGCGGCTTATCTACTGCGTTGTGGTGGTTGTGTGAGTGGGTTGAGATGCTCAGAGAGGCTAGAGGGGGATGTATTTATAGGTGGAGGGGAAGGGGGTCTCGAGCTCCGTCGGAGCTCTCTGGAGGCCATGCAGAGGGGCTCCAGTGAGAGGGGGAGAAGAGGCCGGGGATCACGCGGCCACTGTGGGACGGAGGAGACGAGCACAGGGGCTCGGGTGGCGACGAGCAGAGGGGCACGGGCACCCTATACACTTGGCCGCATCATGCCCGTGCTCGCTGCGGCGAGCTCCGGTGTCGGCGAGCGCTAGGGGGAGTTAATGGCTTCGGGACGAGGATGGTGGCGCAGTTTGGCAAGCTGCGGCGAGCGGGGAAGCGATCACAAGCGCCACAGAGACGTCGGCGGCATCCAGAGCACATCGACTAGCTGCCTGGCATCGTGCACACGCGTGGTCACCGCGTGAACTCTGGCATCACGCCACGCAGCGCATTAAAATCATGTTTGACGTGTAGTCCTTGCTAGGTTGGGTTGATCCAAGCTCTTGAGTTGAGCATAGGTCGATTGGGTGGGAGTGTAGCATCCTGGCAAGTTTTTGGACAGAAACTTGTGAGGTTAATAGAGAGAAATCTAGAAGGAGTTTAGGGCTAAGCTTTGGAGGTTAAGGGTTTCTTAGGAGAGTAATGAAGCCCTAAAAATTTCAGCTTCATTGGATCAAGGAAAAATGCACTTCCTATAGAAACTGCATTTTCTGGCCAGAACAGAAAATATTTTCTGTAGCAAAAATATTCCAAATAACTATGAAATATTTTTGCACAGGGAGGTGTGCCAAGGTCCAAAGGATATTCTCAGATTTTTGTGGGCAAGAAAAATGAGGGTTGCTTTGGAGCATAAGTGACTGAAGTGTGATTTCAGAGAAGAAATGAATATTTTTCATGGTCATTTTGTGATATATCCGAGAGGAATTGAGGTGTTTGAGAGGGAGGTGAGTCACTTGGGTGAAAATCAAGGAAATGCCCAAGTGGTTAAGTCCAACTGAGTTGATTCAAAACTCCAAATTCAAACAAAAAGGCAAAGAAATCCAGAAAAAGAAAAAGAGCAAAAAACCAGGGTGTCACAAAAAATTCCTATGGTGTGAACCAAATGACATCACTTTTCATGTTCCTACTTATAGTATTTTAGACACATGTCATCTCATTTCCTATAATTTTCTTATTCCTATGATAATCCTATCCTATGAACCAAAGGAGGCCTTCGGAATAGAAGATGTGTATGGGAGTTGTAGGGAAAGAGATGACATGTATCTCAATTCCTATGAGTAGGGATTGGAAAAGGGATGTCATTTGTTTCACATCATAGGAACTTTTCCATTGAATCTAGGCTAATGTTTATTTTCCTTTGAAATTGTGGGAGTATAGGAATCCATTCCTATGAACCAAATGGCTCTAAAGTTATAAAAATCATATCATGTTTATTTTCCTTTAAAATGTGGAGTATAGGAATCCATTCCTATCAACCAAATGGCTCTAAAGGAAAAATTCCTATAAAAATCATATCATATAGAATTCCTATGATATTCCTCCATAATAAAGGTGGCTTGAAATTGCTGTAGGTGACACGGCGGTCTTTTTTTGTACATTTGTCCCCCATCTCTATAGGTACCTCTCGATGATGAACGAAATGATATGTACTGGGTATTATATATGTGCATTTTGTTCTATGGAAACTTAGTAAAAGTTTGTGAGGTTTGAATTTTCAATAAAGCTATATGCACTACATTTTGGAATGGAGGGAGCATACGGCAGTTGCAACACTCACGTGGAAGTTTTATGTGTCGGAGGAGTGGCTCTTCTATCAAATGCCATGGCAAAACTTGCATTATCGGTTGCCGACCTGATGGTTCTTTGGGCATTCGTCAGGAAATGGCTTGTGGCGAATGTTCGACAGATATGATTTACGGACACATGCATTGCATTGACACGTACCCCCTCTCTCTCATGCACACACGCACCCTCACAAGTCACGACTCTCCTGAGTCCTCTCTCACCCACCATCTATCTGTAGGTAGACGTCACACACATATGTGCTCTTCACACCCTACCCTTAGAACTTGTAAAAAATAAAAGACGTCACACACTTATACTACTCTTGTGGCGAACGTTCTTTGGGCGTAGTACATTGTACTCTCACGAAGAGAAGCGGTGCACGCACGTACTAGTTCTCTCACACCCACACGCGGGTACATGTAGGAGCGCATTTCTTTACAAAGAGACATCCCAATTGACAATTTGACTCGTGTAGTTTTCAACTTCATGGAGGTCGGGGACCACACGTGAATGATACAGTACATAGTGTGACCTGGACGCGGTGATCTGATAGTGCGACCTGAAAGCGGTGGGACATTATTGATCAAGTTGTTTTACTTGAACTTTAAATGAAAATAGTGGTTCGCGCGTATTCAATTTGATAACGATTGCTACAACAAAATCACTCCACTATGTATATAAGTAGGAGCCTCGGCGCTTGCTTTACTAGGGTTGCTCTCATTCACTCTCTCATGCTCTCCAAATCTAAACAAGACATAGGCGGCCACACTCTATCTATGCTCGCCGCTGGTCACAGATCTGGCCGGACCCCCTCGGCCAGGGCAGGAGTGTAGGTGCATCGTTCACGCGGTCGTCAGCCGCGAGGGAGGAGACCGACATCTGCCCGCGCGTCCCAATCGGCGGCCTGTGTCGTTCTCTCCGACACAGCGCCGGCTCGGGAGGGCCTCTGACCCCTTCTTCCTCCCTGCCGTATTGTGGCCAAATCCGGCCTCCCGATGCGCTCATAGCCACATCCCGACGGCCCTTAGGTATATCCTCCTTCGAAACAGGCCTTGCTCTACTGAACGAGCTCCCCACATGGCTGCATGTGGATCTTTTTATACTTCTATCGGCTATTCCAACGCCACCTCATTTTTACTAGTATTAGAGGTAAAGCTAGTTCACACAGTCGAATCTAAGACTTGGTTCAAACAGGTAAGAAAGCGGGAAAGCTGTAGCATAAATCTAGGACTTAGTTCTAAGAGGAAATGGGGGAAAGTAGTAGAGGCTGGCTACCCAACCGGTGTCTTGGTTGAAAAGGGGAAGAAAGCGGGGTGGATGGCGAAGGGTGGGGGGAAGTGGACCTGTCTCTTGGTCAAAAAAGGAAAGGAAGTGAGTGGTGTTGGGGGGACAACGCAAATGAGAATGAGCAGGTCTAGATTTCCTGTGGTCACATAGGAAAATGTCGCTGAGAAGATAAAAAATGGGACAAATGTAGACATGCTGCCTGAATGTTTACCACTCTCGGCAACCACATCTGCCTCACCACTTCATGCCCCCTCCTGTCCCTATGCCCTTATCGCTACCGTTAATGTAAAATCACATGAAAAATGAAGCAATGCCATTGTTAGCCTAATGTCATTATTAAGTATTGCTGATGTTAGTCTAGTGCCATCGATAAATTGAAGCAATGACACTACCATTTTATGAAGTGCTACCATCTTGCTTTATTTCCCCTGAATTGTGGTTTGGCGGTTACACTTAAATCTCACACCAGTAACATTGCTTCATCTTAGTGGAACTGCACAAATTTGATTGCACATTTTGGTTGCACCGAGCATGGAGCTACTGACCATGTGCTACTCTCATGATAGTAATACTGATGCTATTTTTCTGCATGTTAATCTAGTGGCAGTGTTGATGTGATATGATGCTACTTCTTGCTTAATGGTACTTTTTTTCATACTGTCAATGTAGTGCCAGTTACACAAGAGATGCTGCTGTTAATCAAATGCCACTGCAAATAATTGTCACTGCTTAACTAACCATATTACATATTTGCGCAAACAGGGATGTCTATCTCCATACCGTTTCTATTTGTTAAATCAAAAGCACACACCTCAAATTTAGTAGAACTGCACAAAATCAGATGGTTGTTCCTACCTGCCGTCGTCTAGCCACCCATGTTCCAGGTATTCCTACATTGGTAGTAACTAGGTAGAATGACCAATGCAATCTAAAAGAAGCTTATTCGCACATTTACTTCCTGATTGCAGTGCAGGGACGAGCCTATCATGTGTCGCAGAGAAAACAAACACTGCATCCTTGTCAGAAATACACTCATTCCCAGATCAAGGATGACTAGAGGACTAGCTGGCACGGCTGTGCAGAGGTTTTTGTGCCAGGTGCACGTAGAAGAGGCATTGTGGTCTGCTTATTTTTGCAAATAGTGGTGCTTAAATTTAGTGGAACCTCAAAAGAAGTTCAGATGGTCAGTCCACTACAAGGTTCAGTTCAGTATTCCAACTGAGAACACAATTATAATTGGTTATTCTGGAATGAGAGAACCTAACCCTAGATGGTGGCAATCAGAAAAACCAGAGTGAACACCAGGAAATTAAAGTGTGCCTAGGGAGGCCCTTTGCTCAGAGAAGCCATGCTTGATATTTCCTGATTTGTAAACCTTCTCGCAACTTTGTCTTTTGCTGTGAACTAGTAAATGTTGGTTATTGATAACCCATAGGTATAGGGGATCACAACAGTTTTCGAGGGTATATTATTCAACCCAAATTTATTGATTTGACACAAGGGGATCCAAAGAATATTCGCAAGTATTAGCAGTTGAGTTGTCAATTCAACCACACCTGAAAGACTTAATATCTACAGCAAGGTGATTAGTAGCAAAGTAGTATGGCAGTTTGATAGTAACAGTAATAGTAGCAACGGAAATAGTAGCAATTTTGTAGTGATCGTAACAGTAGCAACATCGAAAGTAACTTAGCAAAGATCAATATATGAAAAGTGTAGGCATTGGATCAGCGATGGATAATTGCGTTGGATGATATTCATCATGTGGCAGTTATAAACTAGAGCGACACAGAACTAGCTCTAATTCATAAATGTTATGTAGGCATGTATTCCGTATATAGTCATACATGCTTATGGAAAATAACTTGCATGACATCTTTTGTCCTACCCTCCCGTGGCAGCGGGGTCCATAAGGAAATTAAGGGATATGAAGGCCTCCTTTTAATAGAGAACTGGAACAATGCATTAGCACTTAGTGAATACATGAACTCCTCAAACTACGGTAATCACCGGAAAGAATCCCAATTATTGTCACCTTGGGGTATGTGGATCATAACACATAATAGGTGCATATAACTTGCAAGATAGGACCAAAAAAACACATATATTCATGAAACACATAATAGGTTCAGATCTGAAATCATGGCACTCAGGCCCTAGTGACAAGCATTAAGCATAGCAAAGTCATAGCAACATCAATCTCAGAACATAGTGGATACTAGGGATCAAGCCCTAACAAAACTAACTCAATTACATGATAAATCTCATCCAACCCATCACTGTCCAGCAAGCCTACAAAGGAATTACTCACTCCCAGCAGTGAGCATCATGAAATTGGCGGTGAAGGAAGGTTGATGATGACGACGGTGACGGATTCAACCCTCCGGAGCCCCAAACAGACTCTAGATCAGCCCTCCCGATGAAGGACAGGAGGTGGTGGCGGCTCCGTATCGTAAAATGCGATGAATCCTTCTCTCTGATTTTTTTCTTGGCCAATAGGCATATATGGAGTTGGAGTTATGATGTAGGGTGAAACCCGAAGATGGATCTTTTCACACTTGGAGGGGTATAAGGGATGAACACAAAGAGGAATTCACTCCAACAAAACCCAATCACACATCCACTAGAATAGAAAACACATAGATCCACAAGATCACAAGCACAATCAAAGGAAACAAGCACTAGGTAAAGTTCTTCCCACTCCTAAGGAGGTGAGGTCTTGAGGATAGTCTTATCCAAGAGGAGGTCTTGAAATCCACAAGTGCATCCTCTCCTAAGAGGTCTAGATGTCCAATGGAGTGGTAGAAGGAGCAAAGCTCTCAAACATCTCACATATACTTTGCTAACCCTAAACATGACCCCAGGTACGGAATATATAGGCATAGGGATGAAGTAGATGAAGTGGAGGCCCAAACAGCAATCACAGTCGTCCATCCTGTAGAGCCCGTGCGCACGGGGTTAGTTGGGCCCGTGCGCACGGGGGTCCCGTGTGCACGGTACACGCCCGTGCGCATGGGGTGCTACAACGACAACTCTCTGAGTAGCCCGTGGGCACGGGGTTTTGGGGGCACATGCGCACCAGGTCACCTGGGACTTGCAGTCTTGCTCCCTTTGGACTCCTCCTTCCTCCTTGGTGAGTTGGAGTGCTTCCTCTCCTCCTTGGTGGTGCTCCTTAGCTGCTTGGGAGTGTTCTTCTTCGTACCTAATGATACATAGAGCATTTTGGTGAGGTAGCAACCAAGTTCCACTTGTATCCATATGCATGTCAAGTAGGAAGGAGTTCACCTCGGTTTCCATTGCGCTTGCTCAAGCTCTTGTCATAGGTCCATGTGGTGCTTGATGCGTTGGTGTAGAGTCCATGGGGATGATGGAAGGATGCTCCGCATCATCTCCACTCCCCCCTTGGGGGAGATCTGTCCGCTGATCATGATGTTCATCACCATGGTATTTGGCCAAGTCCTTGACATTGAAGATGTCGCTTACGTTGTACTTCTCGCGTGGGATGTCGATCTTGTAGGCGTTGTCATTGTAGCATGCTAGCACCTTGAAGGGTCCATTGACTCGTGGTAGCTTGGACTTGCGCTCATTGGGGAAGTGGTCCTTGCGAAGATGAAGCCATACGAGATCTCCCGGTTGGAACACCATTGGTGTCTTGTTGGTGTTGAGCTTGGTGGCGAGGCGTTGTACTTGGCGCTCGATCGTTAACCTTGTATCTTCATGCATCTTCTTGAGAAAACTTGCCCTTGCACTTGCATCCATGTTTGCGTGTTCTTGGAGCAGAAGAGGTAGAATGTACAATGGGGACAATGGGTTGAAGCCGTAGACAACCTCAAAGGGGGACTTGCCGATAGTAGAGTGTCGAGCTCGATTGTAGGCGTACTCACGATGGGTAAGCACCCCTCCCACTCCTTGATGTTTTTCTTGATCAAAATGCGTAGGAGAGTAGATAGCTTCCGGTTGGTGACTTCCATTTGGCCATCGGTTTGGGGATGATAGGCCATCGAGAATAGTAGCTTGATGTCGAGCTTGGCGCATAGGGTCTTCCAAAAGTAGCTTAGGAACTTGACGTCGCGGTCCGACACAATGGTCCTTGGCACTCCATGCAACATCAAGATTTCCCTACAAAAGAGATTTGCAACATGTGAAGCATCGTCTATCTTATTGCATGGGATGAAATGTGCCATCTTAGAGAATCGGTCCACAACAACAAATACGGAATCCTTTCCATTTTGAGTCGTAGGCAAACCAAGCATGAAATCCATACTAATATCTCCCCATGGTTGATATGGAATTGGAAGTGGCATATGTAAACCATGAGATTGAGATTTTGACTTAGCTTTGCGGCATGTAGAGCATCGATTGGTGAAGCGTGCCACATCGCAGAACATCTTTGACCAAAGTACTTGAAGGAGAGTGTGGCAAATGTCTTGTCATGCCCAAAATGTCCCATAAGTCCTCCACCGTGAGCCTCTTGCAAAAGTAACAAACGAAGCGAAGACTCGGGTATACAAAGTTTGTTAGCGCGCATAAGGTAGCCATTCTTGATGTAATAGTTCTCCCAACAAGTATGAGAAATACATTTGGCATAAGGAATCGCAAACGTAGGATCATGTGCATAAAGATCTTTAACATGCTCAAAGCCAATAACATTTAACTCAAGTTGAGTAACTAACATGCCTTTGCCGGAAAGAGCATCCACCACAATGTTTTCTTTACCCTTAATGTACTTGATCACATAAGGAAAAGATTCAATAAATTCACTCCATTTAGCATGCCGTTTATTCAACTTGGTTTGACCTTTAAGGTACTTTAGTGTCTCATGATCGGTATGTATGACAAATTCATGTGGGCAAAGATAATGCTCCCAAACATGCAATACGCGCACTAAAGCATACAATTCTTTGCCATAGATGGGATAATTGATGGAGCACCGGAAAGTTTTTCACTAAAGTATGCAATGGGTCGCTTTTCTTGCATCAAAACTCCACCAATTCCATTTCCACTAGCATCACAATGAACCCCAAAAGTTTTGCTAAAATTAGGCAATGAAGAATTGGGGCATGTGTAAGCAAAGATTTGAGCTCATCAAATGCGGTAGATTGAGATGGTCCCCAAACAAAGGATGCATTCTTCTTACTCAAGGCATGCAAAGGTGCGGTAATAGTGCTAAAATCTTTCACAAAGCGACGATAAAAACACGCTAGACCAAGTAAACTACGCACTTGTTGCAAATAAGTGGGTTGTGGCCAAGTTTTTATTGCTTCAATTTTAGACTCATCAACATGAACACCCTTTGAAGACACAACAAAGCCCAAGAAAACAATCTTGTCCACACTAAAAGTGCATTTTTCCATATTGGCATAAAGACGCTCTTTTCTAAGAGTGTGCAACACGGCCCTAAGATTATTTACATGCTCTTTGAGGGATTTGCTAAACACAAGAATATCGTCAAAGTAGACCACAACAAACACACCAATGTAAGGGCGAAGCACATAATGCATAACGCGCATGAAAGTACCGGGTGCTTCCGATAAACCCATAGGCATAACTAGCCACTCATACAAACCATTTTTTGTTTTGAAGGCGGGTTTCCATTCATCACCTTCTTGTATGCGGATTTGATAATAACCACTTTTAAGATCAATTTTTAAGAAAATGGTGGCGCCGCTAAGCTCATCTAGCATATCATCAAGGCGTGGAATGGGATGCCTATAGCGAACGGTTATAGCATTTATGGGTCTACAATCGGAACACATGCAAAAACTATCATCTCTTTTTAGCACAAGAATGACCGGTATGGCACAAGGACATAAACTTCCACGCATATGTCCATGGTCTATGAGATGTTGGACTTGCCTTTGTATTTCTTTTGTTTCTTCGGGGTTGATGCGGTATGGAGCCTTGTTAGGAAGAGGTGCGCCGGGGATGAGGTCGATCCGGTGTTCGATGCCACGTAGAGGAGGAAGACTAGGTGATGCGGAGCATCCCAAGGTCATCCCCACGGACCTATCATCGTCTCACCAAGTGCCAAGTGGACCGAGGTGACATCGCTCCTCTCGCAATTCCTCTTTGAAACACATGAGAAATGGCTACTACCTCAAACGAAGACACTTTGCATACTAAGGTACCGAGGAGTTAGCCATGGAGAAGCTAAGTGATAGAGGCGAGGGTGTCTGATCTTTCGATGAGATGATAACTATCGATTTGGTGGAGACGACTTTGACGATCCGACTACAAACATGCAACCACGTTGCGCCTTAGCAATCGCTAAACCAACTCCGAGAGGTTATTGACCACGCCGGAGCACGATCAACCTGACCACGAAGGTCTATTCCTGCAAGCAATCGAAGAACAAGCAAGAATATGATTAAGCAATCTAAATATTGTGAATATGGATGAAGTACTGATAAAAGTGTCGTTTCATAAGCGGTCTTGGTCTGGTCGTTGGACACAAACAAAGTACAAGAAGTTGCAATGATGGCTAACTTTTAACTAAATAAAACCCAAGTCTAAACAGTGCCTAAAGGGTTGTATTTATAGGTAGACAGAGGGGAATTTCGTCCACCCTTGGCAAGGTGGGACTAAATTCTATCCTATGTCATTTTCCCTATTAATACGGACTCTAAAGACTGCCTATTAAATGTATTTCGAAAACACATGGGCCTGGTCCAAATATAAGGTGGCGCAACACCAATAATAAGCTATGGACGAAATTTATGAAAGGCCATCTTATATATTTCGTCCATCTTCTTGTATGTCATCATGGTGGCTTCAAAGTGCGAAAATCTTCACTGGCACCTCTGTTCCCCTTCTTGAAAACAAAGCCGTCCTCGGCGTTGCTTAATCTGAAATGTGGCTAACAAAAGACAAGGTGTACACATTGTATATGTATATGTCATCCATTTTTACTGATCTCAGTTGTAGCACATGTGACATAGTTATACAAGAGCACCCTTCAAAAGACGTGTAATATAAAGCCAATATATTATCACAAGAAGTCAAAGGCATGAAAATATTGGAACTCAGTTTGCACATATAAGTGAAGCTCTTATTCATATCAAAAGATTAACAATGCTTATCATTAAACCATCCCAACATTGTTGAATGAACTTTAATTGTTTCAAAATTACATGCTACAACATGCTTATATAAACAAACATGCAACAAGTTACTCGACATGGAATCATCACCAAGATTGGAGGTCATATCAAAATGATTAAACATTGGCACAATTATTTTCAAACATATTTGATCCAAATCTGATTTATTCCCTGATTCACATGGTTCTTTTGCATCAACAGTTAATTCAATGGCTGCACTCAAAATTGTTGATATTGCAGTTATTTGATCACATGGCAAAGTCAAATCACCAACATAGTCCTCTAAAATAGGTGGTGTGATCAAAGTAGTGGGTAGTTCATCACATGGTGCATTTAAATTAACAAGCCATTCATCATACTCATGTGGACGTGGAAGATCAGTACCTTTCTCAGTACCTCTTATGATCAACTCAGATGATGTAGGCACTCTCGATGGTGATGTGTCACATGTTGGAGGTGATGTGGTCCTCACAACAATGGATGTGGTTGTCATAGCACGCCTAGTAGTTGAAGGAACAACCATATCATCTCTTGGAATGTGCACCTTGCACTTGTTCTCCTTGTGGACAACATGTCATTTTATTTCTTGTTCAGCTTTACAAGCAAGAAGAAACAAACGATCCATAGGATAACACTCTTCCTGAATTAGTATCTCCTGAATATCACGGTTTAATCCTCCCCAAAAATCTATCCATTAAATCTTCTTCACTTTCTTCTAAAGAGGAATCCAACAAGGTAGTTTGTAAAGCATCATAATATTTCATAACGGTGTCACTACCTTGTTTTAAATGTTGCAACTTTTTAATCATGTCAAGAGTATAATAAGCGGGGACGAATGTATGTTGCATGGAAAGTTTCAAATCATCCCAAGTAGTAGGTATATCATTAGGGTCTAACCGACAATATTCACTCCACCAAACTGATGTAGGGTGGATACCCTAAGGCTTATCTTTCATGAAATGGAGGGGATCCTATGAAGAACATGAAGAACACGAGGGGAAACACTCAAATCAACGGGAACGATCACACATGTGCTAGATCCATGAACATAAAGAGTGATACAAGATTCAAACGCAACAAAGGACGATACAAGAGGTAACTAGTTCATCTCCATGAGGAGGTCTTGAGGGGTCTTCCCGTTAGGGGTCTTGAATCCAAGGATGGATCTTCTCTGAAGAGGCCGCGGTCTCTCCGAGGAGTAGAACAAAGTGGATGAGCAAAGCTCTATCTCTATGATGAGCTATCACAATGCTGACCCTAACTAGAGGAAGGGGAAGGAGTATATATAGTATAGGGCCACGAAGGGGTAAGTGAGCGGCGAAACGAGTACATGGGCCTTGGCCCGATACACTGTGCACAGACAGGCAGTGTCGGACGTCCGACAGGCGTCGGTCATCCGGTCGCTCGCGGGGGTTCGGTCGTCTGGAGGAGGCCGGACTTCCGACGTTTTGGCTCTGGTCTGGTAGCGCTGGATTTCCGGTCGGGGTCGGTCGTCCGGGCGATGATGAGTGTTGGACATCCGGTGTCTGGCGGTCGTCTGGGCGCTGTAGGGTGCCTCGGCGGGAGTCATTCTGGCTGGTGGAATCTCCAGGCGTCGGACGTCTGAAGATCGTCGGTCGTCCGGAGGTCGTCGGACGTCCAAGAGCTGTAGCTTTCTGGCAGCTCTTCCTCTTGTTCCTCGTGCTTGGTGTCCTCGCCATCTTGTCCAATGCTCCTAGGTGTTCCATGGCATTCCTCCTGGTTCCTAGTCATGCATAGCACATACGTTTGAGGTAGTAGCCATGTCTCACATGTGGAAAGTGATGGTTCGGAGAGGAGCGAGTTCACCTTGTGTCCAATGGCGTATATTCGAGGTCTCGTCATATGTCCTCTTGGGTCTTGGGGAGTCGTCATAGTGTACATGGGGATGACCGTAGGATGCTCCGCATCATCTCCCCCTCCATTGGGAAAGATCCGACCTCGGATCGTGATCCTCATCACCATGGAAACGGTTGTCGTGGACCGACTTGTAGTTGGACGAAATTGAAGACATGGCGCAATCCAAGTACTCCAAGGTGTCTCCGGAGTGGTATTCATGCAAAAAGGGCAAACACAAGCGACATTCGGAAATACAATGGTTAGCGCACACAAGGCGTCCATCAAGTAAGGATGAGTTTGCGACAAGATTGTTCGTGACAATGCACAAGAAGCTTATCCAAATGATGTAGAATGATATGTAATGCATTCATGGGAGCAAAAGCATTTGTAGTACGCACAAAGGTGTTGGGAATGTGATTAATTTTACCATTGTGCAAAATGATGTCACAATGGGACGGTGTATCAAAAGCATGAACATGGTAATTGGTGCTCAATGTGATTATGTTATCATGCAATTGATGGTGGGCAATATGATCATGATGTATGAATATGCCATCAAGGAAGATCACAACAAATTTGCTAAGGAAGTGCACAAGCTCATATATCATGGATGACATGGGAATAGAAGATGCAACAAGGCAATCATAATGCAAGTCAATCCATGCATAAAGTGCAAACTTGTCATGGGTATTTTCATACCATGGCTCGATGTCGTGGCATATATGGTGGTCTGGTGGTGCTTCCAAAGTAGGTGCATCCACTAAGTTCGAGCACTCCTCAAGTTGAAGGTTCATAGGGTCCATCTCCAATGTCGGTCCTCCGTCCAATAGATGTATCATGTAGATAAGAAGAAGGAGACAACAATGAAAGAATGGTCCATCCAATATGCATATTTGAGGATGGCTCAAAGGGAAGGAGTTCACCTTTAGTAGTTTCTCGCAAATGTTGGTGTCGCACGTCATGTACGCCTTCACATCACCAATATGTCTCGTAATGGTACCGCCTTGTGAATCCTCCAAAACGAAAGAACATGACAAACACTCGGAAAAACAAATGAGGTTAGCGGAAATGCAAAACCTATTCGTGAGGTGGGTTACCCAACAAGTGTTTTCAACATTCTTATCATAAGAAAGGACAAGTGTGTAGTGCATGGTATGTAGGCATAAGATGCTAGAACAACCAAACGCATTAAGCTCAATCAAACAAGCATGCTTCATAAGTAAGATGTCCAAGTCTCCAAGATCAACAAACATAGCATTGTTGCACTCACTACAAGTGAATATGAGAGATGCAACTATTGGAGACAAGTGACAATGATCAAGATAAATCATGTGAGAGGCATGAATATGTACGCTATCAACCCAATGCAATGAGCAACTATGTATCATGGGTGATGCGGCAAAGCAAGTGATCATACGAAACAAGTCATGCAAGCTAGTAGTGCGAAGATGCAACATACTAGGGGTAATCATGGTAACCATGTAATGTGTGCAAATAGTGAACATATATAATGCACATGACATATCACAGGCATGAAAACAAGATATGAGCAAAGTAGGTTCATTGTATTGGCAAGAAGTCCTCTGTAAATAGCAATGGAACATCATGACTCTCCCAACACAAGATCCAACAATAGAATGGAGCATGTATAGAACGTGGCAATAGCAACAAGTATCTCCACCAAGCATGCAAATACACATCAAAGTAGTATAATGGTGAATCACATGTAAGTGCAAGCAAGGGTCACAATTGCATGGCAAAGGCATAGAAAGAGGCATAACATGCAAAGTGAACACGGTAAAATGGGTATAAGATGACAATTGGTATATAGCCCATAGCCGTGTGAGAGCCAAGTAGAAGAGACACGCGTAGTTGTTGCGTGAAGGGAACGGTGGTAAGGATAGTCCACGGGATCCCAAGACATCGTTGCTCTCAAGAGCTCATTTCTTCAACTCTTGGGATTGAGAGGTTGACGAGTATATGTGAGTTCCTACACAAAACAAAGGCAAAGGGAAAATTGTGTGTGCGTGGTATATTTACACATCATCCATCATGATGCATACATGCATGTGTTGGTTAGCACAAAATATCCAATGCTCAAATAAATGAGATGCGTGATATAGAAACATGCCATCCATCATGAGAGGTTTGTTATTATGTATAGCATAATGGAGACTCAAATTCTGTAATGCATCATGAGAAATATGTAGAGCATTGTTAGTCATGGAATGCATAGGGTGCACACAATCATGGGAATCATGCAAAGTATGAAATGTATCAAAATCTCCTAATATGTATGAGGAAACTATGGGGGTCTCCTCATGAGCATTAGTGGAAACATCACATGGAGAATATTGACAACATCCAAAACAATGCATATCCGAAGCAATGTGATCATGGCATGGCATAGTAGATGAATTGTGCAAATCATGTAAAGGAAGCATGCCAATATCATCACAAGAGAAGCACATTCCAATAACCATGACCTTGTCATCTATGCCATAAGTGCAAATGGGATTTATTTTAATAGGGCATGCATATTTACTATGTTGAGATTGTAATGATGCAATATGGGAGATCTCACTCATAGCATATGACAAGTTTAATGGATCGTCAAGCATAATGTGACCAATAGAATTTTCACATGATATCCTATGGAGCATAGTATCACAACTAGGCAATTCAACATGCTCATCATAAATGGGTGGCATATCGAAACAAGACATAGTATGTGATGAATCCACAAGGTGATCAACATCATGCAAGCAATCATTTGCAAGATAGTCCACTAGTGGGACAAGAGAAGTACCATCACCGATGTTACCTTTAGAGCTCCGCTCATGTGTTGTAGGTGAGGTGGCAAAAATTGACGTTTGGTCAATAGCTTGATCAACTTGATGGTACCATGTGGGGGATGCAATATCGTCCATCATGGCCATCGGTTTGCCCATTGGAGGTATGGACTCGTCGAGGATTGGTGCTTCGTCTTGTTGGAGATCTATCACCAAAGAAGAAAATACACTAGGAGTAGAGGATAAGTCATTAGAAATCATACTGGCCTCACATGCCGTATGAAGTACCTCACTCACTAAGTGTTGTGGCTCACTCACTCCCGGTAAGATGCTCTCACTCATATGGTTGGTGGAGTCACTCAAATGGCTCTCAACCTCACATAGGGTGTGTGGCATGCTCTCATGTGTGGGGCTAGTGGTGGTCACACTCATCCTCTCATAGGAAATGCACTCAATGTCACATATGGTGGAGTCACTCATATCACTCATGGGGTAGTGGCTCTCCTCACATGGGAATTGGGGCATCTCATCATATATAGGTGTCGGAGAGATGTTGGTGCAAATGTCTCCATGCTCAACTCCTATCGCCGCCTTGGTTGAAGATATAGTCCCATGCTCAACCTCCTCATCCATAACGCCTCCAAAGATGAATGCCGTAGGATGTGGCAATTCATCGCTCTCCTCCGAGATCAAAGATAAAGTCTCATGTGCGGTCTCGTAGCTTGACTCAGAGTATGAGTCCCATTGGGGCACCGTCTTCATGTTGTTGAAGAGGTTCGCGCTCGTCACCGTAGTCAAAGGGGATGGCCCTTGCTCGACCGGCTTGTCTTCTTGTATGAGGCCCATATGATGTGGCACCTCATAGCTCGTCTCCATGACCGAAGCAAATTTCCCATGCTCGGCCATCTTCCTTGAGGGGCTTTCAAAGATGGAAATGTGGCCCTCGCTTGTAGGTGGTCACCTTGGACTTGAGGATGTCGATGTAGGTGTGCTCGTGGGAAGTAGGCCAAGATGCCGTACGTCCAAAGGCGAAGATGCCTTGATAACACTTGGTGAAGATGCCGAAGTGGTGGTGGTAGCTGTAGCTTCCTCTTGGTGGTGCTTGTCTCGCGGTCTTCTCTTGTGCTCGTGAAGTTTGGCCCTGGCTTGATGTAGAGCTTGTTGGGACTTGTAGGTTTGCGCGTCTCGAGCATTTTCATGTTGATGGTGTCATTATCGCACTTGAGCTCGTAGTAGATGTCGTTCGTCGTCGTCGTGCACATGATTCGTGGAGGTGACTTGCCCTTCATGATGATGTGGATCACAAATGTGATGATGATCGCCATGTAGATGTGGACGTGGACGACTTTCGCTTGCATCGCATGGGCGCTCCAAAGATTTGGGACTCGCTCGCCGCCGCCTTGAGGATGACGAAGGGGAAGAAGAAGACTTGCAGTCGAACACCATGTCGCATAGTTGATCCTTTAGCTCATCCAAATTGGTGTCCATGTAGTCCCTTTTCCTTGCTTCGGAGTGAGGTACGTCGATGGCGAGGTTGTCGATGCGCTCTCGCAAGGTAGATTGTGCACCTTGCATTTGTCGTTGTACTCCGAAGAGTGGAGTTTTGGTGTTGTAGTTGTTCGCACCGTAGATGTCGTCGAAGACCGGAGATGAATTGCTTTGCCTATCCATCACAAGACTCGAGCAAATGTGAGTGGGATAAAGGGAAGAACTAGATCAAATGTACCTTACCCGATGTTGAGAATGGATCAATGATCACTCAATAATGTAAGAAGGAAATAGCACAATTGGTACCGGATCTTGTCAATTCTCACACCTACACAAGTAAAGCTTTTGGTGGAGCTTGGTGAGGATAGTGGCACAAAAATTTGATGCAAAATGTTAGCAAGAGTCAATAATGTTGAAAGAGATTCACAAATTCGCAAGTGAAACAAGTAGACCAATAGCAATATGTGGCACACAGAAACACACACACGGATAGATAAATGGGGTCGTGCAACCAAGGAATGAGCACAAAATGTGAAATCCACGGAAAACGCTCGTGTTGCACAACTCAAGAGAGACGCTAGCACGATTGCTCAATAGGCTGATACGACACTTGTCCACAACCTATAAGATGCAAAATGTATCAACTTTCTATCCCAAGTATGCTATGTATGTATGGTTCCCGGTGTTTCTCTCAAGATGATCCAAGATGATCGGATATGACAATCTTATATGCAATGTGGTATGATGCTATGGCTATTGCTTACAAGCTCTTTGTTCACTCTTTTTCTTTGCTTAAAAGCTTATTCTTTTTTTATGGCCACTATGCGAAATGCACAAACCAAGATAGCAATTGTGTATATGCGGGAACAATCTTATGACACAAGAGATGATATGATACCAAGGTGATACCAATATGATATGGTATGTATGCAATGGAAGGTGTAGATCGATGATCACTAATGTGCACAAGTAACGTTGCCGGCAATACTCAATGGCTAATCTTGATAGGCAAGTGACGCAAAATGGGCTAGGGGTTAACAATAGTATGGCAAGAATGAATGTACAATGGGATACCACGATACCAAGATGATATAGAGGTTACCGTTCTTGCTTACGGTTAGGGTATCAAAATGGTGAAGGTGGTCGATGTCAAATCCTTGGCGAAGTTGAGCAGCGTTGTTATCGATGTCGAATCGTTCCTAATTAGCCGAAACACCTTAGGAAATGGAAAAACCGCGAATTTGAAATCTCAAAGGCAAATGTCAAATGGTGGTAGCGGAATGCGGTGGTTGTTTTGCGGAAACTCAAAGGGATTGCGGAAATGCAATGATGGGTTTTGGAGTAGGAAATGCGGAAGTGGAGGTGGTTGGTTATGCAAGTGAAAGTTGAGGTCACCGTCCGTAAGTAGCCGAAACACCTTAGGAGACACAACTCACAACACAAACAAAATTGCGTTAAGTTGGGGTGGCGGAAGTGTATGGTGGGCAAGGTTATGCGGAAATTATGGTGGTGGTTGATGAAGAAGTAACCATCCCTAAGTAGCCGAAACACCTTAGGAGGCTCGAATCACTACTCAAGCAACCACAAATGCTATAAGGAACAAAATGCGTTAGGTTGAGGAAGTCGGTGGTGGTATAGCGGATGATGTGGTGAAGGCCCTAGGCACAGATGCCAAAGTTCCAAAAATTTGATGGAGTCAAATGGTGTTGGTATTATTTTTGTGGGAGGTGGATGTCAAGAGCTTCAAAACAAGATAAAGAACGTCAAAACCGGAGTCCGGATGAATTAGTTATGGCCGGAAAAAAAATCAGCCGAAGGTGATATCTACAGGTGTCGGACGTCCGAGAGTTGTCGGAAGTCCGAGGTTTCAGCTCTGGATCGGGTGGTCGGATTTCCGGTAAGTACCGGTCGTCCGGTGGTTCCGGGGGCTGAAGAGGACATGACTACCTTGGATACGACCAAAAATATTGCAAAGATGCATATCTGTAAGGTGATTTCTAATTTAAACTATGCAATAATTTATTTATGTTATCTAGGACAAAAAATACTTCATAGGCTTTTGTGCCATGTCTAATTGCAGGTGTATGGGACATTTGTACAATCGACATATGAAGATAAGGGAAAAAGAGAAGTTTATGTGTTGTTCAAAAAGTCCTCTCACGTCACTTTTGGGCCAAGAGAAGATAGAGTCCAAGTCTCTCACGTTCTGGACTCAGATTCGGACATCACAGACATACCTGACTCAAAACGCCAAGAATTCTTTCATACGAACTCCGAATAGGGTGACTCTTTTTTTGTTGGAAAGTAAATTTCGTGCTCTTTCCAACCCAATTGGACTCACATTCAAATTCATCCGGAGCATTGAGATATTCACGAAACAATCTGACGCTACAGCAGAATCCGAGTCAAACTTCAAGTCCAAAGGTCTTGCATCACCTCCACTTGGGCCCATGGGCCTTGTACGACCTAGGGTTAGTTTTAGGCTACCTTGGGATGTCCTCCCACCTCCTTGGCCGCCACCCCTTGCTCCTATGTAATTAGATCAATCTAGTATCTTTTTCTTTGGGATTTGTTTAGCTAAAAGTTAGCCATTGCAACTTCGCGTACTTCGTTTGTGTCCAACGACCAGACCAAGACCGCTTACGGATCCCCACTTTTATCAATACTTCATCCATATTCGCAATATTCAGATTGCTTTATCATATTCTTGCTTGTTCTTCAATTGCCTGCAGGAATAGACCTTCGTGGTCAGGTTGATCGTGCTCTGGCGTGGTCAATAACCTCTCGGAGTTGCTTTAGCAATTGCTAAGGCGCAATGTCGTTGCACGTTTGTAGTTGGATCATCAAAGTCATCTCCATCAAATCGATAGTTATCATCTCATCGAAAGATCGGGACACCCTCGCCTCTATCAGGGGCTCCGGACATCCGAAAAAGCGTCGGACGTCTGACGAGTCTGGGTCAACTCGGGATTTCAGATCCGGGACTCGATTTTGGGAGGAAAATGATGATTTCGGGGTCAAAATTGAGAAGATTTCATGGATGAAAAGTGGGAAAACTTGTGGATATGCTAGATCCACTTGAAACGAAGCAAATCCATGGATCAAATTCAACAAAACATCATCAAACAAACAAATCACAAAAAAAATTGGGGCTATTTTTGGTGGGGATTTTCAAAATTGGGGAAGAACACAACAAAATTAGGCAAGAAAAAGAGGGGTAGGGGCTCCAAATTCGTGATCAACGTGGCTCAAAATACCAAGATGATGTACGGTGGATACCCTAAGGCCGATCTTTCACGAAATAGAGGGGATCCTACGAAGAACACGAGGGGAAACACGAGGGGAAACACTCAAATCAACGGGAACGATCACACATGTGCTAGATCCAAGAACATAAAGAGTGATAAAAGATTCAAACGCAACAAAGGACGATACAAGAGGTAACTAGTTCATGTCCATGAGGAGGTCTTGAGGGGTCTTCCCGTTAGGGGTCTTGAATCCAAGAATGGATCTTCTCTGAAGAGGCCGCGGTCTCTCCGAGGAGTAAACCAAGTGGATGAGCAAAGCTCTATCTCTATGATGAGCTATCACAATGCTAACCCTAACTAGAGGAAGGGGAAGAAGTATATATAGTCTAGGGCCACGAAGGGGTAAGTGAGGGGCGAAACGGGTACACGGGCCTCGGCCCAATACACTGTGCGCAGACAGGCAGTGTCGGACGTCCGACATGCATCGGTCGTCCGATCGCTCACGGGGGTCCGGTCGTCCGGAGGAGGCCAGACTTCCGACGTTTTGGCTCTGGTCCAGTAGCGCCGGTTTTCCGGTCGGGGTCGGTCGTCAGGGCGCTGATGAGTGTCGGACATCCGGTGTCTGGCGGTCGTCCGGGCGCTGCAGGGTGCCTCGGCTAGAGTCGTTCTGGCTGGTGGAATCTCCAGGCGTCGGACGTCCGGAGATCGTCGATCGTCCGGAGGTCGTCGGACGTCCGAGAGCTGTAGCTTTCTGGCAGCTCTTCCTCTTGTTCCTCGCGCTTGGTGTCCTCACCGTCTTGTCCAATGCTCCTAGCTGTTCCATGGCGTTCCTCCTGGTTCTTGGTCATGCATAGCACATACGTTTGAGGCAGTAGCCATGTCTCACATGTGGAAAGTGGCGGTTCGGAGAGGAGCGAGTTCACCTTGTGTCCAATGGCGTATATTCGAGGTCTCGTCATATGTCCTCTTGGGTCTTGGGGAGTCGTCATAGTGTACATGGGGATGACCGTGGGATGCTCCGCATCACAAACTAAAGCATAACCAGTGAAAGAACCAACCGCAACCTTAACTTTTTTACGTTCATCAAAATTATAGGAAGCAAATATATTATTTATGTCGAACTCCCATTCAATATATAAAACAGGTCTAAAACGGCCATTAAATGGTGGTATAGAAACATTAACCTGATCATGTGCATTGGAATGTTTGTGCACCTCTCATGACAGTTGTGGCATTTGCTCATGACGGTTGTGGCATTTGCATAGGTGGTGGCACGTCTCCCGCGATTGACAAAGCCCATGAATTGACTCTGGATCCTGTCATGATTAGTAGAAACAAGAAACAAAATCCAATAATGTTCCTATGAACTACTGGGAAGTGATGGTAAAACGCTCACAGTATAGCAAATCAAAGTCTTACAAGTTCTTACCATGCAGCAGGTGGTGACCGACAACCAGCGGTGTCAAATAACTTCAAAAGTTGGGTAAAGCGATTGCCAGGTGAACGTATGTATGTACGATTTAGAAATATGTGTAGCTAGGTTGGCTTTATATATGTGGGAAAAATGCTACAACCATGTTAATTAATGCAAGTTGAATAATCGCTCAAAGTAGTCGAGTGTTGGTCCCAAGCTAGACTGGAGTAGAGACGCGAGCCTAAGACACAAGTGAAAATTCACACCGCGACAGAGAAGAATATAAGGAAGTGAGGGAACTGCTTTCAAATAGTATGATGCTCTCCGAAGCAAACCAGATAATTTTCTCTCTCCAAAAGCACCGTAGATTCAACAAAAAATATGTGTGACCCAGAGACCAATGAGGCAGCACATAAAACATGTGCGACCTTGTTTCCCCAACGAAATCAAACTCTTGGTTTTTTTAGCGGGCAAAACGCCGTAGCAAACTCCGTACAAAATTAGCTAGATACCAAACAACAGCCGCTATGCCTTTTTTCTTTGCGTGGATCCCAACAAAATCTGGTAGGTACCTTTTCTTGACTTCTTTCCTTTTGACACGTCCAAACTTGCCTTCTCACGTATTCCAAAGAAATCGATCCAAACAAGGCAAGAATCGTAATCTTTAAATTTTCCTTATTGTCTTCCACAAAACGAGCAAGGCAAATCAGCTTTTCCTTCTTTCCTTCTAAATCTCTTTAAAAAAACTGTACGCCCTGTTTATTTTTCTTAGAAAAGTCAACCGAATCAGCCCCTTTTTTTTTGCAGATCAGACTTTCCCTTTTTTTCTCGCTGTAATTTCCTTCCAAAGTAACACAACCAACGTGGGAGTGGATTACGTCCCAAATGGCAACCGAGCTGGTATCTCTTCCTCTTTGTTTTTACTTCTTTCCAAACAAACAGCAAATCTTCAGTTGCTTTTTTTTCTTTTCTTTCCAAAACGTGAATGCCTAGTAGGACTCCAAAGGAAACAATTTTTTTGTTCCACTTCTCCCAAACGAATCTGCTCTCCTTCTCTTTCCTAATAAGTATGGATCTCTGCCAAGAATCCTTTCCTTCAGAAATTATGGACGTGGTGCTAAAAGCAGTTTCTCCACGTCCCGCGCGCCACATTATTACCGGAGAGGCGAAAAGGGAGTTCTTCTCGTCCCCTCGCCTCCGCCGACGGCCAGATCGGTGGTCTCTTCCCTCTCCGGCCGCCGATCTGGTGGTGGGAGAGTGGAGGGACCCCGACTCTGTGCCCTTGGTGTGTAGATAGTAGGGTAGGGTTCCTCTTCGGCGCTGGCAAGGTGGTGCTGCCGGCGTTGGAGTGGAATAATGGTGCCAGAGCTTCCCCCCCACCTCGGCGAAGCCATTTATGGCAGAGTCGGTGAGCTTCCGGCAGTTTGTGCTCGAGGATCCGTTGATCCGGCGAGTTTCTGTGCTCTTGGCGTGCTTCTCGAGGCGAAGGTGAGGGCCATGCCATGGAGATTTTGTTCCCCCACTCTATCTTCGTCGTGGCGAGATTTGCTCCGTTCTCGTCACGGAGTTCGTGGGGATGGTGCTGCGGCGGTCCGGCGGTCAGCGTCTGGGGTTGCTGCGGCCTGTACAGGGGTTATGCTTCGAGACTGGTGGCTTTGGGTGTGCTGGTTTGCTGGTGTGGGGTGCTGCTTCTCTCCCCGGCGGAGGCCGGCAGCAGGAGCATGGCCCGGAGGCAGAGGTGCACGGGGTGGTGCCCCGGCCGGATCGGACAACTGTCAATCGAATCCCGCCTTCGCGGGTGGTTACTGCGGCTCTCAAAGCCTGATGGCGATGGTGCTCCTTCTGGCTTCCTGTTGGCGTCCGGTGAGTTCTTGCTCCGGTGGCGGAGCTCGGCGCGGCGTCGTGGAGGATTTGGCTGCTCGGACCTTCCAGGGGCATCGGCGTGTTGCTGTTTTCTTTGGAGGTTTTCTGGGCTTTGTGGTAGCTTTCCAGTCCGTATATTTGCGTGTACTCGTATTTGTAATCCGTTGTGTACTGCTTTGATCTGAATACGAGTATTTCCCTAAAAAAAAAAGAAATTATGGACGTGATTTCTCTCTCGTCCCAAAAGAATTGGTCCAGCCCAAGTTAAATCTGATGTGCCTTATTTTACTCTGCAACCGACTAAGATTTGACTGTTTTTTTTCTATAGGAGCAAACGGCAGGACGATGCGCTGATGGATGCAACGAGTACCAAGGCTGTCAAACTAGCATGCACGCCATCTCGGTTGTCCTTTCAATTTTTTTTATTCATTCGACCGATGCTACTAGTACAGACTCAAAACCTTCTCCTAATAAGAGAATCTTTCCTTGGAAACCATGCCACACAAGGAAAGCAACGTACTAGTATCTTGCTTCTGCAGCCAAAACGAATTTTTCTTCTTCTTCCAAATTCGCTCTCTCTCTCTCTCTCAAAGAAACAGATCTCGCACTTTCCAAACTACTAGTACAGATCTAATATTTCTGATCTGTGTAAACTAACAGCAGGTCCATGTCTTCTTGTTAGTACTACACTGAGATTCGTTGCGTTGAGAATAGAGGCTCCTCTCCTCCTCTGGCGCTCCTGCGGGCGGCAGGGGAGGAACCCTAGCCGCCGGCCGTCTCACCACCTCTCCTCTCCTCCTCCTCCTCCCGTCGCCGCCAGAGGGCATGCCCGGGCGAAGCCCGGCCGGCGGCGGCGGCGGCGGGGCATCTTCGTCGCCTCATGCGAGATGGCTGGCGCGGGCCAGCCGACCTGGATCTGGTCGTGGCGTTCTCGCGGGGCGCCGCAGCGCGGCCCCTCATCGGCGCTGGTGATGGCGCGCGGGTGTGCTGGTGGCGTGATGGGCTGCGCTTCGGTGGTGCTCGGCCGGTGTGGCGACGGCGTCGGCTCGATACAGATCCGGTAGGAGCGGGCTACGGGCGGCTTCCTCCACCGTGGTAGCTGGCGGTCGGAGGTGGCGGCGCAGCAGTGGCGGCCTCGGCCTTCCCCTCCTCTTCTTCAGCGACCGGGGAGGGGAGGTGGTGGTGAGGGCCGGGGTTCGGGGATGGCTGCCGGCGTCCCAGCCAGAGCCGACCTCGCGGCGGCGTGGGCCGCGTTCGACCTGGCGTTGGGGGTCGGCCGACGGCGCGTGGCTCCGGTGGTGCGTGCCCGGCGGCTCTGGCGCTTGGAGCTCGCCGGGCGACGCGGGTTGGGCAGCGGCTGGGCGTGGCCACTGCTCCGGCCGTGGGCGGCGGCGTGGGGAGGTCCGGCGGGTGGCCTCCCGGTGTCATGGCGGCTTCACGGTGGCTCGACGGTTCTGCCCACGGCAGCGGCCGGCTTCTCCGGCGTCGGCTCGTCTGCGTTCGGACCATCTCGACCTTCGCCCCATCTCCTCGTCGCCCGGGCGCTACTCGCATCAGAGGGCTGGTCCTCTCCCAGCTGCGGTCCACCGCTCGTCTCGCGCCCGGTGCTGCAGGACCGAGCTCGTCTCGCGCACGGTGCAGCAGGACTGACCTCGTCCCCCTCTCGATGCTGCAAGACCAAGCTCGTCCCGCGCTCGGGGCAGCAGGACGGGTCGGTGGATGCCAGTTCTGGCCGGCCTATTGGGTCTCGACGCTGGGGGTCGCCCAGGGGTGCGAAAGGTGGGACCTTTCCGCTCGTCTCTTTCGTTGGGGTTGCGGCGGGTCGCGGGTGAGGTGGTGTCAAGGTCTTGGATGCCGGGGTGGCGGCCCTGGTGGTGGTAGCATGGTGCTCTTTGGTAGAGCCCGTGCCTTGGTGCTGCCCGGTCACCATGGCCGTGTGGCGGCGTGGTTGCCGGGGAGTGGCATTCGGTGGCGGTGAGTGTTGGACGAGGTGAAAACCTGTTCTATTTTCGGACGGACCGGTGGTGGCGAAGATCGTTCCCTTCTTGAAGGCGTCGTCGCGGCTCTCATTGCCCGTCATGTGGCTCCAGGGGAAACTCTGATCCTTGGATCGAGCGGTGGTGGCGCTCCGGTGTCATACCCACTCTGAAGGCGCCGCCTTGGAGCACATGGTTCGTCATATGCAGCTTCATCTCTTCGTGGTGGTAGTGCTAGGGGTGGTGTTGCTGCGCTCAGCGCCTATGTATCTTGCCCTGGGTGTGTGCGTGTGTCGCGGTGGCGTGTATTTGTACTGGGTGCTTGATGATCGGTGCTTTATATATAAAGCGGGGCGAAAGCCTTTTTCGATAAACTAACAGCAAGGCCATCTCGTACGGATCTCCACCTCCATCAGCAGATTGTCACTTTTTTTTATTTGAACTGATCTGATATTTTTTATTTGCGCAAAAGAATCAGACTTCCTTGTCTCCCGTCCAAGATGAATCAAGATGGCAACGAACTAAAGATGATGACGACGTATGACAATGGCAGATGGAAGGTGGTGATGGCGGTGAATAATAGATGTAGTAGCGGAAGATGACAATGAAGTGGACGATGATGTGTCGATGCAGATGCGGATGCGGATGAGGTGTGAACAAAACGTGATTAGAACTCGAAACTCTAAAAGTTTAGACACTAAAACCAACAACTCGACATACGATGCAACTAAAAGTTCAACGAAACAAAAACTAAGAGGTAATGGCGAAAAGGCTCAGACAGTCTTGGACGGATGAACTAATCTAATTTTTTTTTGGCTTTTTCTTGGACCGTAGGTATGAAGAATAAATGCAATCTAGACTATGAAAAACTGAAAAATCTCACCGAGCAACCTGAAAACTGATACCACTTGATAGAGGTGATTGTGTCCGATCTTTCGATGAGAAGATAACTATTGATTTGGTGGAGACGACTTTGACGATCCAACTACAAACATGCAACGACGTTGCGCCTTAGAAATCGCTAAACCAACTCTGAGAGGTTATTGACCATGCCGGAACACGATCAACCTGACCACGAAGGTCTATTCCTGCAAGCAATCGAAGAACAAGCAAGAATATGATTAAGCAATCTGAATATTGCGAATATGGATATGGATGAAGTATTGATAAAAGTGGGTTTTCATAAGTGGTCTTTTTCTGGTCGTTGGACACAAACGAAGTACACGAAGTTGCAACGATGGCTAATTTTTAACTAAATAAAACCCAAGTCTAAACGGTGCCTTAAGGCCTGTATTTATAGGTAGATAGAGGGGAATTTCGTCCACCCTTGGCAAGGTGGGACTAAATTCTATCCAATGTCATTTTCCCTATTAATACGGACTATAAAAACTGCCTATTAAATGTATTTCGAAAACACATGGGCCTGGTCCAAATATAAGGTGGCACAACACCAATAATAAGCTATGGACGAAATTTATGAAAGGCCATCTTATATATTTCGTCCGTCTTCTTGTATGTCATCATGGTGGCTTCAAAGTGCGAAAATCTTCGCCGACACCTTTGTTCTTGTTCTCTTTGCACGCGCCTTCATCTCCATGCTTGATCATGCTCCAATATTCATCATTCTTGTCCATGCTAGGCCCTTCAATTGTATGCAACACAAATGTATCTAAGTTAGGCATCATCATATTCTCATGAACATTTGAAACATTACCAAGAAACGAAAGTACCTGATAATTTAACTAGCTTGAGCGAGCTCTATTAATTGGTCCAATAGGTATAACAACAGGGGATGTGGGTGTAACTATAGTAGCCATGTCCTCATCACTAAGGAGCAAGAAGGATCGGAAGAGGAAGACATACGCGAAGACGGAGAAGAAATCAGCCAATTCCCAGGCTGGCCGGACGATCCGGACAAAGCCCGGACGATCCGGACCCCGGTTCGGACGATCCGGCTAATCCACCCGAGAGCACCCGCAGCTGAACCCCGAAGCTGGATCATCCGGACGGAGTCTCGGATGATCCGGACCCCTCTCCGGACATCCGGGCCGCCGCCTGCCTCCTCGCCACGTCCGGACCGTTCGGACCATCTCCCGGATCATCCGGGTTCCTAAAGCCCGGATCGTCCGGCTCCCCTTCTGGATCATCCGGACCCCCTCCTGTGCGCGCGTGTTGGGCCGAGGCCCATGTACCCCTTCATCCCCTTAGCCTATATAAACGGCTCCTCCTCCACTTTTCTAGGGTTAGCACTTGTTTAGCTCATTTGAGAGATAGAGCTGTGCTCATCCACTTGTTACCCTCTCCACGAGAGACCGGGACCTCTCCGGAGAAGATCCCCCAAGTGGATTCAAGGCCCCTCATGGGAAGATCCCTCGCGGATTCAAGGCCTCCTCGTGGAGATGAACTGGTTACCTCTTGTATCGTCCTTTGTTGCATTTGAATCGTGTATCACTCATCTTGTTCATGGATCTAGCACATGTGTGATTGTTCTCGTTGATTTGAGTGTTTCCCCTTGTGATTTCCCTCGTGTTTCCCCTCGTCTTCTTCATGTTCTTCATGGGATCCCCTCCAAATCGTGAAAGATCGGCCCTAGGGTTTCCACCCTACATCATCTTGGTATCATGAGCCTTGGTTGATCACGAATTTGGAGCCCCTACACTTTGTTTTCTAGTTGATTTCGTCCTAAAATCGAAAATCCCCACAAAAATAGCCCCAATTTTTTTTGTGATTTGTTGGTATGATGAAGTTTTGTTGATTTTGATCCGTGGATTCTTAGTGTTGCAAGGGGATCTCACCTTTCCCCACCATCTCCACCACGAAACCCATAAAAAATCCCCGAAATCCTCAATTTTTTTGACATATTCGAGTTCATCCCGAGCCATCCCCGTTCGCAGTTGACCTGCCCGGACGATCCGGACCCTGACCCAGCTCATCCGGACTCGCCCGGATCATCCGGACTCGCCCGGATCATCCGGCTCTTGGCCTGGATCATTCGGCTTCCTTTGACAAAACTGCACTTCTGCAGTTTTTCTTCGCCACCGCATACCCACCTCGACCACCACCATACCACTTCCGCTATCCCACTCAATCATAGCCGACCGTGCCACCGTTTTCTGTTACCACCATTTGACATTTGCTTTGAGAATTTGAGTTGTGCTTCATCGTCTCCTAGGGTGTTTCGGCTAACTAGGAACGGTTCGACTTCGACATCACCACCGTTCATCTTCGCCAAGGACACGACATCGACAACGACCATTTCACAACCTTGACACCCTCAACCGTAAGCAAGGACGGTAACTTCGACGACACCTTTCTGTACTCCTTGCCATTGCATTGATAACCCCATAGACCATTTTGCGTCACCTTCCTATCAAGACTAGCCATTTGAGTATTGTCGGCAACGTTACTTGTGCACATTAGTGATCATAGTTCCCATTGCATACATACCATATCATATTGGTACAAGTATCTTGATATCATCTCTTGTGCCACAAGGTTGTCACCGCATATACACAATTGCTATCTTGGTTCGTGAAGTTTTGCATAAGTGGCCACCAAAAGAGATGAAAAGAGAAAGAGCCAACAAGCTTTTTAGCAAAAGAGAAAGATAAGAAAAGAGCTTTTAAGCAAGAACCATAGCATCATACTACATTAAGATTGTCATACTCAATCATCTTGGATCATATCACCGGGACATCATACATATAGCATACTTGGGATAGAAGTCGTTGCATTTTTGCTTTATAGGTTGTGCACAAGTCTCGTATCCGCCTATTGTGCAATCGTGATAGCGTCTCTCTTGTGTTGTGCAACAAGAGCATTTTTCGTGGATTCCACATTTTGAGCTCATTTTTGGTTGCATGACTCCACTTATCTATCCGTGTGTGTGTGTGTTTCCGTGTGCCACATCTTGCTATTGGTCTACTTGTTGCATTTGTGAATTTGCGAATCTTTTTGAACATTATTGATTCTTGCTAACATTCGCATCAATTTTGTGCCACCATCCTCACCAAGCTCCACCAAAGGCTTTATTTGTGTAGGCGTGAGAGATTGACGAGATACGGTACCAATTGTGCTATTTCCTTGCTACACTATTGAGTGGTCATTGATCCATTCTCAACATCTGTTAAGGTACATTTGGTATAGTTCTTTCCTTTCTTCCACTCACATATTTGCTTGCGATGATGGATAGGCCAACTACTTCTTCGAACCCACTCTTCATTGACCACGATGACGACTCGAACACCTTCGTCACCAGGAACCACCTCTTCGGCGCACAAAGAGCTTCGCATCAAGAACAACAAGCGTTGAGCGACCACATCGACAACCTCGCCACTGACTTGCGACAATCCGAACAACGTACAAGAAACTACTTCGACAACAAGCTTGACGCACAAAAGGAGGAAAGCAATGCAAGAATGGACGAGATTCGTGCCTTGTTGGTCAACCGTTCTTCCACCTCTTCATCCTATTCGAGACGGAGCCACTCAAGTCGTCATTCTTCACAACCTCCTTCGGATGCAAGTTCTCCTCGAGCTCGTTCGCATCGCCGCCAAGACCATGAAGTTCATCAAGCTCCACAAAACATATTCCATGGCAATGGTTTACAAGGCCATCTCCGCAAACATGCACGCCAACGGCAACAAGCTAATGAGCATCCGGTCCAAGAGCAAGCTCCAATGCGCCAAGAGTGACAAGAACAACAAGATGGTGGTGCACTTCGACAAGAGCAACAACGTCACGAGGAACAAGCACTTGAAGCCCAACAAGCTCTACGAGAATCAACTCAAGCCGTCAATGCCCAAAATCGACAAGTACGTCTACAAGAAGAGGCCCTTTGCCGTGAGTGCCAAGAAGAAGCCGCACGTCGTGAAGAGCTCCAAGAAATGAGGAATCGTTCTAACCTTCCAAGACCTCAATGCAAAGCTAACAATGAGGCGCAAGAGAACCAAGCGGTTCTAGATCCTCCTCCTCGGCAAGAGCATCATCATCATCATCATCGACACCAACACAATGAAGAGCAATGCTACGGCAAGCTCAAGTTCACCATGCCCAAGTTCTCCGGAAGCAACGATCCCGAAGAGTACCTTTCATGGGCATTGAAGGTTGACAAGATCTTTCGCTTGCACAACTATGAGGAAGAGAAGAAGATCGCCATGGCATCTCTTGAGTTCCAAGACTATGTCCTCATTTGGTGGGAGCAAGTCATTGAGCGTCGAGAAGCAAGAGGTGAACCGCCCATCACAACTTAGAATCAAATGAAGGATGTCATGAGAGCGCGCTTTGTGCCAACATACTATAACCGAGACCTCTTCAAGAAATTACAACTCCTCAAGCAAGGAACAAAGACTGTTGAAGAGTATTACAAGGAAATGGAGATTGCCATGATATAAGCCAATGTCACGGAAGATGATGAGCAAACTATGGCACTTTTCTTGAATGGACTCAACCATCCTATCAAGAAGATCACCGACTTCCAACCCTACTCCAATCTCATCGAGCTAGTGCATCAAGCCACCAAGGCGGAGCATCAAGTGCAAGATGACTACAAGTATGCCAAGTACTCTCCCAAGATATATGGCTTATACACTCGAGCGTCACCGACTACAACACCTTCTACCTCAACCAAACCTTCTACAAGCAACGGAGACAAGTCAAGTTACAAGAAAACTTTGACAACCTCAAGTCGTCCTCCTCCTACTACAAGCAACTCCAAGCCGAGAGCTTCATCATTGTCTACTCCAACTAATGAGATCGTCAAGACAAGTTCCATCAAATGCTTCACATGTGGAGGCTGAGGCCACAAGACATATGAGTGCCCTACATGGCGCACCATGATCCTCAACGACGATGGCACATACGACTCCATGAGTGAAGAGGAAATGGAAGCCCTTGAGCATGTGGCCATGTACCGGCAAGTGAATGAAGATGAAGATGGCCAAGTCTTTTGTGACAATGATTCGAGCCCCGCTCTCGTTGTCTCCATGGTCTTGACACTTCAACACCAACAAGACAAAGATCAATGATGCCATATCTTCCACACCAAGGCGGGCATCAACGGTCGTTCCTTGAAGGTCATCATCGATGGAGGAAGTTGTCACAACTTGGAAAGTGAAGAGCTATGTTCCAAGCTACAATTGGTCAAGATGAAGCACCCTCGCCCCTACAAGGTCCAATGGCTTAGCGACTCCGGCACTATCCAAATGGAGCACACCGTGCAAGTATCATTCAATATCGGTGCCTATGAAGACACTTTGGAATGTGATGTGGTTCCTATGTCCGTTTGCCATCTCCTACTTGGACGACCTTGGCAATTCGACCGTGGCATCATTCACAATGTGAGAACCAATCACTATAGGTTCAAGATGAAGGGAAAGGAGTACGTGCTACGACCTATGTCACCAAGCCAAGTGATAGCCGACAAGCAAGCAACCACCCATCGTGGAGAGAATAGTGAGAGAGCGAACCACCAAAAAGAGGGTGAGCGCCACAAGCCAAAATTGAGTGCCTCCACGATGAGCGACAAGAAAAACTTAGTGCTATTCACTACCAAAAGTGAGATGAGAGAAGTGTGTGAGAACCCATCAAGTGTTATGCACTATGTCCTATTGTGCAAGGACGAGGCAACAACAACTAACACATCTCATCCCTCTACCTTTAGTGTTGTCTTCTCTATTGCAGGAATACGTCTTCCCCGATGAGCTACCTCCGGGACTACCTCCACTACGAGGCATCGAACACCGCATCGACCTCATACCCGGAGCCCCTCTTCCTAACAAGGCATCTTACCGCGTCAACCCCGAAGAAACTAAGGAAATACAAAGGCAAGTACAACAACTCATTGACAATGGGCATGTGCGTGAAAGCTTAAGTCCTTGTGTCGTACCGGTCATACTAGTACCTAAGAAAGACGGTAGTTTTCGCATGTGTTTCGATTGTAGACCCATAAATGCTATCACCGTTCGCTATAGATATCCTATTCCTCGCCTTGATGACCTGCTAGACGAACTTAGTGGAGCCACAATTTTGTCTAAAATTGATCTTAAAAGTGGCTACTATCAAATACGCATCCAAGAAGGTGATCAATGGAAAACCGCTTTCAAAACCAAGTTTGGCTTATATGAATGGTTGGTCATGCCAATGGGTTTATCCGAAGCACCCGGCACCTTTATGCGTGTGATGCATTTTATTCTTCGCCCCTACATTGGCGTATTTGTTGTGGTCTATTTCGACGATATTCTTGTCTTTAGCAAATCTCTAAAAGATCATTTCACCCATCTTAAAAATGTTTGGCAAACTCTTAGAAAAGAGCGTCTTTATGCTACAATGGAGAAATGCAAATTTGGTGTGGACAATCTTGTTTTCTTGGGTTTTGTTGTGTCTTCTAAGGGTGTGCATGTAGACGAAGCTAAAATTGATGCTATTAAAACTTGGCCACAACCAACCAACTTGCAACAAGTGCGAAGTTTCCTAGGCTTAGCCGGTTTCTATCGTAGATTCGTTAAGGACTTTAGCACCATTGCAACTCCATTGCGTGCTTTGAGTAAGAAGAATGCACCTTTTGTTTGGGGACCATCCCAAGATACTGCATTCAATGAGCTTAAGAATTTGCTTACACATGCTCCTTTGCATGCTTTGCCCAATTTTGACAAAACTTTTGAAGTTCATTGCGATGCTAGTGGCAATGGTATAGGAGGTGTGTTAATGCAAGAGAAGCACCCCATAGCTTACTTTAGTGAGAAACTTTCCGGCGCGCAACTCAATTTTCCCATCTATGACAAAGAGCTATATGCCTTAGTGCGAGTTTTGCGTGAGTGGGAACATTATCTTCGCCCTCATGAATTTTTCATCCATACGGATCATGAAACGCTTAAATACCTTAAAGGTCAAACTAAATTGAATAAGCGACATGCCAAATGGAGTGAGTTCATACAGTCTTTTCCTTATGTCATCAAGTATATCAAAGGTAAGGAAAATGTTGTGGCGGACGCTCGTTCCCGCAAATGCATGCTTGTAACTAAACTTGAATTGAATGTCATTGGCTTTGAGCACATAAAAGACTTGTATGCGCATGATCCTACTTTTGCTATTCCTTATGCCAAGTGTTTGACGCATACATCTTGGGAACGATATTACATCAAGGATGATTATCTTATGAGAGCTAACAAACTATGTATCCCTGAGTCTTCTCTTCGTTTGTTACTTTTGCAAGAAGCTCATGGAGGAGGACTTATGGGTCATTTTGGACGCGACAAAACATTTGCTACACTCTCCAAGAACTACTTTTGGCCCAAGATGTTCTGCGATGTCTCACGCTTCACCAACCGATGCTCTACATGTCGCAAAGCTAAGTCTAAAGCTTAATCCCATGGTCTCCATATGCCACTTCCTATTCCATATCACCCATGGGAAGATATTAGTATGGACTTTGTGCTCGGTGTGCCTAGAACTCAAAATGGAAAGGATTCTGTGTTTGTTGTTGTGGATCATTTCTCTAAGATGGCACAATTTATAACATGCAACAAGATAGACGATGCTTCACATGTTGCCAATCTCTTTTGTAGGGAAATCTTGCATCTACATGGAGTGCCCAAGACTATCGTGTTGGATTGTGACGTCAAGTTCATAAGCTACTTTTGGAAGACGCTATGCGCCAAGCTCGGAATCAAGCTCCTATTCTCCTCGGCATACCATCCACAAACTGATGGCCAAACGGAGGTGACGAACCGGACGCTATCTACTCTCCTATGCGTGTTGATAAAGAGGAACATCAAGGAGTGGGAGGAGTGCCTACCCATTGCCGAGTACGCCTTCAACCGCCCAAGACATTTGACTATCGGCAAGTCCCCCTTCGAGGTCGTCTACGGCTTCAATCCGTTGTCCCCATTGGACATTCTACCTCTACCACTACAAGAGCGCATCAACATGGACGCGAGCGCTAGAGCGAGCTATCTCAAGAAGGTGCATGAAGATACAAGGCACACCATCAAGCACCAAGTACAACGCCTCGCGACCAAGCTCAACATCAACAAACAACCCATGGTATTCCACATTGGAGATCTTGTGTGGCTACACCTTCGCAAGGACCGCTTCCCCAACGAACGCAAGTCCAAGCTTCTACCTGGAGCCGATGGACCCTTCAAGGTGCTAGAACGCTACAACAACAATGCCTACAAGATCAACATCCCCCGCGACAAGTACAATGTGAGCGATATCTTCAACGTCAAGGATCTCTCTCCCTACCATGGTGATGAAGATTTCGATCCGAGGAAGGATCTTTCTCAAGGGGGGGGAGATGATGCGGAGAATCCCAAGGTCATCCCCACACACCTATCATCATTTCACCAAGTGCCAAGTGGACCCATGACATGAGCACATGCAAGAGCTGTCGAAACCAAGGTGACATCGCTCCTCTCGCAATTCCTCTTTGAAAAACATGGGACATGGCTACTACCTCAAACGGAGACACTTTGCATACTCAGGTACCGAGGAGTTAGCCATGGAGAAGCTAAGGAGCAAGGAGGATTGGAAGAGGAAGACATACGCAAAGACGGAGAAGAAATCAGCAAAGTCCCAGGCTGGCCGGACGATCCGGACGAGGTCCCGGATGATCCGGACAGAGCCCGGACGATCCGGACAGAGCCCGGACGATCCGGACCCCGGTCCGGACGATCCGGCTAATCCACCTGAGAGCACCGCAGCTGAACCACGAAGCCGGATCATCCGGACCCAGCCGGACGTCCGGACCCCCCTCCTGACATTCGGGCCGCCGCCTGCCTCCTTGCCATGTCCGGACCGTCCAGACCATCTCCCGGATCATCCGTGTCCCTGAAGCCCGGATCATCCGGCTCCCCTTCCGGATCATCCGGACCCCCGCCTGTGCGCGCGTGTTTAGCCGAGGCCCATGTAACCCTTCGTCCCCTTAGCCTATATAAACGACTCCTCCTCCACTTTTCTAGGGTTAGCATTTGTTTAGCTCATTTGAGAGATAGAGCTATGCTCATCCACTTGTTACCCTCTCCACGAGAGACCGAGACCTCTCCGGAGAACATCCCCCAAGTGGATTCAAGGCCCCTCACGGGAAGATCCCTCGCGGATTCAAGGCCTCCTCGCGGAGATGAACTAGTTACCTCTTGTATCATCCTTTGTTGCGTTTGAATCATGTATCACTCATATTGTTCATGGATCTAGCACATGTGTGATTGTTCTCATTGATTTGAGTGTTTCCCCTCGTGATTTCAATCATGTTTCCCCTCGTGTTCTTCGTGTTCTTCGCGGGATCCCCTCCAAACCGGGAAAGATCGGCCCTAGGGTTTCCACCCTACATCACCGGGAGGTAGCTCAACGGGGAAGACATCCGCGAATTCCTGCAACAAATTAGACAACACTAGAGGAAGAGGGCTAGAGGTGTTAGTCTTTGCCACCCCATCTTTGCACACTAGGAAATAGTGTATGACACTCGATGGGTTCTCACACACTTCTCTCATCTCGCTTTTTGTGGCTAGGAGGACTAAGTTCTTCTCTCTTTATGTGTAGTCACTCATTTTGGTCTTGTGGCTCTCACTCTCTTTGTGGTGGTTCACTCTCTCACTAGTCTCTCCATGATGGGTGGATGCTTGCTTGTCGGTGATCACTTGACTTGGTGACATAGGTCATAGCACATACTCTCTTCCCTTCATCTTGAAGCTATAGTGGTTTGTTCTCCTGTTGTGGATGACGCCGCGGTCGAATTGCCAAGGTCTTCCCAAGAGAAGATGGCACACGGACATGGGAACCACATCACACTCCAAGGTGTCCTCGTAGGCGCCTATCTTGAATGAAACTTGCACGGTGTGCTCCACTTGGATGGTGCCGGAGTTGCTAAGACATTGGACCTTGTAGGGCCGAGGATGCTTCTTCTTAATCAATTGTAGCTTGGAACATAGCTCGTCACTTGCCAATTTGTGAAAACTTCCTCCGTCGATGATGACCTTTACGGAATGCCCGTTGATGCCGGCCTTGGTCTGGAAGATGTGACACCATTGGTCTTCGTCGTGTTGGTGTTGAAGCGTCAAGACCTTGGAGACCACGAGAGCGGGACTTCAATCATTGTCGCAAAAGACATGAGCATCTTCTTCTTCATTCACTTGACGGTGCATGGCGACGTGCTCGAGAGCTTCCATCTCGTCTTCACTCATGGAGTCGTATGTGCCATCATCATTGGCAATCATGGTGCGCCGGTTGATGCATTGGAAAGACTTGTGTCCACGGCCACCACATGTGAAGCACTTGAAAGAATTTGTCTTGACGGGGTCATCCGGTGGTGCCGATGAAGAGGTAGTCTTGTTCTTGTAGTTGTTTTGCCAGGGGAGGAGTCGAGGAAGGTGTCACTTGCTTGGAACTTGACTTGTCGCTGGTACTTGGTGATGCTCTAGTCGAGGTAGGAGTTGTCGTAGTAGAGGTAGGACTTGTCGCCGGTACTTCATGTTCTTCGTGGGATCCCCTCCAAACCGTAGGCCTTGGATGAGTACTTGGCGTATTTGAAGTCTTCTTCACTTGTCGCTCCACCTTGATCGCTTGATGAACTTGCTCGAGATGGTTGGAGTAGGGTTGGAAATCAAAAAAATTCCTTATTGGGTGATTGAGGTTGTTAAAGAAGCGTGCCATAGTTTGCTCATAATCTTCTTTGACATTGGCTCTTATCATGGCAATTTCCATCTCTTGATAGTATTCTTCCACCGTCTTCGTGCCTTGCTTCAGGAGTTGCAACTTCTTGAAGAGATCGTGAGTGTAGTGTGTAGGCACGAAGCGGGCTCTCATGACATCCTTCATTTGTGCCCAAGTTGTGATGGGTAGTTCACCTCTCTCTTGGCGGCGCTCGATCACTTGTTCCCACAAAATGAGGACATAGTCTTGAAACTCGAGGGATGCCATGGTGATCTTCTTTTCCTCATCGTAGTTGTGTAGACGGAATATCTTGTCGACTTTCAATGCCCATGAGAGATATTCTTTGGGATCGTTGCTTCCGAAGAACTTGGGCATGGTGAACTTGAGCTTGCCGTAGCGGAGTTCTTCATCATAGTGACGGTGTTGATGGCGCTCTTGGCGTGGGGGAGGGTCTTCGAGCACTCGTGCCGCTTGGTGTCGCTCTTGCCGAGGAGGAGGAGGACAAGGCATGTGTGCCCGGTTTCGCCTTTCTTGTTGCTCTTCACGTCGGGCGGCTTCTTCTTGTCGTGCTTGACGAAGTGCTTCCTCTTGCTCACGTACTTGACGGTTGTGATTCTTGGTGACGAAGTCGGGTTCGTCATCTTAATCCTCAAAGAGAGGGTTCACCAAAGAAGAAGTCCTATCCATCATGTAGAAGTGGTGGTGAGTAGTAAAATGAGAGAACAATACCAACGTTAACTTTTCCGAAGATTGTGGATGTATCAAGTACGATCCCACGTGATGCTATAATAGTAGAATTGGTACCGGGTTTTGTTTTCTCACACCTACAAGTAAAAGGCTTATGGAGGATCTCAGTTAGGAAGTGGTACAAATAATTCAAGCAGATGTTAGTCAAGATGTTGAAAAAGTTGAAAAGATGCACAAATCGCAAGTAAGACAAATAGATCAAACCCAAGGATATCACGAGGAATACACACACGGAAGATAGATGGGATCCACACAACCAAGGAATGAGCTTTAAGAGGTGGAACCACAGGAATGCTTTTGTTGTACGGATACTAGAGAGACACTAGCTCGATTGCTCTAATGGGCTAGATACGCTAGTGCACCAACCTAAGAGAGAAAACAGGCCGTCTACTATCCCAAGTGTGCTTATGTATGTATTGACCAAAATGATGTAACTATGGTATGAGGCTCAATGCTATTGCTTAGAAGCTCTTTGCTTCTCTTCTCTTCTTTTGCTTAAAAGCTTTTTTTACTATGCGACAATGCTTGATATGCGAGCCTGGGTATGAGGTAACAAGTGATATATGCACGGGAGAGATGTAACACTAAAGGTGCACTAAGGCGTGGCCCGACAATTCTCAACTTGCTAGTCTCGATGGGTAAGTAACGCAAAAGAGGCTCGAGGCTATCAAGGTGATGACAAGTGTATGAACAAAGCGTCATCGAAGTTACTATCCTTGCTTATGGTTGGTATGAAGAGGGATTGGTCGAAGCCGATGTGGAGTCCGAGTCGATGACGAGTGGCGGTGATGATGAAGACAAATCGCGCCTAAGTAGCCGAAACACCTTAGGACACTTGAGAACCGCAACTCCAAACTCAAACACTCACGAGAAGTATTGCGGAAGATCAAAGGTGGTGGTGGAGAGGCAAAATGGTGGAAAACAGGGGATGGCTGAACTGCTCTGTATGGCCCGTGCGCACGGGGTAAGTGATGCCCGTGTGCACGGGGTCCCGCTGGCTCGTGCGTATGGGGTGTTCTGGGAGCGCAAGAACACCTTTGGATCCATGGATTTTTGCAAATTTTCGGCCAAAATTGATGGTTGGGTGGGTGGGGAAAGATGGTAAGGGGTAGATCCACTTGTCAAACACCAAATTCGTGGATCAAATCAACCATATCTCACAAGAATCAACAAATTGCAAGAAAAATTTTGGGGCTATTTTTAGTGGGGATTTTCTAATGAGGACATCAATACCATTATTACACCCACATCCCCTACTGCTATACATACTGGACGAATTACTAGAGCTCGCGCACGCCAATTGAATTACCAGGTACTTTTGTTTCTTGGTGACAATTCTAATGTTCATGAGAATATGATGCTGCCTAAATTGGATACATTTGTGTTGATTACTAATGAAGGGCCTAGCATGGACAAGAGGGATGAACAATAGAGTAGGATCAAGCATGGAGATGAAGGCGCGCGTGAAGGGATCCAGAATGGCGTTTCTAGTGCATATTTGAGCACTTTGAAGCCTCTGTGATGACCTACAAGGACATGGATGAAATATACAAGATGCCCCTTCATAAATTTCGTCCAAAGCTTATTTTAGGTGCTGCGCCACGTTATTTTTGGGGCAGGCCCATGTTATTTCAAAATACTTAAGTATATGCTGCTTTTAGAGTCTGTATGTGTGGGGAAACAAAGTTAGGGTTGGTTTCGGACCCCTCCTACAAAGGGTCATGAAATACTCCCCCTACTCCTCCATATATACAGCCCTTAGGGCATCGTTTAGACTTTGGGTTTTGTTTAGATTAAAAGTTCGCCATAGCTGCAACTTCGCGTACTTCGTTTGTGTTCAACGACCAGACCAAGACGTCACAGAACACCACTTTCATCAATAAAGCTTTCCTTTTATATTCATAATATCCAGATTGCAATCTCAATTTCTTGCTTGTTCTTCATTTGCTCGCAGGAAATAGACCCTCGTGGTCAAGTTGATCGTGCTTCGGCGTGGTCAATAACCCCTCGGAAGTTGGTTTAGCGATTGCTAAGGCGCAACAATTCGCATGTTCGTAGTCAGATCATCAAAGTCAACTACCACAGAAAACGATAGCTATCTCATCGAAACATCGGGACACCTTCGCCTCTATCATTTTCGGATTAGGATGAAAACAACAATATCAAGCTAGAATATGGGGGGTCGGGACTCCAAGATATGAATCAACCTTGCTCATGATACCAAGATGTTGTAGGGTGAAACCCTAAGTTGGATCTTTTCACACTTGGAGGGGGAAAAGGAATGAACACCAAGAACACAAAGAGGAATTCACTCCAACAAAACCCAATCACACATCCACTAGAATAGCGAACACATAGATCCACAAGATCACAAGCACAATCAAAGGAAACAAGCACTAGGTAAAGTTCTTCCCACTCCTAAGGAGGTGAGGTCTTGAGGATAGTCTTCTCCAAGAGGAGGTCTTGAAATCCACAAGTGGATCCTCTCCTAAGAGGTCTAGATGTCCAATGGAGTGGTAGACGGAGCAAAGCTCTCAAACATCTCACATATACTTTGCTAACCCTAAACATGACCCCAGGTACGGAATATATCGGCATGGGGATGAAGTAGATGAAGTGGAGGCCCCAATAGCAATCACAGCCGTCCATCCTATAGAGCCCGTGCCCATGGGGTTAGTTGGGCCCATGCACACAGGGGTCCCGTGTGCACGGTACACGCCCGTGCGCACGGGGTGCTACAACACCAACTCTCTGAGTAGCCCGTGGGCATGGGGTTTCGGGGGCCCGTGCACACGGGGTCACCTGGGACTTGCAGTCTTGCTCCCTTTGGACTCCTCCTTCCTCCTTGGTGACTTGGAGTGCTTCCCCTCCTCCTTGTTGGTGCTCCTTAGCTGCTTGGGAGTGTTCTTCTTCGTACCTGATGATACATAGATCATTTTGGTGAGGTAGCAACCAAGTGCCACTTGTATCCATATGCACGTCAAGTAGGAAGGAGTTCACCTCGGTTTCCATTGCGCGTGCTCGAGCTCTTGTCATAGGTCCACGTGGTGCTTGATGCGTTGGTGTAGAGTCCATGGGGATGATGGAAGGATGTTCCGCATCAAGTTAGGGTTGTCGGAGGTCCAGGAGGCCCACAAGATCGCAGGGCGCGCCCTGGGGGAGGGGGTAGACGCGCCCCCTGAGCTTGTGGCTCCTGGGTGGCTCTTGTCTGGTATATTTTTCTGTCAGTATTTTTTATATATTCCATAAAAATTCTCCGTAAATTTTCAGGTCAATCCAAGAACTTTGATTTCTGCACAAAAACAACACCATGGCAATTCTGCTGAAAACAACGTCAGTTTGGGTTAGTTTCATTCAAATCATGCAAATTAGAGTCCAAAACAAGAGCAAAAGTGTTTGGAAAAGTGGATACGATGCAGACGTATCAACTCCCCCAAGCTTAACTCATTGCTTGTCCTCAAGCAATTCAGTTGACAAACTAAAAGTGTCAAAGAAAAACTCTTACAAACTAAGTTTGATGATGTTGTTGCAAATATGTCTAACCAATGTTCAGGTTTTTAGCAAAGATTATGAACTAACCATATTCACGATAACACTTAGGTATCACATTTACTCACATCAATGGCATAACTAACTAGTGAGCAATAATAAGGTATCTCGGATGACAACACTTTTTCAAAACAATCATGATATAATATGACATAATGGTATCTCGCTAGCCCTTTCTGCGGCCGCAAAACATAAATGCAGAGCACCTCTAAAGTTCAAGCACTGACTAGACATTGTAATTCATGGTAAAATAGATCCAGTCACACTCATCCTCAACATCAACTAAACACAAAGCATAAAAATGACAGTAGTGCTCTCCAGCTGGTGCTTTAATGAGAAGATGATGACTCCAAAATAAAAGTAAATAGATAGACTCTTCGCAGAGGGAAGTAGGGATTTGCATATGTACTAGAGCTCGAAGCTTTTAAAACAGAGATGAATATAATTTTGAGAGATATGCTTTTATTGTTAGCGTAGCGACCGAGAGTTTTCAACATCTTCCATGCTAGACACATTATAGGCGGTTCCCAAACATAAAGGTAAAGTTTCACTCCCCCTCCACCAACAAACACAAGCCATGGCTAGCCAAATCCTCGGGTGCCCTCCATACCAACAACAATCCGGGGGAGTTTTGTTTCATTATTATATTTTGATTTTTGACCATAGGACTGGGCATCCCAATTACTAGCCATTTTCTCGTGAATGACAAGCGAATAAACACTCATCATGAGAATAACCCGCCTAGCATGGAAAGTACTGACCACCCCCTGTTGCTTCATGAGCAATTTGGGCATACAAAACATCTCCAAAAGTGGCTAAGAAATTTAGTATCACGATCTGAAACAATAGTATTTGGCTCACCATGCAATCGAATAATTTTACGAAAGAACAAATCAGCAACATTAGCAGCATCATCGCTTTTATGACATGGTATGAAGGGTGCCATTTTCAAAAATCTATCCACGACAACAAATATGCTATCCCTCCCCTTCTTTGTTCGAGGTAATCCTAAAATGAAATCCATAGATATATCCTCCCAAGGAACACTAGGTACAGGCAAAGCCATATATAAACCATGAGGATTGAGTCGTGACTTAGCTTTTTGACATGTAGTGCAGTGAGCAACAAAACGCTCAACATCCCGTCTCATCTTTGGCCAAAAGAAATGTGTAGCAAGTATATCCTCCGTCTTCTTCATGCCAAAGTGTCCCATTAATCCTCCTCGATGCGCCTCCTGCAACAACAAAAGACAAACGGAGCTAGCTGGAATGCATAGCTTGTTAGCACGGAACACAAATCCATCGTTAGCGACGAACTTGTTCCATGTTCTCCCTTCTTTACAATTCTGGAATACATCTTTAAATTCCGCATCATGCTCATATTGATCTTTGACGGTCTCCAAACCAAATATTTTAAAGTCAAGTTGTGAAAGCATAGTATAATGACGAGACAATGCATCAGCAATAACATTTTCTTTACCCTTCTTGTGTTCAATAACATAAGGGAAAGTCTCAATGAATTCAACCCATTTAGCATGTCTACGGTTTAGTTTTGCTTGACTTTTAATGTGTTTCAAAGATTCATGATCAGAATGTATACCAAATTCTTTGGGCCATAAATAATGTTGCCATGTTTCTAAGGTCCGAACAAGAGCATATAATTCTTTATCATAAGTAGAATAGTTCATACTAGGCCCACTCAATTTTTCAGAAAAGTATGCAACAGGTTTGCCATCTTGTAATAACACACCTCCTAATCCAATTCCACTAGCATCACATTCAAGCTCAAAAGTCTTATTAAAATCAGGAAGTTGGAGTAAAGGAGCATGTCTCAACTTATCTTTCAATACCGTGAAGGCTTCTTCCTGTGCGGTACCCCAAACAAAAGGCACATCCTTCTTTGTAAGCTCATTGAGAGGTGCAACAATGGTGCTAAAATCTCTCACAAAACGCCTATAGAAACCAACGAGGCCAAAAAAACTCCTCACTTGTGTGATCATTTTGGGCTGTGGCCAACTCTCAATAGCTTCAATCTTAGCTTTATCAACTTCAATTCCCTGTGGAGTAACAACATAGCTAGGAAAAGATACTCGGTCAGTGGAAAAGGTGCACTTCCCAAGGTTACCAAACAAACGTGCATCATGTAGAGCAATAAAAACAGCACGTAAATGTTCCAAATGTTCCTCCAAAGATTTGCTATAAATCAGTATATCATCAAAATAGACTACCACAAATCGTCCAGTGAAAGCACGTAAAACATCGTTCATTAATCTCATGAAAGTACTAGGTGCATTAGTTAACCCAAAAGGCATAACTAACCACTCATATAAACCAAACTTAGTTTTAAATGCTGTTTTCCATTCATCTCCCAATTTCATACGAATTTGATGGTATCCACTACGCAAATCAACTTTGGAGAATATTGTAGAGCCACTCAATTCATCAAGCATATCATCTAGTCTAGGAATAGGATGACGATAATGAATAGTAATATTATTAATGCCTCTACAATCAACACACATACGTGACGTACCATCCTTTTTTGGCACTAGTATAATAGGAACAACACAAGGACTAAGAGATTCGCGTATATAACCTTTGTCGAGCAGTTCCTGTACTTGACGCATAACCTCCTTTGTCTCCTCTGGATTGGTACAGTATAGCGCACGGTTTGGCAGTGAAGCACCGGGAATTAAGTCAATTTGATGCTCAATCCCGCGAATAGCTGGTAATCCCGGTGGCATGTCTTGTGAAAAGACGTCAGCGAACTCCTGCAAAATGTTAGTGACAGCAGGACGCAAAGAGGAAGGCACGTCCTCGAATGAAAATAATGCCTCTTTGCACACAAAAGCATAGCAAACAGATTTGCTGAAATCTAGATCATCAATATCAGATTTGGTGGCAAGTAAACATGCACTTTTCAATTTAATTTCAGAAGCAACACTAGATGGTTTATTATTAGGCTTCATTTGTTGCTCAAATTCTTTTTCCACAATCTGATTTTCACTCTTATTTTTCTCCTATTTTGCTTTATTAGCTCTATTAATATCATCCTTCAAAATGGAATCAGGAGTCATAGGAAGCAAAGTAATATGTTTATCCTTATGAACAAGAGTATACTGATTGTTTCTACCATGGTGTACAGAAGTTTTGTCAAATTGCCATGGTCTACCAAGTAATAAGGAACATGCTTGTATGGGTACCACATCACAATCAACATAATCATCATATGCAGAGATACTAAAATGCACACGAACAGTACATGTTACCTTAACCTTGCCGCTGTTGTTGAACCATTGGATGTAGTAAGGATGTGGATGTGGTCTTGTGGTGAGAGATAGCTTCTCCACCATCTCCATGCTAGCCAAGTTGTTGCAGCTCCCTCCATCCATGATGACGCGAATAGAATGTTCCTTCACAACTCCCTTTGTATGGAACAAATTATGCCTCTGATTTTGCTCAGCTTGTGTGACTTGCACACTCAAAACACGTTGAGCAACTAAACTTTCATACCTGTCAGCATCTTCAGCAGCAATGTATTGCGTATCATGATCAGAATCATCTCCACCGTGTTCTTCACTTGTAATAAGAGCCAAAGTCTCCTCATCATAGTCACTAGCGGACTCATACCCACCATCCTCAGTAGCAATCATAACACACAGAGATTGACATTCTCCCGCATAATGACCTCTACCCTTACAACAATGACAAATAATATCATGTGTGTGCCCTGTTGATGCCATGGATGAAGAAGAGCTCTGTGCAGGCCCGGTAGGTGTGCTCTTGGCAGATACTGGTGGTTGTGCCTGCTTTCTTGTATCACAGTTGAAGGTGGCAGCTGACGGAGGTGCCGGTGCAGCAGAACGTGTGGAAGTAGAGGATGCACGCAGTGTCCATGATGAGGTTGACCTACAGAAAAGTTAGTTCGCGCCAATGCCTGTCGATCCTACACTTCACGTTCAGCTTTGCAAGCAAGATGGAATAAACGAGTGATATTGTTATACTCCTTATACTCTAAAATGGTCTGAATCTCTTTATTTAACCCACCCATAAAACGTGCAAGCATAGCTTCATTATCCTCAACAATGCCACATCTAATCATGCCAGTTTGTAATTCCTGATAATATTCTTCTACAGAATTTTTTCCTTATCTTAGGCGCTGCAATTTTTGAAGTAATTCACGTTGATAATATGGTGGAACCCAACGAGTACGCATAGTAGTTTTCAAAGCAGCCCAAGTAGCTGGAATAGGATATAATCTACAATGTTCAGACCACCAAACACATGCAAAACTAGTGAAAGCACAAACAGCAGCCGCAACACGCTATCCTCGTGATATTGTAAGCATGTAAAGCAATGTTCAGTTTCTAACTCCCAAGTATGATAAATATCAGGAATGTATCTACCTCGAAAGGCGAGATATTCAACTTTAGTTTAGGAATGTGGTCTTGATCGCGTACCTGAAGGGGTGGTGCAGCCATACCGTTGTGATTATATGCATGAGGACAACCCGGTGGTGGTGGTGCTGGTGGATGCACATAGTTCTGATTTTGATCAACCTCATCCTCGTAATGGTCCTCCACCTCTGCAGTAGCAGCAGGAGCTACAGAAGCATCAACAGCAGTAGCAGCGGCACCAGAAGTTTGTCCTGGCTCAAGAGGGACACGCTGCGCTCGTCCTGCTGGATCGCGACATGGAGGTGGTTGTTGCTGTTGTTGCAACAGTGCAACAGAGGCGGATGGTGGTTGTGGTAGACGCGCGAGTACTTCATCGAGCTTGGCATCCAACTTGGTGTCAATTGTCTTCTCAATGTCATCAATCTTCTCTAGTGCCTTGCCAAAACTGGTCATCACGTCTTCCACCTGTTGACCCACCATTTGCTGAAATTTATCATGAAGCTCCTTCGTTATCATGTTCTCCCAGTCAATCTCGTCGGCTTGTGATCCTGCCATGGTTAGCAGCAATAGAAACACACAAGAATATGATCCTACAGACTACTAGAAAGTGGTGGGGTGTCACAAATCCATCAAGCAAATCTCAAATTCTTACCAGTTCTTACCCAGCAGCAGGTGGTGATCGACAACCGTTGTAGTCAAAACTCTCAAAGCTTGGATAGAGCGATTGCCAGGTGATGTCAAACGCACGATGTAGATGTATGTGGAGCTGGGAAGGCTTATGATATGGTAGCAAAAATGTCAGCAATAATCAATTCAGAGATGCAAAGTTGAATAAACGCTCAACGGCGATACTGTGCTGGTCCTAGGCTAGACCATGCTAGAGACAAGATCCTAGGACACTAACAAAATCACGGAGCTGCACGTAAACAAGGGAGGAGCACACTCTGAATCTTTCTTTGTATTTTTTTTTCACTTTTTTTCCTTTTTTTTGCTCCGCAACAATTTTTTTCTTCGAAAAAGTCTACAAATGGCCTAAAAACTACCTATCCAGAATTTTCCAGACTCGGAGTATAGCGTGATCTAGAACTATTTTTTTAAACTAGAACTATTTTTCTTCTACGGGTGGTACGAAAGTTGGGGAGTCCTACTCTGTCACGACTCGGAGTATAGCATGATCTGGAAATCAAAAACAAAGCAACAAATATTGGACTCGAACTAGGACTGGTAACCGAGATGAATCTGGTGGAACTCGGACTGGTGGCGGAGATGTATCTGGTGGCAACGCGGACTGGTAGCGGAGGTGTATATGGTGGCAACTCGGACTGGTGGCGAATCTGTGATGGAGTTGGACGCGGATTAGCGTGATGGCGGTGGATATGTGGTATACGGCAGCGGTGATGACGATGGTGGTATATGGCAGTGGTGACGACGGTGGTGGTATATGGCAGCGGTGATGATGATGATGGTGCGGCGGCGGCGTGACAACCTGTGAACAGAACTCGAAACTCTAAAGGACTAGACGCTAAGACCAGTATCTCGAGACGACGATGCAACCTCAAATTCAACAAAGCAAAACCCTAAAAAGATTATGCAAAGGCTCAGATTGGTTCGGATATGATGAACTAGCCTTAATTTTTTTGGCTTTTTCGTGGATTGTAGGTATGAAAAACAGACTCGATCTAAACTATGAAAAACTGGAAAATCTCACCGAGCAACCTAGAAATCTGATACCACTTGATAGAGGCAAAGGTGTCCCATCTTTCGATGAGATGGTGGTTATCGTTTCGAAGGAGTAGACTTCGATGATCCAACTACGAACGTGCCAGGATGTCGCGCCTTAGCAATCGCTAAACCAACTCCGAGAGGTTATTGACCACGCTGGAGCATGATCAACCTAACCACGAACGTCTATTTCCTGCAAGCAAACGAAGAACAAGCTAGAAACTAATATTGCAATCTGGATATTGCGAATATAAGATGAAAACTTTATTGATCAAGGTGGGGTTCTGTGACGTCTTGGTCTGGTCATTGAACACAAACGAAGTACGCGAAGTTGCAGCTATGGCGAACTTTTAATCTAAACAAAACCCAAAGTCTAAATGACGCCCTAAGGGTTGTATATATGGAGGAGTAGGGGGGATTTCATGGCCCCTTGTAGGAGGGGTCCGAAACCAACCCTAACTTTGTTTCCCCACACATACGGACTCTAAAAATAGCCTATACTTAAGTATTTCAAAATTACATGGGCCTGGCCCAAAAATAAGGTGGCACATCACCTAAAATAAGCTATGGACAAAATTTTATGACGGGGCATCTTGTATATTTCGTCCATGTCCTTGTAGGTTATCACAGAGGCTTCAAAGTGGTCAAATATGCACCAGAAACGCCATTCTGGATCCCTTCGCGCACGCCTTCAACTCCATGCTTGTTTCTGCTCCAGTGTTCATCCCTCTTGTCCATGCTAGCCCCTTCATTAGTAATCAACACAAATGTATCCAATTTAGGCAGCATCATATTCTCATGAAAATTAGAATTGTTACCAAGAAACAAAAGTACCTGGTAATCCAATTGGCGTGCGCGAGCTCTAGTGATTGTTCCAGTATGTATAGCAGTAAGGGCTGTGGGTGTAATAATGGTATCGGTGTCCTCATCAGCAATCAACATCAGCCCCTGCAGTATTCTAAAAGGGTCTACCAAGGATGATCAACATACTGTCGTACTCGGGTATATCAAGAATAACAAAGTCTGTTAAGATAGTAACATTTGCAACTATGACTTGCACATCCTCGCAAATACCGATGGGTTTAGCAGTTGATTTATCAGCCATTTGCAAGGAGATTTTAGTGGGTGCCAACTTATTCAAATCAAGTCTACGATACAAAGAGAGGGGCATAACACTAACATCGGCTCCTAGATCACATAAAGCAGTTTTAACATAGTTTCTGATAGAGGCAAAGGTGTCCCGTCTTTCGATGAGATGGTGATTATCGTTTTCGGAGGAGTAGACTTTGACGATCCGACTATGAATGTGCAAGGACGTCGTGCCTTAGCAGTCGCTAAACCAACTCCGAGAGGTTATTGACCACGCCGGAGCACGATCAACATGACCACGAGGGTCTATTTTCTGCAAGCAAACGAAGAACAAGCAAGAAACTGAAATTGCAATCTGGATATTGCGAATATAAGATGAAAGATTTATTGATCAAGGTGGGGTTCTGTGACGTCTTGGTCTGGTCGTTGAACACAAACAAAGTACGTGAAGTTGCAGCTATGGCGAACTTTAATCTAAACAAAACCCAAAGTCTAAACGATGCCCTAAGGGCTGTATTTATGGAGGAAGAGAGGGGGAATTTCATGGCCCCTTGGAGGAGGGGTCCGAAACCAACCCTAACTCTGTTTTCCCCACACATACGGACTTTAAAAACAGCCTATACTTCAGTATTTTGAAATTACATGGGCTTGGCCCAATAATAAGGTGACGCTGCACCTATAATAGCCTCTGGACAAAATTTATGAAGTGGCATCTTGTATATTTCGTCCAAGGCTTCATGCACCCATTATGGTGGCTTCAAAGTCCTGAAATCATCACTTGTAACTCCATTCTTATTCTCCTTGCGCATGCCATCATCTCCATGCTTGGTCTTGCTCCAATATTCATCCTTCTTGTCCAAGCTAGGCCCTTCATTTGTAAGCAAGACAAATGTATCCAATTTAGGCAGCATCATATTCTTATGAACATTAGAATCATTACCAAGAAACGAAAGTACCTGGTAATTCAATTGGCGTGCGCGAGCTCTAGTAATTGGTCCAGTATGTACAGCAGCAGGGGCTGTGGGTGTAACAATGGTATTGATATCCTCTCTAGTGCCTTGTCTCCGCCTCTACCAAGTGGTATCAGTTTTCAGGTTGCTCGGTGAGAATTTCAAGTTATCCCTAGATTACATTTATTTTCTTACCTATTGTCCAAGAAAAAGCCACAAAAAAAGTTAGATTTGTTCATCCTTTGTCCAAGCCAGTCTGAGCCTTTGCAATTTTTTTTCATTGCTTGCATAGTTGAATTTTCGGTTGCATCGTCGTGTCGAGTTGCTGGCCTTAGTGTCTAGTTCGTTTAGAGTTTCTAGTTCTGTTCACATTAGTCATGCTACCATTGCATCATTAACCCTTCCGCTGTCCACCACCCCATCCATCAATTTCCACCACGTGCTACCCACCGTTCATTGTCATAATCATAGTTGAGGTCGTTCACATCTTCGCTTGATCCAATCTGCATCTTATCTAGTTTGTTTTGGAAAAAAGGAGAAAGAAAAACAAAGTGTGAGAAAAAAAATAGAGAAGAAAAAAAGTAAAAAAAAGTGAGAAAAAAAGAGAAAAAAAAAGAAATTTCGGATCTATCTAGACTCAATCTCGTACCTAAATTCGGATTGGAATCTATTTTGCACTGTGTTCAGTAAAATAGGCATATCTTTTTCATACGAAGTCCGTTTTGGCTCCACAAGTACTCAAATTAAAGCTAGCGACGAGACGCATCTGAATAGTTGCAAAAGCTTGTTCAATATTTGGCACCTCAAAATCGGCTTCTAAATAGGTCTTTCTGCCCTCCGAAGTTCAGGAATACAGCTTGTTCCAGTTTTTCAGGCCAGTCTTAGAATTTTTTGACTCCTCATATCAACTCAGAATTGAGTGATTCTTTTTGAATTGGAAAGCTTGTGTGAGTAGCATTCTGGACAAAAATTATCAGAAAATTGGCACAAACTTTTCCAGAGAAAAGTTGGAGAGAGAGTTTGTTATAGGGTGGAACCCTAAGATGGATCTTTCATGAATTGGAGGGGAAATTCCCAAGAACAAGATGAACACAAAGGGGAAAACACAAGAGGAGCACTCAAGAACAAGCCCAAATCACACATCCACTAGACTCACATCCACACAAGATCCACGAAGGTACAAGAACAACAAAAGGAAAGATACAAGATAGAGTTCATCCCAAATCCCAAAGGGAGGTGAGGTCTTGGTGATCCTATGATGAGGATCCTTCCCTAGATGGGTTCTTGAATCCACTAGGGATCTTCCCCTATCGAGGTCTTGATCTCCATGGGAGAGGTCTCTCTCTCTCAAGAGGAGGTACAAGGAGCAAAACTCATCTAGATCATGTCATCTACTTTTCTAACTCTAACATATGGTCTAGGCATATAATATATAGGCTTGGGGATGAAGTGGACGAAGTGGAGGCCCAACAGCCAAGTCACAGCCGGCCATCCTGTAGGGCCCGTGCGCACGGGGTAAGTTGGGCCTGTGCGCACGGGGGTCCCGTGTGCATGGTACACGCCCGTGCGCACGGGGTGCTCAAGTGCCAGCTTCCTGGGTAGCCCGTGGGCACGGGGGCTCAAGGGTCCGTGCGCACGGGGTCGTCTGGGACATGTAGTCTTGGCCTTGGTGCACTCCTTCTCCTTCCTCGTAGATGCTTCTCGGCTCCCTTGATGTGGTCAACCTCAATGATGGTGTACATGTACTCTTGAGCTTGGACTCCTCCTCGATGAATGTGTAGCTCCGCTCTCACCTATGGACGCCCACAAGAGAAGGGTCAGGTAGTATACCATCCTCGAAGGATACAAATGGACACGTGTAAAGGAGATGATTCACCTTTATGTACGTGAAGTAGATGTGGCACGTGTCACTTGCCAAATGGACTCTTGACATGGTGATGCCCGAAGGATGCTCCGCATCATCCTCTCCACCTTGGGAAATATCCGATCTCGGATTGAAAACCAAATCACCATGGGAAAGAGATGATGTCGCCATGTAGAAGTGGACGATCACCAAGCATTCATTATCTTGTAATTCCAAATGGGCACTCTACAATGTCGCACCATCTTGTAATTCCTTCAAAAGGAGCAAAGATAACAAGCACTTGGAAAAACAAATGTGGTTGGCGTTAGAGCAAAACCAAGCATTCAAGAGGTGATTCACCCAACAAGTGTTATCATCAAGCATAGCATATGGTTTGACAAAGAAGTGTGGCATGGCATTTAAGCATATAAATTGAGCACATGGAAAAGCATCATGGAAACAATCATGCAAATGTGAGGTAAAGGTGCTAATATGCGTGACAAGTGAACAAGCATCTACCTCAATTTCATAGCAAGCATGCATAAAGCGCTCAACAAATGGTCTATGGTATGCATATGAACCATTCACAACACCAAATAAGATGAGATGTCGAAACACATGGGGTAAGTGCAAGACAATCCGAGCATAATGTGCACATGGTGTAGTGAAAATAGGGTGGCACTCAACACAATGGAGAGAGCAATTGTTCATCATGGGTGAGGCAATCAAGTCAAGCAAGTGACAAGCAAAGGGACATGGCATATGTGAAACGATGACATTGGTGCAACCAAACATGTGATATGAGCAAGTAGGAAACATGTTGGATGCAACACACAAGGCATATATGTCATGAGGCATAGCAATATGGAAATCATGAATGAAAACACTATCTCTAACATGTGTGCAATCAAGTGGTCCAAGATGACCAATAAGTCTCATGGTGCAAGCAACACATGAAGTATGATCCACAATATGCATGCTTATGGTTTGGGTGTTCTCGAAAGAGAAGGATATCACCTCGAAAGCATGTCCTTGTGCGTCCTTCACAATGCCGAAGTAGTAGCACATGCGGTGTAGAAGCACGTTGGTTGAAAGTGGCTCGCTCTCAAGAGCTCGAATGGTCAACTCACGTGAAGAAGAAGTTGACACAAAGTCGAATGATCCTACACATGCACACAACAAAGCAAACAATGTATATGCATGGTGGATAAACACATCATCCATCATGATGGTTCTCTTCCCTTGCACATGACCATTAGTAACAAAAGTGTATGAGAAATATGATGCAACAATGGAAATTCTCATGGCACTAGGCATATGGTGCAAAGAGGTAAGACAAGCATGCGTCACATGTAAGATGTCCATGTCTCCAAGATAAATAAACATAGCATGGTTGCACTCACCACAAGGCAATATGAAAGATGCAACTAATGGAGACAGTTGACAATGAGCAAGATATATTAAGTGAGAGGCATGAAGATATACGTCATCAACCCAATGAAATGAGCAAGAATGGATCATGGGTGATGCAACATAGTAAGCAATCATAGCGATCAAGTCTAGCAAGCTAGTAGTGCGAAGATGCAACGTACTAGAGGTAATCATGTCAAGCATGGCATGTGTGTAAATAGTGGGCATGAATAATGCACATGACATATCACAATCATGAAAGCAAGATAGGAGCAATGTATCATCATTGTAGTGGCAAGAAGTCCTATGTAAATAGCAATGGAGCATCATGACTCTCCCAACACAAGAATCAACAATAGCATGGGGCACAAAGAAATCGTGGCAATAGCTACTAGCATCTCCACCAAGCATGCAAATACACATAGTACGAGTAGAATGGTGGATCATATGTAAGTGCAAGCAAGGGTCACAATTGCATGGCAAAGGCATATAAAGAGGCATAACATGCAAAGTGAACAAAGTAAAATGAGCATAAGGTGACAAGTGGTATATAGCCCATAATCGTGTGAGAGCCAAGTAAAAGAGATGTCCGTAGTCCTTGCGCAAAGGGAAAGGTGTGAAGGACAATCCACGGGATCCCAAATCATCGTTGCTCTCAAGAGCTCGTTTTGTCAACTCATGGGATTGGGAAGTTGACAAGTATTCGTGAGTACCTACACAAAACAAAGGCAAAGGAAAAATTGTGTGCGTGTGGTATATGTACACATCATCCATTATGATGTGCACGTGCATGTGTTGGTTAGCACAAAATATCTAATGCTCAAACAAATGAGATGCATGATATAGAAACATGCCATCCATCATGATAGGTTTGTTGTTATGTATAACATAATGGAGACTCAAATTGTGTAATGCATCACGAGTAATATCTAGAGCATTTGTTATGAATGGTATGCATATGGTGCACACAAGGGATGGAACCTTGGGAACTACAATCATGTTCATGGCATGGTATATGTGATGAATTGCATACATGTTTCAAAGGTAGCATAGCAATATCATCGCAAGAGAAACAAAATCCAATAACCATCATCTCGTCATCTATGCCATAAGTGCAAATGGGATTTATTTTTATGGGGCATGCATAGTTACTATGTTGAGATTGAAATGATGCAATATGGGAGATCTCACTCATAGCATATGACAAATTTAATGGATTGTCAAACATGACGTGACCGATAGAATTTTCACATGATATCGTATGGAGCATAGCATCACAACTAGGCAATTCGACATGCTCATCATCATATTTATCATAAATAGGTGGCACATCTAAGCATGTAGAAGAGATAGTATGTGGTTAATCCATAAGGTGATCATCATCATGCAAGCAATCGATGTGAAGATAGTCAACTATTGGGACAAGCGAAGCACCATCACCTATGTTACCTTTGGAGCTCCACTGATGTGGTGTAGGTGAGGTTTCATGATGGAACCATGAGGGGGTGCATCATCGTCCACCATGGCCATCATCGTCGCCGTTGGAGGTATGGACTCGTCGAGGGTAGGCAAGTCATCATGTAGGAGACCTAGCACCAAAGAAGAAAACACACTCGGAGTAGAGGTTAAGTCGTTAGAAATCATAGTGGCCTCACGTGCCCTCTCAACTACCTCACTCACTAAGTGTTGTGGCTCACTCACTCCCACTAAGATGCTCTCACTCGTATGGTTGCTCGAGTCACTCAAAGGGTGGTAATGGCTCTCAACCTCACATAGGGTGTGTAGTATGCTCTCGTGTGTGGGGCTAGTGGTGAACACACTCATCCTCTCATGAGAAATGCGCTCAATGTCATATATGGTGGAGTCACTCATCTCACTCATGGGGTGGTGGCTCTCCTCACATGGTAATTGGGGCATCTCGACATATGTGGGTGTCGGAGAGATGTAGGTGCAAATGTCTCCATGCTCAACCTCGTCATCCACAACGCCTCCAAAGATGAATGCCATAGGACGTGGCAAATCATCGCTCTCCTCGGAGACCAAAGATAAGGTCTCATAGGTGGTCTCATAGCTAGACTCAGAGTAGGAGTCCCATTGGGGCGCCGTCTTCATGTTGTTGGAGAGGTTTGCGCTCGTCGCCGTGGTCGAAGGGGATGGCCCTTGCTCGACAGTCTTGTCGCCGTCTTGTATGAGGCCCATATGATGTGGCACCTTGTAGCTCGTCTCCATGACCAAAGGGAATTTTCCATGGTCGGCAGTCTTCCTTGAGGGGCTTCCGAAGATGGAAGTGTCGCCCTTGCTCGTAGGTGATCACCTTGGACTTGATGATGTCGAAGTAGGCGTACTCATGGGAAGTAGGCGAAGATGCCGTACGTCTGAAGGCGAAGATGCCTTAAAGTCACTTGGCGAAGATGCCAATGTTGTTGAAGAAGCCGCAGCTTTGTTGTCGATGTTGTGGTTCTGTAAGGCCCGTGCGCATGGGGGTGCAGGAGGCCGTGTGCACGGGGTCCCGTGTGCACGGGGGTCGAAGGCCCGTGTGCATGGGGGTGGCAGGGAAGCCAACTCTCGTACAGAAGGTCGCTCTTCATGGTCTTGTCGGTGGTCTTGGCAGACGTCTTGAAGATGATGACGGTGCCGCGTGGTACTTGCATCGTGCGGCTGCTCCGAAGGTGTGCGGCTTGAGCGTCTCCGCCTTGAAGATGATGAAGGGGAGGAAGACTTGTAGTTGGACAACACGTGTCAGATGTCATCCATGTGCTCGTCCAACTTGTCGTCGAGGTAGTCCCTTTTCCTTGCTTCGGTGTGTCGTATGTCGATGGCGAGTCGCTCGATGTGGTCGATGACCGTAGATGATGTGATTTGCCTAACAAGACTCGAGTAGAGGTGAGTAGGAAATGAGATAAACAATACCAAGCTACCTTTTCCCAAAGTTGAGGATGTATCTCATGTCACTCAATGTGAAATGAAAGAATAGTGGAATTGGTACCGGACTTGTTCACTCACACCTACAAGTAAAAGCTTATCGAGTGGCTTGGTTAGGACAAGTGGCACAAAATTCAAGCAAATGTTAGTCCAAGATATTGAAAATGTTGAGGAAGATTCACAAAATTGCAATGTAAAGCAAATAGATCAAAGCTATGGTAACACGAGAAACACACGCACAGATAGATAGATGGGATCCGTGCAACCAAGGAATGAGCACAAAATGTGTTGCCACGGAAAAATCTCTTGTTGCACGGATGCTAGAGAGACACTAGCTCGATTGCTCAAATGGGCAAGATACGCTTGTGCACCAACCTATGAGAGTAAATGTGCCATCTTCCGTCCCAAGTATGCTATGTATGTATGATCCAAGTGTATGTACTATGCAAAATGGCTCAATGCTATTTCTATTTCTTACAAGCTCTTTTGTATCTCCTCTTTTTCTTAAAAGCTTTTGCTCTTTTTTTGGATATGCTTGATGCTCGAGCCAAGTATGATATGAGACAAGTATGTAAGATATGTACGGGAGAGACTTATGGCACAATGATGATTGCACGCTAAAACTAGCTATGCGGTGCAAGCGTATCACTAAGGTGCATAAATAGCGTGGCCCGACAATTCTCAACTCGCTAGTCTTGATAGGTAAGGTATGCAACATGCTCGGGGCAATCAATGCAATGGCAAGGAAATATACAATGGTGTCATCGAAGTTACCGTCCTTGGTTTGTACGATTGGGGGTGTCAAAATGATGAAGTGGTCAATATCGATGTCGAGACCGGGGCGATGATGAGCGGCGGTGATGTCGAAGTCGAACCGTTCCTAAGTAGCCGAAACACCTTAGGAAATGGTGAAAAACCGCGAACTCAAAATCTCAAATGTCAAATGTCAAATGGTGGTAGCGGACATGCGGTGGTGGTGTCGGAGATGGCAATGCGGAAGCAGAGGTGGTGGTTGATGAGGAAGCAACAGTCCCTAAGTAGCCGAAACACCTTAGGAGACTCAAGTCACAACTCAAGCAACCACAATGCTATATGGAGCGAAATGGGTTAGGTTGCGGAAAGCTATGGTGGTTTTGCGGATGATATGGTGGAGGGACTAGGCAAAGATGCCAAAATGTCAAAATTTTGATGGAGTCAAATGATGTTGGAACCTAGCTAGATGGATGGGGTATGTCAATAGCTACTCAACGAGCTAAAGAACGTAAAAAAACGGACTCCGGATGCGAAAGTTATGGCCAAAACTGTGAAGTGCTGTCGGCTGTTGTAGGGGGGCCGTGCGCATGGGGTCTAGGGCCCGTGGAGACGGGGTCCTATGTGCACGGTACACGTACCAAGGACACGGGGTCACCAGAGACTTCGCGGGGGGCCTTGCGCATGGGGTTGGGGGCCCGTGGGCACGGGGGTGGCGGAAATTTCGTGATTTTGTGGCCGAAATTGATGGGAAATTGGGTGGATTTCGTGGTGGGGATTGTGTGGGGGGATGGGGGAAAGCTAGATCTACTTGCCAAACATCCAAATCGTGGATCAAACACAACAAATCTCACAAGAACCAACAGATTTCAAGAAAAATTTTGGGGCTATTTTTGTTGGGATTTTCGAAGTTGGGCAAGAACAAGCAAAATTAGGCTAGAAAACAAGGAGGGGGATCTAATTTTGTGAGAAACCATGGCTCATGATACCAAGATGTTGTTGGGTCGAACCCTAAGATGGATCTTTCTTGAATTGGAGGGTAAATCCCCAAGAACAAGATGAACACAAAGGGGAAAGCACAAGAGGAACACTCAAGAACAAGCCCAAATCACACATCAACTAGACTCACCTCCACACAAGATCCACAAAGGTACAAGAACAACAAAAGGAAAGATACAAGATAGAGTTCATCCCAAATCCTAAAGGGAGGTGAGGTCTTGGTGATCCTATGATGGGGATCCTTCCCTAGATCGGGTCTTGAATCCACTAGGGATCTTCCCCTATGGAGGTCTTGATCTCCATGGGAGAGGTCTCTCTCTCTCAAGAGGAGGAACAAGGAGCAAAGCTCATCTAGATCATGTCATCTACTTTTCTAACCCTAACATATGGTCTAGGCACGTAATATATAGGCTTGGGGATGAAGTGGACGAAGTGGAGGCCCAACAGCCAAGTCACAGCCGGCCATCCTGTAGGGCCCACGCGCACGGGGTAAGTTGGGCCCGTGCGCATGGGGGTCCCATGTGCACTGTACGCGCCCGTGCGCATGGGGTGCTCCAGCGCCAGCTTCCTGGGTAGCCCGTGGGCACGGGGTCCCAAGGGCCCGTGCACACGGGGTCGTCTAGGACATGCAGTCTTTGCCCCGGTGCACACCTTCTCCTTCCTCGTGGATGGTTATTGGCTCCCTTGATGTGGTCAACCTCGATGATGGTGTACATGTACTCTTGAGCTTGGACTCCTCCTCGATGAATGTGTAGCTCCGCTCACACCTATGTATGCCCACGAGAGAGGGGTCAAGTAGTTTACCATCCTCGAAGGATACAAATGGACACGTGTAAAGGAGATGATTCACCTTTATGTATGTGAAGTAGATGTGGCACGTGTCACTTGCCGAATGGACTCTTGAGATGGTGATGCCCGAAGGATGCTCCGCATCAGAGTTGTTGGTATATCCAGTTTGGCAGTTGTTTCTCATCATTATCTGTACTGCCATTGTGATCTTCACTTATATCTTGCTGTCCAAAGCTTCTTCATATCCTTTATTTATGCTAGTTGTGCTATGCTGTGACTTTATTAGAGTTCTAGGCTTGCGTCTCCAGTCCGGTGTCGGGGCACGACACCTATGGGATCCCGAGAGATCCCTTTACGATTCGGCGGGGGGAGAGGTACACGCAAAGAGCAGAACCAACGATCAACGCGGGAAGTTTTTACCCAGGTTCGGGCCGCTGATCAGCGTAAAACCCTACTCCTGCTTTGTGTTCTTATTAATGTTCTTGAGCCCAGCCTTCAGGAGCGCTCGCTATGAACAGTATGTTCAAAGAGCAGCTGCGCATGGAGAATGGGCCAGAAGTTCTCCTCCTCTGTAGCAGTTGCCTTGGGCCTCCTTTTATATGCTCAAAGGGGTCACCACAGTGGCAAAATGTACATACATTGAGGTGTAAAGTAGCTACAGGGTATCATACCTAACCCCTGACGGATTAGGACAAACGCATTTAATGCACCGTGAGGTGTCCGTTTAGGTGTCCTCACTTTCTTGGGGATGGAAAAAGGGGCCATCCCATCAGCACCGCTTAAGCTCTCCTCCACTGGCGCGTTGCCACGCATCCAGAGAAGGACCCAGAATGTCAGACTTGTTACTGTGCCGAAGCGGTGGCATAGTGGCAGAATCTTGCTGGGCGCCGAAGCCTGCCGGGCGCCAAGCCTTGCCAGACGCCAAGCCTTGCCGGGCTCCAAGCCTTGCCGGGCTCCGCAGGCCATCCCGGCAAGGATCTTGCCGGGGAAGCTGGCCCTCGGATTCCAGCTCTGCTTATCTGCTGATCCCCAGATCTCTGACTTGATGATTTCTTTGGTGTCTTGAATCGACCTCGAACTGTTCCCGGCAAGCCTTGCCGCGAGGATGGCTACAACTGCCCGTGCACAAGTACGGGGTACTAGTGGCCCAATACTTAGTACACCGACAGGAGCCCCCGGGCCTAGGCCATACACGAGTGCGAGGCGTTGTTGGGCTAGGCCCAAACAGTGCACGGGCGCGCGTGGCAGGGGATTAACTGCTCGTAAATATCTCGTTTTACTGTGCCCCCCACTACACGCACCGAGCGCGCGACGTGGGAAGCATGCCCCAAAGGCTGCAACTGCAACGCGCCTATAGAGGTGCATTCACATTGGGGAACAAATGAGGCGGCCCCACTCCTTCCCCATAAAAAGGAGAAGCCGCAGAGGCACAAGCCTATTTACTCCCCTCTTCTTCTCAATCTGGCCGTGGCCATCGCCTTCCTCCTCTCAAGCTCAGAGCGAAGCTTTTTCCCCTTCCGCCCGCCGCTTCCACGCTCGCTCCACCCTCGGCTTCCGCCCTCACAGCCGCCATGCCGCCCAGGGCCAGCAAAGGCAAGGGCAAGGAGGCGAAAGCCGACGTCCCGGAGAGCGAACTGGCGAAGATGCAGAAGAGGCTTGTCGTCTTCCCTCCATCGCTCGATGCTGAAGCTCTGAAGGGGCGATACCAGTGCATGTGGGCGAAAGGGATGCAAGCTCACCCCGCCACACGCGTAATCCCAGGTGCTTGTTCCAAAGGTGGATCGGACAGATACCCTTTCTTCACTGCATATTTCTATTGCGGGCTCTGTCCCCCCTTTTCCGACTTCTTCAATGATATCATGTACACATACGGCTTTCGTCTTCTCGATTTCACGCCGAATGCGGTACTTTGCATGTCCATCTTTGCCCATCTCTGTGAAAACTTTGTCGGCGTGATTCCCAATTCTGCTCTTTTTCACCATTACTTCTTCCCTCGCATCCAAAAAGGAGAGGCCCTCTCTGGTTCTATCGCCTGGATTCCAAGGGCTTGGAATAAGGAAATATACCCAGAAGGAGTTTACCGCGAAAAGTGGGACGAGTGGTGGGCTGAATGGTGCTGGATCCAGGAAGCAGATCCCCATCCGTTTTGCCTTCCCCGGCAACAGAAGGTGGTCCGCGGCAAGGATTGGAGCGATCTCGCTGCGGAGGACGAGAGGCTCACAATCGCCACCACCAGGATCCTTCGCCTGAAGGCTGCCGGGCTGACGATGGAGATGATTGGCTTCGACTTTCTCCGCCGCCGCATCGCCCCTTTGCAGAACAGGGGAAGGCCAGCTTGGGAATACAGAAACGCGGCAGATGTCATGAGACTGCGCCCCGGGCTGAACAACAATCTGACCACTATGCAGCTTGGTGCTCTCCGTCAAAAACTATTCCAGCGCGAAGACAAGCATCGGCTGCCAGCAAGGATTGTCCCCTTGTGCAACAATTCTGCCTTGGGGTCAATCATCGCCTTCATGCCGATGTTCAACGCCCACGGTCTTGACCCGACCTGGGCCGAGCCAACCGAGGAAGAAGCACAGAAGTTTTTTGACAACTTGACGGAGAGACCTGTCCGGCAAGAGTCAGATTTCATCCGAGCCACCACCGACCAAGAAGTAGCTTACATTGCTACTAGGGTGGAGGAGGCAAATCTTGCCGTGGAGGCCGGCATCGGCTTCATAGAGTGGGAAGCCAGCGACGCAGAGGTAGTAGTGGAGGTAAAACCTGCCGGGGAGGACAAAGTTGCCGGGGAATAGAGCAGCACAGCCGCTGAGAGCTCGTCCGGCGAGGACACGGCCGACGAAGAAACGCAAGAAGAGCTCCCAGCCCCGAAGAAGACGAAGCGTGTTCTTCGGAAGGCTACATCTGGCATCCCGGCAAGCCAGCCTTCTTCGAGCGGCGAGGCTCCCGGCAAGAAAGTGGCCGCCAAGACTGGACCGCGGCAGGGGGCTCGTCAACAGCCTGCGCGGCGCACGACACCCACACCAGCGGCCACTGCTGGGGTGGCAGGGGGGTCTCGTACTACCGCACCGGAAGCTGCCCCGGCGCCTGCCACAGCCAAGCGGCCTAGGACTCCTCCTCCGCCTCCCCACTCAGACATCGCAGCAGAGGTCGACTTCGACATCTCCGGTTTTAGCCCGGAGCAAGAGGAAGAAGAGTGAGTACCTTGCCACAGCTTTTATATTCCAATCTTGGATCGATCTTACTAAGTTGCTCGTATTGTCTCTGCAGTGATGCAGAAACCTTGCTGGAGAGGATGGCGAAGAGGTCAAAGACTTCTACGGGCGACGAGCCACTGGCAGGCTCCACGAGCGTGCCAGAAACCATCGTTGTCAGCCCGGAGCCCAGTCCTCAACGCAGCCCCCAGCACAGCCCCCAGCGTAAGTTCACTGTTCTTTTTCCGCTGGCGGGTGCCGAGGCTTCCATTCTTGCCGCTGATATCTTTGGGCTCGCAGGAGAAGAACGGCAACAAGGAGAGATGTCGGAAGACATTCCCGTCGTGCCACCCCCATCGACCACGCCGCCCACAAGCACGTCCCTGGCAAGAGATCCTACCGACGAGCCCATCCTAATTGAGGAGGAGCCGACAGGCACGGACTCCGGCAACCCACCCCCGGCAACCGGAGTTGCCGGGAGGGGCTAGGGCACCTCCCAACAGCCCGACGCAGGTAATCGATTGCCTTAGAGTGCTTGTTACTTTTTCCCTTATCTCTTCGTCTTTTAGTTGCTACAAACTTCAATTTCAATCTTATTCTGTTTTCCTCCTTCGTCCTTCAGAGTTCCCTGTGATGGAACACATGGACGTCGATGTTGTCATCGAGGAGACCGCCAGGGACGCTGCTGCCGAAGCAGACAGGATCGCTGCCAGCGAGGCCACCAAGGATGACACTGTTGAGGCTGGTGGTGCTCTTGACGGGGAGGCCGCCAAGATTGCACAAGAGGAACCCGCCAGGGAACCTACTGAAGGGGGCGACAGGGAGGCTGATGACCGCACTAACGGCATTCCTGCCGCAGGAGCGCCAGGCGCTGCACCGGCGAAAGAGCCCCCTGCCACTGGTGAGGCGGTCACTGAAGACCAGCCGTCGACATCCGAAGGCCCCTCATCCAGCAAATACCTCAAGGTTGGCGAGAACCTGTTCGTCAACTTGCCGGGGATGGCAAGCACTGGGGCACCAGCCGACGGAGAAGTTTTTGAAGAAATCATCGCTGCTGCTGGGCTCGAAGTTGTTGACGATCCTAGCACTAGCAGCGGCAAATTTGAAGAGGATCAGCTCCTTCAGGCCATGGGCGAGAATTTCCGCAAGCTCCAGGCTCTCCACCGCGCCCGGAAAGATAAGGCGGATTCCAGAATGGCAGTTGTCGAGGCGGCCGAAGCAGATTTTCAAAGGCGCGTCGCACAAATGCAGGTCTGGCACGCCGAGGCCCTCCAAGAGTTGGTTGCCGGCCGGGAACAAGTGAGCCAGCAGTGGACAGAGATCCTCCTGAAGCAATCCGATATGGAGAAGGCGCATGATGAAGCTACTCAAAGGATTGCTGCCGAAGACGCCCTCCTGACGGGGCGCCGCGTTGCTCTTGATGCTCATGAGGAAGATCTCACCGCACGTGAGCAGGCACTTGCCGCCAAGCTTCGCAGCAAAGACGAAGATATCGAGAAGCTTGTCGCGCGGTGGACCCAGGAGCTGGAGCAAAAACATAAAGAGGCGCTCGAAGCTCTGACTGCAAGTCACGCCGACAAGCTCAAGGAGGCCGTCGATGCTGTCGAAGCTGCAGAGGCCGCCAAGAACGAGTTGAGCAACAAGGTGAAGAGGCTGGAAGTAGATTTCAAAGAGCACGGCAAGGAGCTCTCGACGCTCAGGGGTGAGAGGGAAAAAACCCTCCACTCCTTGGCGGAGATGCAAGTTGCCATGTCCAATAAAACCAAGCAGCTCTCCTCTGCGGCTGAAGACATTGCAGTTCTGGAACTGAAGCTGACCACGTTGCAGAAGTCTCTCGAGGCTGGCAGGGCCCGTGAGAAGGCTCTACTCAACGATCTCCAAGAAGAGAGGAACCTGTTCAAGAGCGCCGCCGCCGCCCAAACCGATTACGAGAAGGGGGTGGAGATCTGGACTCGACGTCTCATCGCCACCGCGGAGAAGCTTACTGCAGAACTGTCAACCATGGGCCTGTCGAACTTCGAGTATTCTACCGAGGAAAGAATATCTCCAAGTGCCAGGTTGACGATGTTCTTTGAAAGCATCATCAACGCCTTGAGGGTGCTCCAGTCTAGCCGGGCGACCCAATTGGCCAACGAGACCCGCCGGCTTTGCCGGGCCATCCTTCGCAAGGTGCTCATCAAGGTGGTGCACAGCAATCCCGGCATCGACCTCTCCAACGCGCTCGGCCATCTGCCAAGGGACACAAATGTTGAGGCGCTTGAAGAGTGCATCGCGCCTATCCTCGAGAAGGTGGACTCCATCAAAAGGATCGAAGGCCAGCGCAGGGATTGAGTGCTCCCCCTTTTCTTGCCGTCGTCATTCCATGTAAAAGACAATTAAGTCTCAAGTTAGAATTGCGGCAACTCATGAATGTAATATAACCCGCCTATGTTTAAGTTCATGCTTGCTATTTTCCTTGTCTCATTCCCTTATGTATGGAGTTCACCCTACGCTTACTGAAAAACTTGCCGACGCGCAACCTGCCACGAGCGCTGGGTGCGGGACTTCAGCAGCCTGCTGGAGGCGCAGCGGCCGGCAAGACTCCTTGGTGTTCTCAGTGTAGCAACTTAAATTGTTGAGCGGGCTCGAAACAAAATAAGGGCGCGACCGATTACAACAAGGGTTCCTTCGCGTGCAGATTTTCCATACAAGAGTCGGAATCGTCCAAGGAAATAACTTTGTAATAAAAGAAAAACTTGCTCTAAGGTTTTAGGACTTAGCTTTCTGTCTTTGTCCTTCCTCCGGCAAGCGTCGATTCCGAACGTCGCCAACTGGTATTCATATCTCCCTTCCCCCCCGGAAAATGTGCACGTGAGGAATCCTTCTGTCTTTTGAGAAAAAGAAAGAAGAGAAAATAAAGACATGAAACCTTGGCGGTTCGTTAGAACTTACTGGGAGTAGGTGTCATACAACATCTTAGACAATCATGCATATATAAATATAAACATGGGAATCGATAAGGGAATGTACAACACTTAAATTTATTCATCTGCGCTCAGGGTCTGCGCCTGGCTTTGTACAAAGGATCATATGCCTTGCCGGCAAGACTTGTACAAAAGGGTGGTTGCCGGGAGCCCCCGGCAACCGCGCCTTATGGGTAGAACTTACGAAGATGTTCGATATTCCAGGAATTGCTCACTGGAACGCCATCTTCGGTCTCCAAGCGGACAGCGCCGGGCCTGGTGACTCGTACTACTCGATAAGGGCCTTCCCACTTTGGCGTCAACTTGTTTGAATTCTTGGCGGACTGAATCCGCCGAAGAACAAGGTCGCCTTCCTCAAGGCTTCGGGCATGAACTTTGCGGCTATGGTAGCGGCGCAAAGCTTGCTGGTAGCGTGCAGCTCGCACAGTAGCCTGAAGACGATTCTCCTCAAGGAGCACAACGTCATCTTGCCGCTGTTGCTCTTGCTCAAGCTCATCATAAGCGAGCACTCGAGGTGATCCGTATATGAGTTTCGTGGGGAGAACTGCCTCCGCTCCGTAGACCAGAGCGAAGGGCGTCTGGCCGGTGGCTCGATTTGGTGTCGTTCTGATTGACCAAAGAACCGCCGGCAACTCATCAATCCAGCATCTTCCGCACTTTTTCAGCCTGTCAAAGGTTCTGGTCCTGAGACCGCGCAACACTTCAGCATTGGCCCTCTCCGCTTGGCCGTTGCTTCTCGGGTGAGCAACAGAGGCAAAACAAATCTTGCCGCCAAGGTCTTGGACGTACTGCATGAAGGTGCGACTTGTGAACTGCGTGTCGTTGTCGGTGATGATCCTGTTGGGCACACCGAAATGGCAAACAATTCCCTTAAAGAACTTGACGGCTGATTGTGCTGTCACCTTCCTCACTGCTTCCACCTCCGGCCACTTTGTGAACTTGTCGATAGCAACATACAAGTACTCAAAGCCCCCGGTAGCACGGGGGAAAGGGCCCAGTATGTCGAGCCCCCAGACCGAAAATGGCCAGGAGAGAGGGATTGTCTGAAGAGCTTGAGCTGGTTGATGTGATTTCTTCGAATGAAACTGGCACGCTTCACACTTGGTTACTAGTGCAGTTGCATCCGAGAGAGCGGTGGCCAAAAGAAACCTTGCCGGAATGCTTTCCCGGCAAGCGCTCTTGACCCTATGTGAGAGCCACATATGCCTCCATGTATCTCTGCCAACAGCTCTAGTCCATCCTCCCGAGGCATACACTTCAATTTCACACTGTTTGGTCTCTTTCTGTACAGGACGTCATCGACGAACTAGTACATAACAGACCGACGGGCTACTTTCTCTGCTTCTTCCTGTTCCTCCGGGAGTTCTCCTGTCTGAAGGAAATGGACAATGTGCTGCGCCCATGCTAGAGCCTGAGGTTCGACAGCTAGGACTAAAGGCATCTCCTCTGCCGGGGGAATGTTCGTCTCGACAGCAAGGGCCCGAGACCCTGCCGGAGTCTGTTGTTCCCCGGCAGGCATGTCGATCCCGGCAACTTCCTTGCCGGCGGCTCCGGGGAGCTCTGCCGGGAAGTACTGGCCAGAGTTCAACTTTCTTCTCTTTTCTTGCCGCATTGATGGCGCCACGGATGGTTGAGTCAATTGGAGCACAAAAGTTCCTGGTTCCACAGGCAACTTGAGGGCGGCACACTTTGACAGGTCGTCAGCAACACTGTTCTCGGCACGAGGAACGTGCTCCATTTGCAGACCATCAAAGCGCTCTTCCATTTTCCTCAATTCATCTACGTAGGCTTGCATCAATGGACTTTGATAACTCTTGTTAACTTGCCTGACGACAAGTTGTGAATCGCCTTTGATGACGAGCTTCTTGATACCAAGGTCTGCCGCGATCCTGAGACCGGCAAGCAAACCCTCGTATTCTGCAGTGTTGTTGGTCGAACTCGCCCGGGGAAAGTGCATTTGGACTACGTACTTGAGGTGCTCTCCGGTGGGTGCGACGAGCAGCACGCCAGCACCGGCGCCTTGCAGCGAAAAAGCCCCATCAAAGTACATAACCCATTGCTGATCGATTTCCTTGCCGGGAAGAGTTGTTTCCTGAGCTTCCTCGTCTGGCGTTGGGGCCCATTCCGCAATGAACTCCGCCAAGGCCCTGCTCTGAATCGTCGAAGTGCTTTCAAACTTGAGGCCAAAGCTGGACAACTCCAACGCCCACTCCACGATCCTGCCGGTTGCCTCTGGATTTTGCAAAATCCGTTGCAACGGAAAGCGAGTGACGACGGTGATTTCATGTGCCTGAAAGTAATGGCGCAGCTTCCTCGAGGCCATAAGAAGGCCGAAAAGCAACTTCTGCACACCAGAATACCTCGACCTAGCTCCTTGTAGAAGAGAGCTAACAAAATAGATTGGGCGCTGCACCACCTTCTTCTTCTGCACGGGTTCTTCTGTTTGCGCAGATCCTGTCTTGCCGGGATCAACCCTTGCCGGGGAAGATCTTGCCGCGTCATCTGGCGGTCCTGCCGCTGGTGTTCCTTCCTCATCAGCCTCTCTCTGCGCCACTAGCGCAGCACTAACCACTTGATTTGTTGCTGCCAGATACTGCAACAACGGCTCTTGTGGTTTAGGTGCGACTAGTGTCGGCGGAGAGGAAAGGTATTTCTTCAAATCTTGCAGCGCAGCCTCCGCCTCCGAAGTCCATTTCATTGGACCTGCCTTCTTCAAAATTTTGAAGAAGGGCAGAGCACGCTCAGCAGATTTGAAAATAAACCTGCTTAGAGCAGCAACACAGCTGGCAAGACGACGCACATCTTTGACGCGTCTCGGCGCTTCAATCTGCTCAATAGCTTTGATCTTGTCGGGGTTCGCTTCGATTCCCCGGCAAGATACAAAGAATCCGAGGAGCTTGCCGGAAGGACACCGAACATGCACTTCTCAGGATTGAGCTTCAAGTTGATCTTGCGCAGATTTGCAAATGTTTCTTCTAAATCTTGAATGAGCGTCGCTTTGTCTTTGGTTTTGACTTCTATATCATCCATATACGCCTCCATATTTCTATGGAGTTGAGGCTCAAAACCAATTTGGATTGCTCTCGCAAATGTCTAACCGGCACTTTTCAACCCGAAAGGCATTCGTATAAAACAATACGTACCACATGGGGTGATAAATGCGGTCTTCTCTTCATCTTCTTTTGCCATAAAAATCTGATGATACCCTGAATAGGCATCAAGTAAGGACAGGAGATCACAACCAGCGGTGGCATCCACAATCTGGTCGATGCGCGGCAAGGGAAAGGGATCTTTTGGACAAGCTTTATTGATATCTGTATAATCGATACAAAGCCTCCATTTCCCATTCGCTTTCCGCACTACAACCGGATTGGCCAACCAGGTTGGATGAAGCACTCCTTTGACCAGTCCTGCCGCCTCCAGCTTTCTGATTTCTTCGGCAATGAATTCTTGCCGCTCCAAGGCTTGCTTCCGGAACCTTTGCTTGACGGGCCGCGCATGAGGACAGACAGCAAGGTGGTGCTCAATTACCTTCCTGGGAACACCGGGGATGTCAGACGGTTGCCATGCAAACACGTCGACATTCGCCTGCAGGAAAGCAACGAGCGCGCTTTCCTATTTGTCATCTAGGGCGGAACATATGGTGAAAGTTCCCCCCATTCCGTCCTCTCTGATAGGCACCTTCTTGGTCTCCGGCGGAGCAGCCTTGGATTTCTTGTTCTTGCCGGTGGAACTCTCTGGTGCGTCCTCACGGAAGCGCAGCACTCCGAAGAGGTGCGCTTGCCGGAGTTCGCTCCAAGGTTCTTGCCGGTCTTCTTCTTCCCCCCGGGAGTTCCAGCGGCAGGAGCAGGTGCCTTGATGGCAGGTGCTGCAACTGCTTCCCGGTAAAGTTGGTCGGCACAGATGAGCGCATCCTTCTTATCGGAATGGATAGTGATGACGCCCAACGGGCCAGGCATCTTCAAAACGTTGTACGCGTAGTGTGATGCCGCCATGAACTTAGCCAGCGTTGGCCGACCAAGGATCCCATTGTATGACATGGGGATCTTGGCGACATCGAACACCACCTTCTTGGTCCTGAAGTTGAGCTCGCTACCAAATGTCACCGGCAGCGTAATCTTGCCCTTGGGCTGGGTTCTTCCCGGATTGACCCCTTGAAACGTACCCGTTTCTTCGAGGTCCTTGTCGGGAATTTGGAGCTTTCTGAGCACGTCCGGTGAGATTAAGTTTAGGCCGGCCCCGCCGTCAACTAACATTTTCGTCACCTTGAGGTTGCGAATCGTTGGCGAGACCAACAATGGCAAGCACCCGACCGCAGTTGTGTGATCAGGGTGATCCTCGGCGTCGAAAATGATAGGCATGCTGGACCACTTCAGGGGCCTACATGCATCTGGGGATGGCTCTGCCGCATTGACCTCCCGCACCCACTGTTTGAATTGGCGGTGGGAAGAATGCAGCGAGGCACCCCCATCGATACACATGGCCTCCGTAGCCTTCTGGAATTCTTGCTCACTGGATTCATCATCTTCCTCATCATCATCTTCTTCTTTGTCTCAGCCCCGAGCGGGCCTATCCTTTTGTTGCTTGGCCTTGCCGCGGCGACCCCCTCGGCCACCGCGCTTCTTGTCGGACCCATCAGCACCATCTTGGGCCTTCTCCTTATCTCGCCTCTCGTATTCAGCCCTCTGCTTCTCGGCAAGCTGCTCAACTTGCCGGCAGTTCTGGAGATCGTGGCCCTTGGTGCAGTGGATCTTGCAATACTGCTTGCCGGAGTTTTCCGACTTGTCGGCAGCCGCCAAGGCCTGACAGGAAGGACACCCGGCAAGATCCTTGCCGGGGTCACCAACCTTGGCCTTTGGCGGCACTGGGGTTGTCGGACTCCTCGACAGTGAGCACGGCCTTGCCTCCGCGTTTCCTGTTCCGCCGCCGGCCTACCCTCTTCAGCTCGAGCGCACATGTCAGCCAAAGCGTAAAGCTCGGCAATACTCCTGACTTTGTTCATTGCCAGCTCTTCCCGCATTTTGCGGTTACGCATGTTCTGGTGAAACGCGCTAACGACAGCGGCATGGTGAACGTCAGGAATATTGTACTACACCCGGCTAAATCTCTGGATAAACTTGCGCAGGGACTCGCCCTCCTTCTGGGGGATGATATGCAAATCACTTTCTTGGCCAGGAGCTTGATGGCCTCCAACAAAGGCGCCAACAAACTGATGGCACAGATCTGACCAGGAAGAAATAGAATTCTCTGGCAGATGCATCAACCACGACCTGACGTTGGGGTTGAGCACCAACGGGAAGTAGTTGGCAAGTATCTTGTCATCTCGGCCCCCGGCAGCCTGCACCGCAATGGTGTAGATGCTCAGGAACTCTGAGGGATGGGTCTTACCGTCATATTTCTCCGGGACCTCCGGCTTGAAGGTTCGGGAATTGGGCCACCGGACTTGCCGCAGCTCACGGGTAAACGCAGGAGTCCCTACCTCATACGGCAAGTCTCCTACGTCCCCTGGCGCAGGCTCGTCGACAGCCGGCCCCGCACGCTTATCAGACTGATAGCGCACTTCCCGTCGCCGCTCGATGGTAGTTCGAGCGTCCTCCTTGCCTCGTTCTTGGAGAACTTGACGCTGATCGCGGCGCATCCGTGGATCGGATGACACCGTGGAAACTTCTTCATGGCGGTCGACCTGCTGAGTTGTCGGCCGCCGCTGGTGCCGCGGAGGGGAGTGCACCGTGGTTGCACCACCTCCGGTTTTCTCCACATCGGCTCGCGCTGGATCGATGGGCCTCCGCTGCGAGGGCCCTACCTCTTGCGGTCCATCTTTGTTGGTGAAGCCGATAAGGCTCTGGATAGTAGCTCGGCACTCTTCCATCTTCTCTGGGGCAGGAGGAAAATCGAGGAGCAGCTGCGCACGTGCCAAGGCTTCCGCTGGCGTAGGTGGCGGCGACAGGTGCGAGGTACGTGAGGTGCTCTGACTCCTAACCATATTAGAAGGAGCACCACCACGGTCATGCGACCGCGCGCCACCTCCGCCAGCAGCTCGGTGTGCATGCTGGTCCCTCGCATCTTGGGATCGATGCGCAGAAACCTTTTCATGGGGACGCCCTGAACCACCAGCGCCATGACGTCGCTCGTCATGCACGACCTGGGCAGGTCGCGATGCTTGCGCCGGCGCGGGAGCTCCAGCAGGCGCCCTCCGATCTCTGGAGTTCGTTGTGCCACCCGTAGGCAACACAGCGCCGTCTCTAGATCCAGCGGCGTGCAGGTTACCACTGCCACTGCGAACGATACCTCTCGCTTGGCTCGGATCACCAGAACGCCGCGGGGGTTCTAATCCTCTTCCTTCTGTATCCACGCCGTCGCCCGTATGCGAAGGTGTAGGCAAAACGGACGTGGACGGTTGCGCCGTTACAGCGCTCTTCTTCTTGGGCGGCATGATGATGAAGAAACTGAGCCGCCGATCACTAGATCAGGTTCATGCAACCTTCAATCTCCCTACCTGGCGCGCCAAAGATGTCGGGGAACGACACCTATGGGATCCCGAGAGATCCCTTTACAATTCGGCGGGGGGAGAGGTACACGCAAAGAGCAGAACCAACGATCGACGCGGGAAGTTTTTACCCAGGTTTGGGCCGCTGATCAGCGTAAAACCCTACTCCTGCTTTGTGTTCTTATTAATGTTCTTGAGCCCAGCCTTCAGGAGCGCTCGCTATGAACAGTACGTTACAAGAGCAGCTGCGCATGCAGAATGGGCCAGAAGTTCTCCTCCTCTGTAGCAGTTGCCTTGGGCCTCCTTTTATATGCTCAAAGGGGTCACCACAGTGGCAAAATGTACATACATTGAGGTGTAAAGTAGCTACAGGGTATCATACCTAACCCCTGACGGATTAGGAAAAACGCATTTAATGCACCGTGAGGTGTCCGTTTAGGTGTCCTCACTTTCTTGGGGATGGAAAAAGGGGCCATCCCATCAGCACCGCTTAAGCTCTCCTCCACTGGCGCGTTGCCACGCATCCAGAGAAGGACCCAGAATGTCAGACTTGTTACTGTGCCGAAGCGGTGGCACAGTGGCAGAATCTTGCTGGGCGCCGAAGCCTGCCGGGCACCGAGCCTTGCCGGGCGCCAAGCCTTGCCGGACGCCAAGCCTTGCCGGGCTCCAAGCCTTGCCGGGCTCCGCAGGCCATCCCGGCAAGGATCTTGCTGGGGAAGCTGGCCCTCGGATTCCAGCTCTGCTTATCTGCTGATCCCCAGATCTCTGACTTGATGATTTCTTTGGTGTCTTGAATCGACCTCGAACTGTTCCCGGCAAGCCTTGCCGCGAGGATGGCTACAACTGCCCGTGCACAAGTACGGGGTACTAGTGGCCCAATACTTAGTACACCAACATCCGGTCTAGCCTAGGACCAGCACAGTACCGTCGTTGAAGCGTTTATTCAACTTTGCATCTCTGAATTGATTATTGCTGACCTTTTTGCTACCATATTATAAGCCATCCCAGCTCCACATAGATCTACATCATGTGTTTGACTCTCCTTGGTAATTGCTCTATCCAAGCTTCAAAAGTTGCTGATCACCGCCTGCTGCTGTGTAAGAACTGGTAAGAATTTGAGATTTGCTTGAAGGATTTGTGACACCCCACCACTTTCTAGTAGTCTGTAGGATCATATTCTTGTGTGTTTCTATTGCTACTAACCATGGCAGGATCACAAGCCGACGAGATTGACTGGGAGAACATGACAATGAAGGAGCTTCATGATAAATTTCAGCAAATGGTGGGTCAACAGGTGGAAGACGTGATGACCAGTTTTGGCAAGGCACTAGAGAGGATTGATGACATTGAGAAGACAATTTACACCAAGTTGGATGCCAAGCTCGATGAAGTACTCGCGCGTCTACCACAACCACCAGCCGCCTCTGTTGCACCGTTGAAACAACAGCAACAACCACCTCCATGTCGCGATCCAGCAGGACGAGCGCAGCATCTCCCTCTTGAGCCAGGACAAACTTCTGGTGCCGCTGCTACTATTATTGATGCTTCTGTAGCTCCTGCTGCTATTGCAGAGGTGGATGACCATTACGAGGATGAGGTTGATCAAAATCAGAACTATGTGCAACCACCAGCACCACCACCACCGGGTCATCCTCATGCATATAATCGCAACGGTAGGGCTGCACCACCCCTTCAGGTACGCGATCAAGACCACATTCTTAAACTAAAGTTGAATATTTCGCCATTCGAGGGTAGATACATTCCTGATATTTATCTTACTTGGGAGTTAGAAACTGAAAAACGCTTTACATGCTTACAATATCACGAGGATAGACGTGTTGCTGCTGCTGTTTGTGCTTTCACTAGTTTTGCATGTGCTTGGTGGTCTGAACATTGTAGATTATATCCTATTCTAGCTACTTGGGCTGCTTTGAAAATTGCTATGCGTACTCGTTGGGTACCACCATATTATCAATGTGAATTACTTCAAAAATTGCAGCACTTAAGACAAGGAACAAATTCCGTAGAAGAATATTATCAGGAATTACAAACTGGCATGACTAGATGTGGTATTGTTGAGGATAATGAAGCTATGCTTGCATGTTTTATGGGTGGATTAAATAGGGAGATTCAGACCATTCTAGAGTATAAGGAGTATAATACTATCACTCATTTATACCATCTTGCTTGCAAAGCTGAACGTGAAGTGTAGGATCGACAGGCATTGGCACGAACTAATTTTTCTTTAGGTCGATCTTCATCATGGACACCACGTGCATCTTCTACTTCCACATGTTCTGCTGCACCGACACCTCCGTCAGCTGCCACCTCCAGCCGTGATACAAGAAAGCAGGCTCTACCATCACTATCTGCCAAGAGCACACCGACCGGGCCTGCACAGAGCTCTTCTTCAGCCATGGCATCAACAAAGCACACACATGATATTATTTGTCGTCGTTGTAAGGGTAGAGGTCATTATGCGAGAGAATGCAAATCTCTGCGTGTTATGATTGCTACTGAGGATGGTGGGTATGAGTCCGCTAGTGACTATAATGTGGAGACTTTGGCTCTTGTTACAAGTGAAGAAGACGGTGGAGATGATTCTGATCATGAGACGCAATACATGGCTGCTGAAGATGCTGATAGCTATGAAAGTTTAGTTGCTCAACGTGTTTTGAGTGTGCAGGTAACACAAGCTGAGCAAAATCAGAGGCATAATTTTTTCCATACAAAGGTAGTTGTGAAGGAACATTCTGTCCGCGTCATCATTGATGGAGGGAGCTGTAACAACTTGGCTAGCATGGAGATGGTGGAGAAGCTATCTCTCACCACAAGACCACATCCACATCCTTACTACATCCAATGATTGAACAACAATGGCAAGGTTAAGGTAACACATATTATTCGTGTGCATTTTAGTATCTCTACATATGCTGATTATGTTGATTGTGATGTGGTACCCATGCAAGCATGTTCCTTATTACTTGGTAGACCATGGCAATTTGATAAAACTTCTGTACACCATGGTAGAAACAATAAGTATACTCTTGTTCATAAGGATAAATATATTACTTTGCTTCCTATGACTCCTGATTCAATTTTGAAAGATGTTATTAATAGAGCTAATAAAGCAAAACAGGAGAAAAATAAGAGTGAAAATCAGATTGTGGCACAAGAATTTGAGCAACAAATGAAGCCTAATAATAAACCATCTAGTGTTGCTTCTGAAATTAAATTGAAAAGTGCATGTTTACTTGCCACCAAAGCTGATATTGATGAGCTAGATTTCAACAAATTTGTTTGCTATGCTTTTGTGTGCAAAGAGGCATTATTTTCATAAGAGGACGTGCCTTCCTCTTTGCCTCCTGCAGTCACTAACAGTTTGTAGGAGTTCATTGACGTATTTCCACAAGACATGCCATCGGGATTACCACCTATTCAACGGATTGAGCACTTAATTCCTGGTGCTTCGCTGCCAAACCGTGCGCCATACCGTACGAATCCAGAGGAGACGAAGGAGATTATACGTCAAGTACAGGAGCTGCTCGACAAAGGTTATATACGCGAATTCTTAGTCCTTGTGCTGTTCCTATTATACTAGTGCCAAAAAAGGATGGTACGTCGTGTATGTGTGTTGATTGTAGAGGCAATAATAATATTACTATTCGTTGTCGTCGTCCTATTCCTAGGCTAGATGATATGCTTGATGAATTGAGTGGCTCTACAATATTCTCCAAAGTTGATTTGCGTAGTGGATACCATCAAATTTGTATGAAATTGGGACATGAATGGAAAACAACATTTAAAACTAAGTTTGGTTTATATGAGTGGTTAGTCATGCCTTTTGGGTTGACTAATGCACCTAGTACTTTCATGAGATTAATGAACGAAGTTTAACTTGCTTTCATTGGATGATTTTTGGTAGTCTACTTTTATGATATACTGATTTATAGCAAATCTTTGGGAGAACATTTGGAACATTTACGTGCTGTTTTTATTGCTCTACGTGATGCATGTTTGATTCGTTACCTTGGGAAGTGCACCTTTTGCACTGATCGAGTATCTTTTCTTGGCTATGTTGTTACTCCACAGGGAATTGAAGTTGATAAAGCCAAGATTGAAGCTATTGGGAGTTGGCCACAACCCAAAACGATCACACAAGTGAGGAGTTTTCTTGGACTCGTTGGTTTCTATAGGTGTTTTGTGAGAGATTTTAGCACCATTGCTGCACCTCTCAATGAGCTTACAAAGAAGGATGTGCCTTTTGTTTGAGGTACCGCACAGGAAGAAGCCTTCATGGTATTGAAAGATAAGTTGACACATGCTCCTCTACTCCAGCTTCCTGATTTTAATAAGACTTTTGAGCTTGAATGTGATGCTAGTGAAATTGGATTATAGAGGCAAAGGTACCCGTCTTTCGATGAGATAGTGATTATCGTTTTTGAGGGAGTAGACTTTGACAATCCGACTACGAACGTGCGAGGACGTCGCGCCTTAGCAATTGCTAAACCAACTCCAAGAGGTTATTGACCACGCCGGAGCACGATCAACCTGACCACGAGGGTCTATTTCCTGCAAGCAAACGAAGAACAAGCAAGAAACTAAGATTGCAATCTGGATATTGTTAATATAAGATGAAAGCTTTATTGATCAAGGTGGGGTTCTGTGACGTCTTGGTCTAGTCGTTGAACACAAATGAAGTACGTGAAGTTGCAGCTATGGCGAACTTTAATCTAAACAAAACCCAAAGTCTAAACGATGCCCTAAGGGCTGTATATATGGAGGAAGAGGGGGAGGGGGATTTCGTGGCCCCTTGCAGGAGGGGTCCAAAACCAACGCTAACTCTGTTTTCCCAACACATACGGACTCTAAAAACAGCCTATACTTCAGTATTTCGAAATTACATGGGCCTGGCCCAATAATAAGGTGACGCAGCACCTATAATAGCCTCTGGACGAAATTTATGAAGTGGCATCTTGTATATTTCATCCAAGGCTTCATGCACCCATTATGGTGGCTTCAAAGTCCTAAAATCATCACTTGTAACTCCGTTCTTATTCTCCTTGCGCATGCCATCAACTCCATGCTTGGTCTTGCTCCAATGTTCATGCTTCTTGTCCAAGCTAGGCCCTTCATTTGTAAGCAAGACAAATGTATCCAATTTAGGCAGCATCATATTCTCATGAACATTAGAATCATTACCAAGAAACGAAAGTACCTAGTAATTCAATTGGCGTGTGCAAGCTCTAGTAATTGGTCCAGTATGTATAGCAGTAGGGGCTGTGGGTGTAACAATGGTATTGATGTCCTAATCAGTTTCTTTTAATGGAGCATGGTATAGTTGGTATTCCTGGGTCTCCTAGTTTCTTTGGTATTCCACCCTTAAATGAATAATTTGCAAGCATGGTGGAAATTTTATCTTTTGGTATCTTTCTTTTATTTGTGACAATATCTTTCATGTGCTTAGTATAAGGAGACATTTTCACAATATCAGTCAAACGAAGGCGCAAAAAGACATGTCTAAGAATTTCAACAAAGCGCTGGAATTCTTCTTCATCTTTATTCTTTGAAGCTTTAGGAGGAAAGGGCATGGGTTTCTGAACCCATGGTTCTCTTTCTTTACCATGTTTCCTAGCAATGAAGTCTCTCTTATCATATCTTTTTTTCTTAGGTTGTGGGTTATCAAGTGGAACAGCAGGTTCTATTTCCACATCGTTATCATTATTAGGTTGAGCATCTACATGAATATTATCATTATCATTGTTACTAGGTTCATGTTCATCACTAGATTGTGTTTCAGCATCAGAAATAGAAATATCATTTGGATTCTCAAGTGTGTCTATAGTAGGTTCACTAGAGTCATGCAAAGTCCTATCATCTTTCTTTTTCTTTCTAGAAGGACTAGGTGCATCAGTATTGATTCTTTGAGAGTCTTGTTCAATTCTCTTAGGATGACCTTCAGGATACAAGGGTTCCTGAGTCATTTTACCACCCCTAGTCATAACACTAACAGCATGATCATTCATCTTATTGTTCATCTCATTAAGCAAATCATTTTGTGACTTGATGACCTATTCTACTTCGGTTTTTATCATGAATGCATGTTTACTCACACCCTTGACATCATTAACAGTTCTAAACATAAAGTCACTCAAGCGTTCAATCATATAAGCATTTTGTTTCAATTGTTTACTAGCATATGCATTAAAGTTTTCTTGTTTAACAATAAAGTTATCCAATTCATCTAAGCATTGACTAGCAGATTTAGTATAAGGAATATCACCTTCATGAAATCTATAGAGGGAATTTACCTCTACTACCTATGTCGGGATCTCGAGACCCTGTATTTCATCAATAGGTGGTAAATTCTTGACATCTTCAGCTTTAATACCTTTTTCTTTCATAGATTTCTTTACCTCTTGCATATCTTTAGGACTGAGAAATAAATACCTCTCTTCTTTAGAGTTGGCTTGGGCGGTGGTTCAGGAAGAGTCCAATCATTATCATTCCTCAATATATTATTCAATAGTTCCTCAGCTTGATCAACAGTTTGTTCCTTGAAAACATAACCATCACAACTATCTAGGTGGTCCCTAGAAGCATCGGTTAGTCCATTATAAAAGATATGAAGTATTTCATTTTTCTTGGGAGGATGATCAGGCAAAGCATTAAGTAATTGGAGATGCCTCCCCCAAGCTTGAGGGAGGTTCTCTTCTTTAACTTGCACAAAGTTAAATATTTCCTATAAAGCAGCTTGTTTCTTGTGAGCAGGAAAATATTTTTCAGAGAAGTAATATATCATATCTTGGGGACTACGCACACAACCAGGAGCAAGAGAGTTAAACCATATCTTAGCATTACCCTTTAATGAGAAAGGAAACAACTTAAGAATATAGTAGTAGCGAATTTTTCGTCATGAGCAAATAGGGTGGCTATATCTTTCAGTTTAGTAAGATGTGCCAAATAGTTTCAGATTCATAACTGTCGGTCTACACGAACCAGGGTGTTTGTTTCCCCCTGACTTGTGCATAGACCACCATGGCCGCCAGGAGCAGCCAGGTCTTGTCGGGCATCCCAAGCTCCAAAGCAAGACGATACTCAACACCAAACCATGTCAACAACTAATCCAAAGATTCTCAAAGAAGTCTCCCTTGCCGACCAGTCAAGGACGGCAGGGTCAAAACTACAGCTGGGATCAAGACCGAGCCGCGCCGGCAAGGTCTTCGAGGCCGCGAAAGCCAAGGCAAAACCTCAAGACGGAGGCCCGGCAAGCTCCATGCCAGCAGGCCACCATCAGTTGCCATCGCTCCACCTCGCCGAGTTACCAGTCGCTAATCAATGCGGTGTCGAGCCCTCAAGCAGCCAGGTGGATCCTGTCGGGCACGTGGCAGCATGCTGGGGAGGAGTAAATCACATTTTTTGACACCCGTCCTAATGGCGTGTCATGCTAATAGAAGGTAGCTGGATAAGCGGCGCGGCAGCCTTGCCGGGCTTCAACCTCCGCATGACACCTAGCAGCGCATTTAATGCGTTTTGTCCTAACTACCAGAGTTAGGTATGATAACCCTATATCAGTCTAAACACCCCTGTAATGACCTTTTTGCCACTGTGGTGACCCCTTAAGCTATAAAAGGAGGGCCAAAGCAACATTAGAAGGGGTTCGAATCTTTGCAACCCTCACGCATAGGCATTCGTGTAGCTGCTCTCTTCCCACCACTTGCCGGGGGAGAGCGCTCCGTGTACTTGTGCTGAAACACCACCAATACACCCAAGGCAGGAGTATGGTTTTACGCCTCCGGGCGGGCCAAACCTAGGTAAAATCGTGTGCTCCTCTTTGTGTTTGCTCTTTGCGTCGATCGCCACCCCTCGCTGAACCAGCAAAGGGGCTGTACTGCCCCATAGATCACCCGCTCCATGTGGCGGGGGTACTAGAGGCGGGCAGCTACCTCAACATTCAGGTGAAGACGGCGGTCGTGGCACAGGCAACGCAGGTCTTCTACCCCTGCCTCCTCCTCATGTCCGCGAACGCAGCCACAAGAGTGACCTTGCTCGATCGGGCACAAACCACAGTTTTCCTGTCATGACAACGAAAACTGTGATCAGGGGGAGGCGTGTAGCGGAACGTTGCATGGAAAACAAAAAATATTTCTACGCACACGCAAGATCTATCCATGGAGATGCATAGCAACGAGAGGAGAGAGTGTATCTACGTACCCTCGTAGACCGTAAGAGAAAGCGTTTATCAACGCGGTTGATGTAGTCGTACACCTTCACGATCCGCCCGACCAAGTACCGAACATACGGCACCTCCGTGTTCAGCACACGTTCAGCTCGATGACATCATCGCCTTCTTGATCCAGCAAGACGGGCAAAGTAGTAGATGAGTTCCGGCAACACGACGGCATGGTGACGGTGGTGATGCAACTATCTCCGCAGGGCTTCGCCGAGCACTACGAAAATATGACCGAGGACTAACTAGAGGGAGAGGGGCGCCGCACACGGCTAGGGAATCGGGGTGTTGTGTGGTGCCCCCTCCCACATATATATACATGGGGGGAGAGGGGAGGCAGCCAAGGGCCGCCCCAAGTGTGGCCGAATCCACCTTGGGCTCCTGCCCTTGGCCGCCCCCTTTCCTTGTTTGGCGCTAGGGAGAAGGCAGGAGGGGAGCTCCCTCTTCCTTTCCCTCATGTGGAGGGGAAAGGCAGGAGGGCCTAGCCCTCCCCTTTTTCCTTTCTAGGGTCGGCGGCCTAGAGGTGGGGGTGCACTAGCCCCTTGTGGGCTGGTGTGTTTCCTCTTGGCCCATTAGGCCCATAGACCTCCCGGAACCACTTCCAGTGATCCGATGAATACCTGGTTCACTCTAAAACCTTTCCGGTATCCGAATAGCATCATCCTATATATTGATCTTTACCTCCGGACCATTCCGGAGCTCCTCGTCATGTCTGTGATCTCATCCGGGACTTCGAACAACATTCGGTCACCAAATCACATAATTCATATAACACTATATCGTCAATGAATGATAAGTGTGCAGACCTTACGGGTTCGAGAACTATGTAGACATGACCGAGACACCTCTCCGGTCAATAACCAATAGTGGAACCTGGATGCCCATATTGGTTCCTACATATTCTACGAAGATCTTTATCGGTCGAACCTTATGACAACATACGTTATTCCCTTTGTCTGTTGGTATGTTACTTGCCCGAGATTCGATCGTCGGTATCTTCATACCTAGTTCAATCTCGTTACCGGCAAGTCTCTTTACTCGTTCCGTAATACATCATCTCATAACTAACTCCTCAGTCACTTTACTGGCAAGGCTTCTCATGATGTGTATTACCGAGAGGGCCCAGAGATACCTCTTCGATACACGGAGTGACAAATCCTAATCTCGATCCATGCCAACTAAATAGGCACCTTCGGAGATACCTGTAGAGCATCTTTATGATCACCCAGTTATGTTGTGATGTTTGGTAGCACACAAGGCATTCCTCCGGTATCCGGGAGTTGCATGATCTCAGAGTCAAAGGAATATGTATTTGACATTAAGAAAGCAATAACAATAAACTGAACGATCATATGCTAAGCTAACAGATGGGTCTTGTCCATCACATCATTCTCCTAATGATGTGATCCCGTTATCAAATGACAACTCATGTCTATGGTTAGGCAACCTTAACCATCTTTTGATCAACAAGCTAGTCTAGTAGAGGCTCACTAGGGACACGGTATTTGTTTATGTATCCACACATGTATTTAAGTTTCCGGTCAATACAATTCTATCATGAATAATAAACCTTTATCATGATTAAGGAAATATAATAATAACCATTTTATTATTGCCTGTAGGGCATATTTCCATCAGTCTCCCACTTGCACTAGAGTCAATAATCTAGTTCACATCGCCATGTGATTAACACCCATAGTTCACATCGCCATGTGACCAACACCCAAAGAGTTTACTAGAGTCAATAATCTAGTTCACATCGCCATGTGATTAACACCCAAAGAGTACTAAGGTGTGATCATGTTTTGCTTGTGAGAGAAGTTTAGTCAACAAGTCTATCACATTCAGATGTGTATGTATTTCGCAAATTTCTATGTCTACAATGCTCTGCATGGAGCTACTCTAGCTAATTGCTCCCACTTTCAATACGTATCCATACTGAGACTCAGAGTCATCCAAATCGGTGTCAAAGCTTCTATCGACGTAACCCTTTACGACGAACTCTTTATCACCTCCATAACCGAGAAATATTTCCTTAGTCCTCTTAGGTAACTAAGGATAATTTTGACTGCTGTCCAGTGATCTACACCTGGATCACTATTGTACCCCCTTGCCAAACTCATGGCAAGGTACACAATAGGTCTGGTACACAGTATGGCATACTTTGTAGAACCTATGGCTGAGGCATAGCGAATGACTTTCATTCTCTCTCTATCTTCTGCCGTGGTCGGGCTTTGAGTCTTACTCAACTTCACACCTTACAATATAGGCTAGAACTCCTTCTTTGACTGATCCATTTTGAACTCCTTCAAAATCTTGTCAAGGTATGTACTCAATGAAAATCTTATCAAGCGTCTTGATTTATCTCTATAGATCTTGAGGCCTAATATGTAAGCAGCTTCACCGAGGTCTTTCATTGAAAAATTCTTATTCAAGTATCCGTTTATGCTATCTAGAAATTCTATATCATTTCCAATCAGCAATATGTCATCGACATATAATATTAGAAATGCTACAGAGCTCCCACTCACTTTCTTGAAAATACAGGCTTCACCATAAGTCCAACTCCGAGATGCTTGCCGCAATCCTGTCCTGAATATACGCTTTCAGTACATATAATATACGCTTTGTGCGCCTACAGAGCTCCCACTCACTTTCAAGATAGGATTACCGTACCACTCTAGTGCGGAACGTGCTCTGGTCGACCTATGAGGTCCAGTAGTAACTTGATCCGAAGTTTCATGATCATCATCATTAGCTTCCTCTCCAGTCGGTGTAGGCATTACGGGAACGGTTTTCTATGATGTGCTACTTTCCAATTCGAGAGAATGTACAATTACCTCTTCAAGCTCTACTTTCCTCCCACTCACTTCCTTCAAGAGAAACTCCTTCTCTAGAAAGGATCCATTCTTAAGAATAAAGATCTTGCCTTCAAATCTGTGGTAGAAGGTGTACCCAATAGTTTCCTTAGGGTATCTTGTGAAGACGCACTTCTTCGATTTAGGTTCGAGCTTATCAGGCTGAAGCCTTTTGACGTAAGCGTCGCATCCCCAAACTTTAAGAAACGACAGCTTTAGGTTTGTTGCCAAACCACAGTTCATATGGTGTTGTCTCAACAGATTTAGACGGTGCCCTATTTAACGTGAATGCGGATGTATCTAATGAATAACCCCAAAATAATAAAGGCAAATTGGTAAGAGACATCATAGAATGCACCATATCTAATAAAGTACGGTTACGATGTTCGGACACACCACTACGCTATGGTGTTCCAGGTGGCGTGAGTTGTGAAATAATTCCACATTTTCTTAAATGAAGGCCAAACTTGTAACTCAAATATTCACCTCCACGATCAGATCGTAGAAACTTTATTTTCTTGTTACAATGATTCTCTACTTCACTCTGAAATTCTCTGAACTTTTCAAATGTTTCAGACTTGTGTTTCATCAAGTAGATATACCCATACCTACTCAAATCATCTGTAAAGGTTAGAAAAATGATACTTGCCTCATGCCTCAACACTCATTGGACCATATACATTGGTATGTATTATTTCCAATAAGTCATTAGCTCGCTCCATTGTTCCGGAGAACAGAGTTTTTGTCATCTTGCCCATGAGGCATGGTTCGCAAGTATCAAATGATTCATAATCAAGTGATTCCAAAAGTCCATCCACATGGAGTTTCTTCATGCGCTTTACACCAATATGACCTAAATGGCAGTGCCACAAGTATGTTGCACTATCATTATCAACTTTGCAACTTTTGACATCAATATTATGAATATGTGTATCACTACGATTGAGATTCAATAAACCATTCACATTGGGTGTATGACCATAGAAGGTTTTATTCATTAAACAGAACAACAATTATTCTCTGAATTAAATGAATAACCGTATTGCAATAAACACGATCTAATCATGTTCATGCTCAACGCAAACACCAAATACCATTTATTTAGGCTTAACACTAACCTTGAAGGTAGAGGGAGTCTGCGATGGTGATCATATCAATCTTGGAAACACTTCCAACACACATCGTCACCTTGCCCTTTACTAGTCTCCTTTTATTCTGCAACTCCTGTTTCGAGTTACTAATCTTAGCAACTAAACCGTTATCAAATACCCAGGGGCTACTACGAATACTAGTAAGGCACACATCAATAACATGTATATCAAATATACATTTGTTCACATTGCCATCCTTCTTATCAGTTCTGCTTCTAGTGACCATTCCCTTTGCAGTAGAAGCACTTAGTTTCAGGCTTAGGTCCAGCTTTGGGCTTCTTCACGGGATTGGTAACTTGCTTGCCATTCTTCGTGAAGTTCCCTTTCTTTCCCTTGCCCTTTTTCTTGAAACTAGTGGTCTTGTTTAACCATCAACACATGATGCTCTTTCTTGATTTCTACCTTCGCCGATTTCAGCATCGCGAAGAGCTCGGGAATCATTTTCGTCATCCCTTGCATATTATAGTTCATCACAAAGTTCTAGTAGCTTGGTGATAGTGACTAGAGAACTCTGTTAATCCCTATCTTATCTGGAAGATTAACTCCCACTTGATTCAAGCGATTGTAGTACCCAGACATTCTGAGCACATGCTCACTGGCTGAGCTATTCTCCTCCATCTTGTAGGCAAAGTACTTGTCAGAGGTCTAAGCCGGCAGATCTCGGGTAGGGGGGCCCAAGTTGTGTGTCTAAGGATCGATGGTAACAATGGACAATGGGGACATGATGTTTACCCAGGTTTGGGCCCTCTTAATGGAGGTAAAACCCTATGTCCTGCTTGATTGTATTCGATGAGTATAGGGGTTACAAGAGTTGATCTACCTCGAGATCATAATGGCTAAACCCTAGCTGTCTAGCCTATGATTATTCTGATGGCCTCTCCGGACTAAACCCTCCGGTTTATATACACATCGGAGGGGCCCAGGGTCGTACAAAGTTGGTTTACAGAGGAAGGAAACTGTACATTCGGACACCAAACTTGCCATCCACGCATACAGGAGTCCCACCCAGACACAGGGGATAGTCTTCTGCTTTATCTTCACGGCCCATCAGTTCGGCCCATATCGAATAGACCGGACACCCGAGGACCCCCTAATCTAGGACTCCCTCAGTAGCCCCCAAACTTGCCTTCAATGACGATACAGTATCCGGCTTATGTCTTCGGCTTTGCAAGGCGGGTTCTTCATCATACTCCGGATTGACGACAGTCCGGTTTTGACCTCCATGTTCTGCCATTATGATTCCTCCCTGTCGTCGCCTTGATTTCCATGCGTCGGGCGAATGTGAACAGTCATTAATTTTTTACAAATAAGCTCCTCATTATGCACGGGCGATATCTATATAAGGAGGTTAGATCTCCTAATGCCATCCCATATCGCTCAAAGAGCATCAAAGCAAACCACGAAAAACCAAAACGTGGCAAGCGCTCCTGGCTCCTCCTCGCACCCTCATGGCCCTCAAACGGGTGATTGGCGAAGCTGCTCAGTATCTCACCTTCAGCTGAATCGACTTCAGATGCAGGGATATCTCCCTCCCGCAGGTCTAGTCTCCGTGCGGGCGGGATTGGCCTCGATTGGCAATGATGTGCTAGCAGAGAACTTTCCCAATCCCAACAAGGAGGAGAGGGTGTGCTTCGTCTTGTTTCTTCTGAGGGGCTTAGGATTCCCAATCCACCCCTTCCTCAGAGGTCTATTGGAATTCTATGGGATCCAGCTGCACAACCTCACACCAGGTTCTATTCTACACATTTCTAGTTTTGTCGCTCTCTGCGAACTATTCTTAGGCTGCGAGGCTCATTTCGAACTATGGAGAAAGTTCTTTTGCCTCGTCCCTCGTCATCAAGGGGGTTCTATATTTAAAGTGGGTGACGCCGAAGTATGGCACATAGCCGGATCAGGTTACCTCGTCGGAACTCCCAAGAAGGCATCCGAAGAATGGGCTACGGAATGGTTTTATATCAAGGATGTTCCCCTTCCGGATCCAGTTCGACATGGACTTTACGAATTCTCCAGTGCTCCTTTAAAGAAACGCCGCAACTGTCACCCCCGGAGCCCCAAAGAAGAAGACAGTGCGGAAGTAAAGAGGTTGGTCAGCAAGGTCAGGTTACTTGCCCATTCCGGACTCTCGATAATCGAAGTCATGGCTATCGCGATAAAGCGATGCATCCAGACCCTTCAGTCCAGAGTGACCCCTTTATGGTGTTACAACGGAGAGGATGATGCATCTCGCTATAGGCGCGAGGGCCCGGATACCCCTACCACTCTGGCCGCCATTCTGGCATATCTTTATAAGGGGGAGAAAGAAGAATTCCTCTGTTTAAATTGTCGGGAAGCTTTCTCCATGTATAACCCCATTGAATGGGTGAGTTTTTCGATTATCAGCATTGTCCTACCTCATTATCGAGGCATACTAATCGAATTGTTCTGGTCGTCTTTAAAACAGACATGGAGGAAGGTCATCGAAAATGTGCACTACCCCTCCCCACAACCAGAGGACTATGCTCGCCACGAAGATCCCGGCCTCTGCGAGGATCCGGATATATTTATAGAGTTTAATGATGGAGTCTTTTATCAAGCAAGCCTTGACGGTTCGGAAGTGGCCATTATGGCCGACTACCCCGGCCTTCTCCCTTTCTCTAAGGTAAGTATTCAGAAATCATCCTCAGAAAGAGGAGTCCCCACTAGCACCTCACCCATCACACTGAATCGTGCTTTATAGGATCGGCGCTCGGCGAGCCATATTCCATCGAGGGCGGCCCCTAGGAAGGTAGCATCTATGCTGGGTGAGCCTTCAAAACGAAAGGAAACCGGGAGCGCCGTCGAACCCCCTCCTTCATCAAAGAGGTATAACCTTTAATATATGCCTAGGCATAAAACCAGATTGTCATATTTCTCCTCCCATCTTATTCCAGGAGGAGCACACGGCGAACCATGTCCAAAATCCCTGTTAGCCGATCATCAGCTAATCTGGCGCCAGGCTCATCCACTAGGACAAGAGCCAATACGGATGCAGCGCCAACTCATCCGCCTCATGAAGATTCGGATGACGTATCCGTCACAAATTCCGAAGTAGAGAGCGTGATTAATCATCGACGACTGAAAGAGACCATGCGCACTCCAGTTTTTACGGAGCAAGAATTTAATGCCCTCAGCACCGTGGATGCATATATCCGAGCCACCCGGGACGGACTTGCTGGAGTTGCCCATCTGTTTTCAAAAGATATGCAGGTAATGGTTTGTGTAAATTTAATAGATATATGCCAGTAGCCCCCGAGACTTGAAGCGGTTTAGGCCAACCGATTTAAGGATCGTTATGACCGCAGGTCCTCAAAGAGAAGAACAACACACTGTCCCAGGAGCTTGAAACGAGCCGGACAAAGCTAAACGCCGCCAACACAGAGCTAGAAGAACTGAAGAAGGTCACGATGACCGTTGATCAAAAGAACAAACTAGAGGAGGAAAATGATAAGCAAGCCGAAGAGATAAAGAGCTTAAAGGCTCAATTATCGGACGCTCAAAAAGAGAATAAAAAGTTAAAAGGCGGCATATTCAGTATGACCTTTGAACCATCCAAGTTGCTCATATTATCCCGTAATTCGGAGTGTTATAATGCTGCTCTTGTAGGTCTGTTAACCGGGCGTCATGAAGAAGAAGTATCCGGATCCCGAGGCAATGTTTTAAAAGAGCTGTCCGTAGTGCATGAGCGAGCCTAGAAAGCCATGAGAAGTATGGTCAAGGCCTTATGGCCATCCGATGCCCCTCCAGAAAGTATGGAGGGGTTGGCAAACCTGGTCAAAGGTGCCCGGCGCCGTTTTGAGCTATGGAAGATGTTAGCATGCCGACAAGGTGCACGAGAGGCATTGGCAATGGTGAAGACGTGCTACACCGGGCTTGATCCGAATCGCATGGCCCGAGTTGGACCGCAGGGACCGGACGGAAAAGAGATTCCCGTGAACTTGGTATATGACCAAGTGATGATAGCTGCGAAATATTCGCAAGAAGACTGTAGCTTAAGCAGTCTTATTGATGACATAGATAAAGAGTAGGCGTTCGATTCAATGTATCAATGTACTTTATCATCGAACTTATCTCCAACCGAACTTGTCAAAATTTGTCATCGCAGGCCTTCGGCTTCAACCTCCAAACCAAGAAGTTGGAGTGTTTCTGGATACCATGTTAGAATGTAATAAACATTCATTATGTCCGGAAACCAGGCAATCCGGTCATGTTGCTCGAATAGACAAAATTTGTTCGGGGAGTTATGTTATATTACTTTTTAACGTAAGAAACATCTTCCAGGGAAAATAGTTCCGTTATGGGTTCCTTTCCTTGGGTCGGCATGCTTAAGTATGCATGCCTAGTGTCGGTGCAACAAACCCTGGGTCTGTTGCCCAGACTGTGCACAGGCACAGGGACAAGATTGAAGCACCAACCCAAGTCAGAATACAAGGGACTAAGAGGTTCAAAGGACTAACATGCAGATCGGAGGGACCAAGATCAAGCCAGAAAAGCAAGACACCATCAGGAGAAGGGCCTCCTTTGCCGGGTAGGCGAGCTCGGTAAGGGGCGAGGCCACCCCGGAAGACGACGTCCAAGACGTCCCGGCAGGGCCTGCCGGGGCACACGGAGGCAAAACCACCTCACCAACCACTCCACCACGACCCACGTCGTCAATCAGTGTGGTGTCAAACCGCGGAGCGACTAAGTGGCAGCCATTCACCACATGGCAGCCTCTCCCTACAGGAAACACCTGCAGATGACACCCGACCTGCGACGTGTCAAGCGAGCAGGCATGGAGCTGGCGAGATAGCCCGGCAAGTCTTGTCGGGCAACCAACGATGTGACGTTGAGCGGTGCATTTAATGCGCCCTGTCAGCCCACAGAGTCAGGTATGATAGCTTTGTTTGCTATATTATCAGTGCATAATGACTGTTTTGCCATTGTGGTGACCCCTTAATCTATAAAAGGAGGCCCATGGCAACCGAAGAGAGGGTTAGAAGGTTGGATAACTCAGACCCCCATACGCGCGTAGCCACTGCCGCCCCGAGGCAACCCTTGATGGGAAAGTATACTACGTTCCACCACCACCTTTCCACCATCAATCCACCAAAGCAGGAGTAGGGTTTTATGCCTCATGGCGGCCCGAACCTCGGTAAAAATGCCTGTGTGATCTCTACCGTGCTGCCACACGCTCGTCTGCTCTTTGTGCAACGCAACACCCCCCCTGCCGAACCAGCAAGGGGCCTCCTGGTCCCATAGGTGGCCGTGGTTTCCCGCGACATCTTTGGCACGCCAGGTAGGGGGACCGCTTGCGCGAACCTGAAGGCGTGTGTAGCGCATCACCTTCATCACCATCAGCATCTTCGATGACGCCATCGACCATGGCGCCCAAGAAGAAAACCAGTTCTTTGGCTCATCCTTCCACCTCGAAGGCTCCGTCGCCCGCGGCCTCTAACGCTGCGGGGGGTGCGGAGACACGCGAGGATGCGGACGCTGCTGGGGATGTGGTCGGAGCAGGCGAAGCCGTCACGACTTTCCCCGCGGCCGACGCAGGAGCAGGAGACATCGGAGGAGAGCAGCATCAGCAACATCCCGATGGCCACGCTCCACAAGGTCCGAGTGAAGGGGTTGCTTGATCTGCGCCCCTTCCGCTCGCCGACGGCACAGCCGCAGCAACGCCACTCGGGCTGGGGCGAATCGCCACCCTGCGACCGCTCCCACCACGGGTGCGGTCACAGTGCGTGCACCTCCCCCGGGATGGGTCGACCAGGCTGCTACGCCCGACGGAGCCACTGGCCCTCGAGCGCCTTCGCCACACCATCCTGCCACCCACGTGGTTGCCCCGCAGCAGCGGGGGCGCAGTGCTGCAGCCACTGGCACCGTCAGGAGCCGAGCGACAGTGCGGTCGACTTCATCATCACCCATGCCAAGTATAGCCTCGGAGGCCATGGCGCGGGCTCAGCTGCTACTGAGGTTTCCGCCAGCGGCCGAGCAAATGGACGAATGACGTGCCACCATCCAAAGTCTGCTCGGTTTCACCGAAGCTGCGGGCTCACGGTGAGTTGGCCCGCCACGGCCGCCCCAAGCGACAGTAATGTCTCATGCTGCTGCCCATACAGAAGGGGCCGTCCCCACGGTGCAGTCCCGGCCATGACAGCCAGCGCGAGCGCAACAGAATCAAGACCCCGACGATGTCTCGATAGCCTCTTCTGACCCTCGAGCGCGTCCAGGCCAACGATGAGCCCCGGAGGATAGGCGGAGAGGGGACACGCGCGCCGTTGTTGAGCAACGCCGCAACGACCTTCGCCGGACCGATGGGTGCGATGGCCCCGGCGTCGACGAGCCCGCGCTCGGTATTGGCGGGTGCCTACCTTTTGAGGTTGGCTGCCCTGCCTTTACTCGTGAGCTGCGGCAAGTCCGTTGGCCGTCCATTCGCACGTTCAAGCCAGAGATACCTGAGAAGTACGATGGGAGGCTGAACCCAGCAGAGTTCCTGAGCATCTACACCATCGCTGTTCAGGCTGCTGGGGGAAGAGATGAGAAGGTGTTCACCAACTACTTTCCTTTGGCCCTCAAGTCCAATGTGAGGTCTTGGCTGATGCACCTGCCGAAGAGCTCCATTTCGTCATTGGCAGACCTGTGCCATGAGTTCATCGGTGCCTTCACTGGTGGCCACCAAGAGCAGGGCCGACCCAGCGACTTGCAGCTTCTCCAACAAAAGGAAGGAGAGACCCTCTGTAAGTATTTACAGAGATTCAGCAAAGTGCATAGAAATATCCCAAATATCCATCCGGCAGCCGTGATAGCCGCCTTCCAGTCCAATGTGCACAACCGCCGGATTCATTCCAAGATGAACATAGGGTTGCCCAAGACTGTGAAGGAGCTCTACACGTTGGTGGATAAGTGTGCTCGGATGGAGGAGGGAAGAAAGTTACCCGGAGAGGAAGATTACACCAATATTGATTCAGAGGATGAGGATGAATCAACCAGTCAGAAGAAGAGCAAGAAGCGCAGTAAGCAGTGAAGGGATAAGGCAGTAATGACTGTTGAAGGATCGGGTACACCTAGTACCGGCAAGAAGGCCAAAGCTAAGGCCCCTGGCAAGGAAGCTGCCGTGTGTGCTGACTGCCGGGAAGTCGCTGCTGCCGAGAAGGCCGGGAAAGGTGATGGACCGTATTGCAAGACTCATCGGACCAAGGGCCACGACCTTCAAGAGTGTTATCAGGTTGAGCAGCTTGTCAAAAGACAGAAAGCAGAGTATGAGAAGCGTGACAAGGAAAAGGGTCAGAATGTTGCTGGCCGCAAGGGCCGAGGTGGTGAAGTAAATCGCCCCGGCAAACCCTTTCGGAACCAAGGAAAACCCGCCAGAGGTCGAGAGAAGGAAGCCTGTGGTGATGAGAGTGATGGAGGGGATGAAGAGGAAACCAGTGAGCAAGAGTTTCGGAAGGACACCGACGCCCTGTGCATTGACGGGGGTGCATCTCTGCACACCTCTCACCGCCAACTCAAGCGGTGGGCACGAGAAGTCAATGCCATGGAGTCAGCGCCCGAGGCCCGGAAGCCGCTCAAGTGGTCCCGTACGCCCATCATCTTTGACGAGGAGGATCTTCCTAGCCGTACCACTGCGGTAGGGTGTTTGCCATTGTTGGTCTCCCCAACAATCCGCAACCTCAAGGTCACAAAGATGTTGGTGGACAGCGGGGCCGGGTTGAATCTGATTTCCCCAGCAGTTATCAGCAAGCTTCAGATAGCAGAGGAAGAGCTGGAGGTTACCAGCACGTTTCAAGGAGTTAATCCCGGCTGGAGCCATCCTAAGGGAAAGATCACGTTGCCGGTAACATTTGGGGGAGAACTGAACTACAGGACTGAGAGGATTGTGTTTGATGTGGTTGATCTCCCCCTGCCATACAATGGGATTCTTGGACGCCCGGCCTTGGCTAAGTTCATGGCAGCATCTCACTATGCCTACAACACCTTGAAGATGCCTGGGCCACTGGGAGTCATCACCATCCCATCAGATGAGAAGGATGCAATCATTTGTGTGGACAAGATGTACCGGGATGCGGTCGCAGCAGAGGCAGCGGTAGTAGCAGCTCCCACTAAGGAAAGCAAAGGAAAGAAGAGGGATTGTAGGGACTCCGGCAAAGAGTCCGGGAAGCGTGCCCCCACCGAGTGCACGGCACCTGTTGACGACGTGCCGGAGTGTTCCAATGGCAAGAGATCCAAGGTCGCTGCGCCCCAAGTGAAGAAGATCCCGGCAGGGCTGGCTGGCGTTGATGGTACTTTCACTATCAGCGCCACCCTCGATGACAAATAGGAAAGCGCGCTCGTTGCCTTCCTGCGGGCGAATATCGATGTGTTTGCCTGACAACCATCTGATATCCCCGGTGTTCCCACGGACGTAATCGAGCACCACCTTGCTGTCGGCCCACATACCCGACCTGTCAAGCAGAAAGTCTGGAAGCAGGCCTTGGAGAGGCAGCAGTTCATTGCAGAAGAGATCAAGAGACTAGAGGCAGCTGGATTGGTCAGAGGAGTACTGCATCCCACGTGGTTGGCAAACCCAGTGGTAGTTCGGAAGGCTAACGGGAAGTGGAGGCTTTGCATAGATTTCACAGATCTCAACAAGGCATGCCCGAAGGACCCGTTTCCCTTGCCGCGTATCGATCAGATTGTGGATTCCACTTCAGGTTGTGATTTGCTCTCCTTTCTGGATGCGTATTCTGGGTATCACCAGATCTTCATGTCCAAGGAAGATGTAGAGAAGACGTCATTCATCACTCCATGTGGTACGTACTGTTTTGTCCGCATGCCATTCGGACTAAAGAGTGCCGGGTCCACTTTTGCAAGGGCAGCCCAGATTGGTTTTGAGCCACAGTTGCACAGAAACATAGAAGCCTATATGGATGATATTGTGGTCAAGACCAAGGATAGGGCCACCCTTATTCAAGATTTGGAGGAGACGTTTGCTAATCTGCGCAAAATCAATTTGAAGCTCAACCCGGAGAAGTGTGTATTTGGTGTTCCCTCCGGCAAGTTGCTTGGGTTCTTTGTATCCCATCGCGGGATCGAAGCCAATCCCGACAAGATCAAGGCTATCGAGCAGATCCAAGCACCAAGGATAGTTAAGGATGTGAGGCGTCGGGCAGGATGCGTTGCCACGCTAAGCAGATTCATCTCCAAGTCTGCCGAGCACGCCCTACCATTCTTCAAAATTTTGAAGAAGGCAGGACCCATGAAGTGGACCCCGAAAGCAGATGCAGCTTTGCAAGAGTTGAAGGCCTACTTGTCCTCCGTGCCTACCTTGGTCGCTCCCAAACCCCAGGAGCCATTGCTGCTGTACTTAGCGGCAACCAACCAAGTAGTCAGTGCAGCTTTGGTAGCGCAGCGAGAAGTGGATGAGGCAGAGAGTGAGCAGAGACCGGCAGAGTATGAGAAGGATCAGGACAGCAATGAGCACGACAATGAGAGCAACCCCAAGGACGCGGCAAGGAAGAAAGTGGTGCAGCGCCCAGTGTACTTCGTGAGCTCCTTATTACAGGGGGCTAGATCGAGGTACTCTGGCGTGCAAAAGTTGATTTTTGGTCTCATCATGGCCTCAAGGAAACTGCACCACTACTTCCAAGCCCATGAGATCACGGTTGTCACTCGTTTCCCGTTGCAACGGATACTCCGAAACCCTGAGGCTACCAGCAGAATAGTAGAGTGGGCTTTGGAGTTATCCAGTTTTGGTTTGAAGTTTGAAAGCACGTCAACTATTCAGAGCTGGGCATTGGCAGAGTTTATTGCAGAATGGACGCCAACCCCTGATGAAGAAGTGACGGAGACAGCTACCCCCGACAAGGAATCGCCCCAAGAATGGATTATGTATTTTGATGGAGCTTTTTCCCTACAAGGTGCAGGAGCTGGCGTGCTTCTTGTTGCCCCCTCCGGGGAGCACTTGAGGTATGTCGTCCAAACGCATTTTGCCCGGGAAGAAGCAACCAACAACACAGTAGAATATGAAGGGCTCCTTGCCGGGCTCAGGATTGCAGCTGAATTGGGAATTAAGAAGTTGATCATTCGAGGAGATTCACAGCTTGTGGTGAGACAAGTTAACAAGGATTACCAAAGTCCATTGATGGAGGCATATGTCGAGGAAGTGAGGAGATTGGAGGAGCACTTTGACGGATTGCAAACAGAGCACGTACCCCGTGCGGAAAACATCATATCTGATCATCTATCAAAGTGTGCTGCGCAGAAGCTCCCTGTGGAACCAGGGACTTTTGTTCTCCATCTCGCTCAGCCCTCCGTATCCCCAGCAACAATGGCCCGGAAAAGCAGAAAGTTGGACTCTGGTAAGCCTCTCCCGGTAGAGCCGTCCGCTCCTGGCAGAGACCCTGCCGAAAACAACTCCTCGCAGTCTGCTAGACCACACCCTCCAGCCGGGCCCATGGACCCCGCGAACGAGGCATGTGCTCCCGCAGCAGAGGAGGTGCTGCTAGTCCTCGTTGCCGAGCCCCAGGCTCCAACTTGGGCAAGGCACATTGTCCACTTCCTCCAAACCGGAGAGCTTCCCGGCAACCAAGACGAAGCTGAAAAAGTAGCCCGGAGGGCCAATATGTATCAGTTTGTCGATGACACTCTGTATAGAAGGAGGCCCAACGGTGTGAAATTAAAGTGTTTCTGCCGGCAAGAAGGAAAGGAACTGCTGGCTGAGATATACAAAGGCATGTGTGGCTCCCACATTGGATCAAGGGCACTAGTTGGGAAAGCATTCCGGCAAGGATTCTATTGGCCCACTGCCCTCCAAGATGCGGTCGAGCTAGTCACCAAATGTGAAGCCTGCCAGTTCCATTCCAAGAAAACCCACCTGCCTGCCCAAGCTCTTCAAACAATCCCTCTATCATGGCCATTTTCGGTCTGGGGGCTCGATATCCTCGGCCCCTTCCCTGAGCAATCGGGGGCTTTGAATTCTTGTTCGTTGCTATCGACAAGTTTACAAAGTTGCCGGAAGTGACTGCCGTGAGAAAGGTGACTGCTCAGTCAGCTATCAAGTTCTTGAAAGAATTGGTGTGTCGTTTTGGAGTTCCAGGAAGGATCATTACCGACAACGGCACCCAGTTCACGAGCCGCGCCTTCATGCGATGATTAGGTAATCTTTTTTCCCCAGATCATAGCATTAAGTATTTCTTGGCAAGCTATAAGATGGTCAGATTTATAAGTAAGTATCTCTTGTAAAATATGAGCAACACCAAATCCTTCTAAAGCCCAAACTTCCATTTCTCCTACTCGTTGTCCCCCTTGCTTGGCTCTTCCTCTAACCGGTTGTTGTGTAACAAGTGAGTAGGGCCCAGTAGTGTTCATGCCCTCGGATGCAAGATCTCATTTGCCTCTATGGCACACCCCCGGAGCAATGGGCAAGCTGAGAGGGCGAACGCTGAAGTGCTGCGTGGACTCAAGATGAGAACCTTTGATACACTGCAGAAGCACGGTAGGCGGTGGATCGAGGAGCTGCCGGTAGTTCTCTGGTCCCTCAGAACGACACCAAACCGAGCTACCGGGCAGACTCCCTTCTTCCTGGTCTACGGGGCAGAAGCAGTTATCCCCACGGAACTCATTTACGGGTCGCCTCGAGTGCTTGCCTATGATGAAGTAGCACAAGATCAGCACCGGCGTGACGACGCTGTGCTACTCGAGCAGAACCGTCTCCGGGCTGCTATGCGTGATGCACGCTATCAGCAAGCCCTGCGTCGCTATCATGGCTGCAGGGTTCATGCCCGGTGTTTTGAGGAAGGTGACCTTGTCCTTAGGCGCGTTCAGTCCGCCAAGGGTACAAACAAGTTGTCACCAAAGTGGGAAGGCCCTTACCGGGTAGTACGAGTCACCAGACCTGGCGCAGTCCGTTGGCGGGGGACTGGCCCCTTTGCTTGTTGCCCGGTAGACACAGCTCTCCGGCAGACAGAAAAGGTGCCGGCAGGATAGCCTGCCGGGGAAAACTCGTTTATTTACACTAAAGAGTCATCTCGCCTCTGCATGGACATACACATGCACGGGTTCCCGGCAAGGTTCATCTTTTTCATTAATATGCTGATACAAGTACAAGCATTACAGAACACAAACATGGACTCGAGAGATTACATTATTTGAATTAAAATTTGGCAATTGCCTACAAGTTTAAGATTGAAAAAAGATAGGTGCTCCGTAAACTCCTCTCCCTGTCCCTCTTATCCCAGGTAGTACGGTGGGAAGAGAAGAGGGTGGGCGACGCGCCGGCATAATGCCGCCCCGATCCCCGTCAGGAGCTGTCGAACACAGCCTGACAAGATCGGGAGTGGCGAGGCTGCGAAGGAGGAAGACGTGCGGAGCGCCCTGGCGGCCCCAGGATCATCGCTTCCAGGACCGAGCGGAGGGATCCAGCACAGGCACCGACAGGGGAGGACGCCGGGGCCCAGCCAGAAGACCCCTAGGGGAAGCGGAAGTGCCGAAGGGTCAAGCCTTTCCCCGGCGGCCCGGGAAAACGGTGATGACAGCTCTAGGGAAAGGGGGGAGAGCCAGACAGACGGGCAGCAGGTCGCCAGTACGAGACGAATGCATCGATGCAGTCATGCTCCTACTGGACGGCCTGCCTCCCGTCTTCTCCTTCTCCCCTGGCTTCGTCTTCATCAACACCGTTCCGGGGGAAGGCCGGGACTCCAGCCCGACGCCTTCCCCGGGGAGACGGCGAGCAGCCAGGGGGCTTGAGGCGCACCACTCCCTGCCTTGGCGGGCAGGAAGGCATGCCTCTCATCAACATCAGCCCCAAGACCTCCGGATGGGGCGGTGCTGGGATTACCAATGGTCTCCATCCCCGCCTCCCGGCCGAGCCTCAAAGGAACCAAGAGGTTCACCACAGCAAGGACCAGGCTCACTCCCCGAGCACCAGTACCGGCATTTGGCAACACTAGACCCAACCAAGAGCCTAGGGGCTGGCCCCAGGCTCTCCTCTTCAGCATAACCAGCAGAGGGAGAAAGCGCAGGAGAAGAAGAATGCGAGGGTGGGTGACTTCGCCCTCCTCCACCCCTCTATTTTATAGGCGGATCGGGGAGGGGAGCCACTCCCTCAACAGGCGGCCATCGTCCTCCTCCGCCAACTCAAGACGACGGGGCCCTCGCCTCGACGCTCTCCCATGCCACGCACCTCCGTTACCTACCCCACACGATGCATGCAGCATACGTGGCTAAGGATAAGGGCGTGGTGGGAAGAGTGAATTGGCAGTTTCTCCCCCGTGCGTTAAAGTCATTCATGGGCCATCACTGGGGCGGCCCCACAACCATTGGCCTTACACAACATGCGGAGAAACCGGAAACTGGCCCAGAATCAAGACTAATGAAGAAGCAAACAAGACCTCAAGAGACCAGCCTCTTCAGTGACCCCGCCTGTGCACTTATTAGGCCCTACCCCGACGACACTCGGCAGCGTGTTTGGGGCAGGCCCGGGGGCTTCTGTCGGTGCAACAAACCCTGGGTCTATTGCCCAGACTGTGCACAGGCACGGGGACGAGATTGAAGCACCAACCCAAGTTAGAATACAGGGGACTAAGAGGTTCAAAGGACTAACATGTAGATCAGAGGGACCAAGATCAAGCGAGAAAAGTGAGACACCATCAGGAGAAGGGCCTCCTTTGCCGGGCAGGCGAGCTCGGCAAGGGGCGAGGCCACCCCCAGAAGATGACGTCCAAGACGTCCCGGCAGGGCCTTCTGGGGAACACGGAGGCAAAACCACCTCACCAACTACTCCACCACGACCCACGTCGTCAATCAGTGCGGTGTCAAACCGCGGAGCGACTAAGTGGCAGCCATTCACCACATGGCAGCCTCTCCCTATAGGAAACACCTGCAGATGACACCCGCCCTGCAACGTGTCAAGCGAGCAGGCATGGAGCTGGCGAGATAGCCCGGCAAGTCTTGCCGGGCAACCAACGATGTGACGTTGAGCGGTGCATTTAATGCGCCCTGTCAGCCCGCAGAGCTAGGTATGATAGCACTGTTTGCTATCTTATCAGTGCATAATGACTGTTTTGCCATTGTGGTGACCCCTTAATCTATAAAAGGAGGCCCATGGCGACCGAAGAGAGGGTTAGAAGGTTGGATAACTCAGACCCCCATACGCGCGTAGCCACTGCCGCCCCGAGGCAACCCTTGCCGGGCAAGTGTACTACGTTCCACCACCACCTTTCCACCATCAATCCACCAAAGCAGGAGTAAGGTTTTGTGCCTCACGGCGGCCCGAACCTGGGTAAAAATGCTTGTGTGATCTCTGCCGTGCTTCCACACGCTCGTCTGCTCTTTGTGCAACGCGACGCCCCCCTGCCGAACCAGCAAGGGGCCTCCTGGTCCCATAGGTGGCCGTGGTTTCCCGCGACACCTAGGCTTTGATCCGAGTTACGGGCAGCCTATCCCGTATTTGTTAGAAGAATTACACAAATCTAAATAATCTGTAGTTGCTTGCCGACCAATTATTCCCTTAAGAACGCTAGCTTTCGGCTTCACCCGTCTGAGGTACAGATCCGGAGTACCCGGTTGTAACAATCGCAGAGGTGCTCCCTTTACACCCTAGCCGAACAATCGGGAACGTAGGGTATAAACACAGGAGCGAGGCAACCCGGCTTGGCAAAAACTTAAGTCATAGTGGTGCATATAATGGCAAAAGATGTATAGAACAAACGATGTAAACAATGTGAGCAACAAGCTTTCAGTAATAAGCTTCGTCAAAGAAGCCCCCAGTTATAGTGGGGTGTATACATTTAAAGATGTGTACCCCTAATAGCTCGGGATCTGAACATACCCTAGGAGAAAAGAAGGAAAAAATAAAAAAGAAGAGGAGAAAAAAAGGAACCTAATCAAAGAAATAAAAAAGGTTGCGACCGAACTATCTGTAGAATCGTCGGAGCCGAGCAGCGTTCCATGGATTTGGCTCAAGGCAATTATCCGATGTGTTACGAAGGCGATAGACTCCTCTTGTGAGAACTTCATCTATGATGAAGGGGCCCTCCCATCTTGGTTTGAGTTTATCCTTCTTCTTCTCCGGGAGACGCAAGACGAGTTGGCCAACGTTATAAGTCTTGGCCCGCACTTCTCTGCTTTGGTATCGCCTGGCCTGTTGTTGATAAAGTGCGAAACGGGCTTGTGCAATATCACGCTCCTCTTCGAGACCATCTAGGTCGGCCTGCTGATCGAGCTCGGCTTCTCGCTCTTCGTACATGCACACTCGAGGTGAGTCATGAATAATGTCGCAGGGCAGAACAGCTTCCGCGCCGTACACCATGAAGAAAGGTGTATATCCGATTGTCCGGTTAGGTGTAGTCCATAGCCCCCAGAGCACGGAATCGAGTTCCTCAACCCAGTGTTTATCTGACTCCCGTAGGGAGCGCACCAGTCGGGGTTTGATGCCGCTCATTATCAGGCCAATGGCCCGTTCAACCTGACCGTTTGTTTGAGGGTGGTAGACGGATGCATAGTCGATTTTAATGCCCAATTTAGCACACCAGTTTTTCACCTCATCCGCTGTGAAATCGGAGCCATTGTCAGTGATGATACTGTGCAGGACACCTTAACGGTGTACCACGCCGGATATAAAGTGAATCACTGGTCCTGCTTCAGCCGTTTTTACTGGTTTGGCCTCTATCTACTTAGTGAATTTATCCACCATAACCAGTAAATATTTCTTTTTATGGCTTCCCCCTTTAAGGGGTCCGACCATATCGAGCCCCCAGACCGCAAAGGGCCAAGAAATGGGGATTGTTCTTAAGGCGGTGGGAGGCATATGACTTTGATTGGTGAAAAGCTGACATCCCACACAACGCTGGACAAGGGCTTGTGCGTCTGCTTGGGCCGTTGGCCAGAAAAAACCTGTCCGGAAAGCTTTGCTTACGAGGGCCCGAGCTGTGGCGTGATGGCCGCCCAGACCAGCATGTATTTCAGCGAAGAGTTGCCGTCCCTCCTCTTCGGAGATACACCTTTGGAGAACTCCGGTAGTGCTTTTCTTGTACAGTTCACCTTCGTGAACTTTGTAGGCTTTAGAACACCGAACTATGCGACGGGCCTCATTTTGATCATCAGGAAGCTCCTGCCTATTAAGGTAGGCTAGGAAGTTTTCGGTCCATGGAGCAATAATGGCCATGATCTCATGAGCAGAGGGTGTTATTTCGGTATCCGAACCCCCGATGATACCTGTATCATGTTCGGCTGATGGGGGTGTGATCAGGTTCGTACTTGCGTCTCCACTCTCGTCCTGCCATACCATGGATGGCTTGAAGAGCCTTTCCACGAAGATATTAGGCAGGACAGGGTCGCGCTTGGCGCCCATGCGAGCGAGTATATCCGCTGCCTGGTTACTATCTCTAGCGACGTGATGAAATTCGAGCCCCTCGAACCGAGCTGATATTTTTAATACGATGTTTCGATATGCTACCATTTTTGGATCTTTTGCATCGAACTCTCATTTATCTGAGATATTGCGAGGTTCGAATCGCCGCACACCTCTAGGCGTTGTATGCCCATGGAGAAAGCCATGCGGAGACCATGTAGAAGTGCCTCATATTCGGCTGCGTTATTGGAGTCCGTATACATGATTTACAACACGTAGCGGACTGTGTCCCCCGTAGGGGATGTCAAGATGACGCCAGCCCCTAGCCCGGCTAGCATTTTAGAACCGTTGAAGTACATGATCCAGTTGGAGTAGGAACTGTACTCTTTGGGGAGCTCGGCTTCCGTCCACTCTGCGATGAAGTCGGCCAGCACCTTAGATTTAATAGCTCGGCGTGGCTTGTATGTTATTTCAAATGGTAAGAGCTCAATGGCCCATTTAGCTATGTGGCCAGTGGCGTCGCTGTTATTTATAATGTCGTTTAGTGGTACTTCGTATGCCACCGTGATCGAACACTCTTGAAAATAGTGTCGGAGTTTTCGGGATGCCATAAAGACCGCGTAAGCTATCTTTTGGTAGTGAGGGTATCGGGATTTGCAGGGTGTAAGGACCTCCAATACGTAATACACTGGCTTTTGGAAGGGGAATTTATATCCCTCTTCCCCTCGCTCAATGACGAGTACGGCGCTCACTACCTGTTGAGTTGCGGAGATATAAAGCAGAATAGGCTCGCCAACACTTGGGGCGGCTAGGATTGGATTGCCTACTACTATGATTTTTATTTCTTCCAATCCGGCTGTGGCCGCTTCCGTCCATTCAAAGTTGTCAGTGCGTCTGAGCAGTCTATAAAGTGGTAATGCTTTTTCTCCTAATCTGGAGATAAAGCGGCTCAAGGCCGCTACGCACCCTGCTAGCTTTTGTACCTGTTTTAGGTCTGTTGGCGTAGCCAATTGCAAGAAGGCTCGAATTTTAGCTTGGTTTGCTTCAATTCCTCTATGGGAGACAATGAACCCTAATAGCTTTCTGGCTTGAACGCCGAAGACACATTTTTCTGGATTGAGCCGTATGTCGTATGTTCGGAGGTTGTCAAATGTGGGGCGGAGATTGTCCACCAATGATTCGACGTGCTTGGTCTTGATGACCACGTCGTCCACATATGCTTCTACTGTCTTGCCGATTTGTTTTTCCAAGCATGTTTGAATCATGCATTGGTAAGTGGCACCAGCGTTTTTGAGCCGAAAAGGCATAGTGTTGAAACAGAAAGGCCCATACGGGGTGATGAATGCCGTTGCGGCCTGGTCGGACTCCTTCATTTTAATCTAGTTGTATCCGGAGTAAGCATCGAGGAAACACAATGAGTCGTGTCCCGCGGTCGCATCAATAATCTGGTCAATGCGCGCAATGGGAAAGGGTCTTTAGGGCAAGCCTTATTGTGGTCTTTGAAATCAACACAAAGGCGCCAAGATTTGTCCTCCTTCGGCACCATGACCAAGTTGGCTAGCCAATCCGGGTGTTTGATTTCTCTGATGAACCCGGTCTCGAGTTGTTTGGCTAGCTCCTCCCCCATATCTTGTCGTTTGGGTTCAGAAAATCACCGTAGCATTTGCTTGACTGGTTTGAACCCCTTAATTATGTTGAGGCTGTGTTCGGCCCGTCTACGTGGGATACCGGGCATGTCCGAAGGGTGCCAGGCAAAGATATCCCAATTTTCACGCAGGAACACGCGTAAGGCGGCATCTACCGTCGAATCCAGTTGTGCTCCGATGGACGCTGTTTTGTTAGGATCCGTCGGGTGCACTTGAAATTTAACTATTTCATCTGCTGGCTTGAAAGAGGTGGATTTAGGTCTCTTATCAAGAATCACATCATCCCAGTCCACCGTGGATCGTAGGGTGGTTAATTCTTCGGCCGCAAGGGCTTCGGAGAGTGCCTCAAGGGCCAAGGATGCGGTTTTGTTTTTGGTGCGGAGTGCTGTATCCAGATCACTTGTAACTGTGATTATTCCATTGGGCCCCGGCATTTTAAGCTTCATGTACCCATAATGGGGAACGGCTTGGAAGCGTAAAAAAGCGCCCCACCCTAGAAGGGCGTGGTAGCCGCTATTGAAGGGAGCGATGTGAAAGAGCAGCTCCTCTGACCTGTAATTTTCAGGCGTGCCGAATACTACGTTGAGTTTAATTCTCCCCGAGCATCGTGCTCCTCGACTGGGGATGATACCTCGAAAGGTGGTACTGCTTTGCTCGGTGCGTGTTCTATCGATCTGCATTTTGTCGAGCGTGTCCTTGTAGATGAGGTTAAGCCCGCTGCCACCGTCCATGAGCACTTTGGTAAGTCGAAAGCCATCGACAATTTGGTTTAGGACTAAAGCGGCGGGTGCTCGGACTGATCGAGCCCTTGGTTCGTCGTCAGCGGTGAAAGTTATTGCCGCGTCGTTCCATGGGCTTACTGTGGTTACTTGGTGGACTTCAGCGAGGTCGCGGAGTGCCCTCTTACGCTAATTATTTGAGGATAAAGTCTCGAAGACCGTAAGGACGTTAAAATTGTCATTCTCTGGAGAATGCGTCTCTGGAGTGGCAGTGGTGAGGATGGCCTCGCCACTTTTAGCTACCTGCCGGAGTACCCAACATGCTCGAAAGTTGTGGGTTGAGTCAGTGCTCGGCATTGTATGTACCGGACAGGGCTTGTCGAGGAGTTCATCAATAACGGACCTGTATCACGTAGAGGATTTTTTCTTGCCGACGGGCTTATGGTCGGATGCCTCGTAAGGGTGTATCCGTTTTGCCCTGGCAGTGCACGGCTTAAAGGCAGGAGGTTCCAATTGGGTTTTCTGTGCTTTCCAAGTGCTTTCCATCGCGCAATACTTCCGTACTACATGTGATAGCTCCGTGAAACTCTGTATGCGATGGCGGTTGAGGGCATTCCGAATTCCCTCGTCGGTACAATTTCGATGAAAGACCAAGACTGCATCATCGTCGCAGCAATCTTTAATATTGTTTTTGACAAGTAGGAATCTGGCCCAGAAGTGATGGACCGTTTCCTGAGGTTGCTGCCGTACATACATTAGGTCACATATGTCTGGAGGGCCTGAATTACTTGGAGAGTATTGATTGTGGTGGGTGGGTGGGCAAAAAATCGAATCCTGTCCCAAGATTGCATCCGGAGCCTGTAAAATCTCTGAAGTCACCAGTTCGGGTCCAGGGAGATCCAAGTGCTCCCCGGACCCAATGTCCGACGCTGAGTTCGGGGGACGTGAAGTCTCATCCAAAGGGAGGGTGTCCGACCCAAGAGGTTCGAAGACCCGAACATAGCTGGTCTTTAGTTTAGGGGAAGAAGTGTTTTTGGCTCGTTCCTTGACGACCGCTACCAGGTGGGTGATCGGCGGGGAATTAATTTCCCTCTGGTCGGGTTTGAGCCCGATCCGACCATAATCCGTTGAAAGCCCCAGGGCGGCAATGCGATCTAGCAGCTCGTTTAAGGACGAGACGTCCACCGGATCCATCTTTTGGGAGTATTCGAGACCGATGCGGGGGTGATGTTTGGCGATTACGGGGGGCACTGTTGGCTTGATGGCCATGCCAGCACCCACGTTGAAATTGCTGAGCTAGAGGACCTGTCCTGAAGTTAGGCTCCTTCCAGAGGTGATATCGTCGTTGATGACAAGGCGAGCCATAGATCGCTTCTCACGACTACACAACGAAGCTCTCAATGAAAGCACCAATGTCGGTGTCAAAACCGGCAGATCTCGGGTAGGGGGGCCCAAGCTGTGTGTCTAAGGATCGATGGTAACAATGGACAATGGGCACACGATGTTTACCCAGGTTCGACCCTCTTAATGGAGGTAAAACCCTACGTCCTGCTTGATTGTATTCGATGAGTATAGGGGTTACAAGAGTTGATCTACCTCGAGATTGTAATGGCTAAACCCTAGCTGTCTAGCCTATGATTATTCTGATGGCCTCTATGGACTAAACCCTCTGGTTTATATACACACCGGAGGGGCCCAGGGTCATACAAAGTCGGTTTACAGAGGAAGGAAAGAGTACATACGGACACCAAACTTGCCATCCACGCATACAGGAGTCCCACCCGGACACGGGGTATAGTCTTCTGCTTTATCTTCACGGCCCATCAGTCTGGCCCAGAACGAATAGAACGGAAACCCGAGGACCCCCTAATCTAGGACTCCCTCAACGGGCATGAGTCTGAAATACCAATTTCAGCTCTTGGAACATCTCATATGCTCCGTGGCGTTCAATACATTTTTGAAGTCATCATATCGAGCTTGCCAAACGTTCATAACGTCTGCATCTGCTCCTGCAATAGGTCTGTCACCTAGCGGTGCATCAAGGACATAATTCTTCTGTGCAGCATTGAGGATAATCCTTAGATCACGGACCCAGTCTTCATCATTGCTACTATCATCTTTCAACTTAGTTTTCTCTAGGAACATATCAAAAATAGGGGAGCTATATCGCGAGCTATTGATCTACAACATAGATATGCAAAACTATTAGGACTAAGTTCATGATAAATTTAAGTTCAATTAATCAAATTACTAATGAACTCCCACTTAAATAAACATCCCTCAAGTTATCTAAGTGATACATGATCCAAAGCAACTAACCCATGTCCGATCATCATGTGAGATGGGGTAGTCATCAATGGTGAACATCTCTATGTTGATCATATCTACTATATGACTCATGTTCGACCTTTCGGTCTCCAGTGTTTCGAGACTATGTCTGTACATACTAGGCTCGTCAAGTTTAACGCAAGTATTCTGCATGTGCAAAACTGTCTTACACCTGTTGTATGTGAGCGTAGAGTCTATCACACCCGATCATCACGAGGTGCTTCGAAACGATGAACTTTGGCAACGGTGCATACTCGGGGAGAACACTTTTATCTTGAAATTTAGTGAAGGGATCATCTTATAATGCGGCCGCCGTTCTAAGCAAAATAAGATGCATAAAGGATAAACATCACATGCAATCAAAATATGTGACATGATATGGCCATCATCATCTTGTGCTTTTGATCTCCATCTCCAAAGCATCGTCATGATCTCCATCGTCACCGGCTAGACACCTTGATCTCCATCGTTGAATCGGGGTCGTCTCGCCAACTATTGCTACTACAACTATTGCTAAGACATAGCGATAAAGTAAAGCAATTACATGGCGCTTGCATTTCATATAATAATTAAGAGACAACCCTAAGGCTCCTGTCGGTTGTCGATATTACAAAACATGATCATCTCATACATCAACATATATCACATCATATCTTGACCATGTCATATCACAACTTGCCCTGCAAAAACAAGTTAGACGTCCTCTACTTTGTTGTTGCAAGTTTTACGTGGCTGCTACGGGCTTCTAGCAAGAACCGTCCTTAACTACGCAAAAAACCACAATGGTGATTTATCAAGTTTGTTGTTTTAACCTTCTTCAAGGACCGGCCGTAGTCAAATTCGATTCAACTAAAGTAGGAGAAACAGACACCCGCTAGCCACCTTTATGCAAAACAAGTTGCATGTCAGTCGGTGGAACCGGTCTCATGTGCGTGGATATGTAAGGTTGGCCGGGCCGCTTCAACCCACAATACCGCTGAATCAAAATAGGACGTTGGTGGTAAGCAGTATGACTATCACCGCCCACAACTCTTTGTGTTCTACTCATGCATATCATCTACGCATAGACCTGGCTCGGATGCCACTGTAGGGGAATATTGCATGGAAAATAAAAAAAAAATCTACGCACACGCAAGATCTATCCATGGAGATGCATAGCAACGAGAGGAGAGAGTGTATCTACGTACCCTCGTAGACCGTAAGCGGAAACGTTTATCAACACGATTGATGTAGTCGTACACCTTCATGATCCGCGCGATCAAGTACCGAACATACGAAACCTCCACGTTCAGCACACGTTCAGCTTGATGACGTCCTCGCCTTCTTGATCCAGCAAGACGGGCGAAGTAGTAGATGAGTTTCGACAGCACGACGGCGTGGTGACGGTGGTGATGCAACTATCTCTACAGGGCTTCGCTGAGCACTATGAAAATATGACCGAGGACAAACTAGAGGGAGAGGGGCGCCGCACATGGCTAGGGAATCGTGGTGTTGTGTGGCGCCCCTCCCACATATATATAGGTGGGGGGAGAGGGGAGGCAGCCAAGGGGTGCCCCAAGTGTGGCCGAATACACCTTGGGCTCCTGCTGAGGGAGTCATGGACTAAGGGGTCCTCGGGGTGCCGGCCCATTGAACATGGGCCAGACTGTAGAAGCCGTATAGGGACGGGAGATCTATGAAGTCGTGGTGTGCCCTCCAAGTCAAGAATGCGCAGGATCCCTTTATCCCTTGCTGTAATCTATCTCCGGCAACCCTAACCCTACCGGTGTCTATATAAACCGAGGGTTGTAGTCTTTAGGGCTAGAGCGATATTCATCACCTCATCGCCTTAGGGTTTAGCTCATGCTGATCTCGAGGTAGATCTACTCTGTAAACATATTATACATCCAATACAATCAAGTAGGACATAGGTTATTACCTCTTCGAGAGGGCCCGAACCTGGGTAAACATCGTGTTCATCGTCCCTTGTTCCTCATCAACCTTAGATCCACAGCCCGGGACCCCCTACCCCGAGGTCTGCCGGTTTTGACACCGACATTGGTGCTTTCATTGAGAGTTCCACTGTAGGATCACCCAAAGGATCGATGGCTCAACCAGCCATTGGAGACCACACGCGCACCGAGGGCTTCCTCGCCCTGGTCATCTCCTCGTCTTCGGCGGCATATTGGTGCACACCGATCCCACTGGTCGCCTCGACCAGATCGAAGGCTTCATCCCCGTAGAGGAACTCACCGGTTCGGGGGCATCAACGCCAGGACCAACAGACTTTCATGAATCCCGTATCTCTTAGAGTCCGGCTTTGAAGCCTACCTCCGACAGACCGCCCACAAGATCTCCCGCCGAATGACCGGAGTGCCCGGCACCCCCGTGTGCCCAGCCGGCAGACCACTTGGTAAGTCTATTCCGTGCAATGGGAATTTCCGTTATTAGGCCCACAGCCTATGATCGGATCTGGCTTAAACCCGACGACCAAGAAATCAACACGCCTCTGGTCACTCACCTCGTCGTTACCATCGAAGAGGCCCAGGAGGGGCCGCAGCCGTACAAGCTGAGAATGATGTACACTCGAGTCTCTAGATTGGAGTCAGACACCAGCCCAGAGATACGCCCGGACTCGAGCCCCAATGCTAGATCTGGCCTCAAGCTGATCCAGCCAAGCACTAGTCCTGATCCGAGCCCTGCACGATCAGAACCAGACATGACTCAAGCACCCATCAAGGATAGTTCGGGTCCGCTGCAGGAGGGAAATCTCAATTTTTCCCACCCACCCACCACACGAAATACTCTCTGGATTCGGGAAACCCAGACATATGGGACCTCTTGTATGTCAAACAGCTGCCTAACGAGACAGTCCATCATTATTGGGCTAGATTTCTCCTAGTGAAGAACATGATGGTGCCTTGCTGTGACAAAGAGATAATTAAAGCCTTCCAGTTCAACTGCAAGGACGAGGGCCTCTTAAAAGCCCTCGCGCGTCGCCGAATTCAAAGCTTCACTCAACTATCAAACATGGTAAGCAAATATTGCGCCATGGAGAACACGTGGAGGGCGCAACAGATGAACATGGGGCCACCACCCGCCGCTCAACACGGAAGGTCTCGCCCTAAATGAGCATATACAAATCGGTTGCTGGAGCATGAGCCGGATGAAAATAAGACTAGGCCTAGATCAGTGTTGGACGAGTTGCTGGATAAACCATGCCCAATACACTCATTCTTGCTAGATGCGAACCCAATCCACAGACTTCGAGCCTGTTGGGTGGTAAGACAAGTGGCCAAATATGGCGAGCCAATCTTGGGCCTTACACTTCCAGATAAGCAGTCCGCGGCTTCTCCACAGGACCATAATGTCCTTACGGTATACGAGACGTTCGCCTCAAACAATAAAAGGAAAAAGGCTCTTCGAGAGCTCAGTCAGATATATCAAGTGACAGCCGCACAGCCGTGGGCAGCTGCGCCTATTACCTTCGACGAGAAGGACGAGCCAAGTCCACGCAGCAACCATGCACCGGCCTTAACCCCATTATTGACAGTTTTCGGCTAACTAAAGTACTGATGGACTGAGGTAGCGGCCTCAACCTCATCTAAGAGGACACTCTCGACAAGATGCAGCTCAACAGATCTCGCATCGAACGCAGCCACACCACATTCCGAGGTATAATACCTGGTAGGGAGGCACACTGCTCGGGACGCATAACCCTGGACACCGTGTTCGGCACCCCTGATAACTACAAATCTGAACCCTTGTTATTTCACATCGTGCCCTTCCACAACGGATACCACGCCCTCCTAGGATGTGAGGTATTCTTGAGATTTCAGGCCATACCACATTACGGGTACATGAAACTCAAAATGCCAGGGCCCAACGGGGTAATCTCACTTAAAATTGACCCAAGCAAAGCCTTACGAGCCGAAAACAAGACGGCATCCCTCGCCCTAGAGGCACTATCCGAAGCCCTCGCGGCCGAAGAGTTGACAGCACTACGCACTATACAGTCGACAGGGATGATGTGGTCCTTAGTAAAAGACAAAAATCCATATCATTCAAGCCAGTAGATGAAATAGTAAAATTTTAGGTGCACCCAATAGATCCCAATAAAATGGCATCTAGAGGCGCACAGCTGTACCCCGCAATTGATGAGGCGTTAAGAGCGTTCCTGTGTGAAAACTAGGAAATATTCTCCTAGCACCCCTTAGACATGCCGGGAATCTCACGCAGGCTGGCCGAGCACAGACTAAACATCTTAAAAGGCTTCAAGCCGGTGAAACAGACTCTACACCGGTTTTTCGAACCCAAACGGCAAGCCATGGGCGAAGAGCTAGCAAAACTGCTGGAAGCCGGATTCATCTGCGACATCAAGCATCCCGAGTGGTTAGCAAATCTGGTTATGTGATACGTCTCCGTCGTATCTATAATTTTTGGTTGTTTCATGCCAATATTCTACAACTTTCATATACTTTTGGCAACTTTTTATACTATTTTTGGGACTAACATATTGATCCAGTGCCCAGTGCCAGTTCTAGTTCCTGTTTGTTGCATGTTTATTGTTTCGCAGAAAATCCATATCAAACGGAGTCCAAACGCAATAAAAACTTACAGAGATTTTTTTTGGAATATATGTGATTTTTGGGAAAAATAATCAACACGAGACGATGCCCGAGGGGGCCACAAGGCAGGGGGCATGCCCTAGGGGGTAGGGCGCACCCTGGACCCTTGTGGTCACCCTGTAAGGCGGTTGGTGCCCTTCTTCGGCCACAGGAAAGCAAATATCCGGATAAAAATCATGTTAAAATTTCAGCCCAATCTGTACAGATCTCCAGGAATTTAAGAAACGGTGAAAGGCCAGAATCTGGGAACGCAGAAACAGAGGGAAATAGAGAGACAGATCCAATCTCGGAGGGGCTCTCGCCCCTCCGCCGCCATGGAGGCCATGGACAAGAGGGGAAACCCTTCTCCCATCTAGGGGGAAGGTCAAGGAATAAGAAGAAGGAGGGGGCTCTCTCCCCCTCTCTCCCGGTGGCACCGGAATGCCGCCGGGGCCATCATCATGACGACAATCTACACCAACAACTTCACCGCCGTCATCACCAACTCTCTCCCCCTCTATGCAGCGGTGTAACACCCCTTCTCCCCACTGTAATCTCTACTTGAACATGGTGCTCAACGCTATATATTATTTCCCAATGATGTGTGGCTATCATATGATGTTTGAGTAGATCCGTTTTGTCCTATGGGTTGATTGATGATCGTGATTGGTTTGAGTTGCATGTTTAATTATTGGTGCTATCCTATGGTGCTCTCCATGTCGCGCAAGCATGAGGGATCCCCGCTGTAGGGTTTGCAATATGTTCATGATTTGCTTATGGTGGGTGGCGTGAGTGACAGAAGCACAGACCCGAGTAATTAGGTTATTTGCGCATGGGAGTAAAGAGGACTTGATACCTTATAATGCTATGGTTGGGTTTTACCTTAATGATCTTTAGTAGTTGTGGATGCTTGCTAGAGTTCCAATCATAAGTGCATATGATCCAAGAAGAGAAAGTATGTTAGCTTATGCCTCTCCCTCATATAAAATTACAATAATGATTATCGGTCTAGTTATCGATTGCCTAGGGACAAATAACTTTCTTGTGACAAAAAGCTATCTACTAAAACTAACTTAATAGTTTCTTTATCTAAACAACCCCTAGTTTTTATTTACGTGCTCTTTATTATCTTGCAAACCTATCCAACAACACCTACAAAGTACTTTTAGTTTCATACTTGTTCTAGGTAAAGTGAACGTTAAGCATACGTAGAGTTGTATCGGTGGTCGATAGGACTTGAAGGGAATACAAATCCTACCTTTAGCTCCTCGTTGGGTTCGACACTCTTATTTATCGAGAAAGGCTACAAATGATCCCCTACTCTTGTGGGTTATCAAGACCTTTTTCTGGCGCCGTTGCCGGGGAGCAATAGCGTGGGGTGAATATTCTCGTGTGTGCTTGTTTGCTTTATCACTAAGTAGATTTCATTTGCTGTTCTAAGTTGTTCTCTATCTTTAGTTATGGATATGGAACACGAAATACCAAAAAAATTAGGTGTACTTGCTACTCATGGCGATGGGGAACCTCCTAAAACCCTCAATGCTCCTTATGTGAAGGATATTATGCACTACTTTGATAATCCTGAGAAATCCCCATTCAACTATATAATGGGAGACACATTGGATCAACGTGAATACTTTAGGGATTATCGCCTAACTCAAAAAGGGAAACTGTTATGGGATCAAATTCATATGTTGCATTGGTATGCTCGGGAACTATGCTTGAGATATGATTATACTTGTTGCTCTAGGATGAAGGCTCCACACCATCCCTTTTCATGTAAATTTAATGATAACGAAACCTTAGATTCTTATGCTAATGGTAGATATGATTACTATGATGTGGAACGAATAGAAGAATTTGTTGCTTTTAAGGGTGCTTATGAAATTGAATCTTTGTTTGAAAAGTATGAAGCTTTTGATGATGATGTTTATAGGCCTGAAAATTTTGCTATACTTAAAAATTGCTATGAGAATTATGAATACAATGCCGATATTGATGCATTTATTGAGAAAGTCTCCGCTGTCCAAGAAGAGACTAATATTTTGCAGGAATCTATGGAAGAAGAAATTGATGACACTTGGAGCTCATTAGATGAAAAAGATGATGAGGAGAGCAAAGAACAAAAGGAGGAAGAGCGGATTGATCACCCGTGCCCACCTTCTAATGAGAGTAACTCTTCAACTCATACATTGTTTAATTTCCCTTCGTGCTTACCGAAGGATGATTGCTATGATAATTGCTATGATCCCTTTGATTCGTTTGAAATATCCCTTTTTGATGAACTTGATGCTTGCTATGCTTGTGGCCATGATGCCAATATTTATTATGCTTATGGAGATGAACTTGCTATAGTTCTTTATGTTAAGAATGAAATTGTTTCTATTGCACCCACGCATGATAGTCCTATTATCTTTTTGAATTCTCCCAACTACACTGTATCGGAGAAGTTTGCGCTTATTAAGGACTATATTGATGGGTTGCGTTCTACTATTGCACATGATGATTTTGATAGATATAATATGCATGTGCTTGCTTCTCCTACTTGCAATTATTATGAGAGAGGAACTACATCTCCGCCTCTCTATGTTTCCAATACGATAAAATTGCAAGAAACTGTTTATACTATGTATTGGCCTTTACTTTATGTGCATGAATTGTTCTTTTATGACATGCCAATGCGTAGGAAGATAGTTAGACTTCGTTGTTGCATGATATATGTTGCTTTGTGCTCACTACTAAAATACAAATCATTGTTAATTAAAATTGGCTTTGATATACCTTGGGATCCGGGTGGATCCATTACTTGAGCACTTTATGCCTAGCTTAATGGCTTTAAAGAAAGCGCTGCCAAGGAGACAACCCGGAAGTTTTAGAGAGTCATTTTATTCTGTTGTGTGCTTTTATATAGTTTAAAAACAAAAAAATAAAGAGGGGAACCTAAAACTTTTTCAAAAAGAAAAGTGAAAGTGAGAGAGACGACCATTGTTAAAGTGGGAGCATGCCTTGAACTTTGTTCATGCCCATGGAAAATTTGTGAATCTTAATTACAGAAACTTTTCAACAAAAATAATTATCCCCTTGTATAAATCCATTGTATTATAAAAATAATGTGCCAAGATTTGCCTTTAGGATGATTCGATTGCTTGTTTGGTTTGTGCGGTGCAAAAACAGAAACTTTGGCTGTAGTGCGTGATTTTACATTTTTACTGGAAAGTCAAACTCTTCTGAAAATTTTTGCACAGTACTTCTATAAAAAAAAATATTGGTTCCTAATGTTTCAGAATTTTTGGAGTTACAGAAGTATGGTAGATATTCAGATTGTTACAGACTGTTCTATTTTAGACAGATTCTGTTTTTGATGCATTGTTTTGCTAGTTTTGATGAAACTATCGATTTTATTGGTGGTATAAGCCATTGAGAAGTTATAATACAGTAGCTACAATGCAAAAATAAAATATGAATGGGTTTGTAATAGTACTTAAAGTGGTGATTTGTTTTATTATACTAACGGATCTCACGAGGGTTTTGTTAAGTTTTGTGTGATTGAAGTTTTCAAGTTTTGGGTGAGATCACGATGGATGAAGGAATAAGGAGTGGAAAGAGCCTAAGATTGGGGATTCCCAAGGCACCCCAAGGTAATATTCAAGGACTCCCAAGCAACTAAGCTTGGGGATGCCCGGAAGGCATCCCCTCTTTATTCTAACGATCATCGGTAATTTTACTTGAAGCTATATTTTTATTCGTCATATGATATGCGTAAATCTTGGAGCATCGTGTGCCTTTTATTTTTATTTTAATAAATGCACCATGCTGGTATGAGATATTCCTTGGTTGATTTATAGAATGCTCTTCGCACTTCACTTATATCTTTTGAGTATGGCTTTATAGAATGCTTCATGTGCTTCACTTATATCATTTGAAGTTTGGATTGCCTGTTTCCCTACACATAGAAAACCGCCATTTGTAGAATGCTCTTTTGCTTCACTTATATTTGTTAGAGCGTGGGCATATCTTTTGTAGAAAGAATTAAATTGTCTTGCTTCACTTATATCTATTTAGAGAGTTGACAGGATTTGGTCATTCACATGGTTAGTCATAAAATCCTACACAAAACTTGTAGATCACTGAATATGATATGTTTGATTCCTTGCAATAGTTTTGCGATATAAATATGGTGATATTAGAGTCATGCTAGTGAGTAACTGTGGACTGGTATAAATACTTGTGTTAAGGTTTGTGATTCCCGAAGCATGCACGTATGGTGAAAAGTTATGTGATGAACTCGGAGCCTGATTTATTTTTTGATTGTCTTCCTTATGAGTGGCGGTCGGGGACGAGCGATGGTCTTTTCCTACCAATCTACCCCCCTAGGAGCATGCATGTAGTACTTTGTTTCGATGGTTAATAAACTTTTGCAATAAGTATATGAGTTCTTTATGACTAATGTTGAGTCCATGGATTATACGCACTCTCACCCTTCCATCATTGCTAGCCTCTTCGGTACCGTGCATTGCCCTTTCTCAACTCGAGAGTCAGTGCAAACTTCGCCGGTGCATCCAAACCCCGTGATATGATATGCTCTATCACACATAAGCCTCCCTATATCTTCCTCAAAACAGCCACCATACCTACCTATTATGGAATTTCCATAGCCATTCCGAGATATATTGCCATGCAACTTCCATCATTATCATATACATGACTTGAGCGTTCATTGTCATATTGCTTTGCATGATCGTAAGATAGCTAGCATAATATTTTTATGGCTTGTCCATTTTTTGATATCTTTGCTATGCTAGATCATTGCACATCCTGGTACACTGCCAGAGGCATTCATAAAGAGTCATATTTTGTTCTAGTATCGAGTTGTAATATTGAGTTGTAAGTAAATAAAATTGTGATGATCATCATTATTAGAGCATTGTCCTAGTGAGGAAAGGATGATGGAAGCTATGATTCCCTCACAAGTTGGGATGAGTCTTCGGACTTTATGAAAAATAAAAGAGGCCAAAGAAGCCCAAATAAAAAAAGAGGCCAAAGAAGCCCACCAAAAAGAAAAAAAAAGAAAAAAAGAAAAAAATATATAAAAAAGAGAGAAAAGAGAGAATGGGCAATGCTACTATCCTTTTTCCACACTTGTGCTTCAGAGTAGCACCATGTTCTTCATATAGAGAGTCTCTTGAGTTATCACTTTCATATACTAGTGGGAATTTTTCATTATAAAACTTGGCTTGTATATTCCGATGATGGGCTTCCTCAAATGCCCGAGGTCTTCATGAGCAAGCAAGTTGGATGCACACCCACTTAGTTTCAGTTTGAGCTTTCATACACTTATAGCTCTAGTGCATCCGTTGCATGGCAATCCCTACTCCTCGCATTGACATCAATTGATGGGCATCTCCATAGCCCATTGATTAGCCGCGTCGATGTGAGACTTTCTCCTTTTTTGTTTTCTCCACACAACCTCCACCATCATATTCTATTCCACCTATAGTGCTATATCCATGGCTCACGCTCATGTATTGCGTGAAAGTTGAAAAGGCTTGAGAACATTAAAAGTATGAAACAATTGCTTGGCTTGTCATCGGGGTTGTGCATGATGAAATACTTTGTGTGGTGAACATGGAGCATAGCCAGACTATATGATTTTGTAGGGATAACTATCTTTGGCCATGTTATTTTGAGAAAACATGATTGCTTTATTAGTATGCATGAAGTATTATTGTCTTAATGTCAAATGATAGACTATTGCTTTGAATCACTCATGTCTTAATATTCATGCCATGATCAGATTATATGATCAAGACTATGCTAGGTAGCATTCCACATAAAAAATTATCTTTTTTATCATTTACCTACTCAAGGAAGAGTAGGAATTAAGCTTGGGGATGCTTATACATCTCCGTCGTATCTATAATTTTTTATTGGTTCATGCCAATATTCTACAACTTTCATATACTTTTGGCAACCTTTTATACTATTTTTGGGACTAACATATTGATCCAGTGCCCAGTGCCAGTTCCTGTTTGTTGCATGTTTTTCGTTTCACAGAAAATCCATATCAAATGGAGTCCAAACGCGATAAAAACTTATGGAGATTTTTTCTGGAATATATGTGATTTTTGGGAAAAAGAATCAACGCGAGACGATGCCCGAGGGGGCCACAAGGCAGGGGGCGTGCCCTGGACCCTTGTGGTCACCCCGTAAGGCGGTTGGTGCCCTTCTTCAGCCGCACGAAAGCTAATATCCGGATAAAAATCGTGTTAAAATTTCAGCCCAATCGGAGTTACAAATCTCCGGAAATTTAAGAAACGGTGAAAGACGAGAATCTGGGAACGTAGAAACAGAGAGAAACAGAGAGACAGATCCAATCTCGGAGGGGCTCTTGCCCCTCCGCCGCCATGGAGGCCATTGACCAGAGGGGAAACACTTCTCCCATCTAGGGGGAAGGTCAAGGAAGAAGAAGAAGGCGGGGGGCTCTCTCCCCCTCTCTCCCGGTGGCACCGGAACGCCGCTGGGGCCATCATCGTGACGACAATCTACACCAACAACTTCACCGCCATCATCACCAACTCTCTCCCCCTCTATGCAGCGAAAACCCCTTCTCCCCGCTGTAATCTCTACTTGAACATGGTGCTCAACGCTATATATTATTTCCCAATGATGTGTGGCTATCATATGATGTTTGAGTAGATTCGTTTTGTCCTATGGGTTGATTGATGATCGTGATTGGTTTGAGTTGCATGTTTTATTATTGGTGCCGTCCTATGGTGCTCTCCGTGTCACGCAAGCGTGAGGGATCCCCACTGTAGGGTTTGCAATATGTTCATGATTTGCTTATGGTGGGTGGCGTGAGTGATAGAAGCACAAACCCGAGTAAGTAGGTTGTTTGCGTATGGGAGTAAAGAGGACTTGATACCTTATAATGCTATGGTTGGGGTTTAACTTAATGATCTTTAGTAGTTGCGGATTCTTGCTAGAGTTCCAATCATAAGTGCATATGATCCAAGAAGAGAAAGTATGTTAGCTTATGCCTCTCCCTCATATAAAATTGCTATAATGATTACCGGTCTAGTTATCGATTGCCTAGGGACAAATAACTTTCTTGTGACAAAAAGCTCTCTACTAAAACTAACTTAATAGTTTCTTTATCTAAACAGCCCCTAGTTTTTATTTACGTGCTCTTTATTATCTTGCAAACGTATCCAACAACACCTACAAAGTACTTTTAGTTTCATACTTGTTCTAGGTAAAGTGAACGTTAAGCGTACGTAGAGTTGTATCGGTGGTCGATAGAACTTGAAGGGAATACAAATCCTACCTTTAGCTCCTCGTTGTGTTCGACACTCTTATTTATCGAGAAAGCCTACAACTGATCCCCTATACTTGTGGGTTATCATTATGGTACCTAAAAAGGACAAATCCTGGCGGCTCTGTGTCGATTTTAAAGACTTTAACAAGGCCTGCCCTAAGGACCCTTTCCCCCTGCCAAGAATAGACCAGATCATTGACGCCACTGCCGAACACGGCTCGCTATGCTTCCTCGATGCATACTCCGGATACCACCAGATCAAAATGAAATAGTTTGACCAGGTGGCAACCGCATTCATCACTCCTTACGGGCCTTTCTGCTTCAACACCATGCCGTTCGAACTGAAAAACACATGAGCCACATACCAACACATGATTCAAGCATGCCTCGAAAACCAAATCGGCAGAATGGTGGAGGCCAAACCTTCGACAACTTATGAGCCTATGATATACGACTCAACCTAGAAATATGCGTCTTCAGGGTCCCTACTGGAAAGTTGCTCGGATTCATCGTCTCCCAAAGAGGAATCGAGGCCAACCCAGCCAAAATTAGTGCGTTATCCCAGCTCGCAATACCAACAGAATTCAAGCACGTCCAGAAACTGGCCGGATGCGTGGCAGGTTTGAGCTGCTTCATATCTCGCCTCGGAGAAAAGGCGCTCCCACTCTATAGACTGCTTAAAAAGACCAAAAATTCCAATGGACAGACGAAGCAACTGCGGCGCTCGAGGAGATTAAAACACTTCTTGCTGGCAACCCTATCCTGGCCGCACCTATCGTCGGCGAGCCCATGCTACTATACATTTCAACCACCAATCAGGTGGTTAGCGCGGTGCTCATCCTGGAGCGGGAGTCGGAAGGCCACAAGTTCCAAGGCCAGAAGCCGGTCTATTATGTGTCCGGGGTACTCACGCCATGCAAATCACGATACCCCCACTATCAAAAGATAGCTTATACGGTTTTTATGGTGTCCCGAAAGCTACGACACTACTTTCAAGAATGTTCGGTCACAGTGGCGTCAGAGGTCCCCTTAAATGACATAATCAACAACAGGGGCACCACGGGCTACATCGCCAAATGGGCCATAGAGCTCCTTCCCTTCAAGATATCATACAAACCATGCTGAGCTATTAAATCTCAAGTACTGGCCGATTTTATAGCCGAATGGACTGAAGCCGAACTACCCTGAGAGTACATTACATATTCACACTGGACGATGTACTTCGACGGCTCAAAAATGTTAGCTGGATTGGGGGCTGGGGTCATCCTAATCTCCCCTACAGGCGACACTGTTCGGTACGTCCTACAAATAATGTACACGGACTTCAACAACGCAGCCGAATATGAAGCACTATTACATGGTCTTCGTCTGGCCATGTCAATGGGGGTGCGGCGCCTCGAAGTAAGGGGGGATTCAAACCTAGCTATCTCTCAAGTAAACGGCGAATTCGATGCCAAGGACCCCAAGATGGCGGCATACAGAAATGCGGTTCTCCGGATATCGGCCCGATTCGAGGGCCTAGAATTCCACCATGTCTCTAGGGACAACAACCAAGCTGCGGACGTACTCGCCCGCATGGGCGCCAAGCGTGACCCGGTTCCTAAAAACACTTTCCTCGAGCGGCTCTTCAAGCCCTCCGTAGTATGGCAGGACGGTGACACTGGCGCACTAGTCAATGAGCCCGCTCACAATGCCTGCCCGGACAAGGAGCTCGACGACCATATCATTGGCGGCTCCGCACTCGAGGAAACACCTTCCGCCCACAAAATCATGGCCATAATTGCCCCTGGACAGAACCTCTGCTCGCCTACCTCACTCGGCCATAGCTCCCGGAGGACCAGACGGAGGCTTGATGTATAGTCCGGCGTTCCAAAGCATAAAAGGTCCATGAAGGCGAGCTTTACAAAAAAAGCACCATAGGAATCTTGCAAAGGTGCATCTCCGAAGAAGAGGGGCATCAACTCCTGGCAGAAATACAAGCAGGCATGGGCGGCGACCACGCGGCAGCTCGGGCCTTGGTCAGCAAGGCTTTCCGAGCAGGATTTTTTTGGCCTACCGCTTGTGAGGTGCCCGGGCTTTCGTCCAATGTTGTGTTGGATGTCAGCTGTTCACAAATCAAAGCCACATGCCCCCCACAGCCTTCGGACGATACCGATAACATGGCCTTTTGCGGTCTGGGGTCTCGACATGGTCGGGCCACTCAAAGGGGGCACAAAGAAAAAGAAGTACCTATTGGTCATGGTCGACAAATTCACCAAGTGGATCGAGGCAAGGCCTGTCACTTCGGCAGAATCCGGACCTGTCGTCGAATTCTTATCTGACATTGTACACCGTTATGGTGTCCCCCATAGCATAATTACCGATAACGGTACCAACTTCACCGCCCAGGAAGTCAAGGACTGGTGCGGCAAAATGGGCATTAAGCTCGATTACGCTTCAGTGTACCACCCATAGACCAATGGACAGGTCGAACGGGCCAATGGGCTCATTATGAGCGGTATCAAGCCCCGCCTGGTCCAATCACTTGAACAATCAGACTGCCATTGGGTCGAGGAACTCGATTCCGTATTATGGGGGTTGCGCACTACTCCTAACCGGTCAACCGGATACACACCATTTTTTATGGTATACGGTGCGGAAGCTGTTCTCCCATGAGACATCATCCACGACGCGCCTTGAGTGCGCATGTACGAAGAAAAGGAAGCCGAGTTGGATTGGCAGGATGATTTGGACGCTCTTGAAGGAGAATGGGATATAGCTCAGGCTCGATTCACACTTTATCAGCAGCAAGCACGGCGCTACCAAAACCACGAAGTCCGGGCGAAGACATACAACATGGGCGACCTCGTCTTTCGGCTCCCCGAAAAAAAGAAGCATAAGCTCTCGCCCAAATGGGAGGGTTCGTACATCATCGATGAAGTACTGGCAGGAGGAGCATACCGCCTTCGCCGTCCGTCCGACGATCGCCTCGAGCTGAACCCGTGGAACGCAGCCCGGCTGCGTCGCTTTTACGCCTGATTTAGACATTGTCACCCGCATACATCCTCACCTCTCATTGTTCCTTTTTATTTTTCTTAACATGGCAGGTGTTCGGCTGAACCGAACCATACCAAGCCAATACCATATACATCATGGAATGTAACACCCAGCTTTGCATGGGGGCTCCCTTAGAGGAGCCGAATAATATAATCAGTATACATCGCATTCGTTTCGTTTGCAGCCTTCTCATATCTTTCAAGCCAACATATGCACTTATTTCACCTAAGATCTTTGCCAAGCTGGGTTGCCTGGCTCCTATGTTTACCCCTACGTTCCCGATTGTTCGGCTTGGGAGTAAAGGGAGCACCTCTGCGATTGTTACAACCGGGTCATCCAGGACCGTACCTCAGATGGGTGAAGCTGAAAGCTAGCGTTCTTACAGAATACAATAAGTCGGCCTAAGGGAAGTGAATATAGCCTCGCGCTTATCACGAGGTTTTTTTCGCAGCCATTGGTCTCCGTTGATTTCACGTATCCGGACTATAAATTTATCCGAAGAAAGGAACCTTTGGAGGAACTATTTTCATCAGAAGGTGTTTCTTACGTCAAACAGTAATATAACATAACTCTCCGCACATGTTTCATCCATTCGAACCAAATGGCTGGATTGCCTGGTTCCTGAAGTGTTGCATTGTTTCCCACGGCACGTAGTATGGAACACTTCCCAATCACTGATCGGGGAGGTTGAAGCCGATGGCCGGTTAAGACAACATTCTTTTAAAAATAAGACCGCGGATTAAGCTCGGTCAATGTACAGTACATAGATACATAGAATTGACAAAACTACTCTTGATCCACATTGTCTACCAATTGCTCTAAAGCGCAATCCTTCTGAGAATGACGAGCGGCCGGCATCACATCATCATAAACCAAGCTCAGAGGTATCTCTTGGCCGTCAGGGCCCACTGGACCAACCTGGGCCATATGCTCCGGGTCCAGCTTGGTGAAACGGGTCTTTACCATAGCCCATGCCTCGCGCGCTCCTTCTCGGCAAGACGAGATCTTCCATAATTCAAACCTTCGCCGAGCTCCTTTAAAGCGATTGGCTAGTTTGGACATTCTCTCTGGTGGCACCTCTGACGGCCATAACACCTTCGCCATACTCTTCATGGCCTTCCGGGCCCTCTCGTATGTCTTCGACAGCTCCTTTAAAAGGTTCCCGTCATAGGTCTTGGCTCTCCCTCGGGCCGCCCAGTCAGGAGACCTAGCAAGCAGGTGGTGCATATCATCATTAAAACGCCAATGGTACTGGAACAACGTACCGGTCAGATTAGTGCTTACCGAATATGCCACCTTTCAGCTTCTGGTTTTCCTCCAAGGCTTGCGCCAGCTGAGTTTTCAAGTTCCCAATTTCCTCAGCTTTCTGCCGATTCTCTTCCTTGAGCTCATTTTTCTCCTCCCAACTTCGCGTCAGCACTCGTTTACCAGCCTCTAGCTCTTTCCGCAACCAGCCTACGGCCTCCGCGCCTATATGGAGATAACAATGTGTTAATGCATAGAATACACTGTATACCTTTCTATGTGTTGGAAAAAAATTATTTCTCCTTACCGAACAATCCGCTACTCGCTTTTCGAGCCGCACCCAGTTTGGCCTTGGCTTCAACCAACTGTGTCCGGCTCACCTCAAGGTCCTCGGACAGCTTTTTGTTCTGCTCTCTTGCGGCCTATACAAAATATTATCATTACAAACCCTTAACTTGGTCGTCCCACCCAAATTCAGGATTGGGGGCTAGTTGGCTAGGGAACATGATCTGCTTTCAGGCCATTTTAGTTACATACCTGCATTCTGGCGGCAAATAGACCGGCAATCCCTTCAAGACCTGTCCGGGCCGCTCCAAGGTATGCGTCCACCGAATTAAAGGCACTAAATTCCTGGTCGGCAAAGGCAGTATGACGTAAAGTTTCCCTCCGGCGGTGATGATTCATCACGCTCTCTAATTCGGAGTTGGTAACCGAAACATTATCGGAATCCGCCGGAGGCACGCCGGCTGCCGCGTGTTCGGAGGAAGTTCCGGCTCATACCAAAGACTTAGGACCGGCGTTGCGATTCAGCGCACCCGGGGAATTTTCGGACTGATGCTGGGGTACACGTCTTCTACAAAATTAAGCAAGTTTTACTAAAAAGGTATTAAAAGCAACCCTCACTGTAATTCCGAAATACGTCACCTCTGGGCCGAGAAAGCAGGTGCTTCCGCTTCGGCGGAAGCCTTCCGCGTTGATCCCCGGTTAGGGGCCAAAGTTCGCGCAGTCCGCGCTCCCCCCAAGACGGTTCGATGCATAGTGCGGAGACCCTTGGGAGCAGAAGTTAGCACGTGGGGAATAGTGCGAGATGAGCGCCCGGTTCGGGAGAGGGTCTTCTTTCACTTACTGTGGAAGAGGGAAGAGCCCCAGGATGATCGGCTGTCAGAGCGACCTTGGCGCCGTCAAGGCTCTCTTGATAAAACACCCCATCTTCAAAATCAATCGTCATCTCTGGGTCATCATGATACCCAGGATCCTCATCACGAGAATGATCCTCCGGTTGAGGAGGAGGGTAACTAATGGATGCAACTTGACGCCTCAATCCCTGTTCAAATTACAATCAGTAAGAATTCGGGCGTAATGTGTGATCTCAAAACAATGGATTGTGGCTTACCCAGTCCACCAGATTGTATCCGGAGCAGCCTTCCCGAATACTCATTCGAGCGAAATCTGCCTCCTCTCCCTTGAAGAGATCGGCCAATATTTTGGCCAGAGCCGCCTTATTGTCTGGCCCTTGTCGCTGGTAGCGGGTTACGTCGTTGGTCACGTTATAACACCATAAAGGATGACCCTGTTGCTGGAGGGGTTGCACACATCGGGTAATAGCAATGGCCATCACTTCGATCATGGTCAGCTTACTACTAGTTACCAGCCCGATCTTTGCCGCCAATGAACACACCTCTTCGCTATCCTGTTGGGAAGGGCCTTTGGGCCGCCAGTGGAACCGCTTTATAGGCGGGTCGTTTGAGTATTCGAGCAACCCTTGCCAAATTGGGTCGGTGAGGGGGAGATCTCCAATATAAAACCACTCCGAGGTCCATCCTTCGGGATCTTTTCGTGGGGTTCCAATTGGGTACCCTGTCCCAGCTATACGCCATACTTCGGCGCCGCCCACCTCGAATATGGATCCCCCCCGGTGGCGAGGGACAAGACAGAAGTACTTCCTCCACAAATCGAAGTGGGCCTCGCAACTCAAAAATATCTCGCAAAGGGCTACAAAGCCCGAGATGTGCAATATGGACCCCGGGGTGAGTTTGTGGAGATGGATCCCATAGAACTCTAGCAAACCCCATAAAAAGGGATGGATGGGAAAACCCAAACCTCTTAGAAGGAAGGGCACGAGACATACCCTCTCCTCCTTGCTCGGAGCGCAGGAGTTCTCGGAAAGGGCGCAGCCATCTACGAAGATGAGACCGGTGCGGACTGGGACCAAATCAGCCAGAGGGAGGAAGCACTGCGTCCGCAAGCAGCCCAGATGAAGGTGCGAAACTGAACAGCTTGACCATTCGCCTGGGAGTGGGCCATGTGGGCGCGAGGATGAAACTGGGAGGTTGGCCATGGCATCGTGGAATTCTTTTTCAGAGTCGTTTTTGCGAAAGGGGGGAGGTAAGCTATCCCCCGCACCTTTGGATCTATAAATAAGCGTCTCATCGTGAAGCTGGAAGGACGGGCTCATGGAAGGATGGCATTCGGCCGCACACCTTCAGAAAAGGTGTGCGAAGCCCTTGCCCCGAAGAATGGCATTAAACTCTGATGGTCCCACCTCAATCTCGAGATATCTTTGGATCCCAGAATCCTGAAACTGTCCGGGCCCGAGTACATTAGTTCGGGCTCCGGATAATGTTCGGCGAGATTGACATGGCTCCAAACTGAATAAAGGAATGGAAGAACTCGTCTCGCAAGCCTATGATGTGAAGATTCCAGAGGACGATCCCCGGCGTTGGAGGCAAGTTCGGGGGCTACTGAGGGAATCATGGACTAAGGGGTCCTCGGGGTGTCGGCCCATTGAACATGGGCCGAACTGGAGAAGCCATATAGTGACGGGAGATCTATGAAGCCGTGGTGTGCCCTCCAAGTCAAGAATGCGCATGATCCCTTTATCCCTTGTTGTAATCTATCTCCGGCAATCCTAACCCTACCAGTGTCTATATAAACCGAGGGTTGTAGTCTTTAAGGCTAGAGCGATATTCATCACCTCATCGCCTTAGGGTTTAGCTCATGCTGATCTTGAGGTAGATCTACTCTGTAAACATACTATGCATCCAATACAATCAAGCAGGACGTAGGGTATAACCTCTTCGAGAGGGCCCAAACCTGGGTAAACATCGTGTTCATCGTCCCTTGTTCCCCATCGACCTTAGATCCACAACTCGGTACCCACTACCTCGAGGTCTGCCGGTTTTGACACCGACACCTGCCCTTCGCCGCCCCCCTTTCCTTGTTTGGCGCCAGGGAGAAGGCAGGAGGGGAAGCGCCCCCCTTTCCTTTCCCTCATGTGGAGGGGAAAGGCAGGAGGGCCTAGCCCTCCCCTTTTTCCTTTCTAGGGCCGGCGGCCTAGAGGTGGGGGCGCACCAGCCCCTTGTGGGCTGGTGTGCTCCTCCTCTTGGCCCATTAGGCCCATAGACCTCCCGGGGCCTCCCGGAACCCCTTCCGGTGTTCCGATGAATACCCGGTTCACTCCGAAACCTTTCCGATGTCCGAATAGCATTGTCCTATATATTGATCCTTACCTCCGTACCATTCCGGAGCTCCTCGTCATGTCCGAGATCTCATCCGGGACTTCGAACAACATTCGGTCACCAAATCACATAACTCATATAACACTATATCGTCAATGAACGTTAAGCGTGCAGAACCTACGGGTTCGAGAACTATGTAGACATGACTGAGACACCTCTCCTGTCAATAACCAATAGCGGAACCTAGATGCCCATATTGGCTCCTACATATTCTATGAAGATCTTTATCGGTCGAACCTTATGACAACATACGTAATTCCCTTTGTCTGTCAGTATGTTACTTGCCCGAGATTCGATCATCGTTATCTTCATACCTAGTTCAATATCGTTACCGGCAAGTCTCTTTACTTGTTCTGTAATACATCATATCGTAACTAACTCTTTAGTCACTTTGCTTGCAAGGCTTCTCATGATGTGTATTACCGAGAGGGCCCAGAGATACCTCTCCAATACACGGACTGACAAATCCTAATCTCGATCCATGCCAACTCAACAGACACCTTCGGAGATACCTACAGAGCATCTTTATGATCACCCAGTTATGTTGTGACGTTTGATAGCACACAAGGCATTCCTCTGGTATCCGGGAGTTGCATGATCTCATAGTCGAAGGAATATGTATTTGACATTAAGAAAGCAATAGCAATAAACTGAACGATCATATGCTAAGCTAACGGATGGGTCTTGTCCATCACATCATTCTCCTAATGATGTGATCCAATTATCAAATGACAACTCATGTCTATTGTTAGGAAACCTTAACCATCTTTTGATCAACGAGCTAGTCTAGTAGAGGCTCACTAGGGACACGTTATTTGTTTATGTATCCACACATGTATTTAAGTTTCCAGTCAATACAATTCTAGCATGAATAATAAACATTTATCATGATTAAGGAAATATAATAATAACCATTTTATTATCGCCTCTAGACCATATTTCCATCAAGGCGACCATGGCAGCGAGGCGTACATGGTTGGCCCGGTAGTCGGCATGCCAGCGCCCAGTGGCACGGGTACTTGCCCAGCAAGATCGGGTACCCAGCAGTCTGCTGAATGTCTATTTGACCCCAGCAACTTTGGGATGCTGCCGGGGATGCCACGGCAAGGTTCCACCTCGCTTTCCCCTAATGGAATTCCCGACGCGTCAAGATCCTTCATACGCATTCCATGTGCAGAGGAAGAAGATCTTCGCGTGTGACGTTTCCAGTGGAGGGAGAAAGGAGGGAGGGCCATCCTTTTTGAACAACAAAGATTGCAGTAAAAGGAAAAGCTAAGTTCCCTTCACTCGAACCTGATGATTGTATAAGAAACCTGCAGGCGAAGGAACCCCACCGTGGTCATTTGCGGCCTTGCCTATTTAGAGCCCGCTCAACAACTCAGGTGGCTGCATTTGATAGCGTTGAAGGGTAACCTGTCGGTGGAAACACTGCCAGCAGGCTGCTGAGGATCCGTCCTCAAAGTGCTCGTGGCTAGTGGTTAGCCCCGGTAAGATTCCATCATGCATAGGGTGCTGAAATTATACAAAGACAAGAAACATATTAAAAGCAAAGGGATAGCATAAGTTCATATGACTACTTGAAAGTAATATTACACCACGAAAGTAGTAAAGACCTAACACAAGGGCAAAATGTGTTCTTTTTGCTTGGCAGCATTGCGACAAATGGAGCATAAAAGTTTAATCACGGCGGCCTCCTTGGACCCTGGGGACTTGGAGCACTTTGTCGGCAAGAGGTTCGACGATCTTCTCAGCAGCCGAAGTGTCCGTACCCGCCGACAGCTTCTTGAAGGCGTCAGAAAGGTCAACTTCGGGATAACGCTGGGCAAGGTTGAGCAGGACTATGAAGAGAGCGTCCCGGGCAAATTTCTTGGACTCCCTGGCGAAGCAAATAGATCTGTCAGCTTCATACATCTTCAGCCCTTCGATGAGGCCCTCGAAGAAGTATCTCAGCTTAACACTCGGGACTTCATGCTTGTTGACGGAAAAGATCCAGCTCTTCATGTTCATGGTGGCAATCTAGGAGGAGATGCGTTCATCTATGTCGACCAGGCTCTTCATCCAAAGTTCGTATAGTTCAACCTGGTGTTTGAGCTTGAGCTCGGCATCTTCCCGGAAGATTTTTGCTGTGACCAGCTCCCCCACCAAGGGTTTCTCTTGGCCCTTGGCTGATTCGAGATATGTTTCCAAGGTGGCAAGCATGGCTTTCAGGTCCTTGACAACATCGGTGGCATCATCTAGATCCTTGCCCTTGGATGTAAGTTGCGATTGCAGCCCCTCCAGAGTGGTGGCTGGCTTATGAACTTATTCTTTGAGAGCCTCGATCTCCTTTTTGCTCCCAGCAAGGTCCATCTCTATCCTTCCCACTTGGGTCTCAAGGTTTACCTTAGCGTTGTAAGTAGTAGCAAGATTATCAGCGACCTCCTAGTGTTTCGCGGCCGAATCTTGGGTTTGCGCGTCGATGGCGTTCTTGTGGCCGTCCTCCAGATCCTTTGTCCACTGCTAAACTGGAGCTTCTAGTTCATCATCGTTGCCACAGAGGGTGATAGAGGCGAAGGTGTCTTGTCTTTCGGAGAGTAGACTTTGACGATCCGACTACGAACATGCGAGGACGTCGCTCCTTAGCAATCACTAAACCAACTCTGAGAGGTTATTGACCATGCCGGAGCACGATCAACCTGACCACTAAGGTCTATTTCCTGCAAGCAACCGAAGAACAAGCAAGAAACTAAGATTGCAATCTGGATATTGCGAATATAAGATGAAAGCTTTATTGATCAAGGTGGGGTTCTGTGACGTCTTGGTCTGGTCGTTGAACACAAACGAAGTACGCAAAGTTGTAGCTATGGTGAACTTTTAATCTAAACAAAACCCAAAGTCTAAATGACGCCCTAAGGGTTGTATATATGGAGGAGTAGGGGGGAATTTTGTGACCCCTTGTAGGAGGGGTCCGAAACCAACCCTAACTTTATTTCCCCACACATACAGACTCTAAAAACAGCCTATACTTAAGTATTTTGAAATTACATGGGCCTGGCACAAAAATAAGGTGGCGCAGCACCTAAAATAAGCTATGGACGAAATTTATGAAGGGCATCTTGTATATTTCATCCATGTCCTTGTAGGTCATCACGGAGGCTTCAAAGTGCTGAAATATGCACTAGAAACGCCATTCTGGTTCCTTTCGCGCGCGCCTTCATCTCCATGCTTGGTCCTGCTCCAGTGTTCATCCCTCTTGTCCATGCTAGGCCCTTCATTAGTAATCAACACAAATGTATCCAATTTAGGCAGCATCATATTCTCATGAACATTAGAATTGTTACCAAGAAACGAAAGTACCTGCAAATTCAATTGGCGTGCGTGAGCTCTAGTAATTGGTCCAGTATGAATAGCACCAGGGGCTGGGGCTGTAACAATGGTATTGATGTCCTCATCATCCTCCCCACTTGAAATGAAGTCGTCCTCGACGGAAGCTCATCATCCTCACCCAAATAAGGCTTCAAATCAGCAATGTTAAAAGTGGGACTAACCCCAAAATCTGCAAGCAGCTCAAGTTTATATGCATTATCATTTATTCTCTCTAACACCTTAAAAGGACCATCAGCACGTGGCTTTAGCTTTGATTTGCGCAAATCAGGAAATCTATCCTTACGCAAATGTAACAAAACAAGATCTCTAGATGCAAACACAACACATTTTCTACCCTTATCTCCAGCAAGTTTATATTTAGCATTCAGACGCTCAATGTTCTCCTTAGTTATCTCATGCATTTTTAAGATCAATTCAGCATGTTGTTTAGCATCAAAATTAACCTTCTCCGAAGATGGAAGAGGCAACAAATCAATAGGTGCACGAGGTAGGAAACCATACACAATTTCAAAAGGGCACATCTTAGTAGTAGAATGCAGCGAACGATTATAAGCAAATTCAATATGAGGTAAGCATTCTCCCCACATTTTCTTGTTAATCTTCAAAACAGCCCTAAGCATAGTAGACAATGTTCTATTGACTACTTCAGTTTGTCCATCAGTTTGGGATGACAAGTAGTACTAAAAAGCAGTTTAGTCCCCAACTTAGCCCATAAACATCTCCAAAAGTGGCTAAGAAATTTAGTATCACGATCTGAAACAATAAAATTTGGCACACCATGCAAGCGAATAATGTGTAGCAAGTATATCCTCCGTATTCTTCACGCCAAAGTGTCCCATTAATCCTCCTCCATGCCCCTCCTGCAACAACAAAAGACGAACGAAGCTAGCTGGAATGCATAGCTTGTTAGCACGAAAGACAAATCCATCGTTAACGACGAACTTGTTCCATGTTCTCCCTTCTTTACAATTCTGCAATACATCTTTAAATTTAGCATCATGCACATATTGATCTTTGATGGTCTCCAAACCAAATATTTTAAAGTCAAGTTGTGAAAGCATAGTATAACGATGAGACAATGCATCAACAATAACATTTTCTTTACCCTTCTTGTGTTTAATGACATAAGGGAAAGTCTCAATGAATTCAACCCATTTAGCATGTCTACGGTTCAGTTTTGTTGACTTTTAATGTGTTTCAAAGATTCATGATCAGAATGTATAACAAATTCTTTGGGCCATAAATAATGTTGCCATGTTTCTAAGGTCGGAACAAGAGCATATAATTCTTTATCATAAGTAGAATAGTTCAGACTAGGCCCACTCAATTTTTCAGAAAAGTATGCAATAGGTTTGCCATCTTGTAAAAACACACCTCCTAATCCAATTCCACTAGCATCACATTCAAGCTCAAAAGTCTTATTAAAATCAGGAAGTTGGCGTAAAGGAGCATGTGTCAACTTATCTTTCAATACCGTGAAGGCTTCTTCCTATGCGGTACCCCAAACAAAAGGCACATCCTTCTTTGTAAGCTTATTGAGAGGTGTAGCAATGGTACTAAAATCTCTCACAAAACACCTATAGAAACCAGTGAGTCCAAGAACACTCCTCACTTGTGTGACCGTTTTGGGCTACGACCAACTCTCCATAGCTGCAATCTTGGCTTTATCAACTTCATTTCCCCGTGGAGTAACAACATAGCCAAGAAAAGATACTCGATCGGTGCAAAAGGTGCAGTTCCCAAGGTTACCAAACAAACGTGCATCACGTAGAGCAATAAAAACAGCACGTAAATGTTCCAAATGTTCTTCCAAAGATTTGCTATAAATCAGTATATCATCAAAATAGACTACCACAAATCGTCCAATGAAAGCACGTAAAACTTCGTTCATTAATCTCATGAAAGTACTAGGTGCATTAGTTAACCCAAAAGGCATGACTAACCACTCATATAATCCAAACTTAGTTTTAAATGCTGTTTTCCATTCATCTCCCAATTTCATACGAATTTGATGGTATCCACTACGCAAATCAACTTTGGAGAATATTGTAGAGCCACTCAATTCATCAAGCATATCATCTAGCCTAGGAATAGGATGACGATAACGAATAGTAATATTATTAATGCCTCTACAATCAACACACATGCGCGATGTACCATCCTTTTTAGGCACTAGTATAATTGGAACAGCACAAGGACTAAGAGATTCATGTATATAACCTTTGTCGAGTAGCTGCTGTACTTGACGCATAATCTCCTTCGTCTCCTCTGAATTGGTACGGTATGGCGCACGGTTTGGCAGCGATGCACCGGGAATTAAGTCAATCTGATGCTCAATCCCTCGAATAGGTGGTAATCCCAGTGGCAGGTCTTGTGGAAAGACGTCAGCGAACTCCTGCAAAATGTTAGTGACAGCAGGAGGCAAAGAGGAAGGCACATCCTCGACTGAAAATATTGCCTCTTTGCACACAAAAGCATAGCAAACAGATTTGCTGAAATCTAGATCATCAATATAAGATTTGGTGGCAAGTAAATATGCACTTTTCAATTTAATTTCAGAAGCAACACTAGATGGTTTATTATTAGGCTTCATTTGTTGCTCAAATTCTTTTGCCACAATCTGATTTTCACTCTTATTTTTCTCCTGTTTTGCTTTATTAGCTCTATTAATATCATCTTTCAAAATGGAATCAGGAGACATAGGAAGCAAAGTAATATGTTTATCCTTATGAACAAGAGTATACTAATTGTTTCTACCATGGTGTACAGATTTTTTATCAAATTGCCATGGTCTACCAAGTAATAAGGAACATGCTTGCATGGGTACCACATCACAATCAACATAATTAGCATATGTAGAGATACTAAAATGCACACGAATAGTACGTGTTACCTTAACCTTGCCACTGTTGTTGAACCATTGGATGTAGTAAGGATGTGGATGTGGTCTTGTGGTGAGAGATAGCTTGTCCACCATCTCCATGCTAGCCAAGTTGTTGCAGGTCCCTCCATCTATGATGACGCAGACATAGCGTTCCTTCAGAACTCCCTTTGTATGGAAGAAATTATGCCTCTAATTTTGCTCAGCTTGTGTGACCTGCACACTCAAAACACGTTGAGCAACTAAACTTTCATAGCTGTCACCATCTTTAGCAGCCATGTATTGCGTCTCATGATCAGAATCGTCTCCACCGTGTTCTTCACTTGTAATAAGAGCCAAAGTCTCCTCATCATAGTCACTAGAGGACTCATACCCACCATCCTTAGTAGCAATCATAACACGCGGAGATTTGCATTCTCTCGCAAAATGACCTCTACCCTTACAACGACGACAAATAATATCATGTGTCTGCCCTGTTGATGCCATGGATGAAGAAGAGCTCTGTGTAGGCCCAGTAGGTGTGCTCTTGGCAGATAGTGGTGGTAGTGCCTGCTTTCTTGTATCATGACTGGAAGTGGCAGCTAATGGAGGTGCCGGTGTAGCAGAACATGAGGAAGTAGAAGATGCACACGGTGTCCATGATGAAGGTCGACCTGCAGAAAAGTTAGTTCACGCCAATGCCTGTCGATCCTGCACTTCACGTTCAGCTTTGCAAGCAAGATGGAATAAAAGAGTGATATTATTATACTCCTTATACTCTAAAATGGTCTGAATCTCTTTATTTCATCCACCCATAAAATGTGCAAGCATAGCTTCATTATCCTAAACAGTACCACATCCAATCATGCCAGTTTGTAATTCCTGATAATACTCCTCTACAGAAATTTTTTCCTTGTCTCAAACGCTGCAATTTTTGAAGTAAATCATGTTGATAATATTGTGGAACCTAACGAGTACACATAGCTATTTTCAAAGAAGCCCAAGTAGTAGGGATATTACCATGATATATTCTACAATGTTCAGACCACCAAACAGAAGCAAAACTAGTGAATTCACAAATAGCAGCAGCAAGACGTCTATCCTCAGGATATTGTAAGCATGTGAAACGTTGTTCAGTTTCTAATTCCCAAGTAAGATATACATCACGAATGTATCTACCCTCAAAAGGTGGAATATTCAATTTTAGTTTAGGAATATGGTCAAAATCTCGTATTCGAGGTGGTGTTGTAGCCCTACAGTTGCGATTATAAGCATGAGGATGACCTGGTGGTGGTGGTGCTGTTGGTTGCACATAGTTCTGATTTTGATCAACCTCATCCTCGTAATAGTCCTCCACCTCTGCAGTAGCAGCAGGAGCTACAGAAGCATCAACAGCAGTAGCAGCGGCACCAGAAGTTTGTCCTGGCTCAAGAGGAACACGCTGCGCTCGCCATGCTGGATCGCGGCGTGGAGGTTGTGGTAGACGTGCGAGTACTGCATCAAACTTGGCGTCCAACTTGGTGTCAATTGTCTTCTCAACGTCATCAATCCTCTCTAGTGCCTTTCCAAAGCTGGGCATCACGTCTTCCACCTGTTGACTCAACATTTCTTGAAAATTATCATGAAGCTCCTTCTTCGTCATGTTCTCCCAGTCAATCTCGTTGACTTGTGGTCCTGCCATGGTTAGCAGCAATAGAAACACACAAGAATATGATCCTACAGACTACTAGAAAGTGGTGGTGGTGGTGGGGTTGACAAATCCTTCAAGCAAATCTCAAATTCTTACCAGTTCTTACCCAGCAGCAGGTGACGATCGGCAACCGTTGTAGTCAAAACTCTCAAAGCCTGCACAGAGCGATTGCCAGGTGGTGTCAAACGCATGATGTAGATGTATGTGGAGCTAGGAAGGCTTATGATATGGTAGCAAAAATGTCAGCAATAATCAATTCAGAGATGCAAAGTTCAATAAACGCTCAATGACGGTACTGTGCTGGTCCTAGGCTGGACCTTGCTAGAGACGCGAGCCTAGAACACTACCAAAATCACGGCGCGGCACGTAAACAAGGGAGGAGCACACTCTGAATTTTTTTAAATTTTTTTGCACTTTTTTTCCTCTTTTTTTATTTCGCAACAATTTTTTTGAAAAAGTCTACAAATGGTCTAAAAACTGGAACTATTTTTCTTGTACGGGTAACACGGAAGTTGGGGAATCCGACTTGTTCACGACTCGTTGTATCGCGTGATCTAAAACCCAAAAATAAAGGAACATATACTGGACTCGGACTGGTGGCGGAGATGAATTTGGTGGAACTCGGACTGGTGATGGTATATGATGGGCGGTGGAGCACGGACTAGGGGCGAATCTATGGTGGAGGTGGACTCGGATTGGCGTGATGGTGACCTGAAGGATGTATATGAGTCGGATTTGTGGCGAATATGCGGTGGATGTATATGGACTCGGATTGGCAGCGAATATTTGGTGATGGTATATAGCGGCAGCGATGATGATGGTGTGGCAGCGACGTGAAAACCTGTGACCAGAACTCGAAACTCTAAGGTAACTAGACGCTAAGCCCAGCAACTCGACAAGACGATGCAACCGCAAATTCAACAAAGCAAAACTCAAAATATTATGCAAAGGCACAGATTGGTTCGGATATGATGTCTAACCCTAATTTTTTTGGCTTTTTCGTTGACTGTAGGTATGAAGAACAGACTCGATCTAAACTATGAAAAACTGGAAAATCTCACCGAGCAACCTGGAAATCTGATACCACTTGATAGAGGCGAAGGTGTCACATCTTTCGATGAGATGGTGATTATCGTTTCGGAGAAGTAGACTTTGACGACCTGTCTACGAACATGCGAGGATGTCGCACCTTAGCAATCGCTAAACCAACTCCGAGAGGTTATTGACCACGCCGAAGCACGATCAACGTGACCACGAAGGTCTATTTCCTGCAAGAAAATGAAGAACAAATAAGAAACTAAGATTGCAATCTGGATATTGTGAATATAAGATGAAAGCTTTATTGATCAAGGTGGGGTTCTGTGACGTCTTGGTCTGGTCGTTGAACACAAACGAAGTACGTGAAGTTGCAGCTATGGCGAACTTTTAATCTAAACAAAACCCAAAGTCTAAACGATGCCCTAAGGGCTGTATATATGGAGGAGTAGGGGGGAATTTCGTGACCCCTTGTAGGAGGGGTCCGGAACCAACCCTAACTTTGTTTTCCCACACATACGGACTCTAAAAACAGCCTATACTTAAGTATTTTGAAATTACATGGGCCTGGCCCAAAAATAAGGTGGCGCGGGACCTAAAATAAGCTATGGATGAAATTTATGAAGGGCATCTTGTATATTTCATCCATGTCCTTGTAGGTCATCACGGAGGCTTCAAAGTGCTGAAATATGCACTACAAACGCCATTCTGGTTCCATTCGCGCGCGCCTTCATCTCCATGCTTGATCCTGCTCCAGTGTTCATCCCTCTTGTCCATGCTAGGCCCTTCATTAGTAATCAACACAAATGTATCCAATTTAGGCAGCATCATATTCTCATGAACATTAGAATTGTTACCAAGAAACGAAAATACCTGGTAATTCAATTGGCGTGCGCGAGCTCTAGTAATTGGTCTAATATGTATAGCACCAGGGGCTATGGGTGTAACAATGGTATTGATGTCCTCATCAGAGGGTGGCCACGAGAGCCTCTTCCTAGGGGCGGATATCCTTCTCTCTAGCGTTAAGAAGCGCCTCGCGCTCCGTCAGCTGGATATCTCGAGCCGTTGCCTTCTCCTTGTCGGCGGCCAGCTTTTCCGCCTGCCGCATGAGGGATTGGACTTGCACCTAGTACCACTCGCATAACTCCTTGCCCTTGTCCCTTAGTTGCCGGTCCATGAGGTTGACGGAGTTGTGTTCTTCTTGGATTTCCTGCCACCTCTAGACGTACCTCTCTTGCACATCCTTGAACCCAGCAGCCATTGTCTCCAGGAAGGCCAGGCCTTTGGTACAATCGTCGGGATCACCTACTTCCTTGGCCCTTTGGGTCAGGGGCGTCAGTATGCGGTTGATTTCCTCATCAAAGTTCACCCCAGCCAGGATGGACAAGCCGGGGGCTGCTGGTCCAGAATGAGCGATGGTTAGCGCCAAGCTGCTCGGAGAGGGTTGCGATACTGTTGGGAGTGGAGGTACAGTCAAGTTTGATGCGTCAGATTGGATGGACGCCTTGTCCACAACCGTCTTGATAGGATCGGACACGCCGCCGGAGAGTTTCTCAGTTTCTCCAGGGGCCTCTCGGATATCCTCGAAGGCTTGTTCGCGCCCCTCATCTACGGCAATCCTGACAGCCTCCGCAGCGGCATCTTTCCCTATGTTGGCCACCTCCTCCAAAAGTTCTCTCTCTTCAAGTGATGGGGCTGTGAACAAGATCAAGGGCAGGAAGAGAGTGAGGATCGAAGGCTCAAATCAAGGACCAAGAAAGCAAATATATTCAGAGAAAGGGTTCAAAAGTAAGTGGATTACCTGCTGGTGACTATTGAGAAAGGACTTTCCTTTCCACGACAACATTCATCGCCGGTGCATGATTAATGGCTACCTCCTCGACAGAGGTGTCCTCAATGCGAGCAGATCCTGCGGTGGAGGCCCTTGCTGGCGAATCCCCTCCTCGGACGTTGGTTGATGGAGATGCCGGGGGAGTCGCCCCTTCTTTGCGGGTTTCTTCCTGGTGGCCCCCTCCCATCTCCTTGTCAGGCGACGGAGGAGAAACTTCGATGTCCCCGTCAGCGAACAGGGTCTGTCCCATGCCGTCGCGTGTGGGACTGGGCCGGGGGCTGAGTGCGGCGGCGTCCATGGCACTCCCCGCCAAACCGGTGCCCAACGCAGAGCCTGGCTCCGCTGTCGATCTGGCCCATTTGGTTCAGCACGCGAGAGTCTCTTCGTCCCTGCCAAAATCAGTAGCACAAGATTAGTTGACAATCGAACAAAAAACAAGGAACAATTCAATGGGAGAAGTCAAAGTTTCTCCCACTCTCGATCGTTGAGCATGGCATCTAGCTCGTATGCCAGGGGCGGAGGTGATTCTCTAGTTCTCTTGAGCACTGGTGGAGTCTTGATTGCTGGCGGAATCCGGCTTGCCGGTGGGCTAGGATCAACTCCCGTAACAACCCATTGCCGGGAGGGCGGAGTTTGAGCCTGGGAGAGGCGAGCGAATTGGCGGCGCACCACTTCCTTCGTGCTGCCCTTGGTGGTCATCTTCTTCACTTTGGGGCCAGCCTGCGACGAGGAGGGGACCTCCGGTTCCTGGCTGCCCCTCTTGCGAAGGCGATGCCGTTTGCTTTGGGGCCTGAGGGCCCACCTCGAGCCCTTCTCCCTCATCAAGCACTTCAGCCTCCTGGGGCCCGCCAACCTCGGCCCCGGCAGTTGCAGCCCTGATCGCCTCGAGCCTGACAACCTCATCATCGGCATGCTCCTCGTGCTCCTCATCTGAGGAGTTCTCGTCACCTGGGTTCCCCTCATCATCATTGCCATCCGCTTCTCCCCCGACAGCCTGAAATCTCCTAGCTTCTTCGAGCCTGCTAAGTATGTACGCTTGCTCCTCCTCGATGGTGCCCTTGGTGAAGTCCGTCTCTTTCCTAGTGGCCTTCTCTTCCAAGCGACAGACCCATTCCATCTCATCCTCCAAGGTGGGCAAATCCCAGTCTGCCTTGACCCCATTGGCATTGCAGTCAGGCATCCACTAGAGGATTTGGCCCACGGCGGAGTTGATGTGCAGCGGGATGAAACTCGCCAGCAAATGGAAGGTGCCGGTCCTGCGGAACAACGGCTCACACAACCAGGCATGGCTCATGACCGTCAGGTTATTGCCACGGCCTGGGTAAAGCTGCATCCTATCAGCAACATTCTTGTACTCCCAGGCAAATATGTCCCTCTTCTGCAGCGGCGCGATGCAGCACTGGAGGTAGTCGGCTCCCACATGCTCAATGGTTAGCCCGACAGCTTTGAGACGGGCGATCTTGTTTAGTGCCGGGCGGAGTTTGGCGTTGGTAGCACCCAAGGCACTCCAGCCGTCGCCGCGCACCACGTGCTCAGTTCGCGACAAGCAGAACGGCGGGGCTTCCTTGTCTTGGATCCAGCACCAATCGCCTCCCCACTCCTCCCACTTGCCATGCAGTTGCCGCCAAGGTACCCCCAGTCCTGTTTCTTCCCCAGCGAGGAAAAAGATATATTCCCCGAAAGAGATTTGTCTTCAATCCAAGGGATGTAGAAGTGGCGAAACAGGTCCATATTGGGGACGACCCCAACAAAGTCCTTGCACAGATGAGCGAAACCACCATGCACGTCATCGCGTTGGGTGTGAAATCCAACAGGCGGAATCCATAAGCATACATCATGGCGCAGAAGAAATCAGAAAATGGAGAAGAATGGCCGCAATAAAAATACGCGCAGAAGACGGTAACCTCGACGACACCATTGTATATTCCCTTGCCATTGCATTGTTAACCCCCGAGCCCATTTTGTGTCACTTGCCTATTGAGACTAGCCATTGAGTGTTGCCGGGAATGTTACTTGTGCACATTAGTGATCATCGATCTACACCTTCCATTGCATACATACCATATCATCTTGGTATCCTCATCTTGGTATCATTATATCATCTCTTGTGTCACAAGATTGTTCCCGCATATACACAATTGCTATCTTGGTTTGTGCATTTCGCATAGTGGCCATAAAAAAAGAAGGAAAAAAGCTTTTAAGCAAAGAGTGAGCAAAGAGCTTGTAAGCAAACAACCATAGCATTGCCACATTGCATATCATACTACCATATTGATCATCTTCGATCATCATGTGCAAATCACCGAGAACCATATATACATAGCATACTTGGGATAGAAGTCATTGCATTTTTGTCTCTTATAGGGTGTGCACAAGTGTCGTATCCGCCTATTGAGCAATCGTGCTAGCATCTCCCTAGAGTTGTGCAACAAGAGCATTTTTGGTGGATTCCACATTTTAATCTCGTTCCTTGGTTGCACGACCCCATTTATCTATCCGTGTGCGTGTTTCTGTGTGCCATTCTTTGCTATTGGTCTACTTGTTTCACTTGCTAATTTGTGAATCTCTTTCAACATTATTAACTCTTGCTAACATTTTGCATAAAAAAATTGTGCCACTGTCCTCACCAAGCTACTCCATAAGTGTTACTTGTGTAGGTGTGAGAATTGACAAGATCCAGTACCAATTGTGCTACTTCCATAATACCATATTGGGTGATCATTGATCCAGCTTCAACATTGGAAAAGGTACATTTGGTATAGTTCTTCCCTTTCTTCCACTCACATTTGCTCGAATCTTGTGATGGATAGGCAGAGCACATCTACTTCGGTATACGACAACAATGACGAGTTCGATGCCACAAAAAACTTCTTCGACGCCAAGATGGATGCTCAAATGGAGGAGCTCAAAGTCCTCATCAAGGCCTACAAGCGGTCTTCCTCATCTTTGAGATGACGCTCAAGTGCACATGCTTCTGAGCTACCATCTCCGGCAAGGTCACATCGACATCGACACCATCACCGACGAGAACGTGAAGGTCAAGAGCTCAACACCAACAACCGCTCAACAACTTCACCATCGACCTTGGCATCTTCACCAAGCGACTTCAAGACATCTTCTCCTTTGGACATGCGGCATATTCACCAACAAGACCCTCATGATTATGCTCAAGAGAAACTCACCAAGGTCAAGTTCGCGACTTCCACAAGCTACTACAACCTCGACACCGACCACGAGATTCCTTTCTATGGGACTCAAGACCCTGAGGAGTATCTCGACTGGGAGCGCAAGATGGACGACTACCTCAAGCTACTTCAAGTCCCTTCTGAAGATCAAGTGAAGTGCACCACAAGTAACTTCCACGACTACGCGTCGACATGGTGGCTTCATACACCTTCAAAGAACTTCGATATGAGTTGGCCCAAGACGAAGAGAGCTATGCGGCGAGAGTTTTTGCCTTCCACCTACATGGAACAACTTCAACAACAATTGGAGAACACCATCCAAGGATCCAAGTCCATCGAAGAGTACTTCAAGGAGAAGAAGAAAGCCTTGTGACGAGCCGGCATGCACGACCCCATTTCTATGAAGTTCCACTTCATGATGGGATTGAATAACGACATCTCCAAGACTATCTTCCTCGAGAACTACAAGTCCCTTGACGACAACTACATTGGTGCTCTCAAGCCGGAACAAGAACTCATGAAGGCCAAGGCTTCTCCAACCCAAGCACACACTACTGCAGGATGCTGCTAACGCGACACTACGATCAGAGACCCTTTGATGAAACTGTGTGCGATGCATTAATCGCAAACGGGGATGTAAAAAACCCGTCAAAAAAGATGCAAAATGTTTGCGATGGCGGAGACATCAAACACGGTTCAGATTTTAATTACGTGTGCGATGCGGGGCATACGGTTGATCCAGAAGAACTATTTGCGATGAGTCAGAACAACATAAACGGGCAGCCATATCAATGTGTGTGCGATATATGGCATACAGTTCGCTCCGATGAACTGTGTGCTATTAGGGAATGCAACAGAAACGGTCAGCCAGATCAAGGTGTGTGTGATATACGGCAAACGGTTCACTCGGACGAACTGTTTTTGATTAGGGAAGAGAACAGAAACGGATCAACTTAACAAGATGTGTGTGATATGCAGCGCCGCGGCCGCCTCAACGGCGAGCAACCACGTGGTCAACCTTCTGGCACCCCGTGGGAGGCGCCACGGCGCATCCATAGGACACGATGGTGATATCTTGACCGTGTGTGATAGTGGGCAGACACGTACACGTACATCCGAGAACGCGGGCCCACGTTTCAGGCTTCCGATGCGTGGCATATGATTGATCCAAAAGAACTATTTGCGATGAGCCAGAACAACATACCGGGCTTTGTAGGCCCAGAACCATCAATAAATTTTGACCTTGTTTCTCGTCACATTGCAGATTACAACGCAATAAGTAATTGCAAATCTGTTCACACCTATCAAACTAATATGTGTTCACAATTAGCACTAGGCTATAAAAACTACCCACTCGAAAATTACTTCACAGTTCCTCTCCTCATCACCCACAAAACTGGCCTTTCTTATCAAGTCGTTCCGCCATGACCGGTAGGAGGAGTTTCGGGTGGACATATAACTAGGCAGCAAAGACCAAGGCCGCGAAAGCACTAAAGAGGTCCCGCCGCGAAGCGGCGGCCGCAGCAGAGATGTCCCGGCGCGCCGCGGAGCCCTCGAACGAGCTCTCACGGGCACGTGAGGGCTCTCACAAGCGCACTCGCCGCGTCGGCGATCGCGACGAGCTGGCGTTGCTGAAGTCCTTGGCCGGCGACGACGACATTCTCGTTGGCCTCATTAAGCAGCAGGAGCTGGTCGACGGCTTGATGAAGCTGCTCGAGATCAGCGATGCCTCGGTTGACAAGGCAATCGGCCTCGTCGAGCAACTCATGGGTGACAATGTGAAGCTCCTCAAGGCGCTCGCCGAGAAGGAGGAGGAGGCCGCCGTCTGGAAGATGCTGCATGAGCAGAGCAGGGCCTCGGGGATGACGCTGACAGCGGTCATCAAGGAACTGATGGGTGACTTGAGGAAGCTCCGGATCGAGCGCGAGCAGGAGGTGGAGGAATCCGTGGCTGCATTCAAGCAAAGTCGTGAGGAATTGAAGAAGGAGCTGGAGGATGTCGTCGCCCGGTGATCCATCGACGAGTAGAGACAGTAGCGACCCAGATCATTGTCTGCGATTTCCTTCTTCTCTTGCCCCCGTGTCTTCCGGGCATTGCCGCATGTGGCATTTTAAATTATCCAGAATATGTAAGACAATTATTATCTGCGCCATTGTAAATTTGTCGTCGTATTATCCGTTGCCATTTTATTTGTCGTCGTATTATCCATTGCCCTATGTGGCAATTTAAATTAGGCTGGAATACGAGTTGAAAACACGAACAAAGCAAATGCTGCCATGGGATCACAAGCAAACACCCTCCATCCAGGTGCTTTAATTAACCCATTAATGGAGAAGTTGTGAGCGAGGCGGGAGGCGGCTGGTGCATGGAGGTTAAAGAGCTCGCTTCCCGGTGAGCATGGGCGGCCTTGCTGCTCGCATGTGTCCCGTCGAGCCTGCGAGGTGGACAGGATGCACGCGTCCCGTCTAGCCTGCGTGGCGGACTGCTCGCATGCGTCCCGTCGAGCCTGCACGGCGGACTTCTCGCACTCGTCCCGTGTAATCAAACACCTGCACGCACGCCACCGAGTATGGTTAAATTTAGACACTATTCATATAATACAACCATTTGCGATATTAACGTGTAAGCTATTTGTTTCAAAAAGGACTTCGTTGGCTATTAATGTGTGCGCCTTGTCTCAAACTGGACGATTTTTTTTACCACGGCATATATGTGCCATGTCATGAAACCATGCCAAGTTTCATGTTTTTTGGGTGAGTTTTTATTTACTGGGATTTAAAAACCAAGATTCTCAATGTTTCAGGACGACAAGAAGTTTGTAATTCATTCTCATTCCTTAAATCAGACCTAAACATGCACCCAATGACACATGTATGATTTCCCACCCATTTTGCTTCGCTGGAGCATGTGCTTGTAGTTCAAATTTGAATTATGGACTACATTAAATGCCTAGAAAACTTAATTAATATATACAATGGCCAAACGAACCCTAAACAGTTTCAAATTTCAGCACGACACTCCTGTTATTCTATGTTGCCTGTAGAAAACAAAGTTCAAGGCGAGAAGAGGCAGCGATTATCGTTTCGCCCACAAGAGGGGCATGTTTCCCTACCGGAACCACGAGGGTTGCGAGAAGCTTCGGTTTGTAAGACGCTTGTAATATAGCTTCGCCCAAATTGGACAATTATATGTACCATGTAGTGACACCATGCCAAGTTTCATGATTTCCTGGTGAGTTTTGGATTTACAGAGATTTAAAAACCGAGATTCGCAATGTTTGTGGCCAAGCCAGGACGGCGAGATGGTTGAATTCATTCCCATTCATCCCATGGGACCTAAACATGCACCCCAAGGACACATGTACGTTTTTTCTAGCCATTTTGGTGCACTGGAGCATGTATTTGTAGTTCGGATTTGAATTATGGACATTAAATGCCTAGAAAACTCAATTAATGAATAAAAAAGGTCAAACAAACCCTGAATAATTTCAAAGTTCAGCGCGAATCTCCCGTTGTTCCGTGTTGCGTGTAGAAGAAAATACGAGGCTAGAAGAGGGAGCGATTATAGTTTGGCCCACAAGGAGACACGTTTCCCTATCAAAACCACGAGGGTTCTTGCGACAGGCTTCGGTTTGTAAGAGGTTTGTAATAAAGCTTGGCCCAAATTGGCAATGTTTTTACCATGACATATATGTGCCATGACGTGACACCATGCCACCTTTGATGACTTTCTGGTGAGTTTTGGATTTATGGGGATTTAAAAACCGAGATTCCAAATGTCTGAGGACGAGCCAGGACACCGGTACGGTTGTAATTCATTCCCATTCCTGGCATGGGACCTAAACATGCACCCAAGGACACATGTATAATTTTTCTAGCAATTTTGGTGAACTAGAGCACGTATTTGTAGTTCAGATTTGAATTATGGACATTAAATGCCTAGGAAGCTCAATTAGTGTATAAAAAGGCCAAATGAACCCTGAATAAGTTTAAATTTTAGCACGGATATCCTGTCGTTCCATGTTGCCCGTAGAAGAAAATACAAGGCGAAAAGAGGCAGTGATTACATTTCGCCCACAAGGGGAACATGTTTCCCTATCGGAACCACAAGGCTTCTTTGAGAGAAGCTCCGGTTTGTAATAAAGCTTGGCCCAAGTTGGACAATGTTTTTATCACGACATATATGTGCCATGACGTGACACCATGCCACCTTTGATGACTTTCTGGTGAGTTTAGGATTTACGGAGATTTAAAAACCGAGATTCCAAATGTTTGAGGACGAGCCAGGATGCCGGTACTGTTGTAATTCATTCCCATTCCTCGCATGGGACCTAAACATGCACCCAAGGACACATGTATAATTTTTCTAGCTATTTTGGTGAACTGGAGCATGTATTTGAAGTTCATATTTGAATTATGGACATTAAATGCCTAGGGAACTAAATTAGTGTATAAAAAGGCCAAACAAACCCTGAATAAGTTTAAATTTCAGCAAAGTTATCCTGTCATTCCATGTTGCCCGTAGAAGAAAATACAAGGCGAAAAGAGGTAGTGATTACGTTTCGCCCACAAGGGGGTCACGTTTCCCTATCGGAACCACGAGGCTTCTTTTAGAGAAGCTCCGGTTTGTAAGAGGCTTGTAATAAAACTTGCGCCAAAATGGACGAAAAAAATTCCTCGACATATATGTGCCATGTCGTGACACCATGCCAAGTTTCACGATTTTTGGGTGAGTTTTGGATTTACAGGGATTTAAAAACCGAGATTCTTCTCACGAAATGTTTTCAAATAGCACACGGTTCACTCACGAAAGCCGTGTGCCTACCAAACCGTGATCTGAGTCGTGCGTTCTGATTGGCCAGAACCCAAACCCCACGGATCATACGTCTGCACCGTTGGATGCTCCCAGATTGAACGGCAACCCTCAGCCCTTTCGGCAACACATGCAGTACATGGGTAAGCACTGTGCGCATGCGTCATGCTAGCTCATGCTTCCTTCTTGACTACGTTTTCTAAACAGGCTACCGTTTCCCGCCACTCCTCTCATCGGTTTCCCGCCTCTTCTCCCATCGTTTCCCCGCCTCTTCTCCCATCGTTTTCCCGCTACCAGTGTCAGTGCTCATTGAAGGCTAGGCGGCGACACACCGGCCATGTAAATATATCACACAGTTTCTAAAAGCATATATGGGTGTGATAGGAGGGAGTAGGTCCCATAGGGTGACCAGCGTGAAACGCCTTAATGGCAAGGAGGCAATTCCTATCAGCAAGGGGCGGCTTCCCATCTGCTAGCCTAGTCGAATAGAACGCAGAAGTTAAGCGTGCTCGGGCTGGAGTAGTCCAAGGATGGGTGACCCGGTGGGAAGTTGCATATCTCAAGCTTCATTTAAATGCCATGACACGGTCATTATAGAGATATAAAAATCTCTATAGTGACCTATCATGGCAATTATATAAACCTTGGGATCCTTGTTTTGCTAATTTGTAGACTATGTTTTTATTGGTTATTTTTTGCTCTAAAAAATTAAAGAATGATTGACTTGATCTGTCATGGCGATTATATAAACCTTTTTCAGGTCGCATGCAGGGTATAGGGGGCAGGGTGTTCTGATTGAGCATGTCTCCCTTGTGCGGTTTATAGACGGTGCACATATCTGTGGGCTCCCCGAGGTATATATATTATCCTTTACCGACAATGAGGGGGCCCACACAATCTATCCCTTTGACCCAACAAGGAGAAGGGTTTGACCATGATGGTTTCCTATTGATACTAGTAAGGTACACGTGCATTGCATGCATGAGATTTGGTAACCAAATTATGAATAAATACCACACTATAGCATGTAAGCTTTGAGTCATATATGCATGACATAGATGTTCGTTTAATTCTTATAGTTCATCTCTTTCAAAATCAATTAGTTTTATTAAAAAAATCTATTTTAAGATTCATGGAATTGTGCATTGTAAAGCATAAAGTAAAAACAAATAGTGACAATTCATTTAGAAAAAAAAGTTTGGGCAATTAAGATATGGAAGATTCTAGAACAAAGGAGAAGTGCTTGTGTTTTGAGGTTTGTGCATTATGCTTAAGTTCAACCATGGAGTCTTCTAGATTGTACATGTGGCAGAATCTGGTGGAATGTAGATGATATCCAACGACCAGTAGTGCTCGGATTTGCCATCTCTATACTGTCGGATTGGCTTCATCCAACGTCCAACTTTCAAAGTTATTCGCACACTATATAGGGGTATAGATGTGTGCCATGCAAGACCACATAAAGTTTGAGCGCATGCGTGGGAACTACCCGCCACCCCCCCCCCCCCCCCCCCCCCCGCCGTCTCGAAGTTGGGAAACCGACATCATACGTATTGAACCAGGCTTGGAGTCGGGTATGGTGTTCGGTTTGTAATGTAGTTGGTGGCCCGTCGAAGTTGTGCATTCGGGATTTAAACACATCACACACCACCATATCCATACATATTTTTGGGCTGCATGCAGTGTATACGTGGTCTTCTGATCGACCACGTCTCCCTTGTGCGGTTTTTTGTGACGACATGCATATCTGTGGGCTCCCCGAGTGTATATATACCATCCCTTTGACCGATAATGAGAGGTATGTGTTGGCCATGAATGGATTCCTCCTAGTTCGTGTTAGGGCCGGTCACTGTCACATGTCGCTCAACCAAAGCTCGAGCTCATGCGTTGTCAGGATTCCATCCCACATGCTCGGATTGCTGGGTTCGACCTACATCGTACCCTGCGTATCTCGTCCTTAACTACCTTGCCTTCATGGTTGTTATCTGTATCGAGAGGTAGGCACCACATCTAAATTGTACATTATTCTATATTGAAAACACACATCACCCCTTCCCAACGTACATCATTTTGGGCCGCATGCAAGAGGTGCTGGTTTTGTGGTCCCTCTCGTATGATTTTTATGATGGTTCAATCTATTGGCCCAAGCGGTTTATCGACAACAACAGTTGTCGTTTGACCAAACGATAGATTCATTGGTCTGTCTTATGGTAGGTCATGGCGACATGCATGTATGACCAAAGTATCATTACGTGCATCTACCCCGCTGACACGAAGTGGGAGGTGGTGGGCCAAGCATCCTAGCTAGCTACGACATTATGTCATTATAGATATATCCAAGGGTGCTTTCGGGTTTGCGAGGCAGGTGCCACCAAAGTTGTGCATTGTGTATTTAAAGTTTTAAACATCACACCCAATATTCCTACATATAATTGGCCACTTCCAGGTGGTTCTTGACTTCTGGCCCATCTCATCGATCTTCGACGACGCGCCCAACCGTGGGCCCGCGCGGTCAACGTTTTGCATTGGAATTTTGAACATCACAGACCACCCTTTTCACTCATATATATTTGGGCCACATGCTGGTGTGGCTGTCTTCTGACCCTCTCTAACTTTTTTTTGCTGCAAATACTCTGATGACGCTCAACGGACATGGGTATAATGTCTTAACCGTGTGCGATGCAAGTGCGCTGTGAATCACGACGACTGCGCAAGCGCGAGCAAAGGTGGAGGTACTGGCTCAACCGTGTGCGATGCAAGTGTGCTGTAAAATAACCACGACTGCGCAAGCGTGAGCAAAGGATGCAGGTACTGGCTTAACCGTGTGCGATGCAAGTGCGCTATAAAATCACCACCTGCGCAAGCTAAAGGCAGGTAAGTTTATTTAGAAATTAGGACGAACCGTGTGTGATAGACCAGCTAGCTAGAAATATAAAAACAAACTGCCCGCCTTGAGCGTTGCAAAAATCGGCAATTCCGCCACTTTTCCTTATTATCATACACGCATATTCTTATTGGACCATGTGCAATCTTGGGCACTCCCGCCCCGCATCAATTCCTTTACCCAAATTTTAGTAGCCATCGTACTTCAACCGTCGCCCACACTCCTCCAGCACCGACCTTATAGTAAAATTGCAGTAGCCGAGGCATTTGAACCGTCGCCCTCCCTCGTACCACCATCTCCACCCACCATTACTAAAATTTTCAGTAGCCGCGGCGTATCCTCAAACACCCCCCTCTCCACAGTCCCCCCACCCGGCCCCCTCCCCCCCTCGAACCCTAGCTCGTGGCCGCCGCTGGCGCCGCCGCCAACCCCTGCCGATTTGCCCGTTCCTCCTAGCTTAGATAATAAAGTTCAGGTTACCCAGCGATTCCCATACCGTCGCCCCACTCCCTGAGTTTTTAGATGAGGCCTATGGTGTCCCTCCCCGCCAGATCCACATCCCCTGCTCCAGAATGTCGCAGCCTAAGCTCGACCACATATCCCGGGGAGCCCGACGAGCGTTCGGCCAAGAAGAGGTTTATCATGGCCTCTCCGGCGGACGTTGGCAAGGTGGCCGCCGTTCGCCCCGACCTATCGATCCCGGAGCAACACGTCACTGAGGAAACCGGCGAAGACATTGACTACATTGCCATGCCGAAGGCTTCATGTCAGTGGGCTAGCGTATTACTGTATCTCGGGAAAGCTGGCTACGACATGAAGCTCGTCGACAGCGACGGCTTCACGCGGGCCATGTCATAGGTTAAGTGGTCCATCCCCAACCCCTCTGGTTCATCGCCATTGATCTCTTCGACGGCCCTGCCGCTGATACCCTTCGCCAAGCGGTCAAGGATTTGCGATCCTTATACGCCATCGAGCCCATTTTGTCATTTCTGAAGGACACGTTCTACGGCGGCGGCTTGGGATCCACAATTGCCAAGTCAGATCTCATCGACCACGACCACGACCATGAGGAGGGCACCCACGAAGGTTCTTCCAAGGTGAAACAGCCCATCTGTGACATCAGAGAGCGCACCATGGGTATGTGCTCTTCCAACTATAAGGATCCCGTCCATGAAATGTGAGGCAACATCCTATCAGCAAATCTTACTTTTCTAGCTTGCCAACCCATACCCTTTGTTGTAGTAGCATTTGCCGTGCGGTGCTTTAACTGTGCCGTGTTTAATTATTTCAGTTATGCAAAAATGTATTGTTCAATAGGGCTATGTGATGTTTAAGTATGAATTGTCCACTTCAGTTTCACGAATGGCTATATTTGGTTGTTTATAGTGAGTAGATGCCTTGTTTATCTGTATTTGGTTGTTAGGTTGGTTGCAGTGAGCATTTTTCCAGTTATCGAGCAGATGCCTTGTTTATATGTATTTGGTTCTTAGTTTGGTTGCAGTGAGCATTTGTCCAGTTATCAAGCAGATGCCTTGTTTATCTATATTTGGTTGTTAGGTTGCTTTTCTTTAGCATTTGTCCAGTTTTCAAGCAGATGCCTTGTTTATCTGTATGTGCTTGTTAGGTTGGTTGCAGTGAGCATTTGTCTAGTTTTCAAGCATATGCCCTGTTTATCTGTATTTGCTTGTTAGGTTGGTTGCAGTGAGACTCTGTCCAGTTTTCAATGGCTATATTTGGTTGTTATACTGATCATTTATGCCTTGTTTATTTCAGTCATTCATAATGTGTTGTTCATTATGTGCAAGTCGGAACTGTGCCACTCGACTGCATCAGTACCAGTTTGAACGGCTATATTTGGTTCCAGTTATGCTTGGTGTAGTTAACACATGCCCTTTATTTCAGTTTTACACATTTATCCAGTGTGATGTTTTAGCATTACGTACGTTCTATTCATTTTCAACAATACCAATTTGAATTGCAATATTTGATGGCTGTTAAGCCTGCTGTCGGTAACATTGCCTTCTATTTTATATCTGCTTTAACAGCATGCTGAAACCAACACATTCAAGCTATCATTTGGAGATGATGTTGTTTACCTTTGCTATATTTGTTTGATGTTAAGGTTGCTGTACTTATCATGCCTTTCCACTACTTATGCAGGACAACAACGGGAGTGGCCACCATTTTTCGTCGAGGTTAGCTTCATCCCTTGGCTTGTACTCCCCCTGTCGTTACATAATGTAGTGCATATAGATCCAGGCATAGACACTTGTTAGCTTCTAATATTAACTTGTTGCTTGTAGGTACATATGCCCTTGGCAAGGATCCACGCATCGACCCTTTTTACGTATGGGGCAATGAGATATTCATGAACAAGCATCAAGTGAGGAAACTGATAAGGATTATTAGCAAAAAGATATGAATGGTGGCCAGCAAATTATTTGTTTATGCTCTATCCAACACAACAGTGAGCTATAGGATGGTAACTACAAACTCTGCAGCCTTCTCTTTTTACTGCCCATAATGAGTTGTTAGACAACAATGTCTGAATCTTTTTCATTCGCAGTGGTTCCCAAAGCAGTTCACTGAAGATTACCTCACAAAGTACATGATTTGTGGACACGAAATGAAGGTTAAAGTATTTCATCCAGACTACAACGAGCATCAAGAAGTCATAATGAAGACAGTGAAGGATGGACGGGCAGCCATCACAAGGGGTTGGCCTAGAGTCGTGCGCGCATTACGCATGGAGGAGGGCACAATATTGGCATTCCGCTTCACCTTCTCCAGCAACCAGAATGTCTTTCGCCTCTCTCTTTACAGTCTTTAGTACAACTGTGGTTCATCATTCTTTACTTGGTGCTTCTGTAGTTCTTCAGTATATGTACCTGTGCATCGAATTATGCATTCATGGTTGAACCTATATTTGTAATAAACATGGTTGGATACGAAATAAGTGATTGCCTACTTTCAAATTCAAAACATGTGATTTTTAAATTAGGGACTAATTAGGGATTACACTGCACACAGTTTGCGAAAGAGAAACGTCTGCGATAGACGTGGAGATCAGACACGTTTCTAGGATCCACTATGTGTGCGATCAATCTCCACTGCACACATGATCAGCCAAGAAAAAACGTGTGCAATTAACAATAGCATCGCACACAGTTCTTTCTTATTAAATGTTTGCGATAGTCACCTTATTACACATGCTTCAAAATTATGGACTGTTTGTGATGTTGTGCGCATCGTAAACGTTTTGTGATAGAAGAACGCGTGCGATGTACATACTAACGGAAACGTATTCCTTGGATTGACTGTGTGGAATGTACATACGAACGGAAACGTTTAGTGGGGACTGACTGTGTGGGATGTACTTACGACCGAAAACGATTTCGCCTGTATAATTGTATTTTTTCAGCACTACTGTACGTATAACCATATTTGAGCACTCGCCGGTCGCACACGACCTCATTTTGCCGAGCGTGTGTGCCAGGAGGGCATATCCCCGACGGTTTCTGGGTCGTGTGGGAAGGACCCCCCTATCGCAGTCACTCACTTGGCGATGGTTTCGAACGCCGTCGTGGAAAGGGGTTAAAACCGTTTGTATAGCACCGACGCGTACCAGTGACACTTCTCGAAGACCAAGCTCCAAGACGGTGAGCATGAGGGTAGTACCACCAAGATGTCCAAGCCCGATGAGCTCCAAGACGATGCTCCCAAGTTGGACTTCACCGCCATCCCCCTTTGTGGCATTGATGATGCCGAGTCTACCATGACTCTTTTTGAAGATGACGCGGCGACGACTACGACTACGGAGTCTCTCAAGGAACATGCTTTGGAGGCGAGCAACATGGCGACGGGCAAGGATGATGCTTCCATCTTTGGAGGCGAAAGCGATGATGTGCCATCTTCGGCCTTCATTCACGGCGATAGTGACGAGATGATCAAGCATGGGATTGTTCCCTTCGGTCATGTAGGAGAGTGATGATGTGCCATCTTCGGCCTTCATCCACGACGACGGCGACGAGATGGTTGAGCACGGGATTTTCCCTTCGACCACGACGATTTATGATGACTTGAGTGACTTTTGCCACCATATTGAGAGTGAGACTAGCCCCATATATAGTGTGTTGCCCCAATCCCCATGTGAGGAGAGCCACAACCCCCACCACTTGAGTGAGATGAGTGACTCCACCATATGTGACTTTGAGTGCACCTACTTTGAGGGAGTGAGTGAGCCACCACATAGAGAGAGTGTGATAGTTGATAGGTCTTGTGAGGACATTTTGAACTCTAACGACTTAACCTCTACCTCTATTGTGTCTTCTCATTTGGTGCTAGGTCCCATATATGATGACGCACCGATCCTCGACGACTTCGTCCTTCCTATGGACAAGACAATGGCCATGGTGGAATATGATGCACCCCCACATGGTTCCATCAAGATGAAGATATTGACCACGACTTGGTCTTTGCCACCTCACCTACACCACATGAGTGGAATGACAAAGGTAACATAGGTGAAGGTGATGCTCTAGTCCCACTAGTGGACATTTTTGACATTGATTGCTTGCATGATGTTGATCAACCTATTGCCATGCTTCATGCTAGTATGATTTCCCCATGCGATGATTTACCCATTTATGATGAGTTTGATGATTGCCATGTGAAGTCTATTAGTTGTGATGCCATGTTGCATAGGTTTCTTGTGATAATTCTCTCGGTCACATCATGTTTGACAATCCGCTTGACTTGTCATATGCTATGCATAAGATCAACCATATGTCATATTTGAAATCTCATCGTAGTGACTATGCATATGCCATTAAAATAAACCCAATTTGCACATATGACATAGATGACAAGCCCATGGTTATTGTCATTTGTTTCTGTTGTGATGATATTGATATGCTCCCTTTGCATCATTTATCTCATATCGCATGCCGTGACCACCTAGCTTCGGATATGCATTGTTTTGGATGTTGTCCAATTTTTCCATATGATGTTTCCGATATTGCTCATGAGGAGACCCCCATAGTTTCCTCATACATGTCAGGAGATTTTGATCACTCCCGTCCATTACATGATCCCAATAAGTATGTGCACAATATGCTCCCCATGAATGAAAATGATATTGATGTGCCATATACTTGTATGCTCAATTTGTGTCCCCATCATGTCATACATAACAATTATTCTTTCATGATGGATGACATGTTCTTATACCATGCATCAAATTTCTTTGAGCGATGCCTATCTTGTGATAACTCTCACATGCACATATACATCATAATGGATGATGTGTACATTTACCACACACACAATTTCTTCGGTTTGTGTCACTTCTATGTAGGTACCCATGAATACTTGTCAACCTCGCAATCCCATGAGGTGAAAAAATGAGCTCTAGAGAGCAACGATGACTTGGGATCCCGTGCATTGTCCTTACAACTGCTCCCTTCACGCAAAGACTTCGCGTATTTCTTCTACATGGCCCTCACATGGTTATGGGTTATTGTCCATTACATATTCTATGCCCATCTTGCCATGTCCACTATGCTTGATATGATCATTCATATGCCTTTGCCATGCATTTGTGACCCACGCTTTGCATCTCACATGACACTTGATTCTAGTACTTAAATGTGTATTTGCAAGCTTGGTGGAGATATTGCTTGTTATTGCCATGTTTGCTTTGTGCCCAATGCTTATGATGATACTTTGATCTTGATTTGTGATCGTGCTTGTGATATGTTATGTGCATTGCCCATGCGTATTATTTGCTCACATAACATGATTGCCATGATTTCCTCTAGTGTGTTGCATCTTCGTTCCACTAGTTTGCATGACTTGATTTACATGCTTGCCTAGTTGCACCACCGATGATTTATACTTGCTCGTTTCATGCAATTGATGACAATCATTGCCATGCTTTGCACATGATTGCTATTGCTTCTTGTCATATATCTCCATATGTTGCCTCTCTCATGTTAGATGATTTGCCATGTATTACGTGCAACACTGATTATAATCTTGCTATTGAGATTGCCCCCATATCATTCTCGCATATATTTGGAGATTTTGACATATTTCTTATGAAGCATGCTTGTCTTACTTCTTTGCACCATATACCTAGTGCCATGAACATTAAGGTTCCTGCATCATATTATTCATGCACTTTTCCTACTAATGGTTTTGTGCAGGAGAAGAGAACCATCATGATGGATGATGTGTTTATCTACCATGCACATACTTTCTTTGCTCTCTTGTGTGTATCTGTAGGAAACTTGGACTTTGTGTCAACTTCCACGTCACGTGAGTTGACAATCTGAGCTCTTGAGAGCAAACCACCTTCTACCACGACGATTCTACATCGTACTTGCTTCTACTTCGGCATTGTGAAGGATGCACAAGGACACACCTTCAAGGTGAAATCTTTCTTGAGCATGGATATTGCGGATCATACTACTTGTGTTGCTTGCACCATGAGAATTATTGGCCATCTTGGACCTCTTGATTGCGAACATGTTAGAGATCTTCCATCAACTTGTCATTTTCACCGTTCCATGCCTCATGACATATATACCTTGTGTGTTGCATCCAACTTGCGGATTATTTGCTCCTATCATATGCTTGGTTGCAACAATGTCATTTCTTCACATATGCCATGTCCCATTGATCACTACATGCTTACCTTGATTGCCTCACACATTTGAACAATTGCTCTTTCTATTGTGTTGAGTGCCACTCAATTTTCACTACACCCTATGCACATTATGCTTGGCTTGTCTTGCCACATGTGTTTAGACACTTCATTTTGTTTGGTGTTGCGAATGGTTCATATGCATACCATAGGCCATTTGTTGAGCGCTGTATGCATGCTTGCTATGAACTTGAGGTAGATGCTTATTCTCTTATCACACATATTTGCATCACTACCTCACATTTACATGCTTGTTTCCATGATGACCTTGATTGTGCTCAATTCATATGCTTATATGCCATGTCACAATCCTTTGTCACACCATATGCTATGCTTGATGATGACACTTGTTGGGTGAATCCCTGCTTGAATGCTTGGTTTTGCACTAACACAAACCACATTTGTTTTTACAAGTGTTTGTTATTCTTACTCCTTTTAAAGGAACCACAAGACGGTGCGACATTGGAGAGTGCCCTTTTCGAACATCAACATGACGAATGCTTAGTGATTGTCCCCTTCTACACGACGAAGCCATCTCTTTCCCATGGTGATTTGGTTTTCGATCCGAGGCCAGATCTTTCCCGGGGGGGGGGGGGAGATGATGCGGAGCATCCTATGGACATCACCATGTAAAGAGTCCGTTTGGCAAGTGAGACGTGCGACCTCTACTTCACATACATAAAGGTGAATCATCTCCATTACACATATTCACTTAACCCCTTCGAGGATGGTATACTACTTGACACTCCACTTGTGTGCATGCATAGGTATTGTCGGAGCTTCACGAACAATGAGGAGGAGTGCGCGCACAACAGAACGACTACACCATCCGCGAGGGAAGCGTGGAAGCGAAGACGGAGCTACGGAGTCTACAGCAGTCGGACGATTTGAAGCCATCGGACGTCCGACACTCTACAGCGCTCGGACGACCGGTGTCCACCGGACGTCCGACACACCCTCGACCAGCCACTCAGGAAACCAATAGCAGACAAAGTCTACAACGCCCTGACGACTGACGACCTCCGGACGTCCGACACATGACAGCCACTGGACGATCGACCGCTACCATAAATCCAGCGCCACTTGTCCAGAGCCAAAATATCAAAAGTCGGATGCCCTCCGGACGTCCGGACCCCCGCGAGCCTCCGGACGACCTACGACCTCCAGACGTCCAGCACCTGCATGTGCACAGCCGGGCTAGAGGCCCATGTATCCCCTCCTCACTTACCCCTTTGTGGACTAGCCTATATATACTCCTTCCCCTTCCTCTAGTGAGGGTTAGCAAATAGGATAGCTCATTCGTATGTGAGCTTTACTCCTTACCTCATCTCCTCTTGAGAGAGCGAGATTGATACACTCCATTGGAGTTCAAGTCCTCCATTGGAGAAGATCCCTAGTGGATTCAAGACCCCATCTAGGGAAGATCCATCTCGGATTCAAGGCCTCAACTCCTCATGGATTGGGATGAACTAGCTACCGTTTGAATCGTCCTTTGTTGGATTTGGATTGTGTATCTCTCCGTGTGTATGTGGATTTAGCATATGTGTGATTGGGTCTTGTCTATTCGAGTGTTCTCTCTCTTGTGTTCTTCTTGTTTTCATCATGTTCTTCGGGGAATCCCCTCCATTACGTGAAAGATCAGCCATTAGGGTTCCACCCTACATCAGGAGGCGCTCATGCGGATCTACATCTACAAAGCCGTTGGTGTCTCTGTCGATGCCAGATTCATCATCGTCGTCATCAGCTTCTTCACCACCAGGTAGGGATGGCTAGGGTACGGTTTCCCAAGTCTGTGGCACCGCACCCTAGGCATCCACAAAATCTTTGTCCTTGCCGGCGAAAGGAGGATGCCCCGCCTTGCCTCTGGAAGGACCCAACGTCTAGCAAGCCCCAGACCATGTGGTTCAGCCCCGAAAGCAGCAAGGTGGGGCATCATTCGAGGTGCCCCCGAGCGACCACCTTCAAGATCTCTCGCCGGGGAAAGGATCTCGCAGCGGCTTGCCCCATGTACATCTTGCTTCCATACCTCAAGCAAAAGCCAGGCGAGCTGCTTCGGGAGTACATCCGGCGCTTTCGTCGAGTGGAGGACGGGATCGAAGGAATGCCCGCCGCTTCCATCATCACGGTCTTCTACTTGAATTTCGTAGTGCCCGGGTTCGCGAGGCGATGGCGTCATGTTAGGTGCACACTATGGCGGAGCTTTACGCTCTAGGTTACGAGTGCGCCCAGGCGGAGGAAGCTAGCAATCTTTGGGGGGCTGGGGACGCAGGATTGCTGTCTCGCGACCCGGGGCCATGCTGCAGCCAATGTTCATGGGGCCAGAACTGTTGGGAAGACTAGCCGAGCATAAGAACTCCTTTATCATGAAGATCGTGCGGGCTGACGATGAGTCCCATACTGTCAGTGTGGACCTTGACCTGGCCATTGCCTAATCAAAAAGTACCGAAGCACCCCCTTGGTGTCAGGATCTAACACCCAGGGTGCTGAATAAGCTAAGTACCCCCTGCTAAAAGTTATGTAGGCATTAAGCCATAACCTCATGCAAGTGTTTTCCAAGAACACCCGTTCCCGGATATGGAGTGCGACCGTCCCGTTAAACTACGAGCTCAAAAGAACTAGTATGGTGACTGATACGTCTCCAACGTAGCTATAATTTTTTATTTTTCCATGCTATTATAATATCAATCTTGGATGTTTTATATGCTATTTTATATCATTTTTTGGGACTAACCTATTAACCCAGTGCCTAGTGCCAATTGCTGTTTTCTGCTTGTTTTTGGTTTTCTAGAAAATCAGTACCAAATGGAGTCCAAACGCTATGAAACTTTTTGATGATTTTTTTTCTAGACAAAGGAGACCCTAGAAGCTTCGGGAGGATACCGGACGACAAGCGAGGAGACGGCAAGGCAATAGGGCGGTACCCTGTTGCCTTGTGGGCCCCTCATGGCTCCGTTTGACCTAATTCCACCTCTATAAATTTCTAATATTGGGAAACCAACAGAGAGCCACCACAAAGACTTTTTCCGCTGCCTCAAGTTTCTGTTCTTCCTCGATCCCATCTGGAGCCCTTTTCCGGTACTCTGCTGGAGGGGGAATCGATCACAGAGGGCTTCTACATGATCCTTGCTACCCTTCGATGATGCGTGAGTAGTTCAGCACAGACCTATGGGCCCATAGCTAGTAGCTAAATGGCTTCTTCTCTTTCTTTGATCTTTGATACAATGTTCTCCTCGATGTTCTTGGAGTTCTCTCCGACGTAATCTTCTTTTGCAGTGTGTATGTTGGGATCTGATGAATTGTGGGTTTGTGATCTAAATATTTATATTAAGTAAAGGAGTCTTTCTGAACTTTGTTATGCATGATTGTTATAGCTTTGTATTTCTCTCCGATCTATTTGTTTGGTTTGGCCAACTAGATTGATTTATCTTCAGTGGGAGAGGTGCTTTGTAATGTGTTCAATCTTACGGTGCTCTATGTCCCAGTGGCAGAAGGGGACAAAGCACATATTTGTATTCTTGCCATTAAGGGTAAAACGACGGTGTTTATTCATATTGATTGGGTTTACTTTGTTTATATCATGTCATCTTGCTTAAGGTGTTACTATGTTTTTCATGAACCTAATATCATAGATGCACGTTGGATAGCGGTAGATTGCTGGAGTAATAGTAGTGGATACATGCAGGAGTCGGTCTACTTGTCTCCGACGTGATGCATATATACATGATCGTTGCCTTGAATATTGTCATAACTATGTGCTTTTCTATCAATTATCCAACAGTAATTTGTTCACCCACCGTATGCTATGTGCTCGAGAGAGAAGCCTCTAGTAAAAAATATGGCCCCCGGGTGTACTTTAATCATATTAAAAATCCAAAAATACCTTGCTGCAATTTTATTTATTTTATTTTATTTTGCAATTAACTTTTCTATATGTGACGCCCCTGATTCAATCATACACTAATCATACACGCAAACGTGTACGATTAAGATCAGGGATTCACAGGAAGATATCACAACACAACTCTAGACACAAATTAAAGTCATACAAGCTTCATATTACCAGCCAGGGGCCTCGAGGGCTCGAATACATCAGCTCGAACACATATGAGTCAGCGGAAGCAACAATATCTGAGTACAGACATAAGTTAAAGAAGTTTGCCTTAAGAAGGCTAGCACAAAAGCAGCAACGATCGAAAAGGCAAGGCCTCCTACCTGGGAGCCTCCTAACTACTCTTGGTTGTCGGCGGCCTCCACGTAGTAGTAGGCAACCTCGGGGTAGTAGTAGTCGTCGGTGATGGCAACTGGCTCCTGGGATACGTCATCTGATTGCAACAATCGGGTATAGGGGGAAAGAGGTAGCAAAGCAACCGTGTGTACTCATTCAAAGTACTCGCAAGACTTATATCAGATCTATACTAAGGATGCATCGGTATCAAAGGAATGACCTGTATCTGTGGACTGAACTGCAGAATGCCAGAGGAGAAGACTAGCATCTTCAAGCATCTTGCAGCATTCAGAAGAGTACAAAATAGCATTTTATAATTAACAAGCATGTTGTATCATTAACGCCGAGAGATCCTTTCTAGACTCCCTGCGAGAAACAATCCTGGAGCCAACATATCCATCTCATGTCTCAAGTATCCATTTACTTATATCAGATCTATACTAAGGATGCATCGGTATCAAAGGAATGACCTGTATCTGTGGACTGAACTGCAGAATGCCAGAGGAGAAGACTAGCATCTTGCAGCATTCAGAAGAGTACAAAATAGCATTTTATAATTAACAAGCATGTTGTAGCATTAACGCCCAGAGATCCTTTCTAGACTCCCTGCGAGAAACAATCCTTGAGCCAACATATCCATCTCATGTCCCAAGTATCCATTTCTTGTTGTAATAGATCGGGATACAACTCCGAGCGTCCGTTACTGTGGACACGGCTATTCGAATAGATAACTTCCCTGCAGGGGTGCACCACATTACCCAACACACTTGATTACTCTGGTCGGATACACTTTCCTGGGTCATGCCCGGCCTCGAAAGATCAACACATCGTAGTCCTACCTAGGATCCGCAGAGATGTCCCCGCCGGTCTACATCCTAAGCACTCCGGGGTCTTGGGTCCATAGGCCTTTACACTCCGGATCATTGCGAGCAGGGCGGGCTGATGTCTACTACACAACTTGTTCTTGTAGACTCGTGTTGCGCCTCCAAGCGCAGAGTTTTGTAGGACAGTAGCAAATTTCCCTCAAGTGGATGACCTAAGGTTTATCAATCCGTGGGAGGTGTAGGATGAAGATGGTCTCTCTCAAACAACCCTGCAACAAAATAATAAAAAGTCTCTTGTGTCCCCAACACACCCAATACAATGGCAAATTGTATAGGTGCACTAGTTCGGCGAAGAGATGCTGATAAAAGTGTAGTAATGGTAGTAGATATTGATTTTTGTAATAGGAACAATAAAAAACAGCAAGGTAGCAATTGATAAAACGGAGCACAAACGGTATTGCAATGCTTGAAAATGAGGCCTAGGGTCCTTACTTTCGCTAGTGCAATCTCTCAACAATGCTAATATAATTGGATCATATAACCATCCGTCAAAGTGCGATGAAGAATCACTCCAAAGTTCCTATCTAGCGGAGAACATAAGAAGAAATTGTTTGTAGGGTATGAAACCACCTCGAAGCTATTCTTTCCGATCGATCTATCCAAAAATTCATACTAAAATAACACCAAATAATTTCAGATTTATAATACTCAATCCAACACAAAGAACCTCAAAGAGTGCCCCAAGATTTCCACCGGAGAAACAAAGATAAGAACGTGCGTCAACCCCTATGCATAGATTACCCCAATGTCACCTCGGGAATCCGTGAGTTGAGTGCCAAAACATGTATCAAGTGAATCAATAAGATACCCCATTGTCACCACGGGTATTCATAGCAAGACATACATAAAGTGTTCTCAATTCCATAAAAGTATTCAATCCGATAAAACGAAATCTCAAAGGGAAAACTCAATTCATCACAACAAGATAGAGAGGGGAAAACACCATATGATCCGACTATATTAACAAAGCCCGCGATACATCAAGATCGTGACATCTCAAGAACAGGAGAGAGGGATTAAACACATAGCTACTGGTACAAACCCTCAGCCCCGAGGGTGGACTACTCCCTCCTCATCATGGTGGCCGCTGGGAAGATGAAGATGGCCACCGGTGATGATTTCCCCCTCCGGCAGGGTGCCGGAACGGGGTCTAGATTGGTTTCTCGTGGCTACAGAGGGTTGCGGCGGCGGAACTTCTGATCTAGGGTCTCCGCGAGGGTTTTTGGAATATTTGGCAATTTATATGGCGAAGAGGCGATGCGGGAGGCCACCGAGGTGGGCACAACCCACCGGGGCGTGCCTGGGGGCCCAGGCACGCCCTGGTGGGTTGTGCCCCCCTCGGGGCACCCCCCACGTGCTGCTCTGGCCCATTGGATGTCTTCTGGTCCATAAAAAATCCACGAAAAGTTTCGCTGCGTTTGGACTCCGTTGGGTATTGATTTTCTGCGATGTAAAAAACAAGCAAAAAACAGCAACTGGCACTGGGCACTATGTCAATAAGTTAGTCCCAAAAAATGGTATAAAGTTGCTATAAAATGATTGTAAAACGTCCAAGAATGATAATATAGCAGCATGAATACTTCATAAATTATAGATACGTTGGAGACGTATCAGCATCCCCAAGCTTAATTCCTACTCGTCCTCGAGTAGGTAAATGATAAAAGAAATAATTTATGAAGTGTGAATGCTAGCAAAGTGCATAAGTTTGATCAATAGTAATTTCAATCACTTTTCCTAGCATCATAACAGCAACTCTTTCTCATAAAACTCATCATGTTTAAGTAGCAACCAATTCACATGTTAAGGTTCAAACAATGAATTCTCTTGAAACTCAACAACCTATATTCTTAGTCACCAAACAATTGCAATTCAACTTATTCAACAGAGTCTAAGTAAGAGCTCCACATACTCAACCATCATATAGTCTTCTATGATTGCTAACACTCACCGCATACACATGAGCAAAACGTTTCAACCGGACACATAGAAAGATAGGTGCTTATAATTTCGCCTCCCAACGTATTCACCTCAAGGGTGATGTCAACAATAATAACTCATGCTACCCATATCCAACTGGATATATGTGCCTAGATCTTTCCTCACCACATGATGCTTGCCAAAAGAGAAAACTAAAAAGGAATAGAGAGAAAAACTTTGACTCTTGCATGAAAGTAAATACATAAAAGTAAAAGGTAGGCCCTTCGTAGAGGGAAGCAAAGGTTGCCATGCGCTTTTTGTTTGTATGCTCAATCCCTTAGTGCAAAAAGAACGTCATGTTATATTGCCCCTTATGATAGATAACCTTTATTATGCAGTCTGTCGCTTTTATTCTTTGCCATCACAAGTTCGTACAACGCTCAATTTTCTCTTACACTAAATGATCTAACACTTTTAGAAGCAATTTTTATTGCCTTATTGCACCGATGACAACTTACTTGAAGGATCTTACTCAATCCTTAGGTAGGTATGGTGGACTCTTGAAAATAAGATTTAGGTTTAAGGGTTTTTGGATGCACAAGTAGTATCTCTACTTGGTGCAGAATTTTTGGCTAGCAAAGATGGGGGGCAAGCACCACATGTTGAAGGATCTATGACAATATAACTTCTATGTGAATATGAACAAACATAAATCATTACGTTGTCTTCCTTGTCCAACGTCAACAATTTTAGCATATAATATTTTGATGGGGGCTCACAATCACAAAAGATTTCCAAGATAGTGTATTTGCATGTGAAAGTTCTCTTCCTTATAGTAATCATTCATGAATTGCTTGTATGACCAATATTGTGATTGTAAACCTTCAAAAGATTTCACTTTCTAAACCCAATGTGAAGCTACCACTAGGCATGATATGAACATATAATTTCAACTTCATGATATTCAATTCATTCAACAATTTACTCACAGGATATAAGTGAAGCACGAGAGTAAATGACAAACTACTCCAAAAAGATATAAGTGAAGATCAAGCGAGTAGTTAAGTAAAGGGGTAACTAATTGAGGATTCTCTCTTATTTAAAAACTTTCAGATCTAAGTATTTTATTAAAACAGCAAGTAAAACAAAACAAAATGACATTCCAAGAATAGCACAACTCAAGTGAAGAAGCAAAAACTTAGGCTCAACCGATACTAACCGATAATTGTTGATGAAGAAAGGTGGGATGCCTACCGGGCATCCCCAAGCTTAGATGCTTGAGACTTCTTGAAATATTATCTTGAGATGCCTTGGGCATCCCCAATCTTGAGCTTTTGCATCTCCTTAATTCCTTTTATATCACGATTTCCCTAAATCTTAAAAACTTCATACACACAAAACTCAACAAGAACCCGTGAGATAAGTTAGTATAAACCAATGCAAAAACCTTATCATTCTATACTGTAGCAAATCACAAAAATTATTATTCAACATTGCATACTAAATACCTCTGCATATTTAATACTCTTATCCTCAAATAGAATCATTAAACAAGCAAACATATGCAAACAATGCAAACATAACAGCAATCTGCCAAAACAGTACAGTCTGTAAAGAATGCAAGAGTATCAATACTTCTTTAACTCCAAAAATTATGAAAATTTACCACACTGTAGAAAATTTATCAGAGATTACTGTGCAAAAGGTTTCAACATTTTATCGCATTCTGTCTTTTCTTGAGAATTTTTGTAACAGCGATAAACTTTCTGTTTTGAAACAGCAACTCATATAATTGCAAATAAGCATGGTGATGGCTATACTTGCCACTTCTATTGAAATGAAAGATGAAAAAAATTATTCTAAATAACAGAAAGCAAATCCTAATAAAATAAAATGATGCTCCAAGCGAAACACATAACATGTGATGAATAAAAATATAGCTCCAAGTGAGGTTACCGATAATATTGGAGACGAAAGAGGGGATGCCTTCCGGGGCATCCCCAAGCTTAGTTGCTTGGATATTCCTTGAATATTACCTTGGGGGTGACTTGGGAATCCCCAATCTTAGGGTCTTGTCACTCCTTATTCTCCTCATATCGATATCTCACCCAAAACTCGAAAACTTCAATCACACAAAACTTAACGGAACTTCGTTAGTATGATAAAGACAAATCATTCACTTGGGTACTGTCAAAGAAAAGATTAATAATTGTTCTCACACAATTCCTACTGTACCTTATCATTTCCACAATTTATATTGAGCAATATAAGCCATAGAAACTAGAAAACAAGCAAATTATGCATTGAAAACAGAATCTGTCAAAAACAGAACACTCTGTAGTAACCTGTACTCCAACCATACTTCTACTACTCCAAAAATTCTGAAAAAAAAAGGAAAACGTAGAGAATTTTTATATCTATCACATGTAAAAAATTCAGATCAAAATCACGTACCAGTGAATTGTCAAAATTCCTGTACTGAGCGCAAAAGTTTCTGTTTTTACACAGATTCAAGTCAACTATCATCCACACTATCCCAAAGGCTTTACTTGGCACTTTATTGAAACAAAAGCTATAAAAAAAGATCATTACAGTATCCTAAACATGTGAACACACAAAAACAGTAGGTAAAAGTGTTGGGTTGTCTCCCAACAAGCGGTTTTCTTTAATGCCTTTTAGCTAGGCATGATGATTTCAATGATGCTCGCATAAAAGATAAGAATTGAAACATAAAGGGAGCATCATGAAGCATATGACTAGCACATTTAAGCCTAACCCACTTCCTATGCATATGGATTTTGTGATCAAACAACTTATGGGAACAAGAATCAACTAGCATAGGATGGCAAAACAGGCATAACTTCAATATTTTCAACACATAGAAAGGAAACTTGATATTAGTGAGAAGCCTAAAAGAATATGTTCCTCTCTCATAATAATTTTCAGTAGCATCATGAATGAATTCAACAATGTAATCATCACATAAAGCATTCTTTTCATGATCCACAAGCATAGAAATTTTCTTACTCTCCACACAAGCAAATTTATTCCCATCAATAGTAGTGGGAGCAAATTCAACAAAATAACTATCATGTGCTACTTGATTGACATAATCAAATTGAACATTAAAATTATGATGACAAGTTTCATCATTATCATTATTCTTTATAGCACACATGTCATCACCATAATCATCATAGATAGCAACTTTGTGGTCATAATCAATTGAAACCTCTTCCAAAATAGTGGATTCATCACTAAATAAAGTCATGACCTCCCCAAATCCACTTTCATAATTATGACAATAAGATTCAACACCATCCAAAATAGTGGGATCATTAGTACCTAGAGTTGACACTCTTCCAAACCCACTTTCATCAATATAATCATCATAAATAGGAGGCATGCTACCATTATAACAAATTTGCACATCAAAACTTGGGGGACTAAAAATATCATCTTCATCAAATATAGCATCCCCAAGCTTATGGCTTTGCATATCATTAGCATCATGGATATTCAAAGAGTTCATACCAACAAAATTGCAATCATGCTGATCACTCAAAGATTTTTTGTCAAACATTTTATAGAATTCTTCTTGTATCAATTGAGCACAATTTTCCTTTCCATCATTTTCATGAAAGACATTATAAAGATGAACAACATGAGACCACCTCAAATCCATTTTTTTGTAATTTTATTTTTATAAACCAAACTAGTGATAAAACAAGAAACTAAAAGATTCGATTGCAAGATCTAAAGATATACCTTCAAGCACTCACCTCCCCGGCAACGGCACCAGAAAAGAGCTTGATGTCTACTACACAACTTGTTCTTGTAGACTCATGTTGGGCCTCCAAGCGCAGAGTTTTGTAGGACAGTAGCAAATTTCCCTTAAGTGGATGACCTAAGGTTTATCAATCCGTGGGAGGTGTAGGATGAAGATGGTCTCTCTCAAACAACCCTGCAACCAAATAATAAAAAGTCTCTTATGTCCCCAACACACCCAATACAATGGCAAATTGTATAGGTGCACTAGTTCGGTGAAGAGATGGTGATAAAAGTGTAGTAATGATAGTAGATATTGATTTTTGTAATAGGAACAATAAAAAACAGCTAGGTAGCAATTGATAAAATGGAGCACAAACGGTATTGCAATGCTTGAAAATGAGGCCTAGGGTCTGTATTTTCGCTAGTGCAATCTCTCAACAATGCTAATATAATTGGATCATATAACAATCCCTCAAAGTGCGATGAAGAATCACTCCAAAGTTCCTATCTAGCGGAGAACATAAGAAGAAATTGTTTGTAGGGTACGAAACCACCTCAAAGCTATTCTTTCCGTACTAAAATAACACCAAATAATTTCAGATTCATAATACTCAATCCAACACAAAGAACCTCAAAGAGTTCCCCAAGATTTCTACCTGAGAAATAAAGACAAGAACGTGCATCAATCCCTATGCATAGATTACCCCAATGTCACCTCAGGAATCCGCGAGTTGAGTGCCAAAACATATATCAAGTGAATCAATATGATACCCCATTGTCACCACGGGTATTCATAGCAAGACATACATAAAGTGTTCTCAAATCCATAAAAGTATTCAATCCGATAAAATGAAATCTTAAAGGGAAAACTCAATTCATCAGTACAAGATAGAGAGGGGAAAACACCATATGATCTGACTATATTAACAAAGCCCGCGATACATCAAGATCATGACATCTCAAGAACATGAGAGAGAGATATTAAACACATAGCTACTGGTACAAACCCTCAGCCCCGAGGGTGGACTACTCCCTCCTCATCATGGTGGCCGCTGGGATGATGGAGATGGCCACCGGTGATGATTTCCCCCTCCGGTAGGGTGCCGGAATGTGGTCTAGATTGGTTTCTCATGGCTACAGAGGCTTGCGGCGGCGGAACTTCTGATCTAGGGTCTCCGCAAGGGTTTTTGGAATGTTTGGCAATTTATAGGGCGAAGAGGTGGTGCGGGAGGCCACCGAGGTGGGCACAACCCACCGGGGCGCGCCTGGGGGCCCAGGCGCACCCTGGTGGGTTGTGCCCCCCTCGGGGCACCCCCCAGGTGCTGCTCTGGCCCATTGGATGTCTTCTGGTCCATAAAAATCCACAAAAAGTTTCACTGCGTTTGGACTCCGTTTGGTATTGATTTTCTACGATGTAAAAAAGAAGCAAAAAACAGCAACTGGCACTGGGCACTATGTCAATAAGTTAGTCCCAAAAAATGGTATAAAGTTGCTATAAAATGATTGTAAAACATCCAAGAATGATAATATAGCAGCATCAATACTTCATAAATTATAGATACATTGGAGACGTATCACGGGCCCAGGCACCACCTCTGTCATGGATGGCGCTGGCCCAGCCATGCCGCAATGCTGAACTGGACGTCTGACTGAGCTTTCGGAAGAAACATACGATGCCGAGTACCCATAACTGTTCCCATGTGGCGATTAGTGCGTATAGGCCAGTGGGCAACTCAGATCAAATACCCAAACCCTTAGTGCATTGGGAGCTCGCGGTATCGAGCAGAGACTCATGATCATGTGACCCCGTCGCCCCGTCTCGAGGAAATACGGCAAGGGCCAGGCCCAACCTGCTTTCTCTAGGGCGGTCTACCAGCCTGACCTTGCCTCGTAATTATCTCGTGGGTACCCTCCAGGTCAACCCGACTTCAGTAACTCTCGTGGTTAGCCTTCGGGGCTGACCCGTCTTTATCATGGTTCTAGGGGTAAAGTCAAAGTAACCGTGTGTCCAAAATAGCAAGGGGAAAACCCAAGGAATCACCCTCGATGGATTCCCACTCGATGTAACTATCAAGGTGGACTTGGAGGAATCACCCTCGATGGTCCACACTTGAGGGGTTGCACGATAGAGTCGTTATCGGGAGTGTTGAAGGGCGAGTCACCCTCGAAGACCACGACTGATTAACTACACTACAAATCTAACATCAGAAGTGTTATACGAGGTATCACCCTCAGCACTCAATAATAACTCTGCAGAGTCGAGCAACTAACGGGGTGTGATGTGATGTGTCGGGCTCTGGACGTCAATCATGTTGATCGAGTCATCGAACATAAAGCAGGGGCAACTGGGACAAGGTGAGGGGTCACTGGTGGATCACTATCCAACCTATACCAAGCAGTTTAGGATAAGCAGGTAAGGTACAAAGCAGGTTACAAAAGCAGGCTATGCATCAGAATATGACCAAGCAATTACAGTAACAAAATCTAATGCAAGCATGAGAGAGAATGGAATGGGCGATATCGGAATGATCAAGGGGGGTTTGCTTTCCTGGAAGCTCTGCTGAAAAAGAAGAAGGGTCGTCGGTGACGTAGTCGTTCACAGGGGCAACATTGGTCTCGGGGTCTACCGGAGAGAAGAGGGGAAAAAATAGTAAATATAAAGCAAACAGATGCATCATGATACATGACACGACAATATGTAGTGCTAGGGGTGTTCTAACGCGGTACTACCCGTTGCAGACGAAGAGGAAAAACATCCGGAGGGGTTTTCCCGGCATTTGGCATTTTTTGGATAGATGAAAAGAGGGGGACGGTTCCATGTTCAGCTTGCTAGGGGCATGTGACAGATGAATGGACTATATAAATGGATTCGTTGGATTTTTCTGAACAACTTTGATATATAAATTATTTTCATCCGAGTTATAGATTAATTACTATGAATTTCCTCAGTTTTAATGTTTTTCTGAAACTATTTTAATTCAAAAAGAACTTATTGCGTCAGCCTGAGGTCATCATGACATCAGCAGTCAACCAGGGCGTTGACTGGTCAAACTGATGCCTGGGACCCACCTGTCATTGACACTGGGTGCTTACAAGAATTTTAAACTAATCTATTTAGCTAATTAAGCACTAGGCCCACCTGTCATTCACTAACTAACTTAACTAATTAAATTAATTATGTTAATTAGGTCATTTAGATCAAAACAAGGGGGGCCCACACGTCAGCTGCTGGGGCCAGCCTAGTCAGCCTGTTTGACCTGGTCAACATGGTCAAAGGGGGCCCCCTGGGCCCATTGGTCAGTGGCCCAGGGGAGTCCTAGGTGGCGCCACTTCAGCTTGGCGGGTGCGCGCCGGTGGCGGCCAAAGTGGCGGACGCGCCGAAGACGGCCACAGGGGCCCATTTCGGCCGCGGCTTAATCCTACAGCATCGCGGGGCTCGCACACACCCGACTGCGGCGGTGGCATGGCCGGAGTGGGCCTGCAGCGATGGCCGCAAGTGGCGAGGGTGGCGGCCAGAGCATCGGCTTGGCGCGGACGGTGCTACGAGCGCCCAAATGGCACGCGGGAGGTACCGTTCGAATGCGGGGAACCACCAGCGTCGATCTAAGCTACGGGCGCGTGCTAGGGCAAACGGATACGACCACGGCGATGGCAAGCAGCGGTGGATGGGACCGGAGCTCGTCGGGCACGCCAGCCGGGGCATCTATCGGGCGCAGGCAAGGTAGCAAAGAGAGAGAGAGAGAGAGAGAGGAGGAACAGGGGCTCACAGCGTCTTGTCGGGGTGCAAAGGCGGGCTTTGGGGAGGCTCACTGGCGCCGGAGATGACGACGAGGGCGGCGGCGTCCGAAGAGGGAGACAGCTCGGGGAGGCATCGTGGGGGCGTCCCGGCTCGATCCAGAGGAAGGGGAGGAAGCATCCGAGGCAGGATCATCATCCCGACATGACGGAGCGGCGAGGTGGGCTCGGTGGCCGCGGTCAACTCGGCGGCGCAGCCACGGGCGCGCTCGGCGCCGTGGATCTGGAGAGGAGAGGGGAGCTCAGTGGAGAGGGAGAGGAGAGCGAGCGAGATCTGGGGGGAAGCGGGCGAGTGGGCACAGGAGGAGGGGAGGGGGATCCTTATCCACCGGGCGGCGCCGCGAGGGGGGTGTGGTGGCGACCACGCGCTCGCTCGGTGGGCTTCCCCTGTAGCGAGCTAGAAGGCGACCAAGGGGAAGCTGGGCCGCCTGGTGGGCTGAGGCCCACTAGGGGTTTTCTCCTCCTTTCTTATTTCCCCCTTTTTTACACTTTCTTTTCCCTTTTTCTTTTTATATTCTCTTTTTTCTTTTTAGTTTCTTTTTATTTTTAGTTTTATAAAATATTAAACTTGTACCTAAAATAGCACAGTAAATTAGGCCACTGCCATAATAAGTTTAACATCTAAATAAATTAGTTTAGCATTTTATAATTTTAAAAGGCATTTAATTATTTTTTTTAGCCACTGTTTTAATTACTTTAGTGCAATTAAATACTTTATAAAATTAAAGGCTTCAACATGACAAATATCCAGGGATTATTTGCAACACTTTAAACGTTTCAGTTTGCATGTTTGAGAAACTTGAATTTTGACTTTAATCTGAATTTGAATTTTGAATTGTGTTTGAATGCAAGGCAGGATTAGCAACAGTAAAAGTGATGACATGGCACCATTAACTTGGGATTACTGTAGCTTAATTAACCAAGTGTTACACTATCAATCACTATCAGAATTAATCCTTGCGAGTAATGAGTTGAAGGGGATTGCAACCCTCTTGCCCGCGTTGGGTGCAAGTATTTGCTTTTGTGTGTGTAGGTGCTGTTCACGAGGCTTTCTATGATTCTCCTACTAGATTGATACCTTGGTTCCCACTGAGGTAAATACTTATCTCTACTGTGCTGCATCTCCTCTCCTTTTTGGGGAAATCCCAGCGCAGTTCACAAGTAGCATGAAGAATTTCTGGCGCCGTTGCAGGGGAGACATCATCAAAACCTATCTAGCACCTTCGCACAAACTATCATCTACTTGACCTACATTTTATTTGCCTTATTATTTGCCTTTGCCTCTCGTTTTCATCTCCCCCAGTTCTCATACAAAAACACAAAAATATTTGCTTTGTTTGTTTGCTTGCTCATTTGCTTGTTTTGCCACTACGGCTAGTTCTTCACTTATTGCTTTTACCCCTGAGAATGAAGTGGTTAATTTTAAACAAAGGGGAGGAGAAATTTTAAAATATGCTTGGCATAGGATTTGCGATGCTCAAAATCTCGTAAGGAATCCACTACCATTCTTTTTCGCAATTTTTATGTGGGTGTTACTACTTGGTATTGATTTATGCTTGACACTATTACCGGAGGGAATTTTTTGAGAAGTCACCCTTACGATGCTTTCAATGCTATGGGAAATTTAGTGGGATCACCACCTATTAGTATTAATGAAAGAGCATTAACTTTGGAACATGTTATGCAAAGATTGGATGCTATTGAAAATAAAGTGCCTACCATAGAACATATTGAAAATATAGATAAAAAGATCCGTAATCAAGTAACTCAATTTGGATCAAAGATAGGAACAACATTGAAGATTCTAAAAGAGAAGGAACCGGTCATTAATGAAAGAATAGAACAAAGTTCTTCTAGAATTGATAAGTCGGAAGAAGTTATTAATTATTTGGGTTCCACTTTTTCTTTCATTCAAACTATTGAGGGAACTCCTCCTAATAAGAATCCAAAGTTTATGTATGTTCCTAAGAATGGAGGTGCCACACCTAGTAATGGAGAGGATCTTAAAATGATTAGTGTGCGCCCCAACTTTGTTGATTTGATAAAGGAACCCTTTATTGAAAACAAATTTCATAACTTTGTTCCTAGGAGTGTGATTATTAAAAATATGTATGCTAAACCTCCTAAGAAGCATGGATGTGTAATTGAGGAGTTGGATTTGGAAGATGATAATACTTGAAACTATGCCTTACGCCTACCTAGGGGCGTAAAACAATAGCGCTTGTTGGGAGGCAACCCAATAGTTATTTTATTTTTCTTGTTTTTCTTTCTATTTTAGAGTGTTCACACAATTATGCTACTATTATGATTGTGTTTTCATGTTTTAATCGGTGTTCATGCCAAGTAAAGCCTTTGGGATGATTTGGTTGATAGTTGACTTGATTGTGTGAAAAAACAGAAACTTTTGCGCCCAGTTATGGAATTTTAAAATTCACTAGAATGTGATAAAATTCCGATTTTCCTACACATTATTGATATACAAATTTCCCACATTATCCTAATTTTTCAGAATATTTGGAGTTACAAAAGTATAGTCTTTGCTCAGATCATTATAGAATGTTATGTTTTTGGCACATTCTAATTTTGTTGCATAGTTTCCTTGTTTTAATGATGCTATGGATTATATCGGGGGTATAAGTCAGGGAGAAGTTAGAATACAGTAGCCATTATGCAATAATAAAATATGAATGGGTTCATCACAGTGCCTAAAGTTTATGATTTGCTTATTATACTAACGGATCTCACGAGGTTTCTGTTGAGTTTTGTGTGCTGAAGTTTTCAAGTTTTGGGTGAGATCACGATGGATGAAGGAATAAGGAGCGGCAAGACCCTAAGCTTGGGGATTCTCAAGGCACCCCAAGGTAAAAATCTAAGGATATTCAAGCATCTAAGCTTGCAGATGCCCTGGATGGCATCCCCTCTTTCGTCTACAATCCATCGGTATACTACTTGGAGCTATATTTTTATTCATGACATGATATGAGTTTTGCTTGGAGCGTCCTATATTATCGTAGTCTTTGCTTTGTTTTCTTTTTAGTTTGCCACAATCATTGTTTGCTGCACACACCTTTTGAAAGGGACACACATTTATTCGCGATTTGTTAGAATACTCTATGTGCTTCACTTATATCTTTTGAGCTTGGCAGTTGCTCTAGTGCTTCACTTATATCTTTTAGAGCACAACGGTGGTTATATTTTAAAGAAATAGTTTCATTCTCATGCTTCACTTATACTTTTTGAGAGTCTAATAAATATTAATGGCAATATGCACGTGTTATGAAATTGGTCCTAATATGATAGGTATTCAAGAGGGATATAATAAAAACTTTCATGTAGATCAGTGAATATGATAAGTTTGATTCCTTGCAATAGTTTTGCGATATTGAGATGGTAATGTGTGGGGGTACTAGTGAATGATTGTGGTTTAGTAAGAATATTGGTGTTAAGTTTTGTGATTCCCGAAACATGAACGTATAGTCTCTGTCGGTGCAACAAACCCTGGGTCTGTTGCCCAGATCATGCACAGGCCTAAAAGAGCAATGTTGCAACATCCAAGTCCAGACCAAGCAAGGGGAGATCAACTCTTTGAGAGATCAAAGGACAGATAAAGAAGACCAAGACAAGCTAAATGAGCAAGACACCACTAAGGAGAAACCTCCCTTGCTGGCCAGGCAAGCCTGGCGAGGACGAGGTGGCCCCGAAATCGAGCCTCAAGACCGTCCCGGTTGGCCTGCCGGGCGATACGAGGGCAAACTACCCCGCCGAGGCTCCACCGCTCCACCTCACAGCGATGCAAGTCATTGATCAGTGCGGTGTCAAGCCCCCAAGTGACTAAGTGGCTGTTATTTGACACGTGGCAGCCACTTCCTATGGAAATCACCTCCAAATGACACCCGTCCAGCGATGTGGCAAGCAGACAGACGAGGAGGTGGCCAAGCAGCCCGGCAAGGCTTGCCGGGCATGCCACAATGTGACACTAAGCAACGCATTTAATGTGCCCTGCTCTAACTGCAGAGTTAGGTATGATAGCACTGTTCGCTATCTAATCAGTAAACAATGACTGATTCGCCACTGTGGTGACCCCTTGATCTATAAAAGGAGGGCCATGGAACAATAGAAAGGATTCGGACCCTTGTACACTCATACGCGCGTAGCTGCTCTCGCCCCGAGGCAACCCTGCCGGGCAAGAGCGCTGCGTTTTCCACCACAATCCACCATCAATCCACCAAAGCAGGAGTAGGGTTTTATGCCTCACGGTGGCCCAAACCTGGGTAAAATTGCCCGTGTGATCTCTGTCGTGCTACACTACGATTCTCCGCTCTTTGTGAATGTGCTCATCCCCCCTGCCGAACCACAAGGGGCTGATGGCCCCATAGGTGGCTGTGGTTTCCCACGACAGTCTCCCATTATGCGATGAAGTTGGAGCATGATTTATTATTGAATGTCTACCTTATGAGTGGCGGCCGGGGACGAGCGATGGTCTTTTCCTACCAATCGATCCCCCGGGGGGCATGCATAGTAGTACTTTGCTTCGAGGGCTAATAAACTTTCGCAATAAGTATGTGAGTTCTTTATGAATAATGTGAGTCCATGGATTATACACACTCTCAACTTTTCGCCATTTGCTAACCTCTTTGGTACCGTGCATTGCCCTTTCTCACCTCGAGAGTTGGTGCAAACTTTGCTGGTGCATCCAAACCCCATATGATATGCTCTATCATACATAAGCCTCTTTATATCTTCCTCAAAATAGCCACCATACCTGCCTATCATGGCATTTCCATAGCCATTCCATGATATATTTCCATGCAACTTCCACCGTTCCGTTATTATGGCATACACCTTCATTGTCATATTGCTTTGCATGATCATATAGCTGACATAGTATTTGTGTCACAACCACCATTCATCATTATTGTACATGTTATGCTAGCATCATTGCACATCCTGGTACATTGCTAGAGGCATTCATATATAGTCATATTGTTCTAGTATCGAGTGGTAATATTGAGTTTTAAGTAAATAGAAGTGTGATGATCATCATTATTACAGCATTGTCCCAGTGAGGAAAGGATGATGGAGACTATGATTCCCCCACAAGTCGGGATGAGAAACTAGGAGAGGCCAAAAAGAGCCCAAAAAAGAAAAAAAATAATGTGAGGAAAAGAGAGAAGGGGCAATGTTACTATCCTTTTCCCAACCTTGTGCTTCAGAGTAGCACCATGTTTTTCATATAGAGAGCCTCCTATGTAGTCACTTTCATATACTAGTGAGAATTTTTCATTATACAACTTGTCTTGTATATTCTGATGATGGGCTTCCTCAAATGCCCAAGGTCTTCATGATCAAGCGAGTTGGATGCACACCCACTTAGTTTACATGTTGAGCTTTCATACACTTATAGCTCTTAGTGCATCCGTTGAATGGCAATCCCTACTCCTCGCATTGACATCAATTGATGGGCACCTCCATAGCCCATTGATTAGCCGCGTCGATGTGAGACTATCTTCCTTTTTTGACTTCCCCTTCTTGATCTCTATCACAGCATTCTATTCCATCCATAGTGCTATGTCCATGGCTCACGCTCATGTATTGCGTGAGGTTGAAAAAGCTGAAGCGCATTAAAAAGTATGAACCAATTGCTTGGCTTGTCATCGGGGTAGTTCATGATTAATACTTTTTGTGAGGAAGACCAAGCATGACAAGATTATATGATTTTGTAGGGATAACGTTCTTTAGCATTTTTATTTTGAAAGACACAATTGTTTGTTGCTATGCCTGAGTATTGATGTCTTTATATCAAATTGCTTTGAATCATTGGGATCTAAATATTCATACCATAAAAGATATTACATGATAAACATGTTAGGTAGCATTCCACAACAATTTTTTTGTTTTTATCATTTACCTACTCGAGGACGAGCAGGAATTAGGCTTGGGGATGCTGATACATCTCCAACGTATCTACTTTGATTGTTCCATGCTATTATAATATCAATCTTGGATGTTTTATATGCTATGTTATATCATTTTTTGGGACTAACCAATTAACCTAGTGGCTAGTGCTAGTTGCTATTTTCTACTTATTTTTGGTTTTGCAGAAAATCAGTACCAAACAGAGTCCAAATGCCATGGAAATTTTTGACGATTTTTTTCTGGACAAAAGTAACCCTAGAAGCTTCGGGAGGAAACCATACGGCAAGGCAACAGGGCGTGCCCTGGGGGGTGCTTTTGCCTTGTGGGCCCCTCATGGCTCCGTCTGACATAATTCCACCTTTATAAATTCTCTAATATTGGGAAACCAACAGAGACCCACCCCAAACACTTTTTCCGCAGCCACAAGTTTCTGTTCTTCCGCGATCCCTTCTGGAGGCCCTTTCTGGTACCCTGGCGAGGGGGAATCGATCATGGAGGGCTTCTACATCATCCTTGCTACCCTCTGATGATACGTGAGTAGTTCACCATATACCTACGGGTCCATAGCTAGTAGCTAGAGGGCTTCTTCTCTCTCTTTGATCTTCAATAGAATGTTCTCCTCGATGTTCTTGGAGTTCTATCTGCTGTAATCTTCTTTTGCTGTGTGTTTGTTTGGATCTGATGAATTGTGGGTTTGTGATTTGGATATTTATGATAAGTAAAGGAGTCTTTTCTGAACTTTATTATGCAAGATTGTTATAGCTTTGTATTTCTCTCCAATCTATCCGTTTGGTTGGGCCAACTAGATTGATTTATCTTTAGTGGGAGAGGTGCTCTGTAACGGGTTCAATCTTGCGGTGCTCTATATCATAGTGATAGAAGGGGACAAGACATGTATTTGTATTGTTGCCATTAAGGGTAAAACGACGAGGTTTATTCATATTGATTGGGTTTACTTTGTCTACATCGTGTCATCTTGCTTAAGGGATCACTCTATTTTTCATGAACTTAATACCATAGATGGATGTTGTATAGTAGTCGATTGGTGGAGTAATAGTAGTAGATGCGGGCAGGAGTCGGTCTACTTGTCTCGGACATGATGCCTATATACATGATCATTGCCTTGAATATCATTATAACTATGCGCTTTTCTATCAATTGCCCAATAGTAATTTGTTCACCCATTGTATCCTATGTGTTCGAGAGAGAAGCCTCTAGGGAAAACTATGGCCCCCAAGTCTAGTTTAATCATATTAAAAATCCAAAAATACATTGCTGCAATTTTATTTCTTTTATTTTATTTTGCAATTTACTTTTCTATCTATCACTATCAGAATTAATCCATGCAAGTAACGAGTTCAAGGGGATTGACAACCCTCTTGCCCGCGTTGGTGCAAGTATTTGCTTTTGTGTGTGTAGGTGCTGTTCACGAGGCTTTGCGTGATTCTCCTACTGGACTGATACCTTGGTTCTCACTGAGGGAAATAATTATCTCTACTGTGCTGCATCTCCTCTCCTTTTCAGGGAAAATCCCAACACAACTCACAAATAATAGTGACTGTATTTATGGTTCTCCAAAATACCACCTTAATTCATGGTTCGATACATGAGATGTACATCATGGACACTCTTGTTTCAGCCGGATGCTTTTTCTACTTGTGGTTTAACTCGACACGTCCCATTCTCTTTATCCCAAGGAGTGTTCGTTAAAATCCTTTTCTCCTTGTTTGATCTTGTTTATTATCACAAAGTATCGTGCCTGGAACTTTGTATCCCTCCTCTTTGTAGAAGGTGATCCTCTACCCTTGGGCGTCAAGAAGGTCATCTGGGATCCTAGGATTAGAGCCACGTCGTGGGCCATTGGACCCCCTTGTAGTTGATGAGGCCGGGCTCCTTGGAGTTAGCCACCGCCGGTACAGGACCCCGTCAGGAGCCCCCAAGTGTGGCGGAGGTCGTAGTGAGGCTCACGAGACCTCCGGTGGGCTCCATTATCTCCTGAGATCCTGGATAGCCTCTTAGTTTGGCTCGCGCGAAGGACCATGCACCTTTTATCTTGGACACTCTTTCGACACAGACGATAATGCCGCCATGGGTCTTAAAAAGAGGACCCAGCCGTGATTGTCGCCTTTATTTTTTGCAAGAAAGAGGAGAAAAAGAAAACTCTCCCAAGGCGACCGGAAGGTTGTCTGTTCCGATGTGGGCGGAGGGCGCCTGAGGTTCAGATATTTTATAAGGAGAGGGAAACTGAGGGTTTCAAAACCATTCCTCATTCTGGCTTTCATCCCCTCTCTCGTTTCAAACCCCTTCGTCGCACCACTGCTTCGTTCCCTTTGCTCCTGTTCTCTCGCCACTGATGGCCAAGACGAGGAGTGAGAGAGGAAGGCAGACCTCTGGCTCGGAGCCGCCCTCTGGGTCCGTCGGCGGAAAGTGGAAAAAGGCCACCCCTAAAGGGGGAGCGAAACCAGGGCGCATCACGCCTAAATCCATAGGAAAGTGGTTCTCGTCCGTGGCAACGGAGCGCAATATTAAGGGCTACAAGGAAGACCTTTCCATGCCCACAGAACTGAAGGTGCAAATCCTGAATGGGGAGGTTCCACCAGAGCCCCATGCCAACGAACACATCTTGTGTTCAGGCTACTTTGGGCGGGGCTTAACTTCCCACTTCATCCCTTTATGCCTGGCCTCCTTCATTTTCTTGGATGCCAACTCCACCATATTCCTCCCAACGGGGTTCGGCATATCGCCAGTTTTATCACTCTCTCCGAGTGCTATCTTGCTACCTTGGGATAGCTCCGCACTTCGATCTGTGTTGCTATTTCTTTTGGGCCTGCGTTCAATCGAATGAGGTGCCGTATGCGACCTTGGGGGAGCCATCTTGAAGCTCCGCCCTAATTGCACCTTCTTTTCCTTCGACCTACCAAAATCCGGGAGTGGCATAAGTTGGGGTTTTCTGTGGAGGGCCTCGACGATGACCTGTCGGCCTTTGTAAACGAGCCTCCCTAGAAGTTATTCTCGTGGGCTCCGCATTGCAAGCCGACCCCGGAGGTCAAAGTTCTTGTGGAGGCCACCGCCCTCCTGAAGAAAGGCGGGTTGACCGGAGGCCACATCATGTAGACGTGGGTGGCACGTCACGTCCTGCCTCTGCGGTCCTAGGGCTCCATGATGTTCTAGTACACGGGGTCTACGGACCCCATACGGGTCTCCCAGGAGGAGCTGGATGATGAGGCGATTGACGTGCTCCTCAACTTCTTGGTCGGACCTGACACCATCACGAGGTCTAGCAAGGAGACTGTGCGGCCTTTTTCAGTTGGCCTCCTTCCCAGCAGCATGAGCATCCTCTTTGCAATTTTCTTGTTTGCCTTCGGGGATTAGATGTTGAATAATGCTCTCTTTTTTCCTCGCTCTTTGATAGGACTTTGCCACATTCCAGACCTTCTGCTCCGAGACTCTGTTTCCGGGGTAGCGAGTTAGTCCTGCCCTGGCTGCCCTCTTGGTCGTGGTCCCCTCTGGGCCCTCTCGCAAGGAGGTCGGCCCCAATCAGGGCCGGGGGGGGGGGGAGTGAGCCCCAGAGGAGGTGAAGACAGAGGCCTCCGAGGATCGGGAGGACGACAAGGACGGTGCCTCCCCGTCTAGTGGCGGTGGCGGCGATGGGAGTGAAGAGGACGGCGATGATGAAGACGACGGAGACGACGAGGCCGATGCTACGGATGACGAAGAGGGCAACGAGGAGGTCGAGAACGTCAATGAGGACAAAGACAGGGATGATGGCAAAGAGGCGGCTACCGAGACATCACGTCAGCCCCTCAAAAGGCTTCACTACGGCGTTCGGGAGGAGACCCTGTCCAACTGCGAGCCTCGTGGGGGCTCTGAGAAGTCCCTCGGGCTGCAGATTCTTCTGATCGCCCCAACGCCGGTCCTGAGGAGGCATATGCCACCGGTCACCCCGTAACTCAGTCTTGTGGTCCTTGAGATTTTGTTCGATTGTCTGCTAGCTTCGTTGCAAAGCTCCTAAGTTGGCATTCAGGGTCTCTTCCTGCATCCTGGTGGGGTCGTCTGCCGTGGGCGTGATCGTGGCCATTCCTCTATAGGTGATTCAGTGACGCCAATGTCTGTGGGGGTCCTTTTGTCCAGAGCGGGGACCCAGACTCAAGGTAAGCATGCCTCCTTAGCCGTGAGCATGGTTAACCATCTGTGAGATTGTGTCTTTACACAGTTGTTTCTTGTTTGTCTTGGACAGGAACCCCTGTCGCTGGAGCCGTGGTCAACTCCAAGACGGAGGACGCCCTTAGGGGTGACGTGAGCTTGTTGACTGCTCGCATCCCAGCCTCTTTGCCTGATTTAGGCATGCTGGCCTTTCCTCTGTCTAGTGCGGCGGCGAATGTGGAGGCCTCCATGGAATGTCCGGCTTGTGCGGTGGCCTTGTCTTCAATCATGCCGCCAAAGGTAGCTTATTTTCTGCCTGGTGGGTAAGGACCATAGGTCCCTCAAGAGATCGTCGCTCCTCTAAAGGCTGCTGACGGGGTGCTGGTGCGACTGTGGGAGGCCATGAAGGACGTCGGCCAGGAGCTGGAGCCCGGATTCTAGGTAAGCAGTTGGAGTCCGTATGATGGTAGTAGCCCCGGGGGCCGAGTGCGGCGATGTCTTGCTAGCTGGACTTGGTTCCTCAGGAAATCTGAATTGGCTTTTCTTGTTTGTAATGTCAGGCAATATCAGAGGCTAACCGTAGCCCTGAGGCCAAGGTCATGGTGCTGGAGTCGCAGATTGAGGCCCTGTAGCGTCGGGGTGATGGGCTGCAGTGTGATCTAGACTCTGCATCATGTGAGTTGCCCTTCTTCTGTGGTTTGACCTGTTTGTACCACGTTTCTTTGCATAGCCAGGCTTATTTCGTCTTGCAGCTGTGGAGACCACTGCGGCCCTATGCAGGGAGGCGGAGGAGGCGGCGCAGGCCCGCCAACTGGCCGAAGAGGCTGAGCAGACGACTCTAGCGGAGCTGGAGATGTCCCTTACCGCGAAGCAGGAGCTTGAGGCTGCTCTCCAGCATGAGTAGGAGGCCTGTCGTGGTCTCAGCGCTGACCTTGATGAGAGTAGGGACCGACGGGCTGTGCTTCAATGGCAGGTTGAGGCCGCCGAAAAGGAGGCTGCCTCGCATGAGCGAACCGCGCGGGAGGCTGATAACCAACAAATATACACTACAAAAAAACCACTTCCATGATGATACGTGTTTGTCGCAGTAGGTCACATTTTTTGTCATACATATACATCCATGACGATTTTATGACAGAATCAAGATGATCATACCTGTGCTGTCGTAGAAGTGTTCCATGACAATACCAAAATTATCATCACGGAAGTGTCCACTTCCACGACAATAAATGGCGCGTCATGGAAGTGTTTTCGTCAAGGGTAACCAACACATGGCATCCACCGCAACGGGTCACTATTAAGCTATCGGGTTCCGGTTTGGATCCGATAACCCGTTAACAGCCCGGACCAATGGGGATTTTCCATGTGTAAAATTCTCATTCGCCGGAGGAACCATGTGTCAGCTCCCCATTGGGACAGATGTCATCCAGTGAATGGACGGGACGTGCCTATGATACGTCGACACTTGACTCGGCCCAACAGTGGCCCATTCAGGTCAAAATGCCGGCCCGTTTGACTTGGTCGAAAGGAAGCGGGCCGGCCCATGGAAAGCCTGTTAATGGCATGTTCGCATATAGCCCATTTACAACCCGCTAACTCACGACCCGTTATGGCCTATCCGAATTAGGCCCAATAGCGTCATCTGGGCCGTCCAATATGATTCTAGCCCGTTGTAACTTCCGGCCCATGTATGACCCATGACGTATTTCAGCCCATATGAGGCCCTTTGTAACTCTGGGCCCATTAAAGGCCCATGGTGAAACTGGCCGAAAATGAATAGTGTATCGCTTTATACCCATTAACGGCCCATTATTCCATTGGGCCGTTTGCAGCCCGTGTTATATTTCGACCTTCTAAGGGCCAATTTATTCTTCGGCCCATTTCCAGCATTTGATTACTTATGGTCTGTTACTGGTCGGTTCCGCTTATGGGCCAAATTCAGCCCGTGGTTACAGTCGGCCCGTTTGTGGCCTGTTAATCCGTCGGGCTGTTTTCATAGCGTCATCAAATACGGCCCATTAACGACTCATTATGCCTATCGATAAAATTAAGCCCGTTATACATATCGACCTATTAACGGCCCGTTATGCTCGGACCATAAACTGACGATTTCCACTCTAGCCTATTTACGACCCATATTGCGGTCTGTTATTGGTCCATGAATAGTACAGCCCATGTTTGGCCAATTGATCATACGACCCGTAGAAGGCCCGTTGATTCTACGGCCCGTAGAAGGCCCATTGATTCTACGGCCCATAGACGGCCGATGGTCACTACAGCAGGTAGCGGGACCATGGTTACAATGGTCCATATGTTGCCCATGGTTATTATGACCTAGTTTTAAAAAATATTTTATTGTGGCCACTAGCAAACCGCGGAAAAAGAACTGCAGTGACTACAACCAAACAAATAAACAAGACAATAAGGAAATAAATAAGCAAGCAACCTACGCTAGGCTATTACGGCTATTACATATATTACATCCACTGGGCATCAAAGTTCGCCACCAGTGCAAACATAGGGAACAAAGCAGCATATTACATACACTGGGCGTCTAAATTGGCCACTAGTGCAAATAAACGCGGCAGCAAAACAAGTCCATAACTCAAACAACTTCAGAAGAGCTCAAGAAACGTTATCCTGGGTATCCACCATGTTGGCAATAAGCTTAGCAAGCTTATTAGCTTTCTCCTGTTTGGCGCTATAATCCTCCAAGGCTTGTTGTTACACCAAAAACTATGCATCTGAATTCTCCAGGGACTTCCTCAGCCCTTTGGCTTCTTGTCACAGCTCACCTGATCGATGTCTTTTAGCTTGTAGTTGAGACTCAAGAAACCGAACTGATTTAGACAGTGAGTTCGAAGAGCTTGTTCCAACGGTAGTGGCCAGTAACTCAAACACTACATCAAGACAGGACTTTGGGGTTGTCTCACTATCTTCAAGATAGTTTTCCTTAGCTGTTTTATCAGCTTTGTTGGAGACCAAGAAGGATTTCTCACTATCCTGAACGTTATCTGCATTACTTCCTTTACCATTGCTTAATAAGGTACTCTTCCCCAATATTCTGTCAGTGTTCTAAAAGAAGAAACAAGCAGACACATAACAAGTTTAGCATGTATTATATGAAACTCATTTCGGTGAACCAATTTAGTAGCAAGGTGGACAGGATTAAACTACCAAGTCTTCTATTGCGAAGTAGTACATAATAAATGCATCAAACAAACATATATCTATGTGCTGTGGTCACTACATTGTCTTGCCAAATCAAAATAGCGACACGGTTCAAATCATATTAGTTCAAGACAAAGCAACATTGAAAGAATACAAGTGTGGGAAACTGCATGGCACAACAAGATTTCAGATGGGTACCATGGGTATACATGTACAACAACACTATTGGCTCTGTTGTGATGCTAGTAATGTGCATGATATGAGAAGTCAACTGTATACACAATTGAAATTGAAATCAACAGAGAAATTTAGAAGAGCAAACTAGTTAAAGAAACTTGTTTAAACATACCTGTTGTGCCATTGGAGTTTCGATTGGATCCTTCAATTTAAAAATAAAGTTTGTAAGAGTAAATACAGTGATACAAGAGCAAAGCAATATGCACCATAGCAATGGGATCTTAAATGAGAACAGTTGTTCTTCAGGTTTAAGCACTTGTTCTACACGAACAGAGTACAGTAAGACGCAGGCATATAGTACTTCAAAAATAAAAAAATGATCTCATAGACCTTACCAAATTCTTGCCTCGGGACCGGTACAGAACAAGGCATTCCCAGTCATCGTCCCGTAAATGTGTCTCAGGAGAAAGTAAGGGAATTTGATGAGTTTCCTTGCCAGTGAAGTATGTTTTCTTTAGGTAATTCCGATACTGGCACAAAGCATTCTTGAAGATAGCAGAGGTATTAGCATAGGTTACCTCATGCTGAGTTTCCAAATCGGTCCTTCTCTATAGAGAAAAATGGGAACATTTGCTGTATTATAGCCAGCATGGAGGTAGAATGTATGGGACAAAGCAAAGTAATTGCCATGAATAACATTACTTACACATAACTCATGGACGAACACCTGCAATTGGCTTTTTCCTTCATCTTCAGTATAATATTTCCATGATGAGAAGATACGCACATAGGATTTAACAACATCAAATGCGATAGATGCTAAAATACGAATGGCTGGTTGTGCTTCGTCCACAGGAATAGGTGTACTAACTGGTGGAGTTGGGGTTCGCCGTGGTAGTCCTGGTGCTTTGGGCACTGGAGCTGCCTTACTAACTGCTGTTGTTTGGGAGCTCTGTGTTGGAGATGGTGTTGTGTCAACCGGAACTGGATTACTATCTGCTGGGGTTGGGGTTAGATTGGGTGAAGCTGGTTCTCTATCCATCGGAGTAGGGGTACAATCTGCGAGAGTGTGGGTTATGTGTGGTAGTGCTGGTTCTTGTGCATGTACAACCGGGGTGCTATCTCCACCAAGAGGTAGCACTGTTTTATTTCAAGACAGTGTTTTTACTCTGCTAGATACTGCCATCACCCCCTCCAATTCAAATGGCTGATAAACAAGATAAGTAGTTGAATGTACAGACCTTGTATGAGAGACAGATGCAATAGATAGTGTGGAAAAAAGAGGGCATGAAATAGTTCACATATATATTGTTTAACTAAAAAGGATAGCATGACATAATTTCACATATATGATGTCTGTCTAAACTGCATAGCATAGCATAGCATGACATAATTCAAAGATATGATGACTAACTAAACAGGATGGCATGAGATAATTATATGATGTCTTTAGTAAACAGGTTCACATGACATAATTCACATACATGTTATCTAAGTCATCAGGATCGCATGATATAATTTACATATGTGATTTATATACTAAGCAGATGGCATTCGCATATATGATGTCTGAACTAAGAACATGGTGTTGAATATTGTGTATATGATGTCTAAACTATGCAATGCAAGACACCATATGCATGATATGAGAAGTGCAACCGTGCCAAGTTAGAGCATACACCTCGGTGGGGGAATAGGACTAGTCATCTATCTCTGAATCCATCTCTGAGGAGCTATCTGGACCCACCAAGAGATCTGCTTCAACAGGTGGCATTGTCTGTGCTGAAGACCTTGTTTTCACTCCAGATTTTTCCATCACCCACTCAAATGGCTGATTCACAGGAAGAGTAGTTAAATGTACAAACATTGTCGACAAATGGAAATGTAATGAAGAAAAGGAATGGCAAGATATAGTTCAAATATATGATGCCTGGCTAAACAGGATGGCATTGCATATTTCACATATATTATGGCTGGCTAAAAAAGATGAGATTGCATACTTCACATATATGATATAGAAACTAAACAGGTGGCATTACAGAGCATGTCTAAACTAAGCAGATGACATATATGATGTCGAAAGTAAGCACTGCAAGGCAACATATGCATGATATGACCAACATCATCATGCCAAGTTAGAGCAAACACCTCGGGGGGTAAATAGGAGTGGTCAACTCCGTCTGAATCCGCCTCTGAATAGATATATTCCTATGGATTACAATCTGGAGGAGGGGGGAGGGAGGGTTTGCCATTGCCCTCACCATGGAGTGATGTCTGCATGACATTGTATTGCCGTGCAAAACTCTTCTCTTTTTCTCTACATGTTCAGCATGACTGTGTACAATATCTGACATGCATACAAAAAAATATAGTGAGATTATGTAAGGAGAGCATGCAAAAATCTAGAGTGATGCTAATAACCAGTGGATAGATCCAAAAACAATGATAGTAGGCTGATGATAGCTTTAATTTAATAAAAAAGACAGATGATGATTGCTTTACTGTTTGTTTCCCACCCAAGATGAACATATTGTTTGTTTCCCACGCAAGATGAACAACAGACATACCCTAGGTGAACCAGATAATAGACAGAAATACTATTCATTGTTGCCTCGATATGTGCCCCACAAGCATTTTAAAAACTCAAGATTGAACATTAATTTTGACCTGACTTGGAGTGTAAGAGATGAACATGACGATAAAGTAGCAGGTAATATTAAGCAATGCATAACATAAGCAGAAACAAAAGAGTGCGACCTCTCTTGCGGACGCGTGTACTCCTCAGGTTCATCTGCTGAGTCGATGATGGTGATGCAGTTGCAGTGGGTGCCGGTAGCAGGGAAGGAGATCTGAGGCAGCGAAAGACGGTCAGGAGTCATGATGTATGATAGGGTGGATGCTTCTATCGATGGAGCGGCTCAGGTGAGGTGGACAACGTCGCGGCAGGAGCAGGACAAACCACATGAAGTTTTCTTCGACACCTATCTGTAACTGAAGTAATTCTGTAAGGGATCCTTTGGCTTGCAGGATTCTAAAAACGCAGGGATAAGAAAAACACCGGAATAGGATAGGAATGCATGTGGGAAATAGAGCATTTGTGAACACATGATTTCGGTCAACTTGGGTGTTTGGTTCACAGGAATTGGAAGAACAAAGGAATGCAATGAAACATGGCCAAATTAAAGTGAAACCATATGAAAATGTGTACAGTTAGAATGTTATTCTGCCACTAATGCACTTAGTCTTGTTTCCCACCCAAGATGAACAACATAGACATACCCTAGGCGAACCAGATAATAGATGGAGATACTATTCATTGTTGCCTCGATATGTGCCTCACAAGCATTTTAGAACTCAAGTTTGAACATTAATTCAGACCTGACTCGGAGTCTAAGAGGTGAATAGGATGATAAAGTAGCAGGTAATATTAAGCAATGCATAACATGAGGAGAAACAAAAGAGTGCGACCTCTCTTGTGGACCCGTGTACTCCTCAGGTTCATCTGCTGAGTCGATGATGGTGATGCAGTTGCGGTGGGTGCCAGCGGCAGGGAAGGAGATCTGAGGCGGCGAAAGACGGTCGGGAGCCGTGATGTATGATAGGGTGGATGCTTCTATCGATGGAGCGGCTCAGGTGAGGTGGACAACGTCGCGGCAGGAGCAGGACAAACCACATGAAGTTTTCTTCGACACCTATCTGTAACTGAAGTAATTCTGTAAGGGATCCTTTGGCTTGCAGGATTCTAAAAACGCAGGGATAGGAAAAACACCGGAATAGGATAGGAATGCATGTGGGAAACAGAGCATTTGTGAACACATGATTTCGGTCAACTTGGGTGTTTGGTTCACAGGAATTGGAAGAACAAAGGAATGCAATGAAACATGGCCAAATTAAAGTGAAACCATATGAAAATGTGTACAGTTAGAATGTTATTCTGCCACTAATGCACTTAGTCTTGTTTTTATGCATAGGATTTTGGAAAGTAGGTCCAGATGGATGTTTTGCTCCATTCCTTTCAGCCAAATGCATAAATAATTGAATGGTAGAGTAACATAGGAAAATTTCCTATTACTATGTTTGTCCTTCACTTTTTCCTTTGAACCAAAATAGCCCTAATCGATCGACATGAATGTAGAGTAATAAGTGATGCGACAAGTGTACAATCTCTTTGGCGTAGCCATGACGACCTTAGCATCATTGGGTTGGTCGCTGAAGAAGTTGCGGCAGAGGTGGCTGTCGGAGGTCTGGAGGAAGATCCGAGCGTCTGTAGACGGCGTCCAGGGTACTGCTCTGTTGTGATGGATGGTTCCGTCGTTGGATCAGTTCGGGTGAGCTGTAAGACGTCGAGGCTGAAGCAGTACAAGATACACATCATTAATCTCAAGTGGGATTTTAATAACATCTCCAATAAATGTTGTAAAATACATTACCAAAAAGTGGTAGATGTAAAATTTACATCACCAAAAAACACCTAACTCCAATAGATGAGGTAAAAACTGTTGACTCTGAACTTAACTATCGAAACTGAATTTTACTGTGGAATCTGAATGTTATTGTCGAAACTGAATGCACTGGTAGCAGAGAACCATTTCACATGTAGTTTAGGCCGCTCGAGCACTAGTACGACAGAAATAGTGATCTAAATCAGCAGGCGATTGACAGTGAAGACACTAGCAGATAGCAGCCATAGCAGCAGCGTCTGGAGCAGCAGTGTGAACTAGAGCCAGAGCAGTAACTCGTGTAGCTGCTGCAGCCAGTGTACCAGCATCATTAGTGCGAGTGAGAGCAAGAGCAGAGCAGCAGCACAAGTGAGAGAGGAAGAGCAGAGCAGTAGCGGGAGCGAGCGAGAGCCGGAGGAGCAGCAGCTCTGGCTGGTATGGACGCCACCGCCGAGGGAGCGTCGCACTGGGGGAAAGCCACCGTGGAGATGTCACCGGCAGCGTCGATTACGAGGTAGCCACGCCATGGGGGAGCAGGATCGACCACCGGCGGTGCCGGGAGGTCGAGTTAAGGAGAAGGTGCAGTGCGATGAGTGTACAACCTCTTTGGTGGCGCCGAGTAGGCCTCGGCTTCGTCCGAGGAGTCGGTGAGGATGCTGCGGTTCTGGTGTAGCAAGTTAAGGCGGTGTTGTGGGGATGGAGCAACCGCGATAGACGAGGCAATTGTCGGAGCAGCTCCTTGGAGGTGGAGGACGGGGTGGCTGAACCGGCGGGACGACGAGATTGACGAAGGATCCTCATCCAGGGCGGTGGATGAGGATGAGGGACGTCGAGCTGTTGCGGTGGACGACGCCGTCGGGGAAGAGGCTCCGGCTGGGCAGCGGTTGGGTGGCGGATGGAGGAGGGTGGGGTTTCGCAGCTGGAGCAGAGAGGTAATGGCGGCCTGGGTTTTCGAATGGCAAAAAGGAGGTGATGGCAGGGGGGAACCATGACTTAGGGACGTGCTTGTCCAAAATGCAGGGTGTTCTACAAAAGTACCCCCACCGATTTGAACTAGTGGCCCTTTCGTCCCAGGGTTAGAATGGGGATTCCACATTTCGGGATTTGGCAGCTGGAGGGAGTTTTCACGCGCGTTGTAATTTCAGGATAGCAAGGCGCGAGTTTTCGGAGCACAAAGAGACAAAACGATATCTGGATTTTCGGCATAACAAGGCCCGGGTTAATATTTCGGGAGTAATAATGAACGTACCAAATCAATTCGCACTTCCCTCAATGAAAAAAAAACAAAAAGAAAACTATTCGCACCACACAATGAGAGAGTCTTGTTCCCTTTTACTGTACAAATGCTATTCAAAACTATGAAGCCATGTTATGTCCAATTAAATTTTTTCGCTAGCTATAATGCATGTAACCTACTCATATGAACATTTTAGTGCATTCCAAATGTATATACTACCGCTGCAATTCGAACTGAATTTGAATTTGTTTCTCTATTTGAATAAGAATCTACAATCATGATTGTTGCCAAGTTAAACCATCAGTTGTACATTATCTTAACAACACACCACATGATTACTATAGAGTTAGATATGAACTATGTGTACTATATGAACTCGAATTCAAAATTTTGAATACACTTGATGTCGATTCCAAATAATAGTACATTTGAAGTACTAGCTACATCTTCATAATCTAAACCATGTTTCATATTTACACTGTGTTTATCACACAAAGTATAGTGCGCCGCCCCCTACATTATGACAGGTATTTAGCCCCGAGCTGCAAAAGCCACACATTATCACAAATTCAAATAAATGTTATATATATTATATGTAGTATAACATGTTCATAACCACACCATGCGTATCACCATTATATTCATGCATGCGTCGGTTTAAAACACTATGATCTCTTGTTCATATATCCGAATCCACTTTTATAATGAATTATGATCTCTATGTGTCTTTTACACCCACACAATCCTCTTCTCTTTGTAGCTAGCACTAACTTTATCTCGTGCATGCACACGCCCGCCCCCTCTCACCCTCCCTCAGCATTCTCTCCATTGCGCACATTCATTATTTCTCTTTAGGTAGTTCACCCACGGTGTGTCTAAGCCCCCCGGCTCCTTTGCGGCGCACACCGGTTGATATACCTCTCTAGCCAAGTGTGCCTACCACAAGCACACGCTTTCCCTCTTCTCTTCTCACTGTCCATGCCCCCTCTGTCTAATACGGTTCCACGCACGTGCACACTCCCACCCCTCTTTTCATCGATCTCATACTCACACACTCCTCCCCCCTTGATATAGTCGGCCTTTCGCACCACCACCTATCCGCATCTCTCTATCACTATCCTTCTCTTTGAGACTTATTTGCTTCTACCACATGCATGCATGTATACCTACCGATCTCCCTACATATAGCTAGGTCGACTATAACTCTTTTTCCCCATGCATCGATCGACGTACCTCACTAATTATGTCTCTCCCTTTCTCCGACACACGACGATTGATCTTCCTATATAGTTACGTCTGCTTACCATAGCCATATCGTCCCCCCTCATCATCCTTGCATGCCTCCCGGCCCGTCTCTCACACGCACGTGCACAGACAGGCACACATCCCCTCTCTTATTGATATTGCAGTCGTACCCTCCGTTTGTCTAGCAAGTCTCTCCCACCATTTGTGAGAAGCAAATCCACCACCAACCCTTCGATACTCTAGCTTTGTCTCTCTCCGAACCTTATTCCTCTGCTACACATATGCATGGATGCCGATCGATCTCCCTCAATACATAGCTAGGTCTCTCTCCTTCTCCACACATATACTAGTCGATCTACCTCTCTATAGTTAGGTCTCTGCGCCCCCCCCCCACACACATCGATAGTCAAACATTGTAGGTAGGTATCCATGCCACATAGACAAACTGCACCTCTCCCCTCTCACATTCCAGTAGGCCAGCCACCCTATATCTTTGACGTGGGCAAACACAGATTCGATGGCACTCTTTATCGATCGCGCACCCACACACTTCATCCCTCTCTTCGATTCTATCGATATCTCACGCCAATGATCCCTCCACTGTCTTCTCGTGGATCACTCCCTTGATATATGATATATCCAGGCCTCTGTTTCACACACATTGCATATGTTACATTTTTTGTTTGAGATATCATCGACACATTGCCTCTATTTCACACAAACCATCTCTCTCTCACACACACACATACGTGGGGTGCCTACACATAGAGAAGAGGTGCACGCACGACGCACGTATTCATGTCTCGTTCCCGGCCACACCCGCGCGGGTACACGGTGCGGCTCATTTCTGTACGAAAAGGCAGCCCACGTGATAATTTGACGCGTGTAGCGGTTGTTTACTTGAAGGAGGGTCATGTACCACGCGTACATGGAACAAAGTTCGACTTGACATGTTAGTTTTAAATAAAGTTATATTCCTCAATGGCACGTACAGAATATAAAACGATTGTTATCGAGAAAAAAGAAATCCGCTCCACTATATAGAATGGAACTTGCCTGCTGGGGTTTGTCTCTCATCACACTATCTCACACAAGGCGGCGGTGGCATCTCTCTCACACCGTTGGTCACTGATCCGGCCGCATCCCGTCTACCGGCGGAAAGGGAGGATGTGCATCATTTCTCTGTTCGACAGCGTCGAGGCAGCTTGTCCTGATCTGCGGTACCCGTTGTTCTCTCTGACCAATCTCCGGCACCGTAGGGCCTTCGCCACTTGCTCGCTGCTGCAGTATGGGCAGATCCCGGCCGCCGGTGCCCTCCTAGTTACATCGCGACAACCCTCAGGTACAGCTTCCTCCGGCCTTGCTCCACTGCCCATCTTCCCACTTGGCTGCATGTGGAAAATTCTACATGTGGATCTTCCCTAGTTCTTTGCCCAAAACGTAGCTCGGCCGGCGTACTTTCCATGTTGCAATCTTGTCCTCACACCCTTTTAGAAAAACAACCGTGCTGTTGTCTTCCCTTAGGACAAGGAATATGCTTGTTTTTTGTTGGTGTATGTGTCATAAACTGTTATTGGCCAGTAATTGTTTCCTTTCTACCTCCTTTTGCAAACAAGGCTATCCATTTCACCTCGTCGCTATTGCGACCTTGTGGTGAACTACACAAATCAGTTTTTTCTTAAGAGTGTTTTGTGCAGTTTTGGTGAAATGTCACACGGACAACGTTTCTACATTTCAGTGGGACTGCACAAAGGGAGATTGGTTTTGCTCTATCCTCCTCATCCATCTCCGAGCCTAATCTTCTCTAACTATTTCCTTAATCTTCTCCAACTAGTTAGTCTTAAGAGAGGCTGCAAAGGTGATCGGCTTCTATTTGTGTGTTTATTGTTTCATCAACAGTCCTCTATTATTGTAATCACACTTACTCAATTTCTTTGGAATAGGGACGCTCAGGTCTATTTTAGTGGAACTGCACAAAATGATTGGAATGTTCCATGCTCCTGACGGCTACTTTTTTTCCCAACATGCCTTGTTGATTTAGACAGAGCCATGGGGAAGTTGCTGCCAATGAAAGAATGAATCAATTTTAATTTAACACCTTCTCACAACTTTGTCTTCAGTTGTGATGTAAATATTAGCTCTGATATGCTAATCATTGAGATGCATTAGCAAGGAAGTTAGTTTTTTATTTTTTCTGAAAGAGCATGGATGTTAGTTTCCTTTCTAGTATTTGATTGATATTGTAACGAGACAACCTTCCAGCTGGCAAGACACATGAAACAAAAGCTGAAAACTTCAGAGCATTGTACAATTTCATGTCGCTTGAAAATTATGTGTATGTCAATTATGTAAATAAATTCTGGAAGCTTGATTGCATTGCCAGAAACCATTTAGCATCCGGGTCCATGTGCCATGCACCAAATTAGAGTGCACAACCGCATGGGAGACTCAGCCCGGTCGTTGCGCCACACTAATAGTGAGTAATGAGCAGTCAAATCATAAGCCCCACCTTTCCCACAGTAAGTTGCTCAGACAAAGCAACCATCAATACACTCTTCTTTGAATCCACTCATACTAGTATGAAGGTGCAAAACCAAGTGTGCATATGGCCTGTCGGTCAACGTGCTTCCTCTTGGCATATCACTGACATGTGGGACCGGAGTGTGAGCAAACCGATCTGAATTGACGACAAAATGGCCAACCCACCACTCCTGGAGAGAGACAAGGAGCGAGAACACAGACAGGCTAGGTGTCGCACGGAGGCCAAGAAATATTAGAGCATGGTTGATCGATGTCATCATTACATGTTCGATGTTTTTGAATAGTACCACTTCATTGGGCTGCCGTTTTCCACACTTCTCCAGAATAAATGTGTACTTTATCACAGATAAAATAAAATAAGAGTGCAGACGCTCCACCATGCTGTTCTTACCTGTATACTAGTACTAAGTAGTACTACTCGTACTACTAAACCTTGCGCTTGGCTCTTCGTCTCTCCGGGAAGTCGAACAATGATGGTACTATAGTGTATGCTTCTGGCAATCTGACACCGAATGAACTGCTGCACGTCCACCGCCTGGGCGAGGGAGAGGTTGCATTACTCAAAAGCTTCTCCTCATCATGCGAGCCACCGCGCTTGTGGTAGACGGAGAGGGCGTAGTAGTATAATAAGCAAGCTTCACCTCGTCCTGCAAGCTTCTCCTTGTTCCACTAGTTGACGGGACACAACAAAGTAGTTCTAGTCCGTATTAACTCTTTTACGGTTAATATGGCTTAATTTTTTTGTGGGTAAATGAGAGAGCTTTATTCATATAAAACCATTCTTAGGACAATCAGCCAAGACACTGGCCACTACAGTAAGCTAGGTGTTTCATCAAGCCAGCTCTCGGTCACATTCAAAGTGCAAGCAAGCTTCGCACAAAGATGCGCCGGAAGGTTTGCTGACCTGTTTACATGTTGAATAACAAAAGACGAGAAATTATTACTGAGCTCTCATATTTCTAACAGGATAGGAGCCAAAATTAAGCGAGAAGTGTGGCGACTGTTCCAGAGTGTCACCAACTCCATGCAATCAAGTTCCATTATCACATGCGAGAACCCTCGAAGAGAAGCAAATGTGTTGAAGATTTCTTTATCACAGATTAAAATAAAATAAGAGTGCCGAAGCTCCACCATGCGGTTCTGTATAGTAGTACTAGTAGTACGTAATACTCATAGTACTACTAGTAAACCTTGCGCTTGGCTCTTCGCGTCTTCGGGAAGTCAAACAATGATGGTACTACAGTGTATGCTTCTGGCAATCTGACACCAAATTAACTGTTGCATGTCCACCGCCTGAGTGAGGGAGAGCTTGCATTAGTCAAAAGTTTCTCCTTGTCCTGCGAGCCACCGCGCGCAAGCTTCTCCTCATCCTACAAGCTTCTCCTCGTTCTGCAAGTTGACAGGACACAATAAAGTAATGCTAGTCCATACTGCCTCCTTTCCGGTTAATATGGCAAAATTTGAAATGAGATAAATACACTGTCGGTCACTGTATATTTGTAAAAATATGATCAGTGGACTTCATAATACGCTCATTGCGGTCAATATATACATTTTCCGGTGTTTATATGGTCAGTAGCTCACCCTGGTTGAGTACGTGTGTGCATGCATGTGTATGTTGAGCACTTGACCGTGAGCGTGTGTGTTCCGTCATGTGCTCGGGCATGCATGCATTAGGGCGTCGTGCGCATTTTTGTGTGCATGTTTACGTGTGACTGTTGCATGCATGCACGAGGTTGTAGTCCCTCCCATTCACATGTTCATATTTCAAAGCTCATGCATCGTAAGATCCTTTGCATGGAAATACAACTACTTCTCGGTCGTCAGAACTCGTTTTTCTTCCTTTCGCCGACACGTGGGACATCCAGCATCCGGGTCCACGTGCCATGAAACAAAATAGAGATAAGTACAAGTGAGACTCAGGAATGGTCATACACGTAGGGGGAGTACGTGCAGGGGCCGCGGTAATATGACTAAATGAGCAGTCAAATCACATAGTAAGTTGGTCGGACGAAGCAACCATCATTTCACTCTTCAATGACACGTACGCAATATAAAAAAGGTTGATAGGGAGAGAAAAAGAAAACCGCTCCACTATATATACACATTAGCAGGAGCCTGAGCTACAAGCCTGATTTCTTGTGTTGCTCTCTTCACACTCTCCCGCATAGAACCACGATAGCCACACCGCTGGTCACAGATCCGACCTGATCCCACCGCCAGGGGAAGGGGAGGGTGTTCTACGTAGACGCGGTCAGCAACGGCTAGGGAGAAAACCCACTGTCGGTGCGTCCCGATCATGGGTCCCCGCGGTATGGGCTGATGCCGCCTACCACCGCCCTTCTAGCTACACTCCGACGTCCCAGGTACAACTTCCTTTTGGAACCGGCTTGCTCCACTGCCGCAGCTCCCCACGTAGCCCCACCTCCATGTGGATATTTCTCTACTTCTACCGGCTTCTATTTGTGAGGAGTTTATGTCTCATGACCTAGTGCAACTACTATTATTCTAATCACACTTCTTCAATATCTTTGCCAACAGGGATGCTCAGCTCAATTTTAGTGGAACTGCACAAAAGCATCTTATGATTCCGAGGGTGCCAGGCTTCTTTTCTTCGACAGGTTTTACCTAGCCAGGAAATTAAATCCTATTTAGGGTTTAGGGTTTAAGGCCTAGGGACTACACCAATCGTTTTTTCTTTATTTGTACACGCTCTCACAACTTTTGTCTTTAGTTGTGAAGTAAATATTGGCTATGATCTGTGAATAAATGAGATGCATTAGCATGCGTGTTAGTTTTCCTTTGTATTTGATGGAATGTTGTAACGAAGCAACCTTGGAGTCAGGATACATACATGAAACAAAAATCTGAAAGCTTCGTAGCATTTAGTCCCTCCGGTCCTTTTTTGTATGCGTATAAGAAAATCTCACTTTTCCCGCAATGGTCTGCGCCTTAGCATCTTTGTGCTGCTCTTTCCAATAGTACTATTACCGCACACACAGCCACAATAATTCCCATCTCTCTCTCCCATATTCCTCGTCCCTTCCTAAGAGCAAGTATAATAAGGCCTCCGTCTGGGATTATTAGTCCAGTCGACCACATCAGCAGGACCAAGGCAGAGCGGGCACACATGCAAAATCCTTTGTTCCCGATGCTATTAATTACCTGCATGCACTGCTCACTTTTGTGCTATTCTCAACCATTGGTCAGCTTCTCCGCATGCAACGGAGGCAGCACTAGTCACGGAGCAAACATTACAACGGAGGTAGTACTATGTGAGAGTGTATGGTGGGTCATGTGGTAAAATGTAGTACTTTCTTGTAGCCCATTACTATATATGGTTACTATTACATTGGCTATAGATGACATGGCAACATGTTAGCCATCAACCAGCTATATTATTAACCATGCTTAAGGCATGCTTGCACACACACACACACACACACACACAGAGAGAGAGAGAGAGAGTCACGTCACATGCAAGCAAAACCGGGGAGAGAGAGAGTCGCGTCGCATGCATAGTAATTTCGTACGAGGATCGATGGCTCTGGGGACTTCTAATCCCAGACGGAGGTAGTAAAAATGGAGGGAGTACGGTTTGTTGGTTAAACACAAAGAAAAAATGACTAGAGATGTCTCATGATGTCCAAAGAATATGGTGATAGTGTGAGGTGGGCCATGTACTCACTGGGCTGCTGTGTTTCGTACTCCTCCAGTGTAAGAGTGGAGAAAGTTAGTTTTGCCACAAAATAAATAAATAAGAGTGCAAACGCTCTACGATGCTCTACCGCCGCAGTAATAATGACCAATGAGCCGTCAAATCACATAGACCCAGCAGTAAGTTGGACGGAAGAAGCAACCATCACTCTTCGCTGAATCCACTTCTCCTCATGCAGCACAGTATTCTTTTGGAAACCAACGTTTTGTTTTGGTGGGTCGTGCCATCGAGCAAAACCAACATTTAAATCATGTCTGTTGCGTTTGTGTCTCACCGCACACAAGCCTCCACCCCACACGGTTGCTCGACATGCCACTCACCGCAAACCGACTATACACAAACTTTCCCGCCTGCTTGTCAATGGATCGCACCATGGAGTACTAGTACTACTAGAAGAGATAAACAAGGAGGGGAGGATAGCTAGCTGTAGCATGGACTCCCAAAAACTTTTTTAAATGCATGTTGTGGCCGGCGATGGTGTCATTTGAACATGGAGCAGTCGCGTGCACCGATAAGCGGCTCGGGCGGCGCTCTCTCGGCCGGTGCGCCGCTTCAATGCCGGCGCCAATGAGAGGACGCGTTCGCTCTGGCCGGGCATGAATGCGGCACTGACTGTTTCGGGCGGGAAGGGCGCACGGGTGATGAAGAGGGTTTGGGTTGGCCAGGGCGGTCAGGAGCGGGCGTGGCAGCGGTCCGGACGCCCGCAAATGAGAGATGCTAGACGTAGGTAAATATGGCTACGTAGTTAATAACGTAAATAATGTGCTAGTTAGACAAATATGATTAGAGATGGAGATGGAAATGGAGATGAAAGTAAGAATTTTACGTAAACACGGATATGTATTTTATGTGTGTGTGCCCGCACACACACATAGTGACAACTCTCGCGACTACTCGTACACATCATCGATGACTCGTTCTCCCTATACACACACACAAACTTAGTACCGCCTCATTTTGTTCCTAGGATAGGAATATCATAGGAGTGGGAAACAATATGAAGTGAGATAAATGGAGTACTACGTACAAGAAGAAATGTACACGCACTCACTCTGCCTTCGACATACACGCGAGTACACGATGTAGCGCATTTGTACATGAAGAGGCAGCTTACGTAGTAATTTGATGCTTTAATTTGTTCACTTAATAATGGAGGGTCTGGGATCACACATGAGCGATACAAAGTGCGACCTGGAAGCGGTGGCGTGTTATTGATCGAGTTTTCTTTCTTGGTACATTAGTTTTCGTTTCTTTTTTCTAGGAACATGCGTATTCTATTTAAAACCACTACTATGGAGAGATTTTTAGCCTCTTGTTTCATAGGGTTTATTGTGTCTCGCTCTCTCGCCCACTCCATATCGGAACAAGATGATAGTGTCCACTCCATCTCTCTCCTCACTGGTGGTCACAGATCCGGCCGGATCCTGTCTGCTGCGGGAGGTGAGGAGTTGCAGCATTGGCGTTGTCGCCGTCGGCGATGGAGGAAACCGATGCGCACCGTCCTCTCAGAGCCGGCGCCCGCGCGGACGAAGGTCCTCCACGCCCTTGTTCGCTGCCGTCATGTGGGCAGACCCCGCCCGCCCGCCTAAGCCACATCTCCACCACCTGAGGTATAACTTCTTTTGGATTTCATGCTTCATTGTACTGGTGCAGCTGCCCAGGTTGCTGCATGCGGGTTTTCTTCTATACCAGTAGTACTCCCGAGCTCCCCATGTACAGTAGCTAGGGTTCGTCGGTTGGTCCAACATCACATATTTTTTACTCCCTTCGTTCCTAAATATAAGTCTTTTTAGAGATTTCAAATGGACTACGACATACGGATGTATGTAGACATATTTTAGAGTGTAGATTCACTCATTTTAGTCCATATGTAGTCACTTGTTTGAATCTCTAAAAAGACTTATATTTGGGAATGGAGGGAGTAGTATTATAGAGGAAAGGCCACTCTAAAAGTTGTCCTGGTTTATGCCTCGGTGGAGGTATACATGTTTTTTTCCGATAAAACTACATGGTGGTTGTCCGGTCATTGTCCATATGCTCCTATTGCTGCTACTAATCTAATACTATCACTGGTTAAATGAAGAAATGCCCATGTTAAAGTGACATACCTTTTAAGTAATGCTGCTGTCAATCTAGAGGCGTCGATAAATGCTTCTATCCTGCTTTAGTTTTTTTTCTTCCGGGTATCCTGCTTTAGTGCCCATCAAGATAATCATGATGCTTCTATTTTTTGGTGTACATTTCATTAATTCTTATTAACAATTAAGATGCCACTATTAATCTTTTTCCACTGCCAAAACAAAGTAACGACACTACTTAAATATCCTTTTTTATATTTTTGCAAACAACGATGTGTATCTCCATACTCGGGCATGTCTTCCTCAATTTTAGTGGAACTGCACAAAATTGGATGGCCACTGTTGCTCCACCTCACTCTCCTCTACCAAGTGGTTCTTCCTTTCTTGAGCATGATTACCGAGAAGAAACAAACCACAGTGAGCATTATCAAACTTCAGTGGCGCCTGACCCAAACTTGATGCCAAAATCGATGGTGCATCACCACGATGACCTATCGATGCTCATGGTTGCGTCTCATGGTTGCGTCGGCTGGTGAAGCTGATCGATGTTCAATGAAGAAAGGGTTGTCTTCCATCAGTGCTCTTTGCTTGTTACCCACAAAGACATATCCTTCATCAGTTCATCTTGGACACAGTCGTTTACGTTGGTGCAATTTTATCACACAATTGGATATGAACCAAATGTTTCCTCGAAGAAGCATCGACGTTGGGACTAAGAGAAAAAGTTCTGTATTGGTTTCTAAGCCTTCTCAGAACTTTGTCTTCAGCTCCCCTGTAATTTTATTTTTCCAGCTTTTAACTAAATATGTGGTCAAACTTTGATTTAAAATATGGTGTGGATTAAAAACCCGGATGGAGGTACTACCCCTCTGTTTTTATTTACTCTGCATATTAGATTTGACTGAAGTCAAACTTTGTAAACTTTGACCAAGTTTATATAAAATAATATAAATATTTACCATAATAAATCTATATGATGTGAAAGTACATTCAATAATGATTCAAATGGTATAGATTTGTTATTGTCTATGTTAATATTTTTGTTCAGAAACTTTGTCAAAGTATACAAAGCTTGACTTTGACCAAAGCTAATACGCGGACTAAATGAAAATGGAGGGAGTATGAGATACGGTGGCACACTGATTTAGGCCGAACACAACAAACCATAATTATTGAGAGAGGGCAAACTTTACATACAATATAATTGAAATTAAATTTCTTTATTTGTACACACTATAACACCTTTCCGATAATTTGGTGCGTGTGTGGTTGTTCATTTAATGGAGGGTAGTGTACCACACGTGACCGACAGGAAGTGCGACCAGGACGCGTGGATCGTTAGTTGATCGTAGTTTTCTTCACTAGTACGTTAAATAAAGAGTTTAATTTTGTACACAATTTAAAATGATTGTTGTAGAGAGAAAAAGAAAATCACTCCACTATATTAGTACTATATATGAGTACTATATAAGCTGGAGCATCAGCGCTTGTTTGCTAGGGTTTCCACTCTTCACACTCTCGCTACACTACATATATATATACATGCTCGAGGCTCAGCGTTCCTTTGCTAGGATTTGCTCTATATTCACAATCTCTCACCCTCTTCATCAGATCTAAACAAGACTGCATTGGCCTCTCTCTCTCCCCCTCATAGCTGATCAAGGAGCCATCCGGATCCCGTCGGACCGGGAAGTGGAGGAGGTGCAACGTTCAGTCTATCGCCTTCGGCGAGGGAGGGAATCGACTGCCGGCTGCGCTATTCTCTTTCACCCAGCACCTGTGCGGGAGGGCCTCCAACCCCTTCTTCCTTGTTGCCGTACGTATTGTGGGCAGATCCGGCCTACTGCCGCACGCCTAACCACATCCCGACGACCCTAAGGTATAACTTTCTTTGAAACCGTCATTGCTCTAGCTGCATGCGGATCTTTTTCCATTATGTAGTAGAATCTAGGTCTTCGTTCAAAGAGGAAAGAAGGTGGTGGGGTGGGGTGGAGCATGAATCTAGGACATGGTTCAATGAGGAAAGGAAAGAGGGAAAGTAGTACAGACTGGCTATCCAACCGCTCTGTTGGTCGAAAAGGGAAAAATGGAGTAACCCATTACACACATCTGTAAGAAACCAATCTCTTTGTCGAAAAAGGAAAGCAATCGGAGGTTCGGGGAGTTTGTGCACTACTAGATTTGCTGCCCCCACATAGGAAAAAGGCTCAAAGAAAACAAATATGGGACCAACACTGATATGCTGCTTGGCAACATACTCTACATCACCCATTTATACGTGTGGAGGCACATGGTGTTGTCATGTCCCATGTCGCATAGAACTATTTTACTGTTGTTAATCTAAGAATGCCACTAGAAAATTGAAGCAATGCCATTGTTAAAAGTAAATTACATTTTTAACGAACCTTATTTTAAGAGAATGTCTCTGTTAATATGAATCAATAACACCGTTTTAGAAATGCTACTGTCCTACTTTGTATTCCATCAAGATAAGGTAGATGCTTCTTTTTGTGGTCGTAATTGTTTCCTTTTTACCTATGTGAAAACAGGGATATCTATTCAACTCATTGCTATTGCAACCGTTTGCTTCACTACGCAAAACACTTTTGTTTTAAGAGTGTTTTGTGCAGTTCAACTTAAATGTCACACCGGCAACTTTGCTTGATTTAGTTGAACTACACAAAACAAGATTGGATTTCCTATTCATGTTGGCAGATTCATATTTGATCTTGTCTGCCTCATGAAAGGTCAGTACCGGCCTTCATCCACATGATTTTGCATTGTGCTTTGAGATGTGTGATAACCCACAAGTATAGGGGATCGCAACAGTTTTCGAGGGTAGAGTATTAAACCCAATTTATAAATTCAACACAAGGGGAGCCAAAGAATATTTGCAAGTATTAGCAGCTGAGTTGTCAATTCAACCACACTTGCAGATTATATATCTGCAGCAATATGATTAGTAGCACAGTAATATGATAGTTTTGATAGTAGTAGTAACAATAACAGTAACGGTAACAATGATAGCAATAATTTTGTAGCAAGTGTAATAGTAAAGGCAGCAGTAGTAACTTAGCAAGAACAATATATGGGAAATTCTTAGGCATTGGATCGGTGAATTCGTTGGATGATATTCATCATATAACAGTCATAACCTAGGGTGATACAGCACTAGCTCCAGTTCATAAATATAAAGTAGGCATGTATTCTGTAAATAGTCATACGTGCTTATGGAAAGAACTTGCATAACATCTTTTGTCCTACCCTCCCATGGCAGCGGGGTCCATAAGGAAACTAAGGGATATTAAGGCCTCCTTTTAATAGAGAACTAGAACAAAGCATTAGCACATAGTGAATACATGAACTCCTCAAACTACGATCATCACCGGAAAGTATCCCGAATACTGTCACTCCGGGGTTTACGGATCATAACACGTAATAGGTGACTATAACTTGCAAGATTGGATCTAGAACATAGATATAATGGTGATAACATAAACGGTTCAGATCTGAAATCATGCACCTGGGCCCAAAGTGACAAGCATTAAGCATGGCAAAGTCATAGCAACATCAATCTCAGAACATAATGGATACTAGGGATCAAGCCCTAACAAAACTAACTCGATTACATGATGAATCTCATCCAACTCCCTCACCGACCAGCGAGCCTACGATGAAATTACTCACTCCCGGTGGGGAGCATCATGGAATTGGCGATGGAGAAGGGTTGGTGACGACGAAGATCGAAGACTCCCCTCTCCGGAGCCCCAAACCGACTCCAAATCTGGCCTCCCGATGAAGAACAGGAGGTGGCGGCGGTTCTGTCTTGTGAAACGCGATAATTCTTTCTCCCTGATTTTTTTCTCGGAAAATAGGATTTTAGAGATAAGGTCAGCGGGGCCACCAGGTGGGCACAACCCACCTTGGCGCGCCAGGAGGGGGGCGCCCTGGTGGGTTGTGCTCACCCAGGGGCCCCCCTCTGGTGGTTCTTGGCTCCAGTATTTTTCTTTTATTCCATAAAAATTCTCCAAAAAGTTCCGTTCCAATTTGAGAACTTTTATTTCTGCACAAAAACAACACCATGGTAGTTCTGCTGAAAATAGCGTTAGTCGGGGTTAGTTTCATTCAAATCATGCAAATTAGAGTCCAAAACAAGAGTAAAAGCGTTAGAAAAAGTAGATACAACGGAGACGTATCAACTCCCCCAAGCTTAAACCTTTGCTTGTCCTCAAGCAATTCAGTTGATAAACTGAAAGTGAGAAAGAAAAACTTTTCCGAACTTTTTTCTCTTGTTTGCATAAATAAGCTTAATTAGCACCCAGTTTTTCAAGAAAGATTATAACTAATCATGTCAACAATAACTCTTAGAAATTATATTAACTCATATCAATGGCATAAGCAACTAGCGAGAAATAATAAGATATCTCGAATGACAACACTTTGTCAAAATAATCATGATATAATATGACAACAGTGTATCTCGCTAGCCCTTTCCGAGACCGCAAAACATAAATGCAGAGCACCTCCAAAGTTCAAGGAGCGACTAAACATTGTAATTCATGGTAGAAAAGATCCATTCATGATGCATCCAACATTAGCTATACAAAATGCATGAGGATGACAATAGTGCTCTCAGATCTGGCACTTATTTGAGAAGGTGATGACACAACATAAAATTAAATAGATAGTCCCTTCGCAGAGGGAAGCAGTGATCTACAGCGGTGCCAGAACTCATATTTTTAAAACAGAGATAAATGAAATTTTGAGAAATGCACCCTTCTTGTTTACTTCGTGACCATTGGTTATCGATATCTTCCATGCTAAACACATTTGTGGCGGTTCCCAAGTGATAAAAGTAAAGGTTTACTCCCCCTCCACCAACAAACACACTCCACGGCTAGCCGAATCCACGGGTGCTGTCCATACCAACATCAGTCCTGGGGGAGTTTTGTTTAATTATTTGCAATTTTTGAATTCGGGACTAGGAATCCCTATTACCGCCCCTCTCGTGCGAGGACGAGTGAATAAACACTCATCATGAGAATAACCCGCTTAGCATGGAAGATATTGACTACCTCCTGTCACTCCATGAACAATCCAGGCACACAAAAACGGATGTTTATTTGAAGTTTTTAGAGGTGGCACATGCATATTTACTTAGAACGGCAGGGTAATACCGCATATAGGTAGATATATGGTGGACTCATCTGGAATAACTTGGGTCTAAGGATTTTGATGCACAAGCAGTTCTCCCGCTTAGTACAGGCGAAGGCTAGCAAATAGGTTGAGAAGCGGCCAGCTAGAGAGCGAAAACGGTCATGAACATGCATTATGCATAAGTAACATTGGATACTAGCATGAGTAGGATATGAACACCATGAACATAAATATCATAGAGGCTATGGTGGTTTTGATTCAACTACATGCATGAACATGTGCCAAGTCAAGCCACTCAAACATTCGGAGGAGGATACCATATCATTATACCACATCACAATCATTTAAATGCATGTTGACATCCAAGATAAATCATTATCCACTCCTAGCTACTTAAGCATGGCATGAGAAACTATAATCTCTAATTGTCATTACAAACATGTTTGATCATAATAGGCTGAATCATGGATATTGGTTAAACGTATTTACAAAAACAGAACAAGTTGAGTTCATACCCGTTTCTCTCTGCCATAGCCAGTTCATCAAATATCGTCATTATTACCTTTCACTTGCACGACCGAATGATATGAAAATAATAATAGTGCAAGAGTGCCGTGGACTAAGCTGGAATCTGCAAACATTTTACTCAAGAGGAGAAGACAAGGCAATTTGAGCTCTTTGTTAGATCAACAATACTGCATATGAGAGCCACTCAACATTTTCATTGTGGTCTTCTCCTCGGTATGACTCAACAAAAGGAAAAGAATTTCAGAGAAACACACTAAAATATTTTTGGAGTTTTTAGTTTTTCTTGAACAAAGCAAATTAAAGAGAAAAACAAAAAACGAGAAAAACTATTTACACGGGAGAGCTCCCAACAAGCAAAAGAAGGACAAGGAAATCTTTTTGGGTTTTCTTTTAAATACTACAACTAACTACACTAGAAAGAAAAACCGAAAAGAAGCAAACAACATTTTTTTGTGATTTTCTCAAAGTTTTTCAAACACACAAGAAGAAAGCGAGAGAATAAATCAAGCATGGATAATACAATGAAAAAGTGTGAACACCGACAACTGGAATGAAATGTGTGAACAAGAATGTAATGTCAGTGGAAATACGTACTCCCCCAAGCTTAGGCTTTTGGCCTAGCTTGCTAATCACCATCTGTAGCCTGCGTAATAATCTGAATGATAGCTCACAGAGGCTCTTGGTGCAGCCTCCTCAGCCTGCCGAGCAGCCACAACCTCTGCGTTGTGTGCGTGGGCCTAGCTCTCAAGAACATAATATCTTCCTTTGCTGTGAAAATCAAAGAGAGCAGGCACAGGCAAAAAGGTGTGTACAATGGAAACTTTATTGAACAACATGGTATATGTATAATCATTGATTTCACCCTTAAGGAACTTATGGCGCTTCATGGCCTCAAAGTCTAAGTACTGAGTGGGAAGGATGGGACCATTAGGCCAAAGTGATACACCAAACTCCTCTGCTAAACGTGAAGCATAAATCCCACCATAAAATCTCCACTACCAGTGTTGTGTTGCAATCTGCGTGCAACAATCGCTCCAAGGTTATAACATTTAACGCCGGTGAGGGTAGTGTGTATGAGGCTCAAGTCAGGAGCACACAGTGCACTACAGTCTTGCTTGCCTATGATGCATTTTCCATTAAAAAGTGCAAAGTATTTAATTGATGGGAAATGAATACTTTTAATTCTACCTTGTGTCACTCCTCTATCCTCGCCAAAACAAAGATTGATCAAGAATGACTCATACTCAGACCTTGGTGGTTCATCCAACAAACCCCAATATGGAATTTTACACACACCACTAAACGCGTCTAGAGACATGGTAATTGAGCGGTCATAAAGTTTAAAGAAAACTCTAGATTCACGAGGATGAAATTTAAACTCTTTATTAAACAATTCTATGAGACTGAGGTATTGATTGCACTTATCTTGAATGTAGGGGCCGAGCTCAGCATTGTGAACATATTGATCAAATTCTTTTTAATACCTGCACTCACCATAAAATCATCGCACGACCATAGGAAGGATTTGGTAGCAGCTTCCCTTATTGAACTTGCGCTTGGTTCAACTTAAGATTGATGGGTTGAGCCCCTACTAGAATATGCCTCCGAGGACCTCCGCCTCGAAGAACTCCTTCCAAAGAAGTTCATCATATTTGCGTACAATTTTCTGAAAAATTTTGGGTCACAAATTTTTTGTCAACAAAAACTTTGCAAGATTGATAGCAACTACTCATTGAGATGTATAGAGGCCATATTGAGCATTCAAACTACTTAGAACTCTAAGAATTCAACATGCAAGCTCATCTACAGCAGCACCAAGAGTAGCTAATTATTCAAAATATAATCCACTAAAGCAAAAACTAATTGGACAAATGGAGGAGTCACATACCAAGTAGCAATCCCCCAAAACAGTTTCGGAAACGGAGCTTCGAGCAAAGAGATCGAAATCCACGGGTTTGAGAGCAAGAACACAACTGAGAGAGTAATGGTGATTTTTTTCTGGAGGTAGGTGATGACATGGGCTAAAGAGATAAGTGAGGAGGCCCACGTGGGGACCACAAGCCACCAGGGCACGCCTAGGGCTGCTGGCGCGCCCAGGTGGGTTGTGCCCACCTGGTGCACCCCCCTCTGATGTTATTTGCATCAAAAATTCAGAAATATTCAGAAAAAATCGTATTAAATTTTCAGGGCATTCTGAGAACTTTTATTTTTGGGTCATTTTTTTATTGCACGGGAAATTCAGAAAACAGAGAGAACATGACATTTTATTTTATTTAACTAAAAAACAAAAAATAAAAGTTGGGAGTAGAAGGTTGTGCTTACTAAATTCATCAACTTCATACCTCTCAAAAATGATCCATTAATAAGGTTGATCAAGTCTTATTAACAACCACTTTCAATTAGCATGAAATCAAAGAACTTTCATAAAACACTAAGTTACCTCAACGGGGATATGCATGTCCCCACAATAAGTATTTCATATTTCATTTTGGCAGTAGGTAGATGTAGTTGAATACTTCCAATAGTGAGTGTCGGAGATTTTCAATAACATTAATACCATTCACTTGGAATTGTTTCTTTGGAAAGTGCACTGTATGCTCATTGCCATTGATATGAAAAGTGACCTTGCTTTTATTGCAATCAATAACAACCCCTGCAGTATTCAAGAAGGGTCTACCAAGGATAATCGACATGTTGTCGTCCTCGGGCATCTCAAGTATAACAAAGTCAGTTAATATAGTAACATTTGCAACAACAACAGGCACATCCTCACAAATACCGATAGGTATGGCAGTTGATTTGTCAGCCATTTGCAAAGATATTTCAGTAGGTGTGAGTTTATTCAAATCAAGTCTTTTATATAAATAGAAGGGCATAACACTAACACCAACTCCTAAATCACACAAAGCAGTTTTGACATAATTTCTTTTTATGGAGCAAGGTATAGTTGGTATTCCCGAGTCTCCAAGTTTTTTAGGTACTCCATCCTTAAAAGAATGGTTAGCAAGCATAGTGGAGATTTCAGCTTCCGGTATTTTTCTTTTATTAGAGATGATGTCTTTCATATATTTTGCATAAGGGACCATCTTTAATATATCAGTCAAACGAGTGCGCAAAAAGACTGGCCTAAGCATTTTAGCAAAGCGTTCAAATTCTTCGTCATCTTTCTTCTTAGTTGATTTAGGTGGAAAGGGCATGTGTTTTTGAACCCATGGTTCTCTTTCTTTTCCATGTTTTCTAGCAACGAAGTCTCTTTTATAATATGTTTTTATTTTTAGGTTGTGGGTTATCAAGATCAACACCTGGTTCTATCTCAACATCATTATCTGGTTGTTTATCATTGTCTAGTTGAGTATCTTCATGAACATCATCATTATCTTTTTCATTATCACTAGGTGAATGTTCATTACCAGATTGAGTTTCAGCATCAGAGATAGAAACATCAATATCATTATCAGGAGGTTTTTCTATTTCAGGTTCACTAGAGGCATGCAAAGTCCTATCATTTTTCTTTTTCTTCTTCTTTTTAGCCAGACTAGGTGCATCAGTGTTAATTCTTTTAGGATGTCCCTCAGGATAAAGTGGTTCCTGAGTCATTTTACCTCCTCTAGTTGCTACTCTAACAGCAAAGTCATTTATATTATTATTCATTTCATCTAACAACTCTCTTTGAGATTTAGCAACTTGTTCTAGTTGAGTTTGAACCATAAAGGCATGTTTTCCTACACCTCCAACATCATTGAAGATTCTAAATAACAAGTCACTCAAGCGAGCAATCATATCAGAATTATATTTCAATTGTTTCATAACATTTTCATTGAAGTGATCTTGCTTTCTAATGTAATTATCAAACCCATAAAGGCATTGACTAGGATGCATATTACAAGAATTGTCCCTTTCATTGAATTTCATTAAAGAATTTACCTCTACCACCTTGGGTGGTGGTGTGTCAAGTCCATGTATCTCTTCAATAGGGGGTAAATTTTTAACATCCTCTGCTTTAATACCTTTTTCCTTCATGGATTTCTTTGCCTCTTGCATATCTTCCGGACTGAGATATAAGACACCCCTCTTCTTTGGAGTGGGTTTATGCGGTGGTTCAGGAAGAGTCCAATCATCATAATTTTTCAATATATTATTCAATAATTCCTCAGCTTGTTCAACAGTTCGTTCCTTGAAAACACAAAAAGCACAACTATCTAGGAAGTCCCTAGAAGCATCGGTTACTCCATTATAGAAGATATCAAGTATTTCATTTTTCTTAAGAGGATGATCAGGCAAAGCATTAAGCAATTGCAGAAGCCTCTCCCAAGCTTGTGGGAGACTCTCTTCTACAATTTGCACAAAGTTAAATATTTCCTGTAAGGCAGCTTGTTTCTTATGAGCAGGAAAATATTTTTCAGAGAAGTAATAAGTCATATCCTGGGGACTACGCACACAACCAAGAGCAAGAGTATTGTACCATATCTTAGCATCACCCTTTAATGAGAACGGAAATAATTTGAGAATATAATAATAGCGAATCTTCTCATCATAAGCAAAAGGGGTGGCTATATCATTCAATTTAGTAAGGTGTGCCACAACAGTTTCAGTTTCATAACCATGGAAAGGATCAGATTCAACCAAAGTAATCAACTCTGGGTCGACAGAGAATTTGTAATCCTTGTCATCAACCAAGATAGGTGAAGTAGCAAACTTAGGATCACATTTCATTCTAGTATTCAAAGATTTCTCTTTCGGTTTGCATAATAATTTCTTAAGATCATCTCTATCATTGCAAGCAGGAAAATCTCTAGCTGTCTCCTCACCCATAACATAACCTTCAGGTACCTTAGCCAATTCATATCTAGGAGAGCTAGGTCTAATAGGTGTTTCAAGTTTTTCAGTTTCAGGCATTTCATCAATTTCAGCATTCTCAATATCTTTAGCTCTAGCAATTTGTTCATCAAGAAAATCACCCAGTGGCACACCATCATCAAGCAAGGTACTGGCATAATCATGAGTAGTATTTATAGAAGTAGCATCATAAATAACTTGCAACATATCAGGATTAATAGCATGTGGTGGTGTTGCAAGTCTACTCAAAACAGAAGGTGAATCAAGTGCAGAGTGTGATGGCAGTTCCTTACCTCCCCTCGTCCTAGAGGGAACGATCTTGGTTTTTGTATCCTTCAGATACTTCATGGTGATAAATGGATAATAATCCCAAGTGACTCAACAAATATAGCTATGCTCCCCGGCAACGGCGCCAGAAAAAGGTCTTGATAACCCACAAGTATAGGGGATCGCAACAGTTTTCGAGGGTAGAGTATTCAACCCAAATTTATAGATTTGACACAAGGGGAGCCAAAGAATATTTGCAAGTATTAGCAGCTGAGTTGTCAATTCAACCACACCTGGAGATTAATTATCTGCAGCAATATGATTAGTAGCACAGTAATATGATAGTTTTGATAGTAGTAGTAACAATAACAGTAACGGTAAAAATGATAGCAATAATTTAGTAGCAAGTGTAATAGTAACGGCAGCAGTAGTAACTTAGCAAGAACAATATATGAAAAATTCATAGGCATTGGATCGGTGAATTTGTTGGATGATATTCATCATATAACAGTCATAACCTAGGGCGATATGGCACTAGCTCTAGTTCATAAATATAATGTAGGCATGTATTCCGTAAATAGTCATACGTGCTTATGGAAAGAACTTGCATTACATCTTTTGTGCTACCCTCCCATGGTAGCGGGGTCCATAAGGAAACTAAGGGATATTAAGGCCTGCTTTTAATAGAGAACCGGAACATAGCATTAGCACATAGTGAATACATGAACTCCTCAAACTACGGTCATCACCAGAAAGTATCCCAAATACTATCACTCCGGGGTTTACGGATCATAACACGTAATAGGTGACTATAACTTGCAAGATCGGATCTAGAACATAGATATAATGGTGATAACATAAAGGGTTCAGATCTAAAATCTTGGCACCCGGGCCTAAAGTGACAAGCATTAAGCATGGCTAAGTCATAGCAACATCAATCTCAAAACATAATGGATACAAGGGATCAAGCCCTAACAAAACTAACTCGATTACATGATGAATCTCATCCAACTCCCTCACCGACCAGCGAGCCTACGAAGGAATTACTCACTCCCAGTGGGGAGCATCATGGAATTGGAGATGGAGAAGGGTTGGTAATGACGAAGATCAAAGATTCTCCTCTCCGGAGCCCCAAACGGACTCCAGATCTGGTCTCACGGTGTAGAACAAGAGGTGGCGGCGGCTCCATCTCGTGAAGCGCGATCATTCTTTCTCCCTGTTTTTTCTCTCCCAAAATAGGATTTTATAGCGTTGGAGATAGGGTCAGCGGGGCCACTAGGTGGGCACAACCCACTTGGACGCGCCAGGAGGGGGCGCACCCTGGTGGGTTGTGCTCACCAAAGGGCCCCCCTCCGGTGGTTCATGACTCCAGTATTTTTCTTTTATTCCATAAAAATTCTCCAAAAAGTTTCGTTCCAATCCGAGAACTTTTATTTCTGCACAAAAACAACACCATGGTAGTTCTGCTGAAAACAGCGTCAGTCCGGGTTAGTTTCATTCAAATCATGCAAATTAGAGTCCAAAACAAGAGTAAAAGCGTTAGGAAAAGTAGATACGACGAAGATGTATCATTGTGCTACTTGTACTGGTACTGTTTTAAATAAATGTTGAATTGAAGCTATTGTCTTGCTGTCTTTTCCCATTAGGTAAAAAAATGGGAGCAACCCAGAAATGATGTTTGTTTCTTTGTTACAACAAACTGTGCATCACCCCCTTTATAATTCGATGGAAACACATGGTGCTGTTGCGCCCACTCATCCCTGCGACTATTTATGCTTTTTGTTAATCTAATGCCACTGGTAGAATTAAGCATTGCCACTCTTAGAATTAAGTACTGAATCTTAGTTCAAAACTGCAACACTTGTTAGGGATCGGCGGGAGTACCTTGTTAAGGATCAGTGGGAGTACATGTTTAACAAATGTATTGTTAAGATAATGTGTCTATTATTCTATATCAGTTACAGTGTTTTACAAATGGTACTATCCCGCTTTGTAGTTCTTTCTACATGTTTAACCAAGGTATTGTTAAGATAATGTCTCTGTGAATATGAATCAGTTACAGTGTTTTAGGAATGGTACTTTCCTGCTTTGTGGTTCTTTATACATGTTGAACCAAGGTATTGTTAAGATAATGTCTCAATTAATATGAATGAATCACACTGTTTGAGAATTGCTACTGTCCTGCTTTGTTTCCCATTAAAATAAGGTAGATGTTTTTTCTTCTGGGCATACAAGTCATCAACCGTTATTGCTCAGTAATTGTTTCCTTTATACCTATTTGTGCATACATGGATATCAAAACTTCTGCTCGGTTCTATTTCAACTTTGATTTTAGTTGAACTGCACAAAAGGAGCCAATGTGTTTAAGGCAAACTGTTGCATTATTGGGCCTAGTTGATTTTTCCACTTTGCAGAAAGAAGCAGTCACTGTTTGCGCTACATTGCACAAGGAATGACTGAGAAGCTTTAGAGGGTATTAGTAGACGCTGGTGACATGACTAGTGTGCAGAGCTCATGTGGCAACTCAATAGCACGTGGAGTGCAAAATTCTACAATAAGGAAAGGTATGACCAAGTTAGTGGCCGATGCAGTTGTAACAAACAAGGTCATTATCGGCCATCATCCACATGATTGTGCTTTGTTATGTTGTGCTACTTATATTGTTGTTTTGTTTTCAATAAATGTTTAATTGAAGCTATTGTATTGCTAACTTTTTTCTGTTAAGATAATGAAGATGATTATATTTGTGAGCGTATGTTTAATCAACTAGTACCACTATTATATTCATCACACTTTTTCTCTATTTATGCAGACAGGGATGCTCAGCTTGATTTCTGTGGAATTGCACAAAATGTTCTGATGGTTCATGTCCTCCATAATACTTCATCATGCACAATACATCGAATGGTTCTCTAATCATTCGTTGTCACCTTGAGCCACCAGACTATGTACATGAAAGGTGCTGCCAATGTCTTTAAGCCTTGCAACATATAAATATGAAATCCACCATGCTACGCAAGACATTGGTTGATTTCAGTGGAACTGCACAAAAAGATAAGCTGGTTAATCTAGCTCCATGTTGCATTGTAATGTGCAAACTGATGACAAACCCTGCCCGTTCCACAATCATAGGCATTAGATATTATTTTGGAATTGAAAAATCTTGTCAAATTTTGCTCATTGATGTTAGCCAGAAGACATGCATTTGATATTTTGGAATGGGATGCCCTTTGCCGTGAGCAGCGTCGATCCTTTTTTCCTATTCGTGTGTTCAGTGCAGAAGTAAATATTGGCTCTGATGAGATGCATAATCATGAATGTTGACTTATGTATTGTATTTTAAGAGTTTTTTTTTCTGAATGTTGTCTATGAAATGCTAGGCCTTATGAGTTTGGTTGCAAAGTTGAGCTTGGCATGTTGTGGCACGCGGCATCACGAGCTGTTCACCTTGCCTCCTAAGAATATTGCTTCCTATTATTTTGCATGTAGATCTAATGCCAGTGATTTGCATGTTAAGAAGATTATCCTATTCTGTTGTTTCTATGCTTAAGAAGTTCATCGTCTGATGTTTCATTCATAGCCTATACGACAACTAGTTCGGGTAGGCTAGAGGTGAAACCATATGATCTTCCGACCAACTCATCATCTCACCGTTTCATGCCGGCTCGGCCTCTCGAAGGTGCTCATAGGGGTAGGGTGTGCGTGTGTGTGTTCATAGGTATGAGTGTATGCGTGTATGTATTAGCGCTTGCGTCTGTACTGTGTTAAAAAAATCTTACCGTTTCATGCAAACAATAGAGGACGCGGAGGCTGAGTTCGCCGTCGCCTATGTGGACGAGACGACGGAGCAGAAGGCCATCCTGGAGTCCATCCAGGATGAGGCCTATGTGGAAGCCAACCGGCGCTTCATCCGGCAGGAACGGGTGGCCACTAACGTCCTCTTTGACAAGGTCGAAGCGGAGATGGATGCGGAGTAGCCGCAGCTACGGCTGCCGGCCATGTACCCGGCACCGAGCACGGAGATAGTGGACATCTCCGACGATGAGTAGGCTACTTGATCTACGTAGTACTTAGGTTTTTTCATTTGCATGCTTTTGTATGTATGGATTTAAGATTACTAGTATGAGGTATCCAAATGGATATGAGCAAATTTGAGGCTTCACCGGTCAGTGTCCAGCTTTAGATGCAGTAAGCTGCTACACATCACATGTCTTCCGTCCTAATCTTGTCTCATTTTTTTCTTTTTCAAGGTTAATCCCGTCTTCTTCGTCGGCGAGCTCGCTGAGCTCAGCGACGAGGACCAGACGATGGACGAGGCTTCCGGCCAGGAGCCGGCGCCACCGCCCATGCCGGTTCATGTCGTGTTCACCATAGAGCAGGTGTGGCCGCACTTCGACGCCCTAATGGTGGAAGAGCTACCAGCACCGCCAGAATTGCCATTCCGGCAAGCGCAGGAGGACCAGTGCTACAACCTCCGTTTCCTCAACGCGCACCGGCTCGCGGAGGGACAAATAACCGGCGAACAAGCGAACGACAATGCCGTCGCAGACATGTGGCCCAATGATCCTGGCTTCCTGAATGAGCAGCGGGCGCTGTATCAGACCATCCGTAGGGCCCGCGAGGCCCTCTCTGTCGTGATTCGAGTTGTTGCGCTCGCCGTGGCACCATCGTATCCCGTGGTCAACATGGTCAACGAACATGAGGAATCAGGAGATGAATTTACTTGGACAGGATGACAGTAGGGACCCACCAGGGCCATAGCCGTACGTACGCAAGTGCTTCCTTATTATATACAACTATCAAAAAATGGCTTCCTCCTAGTTTCCTGACATCACAGTCCCACACCATTGTCAACCTATATAGTCAATAAATGAGAGAATTGCATAAGGAGCGGCCGACAGCTGGGACCCAGTAGCTCGAACAATATTTGTTTTTTTAGGTGTGAGCAGAGTTTTCTTGAGCAATATTTTTTATGTAGTTCAGAGGAGCAGGGTATCAACTGGGCGGTCTGCGGCACGTCTAGCCCAGTCTATTATTTTATGTCGACCAAATATCCAGCCCAGATATTAATTTTTCAAGGTGAAAATGGCTAGCCCAACTATACTTTTTTTGTGGAATACCCAACCCAAGTCAACTTGTTATTCTCCGCCCCGCTGGGCTGCAAATATTTCCTAGGAGGGATGCATTAGGCCTAACAAGAAAATGGGCTTTAAGAAATAATAAATGGTATGTAATTATAAAAACTGGGCTGTAAATATAAAAAATGCAGCAAACAGGTAACTAGTTTCAAAATTATTATTTTTGGATTTTGAAATTTTTAATTTCATTACTTGTTGCGCGCACAATATTTCATTGGATTTTTACCTAATACAAATTAATTTTGAAATTATATTTAATCTGACTCAAAATTTTGGGATAAAATATTTTGGATCCCATCAAAATGTGGGAATTTTTGTTGAATTCTGTTTTGAGCGGTTGGTTGAAATTATTAATCGTTGTCCTAGTTAGAAAATGGGTTGTAATTTTAACAAACTGTAAATGGGCTATAGTAAATTCCATTAGAATTCAAAAATGGGTTGTACATTATTACAAATCACAAATGGGCTATATGTTCTCTGCCACAGATGTGATGCTCACTTGTGGGCCTACTAAGTTGACGCGTACGCAAGGCTTTGTCAACTAATAGTCAACACACGATTCTAGCAGTAGTGGCCGTTGGATGTCCATCCAACGGCTGTCAGGCTTCTTCAATCTCGGATATTCTTGCTTTAGCCGCCCAAACCACCATCGGCGGTACCGCCTGCTACCACCTCTGGTGGCCGGCTGTGCTGCCACGCAGGCTTCACCGGCCCACCCTACTCCCATCATCGTCCAAGCCATTCCTCTACTCACCAACACCTCCTGTTATTCTCCGGCGACGGCAGCCTCACACCGCTACCGAATCAGTGAACCCTCATACTCCCCTCCACGTGGGCATCCACTGCTGTGTCTTCGCCGGCTCCGAGTCGTTCCCTTCCTAGGCCTCGCCATCGTCCACCATGTTGGTTCTCTCAGCGCGGCATGATCAAATTTGTCAACAAATGGCAACCATCAGAAGAGGCATGTACATGGAGTGGCTGACAGTAGGGACCCACATGGCCCATGGCCGCACACAGCAAGTGCCTCCTTACTATGCGAAAACAAATGATTTCTCCACCTGACAGGTTTGACCCACCAGCTACATGTTCGCACGCAAGGAAGTGCTTCATTTATTACGCAGAAAAAAAGTTTCCTCTCCCTGACAACTAGGACCCACCAGATTTATTATGATCCATTTCGCGAAAATATAGATTGTACCAAAGATGCTAAATTGTTTTATTTTTATTCTAACTCGAAAAAGAAGAAATAAAAAAACCACAAAACATCTTCGCACGCAAGGAAGTGCCACCTTATTACGCGCAAAAAAATGATTCCCCCTGCTAGCTGGGACCCACGAGATTTGGAGGCTGACTTGTGGGCCTACTAAGCTGACGTGTACGCAGGGCTTTGTCAACTTAGTCAATAAACAATTCTAGCTACAGTGACCATTGGATGTTAATCCAACGGTCGAGCTGCGTCTTCAACCTCTGGTCTTCTTGCTCCAGCAGCCCAAACCAGTGCCCGCCGTACCGCCTGGTCCAGCCTCCCATGGACGGCTGTGCTGCCACGTAGGCCTCACCGCCCGACCATACTACCACTGGCCAGGCCTTCCCTCTACTCCCCCACACCTCTTGTTATTCTCCGGCGACGGCAGCCTTACACCGCAGCCGAACCAGTGAACCCTCGTACTCCCCTCCGCGTGGGCATCCACCTGCCTCATCTTCCTTGGCTCCGTGTCATTCCCTTCCTAGGCCTCGCCGTCGTCCACCGCCTGGGTGTTGTCCGCATGGCGTAGTCAACATGGTCAACGAACAGCAGCCATCGGAAGAGGAGTGTACGCGGTGAGGCTGACAGATGGACCCACCAGCTATATCTTCGCACGCAAGGAAGTGCCTCCTTATTACACGCAAAAAATGAATCCCCCCTGACTGCTTGGACCCACCATCTATATCTTCGCATGGAAGGAAGTGCGTCCTTATCCTCCCTGACAGCTGGGACGCACCCGGTCGAAGCGTACGTAGCGTTGTCTGTCTGGTCGCGAATGTGTACATACATACTAGTCAATCGGATTCTCTGCAATGATGAACCATAGCCGAGCAAGTAGCAGCACATGTAGTAGTAGAGTCCCCGACATAGCAATTCAGGCAGTCCCTTCTAAACTGTGTACACGTATGTACAGCCACATGCCAAAAAATACGGCCACGTACGTACATACGGGCAGGGTCTCGAACGCCTCCTCGCGCATTCGTACGGCCAGGGCTCGTGTACATGGAGAGGCAGCAGACGGCAGCAACGGCGTCGTGTTCATCGGTAGCCAACTGGGTGGGTCGGAATGGAGAAACTGCGTCGTGTTCATCGGGAGGCAATGAAACACGTCGTGTTCATCGGATCCAACCGGCTTGGACGGAACAGCCAGAATAGTGTCTGGCGTAACGCAGAACGGAGGAAAACGGCCTTCTGTTCGACCGCATACGGTCGAAATAGGGTCATGTTCATCGGGAAGCGTCTAGTGTACCGCAAAACGGATGAAACAGACTTCTGTTCGAGCGCCTATACGGTCGAAACGGGGTACTGTTGATCGGGAGGGGTGTGGCGTACCGCAAAACGGAGGAAACAGACTTCTGTTGAAGCGCCTATGGTCGAAATGGCATCCTGTTCATCGGGAGGGGTGTGGCATTCCGTAAAATGGGACTCCAGGGGCTACTGTTCATCCATCATCTACTGCCTCGCTCCAGACTTCACGGGCTACAGTTCATCCACCGTCGACTTCCTCTAGCCTCCACCTGCTACTGTTCATCCATCGCGGCTTCCTCCTGCCTCCATGGGCTACTGTTCATCCCGCCTCCACCGGCTACTATTGAACTAGCCCTCCACGGGGTCCTGTTCATCCACCCCCAATCGGCTCGGTTGTGGCGGCCTCCTCGGGGTCGTGTTCATCCAGCGGCAACGGCATACTACCACGGGTCCTAGTCATCCAACCCCCACCGGGAACTGTTCATCAAACCCCAACCAACCGGCTAGACTCACCACATCTCGACTCATTCCACCAACCCCCAACGGTCACAGTTCATCAAGAGGCAGGTTCAATCGGCTTCAGTAAGCAGCAGCAGCGATCGATCGCTCAGGTTCATTTAGCAGCAGTAGCGAAGGATTCGCTCGTGTTCAGTCAGCAGCGAAGGAATCGCTCGGGTTCAGTTAATAGCCAGGGATCGATCGCTCAAGTTCAGTAACGTACATAGCTAGTGCAATCGCTTGGGTTTAGTTAGATTCCAACGCCTCACACACACGCGGGTACGTATACGAGAGAAACACGCAAACCTCCGTGCATCACTTGGCCTCGACCACCCACCGTAACCGGGAACTCCCCAAAATTTTCCTTGTCCTCGCTTCTACCATGATTTTTTCCGTCATGGACGGCCCAAAGAATGTCATGCAGGTGCGTCCCCGGCCCGCCCAGTATGAAAAGCCATTTCCTGTCATGATTTTTTTCATAGAAGTAGGAACCCACCACATCTATGATGATACATGTTTTTGTCACAATTATCGTCATAGAAGTGTCATAAGCATGACAGAAAAAAAAATAATTCGGCCCATAATGTCATGGATGTGTCTTTTTTTTGTAGTGATAGGGATCAATTGTAGCCTCTTTTGATAAGTAATAGTGTCGAACCCAACAAGGGGCTAAAGGTAGAATTAATATTCCCTTCAAGTTGCATCGACCACCGATACAACTCTATGCACACTTAACGTTTGCTTTACCTAGAACAAGAATAAAACTAGAAGTACTTTGTAGGTGTAATTCTAGAAGTACTTTGCAAGAATAAAACTAAGAGTACTTAGTGGGATAATAAAAGTTATTTTATTTTAGTAGAGAGCTTTTTGTAGAATGATGAGAAAGGTTGTCCATAGGCAATTGAATATAACACGATAGATACTTATCATATGCAATGAGGGAGAAGCATGAGCTAACACATTTTACGTACTTGGATCATATGCACTTATGATTGGAACTCTAGCAATCATCCGCAACTACTAAATATCATCAAGGTAAAACCCAACCATAGCATTAAGTAACAAGTCCTCTTTATTCCCATACGCAACAACCCCTTACTCGGGTATAACTTTCTGTCACTCTCGCCACCCACTATAAGCGAATCATGAACATATTGCAAAACCCTACAACCGTAATCCCACACGCTTGCACGACATGGAGGGCACCATAGGACAACACCATATCAACATACAACTCATATCAATCACACCATAGCAGAATTAACCCGTAGGACAAAAGAAATCTACTCAAACATCATAGGATGGCAACACATCATTGGATAATAATATGTGGCATAAAGCACCATGTTGAAGAAGAGATTACAGCGGGGAGAAGAGGTGTTACACCGCTGCATACAGGGGGAGAGAGTTGCTGATGACGGTGGCGAAGTTGTTGGTGTAGGTCGTCATCATGATGGTTGCCCCGGCGGCACTCCGGCGCCACCGAGAGAGAGGGGAAGAGAGCCCCCTCATTCTTCTTCTTCCTTGGTCTCCCCACCTAGGTGGGAGGAGAGTTTCCCCTCTGGTCCATGGCCTCCATGGCTCACGGAGGGCAGGCGCCCCTCTGAGATTGGATCTCTCTCTCTCTCTCTATTCTCTTCTGTTTCCCGTTCCTACTTTCTGGCCGAAAAGCGTTTCTTAAATTCTTAGAGATCTGTAACTCCAATTGGGCTCAAATTTTGAGCAGACTTTTATCAAGAAATTATCTTTCTTGCAGCGAAAGAAGTGCCCCAACCGCCTTACGGGGTATCCACAAGCCTGCTGGGCGCGGCCAGGGTAGTGGGCCATGCCCTCTGAGGTTGTGGGCCCCTCGAGCATCATCTCGCGTTGATTCTTTTTCTCAAAAATCACATATATTGCAAAATAAATATCCATAGATTTTTATCGCGTTTCGACTTCATTTGATATGGATATTCTGCAAAACAAAAAACATGCAGCAAACAGAAACTGACACTGGGCACTAGATCAATACGTAAGTCCCAAAAATAATATAAAATGTTGCCAAAAGTATGTGAATGTTGTAGAATATTGTCATGAAACAATCTAATATTATAGATACGACGGAAACGCGTCAGCATCCCAAGCTTAATTCTTGCTCGTCCTCGAGTAGCACCGGTACAACGAGCTGCTATTCAAACGGTTTTTAACCCCTTTCCGCGACGGAGTTTTTTAAACTGTCGCCTTGCCTGTGTGTATGATAGGGGGGTGCTTCCCACACGAGCCAGGAACCATCGGGGATAGGGAGTAGGAATGCATACGTCATACGTCTCCAATGTATCTATAATTTTTTATTGTTCCATGCTATTATATTATCCATCTTGGATGTTTTATATGCATTATTATGCTATTTTATATCATTTTTTGGGACTAACCTATTAACCTAGTGCCAAGTGCCAGTTGCTGTTTTTTCCTTGTTTTTGTCTTTTATAGAAAATCAATACCAAATGGAGTCCAAATGGAATGATACTTTTTGAGGAGATTTCTTGGACCAGAAGACACCCAGGAACCTTCAGGAGGGGGTCAGAGGGGCCACCAGTTGGAGACAAGCTCGGGAGGCGTGCCCTAGGGGGGTACCACAAGCTTGTGGGCCCCCTGATGCTCCTCCAACCCTAATATTTGCTCTATAAATACCCAAATATTCCCTGTATACCAGGGGGCACACCAAAAATACTTTTCTGCCGTCGCAAGTTTCTGTCCTCGTGAGATCCCATTAGGAGACCTGTTCTGGTACTCCGCCAGAGGGGCATTCGATCACGGAGGGCCTCTACATCAACCTTGCTGCCCTTTCGATGATGTGTGAGTAGTTTACCACAGACCTACGGGTCCATAGCTAGTAGGTAGATGGCTTCTTCTCTCTCTTTGATCTTCAATACAATGTTCTCCTTGATGTCCTTGGAGATCTATTCGATGTAATCTTCTTTTGCGATGCGTTTGTTGAGATCTGATGAATTGTGGATTTATGATCAGATTATCTATGAATATTAGTTGAGTCTTCTCTGAACTCTTTTATGCATGATTAAGATAGCTTTGTATTTCTCTCCGATATATTGATTTGGTTTGGCCAACTAGATTGATTTTTCTTGCCATGGGAGAGGTGCTTTGTAATGGGTTCAATCTTGCGGTGTCCTCAACCAGTGATAGAAAGGGTAGCGAGGCATGTATTTGTATTGTTGCCATCAAGGATAAAAAGCTGGGGTTTATTCATATTAATTGGATCTATCCCTCTACATCATGTCATCTTGCTTAAGGCGTTACCCGTTCTTGTTAACTTAATACACTAGATGCATTCTGGATAGCGGTCGATATGTGGGGTAATTGTCGTGGAATAGTCACGGAAGATGTCCTAGTGTGAGGACTTAGTCATGGAGCCATCGCAATGAGGTTAGTTTAAAGGGGTTAATCAGGACAAAGGACACGGGGAGTTTATACTGGTTTGGCCACTTGTGGTAAAGGTGAAGGCCTAATCCAGTTTGAGGTGGTATTGCTAGGGTTTCGATGACCAGGGAGCAAATACGCTTAACCTGGCTCTCGATCTGTTCTCTCTCATCCCTAAATCGCCGCCGGGTCATCCCTTTATATACACAGGTTGACGCCTGGCGGTTCACAGAATCCCGGCCGGCTCATAAACGTGTCCGGCTCGGTATCCACTCTTTCCTATCTTACAATACAAGTCATATACTTATGGCGGTTTACATCTATGGGCCCTAACTCGCCTTTGGGCTTTGGGCCTTCTTATTAAGTCTCCTTCGTAAGTCGCCATCTTCTATGTCTTCATGGGCTTCAATACAGGTAAATCACTATGAGCATAACCCGGTCCCTCCTGGGCGGTTTATACTCAATAGTTATATCCCCAACATTGGGCCCCAGGTTGATTTGAACTTGTTCATGTCAATCTTCAACACTTACGAAAATTCCCTCTTCGTTACCTTCACAAAAATTTGTAACTCGCCGTGACGTTATCTTCCGAGATCATGATAACCCGCCATGTCGTCACCTGTCATTAATTTTATAAACATCCAGAAATCATATATGCATCTCCTTTTTAATGAACCTCCAAAAATCGAGGCGTCAGCCCTGTCACATATCCAATTTGGAGCTCCTCGATTCCCATGCATGCCACTTATCCATTCACCTTATAAATAGGGCTAGGGGTCCTTTTCACTTTCCCCCCTCGGCCTCTTCGTCTTCCTCGTCTTCCTCGCGACGCACTGCTCTCGAGTCCAGCCGCCGCCATCGACCCTCTCCTCTGCATCACCCTTGGCCGCTGCATCAACTTGACTTGGTCCAGAGTTTGCTCACGCGCCTCCGCCGTTCAACAGCCTTGGTAAGTTCTTCCTCCTTCCCCCTCCGTAGGTCTCATTAGGGTTCGAACAAATTCATGGAGGTTCGGCACTGTTTCTTCACCTGTTCTTCGCTGTGGCATGAGGTTTGATTCAAGCATGATATTTATCCTATGCGGCAATAATCCTAGTCCCTTTTTCCTCATTAGAGCATCTCTTTTAGGTAGAAATATCCGATCTGGACCTTCATAAACTTCTCAAGTACCAGTATTTTAGGTCTGAATATATTTTCATTTTCTGACACGCGGTAGATCCAAAATTGCAATACCAATCTGTGAAACCTGTTTTTCATCACTTAGCCATTTTCCAACTTCAGATCTATACTTTCAATATCCGTATAGGCGGTTTAACTTCAGAAAATAATAACCTGCCAGGTACCATTAGTCCCCTCTTAAACCGCCAAGTGCTCGTCTTTGTAATTTGATAACGTCACTGTCCGGTTTAACAATTATGCATGCTTCAACACTTTCTGCCTGTTAACCATGAACCTTAAACCGGAACAAATCTTTTCCAGGTTATCGTATAAATGGCAAAATCCTTTTATTCCTGTAACTGGGTTCAATCCCGGGTTACAGAAGAAGAACTGAAGGGGTATGTTGCAACCGGCGCTTTAGCGAAAAAGGAAGACTTCCACTGGAGAGCCCCCGGTCCAGAAAATCTTCCTGAGCCCAAGGATGGGGAAGTGATCGTTCTTGTTGATCATCTGAGTCGAGGGTTCAGCCCTCTCGGATCAAAAAAATTCTGTGACGTGCTTCACTTCTTCCAACTTCACCCTCAAGATTGGGCCTAACTCCGTGTCCAATATTTGCAATTTTCAAGTGTTTTGTGAAGCCTACCTGCAAGAAGAGCCCACAGTCGACCTGTTCAGAGATTTCTTCTATTTAAACCGCCGTACTGAATTTACAGATGGGCCCAATACTGAACTTGGCGGGGTTTCAATTCAGAAGAGAAAAGACGTCAGCTTCCCTCATGCTAAGCATCATAGCCATCCCAAAGATTGGAATCAAACTTGGTTCTATTGCCAAGATACATCTCCAGCAGGCGAGAATCCTCTGCCAGGTTACCATGCTCACCGGCTTACCGATGCACATCCATTCCCCCAAAGACTCAATGCAAAGGAACGGTCCAAATATGCACCACAGCTTTCAAAGCTCAGAGCCTTTGTGGCAAACGGTTTGACAGGCATTGATTTTGTCCGTTGCTGGGTATCCTGGAGCATTTTGCCTTTAAGCCGTCGCTCCGGTTTAATGTGTGAGTACACAGGGGATGTGACTGATATTCAGCTGACTGATGCTGAAATTACTGAATCTGTCAAGAAGATGTTGGATGAACCGGTGACCGACTATAGCAAAATAGGACTTAGTCCTTTTTGCGCTTCAAATAAACCGCCAGCTGTAAGAATTGCCCCACTCCTGCTTTAATCCATATTCTTAATACTCCCTTATGATTTTTTCAATCTTTAAAACGGGTGATGATCCGTTCTGGAAGAAGAAACCGCAGGATAAACCGGCCAAAATACCTCGCGTCAAGACCAAGGTCAACAAGAAGCCCGCTAAGAAGAAAAACACCGAGCCTACCGAGTTAAACATTGACGATGATAATCCGGAGTCAGAGGTAGAACTTGATTCACTTGGCTCTTTTTTCATACATCTCATTGACGATGATTTTTATCAGGACGACACAGAAGCTAGCCGCACAAACGACGTAGAGGTAACTATTCTCTCATCCGGTTCAGAACCTCTGCCCACACAGAAAACCTGACAAGCAAGCCGGAAAATAAGATTTTCTCACCCCCTAGCTTACTTGGATCCAAACTTTCTTTTGAAGAAGTAGCAACATGAAGCTCGCCGCACAACCTGGCATAGCGGCCATGTGGTCACTTCTTCCGGTTTACCGAACTCGCCAGTTCGTAAACGCTGCCCAGAGGTCTCTTCTATTTCTGACACATCTTATCCCAAGGCGGGCTATTTCCGACAACCTCTTAATCCGTCTGATTCAAACTATCAGGGAACTTCCCATTCATCCTCTGGCGAGTCCACAGGGACACAAATTCCAACCCTCAAAACTGTTCCTGGGTGAGCATTTTTAACTAACTCCTTATACCTTATGCTTGACCATTATACTAACCTGTTATTTGCGTCTCTGTCAGAGCCAAGGCCAGACCCAGTAAAAAGGCCAAATTGAACAAACCGGCTGATGACAGCATGCCAACTGATCCGAAAAAGAACCCCGAACAGTTTGAACCAAATATTGAAGCTATTCTTGATGATCCGCCACCGCAAGATCATGAAACCTTTGTTGAACAGATGGAAATTGATCCGATGGGTCATGCTGATAAACCGCCAAGCCCAACTAAGGCTGCTGATGATAAAGCCGATGATGTTGTAGTTACCTGTGTCGGGTGTACAGCCCCAAGCAATCCCACTGCTCTGTCAAAACATAGTGCCAAAGAAGAATTTTCTGCTGTTGACAAGGGCAAGTGGAAGGTGGACTTGGAAAGCTATGCCCACCTCAGCGCCCAAGATATTCATTCTGGGTTTTTAAAATATTTGCACACAAGCTGTGATTATGAAGCCGGTTTACTGAACATGATGAAGGAGCGATATGAGGTAAATGTTGTTAATTCTGCATAAATATTCTTCCCTTAGCCGCCAAGTTTACTGGACATAAAAGAATAGAATGTTCTGCAAACTTTCAAGAACCATATAGATCAACTCCACTAGCCCGCAAGGGCCGGTTCATAATGTCAATATGAACCGGGACTTTAGAATAATAACTCTTCAATTTCGCCTGTGTAGCCCCCAAGGGTCGACTTAACAAATATGTTAAGTTGAGACTAATTATGCTGTAAGGCTCAAAATTCTTACTTAGGACCTTTATAATCCGGTTGACCATCAAGCTGATAGTTGTTATGTGCTTGGGACTTGTAATTTTTTTTTGATAAGAAGCAATAGACATTAGCCCCCAAGTGCCTAGTATATTACTTGTTATGTGCTTGGGACTTTGAATATGCACTGCTATCTAATTAATTACATGTCTCTTGCAGGCTGATCTTAACAAGAAATAATCTCAAATCGCCGACCTTCAAGAAAATATCAAGTCGCAACAAGCCGAGACCTCCAAAGCCAAGGAAGAGCTGACCAGTGCCTTAACAGCAATGGAAAAACTGAAGGAGAGCTTTAAGAACGAGCGGGCAGGTTGGGATACAGAAAAGTCAACTCTACTGAAGAGGGCTGAGGATGCTGAGGCTGCCCTTAATCCGGTAGCTGAGGAGTTGACTGGCTTGAAACAACAAATAAATGCCATGACCACTGCCGTATTTGGTAAATAACTTCTTCATAAGCTTTGAACATGTATTATGTAAGAGACTGCCGGTTTACCGATGTTTTTGATGATGCGGGAACTCGCACTGCTCATCTTGGCTCAGATATGCGGCAAAAACTGAAAGCCGCCTATACACTTATAGAGCAATTATATACTGACGTACAACGGGTTATCTGCACAGCTTCCCATAATAAACCACCCCCAACCTTGATCAAGGAGACGTTGGAAAGGCTGGCGATGATGCCTGCACGGTTTGAAGAGCTAAAGAAGTCAGCTGCAGGGCGGGTGCTCTTACTGCACTGACTCAGGCCAAAGCTTGGATATCTGATCTTGATCCGGCCGATGTGGGAAACGGCTACCCGAGCATAAAGGAGGACGGGTCAGAGTTTAATAACGATGACCTCAGAGCCTTGACGAGGGAAATGCGCCCATTGGCTAGCAAATTGGCTGAAGAAACCGATCTTTCACATTATCAGTCGATTTATGATGCCAACAACAAGAGAGTTAACGCGCCAACTTATGATGCTCCAAATCTTATTCCTCCAATCCGTAAGCATACCTATGCCCCTGATGTTGACCCCTCCATACTTATAAGTGATGAAGCTGTATTCAAGGCCTTAACTGGGATCAATTGGACCACCATTGACTTCCAGCCACTGGGTAGAGAGGAGGAAGATGAACCAGCGCTGGACGATCTGCAACCTTCAAGTCAGCCAGGCCAGGACTCGTAAACCAGAGGCCGGTTTAGTAGCTGCTTTCTTCAAGACTTGTTAAAACAATTATTCTTTTGGGCACCAAACGCCTTGTAATAGGCTAGCTTAAACTCTTGTTCTGCTATGCCATCGTGCATATTTACTTTGCATGACACTGCTAATCCACCATGTTAAGATATGCCACTTATGCTTATAATATTAACAATGTGGAATCTGCTCCTGCATGCAACGGATTAAAAGTGTCCTGGCGGTTTACCGCTGGACGGGTCATAACACCCAATATAAAACCATGGAAACTAACATAGCTTATACCCAAGGCTGGACTTTCAAAATAACCAAATTTGAAATATATCATGCATGTGATATTTGATCACACTGTTGGTTTACCAAACCGGTGTAGTAAGGGGGAGAACCCAAACTTTGAGCACTGGTAATTACCATAGATTGCTTGGCTTATGAACAAAACCAGGCTGGGTTAATAAACACCGGATATTATCTTATCTCATACTGGCGACTTATAGTGAAAAGCCAGGCCGGGTTAATAAACACCAGATGAATTATGATCATAAAGCATTATAAGCCTCATCAAATAAACCTCAAAAACTGTGGAATAAAATAAACGAAAAAACGAGGCTTTTCATGGGCTGCCAGGCCAAAAATCGAGTGCTTTCACAGGCCGCACAGCCACTGAGTTAAACCTATATACAAACATTATAAGATGGACCTCACATTACCAATCGTCATTTTAACTTTGACAAGTTCAGGGTCTGTATAAGATTGACTTGTCAAATGTTCGGCGGGTCATTCCAGGAATACCTGGGCGGAGTGGCTTACTTAAAAAGGCAGGATAACCAGGGGTTTTAGGTGAATACACCTGGCTTCCAAGCCTGGCTTTTAAGCCTATTACAAGGGTTATACAAACTCTTTGTTCTTTAGAATCAAGGAGCCCCCAAGTAATATTTTTGAGCTGTGCTCAAGGGGCACCTATGTTTGAGCTGTGATTTTGCAACAGACTCTCTTTGGTACCTTTAACCTGGGTAGCAAGCCCCCAAGTTTTTTTTATCAGTTGGCTTATAAGCCGGTTCAAAGGGTAATCATAACTTCGCTCATAAGCCGGAAGCCCCCAAGTAACCAAAGACTCATTAAGAAAAAACGACAGAGGCCCTGCTTTAGCAGGAGTGCCGGTTTAATATATACATTGTCAAAAATATGTACATTAGAAGAGCCAATGGCTCAAGTGTAGTAAGGCCGAAGATGAGCAATATTCAACGGCCGGCGAATCTCCTCCTCCGACGTGCGTGAGTCCTTGTGGTCTCGAACATCAATAAGGTAGTATGACCCATTGTTCAGATTCTTGCTGACCACAAAGGGTCCTTCCCAAGGTGGGGATAACTTGTGCATATCAGTCTGATCCTGGATAAGCCGGAGCACTAAGTCGCCTTCTTGAAAGGTTCTGGTCTTGACCCGGCGGCTGTGATAACGACGTAGATCTTGCTGGTAAATCGCTGAATGAGCCGCTGCGAGATCACGCGCCTCATCTAACAGGTCAAGTGCATCCTGACGTGCCTTTTCATTATCAGCTTCAACATAAGCCGCCACCCGGGGTGAATCGTGACAGATGTCACTGGGGAGAACCGCCTCTGCTCCATAAACCATGAAAAAAGGCGTGTAACCCGTAGATCTGTTGGGCGTTGTGTTGATGCTCCATAGCACCACGGGTAACTCCTCTACCCAACAACCCGGCGTCCTCTGTAAGGGAACCATAAGCCGGGGCTTGATGCCTCTCAGGATCTCTTATTTGGCTCTCTCAGCTTGACCATTAGATTGGGGGTGAGCCACTGACGATACATCAAGCCGGATATGCTCACGTTGACAAAATTCTTTCATAGCACCCTTGGAGAGATTAGTGCCATTGTCTGTTACAATGCTGTGTGGAGAGCCAAAACGGAAGATCACCTTCTTCATGAATTGAACCGCCGTTGCTGCATCACACTTACTGACTGGCTCTGCCTCTACCCACTTAGTGAATTTATCAACCACCACCAAGAGGTGGGTCTTCTTATCCTTGGACCTCTTAAAAGGTCCAACCATATCAAGCCCCCAAACTACAAACGGCGAAGTGATTGGAATCATTCTCAACTCCTGAGCCGGAACATGAGCTTGACGTGAAAACTTCTGACAACCGTCACATTTTTTGACCAAGTCCTCAGCATCAGCATGAGCCGTCAGCCAATAAAAACCATGACGAAAAGCCTTGGCTACAAGAGATTTAGGGCCGGCGTGATGACAACAATCTCCTTCATGGATCTCACGCAGAATCTCACAGCCTTCTTCAGGAGAAACACAATGCTGAAACGCCCCGGTAACACTGCAATGGTGCAGCTCTCCATTGACAATTGTCATTGACTTGGACCGCCGGGTTATTTGCCTGGCCAATGTTTCATCCTCAGGTAACTCGCCCCAGGTCATATATGCCAAATATGGAACTGTCCAATCAGGAATAACATGAAGAGCCGCCACCAACTGAGCTTCCGGGTCAGGAATATAGCCAAATCCTCCTCTGTAGGTAACTTGACCGACGGGTTATGCAAAACGTCAAGAAAGACATTAGGTGGCACCGGTTTACGTTGAGAACCCAACCGGCTTAAGGCATCAACCGCTTCATTTTTCCTCCGATCATCTCCTTAGCCATCCGAAGCCCGTGGAGCAAGGCCTCATATTCAGCTGCATTGTTAGTACAAGGGAACATCAAACGGAGAACATAACAAAATTTATCACCCCGAGGGGAAGCAAGCACAACTCCAGCCCCCGAGCCCTCCAATTGCCTGGACCCAGCAAAGTGAATAGTCCAATACGTGTTATCTGGTTTTTCCTCAGGCATCTGCAGCTCTGTCCAGTCATTGATGAAATCCACCAGTGCTTGAGACTTGATGGCCGTGCGAGGCATATACTTCAAACCATGAGGCCCAAGTTCAATGGCCCATTTGGCAACCCGGCCTATTGCTTCCCTGTTTTGTATGATATCTCCTAAAGGAGCAGAGCTAACCACAGTAATGGGGTGACCCTGAAAATATTGCTTGAGCTTCCGGCTTGCCATGAAAACCCCATATACAAGCTTCTGCCAATGTGGGTATCTCTGCTTGGACTCAATAAGCACTTCGCTGATATAATAAACCAGCCGTTGAACCGGATATTCCTTGCCTGCCTCTTTCCTTTCAACCACAATAGCCACACTGACAGCCCGGCTATTAGCAGCCACATATAACAACAGCGGCTCCTTATCAACGGGCGCAGCTAGGACTGATGGCTCAGCCAGCTGCTTCTTAAGCGCCTCAAATGCCTCATTAGCAGCGTCACTCCAGACGAAGTCATCTGTCTTTTTCATCATCTGATATAAAGGGATGGCCTTCTCACTAAGGCGGCTTATGAACCGGCTTAGCGCCACAATACGACCCGCCAGACGTTGAACATCATTGATACACGCCGATTTAGCCAGAGAAGTAACGGCTTTGATCTTCTCTGGATTATCTTCAATGCCCCTGTTAGACACCAGAAAGCCCAAAAGCTTGCCCGTCGGCACACCAAAAACACACTTGGCCGGATTAAGCATCATCTTATAAACTCGGAGATTATCAAAGGTTTCCTTCAAGTCGTCTATCAACGTCTCCTTCTTTCTGGATTTCACCACAATATCATCCACATAAGCATGAACATTGCATCCAATCTGATTATGAAGACAATTCTGCACACATCGCTGGTAAGTCGCCTGGGCACTCTTGATCCCAAAAGGCATAGACACATAGCAGAAGGCTCCAAAGGGAGTTATGAAAGCTGTCTTCTCCTGGTCCTTAACTGCCATCTTGATCTGATGATAACCAGAATAAGCATCCAAAAAACTCAAACGCTCACAACCCGCCGTAGCATCAATAATCTGATCAATACGAGGGAGAGCAAAAGGATCAGCCGGACAAGACTTGTTTAAATCCGTGTAGTCCACACACATGCGCCAAGTGTCATTCTTGTTAAGTACCAGCACCGGGTTAGCCAACCACTCAGGATGAAAAACTTCAACAATAAACCCAGCCGTCAAGAGCCGGGCTACCTCCTCACCAATGGCCTTACGCCTTTCTTCATTGAAACGACGAAGAAACTGCTTGACCGGTTTAAACTTGGGATCAATATTGAGAGTGTGCTCAGCGAGTTCCCTCGGTACACCTGGCATGTTAGAAGGCTTCCATGCAAAGATGTCCCGGTTCTCACGGATGAACTCGATGAGTGCGTTTTCCTATTTCGGATCCATATTAGCACTGATGCTGAACTGCTTGGATGAATCGCCAGGAGCAAAATGAACCATCTTAGTGTCATCTGCCGATTTAAACTTCAAAACCGGATCATGCTCTGTAGTTGGCTTTTTCAAAGATGTCATATCCGCCGGATCAACATTGTCCTTGTAAAATTTTAACTCCTCCGTTGCACAAACCGACTCAGCATAAGCCGCATCACCCTCTTCACATTCCAAGGCTATCCTTCGGCTCCCATGTACTGTGATGGTCCCCTTGTAACCCGGCATCTTGAGCTGCAGATAAACATAACAAGGCCGTGCCATGAACTTGGCATAAGCCGGCCGTCCAAACAGAGTGTGGTACGGGCTGTGAATTTTGACTACTTCAAAGGTCAATGTCTCTGACCTAGAGTCATGATCATCTCCAAAGGCAACTTCCAGAGCTATCTTACCAACAGGGTACGCCGAATTACCAGGCACCACACCATGGAAAACTGTATTCGACGGTTTAAGATTTTTATCTGTCAACCCCATGCGACGGAAAGTTTCGTAATAAAGGATATTGATGCTGCTCCCTCCATCCATGAGTACCTTGGTAAACTTATACCCTCCAACCTGGGGTGCAACCACCAATGCTAGGTGACCCGGATTATCAACCCGGGGTGGGTGATCTTCCCGACTCCACACGATGGGCTGCTCAGACCAGCGCAAGTAACGGGGAACCGCTGGCTCAACGGCGTTAACTGCCCTTTTGTGAAGCTTCTGATCCCGTTTGCATAAATTTGTGGTGAAGACGTGGTACTGCCCACTATTCAACTGCTTTGGGTTACTCTGGTACCCAGATTGCCGCTGCTGATTCCCCTGACCTGACTGTTGATGGTAGCCACCCTGATTGCCTTGATTGCCCTGATTACCTTGGAACCCAGAACTAGAACCGCCACCGCCGTAACCCGGCCCATGAGAACCGGACCCTGAACCACCACCCGGTCCATGATTGTCTTGAAAAAGATTGGAATTTTTATACTCCTTCATGATGTAGCAATCCTTCCAGAGGTGGCCAGATGGTCTTTCTCGCGTCCCATGCCTTGGGCAGCGCTGATTTAGCATCTGCTCGAGATTAAAACCTGACCCTCCGGCCCGTGGGGGCGGTTTACCTTTACGACGCTGGCTGTTATTCTGTGCGTTGGTGTTAGCCACAAAGTCCAAACTATTATCAGCTTTGCGCTTACCATTGCCTCCCTGATTCGCCGGATTATGCTGTTGTCCTCTGGTGCTGCTGCTCTTCTTTCCCTTTCCCAGCTTGTCATCATCAGACTCGAGGTCCTTGGTACCATCAAAGTCAGTGTACTTAACCAGAGCCGTCATCAGCTCTCCCATGTCATTGCAGTGGCGCTTGAGCCGACCCAACTTCTGCTTAAGAGGCATAAACCGGCAATTCTTCTCCAACATTATGACCACTGAACCGGCATTGATGCGATCTGATGAATGTAAGATGGTCGAAACCCGGCGCACCCAATGGGTCGTGGACTCGCCCTCTTCTTGGACACAGGCATCCAGATCCACAATTGACATAGGCTGCTTGCACGTATCTTTGAAATTCTGGATAAACCGGGCCTTTAACTCGGCCCATGACCCAATGGAGTTTGCAGGGAGCCCCTTCAACCAAGTGCGAGCCGTTCCATCCAACATCAGGGGAAATATTTAGCACATGCCGCATCGCTAACATCTAGTAATTCCATGGCCATCTCATAACTCTCGATCCATGCTTCAGGAGGTAAATTGGCTGTATAGTTAGGCACCTTGCGAGAGCCCTTAAAATCCTTGGGTAGACGCTCATTACGTATGGCCGGCACTAAACATGGCACGCCCAAATTCCTAAAGGTTACAACTGGCTCCACCGAAGTTGTCGAACGAACCGGAGAAGGTTGACGGGCCGCATATTGCGCCGCCAGCTCGGCCTCTCGACATGCTCTACCTTGATCCACCATGTTCTGAGCATCCGCACCACCGCCCGCCGGGTTATGTCCACGAGGCTGGTTATGGTTCCGCCCACTGCTTGACATAGCTGGTTCATCAATATGCCTACTGTAACTCCGGCTTGGGCGAGGGTTGGAATGAATCCGGCTTCGACTGTAAGAATAAGCCTGCTGCTGAACCAATGTTGTCTGAAGGAGCTCTCTAGCCCTCCGCATCTCAACCGCCGTTGGAGACTCGCCTTCAACCGGGATAGCCGCCAATCATGATGCCACAGCGATCATGTTATCCAAAGGGTTAGAGTAATGACCCGGTGGCGTTGGCATGTGTTGCGACAGGATATTGTTCTGACGAGGCGGATCCGTGGTGCGCGGCTGAACCGGCGCTCCCGTCCCAGGCGCTTCAACCCGGTCCGCCACTGGCGCGTCACTAGTTCCTGCTCCTGGCGTGTCAAAGAGGTTCCTCGCCTCGTAAACCGGTGGCAGGCGAGACTGATGCCTCCTCCTCATGACTTCGTTTGAAGCGTTCTGATCTAGCATGAGCCGGTAAGACTCCGACTGAATCCGCTGTGCCTGAGCATCCAACGTAACCCGCTCCGCAGCCATCCTGGCATCTTCAGCTGCCAGGTCTTCCTTAGCTTGAGCAATCTGATCTCGCAATTTCACGACTTCCGCGTTATGCTGATCTTGATTATCTGCGTTAACCTCCGTCGTCAGCAGTATTGCCAAGGCGTCTAGTAAACTGGACAAGACTTGAGCCGGCGAGCGCGCAGGGCCTCCTGCCCCGGCTGCCGTCGCCGCTGCTGATCCAGAAATCAATGCCGCTGCAGTTGAAGAGTGTTGCACTGGCTGCGTACCGGCCAAGAAGATTGCAACCCGGTTCGGCGGCTCGTAGGGGTCCGGAATACTATCGCCATCGGAACAGCCCCCAAGCCGACCGTCTTGCAGTCGATACAATGACTCGGTTTCACTGGTGGATGGCTCGCCATCAGAATAGACAACTGTCTCACCGTCAGATACTGATTTATCCTCAGATCCCGCACCATTGATGAATCCCACGAAGGCACGACTCATGGCGGGCTGAACTCGGGCGGGTTTTGCACGCTGAGCCGTCTCGATGATGTCGGTGCAGGTGTCCGGCTCAGGGCCCGGTTCGCTGATCTTGCCAATGAAGACGTGAATTCCACTGAAGGGGACCTGGTACCCATACTCTATTGAGCCGGCCCCGGGGCCCCAGCCTTCGTCGTCGATGTAGAGCTTGCCGCGACGACTCTTGGTCATCCGGCCCACAGCGTATCCCTTGATCCCTTTGAAGTTGCCCTTCAAGAACTCGAAACCACCGTGCGCTGGCCCCATGGTGGGCGCCAACTGTCGTGGAATAGTCACGGCAGATGTCCTAGTGTGAGGACTTAGTCGTGGAGCCATCGCAATGAGGTTAGTTTAAAGGGGTTAATCAGGACAAAGGACACGGGGAGTTTATACTGGTTCGGCCCCTTGCGGTGAAGGTGAGGGCCTAATCCAGTTTGAGGTGGTATTGCTAGAGTTTCGATGACCAGGGAGCGAATACGCTTAACCTGGCTCTCGATCTGTTCTCTCTCATCCCTAAACCGCCGCCGGGTCATCCCTTTATATACACAGGTTGACGCCCGGCGGCTCACAGAATCCCGGCCGGCTCATAAACATGTCCGGCTCGGTATCCACTCTTTCCTATCTTACAATACAAGTCATATACTTATGGCGGTTTACATCTATGGGCCCTAACTCGCCTTTGGGCTTTGGGCCTTCTTATTAAGTCTCCTTCGTAAGTCGCCATCTTCTATGTCTTCATGGGCTTCAATACAGGTAAATCACTATGAGCATAACCCGGCCCCTCCTGGGCGGTTTATACTCAATAGTTATATCCCCAACAGTAATAGTAGTAGATGCAGGCAGGAGTCAGTCTACTTGTCACAGATGTGATGCCTATATTCATGAGCATTGCCTTAGATATCGTTTTAACTTTGCTCTTTTCTCTCAATTGCTCAACAGTAATTTGTTTACCCACAGTATGTGTTCTTTCAAGAGAGAAGCCTCTAGTGAAAACTATGGCCCATCTTTTATCATATTATTTTCAGATCTACAAAACCAAAAACCCAAAAATATCTTGCTGCTATTTATTTACCTTTACTTTATTTTGCACTTTTATTTAACTTTTATACCTATCTCTATCAGATCTCATCCTCGCAAGTAACCATGAAGGGATACACAACTCCTTTATCACTTTGGGTGCAAATATTTGTTTGTTTGTGTAGGTGGAACCATTGGTGACTTATGTGCTCCTCCTACTTGATTGATACCTTGGTTCTCAAACTAGGAAATACTTTTCTCTACTTTGTTGCATCACCCTTTCCTCTTCAAGGGAAAAACCAACGCAAGCATAAGAAGTAGCAAGAAGAATTTCTGGCTCCATTGCCGGGGAGGATCTACATCAAGCCTACCAAGTACCCATCATAAACTCTCATCTCTTGCATTTACATTATTTGCCATTTGCCTCTTGTTTTCCTCTCCCCCACTTCTAAAACATTTTCAGAAAAACACAAAAATATTTGCCTTTTTTATTTGCGTTCTTTCTGTTCGTATTTTTGTTTTGTTTGCTTGTGTGATAGATTGCTTGCTTTGTCACGATGTCTCAAGAAAATACTAAGTTGTGTGATTTTTCCAACACCAATAATAATGATTTTATTAGTACTCCGATTTCTCCCGCCACTAGTGCGGAATCTTATGAAATTAATGACTCTTTGTTGAATCTTATTATGAAAGAACAATTTTCTGGTAGTCCTAATGAATATGATGCATCCCATCTTAATATTTTATTGAATTGTGTTGTATGCAAAAGAAAAAGATGTGGATAATGATATTGTTAAATTGATGCTATTTTCGTTCTCACTATAAGATCGTGCTAAAACTTGGTTTTCATTTTTGCCTAAAAATAGTATTGATTCATGGAATAAGTGTAAAGATGCTTTTATTTCCAAGTATTTTCTTCCCGCTAAGATCATCTCTCTTAGGAATGATACAATGAATTTTAAGCAACTTGATCATGAACATGTTGCACAATCATGGGAGAGGATGAAATTTATGATAAGAAATTGCCCTACTCATGGTTTAAGTTTATGGATGTTCATACAAATATTTCATGCTGGATTGAATTTTGCATCTAGAAATATTTTAGATTCCGCGCGGGAGGTACTTTTATGGAAATCACATTAGGAGAAGCTACTAAACTCCTAGATAATATTATGTCAAATTACTCTCAATGGCATACCGAAAGATCTTCTACTAGTAAAAAAGTGCATGCTATTGAAGAAATTAATACTTTGAGTGGAAACATGGATGAAATTGATTGCTAGCAAGAGTGCTCCTATTGATCCTAATGATATGCCTTTGTCTACTTTGATTGAGAATAATAATGAATCTATGGATGTGAATTTTGTGGGTAGGAACAATTTTGCTAATAACGCATATAGAGGCAATTTTAATCCTAGGCCATTTCCTAGTAATTCATCTAATAATTATGGTAATTCCTACAACAATTCTTATGGAAATTATAATAAGATACTCTCTGATCTTGAGAATAATATTAAAAAAATTATTAACTCCCAAAAGATTTTCAATGCTATGGTAGAAGAAAAATTGCTTAAGATTGATGATTTGGCTAGAAACATTGATAGAATTTCTCATGAGATTGATTCTATTAAGATTAGATCTATGCCACCCAAGCTTGGTATTAATAAGTCTCTGAAATCTATTCAAATTTCTATTAATGAAAGTAGGGAGAGAACCGCTAGGATGCGTACTAAGAGAGAATGGCTAGAAAAAGTATGTTCTTCTAGTTTTCACGATAATCATGATGAAGATCTTAAAGTGATTGGTGTGACTCCTATTGAATCTTTCTTTCCTAATATAAAACTTGATAAAGAAGGGACTGAATATGAGTCAACTTTAGCTAGAAGGCGTCCCAATAATTTGGAGGGTGAAGATCTTAATGAAATTTTTGATAAAAGTGGGTTTGGCGAGGTCAAAACTTTAACTAGTGATGAGCCCACTCTTTTGGATTTCAAGGACTTTAATTATGATAATTGTTCTTTGATTGATTGTATTTCCTTATTACAACCTATGCTTAATTCACCTCATGCTTATAGTCAAAATAAAGTTTTTACTAAACATATCGTTGATGCTATGATGAAATATTTTGAAGAAAAACTTGAGTTGGAAGTTTCAATCCCTAGAAAGCTTTATGATGAATGGGAACCTACTATTAAGATTAAGATTTAAGATTATGAGTGCAATGCTTTGTGTGATTTGGGTGCTAGCGTTTCCACTATTCCAAAAACTTTATGTGATGTGCTAGGTTTCCACCAACTTGATGATTGTTCTTTAAATTTGCACTTAGCGGATTCCACTATTAGGAAACCTATGGGAAGAATTAATGATGTTCTTATTTTTGCAAATAGGAATTATGTGCCCGTAGATTTTATTGTGCTTGATATAGATTGCAATCCTGCATGCCCTATTATTCTTGGTACACCTTTCCTTAGAAAGATTGGTGCAATTATTGATACGAAAGAAGGAAACATTAGATTTCAACTTCCGTTAAGGAAGTCCATGGAACACTTTCCAAGAAAGAAAATTATGTTTCCATATGAATCCATTATGAGGGCCACTTATGGATTGAACACCAAAGATGACAATACTTAGATCTATGCAATATGCCTAGCTAGGGGCGTAAAACAATAGCGCTTGTTCGGAGGCAACCCAATTTTATTTTATGTTTTTTTGTTTTTCTGCTGTTTTCCAATAAATATGCAATCATACTTCTGTTATGATTGTGTTTTAATGTTTTAATTAGTGTTTGTGCCAAATAAGACCTTTGGGATGATTTGGAAGATCGTTGATTTGATTCTGAGAAAAAACAGAAATTTTGCGTCCAGTAGCAGAATTGTTAAAATTTGCTGGAACGTGGAAAAATTCTGAATTTCTTACAAAATATTTATATACAGATTGCCAACGTTTCCCTAATTTTTCAGATATTTTGGAGTTACAGAAGTATGATCTTAATTCGGGTCTTTACAAACTGTTCTGTTTTTGACAGATTCTGTTTTCATTGTGTTGTTCGCTTACTTTGATGGATCTATGGGTAGTATCGGGGGCTATGAGCCATGGTGAATTTATAATACAGTAGATATAATGCAAATATAAAATTTGAATGGGTTTACAACAGTACCTAAAAGTGGAGATTTGTTTTATTATACTAACGGATCTCACGAGTTTTCTGTTGAGTTTTGTGTTGTGAAGTTTTCAACTTTTGGGTGAAGTTTCGATGGACTATGGAATAAGAAGTGGCAAGAGTCTAAGCTTGGGGATGCCCAAGGCACCCTAAGGTAATATTCAAGGACAACCAAGCATCTAAGCTTGGGGATGCCCCAGATGGCATCCCCACTTTTGTCTACGATCCATCGGTAAATTACTTGAGGCTATATTTTTATTCACTACATGATCTGTGTTTTGCTTGGAGCGTCTTGTATTATATGAGTCTTTCCTTTATTTTATTTTTAGTTTTCCACAATCATCCTTGCTGTACACACCTTTTGAGAAGGACACACATCAATCATCAATTTATTAGAATAATCTATGTGCTTCACTTATATTTTTGAGCTAGGTAGTTGCTCTAGTGCTTGACTTATATCTTTTAGAGCACGGCGGTGGCTATATTTTTAAGAAATTGATGAACTCTCATGCTTCACTTATATTATTTTGAGAGTCTTATAAATAGTATGGCAATTTTCTTAGGTTATGAATTTAGTCTTAATATGATGGGTATTCAAGAAGGATATAATAAAAACTTCCATGAAGATCATTGAATATATGAGAAGTTTGATTCCTTGCATTTGTTTTGAGATATAAAGATGGTGATATTAGAGTCATGCTAGTGAGTAATTATTGTTTAGTAAGAATATTTGCGTTAAGGTTTTTGATTTCTGAAGCATGCACGTATGGCCTCTCGTTATGCGATGAAGTTGGACCATGATTTATTTTTTATTGTCTTCCTTATGAGTGTCGGTCAGGGACGAGCGATGGTATTTTCCTACCAATCTATCCCCCTAGGAGGATGCGTAGTAGTACTTTGCTTCGAGGGCTAATAACCTTTTGTAATAAGTATGTGAGTTCTTTATGACTAATGTTGAGTCCATGGATTATACGCACTCTCAGCCTTCCGCATTTTGCTAGCCTATTCGGTACCGTGCATTGCCCTTACTCACCTTGAGTTGTGATGCAAACTTCGCCGGTGCATCCAAACCCCGTGATATGATATGCTCTTTCACACATAAACCACCTTATATCTTCCTCAAAACAGCCACCATACCTACCTATTATGGCATTTCCATAGCCATTCCGAGATATATTGCAATGAAACTTCCACCGTTCCGTTTTATTATGACACATACCATCATTGTCATATTGCTTTGCATGATCATATAGTTGACATAGTATTTGTGGCTTGGCCACTGTTCATATTTTTTTATACATGTCACGCTAGATCATTGCACATCCCGGTACAACGCCAGAGGCATTCATATAGATTCTTATTTTTGTTCTAGTATCGACTTGTAATTCTTGAGTTGTAAGTAAATAAAAGTGAGATGATAATCATTATTAGAGCATTGTCCCATGTGACGAAAGGATGATGGAGACCATGATTCCCCCACAAGTCGGGATGAGACTCCTGACTTAAAGAGAGGCCAAAGAGCCCAAAATAAAAAGAGAAAAAATGAGAAAAATATAAAAAAGAGAGAAAAAGAGAGAAGGGACAATGTTACTATCCTTTTCCACCCTTGTGCTTCAAAGTAGCACCATATTCTTCATGATAGAGAGTCTCCTATTTTGTCACTTTCATATATTACTAGTGGGAATTTTTCATTATAGAACTTGGCTTGTATATTCCAATGATGGGCTACCTCAAATGCCCTAGGTCTTCGTGAGCAAGGAAGTTGGATGCACACGCACTTAGTTTTCTTTTGAGCTTTCATACACTTATAGCTCTAGTGCATCCATTGCATGGCAATCCCTACTCCTTGCATTGACATCAATTGACGGACATCTCCATAGCCCGTTGATTAGCCTCGTTAATGTGAGACTTTCTCCTTTTTTGTTTCTCCACACAACCTCCACCATCATATTCTATTCCACCCATAGTGCTATATCCATGGCTCACGCTCATGTATTGTGTGAGAGTTGAAAAAGCTGAAGCGCGTTAAAAAGTATGAACCAATTGCTTGGCTTGTCATCGGGGTTGTGCATGATAAATACTTTGTGTTAAGAAGATAGAGCATGACAAGATTATATGATTTTGTAGGGATAACTTTCTTTAGCCATGATATTTTGAGAAAAAGACATGATTGCTTTTTATTATGCTTGAAGTACTATTGTTTTAATGTCAATATTAAACTTTTGTTTTGAATCTTATGGATATGAATATTCATGCCATATTAAGAAAGATTACATGATAAACATGTTACGTAGCATTCCACAACAAAAATTCTGTTTTTTATCATTTAACTACTCGAGGACGAGCAGGAATTAAGCTTGGGGATGCCTGATACGTCTCCAACGTATCTATCATTTTTGATTGTTCCATGCTATTATATTATCCATCTTGGATGTTTTATATGCATTACTATGCTATTTTATATCATTTTTTGGGACTAACCTATTAATCTTGTGCCAAGTGCCAGTTGCTATTCTTTTCCTTGTTTTGTCTTTTATAGAAAATCAATACCAAACGGAGTCCAAACGGTACGAAACTTTTTGAGGATTTTTCTTGGACCAGAAGACACCTGGGAACCTTCGGGAGGGGGTCAGAGGGGCCACCAGTTGGTGACAAAGCTCGGGAGGTGCGCCCTAGGGGGGCCCAGCTTGTGGGCCCCCTGATGCTCCTCCAACCCTAATCTTTGCTCTACAAATACCCAAATATTCCCCGTATACTAGGGGGCAAACGAAAAATACTTTTCCGCCGCCGCAAGTTTATGTCCTTGTGAGATCCCATCTGGAGACCTATTCTGGTACTCCATCGGAGGGGGATTCGATCACAGAGGGCCTCTACATCAACCTTGCTGCCCTTCCGATGATGTGTGAGTAGTTTACCATAGACCTACGGCTCCATAGCTAGTAGCTAGATGGCTTCTTCTCTCTCTTTGATCTTCAATACAATGTTCTCCTCGATGTTCTTGGAGATCTATTCGATGTAATCTTCTTTTGCAGTGCGTTTGTTGAGATCCGATGAATTGTGGATTTATGATCAGATTATCTATGAATATTATTTGAGTCTTATTTGAACTCTTTTATGCATGATTAAGATAACTTTGTATTTCTCTCCGATCTATTGATTTGGTTTGGCCAACTAGATTGATTTTTCTTGCCATGGGACAGGTGCTTTGTAATGGGTTCAATCTTGCGGTGTCCTCACCCAGTGACAGAAAGGGTAGCAAGGCACGTATTTGTATTTTTGCCATTAAAGATAAAAAGGTAGGGTTTATTCATATTGATTAGATCTATCCCTCTACATAATTCCATCTTGCTTAAGGCGTTACTCCGTTCTTGTTAACTTAACACACTAGATGCATGCTGGATAGCGGTCGATGTGTGGAGTAATAGTAGTAAATGCAGGCAGGAGTCGGTCTACTTGTCACGGATGTGATGCCTATATTCATGATCATTGCCTTAGATATCGTCATAACTTTGCGCTTTTCTATCAATTGCTCAACAGTAATTTGTTTACACATCGTATGTCTTCTTTCAAGAGAGAAGCCTCTAGTGAAAACTATGGACCTTGGGTTTATCTTTTATCATATTATATTCACATCTAAAAAACCAAAAACCAAAAAATACCTTGCTGCAATTTATTTACCTTTACTTTATTTTGCACTTTTATTTATCTTTTATACCTATCTCTATCAAATCTCATCCTTGCAAGTAACCGTGAAGGGATTGACAACCCCTTTATCGCGTTGGGTGCAAGTATTTGTTTGTTTGTTTAGGTGCAACCATTGGTGACTTGTGTGTTCCTCCTACTGGATTGATACCTTGGTTCTCAAACTGTGGGAAATACTTATCTCTACTTTGTTGTGTCACCCTTTCCTCTTCAAGGGAAAAACCAACGCAAGCTCAAGAAGTTGCAATCCATTTTCCATAACAAAGGTTATGCGATGTGCACATCTATCCCTAACGCGATTCGTCACACAACTGTTTGTGATATGTCGAATATACCAAATGCTCCATCCATGCTACTAGTGTGTGCTAGCATTACCATTGCACACGCTATTCTGTGGTGCAACGTTTATGATGCGCACCCCATCACAAACAGTTCATGATTGTAAATCATGTATGATAAGGAGACTATCACACACTTTCACTTCTCCCAAACTGTATGCGATATATAATTAAGAATATTAGCTAATCATCGTATGACTATCGAATAGGATTACAAAACGTTAGACTATCGTACCAGTGTTGTACATGATAACTATTGCACACGCTATTCTATGGTGCAACGTTTATGATGCGTACGACATCAGAAACAGTTCGTGATTGTAAAGCGTGCACAATAAGGTGACTATCACAAACATTTAGTTTGCTCACACCGTTTGTGATATTGTCTGACATCACACACGCTTTGCATATGGCAACTATGTGCATGGTCGCACACGTTTCCTCTGTGTGAACCGTGTCGGATTACGATGTATATCACACACGTTTGTGCTTTATAGACCATGTGCGTCGTAACGACCTGTAGAGCATATTTTCACCCTAATTTAATCGCTGCTATTTAAAATTGTACCGAATTTGAATTTGAAAGTAGGCTATAACTTTATTCATATCCATCAAGTTCAACAACCAATGCATTATTTGATTCACAGGTACATATGTTCAAGAATTACATCAAAAAAAGAATTACATAAGCACCAAATAAAGAATGATGAACCAGGGTTGTATACTTGTACTATTAAAGATGGTAAAGAAAGAGGCGAAAGACATTCTGGTTGCTGAACAAGGTGAAGCGGAATGCCCATATTGTGACGTCCTCCATGCAGAAGGCACGCACGACTCTAGTGCAACCCCTTGTGATGGCCGACCGCCCATCCTTCACTGTCTTCATAAGGACATCTAGATAGTCTCCATGTTCTGGTAGAAATACTTTAACCATTGCATGCTGTCGTGGGAAACCATGGCCACCTATGGGGCCATCAACCCCTTTTGGTTCGGCGGGGGGATGGACATGTTGCACAAAGAGCGGAGAAGCGTCACGCAGCACGACAGAGATCACACGGGAAGTCTTTACCCAGGTTCGGGCCGCCGTGAGGCGTAAAACCCTACTCCTGCTTTGGTGGATTGATAATGGATAATGGTTGTGAAACGTAGCACACTTGCCTGGCAAGGTTGCTCTAGGGGCGAGAGTGGCTACGCGCGTATGGATATGCGAGGATCCAACCCTTTCTACGGTCGCCATGGGCCTCCTTTTATAGATTAAGAGGTCACCACAGTGGCAAATCAGTCTTTGCGTAGTGATTAGATAGCTAACAGTGCTATCATATCTAACTCTGTAGGATGACAGAGCGCATTAAATGCGCCGCTCTGTGTCACATCACAGCTTGCCCGGCAGGCCCTGCCGGGCTATTTTGCCTGCTTCGCGCGTGCTTGCTTGACACGTCTCAGGACGGGTGTCGTATGGTGGTGTTTGCAGTAGGAAGTGGCTGCCATGTGGCAGAAAGTAGCCACTTAGTCACCTTGGAGCTTGACATCGCTTCGATTACTAACTTGCGTCGCTTGTGAGGTGGAGCGGTGGAGTGGCTTGCCGCCGCCAGTCCCGGCAGGCCTGCCGGGACGATCTGGGAGCTTGCTTCCGGGGCAAAACCAACCCTGCCAGGCTCGCCTGCCCGGCAAGGTAGGTCCTTCCCTTAGCGATGCCTCATTCCTCTGGCTCGCCTTGGCCTTCTTGACTTGCACTTGGATCCTTCAAAGGAATTGATCCTCCTAGTTTGGTTTGATCTTGGTCTTGCAGTCTTGTCTCTGGCCTGTGCACAGTCCGTGCAATGGACCCAGGGTCTGTTGCACCGACAGGAGCCCCCAGGCCTGGCACGGATGCGCCGCTGGGCGCCGTCGGGGTAGGCCCTGACTAGTGCACAGGCAGAAATGTAAGGGAGGCTTCGCCCTTTGAGATCTTCTTTGCTTCTTCATTAACTTGAGCTTGGGTCAGTTTCCGGTTTTCCCGCACACCGTGCAATGCCAATTGTAGTGGGACCATTCTTGTAATGGCCCATGAATGACTTTAACGCACGGGCGGGTAACTGCCAATTCACCCTTCCCACCGCGCCCTTATCCTCAGCCACGTATGCCACATGCATTGAGTGGGGTAGGTAATGGAGGCGCGTGGTGCAGGAGAGCATCAAAGTAGGGGCCCGATCTTCTTGGATTGGTGGAGGAGGACGGCGGGTACTCGCCGGGGAATCAGCCCCTGCCCCCAGCTCGCCTATAAAAGGAGGAGCGGGGGAGGAGCGCAGGCATTCATCCACATTCCACTCCTCCTCCGCCCTCTGTTTCTTCGGGGTATGCTGAAAGGAAGAGCCTGGGGCCAGCCCACGGGCCCTAGCTTGGAGTTGCTGACGATGTCGAATGCTCATGCTGATGCTTGTGGAGTGAGTTTGGTCTGGTGCCGCGCATTGCCTGTCGGCGTGCGACACCTATGGGACCCTCAAGGAATCCCTTTATGATTTGGTAGGGGGAGAGGTATGCGTAAAGAGCAGAACCAATGATCGACACGGGGCGATTTTACCCAGGTTCGGGCCACTAATCAGCGTAAAACCCTACTCCTGCCTTGTTTTATTATGAGTGTTCTTGAGCCCAGGCTCCAGGAGCGCTCGCAATGAACAGTACGTTCAAAGAGCAGCTACGCATGCAGAATGGGCTAAAAGATCCTCCCCCCTGTAGCAGTTGCCTTGGGCCTCCTTTTATATGCTCAAAGGGGTCACCACAGTGGCAAAATGTATATACATTGAGGTGTAATGTAGCTACAGGGTTATCATACCTAACCACTGACGGATTAGGACGAACGCATTTAATGGTGTCCATTTAGGTGTCCTCACTTTCTTGGGGACGGAAAAAGGGGCCATCCCATCAGCACCGCTTAAGCTCTCCTCCACTGGCGCGTCGCCACGCATCCAAAGAAGGACCCAGAATGTCGGGCTCGTTGCAGTGCCAGAGTGGTGGCACAGCAACAGAATCTTATCGGGCGCCGGACCTTGCCGGGCGCCGAATCTTGCCGGGCGCCGAACCTTGCCGGGCTTCGCAGACCACCCCGGCAAGATCTTGCTGGGGGAGCTGGCTTTCGGATTCTAGCTCTCCTTATCTGCTGATCCTCAGATCTTTGACTTGAGAATTTCTCTGGTAGCCTGAGTCAACCTCGAACTGTTCCCCGACAAGCTTTGCCGCGAGTATGGCTACAACTGCCCGTGCACAAGTACGGGGTACTAATGGCCCAATACTTAGTACACCGACAGGAGCCCCCGGGCCTAGGCCACACACGAGTGCAAGGCATTGTTGGGCTAGGCCCAAACAGTGCACGAGCACACGAGGTAGGGAATTAACCGCTCGTAAATATCCCATTTACTGTGCCCCCCACTACGCGCGCTGAACGCGCGACGTGGGAAGCGTGCGTCAAAGGCTGCAACTGCAACGCGCCTGCAGAGGCGCATTCACATTGGGGAGTAAAAGAGGCGGCCCCGCACCTTCCCCATAAAAAGGGAAACTGCAAAAGGCACAACCTGTTTACCTCCCTGTTCTTCTCGATCTTTTCGCCGCCATTGTCTTCCTCCACTCGAGCTCAGAGCAAAGCCTTCCCTCATCCGCCCGTCGCCTCCATGCCCGCTCCATCCCCAGCTTCTGCCCCTGCATCCGTCATGCCACCCAGGGCCAGCAAAGGCAAGGGCAAGGAGACGAAAGCCGATGTCCAGGAGAGCGAACTGGCGAAGATGCGGAAGAAGCACGTCGTCTTCGCCCCGTCGCTCGACGCGAAAGCTCTGAAGGGGCGGTACCAGTGTATGTGGGCGAGGGAGACGCAGGCTCGCCCCGCCACTCGCGTGATTCCAGGTTCTTACTCCAAGAGCGGGTCAGACAGATATCCCTTCTTTGCTGCTTATTTCTATTGCGGGCTCTGTCCCCCATTTTCTGATTTCTTCAACGACATTATGTACACATACGGCTTCCAACTTCTTGATTTCACGCTGAATGCGGTACTGTGCATGTCCATCTTTGCCCATCTTTGTGAAAATTTTGCCGGAGTGGTTCCCAATACTGCCCTTTTCCGCCACTACTTTTTCCCTCGTATCCAAAAAGGGGAGGCCCTCTCTGGTTCTATCGCCTGGATTCCAAGGGCTTGGAATAAGGAAATATACCTAGAAGGGGTTTACCACGAGAAGTGGGACGAATGGCGGGCTGAGTGGTGCTGGATCCAGGAGGCAGATCACCATCTGTTTTGCCTGCCTCGACAGCAGAAAGAGGTTCGCGGCAATGGCTGGAGCGATCTCGCTGCTGAAGATGAAAAACTCACAATCGCCACCACCAGGATCCTTCGCCTGAAAGCTGTCGGGCTAACAATGGAGATGATTGGCTTCGATTTCCTCCGCCGCCGCATTGCCCCCTTGCAGAATAAAGGGAGACCAGCTTGGGAATACTGAAATGCAGCAGACATCATGAGATTGCGCCCCGGATTGAACAACAATTTGACTGCTATGCAATTTGGTGCCCTCCGTCAAAGGCTATTCCAGCGTGACAACAAGCATCGGTTGCCGGCAAGGATTGTCCCTCTGTGCAACAACTCTGCCCTGGGGTCGATTATCGCCACCATGCCACTGTTCAATGCCCACAGTCTCGACGCGACATGGGTTGAGCCATCCGAGGAAGAGGCATAGAAGTTCTTTGATAACTTGACGGAGAGGGCCGTCCGGGAAGAAGCAGACCTCATCCGAGCTACCACCGACGAAGAGGTGGCATATATCGCCACTAGGGCGGAGGAGGCGAATCTTTCCGCGGAGGCTGGCAGCGTCGGCTTCACAGAATGGGAAACCAGTGACGCAGAGGTAGTGGTGGAAGAAAATCCTGCAGGGAAGGACAAGGCTGCCGGGGGACAGAGTAGCACAGCCGCTGAGAGCTCGTCCGATGAAGAGGCGGCCGAAGAAGAACCGCAAGAAGAGCTTCCAGCCCCAAAGAAGATAAAGCGTGTTCTTCGAAAAGCTGCATCTGGCATCCCGGCAAGCCATCCTTCCTCGAGCAGCGAGGTTCCCGGCAAGGAAGCGGCCAGCAAGACTGTGCCACGGCAAGGAGTTCGACAGCAACCTGCGCGGCGTGCGAGACCCACACCAGCGGCAACTGCTGAGGCGGCAGGGGTGTCTCGCACTACCGCATCGGAGGCTGAGGTGGCGGAAACGCGCCAACCCCCCGTGCCTGCTACAGCCAAGCGACCTAAGACCCCTCTTCCGCTTCCCCACACAGACACTGCAACAAAGGTCGATTTCGACATCTCCGGCTTCAGTCCGGAGCGAGAAGAGGAAGAGTGAGTATCTTGCCACAGCCTTTATCTTCCAAATTCTGGATCAATCTTATTGACTTGCTTGTATTGTCTCTGCAGTGATGCAGAAACCTTGGCGAAGAGGGCAAAGACTTCCACGGGCAACAAGCCCCCGGCAGGCTTCACGAGCGTGCCGGAAACTACTACCATCAGCCTGGATCTTAGTCCTCGACGCAGCCCCCAGCGTAAGTTCATTACTCTTTTTCCGTTGGGGAATGCTGAGGTTCCTATCCTTGCCGCTGATATCTTTGGGCTTGCAGGAGAAGGACGGCAACAAAGGGAGTTATCAAGAGATACCCTTGTTGCGCCACCTCTGTCAACAACATCGCCCTCAAGCGCATCCCCGGCAAGAGATCACACCGACGAGCTTATCTTGGTTGAGGAGGAGCCGACAACCATGGATACTGGCATCCTACCCCCGGCAACCGAGGTTGCTGGGAGGCGCGAGGCCACCTCTCAACAGCCCGATGCAGGTAACCAATTGGCTCAGTGCGCTTGCTATTCTGTCCTTTATCTCTCTTTCTTTTGTCTTCTTGAACTTCAATCTTGATCTCATTCTATTACTCCCCCTTGTCTTTTAGAATTCCCTGAGATGGAACACATGGACATCAACACTGTCATCGAGGAGACCGCCAGGGATGTTGCCGCCGAAGCCGACAAGATCGCTGCCAGCGAGGCCGCCATGGATGCCACTTTAGAAGCTGGTGGTGCTTTTGCCGATGAGGCCGCCAAGACTGCACATGAGGAACCCGCTAAGGAGTCTACTAAAGAGGGCGGCAAGGAGGCTGGTGACCGTACTGATGGCATTCCTGCCGCAGGAGCGCCAGGCGCTGCACCGGCCACGGAGCCCCCTGCTACTGGTGAGGCAGTTGTTGAGGATCAACCGTCAACATCCGAAGGCCCCTCACCCAGCAAATATCTCAAAGTTGGCAAGAACCTGTTTGTCAAGTTGCCGGGGACGGCAAGCATTGGGGCACCGGCTGAAGGGGAAGTCTTTGATGAAGAAACCATCACCGCTGCTGGGCTCGAGATTGTTGATGATCCAAGCACCAGCAGTGGCAAATCTGAAGAGGATCAGCTCCTTCAGGCCATGGGTGAAAATTTCCGCAAGCTCCAGGCACTTCACCGTGCTCGGAAAGAGAAAGCAGATTCCAAAATGGCAGTTGTCGAGGCGGCCGAAGCAGATTTTCAGAGGCGCGTCGAACAAATGCAAGTCTGGTACACCGAGGCCCTCTAAGAGTTGACTGCCAGCCGGGAGCAAGTGAGCCAAAACTGGACAGAGATCCTTTTGAAACAATCTGACATGGAGAAGGCGCAAGAGGAAGCTACGCAAAGAATTGCTGCTGAAGATGCTCTCCTGACGGCGTGTCGCATTGCGCTTGCTGCTCACGAGGAAGACCTTGCCACACGTGAGCAGGCGCTCGCCGCCAAGCTACACAACAAAGATGAAGATATCGAGAAGCTTGTCGCGAGGCGGACCCAGGAGCTAGAGCAGAAGCACAAGGAGGCGCTCGAAGCTCTAACTGTAGATCATGCCGACAAGCTCAAGGAGGCCGTCGATGCTGTCGAGGCTACAGAGGACGCCAAGAATGAGCTGAGTGACAAAGTCAAGAAACTGGAAGTGGATCTTGAAGAACACGGCAAGGAGCTCTCGACGCTCAAAAGCGACAGGGAAAAAACCCTCCACACCCTGGCGGAGATGCAAGTTGCCATGTCTGACAAGACCAAGCAGCTCTCTTCAGCAAATGACGCCATTGCCGATCTGAGGCTAAAGCTGACCACATTGGAGAAGTCTCTCAAGGACGGCAGGGCCCGCGAGAAGGCCCCGTGCAAAGATCTCCAGGAAGAGAGGAACCTGCTCAAGAGCGCTGCCGCCGCCCAAGTTGACTACGAGAAGGGCGTGAAAATCTGGACTGAACGCCTCATCGATGCTGCAGAGAAACTCACGGCTGAACTATCAACCATGGGCCTGTCAAACTTCAGGTATTCCTCCGAAGAAAGGATATCTTCGAGCGCCAGGTTGACGATGTTCTTCGAAAGCATCATTGATGCTCTGAAGCTGCTTCAGTCTAACCGGGCGACCCACCTGGCCAACGAATGCCGCCAGCTTTGCCGGGCCGTCCTCCGCAAGGTACTCATCAAGGTGGTGCACAATAATCCTGGCATCGACCTCACCAACGTGCTCGGCCATCTGCCAAAGGACGCAGACCTCAAGGCAATTGAGGAGCTTGTCGCGCCCATCCTTGAGAAGGTGGATTCAATCAAAAGGGTCTAAGGCCAGCGCAGAGATTAGCTGCTCCACCTTTTCTTGCCGTCGCGATTCCATGCCAAAGACAATTAAGTCTTAAGTTAGAACTGTGGCAACGTATTAGTGTAATATAACTTGCTTATGTTTGGGTATATGTATGCTATCTCCCTTGTCTGATTCCTTTATGTATGGAGTTCACCCTACGCTTACTAAAAAACTTGCCGGCACGCAACCTGCCGCGAGCGCTGGGTGCGGGACTTCAGCAGCCTGCCGGAGGTGCAGCGGCCGGCAAGGCTCCTTGGCGTTCTCAGTGCAGCCACTTAAATCGTTGAGCAGACTCGAAACAAAATAAGGGCGCAATAGATTACAACAAGGGTTCTTTCGCGTGTAGGTTTTCCATACAAAAGTCGAAATCATCCAAGGAAAATAACTTTGCAATAAAGGAAACTTGCCCTAAGTTTTAGAACTTAGCTTTCTATCACTGTCCTTCCTCCGGTGAGCGTCAATTCTGAACGTCGCCAACTGGTACCCATATCCTCCTCCCCCCCCCCCCACTGGCAAACGTGCATGCGAGGAACCCTTCTGTCTTTTGAGAAAAAGAAAGAAGAGAAAATAAAGATATGAAACCTTGGCGGTTCGTTAGAACTTACCGGAAGCAAGTGTCATACAACATCTTAGACAAACATGCATATATATATATATATAAACATGAAAATCAATAAGGAACTGCACAACACTTAAACTTAGTCATTTGGGCTCAGGGTCTGCGCCTGGCTTTGTACAAAGGATTACATGCCTTGCCGGCAAGACTCGTACAAAAAAAAGGGGGGTTGCCGGGGGCCCCCGGCAACCACGCCTTATGGGTAGAACTTGCGAAGATGTTCGATATTCCAGGAATTGCTCACTGGAACGCCATCTTCGGTCTCCAAGCGGACAGCGCCGGGCCTGGTGACTCGTACTACCCGATAAGGGCCTTCCCACTTCGGTGTCAACTTGTTTGAATTCTTGGCGGACTGAATCCACCGAAGAACAAGGTCGCCTTCCTCAAGGCTTCGGGCATGAACTTTGCAGCTATGGTAGCGGCGCAAAGCTTGCTGGTAGCTTGCAGCTCGCACAGCAGCCTGAAGACGATTCTCCTCAAGGAGCACAGCGTCATCTTGCCGCAGTTGCTCTTGCTCAAGCTCATCATAAGCGAGCACTCGAGGTGATCCGTATGTGAGTTCCATGGGGAGAACTGCTTCCACTCCGTAGACCAGAGCGAAGGGTGTCTGGTCGGTGGCTCGATTTGGTGTCGTTCTGATTGACCAAAGAACCGCCGGCAATTCATCAATCCAGCGTCTTCCGCACTTTCTCAGCCTGTCAAAGGTTCTGGTCCTGAGACCGCGCAGCACTTCAGCATTGGCCCTCTCCACTTGACCGTTGCTTCTCGGGTGAGCAACAGAGGCAAAACAAATTTTGCCGCCAAGGTCTTGGACGTACTGCATGAAGGTGCGACTTGTGAATTGCGTGCCGTTGTCGGTGATGATCCTGTTGGGCACACCGAAACAGCAACTATCCCTTTAAAGAACTTGACGGCTGATTGTGCTGTCACCTTCCTCACTGCTTCCACCTCCGGCCACTTTGTGAACTTGTCGATAGCAACGTACAAGTACTCAAAGCCCCCGGTAGCACGGGGGAAAGGGCCCAATATGTCGAGCCCCAGACCGAAAATGGCCAGGAGAGAGGGATCGTCTGAAGAGCTTGAGCTGGCTGATGCGATTTCTTCGAATGAAACTGGCACGCTTCACACTTGGTTACTAGTGCAGTCGCATCCTGGAGAGCGGTGGGCCAAAAGAAACCTTGCCGGAATGCTTTCCCGACAAGTGCTCTTGATCCTATGTGAGAGCCACATATGCCTCCATGTATCTCTGCCAACAGCTCTAGTCCATCCTCCCGAGGAATACACTTCAATTTCACACTGTTTGGTCTCTTTCTGTATAGGACGTCATCGACGAACTTGTACATAACAGACCGACGGGCTACTTTTTCCGCTTCTTCCTGTTCCTCCGGGAGTGCTCCTGTCTGAAGGAAATGGACAATGTGTTGCGCCCATGCTGGAGCCTGGGGCTTGACAGCTAGGACTAAAGGCATCTCCTCTGCCAGGGGAATGTTTGTCTCGACGGCAAGGGCCTGAGCCCCTGCTGGAGTCTGTTGTTCCCCGGCAGGCATGTCGTTGATCCCGGCAACTTCCTTGCCGGCGGCTCCCGGGAGCTCTGCCGGGAAGTACTGACCAGAATTCAACTTTCTTCTCTTTTCTTGCCGCATTGATGGCGCCACAGATGGTTGAGTCAAATGGAGCACAAAAGTTCCTGGTTCCACAGGCAACTTGAGGGCGGCACGCTTTGACAGGTCATCAGCAATACTATTCTCGGCACGAGGGATGTGCTCCATTTGCAGACCGTCAAAGTGCTCTTCCATTTTTCTCACTTCATCCACGTAGGCTAGCATCAATGGACTCTGATAACTCTTGTTAACTTGCCTGACGACAAGCTGTGAATCGCCTCTGATGACGAGCTTTTTGATACCAAGGTCTGCCGCGATCCTGAGACCGGCAAGCAAGCCCTCGTACTCCGCAGTGTTGTTCGTCGAACTCTCCCGAGGAAAATGCATTTGGATTACGTACTTGAGGTGCTCTCCAGTGGGTGCGACAAGCAGCACGCCGGCACCAGCGCCTTGCAGCGAAAAAGCCCCGTCAAAGTACATACCCCATGCCTGATCGATTTCCTTGCCGGGGAGAGTTGTTTCTTGAACCTCTTCGTCTGGCGTTGGGGTCCATTCCGCAATGAACTCCACCAAGGCCCTGCTCTGAATTGTCGAAGTGCTTTCAAACTTGAGGCCAAAGCTCGACAACTCCAACGCCCACTCCATAATCCTGCCGGTTGCTTCTGGATTTCGCAAAATCCGTTGCAACGGGAAGCGAGTGACGACGGTGATTTCATGTGCTTGAAAATAATGGCGCAGCTTCCTCGAGGCCATAAGGAGGCCGAAAAGCAACTTCTGCACGCCAGAATATCTTGACCTAGCTCCTTGCAAAAGAGAGCTAACAAAATAAACTGGGCGCTGCACCACCTTTTTCCTCTACACTGGTTCTTCTGACTGCACAGATCCTGTCTTGCCGGGATCAACCCTTGCCGGGGAAGATCCCGCCGCCTCGCCTGACGGTCCTGCCGCTGTTGTTGCTTCCTCATCAGCTTCTCTGTGCGCCACTAACGCAGCACTAACCACTTAATTTGTTGCCGCCAAATATAGCAGCAACGGCTCTCGTGGTTTAGGCGCGACTAGCGTCGGCGGAGAAGAAAGGTATTTCTTCAAATCTTGCAGCGCAGCCTCAGCCTCCGCCTCCGGAATCTTGGTGCTTCAATCTGCTCAATAGCTTTGATCTTGTCGGGGTTCGCTTCGATTCCCCGTTGAGATACAAAGAATCCGAGAAGCTTGCCAAAAGGAACACCAAACACGCACTTCTCAGGATTGAGCTTTAAGTTGATCTTGCGCAGATTTGCAAATGTTTCTTCTAGATCTTGTATGAGCGTCGCTTTGTCCTTGGTTTTGACCACTATATCATCCATATATGCCTCTATATTTCTATGGAGCTGAGGCTCAAAACCAATTTGGACCGCTCTGGCAAATGTAGAACCAGCACTTTTCAACCCGAAAGGCATTCGTATAAAACAATACGTACCACATGGGGTGATAAATGCGGTCTTTTCTTCATCTTCTTTTGCCATGAAAATCTGATGATACCCTGAATAGGCATCAAGGAAGGACATTAGATCACAACCAGCAGTGAAGTCCACAATCTGGTCGATGCGCAGCAAGGGAAAGGGATCTTTTGGACAGGCTTTATTGATATCTGTATAATCGATACACAGCCTCCATTTCCCATTCGTCTTACGCACTACAACCGGATTGGCCAACCAGGTTGGGTGAAGTACTCCTCTGACCAATCCTGCCACCTCCAGCTTCTTGATTTCTTCGGCAATGAATTCTTGCCGCTCCAAGGCTTGCTTCCTGACCCTCTGCTTGATGGGCCGCGCGTGAGGACAGACAGCAAGGTGGTGCTCAATTACCTCCCTGGGAACACCGGGGATGTCAGATGGTTGCCATGCAAACACATCAACATTCGCCCGCAGGAAGGGAATGAGCGCGCTTTCCTATTTGTCATCAAGGGTGGAACTTATGGTGAAAGTTCCTCCCGTTCCATCCTCTTTGACGGGCACCTTCTTGGTCTTTGGTGGAGCGGCCTTGGATCTCTTGTTCTTGCCGGTGGAACTCTCTGGTGCATCCTCAATGGAAGCGCAGCACTCCGAGGAGGTGCGCTTGCCGGAGTTCGCGCCAAGATTCTTGCCGGTCTTCTTCTTCCCCCCGGGAGTTCCAGCGGCAGGAGCAGATGCCTTGACGGCAGGTGCTGCAACTGCTTCCCGGTAGAGTTGGTCGGCATAGATGAGCGCATCCTTCTTATCGGAATGGATAGTAATGACACTCAACGGCCCGGGCATCTTCAAAACATTATACGCGTAGTGTGATGCCGCCATGAACTTAGCCAGCGCTGGCCGACCAAGGATCCCATTGTATGACATAGGGATCTTGGCGACATCAAACACTACCTTCTCGGTCCTGTAGTTGAGCTCGCTACCAAATGTCACCGGTAGCGTAATCTTGCCCTTTGGCTGGGTTCTTCCTGGATTGACCCCTTGAAACATGCCCGTTTCTTCGAGATCTTCATCAGGAATTTGGAGCCTCTTTAGCACATCCGGTGAGATTAGGTTCAGCCTGGCCCCACCGTCAACTAGCATTTTCATCACCTTGAGGTTGCGGATTGTTGGTGAGACCAACAATGGCAAGCACCCGACCGCGGTTGTGCGATCAGGGTGATCCTCGGCGTCGAAAATGATAGGCGTGTTGGACCACTTCAGGGGCTTACATGCATCCAGCGATGGCTCTGTTGCATTGACTTCTCGCACCCACTATTTGAGCCAACGGTGGGAAGAATGCAACGAGGCGCCCCCGTCGATACACATGGCCTCTGTAGCTTTTTGGAATTCTTGCTCACTGGACTCATCATCTTCTTCATCATCATCTTCTTCTTTGTCACGGCCTCGAGCGGGCCTCTCCCTCTGTTGCTTGGCCTTGCCGCGGCGACCCCCTCGGCCACCGCGCTTCTTGCCGGACCCCTCAGCACCGTCATGGGCCTTCTCCTTATCTCGCCTTTCATACTTAGCCCTCTGCTTCTCGACAAGCTGTTCAACTTGACGGCAGTTTTGTAGATCGTGACCCTTGGTGCGATGGATCCTGTAGTAGTGCTTGCCGGAGTTTTCCAACTTGTCGGCAGCCGCCAAGGCCTGGCATGAAGAGCACCCGGGAAGTTCCTTGCCGGGGTTGTCAACCTTGGCCTTCTTGGCGGTGCCGGGGTTGCTGGATTCCTCGACAGCAAGCACGGCCTTGCCTTTGCGCTTCTTGTTCCGCCGCCGGCCTTTCCTTGACGGGGTTGCAGCGTTGTCGTCTTCTGATTCGCTCCCCGCGCCAACAGCCTCGCCAGGGAGTTTCCTCCCCTCTTCAGCTCGAGCGCACTTGTCGTCCAAAGCGTAATGCTCGACAATACTCCTGACTTTGTTCATTGCCAGCTCTTCCCACATTCTGCGGTTACGCACGTTCTGGTGAAACGCGCTAATAACAGCGGCAGGGTGAACGTCAGGAATATTGTACTACACCCGGCTAAATCTCTGCATAAACTTGCGCAGGGGTTCGCCCTCCTTCTGAGGGATGATATGCAAATCACTCTCTTGGCGAGGAGCTTGGTGGCCTCCGACAAAGGCGCCAACAAACTGATGGCACAGATCTGACCTAGAAGAAATAGAATTCTCCGGCAGATGCATCAAGCACGACCTGACGTTGGGTTTGAGTACCAACGGGAAGTAGTTGGCAAGTATCTTGTCATCTCGGCCCCCGTCAGCCTGCACCGCAATGGTGTAGATGCTCAGGAACTCCGAGGGATGAGTCTTGCCGTCATATTTCTCCGGGACCTCTGGCTTGAAGGTTCGGGAATTGGGCCACTGGACTTGCCGCAGCTCACGGGTAAACGCTGGAGTCCCTACCTCGTAAGGCAAGTCACCTGCGTCCCCTGGCGCAGGCTCGTTGACAGGCGACCCTGCGCGTTTATCAGATTGATAGCGCGCTTCCCGTCACTGCTCGATGGTGGTTCGAGCGTCCTCTTTGCCTCGTTCCTGGAGAACTTGACGCTAGTCGCGGCGCATCCGTGGATCGGACGACGATCGACCCGATGGGTTGTCGACCGCCGCTGGTGTTGGGGAGTGGAGTGCACCATTGTTGCACCACCTCCGGTTTTCTCCACATCGGCTCGGGCCGGATCGATGGGCCGCCGCTGTGAGGGCCCTGCCTCCTGTGGTCCATCTTTGTTGGCAAAGCCGTTCAGGCTCTGGATAGTAGCTCGCCACACCGCCATCTTCTCCGGAGCAGGAGGGAAATCGAGGAGCAGCTGCGCACGTGCCAAGGCTTCCGCTGGCGTAGGCGGCGGCGACAGGTGTGAGGTACGTGATGTGCTCTGACTCCTAGCCATGTTAGAAGGAGCACCGTCATGGTCACGCGACCGCGCACCACCTCCGCCGGCAGCACGGTGTGCATGCTGGGCCCGCGCACCTTGGGATCGATGCGCAGAAATCTTTTCATGGGGACGCCCTGAACCACCAGCGCCATGATGTTCCTCATCATGCACGACCTGGGAAGGCCGTGACGCTGGCGCCGGCACGGGAGCCCCAGAAAGCGTCCTCCGATCTCTGGAATTCGTTGTGCCACCCGTAGGCAACACAGCTCCATCTCTGGATCCAGCGGCGTGTGGGTTGCCGCTGCCGCTGCGAATGACACCGCTCGCCTGGCTTGGATCACCGGAACGCCGTGGAGGCTCTAATCCTCTTCCTTCTGCACCCACGCCATCGCCCGTATGCGAGGGCACAGGTAAAACGGACGTGGATGGTTGCGCCGTTGCGGAACTCTTCTTCTTGGGTGGCATGATGAAGATGATGAAGAAACTAAGGCGCCGATCACTGGATCAGATTCACACAACCTACGACCCCCCTACCTGGTGCGCCAAAGATGTCGGCGTGCGAAACCTATGGGACCCTCAAGGAATCCCTTTACGATTCGGCAGGGGGAGAGGTATGCGCAAAGAGCAGAACCAACGATCGACACGAGGTGATTTTACCCAGGTTCGGGCCGCTAATCAGCGTAAAACCCTACTCCTCCTTGTTTTATTATGAGTGTTCTTGAGCCCAGGCTCCAGGAGCGCTCGCAATGAACAGTACGTTCAAAGAGCAGCTACGCATGCAGAATGGGCTAAAAGATCCTCCCCCCCTGTAGCAGTTGCCTTGGGCCTCCTTTTATATGCTCAAAGGGGTCACCACAGTGGCAAAATGTATATACATTGAGGTGTAAAGTAGCTACAGGGTTATCATACCTAACCACTGACGGATTAGGACGAACACATTTAATGTACCGTGAGGTGTCCATTTAGGTGTCCTCACTTTCTTGGGGACGGAAAAAGGGGCCATCCCATCAGCACCGCTTAAGCTCTCCTCCACTGGCGCATCACCACGCATCCAAAGAAGGACCTAGAATGTCGGGCTCGTTGTTGTGCTAGAGTGGTGGCACAGCAACAGAATCTTGCCGGGCGCCGGACCTTGCCGGGCGCCGAATCTTGCCGGGCGCCGAACCTTGCCAGGCTTCGCAGACCACCCCGGCAAGATCTTGCCGGGGGAGCTGGCTTTCGGATTCTAGCTCTCCTTATCTGCTGATCCTCAGATCTTTGACTTGAGAATTTCTCTGGTAGCCTGAGTCAACCTCGAACTGTTCCCCGACAAGCCTTGCCGCGAGTATGACTACAACTGCCCATGCACAACTACGGGGTACTAATGGCCCAATACTTAGTATACCGACATTGCCGGTGGCCGCCATCCTGTTGTCGAGGTGTCCGGGGCTCTTGACGCTTGCCTGGGATGCAGTGTATGGGGCCCTTGGTATTCCCAACACTGCTCCTTCCGGCGGACCTCGTATTCTTGCTAAGGACGGTGACATCTTCCTGCCCGCCAAGGTGGGGAACGGCGCACCTCGAGCGTCTTGCTCGTCGCAGTCGCTCGCCGTCTCTTTAGGGGAGGTGCCGTGCTGGGGGTCCGGTGCCTCCTGGAGTGGTGTTGATGAAGATGAAGTTAGGGAAGACGGAGAAGGCGGGAGGCAGACCGTCAGGTAGGAGTACAAGGGCACCGATGCGCTCATCTCGTACTTACGTCCTGCCGCCTCATCTTCCGTTCTTCCCCTCCCCTCCCCGGCACCGTCATCACCAGGCTCTCGGCCGCCAGGGAGAGGGCCGCTCTCTTGGTGCCTTCGCCTCCTCCAGCAGTCTTCCAGCCGAGCTCCGATGGTCTTCCCTATCGATGCTTGTGCTGGGGCTTTTAACTAGTCCTGGAGGTGGTGTCCAGGGCACCGCCGAGCCGCTCCTTCTGTCCCCCTTCTTCGCAGCCTCGCCACTCCCGATCTTTGTCAGGCTGCACCCGGCAAGCCATGACGGGATCAGGGTGAACTCCTGCTTGGGCAATCCTCCCGAGCTCTCCTCTTCCCACTGCATTACCTGGGATAAAAAGGGACAGGGAGAGGAGTTTACGGGGCACTTATCTTTTTTCAGTCTTAAATCTGTAGGCACTTGCCAAATTTTAGTTCAAATAATGTAATCTCTTGTATCCAAGTTTATGTTCCATGAGACTTGTACTCGTTGATCAGCATATTAACGAAAAATATAAGATTGCCGGGCACTTGTGCATGTATGATATCCATGCAGAGGTGAAACACCTCCATACTTTCACGTAAACAAGTAGGTCCCGGTAAGCTACCTTGCCGGCACCCCATAGGACTGCTGCCATGAGGCTGAGCCTACCGGGCGCAGAACCTATTGGGAGAGACCAGCCCCCCGCCAACCCCTTTCATCCAAAGGCTACTATGACCATCCTGACAGAAGCAGCGTTCACGCCAGTAGATGGGAGCACCTTTGTTTCTGAGGCGGCGAGGTTTTTGTATGCACAAGTTCTACTCACGGACCATGTATGGATAAGAGATGGAACTTATCTATTTTAGCTTGCCGGAGATCGCAGTGTTGGCTTGTCTCCGCATCCTCTTCCTAGGACTAAGTCCACGGCAGGAGCCTGCAGTTTATGCAAATGAAGATGATGCCAGATGCAATCTATCTACATGATTATGCAACCTATCTACATGAATCATGTAATGCTTATGAAATGCTTATGCATGCATGCAACTTGTCGGGGGCCCCCAGCGCTTCATTTATTTCTCTGTTGCTCAGGGTCTTCGCCTGGCTTTGTACAAGGGGTTACACGCAGCTGAGGGAAGGCCTGTACAAAAGGGTGGCTGCCGGGCAGGGCCCGACAGCCGCACCTTACGGGTAGAACTTGCCGAGATGCTCAATATTTCATGAGTTTTGCAATTGAATGCCATCTCTGGTCTCCAGACGGACTGCGCCAGGTCTGGTGACTCGTATTACCCGGTAAGGGCCTTCCCACTTCAGCGATAGCTTGTTTGTACCCTTGCCAGACTGAACACGCCTAAGGACAAGGTCGCCTTCCTCAAAACACCGGGCATGAACCCTGCGGCTATGATAGCGACGCAGAGCTTGCTGATAGCGTGCAGCACGCGTAGCAGCCCGGAGACAGTTCTCCTCGAGAAGCACGGTGTCGTCACGCATGTGCTTTTCCTGCGCTACTTCATCGTAGGCAAGCACTCGAGGTGACCCGTAAATGAGTTCTGTGGGGATAACTGCTTCTGCCCCATAGACTAGGGAGAAGGGAGTCTGCCCGGTAGCTCGGTTTGGTATCGTTCTGAGGGACCAAAGAACCATCGGCAGCTCATTGATCCATTGCCTGCCGTGCTTCTGGAGCTTATCAAACGTTCTTGTCTTGAGTCCTCGCAACACTTCAGCGTTCGCCCAATTAGCTTCTCCATTGCTTCTGGGATGTGCGACAGATGCAAATGAGATCTTGCTTCCGAGGGCATGAACATAGTGCATGAAGGCGCGGCTCGTGAATTGGGTGCCGTTATCGGTGATGATCCGGGCAGGAACCCCGAAGCGGCACACCAATCCTTTCAAGAACTTGATAGCTGACTGAGCAGTCACCTTTCTCACGGCATCTACTTCCGGCCACTTTGTAAACTTGTCAATTGCAACGAACAAGAATTCAAAGCCCCCGGCAGCTCGGGGGAAGGGGCCGAGGATATCGAGCCCCCAGACCGAAAACGGCCATGACGAAGGGATTGTCTGGAGTGCTTGGGCAGGCAGATGGATATTTTTGGAATGGAACTGACAGGCTTCACACTTGGTGACGAGCTCAACCGCATCTTGGAGGGTTGTGGGCCAATAGAATCCTTGCCGGAATGCTTTCCCAACCAAAGCCCTTGATCCAATATGGGAGCCGCACATGCCTTTGTGTATCTCTGTCAGCAGTTCCTTTCCTCCTTCCCGGCAAATGCACTTCAATTTCACACCGTTGGGCCTTCTTCTGTATAGTGTGTCATCGACAAACTCATACATACTGGCCCTCCAAGCTACTCTTTCAGCTTCTTCTTGCACTTTTGGAAGTTCTCCGGTTTGGAGGAAATGGACTATGTGCCTTGCCCAAGTTGGAGCCTGAGGCTCAGCAATGAGGACTAGCGGCACCTCCTCATTCGTGGGGGTGCATCCCTTGACTGCGGGGACCAATGGCCCGGCAGGAGGGTGCAGCCCGGCAAGCTAATGGGAGTTGTTTTTGGCAGGGTCCCTGCCAGGAGCCCCGAAAGTCTCTACGGGGAGAGGCTTACCGGAGTCCAATTTCCTCCTCTTTCGGGCCATTTTTGTCGGGGATACGGAGGGCTGAGTAAGATGGAGAACAAAAGTCCCTGGTTCCACAGGAAGCTTCTGCGCAGCACACTTTGACAGGTGATCAGCAATGTTGTTTTCCGCACGGGGTACGTGTTCTGTTTGCAACCCGCCAAAGCGCTCCTCCAATCTTCTCACTTCCTCGATGTATGCCTCCATCAATGGGCTTTGGTAATCCTTGTTGACTTGTCTCACCACCAGTTGTGAATCTCCTCGAATGATTAGCTTCTTCATTCCCAATTATGTGGCAATTCTGAGCCCGGCAAGAAGCCCTTCATATTCTGCTGTATTGTTGGTTGCTTCCTCCCGGGGAAAGTGCATCTGGACGACGTACCTCAGGTGCTCTCTAGTGGGAGCCACAAGAAGCACGCCAGCCCCTGCACCTTGTAGGGAGAAGGCACCATCGAAATACATGATCCATTCTTGGGTCGCTTCCTTGCCGGGGATAATTGTTTCCTGTACTTCTTCATCAGGGGTTGGCGTCCATTCTGCAATAAACTTTGCCAATGCCCTGCTCTGGATTGTTGATGTGCTTTCAAACTTCAGGCCAAAGCTGGACAACTCCAATGCCCACTCCACTATCCTGCCGGTGGCCTCTAGGTTTCAAAGTATCCTTTGCAACGGGAAGCGGGTGACAACCGTGATCTCATGGGCTTGGAAGTAGTGGCGCAGTTTCCTTGAGGCCATGACAAGGCCAAAGATCAACTTTTGCATGCCAGAATGCCTAGATCTAGCCCCCTGCAATAGGGAGCTAACGAAGTATACTGGGTGCTGCACCACCTTCTTCCTTGCCGTGTCCTTGGTGTTGCTTCCGCTGCCATGCTCTTCTTTGTCCTGATCCGTATCTGGCCTTGTCGGGCCACTCTCTTCTTCTTCCCCTGGCGGGATACTTGCTGAGGTGACTATTTCTTCTACTTCTCGCTGTGCTACTAGGGCGCACTAACCACTTGATTAGTTGCTGCCAGATATAGCAGTAACGGCTCTTGTGGTTTGGGTGCAACCAAAGTAGGCACAGAAGACAAGTAGGCCTTCAAATCCTGCAGCGCAGCATCTACTTCCGGGGTCCACTTCATGGGTCCTGCCTTCTTCAAAATCTTGAAGAGTGGCAAGGCGCGCTCGACAGACTTGGAGATGAACCTGCTAAGTGCGGCAACGCATCCTGTCAAACGCCTCACATCCTTAACTATCTTGGGTGCCTGTATCTGCTCAATAGGCTTGATCTTATCGGGGTTGGCCTCTATCCCACGGTGGGACACAAAGAAACCAAGTAGCTTGCCGGAGGGAACGCCAAACACGCACTTCTCCGGATTCAGCTTCAAGTTAATCTTGCACAGATTAGCAAATGTCTCTTCTAAATCCTGAATGAGGGTTGATCTGTCCTTGGTCTTGACCACAATATCATCCATATAGGCTTCAATGTTCCTGTGCAACTGTGGTTCAAAGCCAATCTGGATTGCTCTTGCAAAAGTGGACCCGGCACTCTTCAACCCGAAAGGCATGCGCACAAAGCAGTATGTGCCGCATGGGGTAATGAATGAGGTCTTTTCTTCGTCTTCCTTGGACATAAAAATCTGATGGTATCCAGAATATGCACCCAAAAAAGAGAGCAACTCACATCCTAAGGTAGAATCCATGATCTGGTCGATGCGCGGCAAGGGAAATGGGTCCTTCGGGCATGCCTTGTTCAGATCCGTAAAATCTATGCAAAGCCTCCATTTTCCATTAGCCTTGCGCACAACCACTGGGTTTGCTAACCATGTTGGATGCAGTACTCCTCTGACCAACCAGCTGCTTCAAGTTTCTTGATTTCCTCGGCAATGAACTGCTGCCGTTCCAAGGCCTGCTTCCGAACCTTCTGCTTAACGGGCCGGGCATGTGGGCAGACAGCAAGGTGGTGCTCGATTACCACCCTGGGAACACTGGGGATATCAGATGGTTGCCAGGCAAACACATCGATATTCGCCCGTAGGAAGGCAACGAGCACGCTTTCCTATTTGTCATCAAGGGTGGCGCTAATAGTGAAAGGACCATCAGCGCCAGCCAGCTCTGCCGCGACCTTTTTCACTTGGGGTGGAGTAGCCTTGGATCTCTTGCTGTTGGAACTCTCTGGTGTGTCACCAATGAGCGCGGCACATTCCACAGAGGTACGCTTCCCGGATTCCTTGCCAGTTCCTGTGCTATGCTTTTCCTTGGCGGGAATTGTGGCTTCCGCGACCTCTGCTGTGACCGCGTCCCGGTACATCTTATCCATGCAAATAATTGCGTCTTTCCTGTCCGATGGAATGGAAATGACGCCCATTGGCCCTGGCATCTTCAAGGTGTTGTAAGCATAGTGGGATGCTGCCATGAATTTGGCCAGGGCCGGGTGCCCAAGGATCCCGTTGTACGGCAGAGGGAGGTCAACCACATCAAACACAACTTTCTCAGTTTTGTAGTTCAACTCCCCTCCAAATGTCACTGGCAACGTAACCTTTCCCTTAGGATGGCTCCTGCAGGGATTGATTCCTTGAAACGTGCCTGTGGCCTTAAGTTCTTCCTCTGCTATCTGGAGTTTGCTAATAACCTTTGGGGAAATCAGATTCAACCCGGCCCCGCCATCAACCAGCATCTTTGTGACCTTGAGGTTGCGGATTGTTGGTGAGACCAACAATGGCAAGCACCCTACTGCAATGATGCGGTCGGGGTGGTCATCTTCATCAAAGATGATGGGTGTGTGTGACCACTTGAGCGGCTTCCGAGAATCTGCCGCTGGCTCCATGGCATTGACTTCAAGCGCCCACTGTTTAAGTTGGCGGTTAGAGGAGTGCAAAGATGCACCCCCGTCAATGCACAGGGCGTCAGTGGCCTTCTGGAATTCTTGCTCGCTGGTTTCCTCTTCATTCCCTCCATCACTCTCATTACTGCAATCCTCCTTCTCTCGGCCCTTGGCGGGTTTTCCTTGGTTCCAAGGAGCCTTGCCGGGGCGATTTGCTTCACCACCCTGGCCCTTCCCGCCAGCGCCATTCTGACCTGTTTCCTTATCACGCTTCTCATACTCAGCCTTCTATCTCTTGACGAGCTGTTCCACTTGATAACACTCCTGGAGATCATGGCCCTTGGTCCGATGAATATTACACCTTTCCCAGCTTTCTTGGCAGCCGCCGCCTCCCAACAGTCAGCGCATGCAGTAGCCTCCTTGTCGGGGGCTTCAGCCTTGGCCTTCTTGCCGGTACTAGGCATGCCTGACCCCTCAATAGCCATCACTGTCTTATCCTTGCGCTTCTTGTTGTGCTTCTTGTTCTTCTTCTTCTTACTGATGGTTTCGTCGTCATCTTCTGAGTCGATGTCGAAGCAATCTTCTTCCCCAGGAAGTTTCCTCCCCTCCTCCACCCGAGCGCACTTGTCCACCAAAGTGTAGAGCTCCTTCATAGTCTTGGGCAACCGAATGTTCATCTTGGAACATATCCTGCGGTTGCGCATGTTGGATTGGAAGGCAGCTATCACGGCAGCTGGGTGGATATCTGGGATATTTCTGTGGACTCAACTGAATCTCTGCAAGTACTTCCGCAAAGATTCTCCTTCTTTCTGCCGGAAAAGCTGCAAGTCGCTAGGCCACCATGGTTCCTGATGGCCACCCGTGAAGGCACCAATGAACTCGTTGCATAGGTCAGCCCAGGTTGAAATGGAGTTCTCCGGCAGGTGCATCAGCCAAGACCTCACATTTGACTTGAGGGCCAAAGGGAAGTAGTTGGCGAACACCTTCTCGTCTCTTTCCCCGATAGCTTGAACAGCGATGGTGTAGATGCTCAAGAACTCTGCCGGGTTTAGTATCCAATCATACTTCTCGGGTATCTCTGGATTGAACGTGCGAGTGGATGGCCAACGGACTTGCTGCAGCTCATGGGTGAAGGCAGGGCACCCAACCTTGAAAGGCAGGCACCCGCTATCTCCGAGCGCGGGCTCGTCGACGTTGGGGCCATCGCACCCATTGGTCTAGCGGGGTTGTCGCGGCACCGCTCATCGATGAAGCGCGCGCCTTCCCTTCGCCTGCCCTCCGGGGCACACTATCGGCCTTGACGCGCTCGAGGATCTGACGAGGCCATCGAGACGTCATTGGGCGCCTGGACTTGCGGCTCCCGGGCGCCTTGCCGTGGCGGGGATTGCACCGTGAGGGTGGCCCCTGCCGCACGACCAGCCGCATGAGCCGTTGTTGCTGCCTGGAGAGGCCGTGGAGGTTTGGCCCGCTGTGATCCTTCCGCCTCGGCAAAACCAATCACACTTTGGATGGTAGCTCGCCACTCATCCATCTGGTCTGCCACCGGCGGAAATCTCAACAGTAGTTGGGCTCGCACCATGGCCTCGGAGGTGGTGCTTGGCATAGGTGATGATGATTTAGATCGTAGTGTCGCTCGGCTCCTGACATTGCCGGTGGCCACTGCCGCGCCCTTGCTGCTATAAACCAGCCGTTTGGATGGCATGGTGACGCGGCGGAGGCGCCTGAGGGCCAGCGGCTCCATTGGGCATAGTAGCTGGGTCAGCCCGCCCCGGGGGTGACGCGTGCCCTGCGGTCGCGCCCGCAGCGGGGGCGGCCGAAGGGTTGCGATTCGCCCAGAGCGAGCATCATCACTGCGGCTATGCCCGTTGGCTAGGAGAAAGGGGTTCAGGCGGAACGACCCCTCCATCCGTACCTCGTGGAGCATGGCCATCGGGATGTTCCTGATGCTGTCCTTCCCCGGTACCTCCCGTTCCTGCTATGGCCGTGGGGGAGGTAGCGACAGCGCCGCCTGTGCCAACCACGTCCCCCGCAGCATCCACACCCTCATGAGCCCCCGCATTCCCCGCGACGTCGGCGGTCATGGGCGGCAGAGCCTTCGAGGTGGACGGGTGATTTGTAGCTCTGGGCTTCCTATTGGGCGCCATAGTCGATGACACCGTCGATGATGAAAATGTCGATGAAGATGACGCGCAGCGTACGCTCTCGGTTTCGTGCAAGTGATCCCCCTACCTGGCGTGCCAAAGATGTCGTGGGAAACCACGGCCACCTATAGGGCCATCAGCCCCTTTTGGTTCGGCGGGGGATGGACACGTTGCACAAAGAGCGGAGAAGCGTCACGCAGCATGGCAGAGATCACACGGGCAGTCTTTACCCAGGTTCGGGCCGCCATGAGGTGTAAAACCCTACTCCTGCTTTGGTGGATTGATGGAGGATAATGGTGGTGAAACGTAGCACACTTGCCCGGCAAGGTTGCTCTGGGGGCGAGAGTGGCTACACGCGTATTGATATGCGAGGATCCAACCCTTTCTACGGTCACCATGGGCCTCCTTTTATAGATTAAGGGGTCACCACAGTGGCAAATCAGTCATAGCTAACAGTGCTATCATATCTAACTCTATAGGCTGACAGAGTGCATTAAATGCGCCACTCGGTGTCACATCACAGCTTGCCCGGCAGGCCCTGCCGGGCTGTTTTGCCAGCTTCGCGCCTGCTTGCTTGACACATCTCAGGACGGGTGTTGTATGGTGGTGTTTGCTGTAGGAAGTGGCTGCCATGTGGCAGAAAGCAGCCACTTAGTCACCTTGGAGCTTGATATCATTTTGATTACTGACTTGCGTCGCTTGTGAGGTGGAGCGGTGGAGTGGCTTGCCTCCGCTAGTCCCCGCAGGCCTGCCGGGACGATCTGGGAACTTGCTTCCGGGGCAAAACCCAACCCTGCCAGGCTCGCCTGCCCGGCAAGGTAGGTCCTTCCCTTAACGATGCCTCGATCCTCTGGCTCGCCTTGGCCTTCTTGACTTGCACTTGGATCCTTCAAAGGAATTGATCCTCCTAGTTTGGTTTGATCTTGGTCTTGCAGTCTTATCTCTGGCCAGTGCACACTCCGTGCAATGGACCCAGGGTCTGTTGCACCGACACATGCCCACAGATCATTTACGTTGAGAGGTAATCTTGAGTAAAATGCTTTGGGAACCACTGCAAAGGAAAAAAGATGCAGACATTGTCATCTAACACAACTCATTATGTGTGGCGCCCCCGAATCAATCGTACACTAATCATACACGCAAACGTGTATGATCAAGCACAGGGACTCACGGGAAGATATCACAACACAACTCTAACACAATTTAAACGGAGATCCACAATATTACAGACCAGGGATCCGAAGATCCGAATACATAAGTCAGTCATACAAATATTATCTGAGTACAGACATAGTTAGACAAGTTTTGCCTTAAGAAGGCTAGCACAAACAGCGACACTAGACCGAAAGGCGTTGACCTCCTGCCTGGGAGCCTCCGATCCTACTCCTGGTCGGCTGGCTCGATCCAGTAGTTAGTGCCCTCTGGACCCTCCTGGTAGTAAGCTCCTGTGGTGGCATCTGGCTCCTGGACTCCATCGTCTGATGTATCATCAAGGTGGGGTATGGGGAAAGGAGAAAGTAAAGCAACCGTGAGTACTCATCCGAAGTACTCAGCAAGCACGGATCTATACTACATATGCAACATTATCAATGGAGAAAGGCTGTATAAGTGGACTGGGCTGCAGAAATGCCAGAATAGAGAGAAGGCCTAGTCCTTTCGAAGACTAGCATCTTCAAACATCTTCACAAGGCCATCATCTTGCAGCAGTAGAAGAGAGTAGAATAGCATTTTATTTAGCAAACATGTTGAAGTACAGCTTAAAGATCCTTCCTCGATTCCCAAGAAAGAAAGCGATCCCGAAGCTTCAATTAAGTAACAAGTATCCAGTTCAAGTAGTAGATCGGAATACACAAACAGAGCGTCCTTTACCGTAGGACCGGCTATCGATAGATGATTCATCCCTGCAGGGGTGCACTACTGTTACCCAACACGCTCGATCAACTCTGGGCGGACACACTTGCTGGGTAATGCCCGTCCTCGGAAGATCAACACAAAGCAGCGCCCTACCTAGGCTCGGCAGAGAGGTCAGCACGCCAGACTAACCTACGCACCCAGAGGTCTTGGGCCATCGCCCTGGGCACCCTGCGCGTTGCGAGACTGGCCGGGGTGCAGGCACGATACTGAACTCATCAGTGAAGTATCCAGCCCAATCCCGACAATCAGCCCGCACGGTGAATCGTGACGTCAGATAAGCTTTCGGGAGAAACGTACATCGCAGAGGGTCCCATAACCATTATCCCGCGTGGTGGTAGTGCGTATAGGGCACGTCGACCCACTCAGATCACAAACCCAAATCCAATAGGCTCAATTAGTATCACACGGAGACAATCACAGTCTCTGATGCTCCGCCACAATATCACACTCGAGTGCCCTTCCGGCACACCCGACATCATAGATCCCCAGCGGGAACCCACCAGGGTGGACCCGCCTGTAACAAAGGTCAAGTAATCGTGTGGTCATAACATCAAGGGGGAAACCCGAGGAATCACCCTCGGCGGATTCCACTCGATGAAATCATCAGGGTGAACGTATGAGGCATCACCCTCGAGGTTCACACTGAGGGTTGCACGACAGAGTCGTATCAGAAGTGGAGAAGGAGGAATCACCCTCGACGACCACGACCGAACAGCCACACTGCAGAGTATTCATCGGGAGTGCGTTACGAGGTATCACCCTCGGCACTCGATAGTAACTATGCAGAGTCGTACAACTAAAGGGGTGTGAAGTGAGGTGTCGGTCTCTGGTCGACGATCACGTTGATCGAGTCGTCGATGATCAACCAAGGGCAACAAGGAAAAGGTGGTGGGGTCACTGATGGTTCACTACCAACCTATACTAAACAGTTTATCATAGGCAGGTAAGGTAACAATGAACAGGTTACAACAGCAGGCTATGCATCAGAATAGGAGCATACATTAACAGTAGCAAAATCTAATGCAAGCAGTAGAATAGAATGGGCGATATCTGGATGCTCAAGGGCGGGGGGGGGCTTGCCTGGTTGCTCTGGCAAGAGAGAGGGGTCGTCAACGGGCTGCTCGTCGGTAGTGTAGTCGTACCCAGGTGCAGCGTCGTCGGTCTCGGCGTCTATCGAGAGAGAAGGAGGGGGAGAGAAACAATAAATTCACGGCAATAATGCAAACAATATGTATGACATGCCTAAATGATATGCCGGGGTGTTCTACAGCCTAACTAAATGATTTAGTTAATTTAGGAATTTATTCGCATTTATTTAATTAAATTTGGGCACTATTCATTTATCAAAATCGGTCTAAAAGTTCAATGTTCTTATAGCTAGAAGCATCTGACAGGAATACAGAGGGCGTATTCGGGTTCGTATCGGAATTCTGAGTAAGTTTCATGTATGAAGTATTTTCATCGGTGTTACGGATTATTTAATATGATTTTCTAAAGTTTTTATTAATTTCTGGAATTTAATTATTTATTTAATTAAACATTATCCGAAATAGTGTATGCTGACATCATCATGACGTCAGCATGACGTCAGCAGTCAACCTGACAGGTGGGGTCCACCTGTCATTGTCTGATTAGTTAATTAAGGTTTAACTAACTAATTACTGTTTAATTAAACTAACTAATTAATTAGTTAACCTATCAGAGTTAATTAAATTAATTAATTCACTAATTAATTAATTATTTAATATTTTTAATAATTCATTTTTATTTTCTATTTTCTATTTTTATTTTTTCTAAAAATCGTTTCTGGCCGTGGGGCCCCCACGTCAGTGGCACTGGGGCCTTGCGGGTCGAAGCGCAGCGGGCGCAGCCCGAACGGGCGGTGGCCAGCGGGGGCGCACCCGGGCGCTGGCCACGGGCTCGGCGAGGCTGCGGCACGGGACGGCGGGGCCGAGCGGGCGCAGGCGGTGCAGGGCAGGGGCATGCGCGCGGGGCGAGCGGCGAGCGCGGCGGGCGCGCGAGTGGCAGGACGAGGCCGAGGCGCAGAGGGGCGGCGGCTCGGGAGGTGCGAGCGGGCGGCTGCGGGCGAGCGATGGCGGGGCGAGCAGCAGGCGCAGCGGGAGGAGTGGCCGCGCGGGCGCGGTGCGTCGGGGACGGGCGCCGCAACGAGCAGCGTTGGCAGCGAATCGACGGGGAAGCGGGGCGCGCGAGGGGGGTCGTGGGCGCGGCGACGAGGCGAGCCAGCGCGGCTGTGGCCGCGCGGGCGCGCGCGTTGGCCGCGCGAGCTGCAGCAAGCCGAAGCAGCAGCGCAGCGCGCGGGAAGGAGGAGCAGGGCGCGTCACGGGAAAGGCCGGGACGATCCGAGACGGAGCCGCGGTGAGCGCGGCGAACTGGGGTGAAGGCGCGAGCGGGCGCGCGCAAGGTGTGGGAGCAGAGAGGGGGGGCGGCCCGGGGCCTCACCGGCGTTGTAGATGACCGGGCGGCGAGGCGTGATGGAGCGGCGTGGGGAGAAGGTGACGACGACGGCGGCGACGATTGACGGCTCCGGCGAGGTGGTGCTGGCGACGGGCGACGGGGCGGCGAGCGGCGGGCTCGATCCCGATCCAGGAGGGGATCGGGGGAGGGGGGAAGAGTGCGAGGGGAGTGGGTGGCTGTCGGGGGGATGATGGGGCCGGCCTGGTGGCCGCTGCTGGGCCGTGGCCCAGCTGGGGCCAGGGGGGTTTCCTTTTTTATTTATGGTGGCCCAGCTGGGGCCAGGGGGGTTTCCTTTTTATTTATTTTTTTTTTCTATTTTTCTTTTTCTTTTTATTTATTCCTATCTCCTGTTTCGTAATTAGTTAGACCACAATATGATTTTTGTAAAACATGGCAATTGTTCCATTAATTACTAGGCATTACCTACCACTACCAAAAATTGGTTTGGAGCCAATTGGAGTTCACACAAATTTTATAATAAATAAAATGTATTAATCCTTGTTGTTTTGGTAATGCTAGAGCCACCTAATTAATTTATTAATTGTTGGTTACAATTTTAGAATAGTCTCTGGAATATTTGTTATTGATTGAACATTTTAGTTTCTATGTTGGATAACTTTTATTTTCCACTTTCATTTAAATTTGAATTTGAGTTAGGAGTTGAAATGCAATATGATGCTAATGATGATTATGCACTATTAAACATGCTGACATGCCATTATCAAAAGTGATTACTGTGGCTAATGACATGGGGTGTTACAATTCTCCTCATCTATCAAGAATTCTCGTCCCGAGAATTAAGAGGAGGACTGAAAGAAAGAGGGGCATTCTTCGCGAAGACGATCCTCGCGTTCCCACGTGGCTTCATCTTCAGAATGATTCGACCACTGAACTTTGAGGAATTTGATTGACTTTTGACGAGTCCGACGTTCAGCTTCATCAAGAACACGGATGGGATATTCTGGATAAGACAGATCTTCCCGTAATTCAAGCACTTCGTGATCCACAGCTCGAATAGGTTCCTTGAAGCAGCGACGGAGTTGGGATACATGAAAGACATCATGTACTTGTGAAAGATTTGGCGGCAATTGCAATTGATATGCCACTTCTCCTCGACGGGCAAGAATACAGAACGGGCCAATGTAGCGAGGAGCTAACTTGCCTTTGATTCCGAACCTATGAGTGCCTTTCAACGGAGTGACGCGGAGGTAAGCTTGCTCGCCAGGTTGATAGACCATTTCCTGGTGATTTCAGTCATAGTTGCTCTTCTGACGAGACTAAGCAGTTTTCAAATGTTCACGGACAATGCGGACTTGTTCTTCAGCTTGCTGAATAATGTCCGGTCCGACGAGTGAGCGTTCCCCAGTTTCTGACTAATTCAGAGGGGTTCGACACTTTCGATCGTATAGAACTACAAACGGTGCCATCTTCAAACTAGCTTGATAGCTATTGTTGTAAGAGAATTCGGCATACGGGAGAGATTCCTCCCATTTCTTACCGAAGGAGATGACGCAAGCTCGAAGCATATCTTCGAGCACTTGATTAACTCGTTCAACTTGACCCTCTGACTGAGGGTGAAAAGCGGTGCTGAAAGACAGATGAGTTCCCATAGCTTCTTGGAAACTATTCCAGAATCTGGAGGTGAAGAGGCTGCCATGATCAGAACTGATCTCCAACGGAACACCGTGGAGTGACACAATTCGGGAAACATACAAGTCTGCTAACTGGCTAGCAGTGATTGTCTCCTTAACTGGCAGAAAGTGAGCAACCTTTGAGAATCGGCCAATGACGATAAAAATAGCATCCTGACCCTTCTGAGATCTGGGAAAACCAGTAATGAAATCCATTTGGACATTGTCCCATTTCCATTCAGGAATTGCAAGGGGTTGCAGTGTTCCAGCAGGCCTTGGATGTTCTGCTTTAATGCGGCGGCAAACGTCACACTCAGAAACATAACGAGCAATATCTCGTTTCATATTAGGCCACCAGTATCTCTGACAAATGTCACGGTACATCTTTGTACTACTAGGATGAATTAACAGAGGAGTGTCATGAGCTTCTTTCATAACGTGTTCTCTCTCATCCTTGAACTTGGGTACGAAGAGACGGTGTTGGAAAAATAGGATCCCATCATCATTAAGATGGAATTCCGACGGCTTTCCTTTTTTGAGGTATCACTTGATCCTTTCTACTTCAGAGTCATACCGTTGCATAGTCTTGATGATGTGTTGTAAATCTGGTTCGACAACGAGGGTATTGAGATAACCCTGTGGAACAATATGGAGGTTCAATTTGCGAAGCTCTTCATAAAGAAGAGGTTGTGTTTCCTGAACCGTAAGATTGTTGCAATAAGCCTTACGACTCAAAAGCATCGGCCATCACATTAGCCTTGCCAGGGGTATATGAGATATTCATATCATAATCGGCTATTGTCTCGAGCCATCTTTGTTGACGAAGGTTCAGATCTGGTTGAGTATATAAATACTTCAAACTTTGGTGATCCATGTATATCTCGCAACGGTTACCGAGAAGGTAATGTCGCCATAGCTTCAGGGCATAAATAACCGCAGAAAGTTCAAGATCGTGCACTGGGTAATTTTCTTCGTGAGGACGCAATTGTCGGGAGGCATAAGCAATCACCTTGCGTTCTTGCATTAGGACACAGCCTAATCCTTGACGGGAGGCATCACAGTATATCACGAAATCCTTTTGGGAATCTGGGGGTGCTAATACTGGGGCAGATGTCAATTTATCTTTTAGTGTCTGAAAGCTTTCTTGACATTTTTCTGTCCACTCAAATTTAACACCTTTGTGAAGCAGATTTGTCAATGGTTTTGCAATCTTGGAAAAGTTCTCAACGAATCGACGGCAATAACTTGCAAGTCCGAGAAAACTTCTGACTTGCTTAACATTCTTCGGGGGAGTCCAGTCAAGAATAGCCTGAACTCGTTCAGGGTTAACAGCAATTCCATCCTTGGAAATCACATGACCAAGGTAAGTTACTTCAGAAAGCCAAAATTCACATTTGGAATACTTGGCATACAACTGGTATTCTCGAAGCCTTTCTTGTACCAAACAGAGGTGTTCAGCATGTTCTTCTTTATCCTTAGAATATATAAGGATATCATCCAAATAAAACACGACGAATTTGTCGAGGTAATCCATGAATATATAATTCATCAGACGGGAGAAAGTTGCTGGAGCATTCGTTAGGCCAAATGACATGACGGTGTATTCATAGGAGCCATAACGAGTGACGAATGCAGTCTTGGGAATATCCTCTTCACGGACACGGATCTGGTGATAACCCAACCTCATGTCGAGTTTAGAGAACACCGATGATCCAGCGAGTTGATCATAAAGATCATTGATCCGGGGCAGTGGGTATTTATTCTGGATTGTGGCTTGGTTAATGGGCCGATAATCCTGAACCAAACGGTTAGTTCCATCCTTGTTCTAAACGAAGAGTGAAGGTGCTCCCCAAGCAGAGGAACTGGGGCGGATGAAACCACTCTTAAGCGACTTGTCGATTTCTTCCTTAAGCTCGAGTAGGTGATGCGGAGGCATCTTATAAGGTCGCTTGGCAATAGGGACGATGCCAGGCTTCAAGTCAATGACAAAGTCGACAGCTCTAGCCGGGGGTATTCCTGGAAGTTCTTCTGGAAAGACGTCCGGAAAATCTCGAATGATAGGAACGTTCTCGATTCCTTCCAGAGGTGAGGCGTTCAAAGCATTCAGAACATATATCTGAGCTTCAGCGTCCCGTGTAATGTGGGCGGTATAGTTCACTATCTCATCGGAGGGGTGAAGAAGTTGGACGACTTTAGTGGCACAATTGATCAAAGTAATGTGAGCTTTCAACCAATCCATTCCAAGAATGAGGTCTATGGTGGAAGACTTCAAGACGTTGGGCGAGGAAAGGAATTCCAACCCTTTAATTTCGACGGTAATGTTAGGTGCTATCACGTCAGCATGACAGTGTCCTTCGGGAATTTTAATGACTAACGGAGTATGCATTTTCTCATATCAAATGCCATGCATGAATGCAAATTTTCCAGAGATGAATGAATGTGATGCTCCTGAATCAAATAAAACAGAAGCAGGTACTGAGTTAACGAGAAGGGTACCCATCAACGTAGCAGGTTGATCCTGGACTTCTTCAATGTCAATGTTGTAAGCGTGTCCACGACCATGTGCAGCAGACCCAGTATTATAGTTGCGGTCTGATTGTTGCCACGACCATTGCCAGGGCCAGCACGAGGAAAACCTAACTGATTCTGAGTCTGGCGGCAGTCTTTAGCCTGGTGACCTGGTTTGCGGCACTTGAAGCACAGACCATCTTCAGGACGAAGAGGAGCATTGTTTTAAATAGCTTGAGCTTTTGGCTGCCTCGGTGGTGGAGGAGGCAGACGTGGTGAAGCATATGTGTTCTTTTGCGCAGAGGTATTGGGACGGATCGCATTGTTGGGAATCCAAACTCGACGCTTCTATGCTGAGCCCGAAGATGAACCAGCATCACGATAGCGCTTCTGCGAGTCCTTGTATTCCATCTGAGCGGTCTCAACAAGAATAGCCTTGTTCATTAGAGTTGAAAAGTCGTTGAAGTCTTGAGCAAGAAGTGCAAGCTTGAGGTCGGGGTGTAGTCCATTACGGAACTTCTCCTGTCTACGGGCATCTGTGGCGATGTCTTCTTCAGCATAGCGGGAGAGGTCTAGAAATTCCCGCTGATAAGCTTCGACGGTCTTGTTGCCCTGAGTGAGGTTACGGAACTGGGTCTTCATGTGTTCCATAATTGCCTGAGGGATGTAACGTGTACGGAAAGCAGCCTGGAACTCATACCAGGTGATGACTATTCCAACAGGCAGAGTACACTTGTGTGTGTCCCACCATTGAGCAGCGGGTCCCTTTAAGAAAAAGGCCGCGAAGTTGACGAAGTTGGCAGGGGCGACATTAGCAGACTCCATCTCGTGAGTGATGTCGCGGAGCCAGTCATCAGCATCCATTGGCTTGTCAGAGTTGCAGAACTGAGTTGGGTTAATTCGCATAAACTCTGTCAAAGTTATTGAAGCTTGGTTCTGGTTCTGGTCGTTCTGATGCGGAAACTGAGCCATGATTCCAGTCATGAACTGGCGGTTAAGCTCAAACTGTTGCATCATAGCTGCCATATAGTCTGGCGGTGGTGGGTGTTCAGGGGTACCACGACCACCTGGTCTAACCATCCTACTAAGTATCAACAGGGGGTAGTTTAGTAAAAGCAATTGCGAGCGTTTAGTGACAAACATGATGTAACTCGACAACAATTTAAGTAGTGTAACAGATACATAACAGTAGTCAATTAAGACATACAAATCCATACACAGAGTACATGCGGACAGCATAACGGCGCAATTTCAAAAGCTAGACATACTAGGCGGCACGCAGGCACGCGGTAAGGAAGTACACAACGAGACATAGCAAAGGCTACATCAACGTCGGAGAAAACCACCGAAATGGGGTAACTGCAAGTGCGGACGACGAATGTTTGTCGCGGAAGGATCCTGCGCTCCATGTGCACTCTGATGCAGAATCCGGTCTCGAGCTGTAAGAAGAGGTCCACATTCGGGTGTATGACCTCCAACAGCAGGCCAATCAATACCAGCATACATCTGAGTCCTGCGCGGATAAAGGATGTGCTCAGGATGTATCCCTACGCGAACAGCGGGTAGCAACTGCGTCATAGCATCATAGAGACGTGCTCGAGTGGCAACCAACTCGACGGCAAGAGCCCGAACAGTGCGATCCAGAGCCTGAGTGCACTGAATCAGAACGCGCGGGTCATAGCGACGAGGCTCGTACAGGGCACAGATAGCTGTGTAGTATCCAGTAGCATCTCCAACAGGGGCATACGAAATGTATCGGAACTCAGAGTCATCCAAGATATCGCTGAACTATCCTCGGAGACGTGCGACGGCAGAGTAGGCGGCATCATGGACTGCCATCTCAATCGTCACGCCGATACCATGGTAAAGGTGTAGCTCGGTGTCCGAGTCATTCTGCTGATCATAGATACGAACATCAGCATGGTACTGCTCCTGGTTGAACTCGCGGTAATCCTCGTAAACCAAGTACTCAGGATACCAACGGTAGCCAAAGTCTGGTCATGAGAGCGATCAAGACAGCTGGAAACCCAGGGGCATCACGAGCCCAAGTGCGAAGCACAAGCTGTGTCGTAGGACGTGGTGGAAACAAACGGTCCATCTGAAATAGAGGAAATTCAGATTTGTCAAATGACAATGAGAAGTTTAACACAACTCGAAGAGAAAGGTTAAACAAAACAATGGAAAGGAAAATGATTATCAGACTAATCAGATCAATGACAAGGAAATCATATAGATATCCAGCTCTCCGGGTAGACGGGATTTACGAGATCCTAAGTGTCGGCGTTAGTAAAATTTATTTAACCCGAGTAGAAGAGAGATCAGAGTCCCAGAGTATAGACGAGGAATAAAAGATCCTAATACCACCGAGTTGGCGACGTGGGCCCGTAAGCCACACAGCCATGTTAGTAAATTAGTTTTTTTATGTCTAGACTCAACTTCGGCCAAGGAATTGGAAGGGGGCTTCCTACAGGCAGTCGGCTCTGATACCAACTTGTGGCGCCCCCGACTCAATCGTACACTAATCATACACGCAAACGTGTACGATCAAGCACAGGGACTCACGGGAAGATATCACAACACAACTCTAACATAATTTAAACGGAGATCCACAATATTACAGACCAGGGATTCGAAGATCCGAATACATAAGTCAGTCATACAAATATTATCTGAGTACAGACATAGTTAGACAAGTTTTACCTTAAGAAGGCTAGCACAAACAGTGACACTAGACCGAAAGGCGTTGGCCTCCTGCCTGGGAGCCTCCGATCCTACTCCTGGTCGGCTGGCTCGATCCAGTAGTAAGTGCCCTCTGGACCCTCCTGGTAGTAAGCTCCTGTGGTGGCATCTGGCTCCTGGACTCCATCGTCTGATGTATCATCAAGGTGGGGTATGGGGAAAAGAGAAAGTAAAGCAACCGTGAGTACTCATCCGAAGTACTCAGCAAGCAAGGATCTATACTACATATGCAACATTATCAATGGAGAAAGGCTGTATAAGTGGACTGGGCAGCAGAAATGCCAGAATAGAGAGAAGGCCTAGTCCTATCGAAGACTAGCATCTTCAAACATCTTCACGAGGCCATCATCTTGCAGCAGTGGACGAGAGTAGAATAGCATTTTATTTAGCAAACATGTTGAAGTACAGCTTAAAGATCCTTCCTCAACTCCCAAGCGAGAAAGCGATCCCGAAGCTTCAATTAAGTAACAAGTATCCAATTCATCTACTAGATCGGAATACACAAACTGAGCGTCCTTTACCGTAGGACCGGCTATCGATAGATGATTCATCCCTGCAGGGGTGCACTACTGTTACCCAACACGCTCGATCAACTCTGGCCGGACACACTTGCTGGGTAATGCCCGTCCTCGGAAGATCAACACGAAGCAGCGCCCTACCTAGGCTCGGCAGAGAGGTCAGCACGCCGGACTAACCTACGCACCTAGAGGTCTTGGGCCATCGCCCTGGGCACCCTGCGCGTTGCGAGACTGGCCGGGGTGCAGACGCGACACTGAACTCGTCAGTGAAGTATCTAGCCCAATCCCGACAATCAGCCAGCACGGTGAATCGTGACGTCAGACGAGCTTTCTGGAGAAACGTACATCGCAGAGGGTCCCATAACCATTATCCCGCGTGGTGGTAGCACGTATAGGGCACGTCGACCCACTCAGATCACAAACCCAAATCCAATAGGCTCAATTAGTATCACGCGGAGGCAATCAGAGTCTCTGATGCTCCGCCACAATATCACACTCGAGTGCCCTTCCGGCACACCCGACATCATAGATCCCCAGCGGGTACCTACCAGGGTGGACCCGCCTGTAACAAAGGTCAAGTAATCATGTGGTCATAACATCAAGGGGGAAACCCGAGGAATCACCCTCTGCGGATTCCACTCGATGAAATCATCAGGGTGAATGTATGAGGCATCACCCTCGAGGTTCACACTGAGGGTTGCACGACATAGTCGTATCGGAAGTGGAGAAGGAGGAATCACCCTCGACGACCACGACCGAACAGCCACACTGCAGAGTATTCATCGGGAGTGCGTTACGAGGTATCACCCTCGGCACTCGATAGTAACTATGCAGAGTCGTACAACTAAGGGGGTGCGAAGTGAGGTGTCGGTCTCTGGTCGGCGATCACGTTGATCGAGTCGTCGATGATCAAGCAGGGGCAACAAGGATAAGGTGGTGGGGTCACTGATGGTTCACTACCAACCTATACTAAACAGTTTATCATAGGCAGCTAAGGTAACAATGAACAGGTTACAACAGCAGGCTATGCATCAGAATAGGAGCATACATTAACAGTAGCAAAATCTAATGCAAGCAGGAGAATAGAATGGGCGATATCTGGATGCTCAAGGGGGGGGGGGCTTGCCTGGTTGCTCTGGCAAGAGAGAGGGGTCGTCAACGGGCTGCTCGTCGGTAGTGTAGTCGTACCCAGGTGCAGCGTCGTCAGTCTCAGCGTCTATCGAGAGAGAAGGAGGGGGAGAGAAACAATAAATTCACGGCAATAATGCAAACAATATGTATGACATGCCTAAATGATATGCCGGGGTGTTCTACTGCATAACTAAATGATTTAGTTAATTTAGGAATTTATTCGGATTTATTTAATTAAAGTTGGGCACTATTCATTTATCGAAATCGGTCTAAAAGTTCAATGTTCTTATAGCTAAAGGCATCTGACAGGAATACGGAGGGCGTATTCAGGTTCGTATCGGAATTCTGAGCAAGTTTCATGTATAAAGTATTTTCATCGGAGTTACCGATTATTTAATATGATTTTCTAAAGTTTTTATTAATTTCTAGAATTTAATTATTTATTTAATTAAACATTATCCGAAACAGTGTATGCTGACGTGACGTCAGCATGACGTCAGCAGTCAACCTGACAGGTGGGGTCCATCTGTCATTGACTGATTAGTTAATTAAGGTTTAACTAACTAATTACTATTTAATTAAACTAACTAATTAATTAGTTAACCTAATCAGAGTTAATTAAATTATTTAATTCACTAATTAATTAATTAATTATTAATTTTAATAATTCATTTTTATTTTCTATTTTATTTTTTTATTTTTTCTAAAAATCGTTTCCGGCCGTGGGGCCCCCACGTCAGTGGCACAGGGGCCTTGCGGGTCGGGGCGCAGCGGGCGCAGCCCCAACGGGCACTGGCCAGCGGGGGCGCACCCGGGCGCTGGCCACGGGCACGGCGAGGCTGCGGCACGGGACGGCCGGGCCGAGCGGGTGCAGGCGGTGCAGGGCAGGGGCATGCGCGCGGGGCGAGCGGCGAGCGCGCGAGTGGCAGGACGAGGCCGAGGCGCAGAGGGGCGGCGGCTCGGGCGGTGCGAGCTGGCGGCTGCGGGCGAGCAGCAGGCGCAGCGGGAGGAGTGGCAGCGCGGGCGCGGCGCGTCGGGGACGGGCGCCGCGGCGAGCAGCGGCGGCAGCGAATCGGCGGCGAAGTGGGGCGCGCGAGGGGGGTCGTGGTCGCGGCGATGAGGCGAGTCGGCGCGGCTATGGCCGCACGGGCACGCGCGTTGGCTGCGCGAGCTGCAGCAAGCCGAAGCAGCAGCGCAGCGCGCGGGAAGGAGGAGCAGGGCACGTCGCGGGCAAGGCCGGGACGATCCGAGACGGAGCCGCGGTGTGCGCGGCTAGCTGGGGCGAAGGCGCGAGCGGGCGCGCGTAAGGTGCAGGAGCAGAGAGGGGGGAGGCCCGGGGCCTCACCGGCGTTGTAGATGACCGGGCGGCGAGGCGTGATGGAGCGGCGTGGGGAGGAGGTGAGGACGACGGCGGCGACGGTTGACGGCTCCGGCGAGGTGGTGCTGGCGACGGGCGACGGGGCGGCGAGCGGCGGGCTCGATCCCGATCCAGGAGGGTATCGGGGGGGGGGGGGATAGTGCGAGGGTTGTGGGTGGCTGTCGGCTAGGGTTTCGGGTTCTCTGGGGGGCATATAGGCCGGGGGGGATGATCGGCCGGCCTGGTGGCCGCTGGCTGGGCCGTGGCCCAGCTGGGGCCAGGGGGGTTTCCTTTTTATTTATTTTTTTTGTTTTCTATTTGTCTTTTTCTTTTTATTTATTCCTATCTCCTGTTTCGTAATTAGTTAGACCACAATATGATTTTTGTAAAACATGGCAATTGTTCCATTAATTACTAGGCATTACCTACCACTACCCAAAATTGGTTTGGAGGCAATTGGAGTTCACACAAATTTTATAATAAATAAAATGTATTAATCCTTGCTGTTTTGGTAATGCTAGAGCCACCTAATTAATTTATTAATTGTTGGTTACAATTTTAGAATAGTCTCTGGAATATTTGTTTTTGATTGAACATTTTAGTTTCTATGTTGGATAACTTTTATTTTCCACTTTCATTTAAATTTGAATTTGAGTTAGGAGTTGAAATGCAATATGATGCTAATGATGATTATGCACTATTAAACATGCTCACATGCCATTATCAAAAGTGATTACTGTGGCTAATGACATGGGGTGTTACAATTCTCCTCATCTATCAAGAATTCTCGTCCCGAGAAATAAGAGGAAGACTGAAAGAAAGAGGGGTATTCTTCGCGAAGACGATCCTCGCGTTCCCAAGTGGCTTCATCTTCAGAATGATTCGACCACTGAACTTTGAGGAATTTGATTGACTTTGGACGAGTCCGACGTTCAGCTTCATCAAGAACACGGATGGGATATTCTGGATAAGACAGATCTTCCCGTAATTCAAGCACTTCGTGATCCACAGCTCGAATAGGATCCTTGAAGCAGCGACGGAGTTGGGATACATGAAAGCATCATGTACTTGTGAAAGATTTGGCGGCAATTGCAATTGATATGCCACTTCTCCTCGACGGGCAAGAATACAGAACGGGCCAATATAGCGAGGAGCTAACTTGCCTTTGATTCCGAACCTATGAGTGCCTTTCAACGGAGTGACGCGGAGGTAAGCTTGCTCGCCAGGTTGATAGACCATTTCCTGGTGCTTTCGATCATAGTTGCTCTTCTGACGAGACTGAGCAGTTTTCAAATGTTCACGGACAATGCGGACTTGTTCTTCAGCTTGCTGAATAATGTCCGGTCCGACGAGTGAGCGTTCCCCGGTTTCTGACTAATTCAGAGGGGTTCGACACTTTCGATCGTATAGAACTACAAACGGTGCCATCTTCAAACTAGCTTGATAGCTATTGTTGTAAGAGAATTCGGCATACGGGAGAGATTCCTCCCATTTCTTACCGAAGGAGATGACGCAAGCTCGAAGCATATCTTCGAGCACTTGATTAACTCGTTCAACTTGACCCTCTGACTGAGGGTGAAAAGCGGTGCTGAAAGACAGATGAGTTCCCATAGCTTCTTGGAAACTATTCCAGAATCTGGAGGTGAAGAGGCTGCCATGATCAGAACTGATCTCCAACGGAACACCGTGGAGTGACACAATTCGGGAAACATACAAGTCTGCTAACTGGCTAGCAGTGATTGTCTCCTTAACTGGCAGAAAGTGAGCAACCTTTGAGAATCGGCCAATGACGATAAAAATAGCATCCTGACCCTTCTGAGATCTGGGAAAACCAGTAATGAAATCCATTTGGACATTGTCCCATTTCCATTCAGGAATTGCAAGGGGTTGCAGTGTTCCAGCAGGCCTTGGATGTTCTGCTTTAATGCGGCGGCAAACGTCACACTCAGAAACATAACGAGCAATATCTCGTTTCATATTAGGCCACCAGTATCTCTGACAAATGTCACGGTACATCTTTGTACTACTAGGATGAATTGACAGAGGAGTGTCATGAGCTTCTTTCATAACGTGTTCTCTCTCATCCTTGAACTTGGGTACGAAGAGACGGTGTTGGAAAAATAGGATCCCATCATCATTAAGATGGAATTCCGACGGCTTTCCTTTTTTGAGGTATCACTTGATCCTTTCTACTTCAGAGTCATACCGTTGCATAGTCTTGATGATGTGTTGTAAATCTGGTTCGACAACGAGGGTATTGAGATAACCCTGTGGAACAATATGGAGGTTCAATTTGCGAAGCTCTTCATAAAGAAGAGGTTGTGTTTCCTGAACCGTAAGATTGTTGCAATAAGCCTTACGACTCAAAAGCATCGGCCATCACATTAGCCTTGCCAGGGGTATATGAGATATTCATATCATAATCGGCTATTGTCTCGAGCCATCTTTGTTGACGAAGGTTCAGATCTGGTTGAGTATATAAATACTTCAAACTTTGGTGATCCATGTATATCTCGCAACGGTTACCGAGAAGGTAATGTCGCCATAGCTTCAGGGCATAAATAACCGCAGAAAGTAGGAGATCGTGCACTGGGTAATTTTCTCCGTGAGGACGCAATTGTCGGGAGGCATAAGCAATCACCTTGCGTTCTTGCATTAGGACACAGCCTAATCCTTGACGGGAGGCATCACAGTATATCACGAAATCCTTTTGGGAATCCGGGGGTGCTAATACTGGGGCAGATGTCAATTTATCTTTTAGTGTCTGAAAGCTTTCTTGACATTTTTCTGTCCACTCAAATTTAACACCTTTGTGAAGCAGATTTGTCAATGGTTTTGCAATCTTGGAAAAGTTCTCAACGAATCGACGGCAATAACTTGCAAGTCCGAGAAAACTTCTGACTTGCTTAACATTCTTCGGCGGAGTCCAGTCAAGAATAGCCTGAACTCGTTCGGGGTTAACAGCAATTCCATCCTTGGAAATCACATGACCAAGGTAAGTTACTTCAGAAAGCCAAAATTCACATTTGGAATACTTGGCATACAACTGGTGTTCTCGGAGCCTTTCTAGTACCAAACGGAGGTGTTCAGCATGTTCTTCTTTATTCTTAGAATATATAAGGATATCATCCAAATAAACCACGACGAATTTGTCGAGGTAATCCATGAATATATAATTCATCAGACGGGAGAAAGTTGTTGGAGCATTCATTAGGTCAAATGACATGACGGTGTATTCATAGAAGCCATAACGAGTGATGAATGCAGTCTTGGGAATATCCTCTTCACGGACACGGATCTGGTGATAACCCAACCTCATGTCGAGTTTAGAGAACACCGATGATCCAGCGAGTTGATCATAAAGATCATTGATCCGGGGCAGTGGGTATTTATTCTGGATTGTGGCTTGGTTAATGAGCCGATAATCCTGAACCAAACGGTTAGTTCCATCCTTGTTCTTAACGATGAGTGAAGGTGCTCCCCAAGCAGAGGAACTGGGGCGGATGAAACCACTCTTAAGCGACTTGTCGATTTCTTCCTTAAGCTCGAGTAGGTGATGCGGAGGCATCTTATAAGGTCGCTTGGGAATAGGGACGGTGCCAGGCTTCAAGTCAATGACAAACTCGACAGCTCTAGCCGGGGGTATTCCTGGAAGTTCTTCTGGAAAGACGTCCGGAAAATCTCGAACGGCAGGAACGTTCTCGATTCCTTCCAGAGGTGAGGCGTTCAAAGCATTCAGAACATATATCTGAGCTTCAGCATCCCGTGTAATGCGGGCGGTATAGTTCACTATCTCATCGGAGGGGTGAAGAAGTTGGACGACTTTAGTGGCACAATTGATCGAAGTAATGTGAGCTTTCAACCAATCCATTCCAAGAATGAGGTCTATGGTGGAAGACTTCAAGACGATGGGCGAGGCAAGGAATTCCATCCCTTTAATTTCGACGGTAATGTTAGGTGCTATCACGTCAGCATGACAGTGACCTCCGGGAGTTTTAATGACTAACGGAGTATGCATTTTCTCATATCGAATGCCATGCATGAATGCAAATTTTCCAGAGATGAATGAATGTGATGCTCCTGAATCAAATAAAATAGAAGCAGGTACTGAGTTAACGAGAAAGGTACCCATCACAGTAGTAGGTTGATCCTGGACTTCTTCAATGTCAATGTTGTAAGCGTGTCCACAACCATGTGCAGCAGACCCAGTATTATAGTTGCGGGTCTGATTGTTGCCACGACCATTGCCACGGCCAGCACGAGGAAAACCTAACTGATTCTGAGTCTGGCGGCAGTCTTTAGCCTGGTGACCTAGTTTGCGGCACTTGAAGCACAGACCATCTTCAGGACGAAGAGGAGCATTGTTTTGAATAGCTTGATCTTTTGGCTGCCTCGGTGGTGGAGGAGGCAGACGTGGTGAGGCATAGTTGTTCTTTTGCGCAGAGGTATTGGGACGGATCGCATTGTTGGGAATCCAAACTCGACGCTTCTGTGCTGAGCCCGAAGATGAACTAGCATCACGATAGCGCTTCTGCGAGTCCTTGTATTCCATCTGAGCGGTCTCAACAAGAATAGCCTTGTTCATTAGAGTTGAAAAGTCGTTGAAGTCTTGAGCAGGAAGTGCAAGCTTGAGGTCGGGGTGTAGTCCATTACGGAACTTCTCCTGTCTACGGGCATCTGTGGCGATGTCTTCTTCAGCATAGAGGGAGAGGCCTAGAAATTCCCGCTGATAAGCTTCAACAGTCTTGTTGCCCTGAGTGAGGTTACGGAACTGGGTCTTCATGCGTTCCATAATTGCCTGAGGGATGTAATTTGTACGGAAAGCAGCCTGGAACTCATACTAGGTGATGACTGTTCCAACAGGCAGAGTATGCTTGTGTGTGTCCCACCATTGAGCTGCGGGTCCCTTTAAGAAAAAGGCCGCGAAGTTGACGAAGTTGGCAGGGGCGACATTAGCAGACTCCATCTCGTGAGTGATGTTGCGGAGCCAGTCATCAGCATCCAGTGGCTTGTCAGAGTTGCGGAACTGAGTTGGGTTAAGTCGCATAAACTCTGTCAAAGTTATTGAAGCTGGGTTCTGGTTCTGGTTGTTCTGATGCGGAAACTGAGCCATGATACCAGTCATGAACTGGCGGTTAAGCTCAACTGTTGCATCATAGCTGCCATATAGTCTGACGGTGGTGGGTGTTCAGGGGTACCACGACCACGACCACCTGGTCTAACCATCCTCCTAAGTATCAATAGGGGGTAGTTTAGTAAAAGCAATTGCGAGCGTTTAGTGACAAACATGATGTAACTCGACAACATGTTAAGTAGTGTAACAAATACATAACAGTAGTCAATTAAGACATATAGATCCATACCCAGAGTTGCCTACATGCGCACAGCATAACGGCGCAAGTTCAAAAGCTAGACATACTAGGCGGTGCGCAGGCATGCAGTAAGGAAGTACACAACGAGACATAGCAAAGGCTACATCAACGTCGGAGAAAACCACCGAAACGGGGTAACTGCAAGTGCGGACGACGAATGTTCGTCGCGGAAGGATCCTGCGCTCCATGTGCACTCTGATGCAGAATCCGGTCTCGAGCTGTAAGAAGAGGTCCACGTGCGGGTGTATGACCTCCAACAGCAGGCCAATCAATACCAGCATACATCTGAGTCCTGCGCGGATAAAGGATGTGCTCAGGATGTATCCCTGCGCGAACAGCGGGTAGCAACTGCGTCATAGCATCGTAGAGACGTGCTCGAGTGGCAACCAACTCGACGGCAAGAGCCCGAACAGTGCGATCCAGAGCCTGAGTGCACTGAATCAGAACACATGGGTCATAGCGACGAGGCTCGTACGGGGCACAGATAGCTGTGTAGTATCCAGTAGCATCTCCAACAGGGGCATACGAAATGTATCGGAACTCAGAGTCATCCAAGATATCGCTGAACTGTCCTCGGAGACATGCGACAGCAGAGTAGGCGGCATCATGGATTGCCATCTCAATCGTCACACCGATACCGTGGTAAAGGTGTAGCTCGGTGTCTGAGTCATTTTGCTGATCATAGATACGAACATCAGCATGGTACTGCTCCTGGTTGAACTCGCGGTAATCCTCGTAAACCAAGTACTCAGGATACCAACGGTAGCCAAGTCTGGTCATGAGAGCGATCAAGACAGCTGGAAACCCAGGGGCATCACGAGCCCAAGTGCGAAGCACAAGCTGTGTCGTAGGACGTGGTGGAAACAAACGGTCCATCTGAAACAGAGGAAATTCAGATTTGTCAAATGACAATGAGAAGTTTAACACAACTCAGAGAGAAAGGTTAAACAAAACAATGGAAAGGAAAATGATTATTAGACTAATCAGATCAATGACAGGGAAATCGCACAGATATCCAGCTCTCCGGGTAGACGGGATTTACGAGATCCTAAGTGTCGGCGTTAGTAAAATTTATTTAACCCAAGTAGAAGAGAGATCAGAGTCCCGGAGTATAGACGAGGAATAAAAGATCCTAATACCACCCAGTTGGCGACGTGGGCCCGTAAGCCACACAGCCAAGTTAGTAAATTAGTTTTTCGATGTCTAGACTCAACTTCGGCCAAGGAATTGGAAGGGGGCTTCCTACAGGCAGTCGGCTCTGATACCAACTTGTGGCGCCCCCGACTCAATCGTACACTAATCATACATGCAAACGTGTACGATCAAGCATAGGGACTCACGGGAAGATATCACAACACAACTCTAACACAATTTAAACGGAGATCCACAATATTACACACCAGGGATCCGAAGATCCGAATACATAAATCAGTCATACAAATATTTTCTGAGTACAGACATAGTTAGACAAGTTTTGCCTTAAGAAGGCTAGCACAAACAGCGACACTAGACCGAAAGGCGTTGGCCTCCTGCCTGGGAGCTTCCGATCCTACTCCTGGTCGGCTGGCTTGATCCAGTAGTAAGTGCCCTCTGGACCCTACTGGTAGTAAGCTCCTGTGGTGGCATCTGGCTCCTGGACTCCATCGTCTGATGTATCATCAAGGTGAGGTATGGGGAAAAGAGAAAGTAAAGCAACCGTGAGTACTCATCCGAAGTACTCAGCAAGCAAGGATCTATACTACATATGCAACATTATCAATGGAGAAAGGCTGTATAAGTGGACTGGGCTGCAAAAATGCCAGAATAGAGAGAAGGCCTAGTCCTATCGAAGACTAGCATCTTCAAACATCTTCACGAGGCCATCATCTTGCAGCAGTAGAAGAGAGTAGAATAGCATTTTATTTAGCAAACATGTTGAAGTATAGCTTAAAGATCCTTCCTCGACTCCCAAGCGAGAAAGCGATCCCGAAGCTTCAATTAAGTAACAAGTATCCAGTTCAAGTAGTAGATCGGAATACACAAACTGAGCGTCCTTTACCGTAGGACCGGCTATCGATAGATGATTCATCCCTGCAGGGGTGCACTATTGTTACACAACACGCTCGATCAACTCTGGCCGGACACACTTGCTGGGTAATGCCTGTCCTTGGAAGATCAACACGAAGCAGCGCCCTACCTAGGCTCGGCAGAGAGGTCAGCACGCCGGACTAACCTATGCACCCAGAGGTCTTGGGCCATCGCCCTGGGCACCCTGCGCGTTGCGAGACTGGCCGGGGTGCAGGCACGACACTGAACTCTTCAGTGAAGTATCCAGCCCAATCCCGACAATCAGCCCGCACGGTGAATTGTCACGTCAGACGAGCTTTCGGGAGAAACGTACATCGCAGAGGGTCCCATAACCATTATCCAGCATGGTGGTAGTGCGTATAGGGCACGTCGACCCACTCAGATCACAAACCCAAATCCAATAGGCTCAATTAGTATCACGCGGAGACAATCAGAGTCTCTGATGCTCTGCCACAATATCACACTCGAGTGCCCTTCCGGCACACCCGACATCATAGATCCCCAGCGGGTACCCACCAGGGTGGACCCGCCTGTAATAAAGGTCAAGTAATCGTGTGGTCATAACAACAAGGGGGAAACCCGAGGAATCACCCTCGGCGGATTCCACTCAATGAAATCATCAGGGTGAATGTATGAGGCATCACCCTCGAGGTTCACACTGAGGGTTGCACGACAGAGTCGTATTGGAAGTGGAGAAGGAGGAATCACCCTCGACGACCATGACCGAACAGCCACACTGCAGAGTATTCATCGGGAGTGCGTTACGAGGTATCACCCTCGGCACTCGATAGTAACTATGCAGAGTCGTACAACTAAGGGGGTGTGAAGTGAGGTGTCGGTCTCTGGTCGATGATCACGTTGATCGAGTCGTCGACGATCAAGCAGGGGCAACAAGGAGAAAACCACCGAAATGGGGTAACTGCAAGTGCGGACGACGAATGTTTGTCGCGGAAGGATCCTGCGCTCCATGCGCACTCTGATGCAGAATCCGGTCTCGAGCTGTAAGAAGAGGTCCACATTCGGGTGTATGACCTCCAACAGCAGGCCAATCAATACCAGCATACATCTGAGTCCTGCGCGGATAAAGGATGTGCTCAGGATGTATCCCTGCGCGAACAGCGGGTAGCAACTGCGTCATAGCATCATAGAGACGTGCTCGAGTGGCAACCAACTCGACGGCAAGAGCCCGAACAGTGCGATCCAGAGCCTGAGTGCACTGAATCAGAACGCGCGGGTCATAGCGACGAGGCTCGTACAGGGCACAGATAGCTGTGTAGTATCCAGTAGCATCTCCAACAGGGGCATACGAAATGTATCGGAACTCAGAGTCATCCAAGATATCGCTGAACTATCCTCGGAGACGTGCGACGGCAGAGTAGGCGGCATCATGGACTGCCATCTCAATCGTCACGCCGATACCATGGTAAAGGTGTAGCTCGGTGTCTGAGTCATTCTGCTGATCATAGATACGAACATTAGCATGGTACTGCTCCTGGTTGAACTCGCGGTAATCCTCGTAAACCAAGTACTCAGGATACCAACGGTAGCCAAGTCTGGTCATGAGAGCGATCAAGACAGCTGGAAACCCAGGGGCATCACGAGCCCAAGTGCGAAGCACAAGCTGTGTCGTAGGACGTGGTGGAAACAAACGGTCCATCTGAAATAGAGGAAATTCAGATTTGTCAAATGACAATGAGAAGTTTAACACAACTCGAAGAGAAAGGTTAAACAAAACAATGGAAAGGAAAATGATTATCAGACTAATCAGATCAATGACAAGGAAATCATATAGATATCCAGCTCTCCGGGTAGACGGGATTTACGAGATCCTAAGTGTCGGCGTTAGTAAAATTTATTTAACCCGAGTAGAAGAGAGATCAGAGTCCCAGAGTATAGACGAGGAATAAAAGATCCTAATACCACCGAGTTGGCGACGTGGGCCCGTAAGCCACACAGCCATGTTAGTAAATTAGTTTTTTTATGTCTAGACTCAACTTCGGCCAAGGAATTGGAAGGGGGCTTCCTACAGGCAGTCGGCTCTGATACCAACTTGTGGCGCCCCCGACTCAATCGTACACTAATCATACACGCAAACGTGTACGATCAAGCACAGGGACTCACGGGAAGATATCACAACACAACTCTAACACAATTTAAACGGAGATCCACAATATTACAGACCAGGGATTCGAAGATCCGAATACATAAGTCAGTCATACAAATATTATCTGAGTACAGACATAGTTAGACAAGTTTTACCTTAAGAAGGCTAGCACAAACAGTGACACTAGACCGAAAGGCGTTGGCCTCCTGCCTGGGAGCCTCCGATCCTACTCCTGGTCGGCTGGCTCGATCCAGTAGTAAGTGCCCTCTGGACCCTCCTGGTAGTAAGCTCCTGTGGTGGCATCTGGCTCCTGGACTCCATCGTCTGATGTATCATCAAGGTGGGGTATGGGGAAAAGAGAAAGTAAAGCAACCGTGAGTACTCATCCGAAGTACTCAGCAAGCAAGGATCTATACTACATATGCAACATTATCAATGGAGAAAGGCTGTATAAGTGGACTGGGCAGCAGAAATGCCAGAATAGAGAGAAGGCCTAGTCCTATCGAAGACTAGCATCTTCAAACATCTTCACGAGGCCATCATCTTGCAGCAGTGGACGAGAGTAGAATAGCGAGGAGCTAACTTGCCTTTGATTCCGAACCTTGAGTGCTCTCTTCAACGGAGTGACGCGGAGGTAAGCTGCTCGCCAGGTTGATAGACCATTTCCTGGTGCTTTCGATCATAGTTGCCTCTTCTGACGAGACTGAGCAGTTTTCAATGTTCACGGACAATGCGGACTTGTTCTTCAGCTTCGTGAATAATGTCCGGTCCACGAGTGAGCGTTCCCCGGTTTCTGACTAATTCAGAGGGGTTCGACACTTCGATCGTATAGAACTACAAACGGTGCCATCTTCAAACTAGCTTGATAGCTATTGTTGTAAGAGAATTCGGCATACGGGAGAGTTCCTCCCATTCTTACCGAAGGAGATCCGCAAGCTCGAAGCATATCTTCGAGCACTTTATTACTCGTTCAACTTGACCCTCTGACTGAGGGTGAAAAGCGGTGCTGAAAGACATGAGTTCCCTAGCTTCTTGGAAACTATTCCAGAATCTGGAGGTGAGAGGCTGCCATGATCAGAACTGATCTCCAACACGGAACACCGTGGAGTGACACAATTCGGGAAACATACAAGTCGCTAACTGGCTAGCAGTGATTCTCCCTTAACTGGCAGAGTGAGCAACCTTTGAGAATCGGCCAATGACGATAAAAATAGCATCCTGACCCTTCTGAGATCTGGGAAAACCAGTAATGAAATCCATTTGGACATTGTCCCATTTCCATTCAGGAATTGCAAGGGTTGCAGTGTTCCAGCAGGCCTTGGATGTTCTGCTTTAATGCGGCGGCAACGTCACAACTCGAAACATAACGAGCAATATCTCGTTTCATATTAGGCCACCAGTATCTCTGACAAATGTCACGGTACACTTTTGTACTACTAGGATGAATTGACAGAGGAGTGTCATGAGCTTCTTTCATACGTGTTCTCTCTCATCCTTGAACTTGGGTACGAAGAGACGGTGTTTGGAAATAGGATCCCATCACATTAAGATGAATTCGACGGCTTTCCTTTTTTGAGGTATCACTTGATCCTTTCTACTTCAGAGTCATATCCGTGCAATGTCTTGATGATGTGTTGTAAATCTGGTTCGACAACGAGGGTATTGAGATAACCCTGTGGAACAATATGGAGGTTCAATTTGCGAAGCTCTTCATAAAGAAGAGGTTGTGTTTCCTGAACCGTAAATTGTTGCAATAAGCCTTACGACTCAAAAGCATCGGCCATCACATTAGCCTTGCCAGGGGTATATGAGATATCTATCATAATCGGCTATTGTCTCGAGCCATCTTTGTTGACGAAGGTTCAGATCTGGTTGAGTATATAAATACTTCAAACTTTGGTGATCCATGTATATCTCGCAACGGTTACCGAGAAGGTAATGTCCCATAGCTTCAGGGCATAAATACCGCAGAAAGTAGGAGATCGTGCACTGGTAATTTTCTCCGTGAGGACCAATGTCGGGAGGCATAAGCAATCACCTTGCGTTCTTGCATTAGGACACAGCCTAATCCTTGACGGGAGGCATCACAGTATATCACGAAATCCTTTTGGGAATCCGGGGGTGCTTACTGGGGCAGATGTCAATTTTACTTTTAGTGTCTGAAAGCTTTCTTGACATTTTTCTGTCCACTCAAATTTAACACCTTTGGAAGAGATTTGTCAATGGTTTTGCAATCTTGGAAAAGTTCTCAACGAATCGACGGCAATACTTGCAAGTCCGAGAAAACTTCTGACTTGCTTAACATTCTTCGGCGGAGTCCAGTCAAGAATAGCTGAACTCGTTCGGGGTTAACAGCAATTCCATCCTTGAACACATGACCAAGGTAAGTTACTTCAGCCAAAATTCACATTTGGAATACTTGGCATACAACTGGTGTTCTCGGAGCCTTTCTAGTACCAAACGGAGGTGTTCAGCATGTTTCTTTATTCTTAGAATATTAAGGATATCATCCAAATAAACCACGACAATTTGTCGTGAGGTAATCCATGAATTATATTCATCAGACGGGAGAAAGTTTTGGAGCATTCATTAGGTCAAATGACATGACGGTTGTATTCATAGAAGCCATAACTAATGAGGAATGGCTTTGGGAATATCCTCTTCACGGACACGGATCTGGTGATAACCCAACCCTAGTGTCGAGTTTAGAGAACACCGATGATCCAGCGAGTTGATCATAAAATCATTGATCCGGCAGTGGGTATTTATTCTGGATTTGTGCTTGGTTAATGAGCCATAATCCTGAACACAAACGTTTAGTTCCATCCTTGTTCTTAACGATGAGTGAAGGTGCTCCCCAAGCAGAGGAACTGGGGCGGATGAAACCACTCTTAAGCGACTTGTCGATTTCTTCCTTAAGCTCGAGTAGGTGATGCGGAGGCATCTTATAAGGTCGCTTGGGAATAGGGACGGTGCCAGGCTTCAAGTCAATGACAAACTCGACAGCTCTAGCCGGGGGTATTCCTGGAAGTTTCTTCTGGAAAGACGTCCGGAAAATCTCGAACGGCAGGAACGTCAGGTTCCTTCCAGAGGTGAGGCGTTCAAAGCATTCAGAAACATATATCTGAGCTTCAGCATCCCGTGTAATGCGCGGTATAGTTCACTATCTCATCGGAGGGGTGAAGAAGTTGACGACTTTAGTGGCACAATTGATCGAAGTAATGTGAGCTTTCAACCAATCCTCCAAGAATGAGGTCTATGGTGGAAGACTTCAAAACGATGGGCGAGGCAAGGAATTCCATCCCTTTAATTTCGACGGTAATGTTAGTGCTATCACGTCAGCATGACAGTGACCCGGGAGTTTTAATGACTAACGGAGTATCATTTTCTCATATCGAATGCCATGCATGAATGCAAATTTTCCAGAGATGAATGAATGTGATGCTCCTGAATCAAATAAATAGAAGCAGGTACTGAGTTAACGAGAAAGGTACCCATCACAGGTAGTGTTGATCCTGGACTTCTTCAATGTCAATGTTGTAAGCGTGTCCACAACCATGTCAGCAGACCCAGTATTATAGTTGCGGGTCTGATTGTTGCCACGACCATTGCCACACGCCAGCACGGGAAAACCTAACTGATTCTGAGTCTGGCGGCAGTCTTTAGCCTGGTGACCTAGTTTGCGGCACTTGAAGCACAGACCATCTTCAGGACGAAGAGGAGCATTGTTTTGAATAGCTTGATCTTTGGCTGCCTCGGTGGTGGAGGAGGCAGACGTGGTGAGGCATAGTTGTTTCTTTGCGCAGAGGTATTGGGACGGATCGCATTGTTGGGAATACAAACTCGACGCTTCTGTGCTGAGCCCAAGATGAACTAGCATCACGATAGCGCTTCTGCGAGTCCTTGTATTCCATCTGAGCGGTCTCAACAAGATAGCCTTGTTCATTAGAGTTGAAAAGTCGTTGAAGTCTTGAGCAGGAAGTGCAAGCTTGAGGTCGGGGTGTAGTCCATTACGGAACTTCTCCTGTCTACGGGCATCTGTGGCGATGTCTTCTTCAGCATAGAGGGAGAGCCTAGAAATTCCGCTGATAAGCTCAAACATTCTTGTTGCCCTGATGAGGTTACGGAACTGGGTCTTCATGCGTTCCATAATTGCTGAGGGATGTAATTTGTACGGAAAGCAGCCTGGAACTCATACTAGGTGATGACTGTTCCAACAGGCAGAGTATGCTTGTGTGTGTCCCACCATGAGCTGCGGGTCCCTTTAAGAAAAAGGCCGCGAAGGACGAAGTTGGCAGGGGCGACATTAGCAGACTCCATCTCGTGAGTGATGTGCGGAGCCAGTCATCAGCATCCAGTGGCTTGTCAGAGTTGCGGAACTGAGTTGGGTTAAGTCGCATAAATCTGTCAAAGTTTTGAAGCTGGGTTCTGGTTCTTGTTCTGATGCGGAAACTGGCCATGATACCAGTCATGAACTGGCGGTAGCTCAACTGTTGCAATCATAGCTGCCATATAGTCGGACGTGGTGGGTGTTCAGGGGTACCACGACCACGACCACCTGGTCTAAACCATCCTCCTAAGTATCAATAGGGGGTAGTTTAGTAAAAGCAATTGCGAGCGTTTATGACAAACATGATGTAACTCGACAACATGTTAAGTAGTGTAACAAATACATAACAGTAGTCAATTAAGACATATAGACCATACCCAGAGTTGCCTACATGCGCACAGCATAACGGCGCAAGTTCAAAGCTAGACATACTAGGCGGTTGCGCAGGCATGCAGTAAGGAGTACACAACGAGACATGCAAAGGCTACACAATAACGTCGGAGAAAAACCACCGAAACGGGGTAACTGCATTGCGGACGACGAATGTTCGTCGCGGAAGGATCCTGCGCTCCATGTGCACTCTGATGCAGAATCCGTCTCGAGCTGTAAGAAAGGTCCACGTGCGGGTGTATGACCTCCAACAGCAGGCCAATCAATACCACATACATCTGAGTCCTGCGCGGATAAAGGATGTGCTCAGGATATCCTCGCGCGAACAGCGGGTAGCAACTGCGTCATAGCATCGTAGAGACGTGCTCGAGTGGCAACCAACTCGACGGCAAGACCCGCAGTGCGATCCAGAGCCTGAGTGCACTGAATCAGAACACATGGTCATAGCGACGAGGCTCGTACGGGGCACAGATAGCTGTGTAGTACCAGTAGCATCTCCAACAGGGCATACGAAATGTATCGGAACTCAGAGTCATCCAAGATATCGCTGAACTGTCCTCGGAGACATGCGACAGCAGAGTAGGCGGCATCATGGATTGCCATCTCAATCGTCACAACCGATACCGGTGTAAAGTGTAGCTCGGTGTCTGAGTCATTTGCTGATCATAGATACAACATCAGCATGGTACTGCTCCTGGTTGAACTCGCGGTAATCCTCGTAAACCAAGTACTCAGGATACCAACGGTAGCCAAGTCTGGTCATGAGAGCGATCAAGACAGCTGGAAACCAGGGGCATCACGAGCCCAAGTGCGAAGCACAAGCTGTGTCGTAGGACGTGGTGGAAACAAACGGTCCATCTGAAACAGAGGAAATTCAGATTTGTCAAATGACAATGAGAAGTTTAACACAACTCAAGAGAAAGGTTAAACAAAACAATGGAAAGGAAAATGATTATTAGACTAATCAGATCAATGACAGGAAATCACAGATATCCAGTCTCTCGGGTAACGGATTACGAGATCCTAAGTGTCGGCGTTAGTAAATTTATTAACCCAAGTAGAAGAGAGATCAGAGTCCCGGAGTATAGACGAGGAATAAAAGATCCTAATACCACCCAGTTGGCGACGTGGGCCCGTAAGCCACACAGCCAAGTTAGTAAATTAGTTTTTCGATGTCTAGACTCAACTTCGGCCAAGGAATTGGAAGGGGGCTTCCTACAGGCAGTCGGCTCTGATACCAACTTGTGGCGCCCCCGACTCAATCATCTACACTAATCATACATGCAAACGTGTACGATCAAGCATAGGGACTCACGGGAAGATATCACAACACACTCTAACACAATTTAAACGGAGATCCACAATATTACACACCAGGGATCCGAAGATCCGAATACATAAATCAGTCATACAAATATTTTCTGAGTACAGACATAGTTAGACAAGTTTTGCCTTAAGAAGGCTAGCACAAACAGCGACACTAGACCGAAAGGCGTTGGCCTCCTCCTGGGAGCTTCGATCCTACTCCTGGTCCGGGCTGCTTGATCCAGTAGTAAGTGCCCTCTGGACCCTACTGGTAGTAAGCTCCTGTGGTGGCATCTGGCTCCTGGACTCCACGTCTGATGTATCATCAAGGTGAGGTATGGGGAAAAGAGAAAGTAAAGCAACCGTGAGTACTCATCGAAGTACTCAGCAAGCAAGGATCTATACTACATATGCAACATTATCAATGGAGAAAGGCTGTATAAGTGGACTGGGCTGCAAAAATGCCAGAATAGAGAGAAGGCCTAGTCCTATCGAAGACTAGCATCTTCAAACATCTTCACGAGGCCATCATCTTGCAGCAGTAGAAGAGAGTAGAATAGCATTTTATTTAGCAAACATGTTGAAGTTAGCTTAAAGATCCTTCCTCGACTCCAAGCGAGAAAGCGATCCCGAAGCTTCAATTAAGTAACAAGTATCCAGTTCAGTAGTAGATCGGATACAAACTGAGCGTCCTTTACCGTAGGACCGGCTATCGATAGATGATTCATCCCGCAGGGGTGCACTATTGTTACACAACACGCTCGATCAACTCTGGCCGGACACACTTGCTGGGTAATGCCTGTCCTTGGAAGATCAACACGAAGCAGCGCCCTACCTAGGCTCGGCAGAGAGGTCAGCACCCCGGACTAACCTATGCACCCAGAGGTCTTGGGCCATCGCCCTGGGCACCCTGCGCGTTGCGAGACTGGCCGGGGTGCAGGCACGACACTGAACTCTTCAGTGAAGTATCCAGCCCAATCCCGACAATCAGCCCGCACGGTGAATTGTCACGTCAGACGAGCTTTCGGGAGAAACGTACATCGCAGAGGGTCCCATAACCATTATCCAGCATGGTGGTAGTGCGTATAGGGCACGTCGACCCCTCAGATCACAAACCCAAATCCAATAGGCTCAATTAGTATCACGCGGAGACAATCAGAGTCTCTGATGCTCTGCCACAATATCACACTCGAGTGCCCTTCCGGCACACCCACATCATAGATCCCCAGCGGGTACCCACCAGGGTGGACCCGCCTGTAATAAAGGTCAAGTAATCGTGTGGTCATAACAACAAGGGGAAACCCGAGGAATCACCCTCGGCGGATTCCACTCAATGAAATCATCAGGGTGAATGTATGAGGCATCACCCTCGAGGTTCACACTGAGGGTTGCACGACAGAGTCGTATTGGAAGTGGAGAAGGAGGAATCACCCTCGACGACCATGACCAGCCCACACTGCAGAGTATTCATCGGAGTGCGTTACGAGGTATCACCCTCGGCACTCGATAACTATGCAGAGTCGTACAACTAAGGGGTGTGAAGTGAGGTGTCGGTCTCTGGTCGATGATCACGTTGATCGAGTCGTCGACGATCAAGCAGGGGCAACAAGGAGAAAACCACCGAAATGGGGTAACTGCAAGTGCGGACGACGAATGTTTGTCGCGGAAGGATCCTGCGCTCCATGCGCACTCTGATGCAGAATCCGGCTCGAGCTGTAAGAGAGGTCCACATTCGGGTGTATGACCTCCAACAGCAGGCCAATCAATACCAGCATACATCTGAGTCCTGCGCGAATAAGGATGTGCTCAGGATGTATCCCTGCGCGAACAGCGGGTAGCAACTGCGTCATAGCATCATAGAGACGTGCTCGAGTGGCAACCAACTCGACGGCAAGAGCCCGAACAGTGCGATCCAGAGCTGAGTGCACTGAATCAGAACGCGCGGGTCATAGCGACGAGGCTCGTACGGGCACAGATAGCTGTGTAGTATCCAGTAGCATCTCCAACAGGGGCATACGAAATGTATCGGAACTCAGAGTCATCCAAGATATCGCTGAACTATCCTCGGAGACGTGCGACGGCAGAGTAGGCGGCATCATGGACTGCCATCTCAATCGTCACGCGATCTGGTCCATGGATACAATGAAGCTCGGTGTCTGAGTCATTCTGCTGATCATAGATACAACATTAGCATGGTACTGCTCCTGGTTGAACTCGCGGTAATCCTCGTAAACCAAGTACTCAGGATACCAACGGTAGCCAAGTCTGGTCATGAGAGCGATCAAGACAGCTGGAACCCAGGGCATCACGAGCCCAAGTGCGAAGCACAAGCTGTGTCGTAGGAGTGGTGAAACAAACGGTCCATCTGAAATAGAGGAAATTCAGATTTGTCAAATGACAATGAGAAGTTTACACAACTCGAAGAAAAGGTTAAACAAAACAATGGAAAAGGAAAATGATTATCAGACTAATCAGATCAATGACAAGGAAATCATATAGATATCCATCTCTCGTAGACGGGATTTACGAGATCCTAAGTGTCGGCGTTAGTAAAATTTATTTAACCCGAGTAGAAGAGAGATCAGAGTCCCAGAGTATAGACGAGGAATAAAAGATCCTAATACCACCGAGTTGGCGACGTGGGCCCTAAGCCACACAGCCTGTAGTAAATTAGTTTTTTTATGTCTAGACTCAACTTCGGCCAAGGAATTGGAAGGGGGCTTCCTACAGGCAGTCGGCTCTGATACCAACTTGTGGCGCCCCCGACTCAATCGTACACTAATCATCAAACCAAACGTGTACGATCAAGCACAGGGACTCACGGGAATATCACAACACAACTCTAACACAATTTAAACGGAGATCCCACATATTACAGACCAGGGATTCGAAGATCCGAATACATAAGTCAGTCATACAAATATTATCGGAGTACAGACATAGTTAGACAAGTTTTACCTTAAGAAGCTAGCACAAACAGTGACACTAGACCGAAAGGCGTTGCCCTCCTGCCTGGGAGCCTCCGATCCTACTCCTGGTCGGCTGCTCGATCCAGTAGTAAGTGCCCTCTGGGACTCCTGGTAGTAAGCTCCTGTGGTGGCATCTGGCTCCTGGACTCCATCGTCTGATGTATCATCAAGGTGGGGTATGGGGAAAAGAGAAAGTAAAGCAACCGGGAGTACTCATCCAAGTACTCAGCAAGCAAGGATCTATACTACATATGCAACATTATCATGGAGAAAGGCTGTTAGTGGACTGGGCAGCAGAAATGCCAGAATAGAGAGAAGGCCTAGTCCTATCGAAACTAGCATCTTCAAACATCTTCACGAGGCCATCATCTTGCAGCATGGACGAGAGTAGAATAGCATTTATTTAGCAAACAGTTGAAGTACAGCTTAAATAATCCTTCCTCAACTCCCAAGCGAGAAAGCGATCCCGAAGCTTCAATTAAGTTAACAAGTATCCAGTTCATCTACTAGATCGGAATACACAAACTAAGCGTCCTTTACCTAGGACCGGCTATCGATAGATGATTCATCCCTGCAGGGGTGCACTACTGTTACCCAACACCGCTCGATCAACTCTGGCCGGACACACTGCTGGGTAATGCCCGTCCTCGGAAGATCAACACAGGCAGCGCCCTACCTAGGCTCGGCAAGAGGTCAGCACGCCGGACTAACCTACGCACCCGTGACGGATACTGTTACTTATTGAAGCTTCGGGATCTCTTTCTCGCTTGGGATTGAGGAAGGATCTTAAGCTGTACTCAACATGTTTCTAAATAAAATGCTATTCTACTCTCGTCCCATTGCTGCAAGATGTGCCTCTGAAGTTTGAGATGCTAGTCTTCGATAGGACTAGCCTTGCTCTCTATTCTGGCATTTCTGCTGCCCAGTCCACTTATACAGCCTTCTCCATTGATAATGTTTGCATATGAGTTAGATCCTTGCTTGCTGATGTACTTCGGATGAGTACTCACGTTGCTTACTTTCTCTTTTCCCCATACCCCACCTTTGATGATACATCAACATGGGTCCAGTGAGCCCGATTGCCCCACAGAGCTTACTACCAGGAGGGTCCAGAGGGCACTTACTACTGATCGACCATGCGAGCCAGGATTAGGATCGGAGGCTCCAGCAGTAGCCAACGCCTTTCGGTCTAGTGTCACTGTTTGTGCTAGCCTTCTTAAGGTAAAACTTGTCTAACTATTCGTACTCAGATAATATTGGTATGACTGACCTTAATGTATTCGTATCTTCGAATCCCTGGTCTGTATATATGTGGATCTCCGTTTAAATTGTTGGAGAGTTGTGTTGTGATATCTTCCCGGAGTCCCTGTTCTGATCGTACACGTTTGCGTGTATGATTAGTGTACGATTGAGGTCGGGGCGCCCGACACTTTGGATATCATGGCCGCTGCCTGTAGGAAGCCCCCTTCCAATTCCTTGGCCGAAGTTGATTCTAGACTAAAAAACTAATTTACTAACATGGCTTGTGTGCTTACGGGCCCACGTCGCCACTCGGTGTATTAGGATCGTTTATTCCTCTTCTATACTCTGGACTCTGATCTCTCTTCTACTCGGGTTAAATAAATTTACTAACGCCGACACTAGGATCTCGTAAATCACGTCTACCGGAGAGCTGGATATCTAATAGGATTTTCCTTGTCTTGATCTGATTAGTCTGATAATCATTTTCCTTCCATGTTTGTTTACCTTCTCTTGAGTTGGTGTTAAAACTTTCTCATTGTCATTTGACAAATCTGAATTTCCTCTATTTCGATGGACCGTTGTTTCACCAGCCACGACACAGCTTGTGCTTCCACTTGGGCTCGTGATGCCCCTGGGTTCCAGCTGTCTTGATCGCTCTCATGACCAACTTGGCTACCGTTGGTTCCTGAGTACTTGGTTTCCGAGGATACACGCGAGTTCAACCAGGAGCAGTACCATGCTAATGTTCGTATCTATGTCAGCAGATGTACTCAACACCGAGCTACACTTTACCATGGTATCGGCGTGACGATTGAGATGGCAGTCCATGATGCCGCCTACTCTGCCCGTCGCACGTTCCTCCGAGGAAGTTTTTTCAGCGATATCTTGGATGACTCTGAGTTCCGATACATTTCGTATGCCCCTGTTGGAGATGCTACTGGATTACACAGCTATCTGTGCCTGTACGAGCCTCTTCGCTATGACCCGCTCTTCTGATTCAGTGCACTCATGCTCTGGATCGCACTGTTCGGGCTCTTGCCGTCGATTTTGGTTGCCACTCGAGCACTCTCTATAGCTAGACGCAGTTGCTACCCTCTGTTCGCGCAGGGACCATCCTGAGCACATCCTTTATCCGCCAGGACTCAGATGTATGCTGATTGATGCCTGCTGTTGGAGGTCATACACCCGAATGTGGACTCTTCTTAAGCTCGAGACCGGATTCTGCATCAGAGTGCGCATGGAGCGCAGGATCCTTCCCGCGACAAACATTCGTCGTCCGCCTGCAGTTACCCCATTTCGGTGGTTTTCTCCTTGTTGCCCCTGCTTGATCGTCGACGCTCATCAACGTGATCATCGACCAAGACCGACACCTCACTTCACACCCCTTAGTTGTACGACTCTGCAAGTTACTATCGAGTGCCGAGGTGATACCTCGTAACGTCCCCGATGAATACTCTGCGTGTGGCTGTTCGGTCATGGTCGTCGAGGGTGATTCCTCCTTCCCCACGTCCAATACACTCGTCGTGCAACCCTCAGTGTGAACCTCGAGGGTGATGCCTCATACATTCACCTGATGATTTCATTGAGTGAATCCGCGAGGGTGATTCCTCGGGTTCCCCCTTTGTTTATGACCACACGATTACTTGACCTTTATTACAGGCGGTCCACCCTGGTGGGTACCGCTGGGATCTATGTGTCGGGTGTGCCGAAGGGCACTCGAGTGTGATATTGTGGCAGAGCATCAGAGCTCTGATTGTCTCCGCGTGATACTAATTGAGCCTATTGGATTTGGGTTTGTGATCTGAGGTCGACGTCCCATCACGCTACCACCATGCTGGATAATGGTTATGGACCCTCTGCGATGTCGTTTCTCCGAAAGCTGTCTGACGTGACAATTCACCGTGCGGCTGATTGTCGGATTGGGCTGGATACTTCACTGAATAGTTCGTGTCGTGCCTGCACCCCGGCCATTCTCGCAACGCGCAGGGTGCCCAGGGCGATGGCCCAAGACCTCTGGGGGCATAGGTTAGTCCGCGTGCTGACCTCTCTGACCGACCTAGGTAGGGCGCTGCTTCGTGTTGATCTTCAAGGAAGGCATTACCCAGCAAGTGTGTCCGGTCCAGAGTTGATCGAGCGTGTTGTGTAACAATAGTGCACCCCTGCGGGATGAATCATCTATCGATGCCGTCCTACGGTAAGGACGCTCAGTTTGTGTATTCCGATCTACTACTTAACTGGATACTTGTTACTTAATTGAAGCTTCGGGATCGCTTTCTCGTTGGGATTCGGAGGATCTTTAAGCTATACTTCCTGTTTGCTAAATAAAATGCTATTCTACTCTTCTACTGCTGCAGATGATGGCCTCGTGAAGATGTTTTGAATGCTAGTCTTCGATAGGACTAGGCCTTCTCTCTATTCTGGCATTTTTGCAGCCCAGTCCCTTATACGCCTTTCTCCATTGATATGTTGCTATATTAGTATAGATCCTTGCTTGCTAGTACTTCGGATGAGTACTGCACGGTTGCTTTACTTTCTCTTTTCCCCATCCCCACCTTATGATACATCAGACGATGGAGTCCAGAGCCAGATGCCACCACAGGAGCTTACTACCATAGGGTCCAGAGGGCACTTACTACTGGATCAAGCCGCCGCCAGATAGGATCGGAAGCTCCCAGGCAGGAGGCCACCCTTTCGGTCTAGTGTCGCTGTTTGTTGCTAGCCTTCTTAAGGCAAAACTTGTCTAACTATGTCTGTACTCGAGAATATTTGTATGACTGATTTATGTATTCGGATCTTCGGATCCCTGGTGTGTAATATTGTGGATCTCCGTTTAAATTGTGTAAGATTGTGTTGTTATTCTTCCCGTGATCCCTATGCTTGATCGTACACGTTGCGGCTGATATGATTAGTGTACGATTGAGTCGGGGGCGCCACAAGTTGGTAACAGAGCCGACTGCCTGTAGGAGCCCCCTTCCATTCCTTGGCCGAAGTTGAGTCTAGACTCGAAAAACTATTTTTACTACTTGGCTGTGTGGCTTACGGGCCCACGTCGCCACTGGGTGGTATTAGGATCTTTTATTCCTCGTCTATACTCCGGACTCTGATCTCTCTTCTACGTGGTTATAAATTTTACTACCGCCGACACTTAGGATCTCGTAAATCCCGTCTCCCGGAGAGCTGGATTATCTGTCGATTTCCCTGTCATTGATCTGATTAGTCTAATAATCATTTTCCTTTCCATTGTTTTGTTTAACCTTTCTCTCTGGTTGTTTAAACTTCTCATTGTCATTTGACAAATCTGAATTTCCTCTGTTTCAGATGGACCTTTTGTTCCACCACGTCCTACGACACAGCTTGTGCTTCGCACTTGGGCTCGTATGCCCCTGGGTTTTCCAGCTGTCTTGATCGCTCTCATCCAGACTTGGCTACCGTTGGTATCCTGAGTACTTTTTTTACGAGGATTACGCGAGTTCAACCAGAGCAGTACCATGCTATGTTCGTATCTATGATCACAAATGACACGACACCGACTACACTTTACCCACGGTATCGGTGTGACATTGAGATGGCAATCCATGATGCCGCCTACTCTGCTGTCGCATGTCTCCGAGGACAGTTCAGCGATATCTTGGATGACTCTGAGTTCGCTACATTTCGTAGCCCCGTGGGAGATGCTACTGGATACTACACCAGCTATCTGTGCCCCGTCGAGCCTCGTCGCATGACCCCTGGTGTTCTGATTCAGTGCCACTCAGGCTCTGGATCGCACTGTTCGGGCTCTTGCCGCGAGTTGGTTGCCACTCGAGCACGTCTCTACGATGCTATGACGCAGTTGCTACCGCTGTTCGCGCAGGGTACATCCTAGCACATCCTTTTCGCGCAGGACTACAGATGTATGCTGTATTGATTGGCTGCTGTTGGAGGTCATACACCCTCCACGGGACCTCTTCTTACAGCTCGAGACGGATTCTGCATCAGAGTGCACATTAGCGAGGACCTTTCCGCGACGAACATTCGTCTCCCACTTGCAGTTACCCCGTTTCGGTGGGTTTTCTCCGAACGTTGATGAGCCTTGCGATGTCTCGTTTGTGTACTTCCTTACTGCTGCCTGCGCACCGCCTAGTATGTCTAGCTTTTGACTTGCGCCGTTATGCTGTGCCCTGTAGGCAACTCTGGTTATGGATCTTATGTCTTAATTGTACTCTGTTATGTATTTGTTACACTACTTACATGTTGTCGGTTACATCATGTTTGTCACTAAACGCTCGCAATTGCTTTTACTAAACTACCCCTATTGATACTTAGAGGATGGTAGACCAGGTGGTCGTGGTCGTGTACCCTGACACCCACCACCGTCAGACTATCTGGCAGCTATGAATGCAACGTTGAGCTAACCGCCAGTTCATGACTGGTATCATGCTAGTTTCCGCACAGAACAACCAGAACCAGAACCCAGCTTCAATAACTTTGACAGAGTTTATGCGACTTAACCCAATCAGTTTTCCGCACTCTGACAAGCCACTGATGCTGATGACTGGCTCCGCAACATCACTCACGAGATGGATCTGCTAATGCGCCCCTGCAACTTCGTCAACTTCGCGCCTTTTTCTTAAAGGGACCCCAGCTCAATGGTGGGACCACACAACGCATACTCTCCTGTTGGAACAGTCTCACCTAGTATGAGTTCCAGGCTGCTTTCCTACAAATTACATCCCTCAGGCAATTAGGAACGCTGAAGACCTAGTTCCGTAACCTCACTCAGGGCAACAGACTGTTGAGCTTATCAGGGGAATTTCTAGGCCTCTCCCTCTATGCTGAAGAAGACTCGCCACAGATGCCCGTAGACAGGAGAAGTTCCGTAATGGACTACAACCCGACCTCAAGCTTGCACTTCCTGCTCAAGACTTCAACGACTTTTCAACTCTATGAACAAGGCTATTCTTGTGAGACCGCTCAGATGGAATACAAGGACTCGCAGAAGCCTATCGTGATGTAGTTCATCTTCGGCTCAGCACAGAAGCGTCGAGTTTGGATTCCCAACAATGCGATCCGTCCCAATACCTCTGCGCAAAAGAACAACTATGCTCACCACGTCTGCCATCCTCCACCACCGAGGCAGCCAAGATCAAGCTATTCAAAACAAGCTCCTCTTCGTCCTGAAGATGTCTGTGCTTCAAGTGCCTGCAAACTAGGTCACAGCTAAAGACTGCCGCCAGACTCAATCAGTTAGGTTTTCCTCGTGCTGGCCGTGGCAATGGTCGTGGCAACAATCAGACCCGCAACTATAATACTGGTTCTGCTGCACATGGTTGTGGACACGCTTCCAACATTGACATTGAAGAAGTCCAGGTCAACCTACTACTGTGATGGTACCTTCTCTAACTCAGTACCTGCTTCTATTTTATTTGATTCAGGAGCATCACATCATTCATCCTGAAATTTGCATTCATGCATGGCATTCGATATGAAAATGCAACTCCGTTAGTCTTAAAACCCCGGAGGTCACTGTCATGCTGACGTGATAGCACCTAACATTACCGCGAAATTAAGGGGATGGAATTCCTTGCCTCGCCATTGTCTTGAAGTCTTCCACCATACCTCATTCTTGGAATGGATGGTTTGAAGCTCACGTATTCGATCATTGTGCCACTAAAGTCGTCCAACTTCTTCACCCTCCGATGAGATAGTGAACTATACCGCCCGATTACACGGATGCTGAAGCTCAGATTATGTTCTGAAATGCTTTGAACGCCTCACTCCTAAGGAATCGAGAACGTTCCTGCCGTTCGAGATTTCGGACGTCTTTCCAGAAGAACTTCCAGGAATACCCCGGCTAGTAGCTGTCGAGTTTGTCATTGACTGAAGCCTGGCACCGTCCCTATTCCCAAGCGACCTTATAAGATGCCTCCGCATCACCTACTCGAGCTTAGAAGAAATCGACAAGTCGCTTAAGGTGGTTCATCCGCCCCAGTTCCTCTGCTTGGGGAGCACCTTCACTCTCGTTAAGAACAAGGATGGAACTAACCGTTTGGTTCAGGATTATCGGCTCATTAACCAAGCCACAATCCAGAATAAATACCACTCCCCGGCATGATCTTTATGATCAACTCGCTGCTCATCGGTGTTCTCTAAACTCGACATGAGGTTGGGTTTATCACCAGATCCGGTCCGGTGAAGAGGATATCCCAAGACTGCATTCATCACTCGTTTGGCTTCTATGAATACACCGCTCATGTCATTTGACCATGAATGCTCCAACAACTTTTCTCGTCTGATGAATTATATATTCATGGATTACCTCGACAATTCGTCGTGGTTTATTTGGATGATACCTTATTATTCTAAGATAAAGAAGAACATGCTGAACACCTCCGTTTGGTACTAGAAAGGCTCCGGAACACCAGTTGTATGCCAAGTTTCCAAATGTGAATTTTGGCTTTCTGAAGTAACTTACTGGGTCATGTGATGTTCCAAGTGAATTGCTTGTTAACCCCGAACGATTCAGGCTATTCTTGACTGGACCCCGCCGAAGAAGTGTTAGCAAGTCAGAATTTTCTCGGACTTGCAATTATGCCGTCGATTCGTTGAGAACTTTTCAAGATTGCAAAAACCATTGACAAATCTGCTTCACAAAGGTGTTTAATTGAGGTGGACAGAAAAATGTCAAGAAAGCTTTCAGACACTAAAAGATAAATTGACTTGCCCAGTAAGCACCCCCGGATTCCCAAAAGGATTCGTATATACTGTGATGCCTCCCGTCAAGGATTAGGCTTGTCCAAGCAAGAACGCAAGGTGATTGCTTATGCCTCCGACAATTGCGTCCTCACGGAGAAAATTACCCAGTGCACGATCTCCACTTCTGCGGTTTTATATGCCCTAAGCTATGGCGACATTACCTTCTCGGTAACCGTTGCGAGATATACATGGATCACCAATTTGAGTATTTTATATACTCAACCAGATCTGAACCTTCGTCAACAAAGATGGCTCGATGACAATAGGCCATTATGATATGAATATCATCTCCCCCTGGCAAGGCTATTGGATGCCGATGCTTTTAGTCGTAAGCCTTATTGCACAATCTTACGGTTCAGGAAACACACCTCTTTTATGAAGAGCTGCGCAAATGGAACCTCCATATTGTTCCACAGGTTATCTCAATACCCTCGTTGTCGAACCAGATTTACAACACTCATCAAACTATGCAACGGTATGACTCTGAAGTAAAAGATCAAGTGATACCTCAAAAAAGGAAAGCCGTCGAATTCATCTTAATGATGATGGATCCTATTTTTTCCAACACCGTCTCTTCTGTACCCAAGTTCAAGGATGAAGAGAACACGTTATGAAAGAAGCTCATGACACTCCTCTTTGCAATTCATCCTAGTAGTACAAAGATGTACCGTGACATTTGTCAGAGATACTGGTGGCCTAATATGAAACGGATATTGCTCGTTATGTTTCTGAGTGTGGACGTTTGCCGCGCATTAAAGCAGAACATCCAAGGCCTGCGGACACTGCAACCCCGCAATTCCTGAATGGAAATGGACAATTCCAAATGGATTTCATTACTGGTTTCCCGATCTCAGAAGGGTAGGATGCTATTTTTATCGTCATTGCCGATTCTCAAAGGTTGCTCTTTCTTCCAGTTAAGGAGACAATCACTGCTAGCAGTTGCAGACTTGTATGTTCCTCGAATGTGTCACTCCACGGTGTTCCGTTGGAGATCAGTTCTGATCTGGTCGCCTCTCACCTCCAGATTCGGAATAGTTTCCAAGAAGCTATGGGAACCATCTGTCTTCAGCACCGCTTTTCACCCCAGTCAGAGGTCAAGTTGAACGATTTAATCAAGTGCTCGAGATATGCTTCGAGCTTGCTCCATCTCCTTCTATAGAAATGGGGGGATCTCTCCGTATGCGAATTCTCTTAAACAATAGCTATCAAGCTAGTTGAAGGATGCACCGTTTTAGTTCTATACGATCGAAAGTGTCGAAACCCCTCTGAATTAGTCAGAAAACGGGGAACGCTCACTCGTCGACCGGACTATTCAGCAAGCTGAAGAACAAGTCCGCATGTCCGTGAACATTTGAAAACTGCTCAGTCTCGTCAAAGAGCAACTATGATCGAAACACCGGAAATGGTCTATCAACCTGGCGAGCAAGCTTACCTCCGGTCACTCCGTTGAAAGGCACCATAGGTCGGAATCAAAGGCATTAGCTCCTCGCTATATTGGCCGTTCTGTATCTGCCGTCGAGGAGAAGTGGCATATCAATTGCAAGTGGCCGCCAAATCTTTCACAGTACATGATGCTTTCATGTATCCCACTCCGTCGCTCTTCAAGGATCCTATTCGAGCTGTGGTATCACGAGTGCTTGAATTACGGGAAGATCTGTTCTTATCCAGAATATCCCATCCTTGTTCTTGATGAAGCTGAACGTCGGACTCGTCCAAAGTCCATCAAATTCCTCAAGTTCAGTGGTCGAATCATTCTGAGATGAAGCCACTTGGGACGCGAGGATCGTGCTTCGCGAGAATACCCCTCTTTCTTCAGTCTTCCTCTTATTCTCGGGACGAGAATTTTGATAGATGAGGAAATTGTAACACCCCTGTCATTACCCACAGTAATCACTTTTGAATGGCATGTGAGCATGTTTAATAGTGCATAATCATCATTAGCATCATATCATTCAACTCCTACCTCAAATTCAAATTAAATGAAAGTGAAATAAAGTTTTCCAACATAGAAACTAAATGTTCAATCAAAACACATTTCCAGAGACTATTCTAAAATTGTAACCAACAATTAAATAAATATTAGGTGGCTCTAGCATTACCCAAACAGCAGGGATTAATACATTTATTTATTATAAAATTTGTGTGAACTCCATTGCCTCCAAACCAATTTTGGTAGTGGTAGGTATGCCTAGTATTAATGGACAATTGCCATGTTCTTTACAAAATCATTATTGTGGTCTAACTAATTACGAAACAGGAGATAGGGAAATAATAAAAAGAAAAAGACAAATAGAAAACAAAAAATAAATAAAAAGGAAACCCCCCTGGCCCCAGTGGGCCACGGCCCAGCCAGCGGCCACCAGGGGGCCGCCGATCATCCCCCCCGGCCTATATGCCCCCAGAGAACCCTAACCCTAGCCGACG